>CAMTDV010000116.1:37433879-38683879 GCA_947069175.1 Scalesia atractyloides
ATTTATTTTCATACTCTCGTTATCCAAAGATTTTATGCAATTTTCAATTCTCATCAAAGTAAGTTCTGCGACGGGCATGTAGTAACTGGAAGGGTACAAGTACCGGTAGTCGGAACGTCCTGTCTAGGCTGGCATTCGTATAAATCCAATATAACGGACCAGTTTGCCTACCTGGGGACCAACGATGAGAGTACGAAGGACCTATTAGGCCAAAGCATGCCACACCAAACGTCGTTCGAACTAACCCTACTTTGAGGTGTCACCGTGTCTACACCTGGACACATTCCAAACATCACACGTTGTATACATATTTCTCGATTTTCACCGGGTTTTGTGTACGTAACCAGGCAGAAACCGTGCGAACCATATGAAAAACCGGTAATTCATGGGGGCCCACATGATTACATAAGGTAAAGTATGGCGGCATGACGGGCCTAACAGCGAGCAAAGCCAAAGACATCCTATGGATGTGGTATTTTTGTATGATTATTTTATGAATGTTCATCCCTAATGTGACCCATGATCTCAAAAGCATCCAACTCATACCCTTTTCATGTATTCATTGTAGATGTCTTCTAACCTCGCCCGTAGGAAGATGAGAGCAGGAAAAGCCCGCGAACGCATGGCTACCTTAATCGCTCAACAAATGGCTGCTGTAATACCCAATATTGTAATCCAAGTTCAACAAGCACTTACCAATAACCCTGTCAATCAAGCAAACCAAAACATTTTCAACTCTTCCCCAAATACCACTAAATGCACCTACAAGCATTTCAAATCATGCGACCCTCCGAAATATAAAGGGACTGAAGGTGTCACCGCACTCCTCCATTGGGTTGAAGAAATGGAGAATACTTTTCTAAATTGCGATTGCCCTGATGATCGCAAAGTGCGTTATGCTACCAGTCGACTATATGGGATAGCACTTACTTGGTGGAACACAGAGAAGGCAAAACGAGGTGTTGAAGATGCTATGTCCCTAACTTGGAATGAATTGAAGGAAATCATGACCAGACGATTTTGTCCAAGGAGCGAAATCAAGAAGCTAGAAGATGAATTTTACTCATTGAAGCAAGTGGAAGGAGACCACACCACCTACAACAAAAGGTTCCTTGAATTACATCAAATGGTTCCCAACATGTTTACTCCCCTCTACCGTTTGATCGAGCACTACATTCGTGGTCTTCCGTCAAAGATTCAAGACCCTGTGATAAGTACCAAGCCTGCAACTTTGGAAGCAGCAATGGAGCTAGCAACAGAGCTCACCGAGAACCGAATCCGAAACAAAGACTTCAAGGAGGAGAAGAAGAAGGATAAAGAATCGACTGAAACCCCCGAATCCCCTCCTCAAACCGAATCCCCTTCTCAAACCGAATCCCCTTCTCAACCCGAATCCCCTTCTCAACCCAAACCTAAGAAAAGAAGAGTCAGGCGACTTTTCGCTGCGACCCAACGAAATCAACCCGTTTTTCACGCTATACCCATCCGAGCTGTCCCAATCACCCAAGAGGCACCCAACTCAGCTTACCCAAATAAGAAACCATATCTTGGACCTCATCCTCGATGCAACCACTGTTTTTATCACCATCCCCTTACTTTACCTTGCCGGCTATGTACAACTTGTGGACGTTATGGTCATTTGAGCAATGTTTGTCGCACCTTTCAAGACCAAACCTTTTCCCCTACACAAAACATGGCCCAAACTTATCACCAACCCCAACACCCCATGTTCCCATATGCTCGAGCTTGCTTCAATTGTGGCGACCCTACCCACTTTAGAAACACATGCCCTCAATTGGTAAACGTTATCAACACTCAAGCCCAATCAAACCCAGTTAACCAAGTAAACCAAGAAAACCCAACCACTATGCCGCCAGCAAGAGGAAGAGTCTTCAATATCAACGCCAACCCTGTCGAAGATAATGACGGCCCAAACGAAGATACTCAGCTAGTCCTGTTCGCCGAAGATCCAGATTCAACTCCTATTGTTTAGTCTTTCTTTATCACATGTGTAGACTGTTAGAGAAATCATTGGATATTATATATTATATATTGTTTTCAGTATACGATTTTGCCGAGGCCGCAGCTCCCCATCCATCGAGGTTGAGCTTGATCCCCATTTTATTATGGGTTGATCAGGGTGTGCCCGCACGATCGGCTCCGTTTGTTGAGCCTTGATCGGTTACGTAATATTTATTCTCATTTCAGTACATGCAATATGCTCGGCTCCGTTTGATTGAGCCTTGAGTACACATATTTATTCTCATTTCAGTACATGCAATATGCTCGGCTCCGTTTGATTGAGCCTTGAGTACACAGATTTATTCTCATTTCCAGTTCATGCAATATGCTCGGCTCCGTTTGATTGAGCCTTGAGTACACAGATTTATTCTCATTTCCAGTTCATGCAATATGCTCGGCTCCGTTGGATTGAGCCTTGAGTACACAGATTTATTCACATTTCAAGTTCATGCAATACGCTCGGCTCCGTTTGATTGAGCCTTGAGCACACATACAATTTCATTATCAGTATCTTGTGGTTGTGGTGTTTGTAGTAGAGTCGCATCGAACTAACCATAACTTGCGGATAAAGTCAATGAAAATTTGACAAGGATATGGTGGATACGCCGATGGTACTTCCTATATATAAGTATTCTTGTCAAATGATCGGAGGCATTATCAGGCGGTTATGAGAGGTTCCATGCATAGGCTGTTTGTGTGGTTAAGTTATTCATATTCAGGACATGCAATATGTTCGGCTCCGTTTGATTGAGCCTTGAGCACACAATTTCAATTTCAGTACATTCAATATGTTCGGCTCCGTTTGATTGAGCCTTGAGCACACAATTTCAATTTCAGTACATTCAATATGTTCGGCTCCGTTTGATTGAGCCTTGAGCACACAATTTCAATTTCAGTACATTCAATATGTTCGGCTCCGTTTGATTGAGCCTTGAGCACACAATTTCATTTTCAGTACATGCAATACGATTGGCTCCGTTCGATTGAGCCTTGATCGCACAGATATGTTTCATTTCAGTAATTTATGTTTGTGGTATTGATTGTAGAGTTATAGGACTAATCATAATTCACTGTTAAAACCAATGAAAATTTGACAAGAATATGGTGGATACGCCGCTGGTACTTCCTATATATAAGTATTCTTGCCAAAGGATCAGAGGCATTATCAGACGGTTATGAGAAGTTCCATGTAGGATTTATTATTGCCTTGGTTGGAATTTGTGATACATTTATATCATCATGTTATTTAAAGAGATTGGATTGTGTTCCATTTCTACATAAATTAACCTCTCCATCATAACAAACGAGAAAGGAACTTTCATCATTCAAACATATATGTTATCAGAATGTGGATTCAAATATTTGCTGTTGTGTTTATTCATGTTCAAATATTCGCTGATGTGTCTATTCATGTTCGAATATTGGCTATTGTGTTTATTCATTCGCTGATGTGTCTATTCATGTTCGAATTTTTGCTGTTGTGTTTATTCATGTTCAAATACTTGCTGTTGTGTTTATGCATGTTCAAATATTTGCCGATGTGTTCATTCATGTTCGAATATTTGCTGTTATGTTTATTCACGTTCAAATATTTGCTGATGTGTTCATTCATGTTTGGATATCAGCTGTTGTGTTTTTATTTATGTTCCATGTAGATTGTAGTGTTAGAAGTTTTGCCTTAGGATATAACCATATTTTTCCCAAACGTATCTAAACTCTTATGTATGATATCATTTTTAGAGAATCATTTCCTGATTATCAATATTCATACAGTAGGCAACAAAAAGCGATTCCTGAATAGGGTACTTAACCTTTACAAGGAACGTTACCGCCTCGAACAAAAACTTAAACCTTCATTTTTCTGAGCATACAACTGTCAAACAAAACGTCATCATCCTTTTCAGTCAAAATATATCATTATTCAAATTTCGGGACGAAATTTCTAAAAAGCAGGGGATACTGTAACATCCGTCAAAAAACGGATTTACCAAACCCGCTCCGTTTATCAACCGAACAGTCAGTCAAAATTTTCGTTTCGAATTAAATGTCCAAAACATTTTTAAACGATCCGTAATCAATTATTATACGCGAATATATATTTAGTTTTTGAAAAACTGTCAAAAATCGCAAAATAAAAATTAAATACATCTGCCGGGTTTCGAACCCGGGTCTGTACCGAGTCACTCAGTGACTTATCTTCACACACACAAACCACTGCGCCACTTGTTCCGTTTGTGATATAATAGAATCAATTAATTCATAAAGTGTCTTTGCGAACTCAAAACCGGCGCCCAACGATTCAGTCGTCGGAATCCCGGATTATTCGCGAAGTCTTAACACCGATTTACGTTATAACGTAAACCTTTAATCACATATCGGTTATAACCGATGTTTGAAGTCCGCGACCAAATTCAAAACCGCCGGAAAACTTGAATTGATGAACCCAGCCCAAAACCAGACCAAATACATCTTGTTTCTTCTATAAATTGACCCACAATCGTCTGCAAACCTTTTCGCTAAAAAATCACATCTTTTCACGGCGTAATTTTTCTCGCCGGAAGTTCCCTGCTCATCGCCGGAAAACCGACTTTCTTATTTCTGAACTTCACTGAATTCCCTAAACCTTTACCGAAGTTACCAATACCCTTTCCAAGATTTCCGGAGACTTGTTGCTGCCAGACACCCGTAGCCGGAGTTGGATTCTGTCGCCGGAGTTCTGCCGGAAAACAGAGGATCCAGTCGGTATAATCTCCGCTCAGTTTCTTTTCCTTTTTCACTTTTATCTTACCGAAATAAACTGTAAAACACTAATGAAACTTGATCAAAAGCTCGAACCAGTCAGACCCGATTTCTGGTTATTCGTTCAGTGAAGAAGATGAAGACTTGTTATCATATAAGTTTAATTAAAATCATGAAATTAATCGGGTTAGACACACAGTCCAGCGGTGGACTGTGTGCACATATAAAACGCAAAACGTCTCGAGTTCGATCCCGTTTCACACACGTTGCTTTAATAAAAATCAAGTTTTGTTTAACTGAACCGGATCGCCTTAGTTATATGTTAAGTATATTGATAACCAGAATAATAACCAAGTTAGACACACAGTCCAGCGGTGGACTGTGCGTTTGTTTACATCACTGGTCAAGAGTTCGAGTCCGGTCATCAGCACCGACTCGGACAATTATCTTTTCTTTTTAAATAAGGCAGAAAAGGAAATAAGTAATTTGTCTTTAAGTATAATAAAAATCAAGTTATATAACATGTTGAACACACAGTCCAGCGGTGGACTGTGTGTTATATTAAACCACAGGTCACGGGTTCGAGACCTGTGGTGTGCATGACCGTTTCGATTAAATTGTTTTTAAAATAAAAATGATTTTCGGTTTAATCTAATTAGGGTATATATATAATTAAAATCGGATATATAACGGGTTAGACACGTAGCTCAGTTGGTAGAGCTGCGTGCACGCGTACGAGAGGTCTCGGGTTCGAGCCTCACTCAGCGCACAATAAACTGTCAACGAACCGGTCAACGGTCAGGTCAACGGTCAACCGGCCGGTCAACGGTCAGAAAAATAATATTTTTTATTTATTTTTATTTAATTATTTTAATTAAAAATCAATTATAAATACTTAAAAATAACATTTTTAAGATTAGAAAATAGTTTCAAACTCACAAAAATACACCCAACAATCCTACTAAAATAGTTTAATAAAATCCGTTTACTCACCAAACCATAATGCGATTTATCTAGGTTAAATCTCACTCGTGGTTAAAACCACTTCGCGTGCATTCATCATCATCAACCGAACGCACCCACTGTGAGTGAATCTTACAATTCCCCCTTTTAAATTACACGTTTTGGGGTGTGTCATGTGTTATGAATTAATTAATTTATTTATTTAAACTTGTGCCATACCACATCATGACTTAATCTTAGATTGATTTATTGTTGTGATTTATTTTCCGTTTGTCAAATTACATGAAACTCATACAATAAGCCCATCAGTTCCTCGTGGGAAACGAGTAGAACATCGCGTGCTTCAATTCAAATTCATTATTGTTCATGTGTGTTTTCATTGAGTTTATATTGTTTGTAGTTGTGTTATTCATATTATCATGTTTATGCAATTCATTCATCAGGCCCCTCAGTTCCTCGTGAGAGACGAGTTGAGCATCGCGTGCCTTTAATTGTTCCATTATTGTTCATGAGTGTTTTCATTTAACATCTTATGATTATTGATCAAGTTACATCTAATTTTACTCATGTTTGGTTGTGCACATTTTTCATAATCAATTTAAATAAATTGTTCAAATGTTTTCCATAGGATTCACTCGCCAACATTATGTTGATCCAAAAACCTTTTTACACATGATACAGGTGAACAGGTTGAAGCAAGGATAGCATAGGATTGCCTTAGAAGAGAACAAAGGAGTTAGATTGTTAGTTAGATCATGTTGTAGCAATCATTGTAAACTTTCATTTAATTTGTATTAATGAATATGAAACATTTAATAAATGTCATGAGCTTTGATGATAACCCAATCATGCCCCGATCACCTTATCCGCTGCGGGTCGGGGTGTGACACTTAATACTCATTTTTGATACTATAAGACCCATTCGGGTTGATGTGGGTTCATGGGTTAGGATACCCATTAGAATCGTAAAGAGAGATTAAGTACTTAGGTGATGTAACCTAGTACCATGACGGATAATCATTCGACCACCATCAATAGTTCGGTTAGTACGTATATATATACATATATTATATAATATAAGTAAATCAAAAGCATCATGTAGATTCATAGAAGTCATGCATGGAGGTAGGAGGATAATCCTTCATTTTAAAACCTCTCGTATAGTATACCAATGCACAGTCGTCACAAGGACGACAAGGACGGTCATGAGTAAGTTTGAACATAAAAGTACAAGACAAAAAGTAAACGAAATCATCAAGTGAGGTGGTGGATCGAAGTTAGGATAGCCAAGGCTTCCAAGTAATCACACTCTACCAACTCAAGTCTTGTTTCGAGAACAAGCTTGGAAGGATACAACACTTGTGGGTAAAACCCTAATAAAACCGAAGAAAGCACTTACTCTTGGGACTTTAGATATGGTTATGTTCCAAGTTAGTCTTCCATGAAAGACTTATGGAAACATTCCAAAAGGTAGTTCCAAGTAGTAAGAAAGAAGGAAAGATCAAAAGAGAGAGGTGAGTTAGAACTCACTTTTTAGGAGCTTTGATCTTTGAGAGAAGAAGAGAGCTCTTTAGAGCTTGTAGAGAAGAAAAGAGAAGATTTAGGTGTGATTTGAGAGTGAAGGGAAGTGAGGTATTTATAATGGGGAAATTAGGGTTGGGTAATTAATGAAGTTGGGGGTTGGAAAAAGGGAAATGGAGCCAAAATTCGCACATTTTGAAAGATTCTGCCAGACCTGGTCATTTGGCACGGTCGTGCCAATCATAAGCATGGTCGTGCGAGCCATGAGCATGACCGTGCGAGACATGAGCATGGTCGTGCGGGTCATGAATCTTCACTGAGTGGTCATGAGCACTATCGTGTGAGTCATGAGCATGGTCGTGCGGGTCATGAGCATGACCTTGTGGATCGTGAGCATGGTCGTGCGGGTCATGAATCTTCACTGAGTGGTCATGAGCACTATCGTGCGAGTCACGAGCATGGTCGTGCGGGTCATGAGCATGGTCGTGCTTCCCGATAGAATTTTCCCAAATTTGTAGTTTGACCCCTAGAGTTTGATAATTCCAATATTTTATGCTAGAAACTCATAATTTAGCATGTTCTTAAGTGTATAACGTATGCAAGTATATTTTGAGTATCAAGTATGAATGTATGAGTATTTGCACGCATAACAAGTATCAGTTTGTATATAAACACGTATTAAACGATTGAATGCATGTAAGACAAGTATGCATCAAGTATAAATTGTATTACGATTCAAGTCTCGGATTACAAGATTGGGAAAAGAAATACGAATACAAGCTTCCAAAAAATAGAAATATGACGATACATGCTAATTAAGGAAAGCATGAAAAAGCGAAGCGTTACAGGTACGATGGTACTAACCTGTTCACGGACTTACTCCGGTGCCCTGCATGTATTTGAAATTCAAGTTCCTCATCAATAAGTGATTTTATCACATAGGGCTTGTTTTCAATCAAAATTAGTGAGTATCTCACATCATATACGTCAAAACAGATGATAAGCAGTATACTCACCGTAATGATTTTCTCTTGTGCATATCTTGACACAGGAATGTGTCGTGAAGTGGTTGAACACCGGCTAGTAAGTATAATTCATACATTAAGTATATCTCTTAATCATGATTACATCTGATAAGCTGAGCTTACATGGACAACAATACCGATAATCATAGTTGAATACTTATTTATTTAATTTGATGTTTTAAAAAACTCGTTTTTAGCAAGATTAAAGGCTGGTATGATTCTCTTACCTTGAAATTCTGAAAAAGAATTGTCTAGTAAATATACAATTTATTCTTATCTTTTAGTAGTTATTTTATTTTAGTTTACTCTGTTGTTAAATTAAAGTATTTCTGATTTAGCCAAAGATAGAAACCCAAAAAGTTTTCTACCAAGATTAGCCCTAAAAACCATTTGCTTTGATGTTATAACTTCATAAAGTACTTTCTTACAACGAGTAAATTCATTTCAAAGAGAAAAATCTGTTTATTGAGTACTTTTCCTAACTTAACGTGTGATTAGTGTGGATATGTGCGACGTTCTAAACAGGTCAACGAAAAACCTAAGGTCCTCGAAGAACTAAAAAGTCCAGTTTTTAATAAATTTGGACTCGTACAAATCAAAGATCACTCATACGAGCCATTGTACCTCGTACGAATGACAACTGGTGTCTTGTACGAATGGAGTTCTTCGTACGAGCTAAGGTAGTTCACACGAGTGTCTTGATGTGGTATAAAAGTGATGAAGTTCTTTGGTGGAACTTTACTTTCACCTTGCTCACGTCATCTTTCACCTCTCCTTAAGTTTTCCGTGATATCTTTAAGGTATATTTGACAATGTTGGCATACTTTGAAGATGAACAACTTGAACATTATCTGAATATGTGACTTTGACTGACGTGAACAACAAACTTTAAACGAAGAATCTTAAATGAAAAACAAGTTCCTCATGAATAATCTTCTCTTGAAGTTGTTTGTGCGAACAATATCCGTACGAGTGAAATACCACTTGCACAAGTAACATGTGGCTCGTACGAGCAATTCACTCATACGAGTAAATCACCTGTTTAACAAAATTTGGTGTTCGTACAAATCAGTTGTTCTTCGTACGAATAAATTGTTATTCGTATGAATCAGTAATTCTTCGTCTAGGGAATACATACATACAAAAAGTTTGGAGTAAAACTTTTTGTGTATATTCCATAATGAATTTATGTTCTTATCCTTGTTGTCTTATGTGTACAGAATGAAACAAAAGGAATATAAAAGAAAACCCGCAACAAAGAGAACTGACAAGTCAGAAGTGGAAATTATGTCAGAACCAAGACAGAACATGGTGGCCTACTTAGATCCGGAAGACAAATTTGCTGAGTACAGCAGTTTAATGAAGTTTTTGCATGACTCAAGGATACATTATGCTATCACGCACAAGACTACAGTATACAAGACGTTGATCAAGGAATTTTGGGATTCAGCTGAAGTTGTTGAAGTAATGGGCAGCAACTTATCCGCGGGAGAGTAAATGGCTTGAACGTAGATGTCTCTGTTGAAATCATTAACTCAGTATTACAACTTGACGATGATTCTGAAGCTCCTTTCTCAGTACTGTTGAAGTGTCAACGTGGATGTTTTCTTAGAATGAAAAGTGTTAGAGATTTTCTCGTAGGACAACTAAACAAAGCAAGGTTGCCACTCTGATACAAGTTCTTTCTACATGTTTTAATTCAGTGTTTGAGCAACAGACGAAGTGGTTATGACATGGTGAATAACGACTTGGTTGGAATGATGATAGCTTTGACATTGAACAAACCATTTAGTGTTTCAAAGTATATTTTTGCAAACATGAAGGAAAACCTGAGAAGAACCGGATATGGTGGAAACAAGTTTTGGATGTATCCTCGTTTTCTCCAAATGATCTTAAATGTGCAGCATCCAAATCTTCTGAAGAACGAAAACGATGTTCTAAAAGTTGAGATCATGATGGAACATTTGTTGAAGATCTTTAGAGGTGTAGCAGCAAAACGTTACAAGGAAAGCACACCTCCTCGTAAATTGATCGGCTTTCTGGCAAATGATGAATATATTGCACCAGAAATCGATAAGTGGCGCCATGATTACAGTGAGTCAGATAATGAAGAACCAACTTTAAAGAAGATGATTGAAGATAAGTTTGGTCATCAAAAGGAAAAAGGTGATTATGATGACAGTAATAATGATGTTAATGGTGGTGAAAGTGTTGTTGGTACTACGGGTGGTGATAAGGGTAGAAAGAAACAGAGTAGAAAGACTATGGTGACATCGTTAGCACAGCCTGAAATCACACAACCTACAACCTCACATCAAGAAACTGTACAGGAACCAGTTGCAGAAGCCAGTCTATCTTTACAACGGAGGAGACTGAACCTGTAATGACGGATCCAGTACAATCTCTGAACCACAACCCTCAAATACCACAACAGCTGAAACACCTTCGGCTGAAGTTACTCCAGTTCAGTCATAACCTACTACTTCATCAGTTCAACAATCCCGGTCAACAACTCATCAACAAAATACAAAACAAAGCAGTCGTTTATTTTCTGAAATGGAAAAGGATGAGAAAGTGGATTTTCTATTCTCTCAGTTGCAAACTGCAGCAATTCAGATTAATAAGCATTCAGAGTTTATGTCTTCAAATCAGAACATAATTTTCGAACAAGAGTTCGAGATAAATTCTTTGAAAGAGACTGTTAGAAAACAGGATTCTGAAATTGCACAGTTTAGAAAAGAAAATGAGCAGCTGAAGGCTACAGATGTTGAAAGGGCAACTCAGCTACAACAGATGAGAGAAACTGATAACTCTCAAGGAATTGAGTTGAATAGACTTAAAGAACGTAGTGCGGCTATTCAACGATCTGCTGAAACATTAACTGCTAAGCATAACGACTTAAGAGAATGGTATCACTCTCATAATGCTATACTGGTTGAAGGCTTTAATGGTATTAAAGACGTGTTTGAAATGAGCAGAAAGCGAGTGAACATTTTGTGGAATGAAAGATGCAGAGCACAGGAGATTAAACGCAAACGTGATCAGGATAGTGAAAACCCTATCAATCCTGATGTTTTAGTATTATCCTCACAACCAAAAGTTTCTGCTTCAATTCCAGTGGTAGAGTCTAATGTACAGCAGATCGTGACCGATCCAGTTACTCCAGTGACATTCAAGAGGAAACATGAAAGGTTTGATGTTTATGGAAAGTATTGAAGACCCGATCATCAATCAATGTTGGATTGAAGATTTTCAGGGGAGTTTGTTGATACAACATGTAATTCGGAATGAAGACCGAAGACCAAGCAACAGCCAGGGGGAGTTTGTTGATACACTTTTGTGTCTGTCGCTTGTTCTTAGTTACGTCTGTAATTGTATGGTCTTTGTTTATTGTGTCTGTATAGTTTGGTCGTGTCGGCCAAATCAAGATATCATCCTATCTTGATTTAGTACGATGATTAGTTTGTATGTCTAAAACAGTTGCATGTATGTATACTATTAACTCTTGTGTACGTCATGTCTGTTGGCATGTTCTCCGAAGAACACATCCAAGTACAATTGAGAGATGTTTCATACGAGCAAGATGTTGCCCGTACGAGCCTCATTCCATTCGTACGAGTGGCTATTTTAACAAGCATCTTCCTTGAGTCGTAAGAGCTAGTTCATGATCCTATGAGCCATGGATCATTTGTACTAGCATCCTTATGGTGAATGTTCTTCGTGACTTATGATGTTTCGTATGACTAGCAACATTCTTCGTACTGTTGCTAGGTGTGGGCACTATATAAACAGCCATTCATTTCTCAGTTAAAAGTTGGTCAATACATACTAGAGAGAGACACTGAGAGCACAAGAGAGAGCACAGAGAGTATTTCCTAAGTCTATATGAACATTGTTTGTATGTGTGTGTACTAGTTCCCTTATGTTAATCAAGATATTGAATCTTTGGTTATCTTGTGTTTCTTACTTTGCTTTGGTTTGCACACTTACGAGGATTCCGCACTCGTATGTGTGTTGTATAAACAAGGAAGTAGGTTAATCTCGATCCTCCAAGTGGACCTACACTACACTACACTACATTACACTATATTATAAACTCTCCATGAACAATGATATATTTTTTTGAAGTATTTGTTTATTTTTATTCAAAATTTAGTTTTTTTTCTAATAAGTTGTGTTGGTTAACTTTTAAAAAAAATTGTATTCCGTAACTATATATATTTTTTCAACATTGCTATATAAGTTTTATTAAGAAAATGCATACCGTGTCGTTATCGTGTTAAACTGAACCAAAATGGACGATGAATGATAATTTACTATCCGTTCTATGTTTAATTCTTTTCAACATTGTGATATAACTTTTATTGGGCCACTATCCTACCAGACTAAGCTCAAGTGACCGAAAAACATTTGTATCGATGTAAGTATTTAGTTTTATCATATTTGGCTTTCGAAAAACTAACATTGTATCGCTATCATACCGTACTGAACCGAACAAGATAGTAATGGTACTTGTATCCATTTTTATGGCTTCATGTTTAATAACGGACACTATGCCACTACCATAGTGAACCGTGCCAAAACCGAAGGAACCATATCAATTTTGGTACAAGTATATTTTATTGTTTTTGTTTGCAATAAACTTACACCGTATCGTACCGAACGACATTGGTACCAGGACCTGTATTCACTTTTATTATTTTTTGTTTCCATAATTTTTCATTTACACAACTCCGTTCGCGATGGTATATAAATATCGATGCCATGACGATCTAAACCGATCGATACCATTCGAACACTATCGGTGCTGGTACCGGTGTTCACTTCTATCGATATAAAAAACGTGTTAATTTCTATTCTTAGTGAATGTATTCTTCGTACTTTAGCGAACAAAGCGATGCCGATCTAGTGCTTGTGGTTTCATACCACCGCAAGGCGTGACCAAGTACACTAGTTATAATTAATCATATAAAAGCATTCGAATACGTTATTAGTTAATCAAAATTCCATTGTGCCTTAATGAAGATGCTAACACACTACTTTATTTTTTTGGTAATCATAGTTACTAGATTTGTAGTCAGTTAAGTTTACAACCGATGATTGATATTTTTTGTTGAACCAACATCGTGGTTTTTCTGATATTCGATCTTCTAATGCCAAGCACTCAACCATATGTGTTATCCTTGTCCACTCTTTAGCATTGCCAATTAAAATAAACAAACTAACGGATCTAGACAATAAATTTAATGAGCTTCATTTTTTTTTCTCAATATTTATAAGCAACAATTATAGAAATAAAAGATATTATAAAAATTTCGAGAATAAAGTGTAAAACCTTCATGCTGTCTTTTATAATTGGTTATATCTTTTATAGTGATTAGATATGTACATGGCAAAACCCCGTAAGAAGTATACGAGACATGCTAGAATTGACAAGTGTCAATTCTAATTTTAGGCATAAAGGGTAATTACTCTTTTCTTAACTGAACTAGTTTCTTTCTTGATTTTCAAACAACTATAATTTTTTCATATGGTAATATTTTTTTAAAGTACACAATATTAACAAACATTTCATTTGCTTTAATTCGAGTAGTCTATTGCCATAGTTTGCTTAATTTTTTTTACTGGTACATGATTACACATTCAGTGTAAATCATTACGTGATTACCCATATAACACAAATCATTACATGATTACAAATTCAATATAAATTCATTACAGGATTATATATATAATACGATTCGGTATAACTGGTGTTATTACAATTATTTTTATTATGTAATTACATATTCAATAATAAGAACTTCATTGTTTATACTTTATTACGTGATTAAATCTCTAATATACGACATATATGGTTATTATAGATTGATTGACAGATGTTTTGTTTTACATTATACTTAATACGTGATTAGACCTAAATTATTAGGTATTTCATGAAATATTATGTATTACATGTTTTGTTTTTACGTAATTACGTAATAACTCAGTGTGATTTCATATAAATATTATAATGAAATCACGTAATCACGAAATGAGTATTCAAAATCACGTAGTCACGAAATATTACATAGTCAATTATTGTTACCTAATTACGTAATCACTTAATAAAGTTTCAAAAAATACTATAATGAAATCACGTAATAAAAGAAGCTTATATTAATCTAGAAAATTCATTGAAACATGGTAATTTGACAATCAAAACTTTATTACAAGAATTAGTTTCTTTCAATAGAATTTAAGTTTAGAAGTCCACACTCTTTTTAATATAGTAAGCGATGGGATTTTGTGTGCTACGTGATAGGATTTCAGTTGGAATTAGTTTGGTTTGGTTGATTACAATATCAATGCAATACAAATTCAATATAAGAATGAAAGCGTGTTTTACCTTTTCTGAGAACAAAATGTTTTACATCGATCGAAAACCATAAAAAGAACATTGGTACCTGTACCGATGTGGTTAGGACGACATCAACTCGGTTCGTCATGATATTGATATCGGTAGCGGTATTCATTTATTGTCACAAATGGAGTTGTATAAATGAAATATTAACAAAATCAGAAACTCTAAAAAATTAATTTAGGTACTCGTGCCAATGCTGTTTGGTTCGGTTTGGTATGGTACAATAGCGATACGGTTTCCTTTAAAAACGAGTTATGGATCAAAATCCTAAGATTAGCGTTTGAAGTAGTTCAAAGACAAAAGTTTTAATGATACAAACTCAATTCGATACATGACTAGAACGAACATGTCGACAAATATTGTATTCATACCAAAAGAGTTTACGTCGTTAAGCACCGGGAGAAATCAAGTTGATTTCTCCTCTCAAATGAAACTTTTTTTAAAAGAATGGCACAAGTCTTATATAGGCAATCCCAATCAATTGCAAACTTTAGTCGATAGAGACCCCTCGCTTGACATGTTCAATCGAATGGCAATTAGTCAAACGAATGACTCATTCGTTTGATTGTGTTTATTCATTCAAACCCATTCTCAAACACATATTCTCTATAGACTCGATCATCCTATTCGTACTATAACACACAAACAAATATGCATCAACAAATCCCCTTATACGGCAAATGATAAAGATTCGGTCTTTCAACCATATGCAACAAGTCTCAGTTTTATCTCGAAAACTCCAACACAAATCAAAATTCATCTGCATGGATCCTCTAGTTGGCTATACTGCAATCTTCATGAGAATAAATAAACTTGAAACTAATCACTATAGCTTCTCCGTCTCAACATTAACCACATATGTGTTCGGTTTAACACAACTTCCCCATTGCTTCGATCCTCACATCTTCAAAACCCAACCGACAATTGATAAAATCTTTGAAAACTACATTGATCAACATCAAGTAAGTCAATGCCCATGAAAACCTTGTTTAATCAGCAAAATGGTGATCCTGACACTAAGCAAACCTTTAGTGGATTTGTCAAGCCACCCAAATATTGTTACAATAAAAACCCGAATTTCCCAAGAATTAATCAAATTCTGAAATTTTTTCCCCATCATTCTTGGAAAATTCATGCCTTTTCAAATTCTAACTACAGTGGAAAATTTGACTCTTTAGCCCAAATGCAAAATATTTCACGTTTAAGCTTCAAACATTGAATATTTGACGCTTTGGCCCATAATAGTCACATCACCGAATTTTTTAGAAAGATGATTGTGTCTCGAACACAGCAGTGTAGAATACCTTTGAATGGTTGACCCATTACTTTGTGAGTCGATTGACAACTTCAGTCGATTGACTTATACGTTTGACATTTTCAACCGAATGGCAATCCTTTTCAATTAACTGACCTTTGTATGACTGGGTCTCAATCGTTTGACACTTGTAATCATATGACACTATCATTTAAGCTCTTCAATCAAATGTCTCATTCTATTAAATAGCAGTTAGAGAGACTGTCATTCAATTAAACCTGCTATAACAAAGGCAGCCACTGTTCTATCACAATTTCAATAAAAAATCTTCAATTCTTCGAAAGAGATGATGAAAATACTTTCAAAAGGTGCGAAAATAAAATGTAACAATCCTTTAGCTTCATTTTGACACTAGATCACTATTTTGATCTTTAATTTGACAATATACATGTTCACACCAAGTTTAACGTATTTAACATAAAAACTTGAAATTCAAGCACTAATCAAGAGCTTAGGTGGCCTACTTGATGGTTTGTTCGATTAGGTCGGCCACCAGAGCAGAGCTCTGATACCAATTCTACAAATGAGTTATGGATCGAAATCCTAAGATTAGCGTTTGAAGTAGTTCAAAGACAGAAGTTTTGAGGATCGAAACTCAACTCGATAGAAGAAACATGATAAGAATAAATAAACCGACACATATTGCGTTCATACTGAAAGAGTTTACATCTTAAAAACACTCCTCTTAAATGATACTTATCTTCTTAAACGAATTGCATAAGCCTTATATAGGCAATCCCAAACGACGGGAACTTCAGTCGATTGGGACCATTCGCTTGATATGTTCAATCGAATGACAAATTTGTTTGACTGTGTTCATATGTTTAAAACACTGTCTCAAACATCTATTCAGTACATATTCAATCTATCAAATTTATACAGTAATAGACAAACAAATATGCGTCAACATTTCTGAAACCGAAAACCATAAAAATGAATACCATTACTGGTACCGATGTTGTTTGGCCAGTTTTCATTCGGTACAATAGCAACATGGTAGTTGTTTTCGGAATTATATCGGAATGTTGAAAAGGAATTAAACATAGTTATGGATTTAGATTTTTTTAGAAGCTAATGAACACAAGTTCCTAGAAAAAAACAAATTTTTATTAAAATTTTTATCGAATACTGAAAAAAACTAAATACAGTTGCAAATATAGATTCTTCAAAAGACTTAACGAACGTAAACTGTTATAAAAATAAAATTAAATACCATATAAATTATTATTAAAAGAATAGAAATATATTTTGAAAATTCATTTATTATTCAATTGTTATTATATATATATATATATTAGAGAGTTCAAATGAGAAGAAAAATTTGTAAGAATAAAAAGAATAACTTTTAAACCAATAGAAATTCTATGTTTACTTTATTTAATGTGTGTATTTAATATTATAAAAAAGGTATATAGGTAAATCTATAATTGTCATTAATTAGCTAATTAATTAAACTTGCAACTCATTTTTTAATATACTTTTTTAAGATAAAATAATTTATAGTGAATGACAATTTTCGACATATGTAGGATAAATTTTAGTATATGTAGGATAAATTTTGAAATGTGTAGGGTATTTTTACATGTGTGTAGGTAAATTCTGATAAATATACGATATATGTAGGATAAATTTTGAAATGTGTAGGATATAATGTTTTTGTTTTATGAATGAGAAATAACATAATTAATAAGAGGAGTTATAAATTATTTAATGTTTTACCATTATGTCTTTTCTTCTTTTTCTTCCTCACATTAAATTTCTTATCAAATTAACCTTCATATATATATATATATATATATATTAGACTTAGAAGTAGAATAGTAGACTGCGCACACATCAATATTGCATGGACAACAAAGGTTTCAGATAACAAACTAAAGTAAAAAGAGAAAATTGTAAATTATTTTGGTCAAAACCGGCTTTTGTGATTTTTATGAGAACCACAAAACCATTAATGTAGCACAAAGTATAACATCATTAACCATAAATAAAATTGAATAGTAAAATTGTGAGTATAAGTACTTTCCATAAATAATAGGTGGTTACTGAATGAATATTATATATAGAATATTATATATAGAGTAAATAACTATTTGAGTCGATGTGTTTTAGTGAGTTTAACATGTTGAGTTAAATTCATATTTTTTATAAATTATTTGAGCATCTAATTTTTTTAATTGTAACAATTTGAGTCTAATAAACTAAATTTGTTAGATTTTTTTAGTTAATTTTTGTAAAATGGCAAAAATATCCATACCATTAAAAACGAAAATTAAATATAATAATTTATTAATTTCATATTAAATTTTATATATATATAGGGGAGGTTCATTTAAAAAAAAAATTACATTTAGAAGAAAAAGAATAAATATTACAATTGTAAAATATTAAATAATTTTTCTCATCTCATTTATTATTATTATCTTTGACTAATTAATTAGTCATAAAAACTATCATTCTCCACACTAAATTATTTTCTTACACACATCAAAATTTGTCCTAAACGTTTTGAAATTTATCCTACACACCTCGTAATTTCTCATACATTTTAAATTAATTTTTTTCTTTGAAAAAATATATTTTTTTGAAAATAAGTTACAAACTAATATAGTTAGCTATAAAAAGGAAGACTATCAATTAGTGATTTATCTAAGTTTACCAATATATATCCTTACACTAGTTGTAAATGAAAAAAGTAAATCAAGTAAATGAAACATTCTTATTGATTGAAAATTTCTTCTTTTTTATTCTTACAAAAAAATTCTTCTTATTTGAGCACTCCACTATATATATATATATATATATATATATATATATAGGGATGAGTTAAAATGAGAACCCCCTTTAGTTATGAGAACCGTGAGAACTATGCCATCCAAAAGGTTTTTCCGAATTTTTTTTCTCAAAAGTCATAAAAGATCACTTGTTTCA
Organism: Scalesia atractyloides; assembly: GCA_947069175.1. Lineage (NCBI taxonomy): Eukaryota > Viridiplantae > Streptophyta > Magnoliopsida > Asterales > Asteraceae > Scalesia > Scalesia atractyloides. Next base: position 37,452,799 of record CAMTDV010000116.1, read on the forward strand.
GCATAATTTTTTTAAAAAATGTCGCATACCCACATTTAAATGAGGCGTAAAAATATTTATTTTAATGCAAAATTTACACCGGCGCGTAAAAAAATTTGCATCAGTCAAAACTACCAACTCGACAAATTTTTTTTACTTTTTTTACAGATGTTTTATTATATTTTCATCTACGTTTTCGCGGTTCTCGCAACTCGTGGTGGTTCTTATTTGAACCGAGCCCTATATATATGTGCATATATATATATATATATATATATATATATATATATATATATATATATAATATATATATATATATATATATATATATACACATACAATGGGGTTTCCAGAGTGAACACTAGTGTATTTGCGAACTGAGTGAACAAATCTTGACCATTGATTTACACACGTGTATTAATAATCAAGAGCTAGGATTAGTTCACACAATTCACTATCAAGGGGGTTGTTCACAAATGAACCTATATATATATATATATATAGCGTCGGATACAAAGTCGAAAACCCCTAAAAAGTGTAAGAAGTTTATCTAGACATTGTGTTTTAAATTTTAGGCATGGTGTTTTAGATTCTTTTTCCATAGTATTATATACATAAACACTAAACATAACAATTTAAAACACAATTAAATGTATTCTAGGCATTAAAATTAAACACATTGCCAAGAAAGTTAATTAGTGTGTTTTAAATTGTTATGTTGGGTGTTTTCTATATAATATCTTGCCAAAAGAATTTAAAATATCACGCACAAAATTTAACAACAATGCCTACATAGACTTCTAACACTTTTTAGGAGTTTTATACTTTGTAGCCGAACACTACCATATAAATGTAGTGGGAGTTGGCTATTGATACGTGGTCGAAAACCGATGTTTCTATTAAGTTTAAGTTAATGTTTTACGTAACTTTTAGTTTCGAATAGCCTACTTTTGATTGGATTTGTGTTTCACAGGTTTACGGAGTTTAATGAGTTATTCGGGAGCGTTTTGGAGCTTCGGGACGGAAAACGAGTCAACCAGAATCGCGAAATGGGAAAACAAGAAAACATAATTTAGACAGGCCGTCGGCGACACCCCTTGGGCCGTCGGCGACGCCCCTCAGATAGTCCGTCGGAGAAAAATTGTCGTAGGCAGTGGATTAGAGCGTCAAAGGAGAAATACATAAAGCAGAGGCCGTCGCCGACGCCCCTTCTAGTTAAATGTCGCTGAAATTCAAATTTTGATAGATTATAACTTGTTTTTGACCCATTTGGTGAGGAGTTACGAGTTTGTGAGCTTTTGAATCCCATCTTGGAGTCAAGAAAATCCCAATCTTCATCCCACATCATATCCAATCCATTCCATCATCCGAATCATAACCTTTGATCATAACCGTAGCCTATCATCATCATCTCATTCATTATCCCTACATCTTCATCTTCCATCCCAAACCCTAACCATCATCATCACTACCTTCAAAGCTTCAAGATGTTTGTGATCAAGCTCCAATCATCCGGTGATCAAGTTCCGTTCACCATGAGCGGCTAATTTCTTTGGGTTTCACCCTAGTGTAGGTTTATAAGTTTTGGGGTTTGACATGCTTTTGGATAATTAATTTGTGACAATTTGTACTTTGATTTTGAAACCTATGATAATTATGCCTTGTCTAGGTTAGAGTTTAATTGTTTGTGATAATAAAGTGCATTGTAGTCTGTTGTTCATAACGCCGACAACTCTTGGCATCTAAATCACTTAAAACTAAACTTGTTGATCATTGATACAAAGGAGTTGAACTGAAAAGCGTGTAGGAACCCTAGGAATTGCATTACTGAACCGGGTGTGAACCTTGTTACCAAATCTTGTTTTAATCCAATTAATTAAGTTTCTTGCCATTAGTTAATCAATTAGAAAAAAATTTGTTGGATCATTCCGACATTCCTTCAAACAAACAACTATTTAAATAATCAAAATAGCAAGCTTCATATAGTGACAATCTTATTAAAAATCAATTGCATCCGATCGCAAACCACAAACTCTTCATGGTTCAACTCCTTACTACCACTAACACATTGTTAAGGGTAATTCGGGACTATAAATTTTATCTTTGACCGGGGCGTGCCACTCCGATCAAATTTTGGCACCGTTGCCTGGGAGTTCGTGCGCTTTGCGTTTGGATTTGCCTGATCTTGTGATTAAATGTTTAAAAGTGCTTTTTTCTTTATACTGTCTTTGCTTTTGTGTTACGCGGGTGTGTTACTTGTGTAGGTTACAGATAGTGCATGCATACACGGAATTCCAGGAGGACCTCGCTGTTAGTGTTTGACCAGAAATCGAGCGGGTTGTTAGAAGAAACTTAGCCAACCGGTTAGAGGCAACTCTTATCTCTAATCCACCCAACACCAACTCACCATCTACACCATCCTTTGGATCCATTCCAATGGATCCACAAAACTCCAACCAACCCAACAACCAAAACCAATTCTATGATTACCCACCCCAAAACCAAAACCAAAATACCCAAAACTATCAATCGGGGGGTGGTAACAACTCAAGACCACCAACACCACCATTCCAATCTCGTAGCCAAGACCAAAACAACCGCCTACGTACACCCACGCCTCCTCCTCCAAACCAAAACCAACAAAACCCATTACCACCCAATCTCAACAACGGAAATGTTAACGCCAATCATGGGGTTAATCATAGCCGTGGCAATCCCACAAACGAAGCCCAATTTATCGACCTTGATGAGTTGAGAAATAATATTCCCGATGATGCACCATATAGTGTCCCTGGTTATCAATTTCCAGATCATGTGGGCATCCACTCGGAATATTCGGACGACGGTGGGAACTACAATGAAAGAGTTGTGGATGATGAATGGGGAGATAACAACATGGGGAATTTTTACAATGCTCGGGGTTTGATTATGACGATTTTGGCTATCAAAATGCCAACTTTGTGGGGAATAATGAAGGATTTGGGCAAGAGTTTGGTAGAGATGACGACTACGGGAATAACCGGCAACCACGAATTGATTGAAGGAATCGGGATTACGGCAACAACAACAATAATAACGGTAACCGTAACCGAATTCCACAATTTGTGGGCGGCGGGAATCAAGGTGGAAATGGGGGTGGCGACCGAAGGGGTAATAATAGACCGATGAATCAAGAGGTAAATGGTCCGAGACGCCAAATGCATCAACAAGCTCCGAGGGGTGTTAATGGGCGATTTAGACCGGTGGTCACAGGAAATAACTCACCCATTGTGCCTACACCTCGAGGAAGAAGGGCATTTGATTGCAAGCCAAACTATATCAAAATTCTACCCCACTTCAACGGTAGAACGAATGACGAGCCGTATACACACTTAGCGGAATTTTCGGCCATATGTGGCACGATTGGACGTCATGATTTTGCGTTAGAAGAAGTGAAATTGAGACTATTTCAATTTTCACTAAAAGACAAAGCTAACCAATGGTTCTTCACACTTCTGGCAAACAGTATTCACACTTGGGCGGAGATGTAACAAGTCTTCTTGGATGAATACTACTCTATTGCAAAGACCGATGATGTAAGGGATGAGATTCGGTCATTAAGCAATTACCGGGGGAATTGTTACATGAGGCATTGACCCGTTTCAAGGAATTGGTTAGGAAGTGTCCTCATCACCAAATTCCAAGGTGGGAGTTACTTAAATGCTTTGTGAGAGGGTTGGATGTCAATGATCACAAGTATCTGCAATCGGCTAGTAATGGAACGTTGTTGAACAACCATGAGGAAGACGATTGGGATTTCTTGGAAAGGATCAGCAAGAATTCCAAAGTGGTCGCTATGGCGGACCGATCTAAGAAGCATCCTATTTCTTGATCTCTTCCCGACCTCGATTCAAGTTCCAAGGATAGAATTGCCACTTTGGAAAGGGAGTTGGCACAAATAAAGAAGAAGGATGTTGGTGTGGTGCAATTCGCGGTATGCGAAGATTGTGGGGATATTGGGCATCGAACCGAGGAATGTCAAGTGAGCATGGCACATGCGAATGAAGAGGTGAATCAAGTGTATACTTATCACCCGGGGTTGAGAAACCATCCGAACTTTCGCTCTGGGAATGCTTCAAATTAAATGAATCCCAATTTTCAAATGAATAATCAAAGTGGGAATCAAGGGGGTTTGATGTACCAAAACCGTCAAGGCGGTAATCAAGGGGGGTACCAAAGAAATTACGATCAAGGAAGTGGCCAAAATTATCAATATTGGGAAGGTGGTTATCAATGGGGCTACAACCAAGGTGGTAATGGAGGTGGTAACTCTAATCTTCCAATGGGTGGTGAAGACTCCGTAAACTCAAAGTTAGATGCAATTATGAATGCCATCACAACTTCAAATCAAGAAATAAAGATGGAAATGAAAAGGGAGTTTCAGGTTCGTGATAAATCGCATAAAGCTTTGGAGAAGCAAGTGGGTCAACTTGCGGAGGAAATGGCGTAGATGCGTGGAAGTAGTGGAAAGCTACCTAGTGACACTACAGTGAACCCTAAACATCGAGGGTCCAGCTCGAAGAACACACATGAGGTACCAATTAATAAAATTTCATTACGTAGTAGTCGAGTCATCGATAACGGTTTTGTGTCACCACTACCTCAGTTTGTTGAAGGGGTGGTGGAAGAGGTTAGTGATGATGAGAGTGTTGACAGTCAAACGGGTCAAAAAGAAAATGTTTTGAAAAATGACAAAAATACACCCGTTGTGACCGTCCCTGTCCAAAAGCTAAGGAAAAGGGTGTGGAGGTTAATACCACCCCTTATCCAGAAGATTTGTTGGGACCATCCAAAAAAGTGGTAAACAAAAGAGGTCCCCATCAAGAAGAAATGTGGAAGTTTTTAAACAAGTTAAAATCAACCTACCACTTTTGGATGCTATAAAACAAGTCCCATCATATGTTAAATACTTGAAGGACTTATGTACCCAAAAGCGAACTCACAAATTTCCAAAGAAACTAGATTAAACCGAAAATGTGAGTTTGATTCTTTCGGGTGCACTTCCACCTAAGCTACAAGACCAGGGAGCGCCTATCATCTCCATTCAAGTTGGAGAATTTAAAATGACTAGGGCACTCTTGGATCTTGGTGCTAGTGTGAGTATTCTATTGGGTAGTTTGTATGACCAATATGAGTTTGGTCCACTTAGAGCGGCAAACACTACCGTAATGTTAGCCAATTTGACTCCTAAACTACCCCGTAGAATAGTCACGGATGTAATTTTCAAGGTCAAGGACTTTTACTATTCGGTGGACTTTTTAGTACTTGATTATGTTTCATTGGACCTAACCAAGCAACCTACGGTTATTCTCGGTTGATCGTATTTGGCAACATCAAATGCTCAAATTAATTGTAAAACAGGAACGGTTGACATGACTTTTGGTAACCGTCGGTTGCGGTTGAATGTTTTTTCCGGATTAACGGATCCTTTAGACAATGACGAATGCTATATGGCGGACATTGTTGACGAGTGTATACCTCTTTGCGACATGGGTGTCGAGGAGGAAAACACAATAGAGGAGTGCTTTATGTTTGACAGGTTATAATCGGAAACAAATCAGAGCATGGATGAGGAAGAGAAAAGGATGGATGTGATGGCGGTGAAGGAAGGAAGACCACCTTGGTCACACCAAGTCGAAAGTCTTCCCGAGAAGATTGATACAAAGCTTAAGCCATCGTTGATAGAACCTCCTACCGTAGAGTTGAAGGTGTTGCCTAAGCATTTGAAGTATGCTTATGTGGGTGAGGGCAACACGCTACCGGTCATCATTGCGGAAATTCTTATCGGGGAGCAAGAGAAGAAATTGATGGATGTGTTGGTCGCCAATAGAGCCGCTATTGGGTGGACCATTGCTGATTTGAAGGGAATTAGCCCTTCCGTAGTGATGCACAAGATCATCACCGAAGATGGTAGTACTCCTTCTCGTGACACACAACGGAGATTGAATCCGAACATGAGAGAAGTTGTCAAGAAGGAGGTGCTTAAATGGTTAGATGCGGGTATCATATACCCCATCTCTGATAGCCAATGGGTGAGCCCAACACAGATTGTTCCCAAGAAGGCGGGCATCTAAGTCGTCACAAATGACGCAGGCGCCACTCGGCCGGTAACCGGGTGGCGTATTTGTATTGGTTATATGAAGTTGAATTCTGCAAGTTATAAAGACCATTTCCCTTTACCTTTTATTGACCAAATTGTTGAAAAGTTAGCAGGTCAAAAGTATTATTGTTTCCTGGATGGGTATTTAGGTTACAATCAAATTGCTATACATCCGGAAGACCAAACTAAGACTACTTTTGCTTGCCCATACGGTACCTTTGCATTTAGGCTAATGCCATTTGGGTTATGTAATGCCCCCGCCACCTTTCAAAGGTGTATGATGAGTATCTTTTTAGATATAGTAGGGGAGTCTTTAGAAATCTTCATGGATGACTTTTCAATTTTTGGGTCATCATTTGATGTTTGCCTTGACTAACTCGAAAAAGTTTTAAAAAGATGTGTTGAGAAAAATTTGGTTTCGAGATGGGAAAAGAGCCATTTTATGGTTCAAGAGGGGATTGTCTTGGGACACATGGTGTCAAGTCGTGGGATAGAGGTTGATAGGGCGAAAGTGCAAGTCATTTCTACTTTGCCATATCCCACGATCGTTAAGGGCATTCGATCATTTTTGGGTCATGCAGGGTTTTATAGAAGGTTTATAAAGGGATTTAGTGATATAACAAAAACTCTATGTAATTTATTGCTAAAAGATCAACCGTTTGACTTTAATAAAGATTGTCAAATGCTTTTAATGTGTTGAAGAAGAAATTTGTTGAGGCCCCAATCTTGCAATCACCGAATTGGTCCTTACCGTTCGAAATTATGTGTGATGCAAGTGATTATGCGGTGGGGGCCGTCTTGGGTCAAAGGGTAGAAAAGAAACCCGTTTCCATATACTACGCAAGTAAGACTCTTTCGGATGCTCAATTGAATTATACAACAACTAAGAAAGAGCTACTTGCGGTGGTATATGCATTGGATAAATTTCGGGCTTACATTTGGGGTAGTAAAGTAATTGTTTTTTCTGACTATTCTGTTGTCAGGTACCTCATGGTAAAGAAAGATGCAAAGCCGCGGTTGATCCGATGGGTTCTCTTGCTACAAGAGTTTGACTTGGAGATACAGGATAAGAAGGGTAGCGAGAATGTATAGCGGACCACTTATCCCGGTTGTTGGTAGAGGAGGGTTCTTCTCGTGTGGAGATTAATGAGACCTTCCTAGATGAGCATATTCTTAAAGTTTCAACATTACCTTGGTTCGCTAACATTATTAATTGTTTGGTGACAGGTGATTTGCCGGCTCATTGGGATAGGAGGAGAAGATTGTATTTTCTATCTCAAATCAAGTACTACACATGGGAAGAACTGGATTTATTCAAGACATGTCTGGATCAAGTTGTGAGAAGATGTATACCGTATGAGGAGATCCCGAGTGTCTTGATGCATTTGCATTCCTTTGCTTGTGGGGGCCATTTTAGTGGTCACAAAATGGGACACAAAGTGCTCAATAGCGGCCTATATTGGCCGACTATCTTTAAAGATGCTTTTAATTTTGCGAAAATCTATGTAGAGTGTCAAAAATTAGGGGGTATTTCTAAGAGGGATGAGATGCCCATGCAACCGATTCTTATTGTTGATATCTTTGATGTGTGGGGAATCGATTTCATGGGCACATTCCCCAATTCTCAGGGGAATCTATACATTTTGGTGGCGGTAGATTATGTGTCTAAATGGGTAGAAGCAATCGCCACCAAAACAATGACCATACCGTTGTTTGTAATTTTGTGCAAACTAATATTATTTCTAGATTTGGGATACCTCGGGTAATTATTAGTGATGGGGGATCTCATTTTAAGAACTTTAATTTTGGGAAATTACTAAAACGGTCTGGTGTTGACCATAGAATTACTACCCCCTATCACCCACAAACAAGTGGTCAAGTAGAGGTGTCCAATAGGCAAATTAAGGAAATTTTGCAAAAGACCGTTCGACCTGATTATAAGGATTGGTCAACGAAGTTGAATGATGCCTTATGGGCCTATCTAACGGCACATAAGACACCTATTGGCACTACTCCTTACCGCTTGGTTTACGGTAAAAATTGTCACTAGCCGGTTGAACTTGTACATCGTGCATTCTGGGCTATTAATGAAGTTAACCTTAAATATGATGATGCAGGTAAAGAACACAAGTTGAAGCTTTGTGAGCTAGAAGAGCTTCGAGAAGAGGCATATGAGTGTGCCTCAAAATATAAGGATGGCATGAAAAGAGCACACGATGCCAAATTGAAGCCGGAGGAATTCTTGGTGCGTCAAAAGGTTTGGCTATACAATTCACGGCTCAAATTCATCCCCGGTAAGCTAAAGAGTAAGTGGATGGGCCTGTTTGTGATCACGAGGGTCGGCAAGCTAGGGGATGTTACCATTGAGGACCCAAAGGATGGTCAAAACAAACGGTTAACGCTCATCGTCTTAAACCGTTTCTCGATGGTAACGAGGAAAACAAGGAATTCGTAAGCTTTTTGGTAAGCGTGCCAACTTATGAGGTCAATTAAAGGGCCAAGAACAATTTTGGGAGATTTTTGTATATTTTTATTGTTTGCGTGCATTGTTTGTATTTTATTTAGTTCGTTTCGTACTAATCTCGTTAACGTGTGAAGTTTGGATTTCGCAAATGGGTAATGAAGACACAAGGTATGTTTTTAACTTGTTTTGTGTATTGAGGACAATCCACGGTTATTCAGGGGGTGGTATAGTAAACACACTTAAAAAAAGGGAACGGTGAACAGTCACCGACGGGGCTTCAAGCCGTCACCGACGGCTTGTGGTTATGTCTGTCGGGTCAAATGTGTCGTAGACAGGGAGTTAAGCCGTCGGTAGAATGTGTGCATTTTTAACGAGCGTCGGCGACGGACCAAGGGGTCATCGACGATGGTCCTTGGTTTGTCAGCCGACGCAGGTTTAGTTTTAACGCAAATTCCGGACCAAACTCATTCTAGACTCCTCTAAACTCAACCCGAACGTCTTTTTATCCACAAATTCGACCCGAGTGAACCACATCTACCTAATATCTCATTAAAACCCCCACATCTCTGCACATCTATCATCAATTGAATCCATCTTCCCCAACTTCCTTCAAGAACCCTAAACTTCAATCCTTCATATCTTCTTCAATTCTCCACCAAATCAACTGATTCTTGAGCTTATTTTGTGTAGTTTTTCGACTAGAACAAAACCCCCAACACGGTTTCTTTAATTTCTTGCTTGATTTCAAGATTGGTGAAGTTGAAATTTCGGGTTTTTGAGGAAAAAGTTCAAGTTTTGTATTACATCTTTTTCAAGTTCTAACGTCTATACAACACTAAAGGTATGATCTTTACTTAAATTTGAGCATGGATGTCATATGGTGTGTGATTTTCTTCCGAAATTTTAAACTTAGGTTTAAGAGTAGGTTGTTTATGATGCTATTATATGAATTGTTGCTTGAGTTTGAGTTTGTGGTTGATTTGGGTTGGATTAAACATGCAACATAGCTAAGTAATGCGATTATAATTGTTAAAGTTGCATGTTTGAACATGAACACAATGTTGAATGTAGTTTAAAATCTTATATATTAGGATGAAGAACATAAAAACTTAAGTTTAGATGTTAACAAAAGTGCAATTTTGAAAGTGTAAACTGGCTAGTTTTGTCTAATCAATTAAGTTATGGTTTAACATTGTTTGTCATGTTCAAGAATGTGAATTGAATTGAAGTTTTGGAGTGATAGAATTATGTGTTTGAAGTTAGACAAGGTTTAATTGTTTCCTTTGCATCATGACTGTAACATCCGTCGAAAATCGGGTTTTCAAAACCCGCTTCGTTTATTAATCGAATAGTCAGTTACATTTTTTTCGTTGCTTATTTAATGCTCCTTTTAATTTTAAACAATACATAATTAATAAATATATTAGAATTTATAAACTATAGTTAATAAACAATAAAAACGGTCGAAGAAAAAAATAAAAGTCGCTGCCGGGTTTCGAACCCGGGTCAGCCTGCTCATTTAACACAAAAACACTTAACCACTCCGCCACTTGATTCTTTTGTGTAATCAATGAATCAAATAAACCTTAAGTTCACCCGTGAATCTATCTGTTTGCGCCAAAACTGAAACCGATCATCGGCTTTCAACTATCCAGAGACGTTTGAGTGATCGTGAGTTACTGAATATAACCGATAAATCCATTACAGCCCACGTTTTAATCAATTCAGTCTTCAATTGCCTCGATTCATATGATTTTTGGGAGTTGAAAACCGAAATCATTTACTTCCAATTTACACTGATAATATCATCGCCTCATAACTCAGAAACACTCGCAGCACCTTCAATTTCATTTTCACTCTAACTTCTGTTCGTCGGAAACGTTATCTGTTATCGCCGGACTTTCGCCGGAAAACCGGGACATACGTCAAATCGGTAAATTTCTCGATTCTTTCATTCTCAATCCTTCAACTAGAATCGGTCCCAGACGACGTTACCGGATACTCTACGCTCGCCGGAAAATCTCTGGACATTTCCGAAAAACGCTGTGAATCGGTACAAACATCTAAACCCTTTGATAATCTTTGTTTAGTAACTTAATTTCACAATTAGTTGATCAAAACTGTTAATTGATCCGATCAGACGGAATTCACAAATCAGAGCCGACGATCTTTGCCGGAGTTCTGAGAAAAACATCTGTTTCGGTACATTCATTTCCAAAACCCTCTCTATCCATTACATTTCAATCATTTATAAGTTTCGTTAATCGAATTAAACAAGAATAATCGAATATCGTTGTTCTGTGTCTTTGAATGAAGAAGACGAAGTCGACGTTGTGTATAAGTATAATATAAATTGAATATTAAACCGGGTTAGACACACAGTCCAGCGGTGGACTGTGTGCAAACACATAGCGCACGTCACGAGTTCGAATCTTACAAACGCACCGGCTTTCCGAATTAAAACCAAATTTTTTTAAACTGAATCAGAGTAGGTTCCAGGATGTTTTTAAGATTATTATAAACTGTAAGTTTAATAGATAAGACACACAGCCCAACTGGTTGGGCTGTGCGCTTACAAACCAAAGGACCCGAGTTCGATCCGGTTTCCCTGCAGCCGGTTCAACCATTTAAATTCTTTTAATATAAAACCAAATAAATTAAACATTTAATTAGTATATATATATAATTAAAACATAGAATATTTCGGGTTAGACACGTAGCTCAGTTGGTAGAGCTGCGTGCACGCGTACGAGAGGTCTCGGGTTCGAGCCTCACCCAGCGCACACATAAGTCACTGTCCGACCGGTCAACGGTCAACCCAAAAAGTCAACATTTTTTTATATTTTTATTTATTTATTTAATTTAAAAATCAATTAAAAATACTTAAAAATAATATTTTTAAAGTTAGAAAATGACCTTAAACTCATAAAAATAAATCTAAAAATCCTATTAAAATTGTTAATAAAATCCACTTATTTACCGTACCTTTTCTTTATTATTTAGGTTAGTTATTCCTGGTCGATCAACTCTCTAAACTCGTGCGCATTCAACATCATCAAACGAACGCACCCAATGTGAGTGAATCTCCACAAATTCCCCGTTTTAATCACATTTTGGGGTGTATCATGTGTCACTTATTATTTATTACATTTAAACACTTGTGCATCCATCATATCCATGATCAAATGCGTATCCAATATGTATCAATTATTTGTGTGGTTAATGTTTAGATTAAATTTATTATTTTCAGTACATACATTATCACAGGCTCGTCTGTTCCCCATTACCTATGAGCGGAACCGTTCCCCATTACCTATGAGCGGAACGTGGCGTTGCCAACATATGATCGGCTCCGTTTGATTGAGCCTTGATCACACATACATCATCATAGGCCGTCCGTTCCCCATTACCTATGAGCGGAACGTGACGTTGCCAACATATACATTATCATTCATGTCATATACTCATGCAAGGTGGTTTGTTATTGTTTGATTATATACATTTGCTCACATATGATTATTGCACAATTTTTCCATATTAAATACAATAAGAAACCAATATCAAATGTTTTTAACAAGGTTCACTCGCCAACTTGTTGACCCAAAATCCCCCATTTTTACACATGATACAGGTGATCCAGTTGCAGCAAAAACAATATAGGACGGCCTAGAAGAATAAATCAGTTTAGGCTTTGGATTGTTTGCTTAGTTACTTTTTCCTTGTAATTGTATGAACTTGTTTGGAATATTGAAGTTGTAATTTGAATTTAATAAATATGAAACATATTAGTAAACATCATGAGCTTTGGTGATAACCCAATTATGCCCCGACTCTTATTCCGCTGCGGGTCGGGGTGTGACAATGACTTGTAGGTATGGCGAGCCGAAAGAGAAGTAAGATTTCGGGTCAAGGCTCATCTTCGGGAGCCGGGTCATCTTCGGGTCATAGAGCAAGAAAATGGGAACACTTGAGTAGGATTGAAGAAAATGATGATCGGTTGTTTAGATAAGATTGGGTTTGGGAGAGAATAAGGGATAATAACGTGGGTGAGCCGTGGGAGAATATTAAGAAAAGGCCACTTTCAAGGTTTAATGATAAACGGTTAGAAATTAAACTTTGGAAGTGGAAAATGGTTCACGGGGTTACAACATCTATCCCGGAAAGGGTTGTGCTGGAGCGCACTTTGAATGTGGAAGAGTTCAGGACGATCTGGATCGTCCAGATGTTTGAGAGGATTGGTTGGGAGAGAGTTCTAGATTGGTGTGAATACATCACACTGCGGGTTTATTTGGCTGCTGTCTGTGAGTGGTTGGCTTCGCTCCGGTTCTTCAATAGCGATACGGGTAGAGGGCAAATGGTCATGTCCTTTGAAACCATGAATTGTATTGCCCGGTTTGATTCATTGGGGATCGACGAGTATTATTACTACAATGTCGATCAATTTTTGGACAACAAGGTCAATTCAGCTGATCCCGATGGCATGGTTGGATCAATATTGCCATTTTCTGATGGTGGGCCCGTGTTAGGTAGTCAGTTATCGATTGAAGGAAAGATCCTTCAACCCTTCTCTCTTGAAAATATTATGGTTCGATTCGGGGATCGGGATAAAGTGAAGGCTTCGGATTGTAGGGTACTCCATTTACTACCTTTTGGAGTACCTAAGTTATCATGGCGCCATCTGGTAATGATCAACACTCGGGACACTCGTGAGTCGTACACCCGCAAGATGATACCGTACGTACGACTCATCAGCGCCATGATTGTGCAACAGAATAGGTTGCCACCAGATTCGTTTTGGGTCTCTAAGCCTGTGGATTAAATCTGTTTCGCGTCAATAAAGCAGCATTGGAAGATACGAGTACAAGTTTCTGGTCATCAATACACAGTCACTGAAGACCAAGGACACAGATTCCAATTCATTGACCCGAGTGCAGCCCAGGAAGCTGCAAGAAAGGAGGAGATGGTTGGCGAAGAGGATGAAGATGAGCCTCAGGGTCCGAGGGGACCCCGACAGAGGTACACCCGGCCACATCGAGAAATTTCAGCTGGGGTGGCTAGCTTCATTCCTAACCGGCGTAAGCCCAGCTATCCAAACTACAATCTGGGGAAACAAGACGTTTATGATAATGTCTCCGCTTGTATTGGGGAGAACCGGGAGTATACACAAAGGAGACAGCAGCTGGAACAAAATTGGGAAGCCCAACAACAATCTCATTGGGCTGAAGAGGCTGCTCATCGGGCTAAAGAGCAAGAATATTGGGAGAGACTACAAGAACAGTAGGGCGTCCATACCAAGAGCACACACCTTGGACCTCATATGAGAACCTTCCTCTTCCTTCTGGACCTTCTGATCCATCTCCACATTGGCCCGAAGCAGTCGGTTACAGTTTCATCCCATTGTATTTCCAAGCGCCGGCTGAAGGCGAGAGAGGGCCACTCGATGACTTCCATGACATGATGTCGGCTCTCACGGGATACCCTTACCAGCCATATCCACCGGTAGATCCCAACAAGCGATACTAGCGATGATCACCGGTATCTTTTCTTTTGTTGTTGCATATTTCTTTTGTGTAAATTTTATTTTATGTTTAATTTCTTGTTAGTAGTTAAATGAACTTTGTGGGTGTGTTCCCTAGATAACCCTCACGAGAACTACTCGTCCTTCCGAGCTATCGGAAAGTTTAAAAGGGCTTGTTGCTTACGCTAAATGCCACCCTTATTCCTACGAAAGTGAGTTTAGGTTGTTGTTGTAAATTCTTGTTCCACAAGAAAATCAAAGTTGAATAAAATTATATGACTTGGTAATTATTTTAATAAAAATGGTAGAACTAAGTAACTAACAAACTTTTAATGGTTGTGAGAAGCTTGCTTCTACATGAAGGTTGAAATTTGTAGGTAATCTGTGTTTGCGATACAACCGTTTTTGTTGAAGATGAAGAGCACACGAAGAATGAGCGAAAAAGAAGGTGCATACGTTTCTTTTAGCTTTGATTTGTATTTTGTTTAATAAGTGGATTATATTTTGTATTTTATTTTCTGGGGTGAAATTTTGGGAAGGTAGCCGTGTCACGTCCCTTGTGCGTTTTAAATGGCTCTAATCTTACACATTGAGGAAAATGTTGACCTCAAGTGTGGGGATGGGGAGAAGAAAGAGTATTTCAATTTTGACCGTTCATTTAAACAATACACATTGAGGACAATGTTGACCTCAAGTGTGGGATGGGGAAAATTTCAAAATTTTTGTCAAAATGTCTTTGGTTGAAGCAGTCTAAAAAGCATGAGTAACTAAGTTAGTGAGGGATGGCATAACCCATGTGGTCTTTTGTCATGGTCAAGTTCAAATTAATAACATGACGGATATTTAGCGGGTGGCTATTTGGGAATAATCCGCCTAAGAAATTTGCATTTTATACATATCGCATACCATACCCTCTATACGTGAGTTTTTGAGGCACTTTTACATATCATATATGCATATATCTCTGTGGTTGAGTGGACCATTAGTCGCGTATTGTAGAACCTGCAATTTTTGATGTGTTTGAGACCATAGACCGAATATGAGCACAAGAATGATTAAGGCATTAGGTAAACTCTTTTACTTTACACCTTTTATATACCTTATCCGAAATCAATCCCTTAGTCGCCAATTTTGAGCCTAAACCCTTCGTTTGACCAACCCATTTAGCCCTTGACCGTTGAACCCTTTTATTTTTTACCTATGTGATGAAAACTTGATTTTAAGATTAGTTGTGAAAAAAAAACATAATATAATTGAGAAAGAAAAGAAAAATGTATTTATTGATAGTTTGTTGAATAAAAGGCGAAAGACTTTTGCCTCTTAGTTTATTGTTTCGTAGTCGGTTGTGTTAGAATAGTTGCTTTTGTAATAAAAAAAATCAAGTTTTCATCACCTTAGCCACTTTCAAAATATCCAATTCCATACCCTTAGCCTAGCCCCAATACAACCCATTCAAGACCTTTTGACTTATGTTTAATATTTATGTTCGGTGGTGGAGAATGATTGAGTTGCAAGCTTATGCGGGTATGTGTTCTAATCAGTTTGTGTATTTATATCAAAAGTGCTAATGCATTAAATATTAGCCAATTTATAAGCCGAGTGGAGAGAACATTGTGAGGGATGTGTATGAATTGTGAGTTTCAAGGGCGGGTTAATCTTGGATAATCATTTTTATGTGTTAATCATGTTAACGTTACATATTTTGAAAATGATAAAAATTATGAACCGAGTATGACATTAGACCTTAATTCATGTCTTGAGAATGGGAAATATGTTCCTTATTGACCCACGTGAAAGTGAAAGACCGATTTGCTTGATGGCAAGCAAAAGACAAGTGTGGGGATGTGATACGTGGTCGAAAACCGATGTTTCTATTAAGTTTAAGTTAATGTTTTACGTAACTTTTAGTTTCAAACAGCCTACTTTTGATTGGATTTGTGTTTCACAGGTTTACGGAGTTTAAGGAGCTATTTGGGAGCGTTTTGGAGCATCGGGACGAAAAATCAGTCAATTGGAATTGCAAAATGGGAAAATAGGAAAACATGATTTAGACAGGCCGTCGCCGACTCCCCTCAGATAGTCTGTTGGAGAAAAATTGTCATAGACAGTGGATTAGAGCGTCGGAGGAGAAATACATAAAGTAGAGGCCATCGGCGACGCCCCATATGGCCGTCGGCGACGCCCCTTCTAGTTCAATGTCGCTGAAATTCAAATTTTGACGGATTATAACTTGTTTGTGACCCATTTGGTGATGAGTTACGAGTTTGTGAGCTTTTGAAACCCATCTTGGAGCCAAGAACATCCCAATCTTCATCCCCTATCATATCCAATCCATTCCATCATCCGAATCACAACCTTTGATCATATGCCTAGCCTATCATCATCATCTCATTCATCATCCATCCATCTTCATCTTCCATTCCAAACCCTAACCATCATCATCACTACCTTTGAAGCTTCAAAATGTTTGTGATTAAGCTCCAATCATCCGGTGATCAAGTTCCGTTCACCATGATCGGCTAATTTCTTTGGGTTTCACCTCGGTGTAGGTTTGTAAGTTCTAGGGTTTGACATGCTTTTGAATAATTGATTTGTGAAAATTTGTACTTTGATTTTGAAACCTATGATAATTGACTTGCATTTGTATTGAATTCATGAATTGTCGAAAGAAGATTAAATTTGACTTTGTGAAATATTTATGTGCAATTATGCTTTGTCTAGGTTAGAGTTTACTTGTTTATGATAATAAAGTGCATTGTAGTCTGCTGTTCATAACGTCGATAACTCTTGGCATCTAAATCACTTAAAACTAAACTTGTTGATCATTGATATAAAGGAATTGAACTTAAAAACGTGTAGGAATTCTAGGAATTGTATTACCGAACCGGGTGTGAACCTTGTTACCAAATCTTGTTTTAATCCAATTAATTAAGTTTCTTGCCATCAATTGCATTTTCATAGTTAATCAATTAGAAACAAATTCGTCGGATCATTCCCTCATTCCTTCAAACAAACAACTATTTAAATAATCAAAATTGCAAGCTTCATAAAGTGACAATCTTATTAAAAATCAATTGCATCCGATCGCAAACCACAAATTCTTCATGGTTTGACTCCTTACTACCACTAACACATTGTTAAGGGTAATTCAGGACTATAAATTTTATCTTTGACCGGGGCGCGACACTCCGATCAGCTATAAAGTGTTTTTTTGTCTACCAAATGTAAGAAGCCATGGATAGATGACATGTAACATTTTTATTATCTTGCAATAAAGGTATAATAGTAATTGTAAAAATATGTTAATTATGGAATTGATAATTCAACTTTAATTATGTGAATTTTTTCACAAAACACTGCTAATAAAACGATATAGAAAACTCATGACAATCTTCCGTTCGTTTTAGCATCTTCATCTCTAGCATCCTAATAAACGATCAAAATAAATTGATGGAATTTTTTAACGTTAAATGTCTAATACAAAGTTTGTTTTATATCGTGGTGTGTTTTGCTTTTGTTTACATGCAATACCAATTTTTATTTCTTAACATTGTGTTTTAACTACAAGTACTAGTGTTTATTTCTTTGTATAGTGTTTTCTCATTTAAGATTTTACACTAGCAATGTGTCATGCCAATGACTTGAACCCGAAGAATCCTTTCTCAACCTTATTGATCTCATTCCTTGGGTAAACTTCTTGGTCACCAGGTCTTTCAAATCCACCTACTTCAGCTTTTCAAATTCTTTAATACTAAAGGAGTGAGTTACAATCTCACAATTTGATCAGGCCTACACTCACCGAAGCATATGATTGCTTTATGCTTAATCTCAGGAATCCGATGAGTCATAGCTATGGCATCCTTCTTTCATGAAATGATGGGAGATTACACCTTTTGAAGGCTAAATAAGTACAACCTTTTGTAGGTTTCTTGTTAGGGTCAATATCCTCCCCGTTAGTCCCGATGACCTCTATTTTCTTCAACCAATATATCTTAAACTCCTTTTCCTTCTCAATTTTTTCATCCTCAAAGCCCGAAATGATTTAGTCATAATTGATATCAAGTCCCCCCCACTCCCCTCCCTTGCAGTGTGTAAAGAGTGCACATAAGTTTCAAGAGGACCAAATTGTTCACGTTGTGTATTCCTCCCCATACACCACCACAAGCCATTTAAATAATTTACGATATAAAATTTATCATCAATGGAACCATGTCGGGTAATTATTTAAAACACTACAAGTAAGGTAAGCAGTTAATAATAATGGTCGTTTGCGATTAATGTTTTACTTTACCTTTCGAGTTCTAAGTGTTGTAGTTCATAATCTACCTCGGTATACAAGTTCCCTATCCTAGATGTTAAGCTATCCTACATTATACATCAAACCATGTATCCATGGCTTCGAGTTACCTGTACTTGCATTTTTACGGGGTCCCATTCTCACTGAAGTCTAGGCATCGAAGAATGCCCGAATCTCTCAAACTATGGATACAGTACGAAATCGTAAGGCCCTAAACCCAAGTTATTAGCGTCAAATCATAGTTCTTAAACTGCGAAATGCCGTATAACACATTGAAATTCATTAAAGATACATCAAGTCACAACGTTTTAAAACATAACACTAAAATATCATAAAAAGTCATCCAAGGCAGATAGGATGCCAATCCTTAGGGTACATTCTTTTTAATCTATGCCTCAACATAAGTTTTATTCTAAACCGAGTGTTTATACGTTTTTTGCAACAACATCCTAACCGCAACACACAGATTTACGTCTACTAGTTATGTAACTATTATTTAGCAAAGGGGATAGGATTAGGTGTTGTGTCACTTTGGTGTAATGTTATGTAATTTAGTATTTATTATTGTATTGTTATAATTAATTTTGAACGATTTTTTTGTTCTTTTTGGTAACTTTTAAAGTATTATCTTTTGTAAACTCCGAATATAACATTCGACTTTCAATTTTTGTGAGTGTTTTTATAAATTTTTTTATTCAAATCGAGTTGTGAATAGTAATGTACAAGTTATTAAAGCACAAATGTGCATGTTATCAAAGGTAACTTACGATTTATTTTTTTCTACCACATTTTATGTTTTTGTTATTTTAATAATATAAGCTTTAAGAATTTCCGTATATTACATTGTGATATGTTTATTAATATTCATTTTTCGATAAAAAGTTTATCATCAAAATCAAACGAGCCAAATATAATTGATTTCTTTTATTGTTTTTTCAATAGAATTATTTTTTTCTTTCTAACTTTTCAAATATAATATTTTATAAAGTTCCGGATTTAATTTATGTTACAATACGATTTTAACCCAATTGATTTCTCTCGAATATGTTTCTTTCGTAAACAAAAGAATACGCACTGTCTTCCAATATAAATTTATTGAAAACTGAGGTTTATTCAAGTTTGATATTTTAAGTTATAACAAGTATTGGTATTGTACAAGATTTGTAACAAATTGAACCAGATCCAATCAAAACTAAATTTAGGGAATTCGACTAGTTTATACTAAAACTCAGTATTGAAATACACGGTTTAAACTAATTTACTATACCTACAATCTCCATGAAGGGGAATAGTTGTTTGGTACTTACCCATTGGTCCACCAAAATTATGATTTTGCCCCGTCTAAATTTTCAATTTTGCCACTGGGTTATATTTTTTTTCCCTCTAGCCAAATTTCGATTTTGCCCTTAATTCAAATTTATAGTTTTTTCATCGTTTTTTCCTTGTCAAATTACGATTTTGCCCCAGTGTAAACTTATATTCATGCCATCGTTTTAATTTTTTTTACAAAACTATGGTAGTGTTTTATTTTAATTGGTTGACTCGGTGTAATTTTTTTGGTGCTAGACGGCTGCCTGACACACGCTCATTTGTCCTAAAAAATTACTATTTTGCTCCTATTTTAAAATTATAGTATTTCCATCGTTTTAGTTTTTTTAGCAAAAATGGTAGTGTTTTGTTTTAGTTGGTTGACTTGATTTAATTTATTTAGATCGTGTTATGAGTAAGATGTACAAGTAAACAAAACACAAATATAAAAGTTATGTGATAAAAATATTTGGCTTAGTGTCATGCAACGCAGACAGGAGAAAAACTAGTTATTTACAATTGGATAAACTATTTTGGATAGGATAAAACCGACATTTTTAACCCAATTTAAAATCATAAAACAGACTGACTCGTGGCATTAAGTAAATGGCTTTATTTATTGTCGCATAGATGACCACTGATTGTTTATTTAAATAAACATGACTTTAAATTTGATTCCCCATTCATGTTATCTCATAAGAGTTTGTCTACTTCAAATATAGTTATCTGGAATACTTGGGCATTATTGGTTAGTCCTCATTGTGTGAACATATGTAAATAACTTTTATTAAATTAGTTAAATATTTATTTATTATAACTGAAGTTATATTGGATTGAGTTAGCTTGTTCGAACGGACTTTTTTTTTCGAACGGTGGATTTAGTTAGTGGACCTTCTCTACAACTATTCTGAAAATCAAATCTAATAATAGGTGTTGTCCATGCTTATACAAAATCTTTCAACGGTAATCTTTGATTTTTCTATCCAAAAGAAATGATTTTTTTTTTCACGTATATATTGATGAGGATACATTAGGAATCATCTCTTGTTGGGAGAACTGTGATAACTAATGTTAACACAACCAAAACTATTTAAAAAAAACTTAAAAACCCACACAATTTTTTTTAATGTTTTCATCAAATCACAACATTTTATTTATAGAAAACTATTTTTTTTTAATTCGAATAACAATTACTCATGCACATATGCATATTTCTTGAATATCAATTATTGATGCACATTTCATATATTTCTTGATAACACCCATATAATTTTGCTTCCGTCTACACTACCATACATATAGCATTACCAATAGTATACAAATTCAATTTCTACACTACCATCCATAATACATTGCCAATTGTATAATATTTCAAATATGCTTATCACCAACCCTTATACCGTACCAAACAATATATTATATCATAAATAGACAAATATAACCAAACTATCAACCACTAGATAAAATTTACCAAAATAAGCATATGTTCTTACAAATGAAAACATCATTTATAAAGTGATGCACGTGTGCGTCTCTTCCTAGTGGCATCTTTAAATAACAAACAACTTCTTTAACTCTTTGATTAACTATTACGTCATCATCCTCCACAGCATCATTACGTCATCATCCTCCATAACAGTTGGAATTTTTTGTACCCTTTATTTATCGATTTCAAAACAAAAGTTACATTCTTCACTTTTTTTCCATTTATTGATTTACAATATTACACAACCCAGAAGATAAGCAAACATACAAACTTAATGCATATGTGCATTAACATTAATTCTTTTATTATTAAATAAATTATGCACATCTGCATCAACATGAATGAACTTAATGATTTTATAAAAATATTTATAAGGGTTTTAATTTTATAAATTGTAGTGTAGACGGAAGGAAATTGTATAATATTTGTCATATATTACGGATGGCAGTGATTGTATAGGTGTTGTCAAGAAATATGACATATGCATGTATGCATCAGTAATTGTTATTCGGATTAAAAAAATTAAAATAAATTATAAATAAAACGTTGTGATTATTAATGGATTTTAAAAAAAAAAAAAACTTGTTTATTTACTAAGCATTTTTAAGTAGTTTTGGTTGTATTCACATTGGTTCTCATGGTTCTCGCAATAAAAGTGGTTCTCATATGAATCCTACCCTATATATATAGGGTGAGGTTCTAGAGTGAACACTAGTGTATTTGCGAACTAAGTGAACAAATCCTAGCCATTATTTTCACACGTGTATGACAAGAATTAGTTCGCTTGGTTCGCAAATACACTAGTTTTCACTCTTGAACCTAATCATATATATAGGTAGGATCAATAAAAAGTTTTTTTTTTCCCAAGTAGAATAAGAAGAGATCTAAATCTTTCATTTTTTTAATCAAGAGTAAATTACCATTTTAGTCCCTAAGGTTTGACCCAATTTACCACTTTAGTCCAATCAATTTTTTCTGCCATATTGGTCCAAATAGTTTTTCTCAGCCATTTTGGTCCAAATTGTTTGTTTTCCTTCCATTTTAGTCCCTGACTTTTGTCTTTTTTGCCACTTTCATCCAACCTACTAACTTCATTCAAAAAAGTCAGTTAACTTAGGGGCATTTTGGTCAAATCACATTTTTTGCACGTGTGATGGTATGGGGATGGTGGTGTGCCGATTTACAGGGAAGATGATGTTGGTGGTTGCTAGTTTACGATGATGGAAGTGGTGTTGGTTGATGACGTGAGTGGCGAAAAAGTGGCCGGTGGTGGGGTCGATGGGTGGTGATGGTGCAAGCAAGTGGTGGTGATGATAGAAGGTTGTGATAGGGTGGGTGGTGGAGGTTAATGAGAATGGCAAAAAATGTTTTGACAAAAGTCATGGACTAAAATGATAAAAAAAACATATTTGGACTAAAATGGCAGAAAAAACTATTTAGACTAAAGTGACATTTTGGGTGAAAATTAGAGACTAAAATGGCAATTTACTCTTAAATCAATAGCTAAGATGAAAACATAGGAAAAAAAGGAGTCCTGGGCATTCTTGAAAAAGTCTTTCTGTTGACTTTCTCTCTCCATATGCAAGACACATGCATATCCCCCTCATTTTTTAAACGTCCATAACTTTTTAATTTGAGTACTGTATTGCTGTATAGAATATGAAAACTAAAAAAAACCCAAAAAGTGTGTTGTATTTCTATGTTGCTTATCATTTTGTGATATTTTTTTACTAGATTTGTGTACTACCTTTCTTTGTGCTATAATTGTTGTGCTAGGTTATTTTGTGTTAGATTTTTAATGTTATATATATATATGGGTGGGGTTATTGTAAAAAGACGTTTTTTTGAGAAGTGTTTTGAACCCTTAGATCTTGTAATGAATGGTTAAGAAAGGGGCTTAAAATGTAAATTATTTTTCCTTACTAATTTGGCTAGATTAGGGGTGATAGTGGCTTTTATATTGTATTGTTTATATAAAGAAACTGTCATCAACCTCAAGACACATGTAAGTTCCTCCCGTCATTTTTAAACGCCAATATGTATTGTTTAGAATATGTATGGTGTTTATACCTATAAAAAAACAAAAAAAAAAACCATCCCGAATGTTAAAACATCATGATCAGTTATTGATACTTGAAAAAAAAAAGTTATTTCCTAAATAACTCCTAAAGCGGCTATAATCTATTTTATAATTAAATTGGTTTTTAAAGTTAATTATCGTATTACCCTTTATCAACAAAATAAAATAATGTCACGTGTCTTCTCAATAATATTTCTCGCACTTATTACAAACTTCATCATTGTACATGGACATGAACCTAAGGGTAGGAAGAAATAAGAAGTAATCTTAACATTTCATTTTTAAAATCAATGGTTAAGATGAAAATGTAGAAAAAAAGGAGTGTAAGGGCATTCTTGAAAAAGCCTATTTGTTGAATTTTATCTCCACATGCATATTCTCCCCCATTTTTAAACGTCCATAACTTTTTTATATGACATTATTTTTGAAAAGAAATTGCACCATAAAATCAAACATTTTTTATCTTTAGTTTAAGTATCTTATTGCTATATAAAATATGAAAACTAGAAAAACCCAAAAAATTGTGCTGTATTTTTGTGCTAAATTCTTTTTACTAGATTTTTATACTACATTTTTTGTGCTAAGTTTTTTGTATTAGATTTTTGTGTATGTTTATAAATACAAGAGGGTGAGGGTTTGTGTTTTAACACCAAAATCCTCTTTTATCCTTCTTATAAGGAGTGACACATGTCATCTCCATACTCATTCTTAGTCTACTTAGACAAAACCCACGTTTTAGTCAATGTCCTCCCTATATATATAAAGTTACGATCGTGTGAGAAGCACTAGGCTAATTGAGAAACTTGAAAAACATTCTGGACCACACATTTTCCCTATACAAAAATGGAAAAAAAATGAAAAAAAGCTTTTAGGGTATTGAGATTGTCGCGTTGTGAGATAGACTTTCTATAGGGTACTTTGGTATTGTTGATTCGCTGTGAGGCTATTCAACTAGCCGGTGAGATTAACAGCTTTTAGGGTTCTTTTAGTTTACATCCTTGAGAAGGGTCGAGATAATAGGATCTCTTATTAGTTTAGTATCGTAGATTCCGGTTCCATCTAGTTACTAATACCGCTAGAAAACCATGATTCACGAATAGGATTCCAAACCTATGTAGTACTTTTGTCATCATCTGATCACATCTTTTGTCTTAGTCAGCTTTATTTAATTTTAATTAATTGAATTAGGCTATTAGAAAACCCTTTCAAAAATATAAAAACAATTAAGTCGAGTAAGTAGATAAGTAATCGAGTCTATTAACGTAATCAATAGTGTCTCATGGGTTCCATACTACATTGATCGGTACACTTGTCGGTTATGTGTTTTAGGTTTATAGATGCCATCAGTATCGCATAGCGCGACGAACATCTGGCCAACAGAATTCAATCTAGGCCTTGCGCCACGCGAGAGAAGTTGAGAACACCTGTTGCATCACGCGATGGGGTGTTATTCAAATCCAGGTACGTGTTTCCCTGTATTTTGAGTTGGTATTTATGTACCATGAGTCTAAGTTAGTTGTTTTGAGTCGGTTTTTATTTAGAGTTGGTATTATGTTGGGTTTTGCTTTGTTTTTTTATTGAGCAAGTTTTAATTGTACCACTCATATTCAATCTTCAATCGGGTGATTTCAGAGCTATTAATCATATGTCGAGGCAATCTCGAGTGTCCAAGTTGTCAGAGCTGATCGTGAATGGAGTGCTATACGATCGAGCTGGATTGGACTAGAGATTTTTGGAGTTTACGCGTTACATAACTAGCTAACTCCTTTCCGGATTGTCCTATTATTTTTGTATTTGGATTTTGTTTTATTTTGAGTCGGTTTCTATTCCTACATTTAGGGCAATGTAGAATATAAGTGTGGGGATGTGAAACGGTCTTTTAATTTGTATATCTCGAGTCTTTTGAGTCAGAAAATTTGAAAAAAACGATAGACAATCCCAAAAATCCAAAAAAAGAGAGAAAATGGCCTTGAAATTGAAGTTTGCATATTAGAAAAATATGGAAAATGATAGGTAAAATCATATATTTGGTTTTCAGATATTATATGTATTAAAAGGTAATTGGTTGAAAACGTGCCAGGCTTGGGATTTGTGGGTATGCCTAGCTGGTTGATAGGTTTCCTTTGAGCTAGTACACTTAATTTATGTTAGGATACTTGGGGTTCTCATCTAGGAGAAATGTGGAACCCGAAACCGCCAGTAATATAAGACATGTCGTTATAAATTAAAACCGTTAGAATTTTTTTATCAAATATGCAAAATGCTAGATAAAATCATCTATTTGGTTTTCAAATATTTTATATATTAAAAGATAATTGGTCAAAAACATGTCTGGCTTGGGATTTGTGGGTATGCCCAGCTGGTTGATAAGCTTCCCTTGAGCTAATACACTTAATTTATGTTAGGATACCTTGGGGTTCTCATCTAGGAGAAATGTGGAAACCGAAACCGCCAGTAATATAACAAATGCCGTTATAAGTTAAAACCCTTAGATATCTTTATCAAGAAGAAAAAAATGTGATCCATTAATAAATGAGCTAGATAAAAATAATGAAGGCTATGCAATTTCCCTTAGGGATGGTGACTCTGATTAAAAATCCCTCTAGGTTAAGTTAGGAATAAATGGAGAAAATGTCGAAGCTCATATTATCGCTCTCGGTGATGGTGACTCTGGTTGAAACAACCTCTGGGTTAGGTATAGAAAATGTCTAGTGCGCATTGTAATTCCATCTGAAAAAAGAGAGAAAATGTTTTATATTAAATTCTTTTGGTTTTGATATAAAATGGTTAGGAAGAGTCAATTGATTGTTCCTTTTGTTTCATAAGCTTGAGGTGGGATTAGGATGAACTATCGCTTCCTTAGTGTGAGACCCTAGGTTGACTAACCAATTTGAACTTAAATTTACATGATAAGGGGCATGGAAACCATTGTTTGGGTTTAAGTGAACACGTATACCTAGAGTCGTGGTTAACATGTGATTAGATATAAAAATGAAGTACTTTAAATTTTGAAACCGGGTTTAAACCTGACTGTGATTCCATAGAAGAATTATTTTTCAGAAACGAAAAAAAGGTTGAGTGTGGGGATATCTGACGTGGTGTGAAATACACATCTGTTGATGCAGTATGTCTATCGCCTACGTCTTAGGGTCATGTCTATGTATAGAATATGTCAGATCTGTCTTTAAACCAATTGAATTTATACTTGAAGCAAACAAAAGAGCCAGTTACTAGAAACATCTTTGGAGCATTCAAGGATAAGAATTACAAGGCACCACCGAAAGATAAGTGGAGAAACGATGATAGTAACTCTGACAATGAAGATGATAAGATGGATGGTATGAGACGGAGGATTCGAAAAAGAAGAGTACTACTACGAAGAAAACCCAAAAGAAAAGGAAAGTAGAGACTTTACTTATAGACGAGGCAACTGATGAAGAAGCTGAAGTGAATGTTAAAGTGGAACAGAATGTTGAGATTGAAACAAATGTTGAGG
This sequence comes from Scalesia atractyloides, assembly GCA_947069175.1. Taxonomy (NCBI): domain Eukaryota; kingdom Viridiplantae; phylum Streptophyta; class Magnoliopsida; order Asterales; family Asteraceae; genus Scalesia; species Scalesia atractyloides. The sequence goes on from CAMTDV010000116.1 coordinate 37,479,566, forward strand.
ACGAGGTATTTTTTGCGACATCAGACCAAGAGCGTTATGATCTGAATGTTGTAAACATTGCTGCTGAAGTTGAGAAACAAGCTTTTGGAGATGATAATGAAGAAAGTTCTGATGAAAGCATCAATCCTGAAGCAAGAGGTGCAGCTGAAAAAGCAAAGTTAAAGAAGAAAAAGGCTTTAGGAGACGACGATGAAACTTATATGCCTTTAAAACCTGAAGGGAATATTGAAAGGTCAGCTAAGAAAGCTAAACATGTAAGGAGTAAGCCTCCTGATGTTCAAAAAAAGGAGTCAGGGTCTCCGACAGTTAAGAAAGCAAGGAAAAATATAGAAGGAGGAAGACACATGAATCTAAAGCTGAACAACCTCCATCACCACCAAATCAACCACCACCATCACCACAACATGTTACACCATCACATCTTACTTCACCACCAAAACAACCAACACCTCTTGTACAACAACGATCAACACCTCAATCTGCTACTAGAAGATCCTTACATGATCGTTTTCCTGATGACTTCGGTGATATTCCATTTACAGGTGGATTTGATGCAGATCTCTTAAATGATAATAGGGTTACTGATATGGAGAACATAATCAAATTACAAGAGGATAGAATTAAACAACTTGAAGCTGAAAATGTGCAACTGGTTTGATTGCTTACAAGTGTTACTGCTGAGAACGAGAGACTTCACAGAGTTGTTAAAGATCTAGAAGTGGAAAAGTCGGTGAATGCTAAGAAGTTTGATGTATTATACAAAGTGTTAGAGAAAAGATTCAACATAAACTTCAATGCAGAGTATGATGCAATCGAAATTAAAGAAGCCAAGGCTAGAGCTGCAGAAAGAGCAAAGAAAGCTGAAGCTGAAGCTGAAGCAACAACAGTAGGTAAAGGAAAGAACAAGATAGATGATATTACCAGTTATTACACCCACTGAGCCTGAACCTTTAGTGAACTATGTGTTAGTTGGTGAGCCTGTTGATGTTACTGGGATTTCTTTAAAGTAAAAGTACTTGGATAGAAAGAAAATAGAAGCAGAGATAGATGCCGAGGTTGATGAATATGAGGAGGATGATGATGCAAATATTGGTGGAGGTGATAAGAAAGACGATGATGATAAGGGTGATGATGATGATAACACCTAGGGTGGTACAGGTTTAGAATTCTGGATGCTAAGATGAACAAATTGTTTGATTATGATGCATATCTGAATGATGATGTTAATTAGGAGGATGATACTCAACGACAGGAGGAGCAGAAAGATTCGGTAAATGATGAAGAGCAATCAAGATTCTTCACAATTGTTCCACCATTGACAGCTGTTCCTAATTTTCCATAACCCAAGGTCTTCTACGTTGAACATGGTGTTTATGAAGGTGAATTCGTACATAACTACACTAAAGAGGAGATCGCAACAATGTTAGGGGTTGATGAAAGTTCCTTTCATTTTGATTTCGAAGATGAGCTGAACAATGTCAGTACTTCTAAGCCTGAAGACTATGTGTACAAATACGTGGCAGATGCTCATAATTACGATCAGGTTGTCATGGAGGATGATTCCGATGATGAGACAGTAAAATATTATGGAGATGGAACGGATGACTTCCTAACCTTCCAAGAAATATTTGCTAAGGAAACGAACGATTTGCTGAAATGAAGGGTTGAAGAAACGGTAAAGGATGGAAATGTGCCTAGACATTTATTAAAGGAAGAAATTGCTAAAGCTAAAAAGACCTGGTTTAGGGAATTGCCCAAAGAACGAAATTTTTGACGACCACTAGCCTTCTTCACTCATGATCCGGATAAGTCGTTAGGAGACATACTAAGCTGGGGATGGATTCCTGAACTAGACGTTTATGCTGGTAAGAGAGAGTTTGGTGTTCAGTATTTCAGATACTTTAGTGATATCAAGACGTTGCCATGGTGGGACATTGAAGAGTTGGTGCAAACAAAGTCGATCAATTATTTGATGAAGTTTCATGATTAGAGGCTATGAAAGTTGATTAAATATGAAGCTGCTCATGATTTTTATCACTGGAAACCGCACATACCTAAGAAGAAAATCAAGATAGATCAAGTTATGAAAGAGAAGGATGTTACAATGATTATAAAGCGGCCACGGGCGATGAAGAACATGCCTTTAATGAATGTTGAGCAAGATTTCTATGAATTCTTCAAGCGGCCACGGTGATTGTGCTTAAGGCTAAAGGATTATGGAGAGCAATTCGAATACTAGACCCAATGTGGCTAGTGAACTGTTCAGAGAAGGATATCGAGTGTTGGTTTTACAACAAGATCTACTACAAGACTAGAGAGAAAGTGCAGGCGATGCAATACCAATGTGTGATTAATGTTTTCTATGCACACAGTATTAATTCTTGAAAGATGTGGAGATCAAAGTGGAAAGAGTTAGAAGGAGTTGAGTTTATGAAGCAGATTTGCAAAGAAGAAAGAATTGATGCGGTTACACAGAAAACTTCAATCAGAAGGTTTCAGTTTCTAAAATGGGCTCCAGCGACAGATCAGACACCGATTCCTAGTGAAGAAAGAAGGAAACCAAGGAAGAATTTCTTTTGAAGATAAAGATTAACGTTATATGAAGATTTCTAAAGTTTTGAAGACTGACCAAGACTACGGCAATATCCAAGGGGGAGTTTGTTGATGCAGTATGTCAATCGCCTACGTCTTAGGGTCATGTCTGTGTATGTAATATGGCTGAACTCTTAGATTTGATTTTGTATGTATATGGTTCACTTCGCATGGTGAAGTTTCACTTTGTATGAAGGTAACCTGATTCACTTTGTACGAAGTGAAGTTCACCTCGTGCAACGAGACACTACCCTCGCACGAAGGTAATGTCTTTCCTAATAAATAGGTGTGTTGAGGTCTGAGTCTGTATGCTATTTTGTTGACTGGACGGCGAAGCTCTGTCCAAGTATTCTCAAAATTGTATACGTTAATCAATATTAATTAGATAAAAGTTTAAACAATAAATCTTGATCTTGTCACTTGTTAATATGAATTTCGCGCATATTAGACTAGGCAAACATATTAGAACCTGAGCTTATCAGATGAGCAGATCTTCACAAGTGGTATCAGAGCTTGGAGGCCTGATCCGAAGACTTGTCATCAAGATTCTACATCTTCTTCTACTCACTTTTCATCTTTTTATAATTTCCTTGACATTGGATGGACAAAAAGGACTAAACTTTTCCAGGACTGTTTAAAATTGACTAGTAACAAACCCCTGAAAAAAAATCAGACCCTAATTCAACTGGAAGCATGATAAAAATGGCAAAAAGCGTGAAAATCTGAACTTTACCTTCGCATGATCTAAAAGTTACTTCGCACGAAGTGAATACTTGTTGAAATTTTATGAAAATTACCTTCGCACGAATAGGAAACTAACTTCGCACGAAGCGAAACTCTTGCAAAGTTTAGAATTTATCTTCACATGAAGATAAATCTCAATTTGGTAATTTTACTTCGCAGAAAGTGAACTTTAATTGTTTTTGTGATTTTACTTCGTTCTAGGGTCACTTCGCACGAAGCAAGTTTTCAATAAATTTTTGACAAAATGGAGAACTAATTCTTCAACGCGTCCGCATCGTCAGCAGCTTCAACAACGGTAGTGGCGCAGAACATAAATCTTGAGAACGAAATGGGGACGATGACCAAACCCCCAAAACTTATGTGCTTAGAAGATTATTATGGTTGGAATGAAAGATTTGTCAAATGGGTTCAAGCGAACTACTTTGATAGTTGGTATGCAATCGAGGAGAAGTATGTTGCACCAGTTGGAGAGAACAATTTGGAGAAGACATTGACACAGTTCACTACAAAAGAGAATGAAAAAATTCGTTCGAGAATAGAAATGATGAACATTCTTCAACAAGCCATCAAAGAAGACATATTCACTCTACTACAATACGATAATGATGCTCAATCGGTGTGGAATGCCTTGAGGTTAAAATTCCAAGGTAGCACTCAAATGATAAAGAGCAAAAAGGTGTTGCGAAAGAAAGAGTTTGATATCTTCAATTTGCTTAAAGGTGAATCAATGAAACAGTTGACCAACAGGTTTCACCTTGTTGTAGAAATGAAAAGGCTTGGTATTCAGAAGGAAAATGAAGAATTAGTGGATAAACTGGCCGATGCGCTGCCAGAAGGAGAATGGTCTACATATCTTACAATTTTGAAGAACAGTTCAGAATATGGTTCTCTCACATAGTCAAGATTCATTAAGAAGCTAGAAGGTCAGGAGCTCGAGATGTAGAAAATGGCAAAGACCAAAGGTTCACAAATTAAGCAAGACGTGAATCTGTACTACAAGGGAAGTCCAAATGCCAGTGTCCAAAGTCCAAAAATACACACGACGTTCAGTGCAACTAGCTCTTCAAGTTATTCAACTTCGAATACTGGTGGAGGTTTCCAGTCATTCCCAACATGTGAACCTAATTCACCTCAGACACCGCAATCTTCGCAAAGCTCGAATAACTTTCAAAGCACTCAAAACAACTCAAACCAGAGAATTCTACAATGCAACATTGTTGTGAATCTCGAGAATGCTCAAGATTTCACAGAAAATACTGCAAAACAACATATGGTACTGAATGCATCTATTCTTAAATCGTATGAATGTCTAGTGGCCGGTAAAATTGGAAATACAAACATGACAAAAGAAGATTATGACCAAATGGCTCCAGAGGAGTTGGAATTGATCGATATCAAGTGGTGTATAGCTTTGATTGTTTGTCGAGCGCAAAGATTCATGGGGATCACGGGTCGAAACAGTTTAGGAGGTTAAGATGGAAAGCTTGGATTCAATAAGTCGAAAGTCACGTGTTTCATATGCCAAGAGAAAAGACATTTCAAAAGAGAATATCCAAACCATGAAGTCAATGGCAACCAAAATCCGGTTGTAGACGATTATTATAAGAAGGAGATCTATCACAAGATTCCACCACCTCAGACTACATCAAGAATGATTCAGATCGAGGATGATTCGTCAAGTTCAAAGGATAAAGCTCTTGTTGTCTCCTAGGGAGATGAAGGATTCAACTGAAAGAAATACATTTCAAATCCTGAAAGCATTGCATTGTTGGCTAAGATCACAGAAGAACTAGTTGAAGAAGAATATTCTAAAGCAACCTTCGATGAAGCACCAATTGATTAATAATATACTCCTGATGAAGATATATTTCATAGTGCATTTAAAAATTTGGTACCACCTGATATGTATAAAAAGTTTGTAGGTTTCTTTGAACCAAACTACTCGGTGCACTGTGAAGAAGAGTCAAAGCCGGAAGTGGAATAGTTGATTGACGTTACCAAAGAGATGACCACAGCGAACCTTACATAGATTGCTAACAAAGCAATGATTGCGAATCTAAAAGAGGTAGTCTCTGAACAGGTTCAAGATACGGTAAAAGAGTCAGTCGGAGAAGAGGGTAAGGTTAAGATAATTGAAGTTGAAAAACCTTGCAAGAAATGAATGGAGCCTTGCAAGGAGTGTGCTGAAAAGGATGATAAATATAAACTTTTAAAAATACTTTCTGATAATCTGTCCAGTGGTTACAAAGAAATGAAAGAAGCATATGTCACACCCCAACCGATGGCGGAAACATCGGATTGAGACGAACTAGATTGCTCGAGACCTCATAACACTAATTGTGACAATATTTAATTAAACAACCCATTTCATTTCAAATCACCTAATTGTCAAATATAATACAATTCAAATACGAAACAACATCATACGAGACATGTTCAACAAACCATATTAAATAACTTAGCATTCTAAGTGTGTTTCTAAGCCGATCCTACTAAGTTTCGCCATGTCTTTCTCATCAACCTGCAACATGTTAAAAAGTATAGTTCAATAACAAAGTATTGGCCAGTACACAAGTTTGATATCATAGCATAAGTAATAAAAAGATTTAACAAATCCACATGATAAGATAGTATACGAGATAAATGTAAACAAGGCATGTGAACTACAAGTCAATCCTCTAGTGTACCGCATAATAGATTAAAACTTAACATTGACCACAAGAATACGGGCAGTGCGTTACTCCTATAGCGCTATAGATGTTAAGGGAGGCTTGATCGAAGTTAATGACATTTAGTATCACATAAGAATGTACCAAGTAACAATTCAAGTATCACATAACTATAGCATGTATGATGGATTGTTTGTGTGATTTCATAGAATAAAAGTGTGATTTCGTGTATTTTTAATAGATTAACATGTTGCACCCAAAAAGTGTGTAGCGTAAAAAGGGTGTCGAGTGTACTCACAGTTTTGTAAAGTTAAGCTTCGTGAAAGCGTTAGGTTGTTTAGTTGGGCGAACACCATGTTATCCTACACAAGGAAACGTAGGTGTATGAGTATTGGAATGATGGTGGAATTCGGTAATTTTAGGAATTTAAAGTACGCAAAAAGTATGTATAGTTGAAAGTAATTATCTGGACATTAACGCTCGTTTTTGACAGTATAAGTCCCGAGGGGTGTTTGTGTTTTATGGGTCATGCCCAATAGAATTGTAACGATGGTTGGGTCTTAGATAAAATAACCTAATATTAGGACAAGTTAATCATATGGTCATCGTCAAAGGTTCGGTTATATTATTTATTTTCATATATAGTTTACATATAATATTACAAGTTCATCATAGAATTCATATAGTTCATGGATATCATATAAGTCATAGAAGTCATGCATGGAGGTAGGAGGATAACCATCCTAAACCTCTTTCGTAAGATTCACCAATACACAAATTGCCACAAGGAAAATTCGGATGGTCAAGAATATAGTACTTCACTAAGCTACGCTTCGAAGCGAATAAGCAAGCTAGGTGCGTGCATCCCGAACATGGCAACGTTTGGGGATGTGTCGTAGCCTTGTTACTCTAGTGAAAGTGAACCGTAGCATAATGGATAAATCATCAGTTGAGGGGTGGATTGGATATTTGGATAGCAAAGGCCTCCATGTAATCACACCTTCACCAACACAAGCTTGTAAGCTTGGATGGCTCAACACTTGTGGGTTTAAAACCCAAGTAAAACCACAAGTTTAGGGGCATGTTATGCCTCTTGATTTTGTATGGAACAAGTCTAGCTAGCTCCCTAACCATAAACTTGGTTAGAGGCACAAGTAAGATAGAGTTGCTATGTTAAAAACAAGTTCGAAAAAGTTTATAAGTTTATCTTCCAAAACAGAAAGTTTGACCCTAAAAAAGGTATTGTTCCACCTTGGTTTTCCATGGAAAACCTATGGTAACAATCCATGGGGCTTAGGAAACAATGTTGAGGAAGAAAACATGAAGAAAACATTGAAAATCTTAAAGTTTAAAAAGATAAAAAGTGGGCAGAAAGTTTACACACTTTTGGACCTCAAAATGGTGGGGTTTCACCTTAGTTTGTCCAAGAAAACTTGTGATAACCTTCCTAGAGTTTATCCAAGAGTGTTAGAAAGAAAAACAAGGCTTGAAGAAGAAGAGAAGTGAGTTGAAACTCACTTGCAATCTGTTTTGTTTCAGCAGAAAATTTATGAACTTTGGGAGGTTGTTTGAAGTGTCTGAAGGCTTGTAAAAGTGAGAAATGGAAGGGGGAAGGCTTGCTTTTTATAGGGAAAGGATTAGGATTGCATTAAATGTAATTAGGTGAGTTTAAACTTAAAAAAGGAAGGAGATGTGGACTCGGCAGCTTGCGGCCACAAGCTGCCTTGTTCTTTTTTTTTGTTATTTAATTTCTTTACTTGTTGTATTTGATGCACATTTGATATATTTTTAGGTATGCTTACTAAAGGTGGGGGTATTTGGAAGATTTAAATCAAAGTTAGGACCTTACATGTTTTAAAAAAAGGACTTGTTTATTGTAGGAATGTTACATAATTTTTTTTACAAGTCATGTGATACCGAAAGCTTGAATAAGTCGCATTAGAATCACTAATCCTCTTGTTTGACTTGAAGTCCAAGACTCAAAAACGTGAAATAAGCATTTATGAGTTATTTTGGTTTGGTTTATCGAGTATCAACATAATGTATGATCATAAGTTTAAGCATGAATAAAGTTTGCTACATTCGCATAATTGATCAACTTGATTACAATAAAAGTCTTAGATTTACATTGATTTAGAAATGGAAATAAGATTACAAGATTTGGATTTTCTAAATATAGGAACACGAAGCGAACTTACTAAAAACGGAAAGTTACAAATGCGAAGCGTTACAGTCTCCCCTCCTTTAGGGAATTTCGTCCTGAAATTTAGGAAGATGCAACGAACAATTGTGGATACTTAGTCTTCATGTCACTTTCAAGTTCCCAAGTAAACTCAGCTCCATGTTTTCCTTCCCATCGAACCTTCACGATAGGAATTCTACTGCGCCTTAGTTGCTTAGTGCCCCGATCTATGATTTCGACTAGTTTCTGCACCAAGTGTACGGTTTATTGATTTGAAGATCTTCAAGTGGAACTTGGAGTCCTTCTTCCGCAAGACACTTCTTCAAGTTTGAGACGTGGAAGGTAGGATGAACGTTGTTGAGCTCTTGCGGTAGGTCCATTCGGTAGGCTACCTTGCCAATTCTTTCGGGAATCTTGAAAGGACCCACACAGCGAGGAGCGAGCTTTCCCTTTTTCCCGAAACGAACCACACCCTTCCAAGGGGATACCTTGAGAAGTACAAAATCACCAACGTTGAATTCCAAAGGCTTGCGTCTTTTGTCCGCGTGGCTCTTTTGTCGTCTCCTAGCTTTAAGCAAGTTGTCCCGAATTTGCAAAATCTTATCCGTCGTCTGTTGTATAAGCTCAGGACCGGTGATTTGAGTTTCCCCAATCTCGTGCCAACAAATAGGTGATCGGATTGCGTCCATACAATGCCTCAAAGGGTGCCATTTGAATACTCGTGTGGTAAGTGTTATTGTACGAGAATTTGACCAAAGGCAAGTCATGTCCCAGTTGCCACCAAAATCAATTACGCAAGAATGAAGCATGTCCTCTAGAGTTTGGATAGTATGCTCGGTTTGACCATCAAACTGAGGATGGAAAGCAGTACTGAGATGAGTTGAGTACCAAGAGTTTTTTCAAACATTTGCCAAAGGCGGGAAGTGAAACGACCATCACGGTCTGAAATAATATCAACGGGGACACCGTGATGATAGATGACTTCATCCGTGTAGATACGAGCCAGTTTCTCGACTCGATAGTCTTCACGTATGGGAAGGAAATGAGCAGACTTGGTCAGAGGGTCGATGATTACGCAAATACTATTGTGACCAGACGATGTACGAGGGAGTTTGGTAATGCAATCCATGGCAATACTCTCCCATTTCCAAACAGGAATTTCTCGATATCTTTCTTCATACCAGGCCACCAACACGACACTCGAAGTGTCACACCGCAACCCGCATCGGAAACAAGAGTCAGGGCATAATTGGGTTATAACCAAAGATCATGACATTTACTAAAAGGTTTCATACTTATTAATTTGGAATTAAAACTTCAAATATCCAAAATCAAAGAAACATACAAGCATAAATAAATATTGTTCTCAACATAATATATTTTATTAGTCTTCTAAGGCCATTCCTACGTGTTCCTCTCCTCAACCTGTCCACCTGTATCATGCGTAAAACAAAGGTTTGGGGTTAACAAAAGTTGGCGAGTGAATCTTAGTAAGCATTTAAACAGTTTCTATATATTTGTTAAAAATTGTGCATAAATCATAAGCGAGCATATGTATATATATAAACAATCACAAACCACATAATATACATAATGAACACATGACATGATGAATCATGAACTTGAGATCTAGGCTCAATCAAACGGAGCCGATCTAATGAGGCACCTGATGCTCAACCCGTATCCCACGAGGAACTGATGGGCCTTAAATGAATGATTGCACTGAAATGATAAAATGTATCCACACATGATCACACCAACAAAAAATACACATTTGATCACATAATGATTTTTGCACAAGTGTTTAAATTATTAAATAAAACATGTATGACACATGATACATCCCAAAATGTGATGAAAAGGGAGTTTGTAAGGATTCACTCATAGTGGGTGTGTTCCTTGCTTGATAATGAATGTGCACGAATGTGATAATTTGATCAACGAACGAATACTAACCGGAAATCATAACGCGATAATTCGATAAAAATAAACGATTTAAATTTTTGATTTAATACTTTTGTTATATTTTTAGGTTACTTTTGTGGTATTTTGTTGGAATTTTAGAACCTTCGAAATTGCATTTTTAACTGTTTTAATTGAATTATAACTAAAATATAAATATATAGGTAATATAAGTAAATAAAAAAAAGTAATATAAAAAAATGTTGTCGGGTCTTACATGAGGGACCTGACTGGTTCTGAGATGGAATTGGATGCGTGTGGAGAGGCTCGATCCCGTGACCTCTCGGTTGCGTGCACGCAGCTCTTCCAACCGAGCTACGTGTCTAACCCGTTAGATTCTAGGTTTTTATTATACTTATACACTCTTTAGGTTTTTCAAAATCAATACTGGCCTGCATAATGGGGATCGAACCTGCGCCCTTAACTTGTTTGGCACCCAACCCAACCAACTGGGCTGGGTGTCTAACCCCTATTTATGATTTATATTAAACTTAAGCATTAATTGAGGGTGTTCTGCTAAACTTAAAAAAAATGTTTTGTTAATGCTGGAACCAGATACGTACACGAATCGAACCCAAGACCTGTGCTTTGAAATTGCATATATTCCACCACTGGACTATGTGTCTAACCCACTTAAAAACCCACATTTAATGATATATATAACCTGATTAATTTCATCTTCTTCATCTTGAATAAACCCAGATTCTGAATTTTGATCCCGCTCAAAATAAACGGTGTTATTGCGATACGCTGAAATCAAAGCATAATAATAGCTAGTTTCAAGAACAATATTAAGGATTTATCGGCGATTGTGGTGCTCCGATGACAAATTCCGGCGAGCAGAAACGAAATTTCCGACGACCAAAGACTAGATTCTTGTTCGAGCAGTGTTCCGAATAACAATTGGGAGTGTGTGTGTGAGCTTGAGAGTGATTGGTATATGGTATTTATAAGCAATGATGTTTTCAATCTCTATTAATGCTTTCGGTTACGATTAAAGGATCATGATGGATATGATTTAAAGTCTTCGGTTATAATTGATATTAGACATCAGTTATATCCGTTTGAGATTGAGAGAGAATGTTACAATCGCCATTTGGCCTTGACAGTCGATCCGGAGATGATGTTTTCATTGAATAGCAGGTTTATTTGGTAACTCAGCTATAAGACTTATTTGTTCCAGAATTAAAACACTAAGGTGTGTATAGTGTAGTGGTGTTTGGTGTGTGTGCGCGTGCGGGAGACCCGGTTCGATTCCGGTTTCCCCATTTCTTTTTATTCTAATTTTTGATTTGATTTTAAAGGTTATTTTAACTTATTTATTGTTTTATTTATGGTTTAAATTCTAATAACATTCATTAATTGTGACAAATTAAAATAATCGACAATAATAATTACACAACGAACATTTAACTAACACTTGATTAATAAATGGTGCGGGTTTTTGAAACCCGTTTTACACAATTCTTACAGTATCCCCTACTTTTAGAAAATTCGTCCCTAAATTTAAGTAGTAGCCGTAACTGGAAAAAGATGCTGGTATTTCTCGTGCATTGAGTCTTCAAGTTCCCAAGTAAACTCGGGTCCTCGTTTTGACTCCCAACGCACCCTGACGATTGGAATACGACTTCGTCTCAAACGCTTTTCACCGAAGTCCATGATTTCTACCGGTCTTTCAACAAAGTGCATTGATTCATCAATTTGAATATCTTCCAAAGGAACATGGAGATTTTCGTCGGCAAGACACTTTTTCAAGTTTGATACGTGAAATGTGGGATTAATTCTGTTAAGTTCTTCTGGTAGGTCAAGCTTGTATGCTACAGGACCTATTTTTTTGAGTATCTTGAATGGTCCCACATAGCATGGTGCTAGCTTCCCCTTTTGACCAAAATGAACCACTCCCTTCCACGATGATACTTTCAAAAGTACTCGATCACCAACATAAAACTCCAAAGGCTTTCGTCGTTTGTCAGCGTAACTCTTTGACGAATTCGAGCTACTAGAATATTATTTCGAATTTGAAGGATTTTTTCAGTCGTTTCTTGAATCAATTCAGGACCAGTGATTTGTGCTTCACCAATTTCGTGCCAACATACAGGAGATCGGCACTTTCGACCATATATGGCTTCAAAAGGAGCCATACCGATGCTTGAATGATAGCTATTGTTGTACAAAAATTCCACTAACGGTAGATGAGGGTCCCAATTTCCCTTGAAGTCTATGACACATGCTCGCAACATGTCTTCAAGGGTTTGTATGGTGCGCTCAGATTGACCATCAATTTGAGGGTGTAAAGAAGTGCTGAGATCTAGATGTGTACCCATAGCGGATTGTACGGCTTGCCATGTTCGTGAAGTAAAACGGCCGTCACGATCTGAAATGATACTTAAGGGTACACCATGACGGCTTACAGTTTCATTGATATAGATACGAGCTAACTTCTCGTTCTTGAAATCTTCACGAATTGGAATGAAATGAGCTGATTTAGTGGACGATCAATGATAACCCAAATGGTGTCATACCCACTGGAGGTGCGAGGTAACCCGGTGATGAAATCCATGGTTATATTTTCCTACTTCCATACAGGCATTTCGGGTTGGACAAGGAGTCCGAAAGGTCTTTGATGTTCAGCTTTCACTTTGGAACATGTAAGGCACTTGGAAACAAAAATAGCGATATCTTTCTTCATTCCGGCCACCAGTATGAGTAACATAGATATTGGTACATCTTATCGGCTCCCGGATGAATAGAGTATCGAGTTTTGGGAGCCTCTCTCATGAGAAAAACACGAAGATCATCACGATCAGGTACCCAAATACGATTCAAGTAATAGAGAATACCATCTAACTTGGATTCTAGTTTAGTTTCAGCTCTACAAGACAGTTCGTCTCGCACATCATTTTCAGTGACGGAAATATGTTGAGCTGCTCTAATTCGGTTTTGAAGGTCGGTCACAATTTGGGAACACAAAAGACGGATTGAGTTTGCATACTCCTTTCGACTGAGAGCGTCAGCCACAACATTAGCCTTGCTAGGATGATATTGAATTTCACAATCATAATCATTTAGGAGTTCGACCCATCGTCGTTGCCTCATGTTCAACTCTTTTTGATTGAAGATATGCTGAAGGCTCTTGTGGTCCGTGTAAATCTCACACTTGGTACCATAGAGATAATGTCTCCATATCTTTAGAGCGAGCACGACTGCTCTAAGTTCTAGGTCATGAGTAGTATAGTTCTTCTCATGTACTTTGAGTTACCTTGAGGCATAGGTTATCACCTTTCCTCTTTGCATTAGAACGCAACCTAAGCCTCGCCCTGACGCGTTACAATAAACTACAAAGTCTTCGCAACCATCAGGAAGTGTAAGAATAGGTGCATCACAAAGCTTTTGCTTCAAAGTTTGGAAAGCCTCTTCTTGATTGGGCCCCCAATTAAAGGACTTGCCCTTGTGAGTCAAGGCTGTGAGTGGAACGGCGATACGAGAAAAATTTGCGATGAACCGACAATAATAACCAGTGAGACCAAGGAATGACCTAACTTCAGTAGGAGTATGTGGCGCTTGACATTCTTGTACCGCTTTAATCTTTGAAGGGTCAACATGAATCCCTTTGTCATTAACGACATGACCAAGAAATTGTACCTCTTTTAACCAAAACTCGCATTTCGAGAACTTAGCATAAAGCTTTTCAGTTCTCAAGAGTGTTAGAATGAGTCGAAGATGACGCTCATGATCAGATTTGGTCTTGGAATAGATAAGAATATCATCAATGAAAACTATAACAAAACGATCGAGATAGGGTTTACACACCCTATTCATCAAATCCATGAAAACAGCAGGAGCATTGGTCAAACCAAAAGGCATAACCATGAATTTATAGTGGCCATAATGAGTTCAAAACACAGTCTTGGGAATATCTTCTTCACGAACTCTAAGTTGATGATAACCAGAACGAAGGTCGATCTTTGAAAAACATGTGGCACCTTGAAGTTGATCTAAAAGATCATCAATACGAGGCAATGGATAGCGATTCTTGATGGTCAGCTTGTTGAGCTCTCTATAATCGATGCACATATGGAAATTTCCATCTTTCTTCTTTACAAAAAGGACAGGCACACCGCAAGGTGATGAGCTAGGACGTATAAATCCCTTGTCAGTAACTCTTGCAGCTGACTAGCTAACTCTTGCATCTCAGATGGGGCTAACCGATAAGGAGATTTTGCGATTGGTGTGGCACCAGGTACAAGATCGATTCGGAATTCGACTTCTCACACATGAGGAAGTCCCGAAACATCATTGGGAAAAACTTGAGGAAATTCTTTAACGATGGGAATATCTTTGAGCTTCCTTTCCTTGCCTTCCTTCTTGACGATATGAGCTAGAAACCCAATATAATCTTTGTGAAGATATCTTCGAGCTCGGAGACACGACGTCAATTTAAGCCATTTAGAAGGAGTTTCTCTAAAGATACGCAGAGTTTGACCATTAGCGAGAGGAATTCGAATAAACTTCTTGTGGCAAACAACTTCGGCGTGATATTGACTAAGCCAGTCCATACCGATGATAATCTCGAAACTACCCAACTTCATAGGAATAAGATCAACTGAGAAATCGTGGTCATTAAGAGTAAGAATACAATCACGAATAATCGAGTCTAACGCAATAGGTTCACCATCAGCAACTTCCACCGTGAATGGTTTGGCGAGACTAACGCGTGGTAAATCAAGAATGGATTCGAATTCTAAGGATACAAAATTCTTATCCGCACCAGTATCAAATAGTATGGATGCATATCTACCGTTAATAAGAAACGTACCATTGACCACTTTGTTATCAGCCCTAGCTTGGTTGGTGTTGATGTTGATGTTGAAAGCCCTTCCTCTAGCAGGTGGATTAGCTTGGTTCACCGGATTGGCTTGAGCTTGGGCATTTATGATGTTCACCAGATGTTGGCATGTGTTAGGAAAATGGGTTGGATGGCCACAGTTGAAGCATGCCCGACAGGTTGCATCATTGGGTAATTGGGTTGGTAGTAGGGTTGAGCAGATGGTAAAAGTAAGGGTTGTTGGTTTTGGGCTTGGCCCACCACTTGATTATTGGTTTGGGCTTGAGGCTGGTTACGGTTTGGCTTTAGAGGATATGGCAAGTTTGAATCGTTTGACCTGCACGGCCACAACTTGTGCAGTATTGGCAGGGGTTCTCACGGGGGATGATGGTATTGGCATCGGTTGCATTTTTGGGTGTGGACCAGTGTATGGCTTCTTGAATGGGGCGGCTTGAGGGGCGACTTGTGTGATTGGGGCAGCAGTGATGGGGGAATTGGTTTGGGTAACGGTAAAATTCTTCCCATCGCGCTTCCTTTTGCCAGCAAATTTGGAAGACGAACCTGCTGTAGTTGGGGTTGGAGTTTCAGCAGGTGCCTTATCTTTCTTTTTCTTATCTTTAAAATCGCCATTTCAAATGCGATTTTCCGTTAGTTCGGTAGCCAGCTCCATGGTAGGTTCGAGTGTTGTAGGTGTGGTACTTAACACTGAATCTTGAATTTTCGAGGGAAGACCTCGAATGTAATGCTCGATTAGACAATAGAGCGGGATGAATTGATTGGGGACCATTTGATTCAACTCGAGAAACCTCTTGTGTGGTCTCCCTCCTTTTGCTTTAATGAGTAAAACTCATCTTCTAGTTTCTTGATTTCACTTCTTAGACAGAAGCATCTCGTCACCTCAACTCATCCCAAGTTAAGGCTATAGCAGCTTCAGTACCTTGCTTCCCCTTTTCTGTGTTCCAACAGGTAAGTGCTACTCCAAACAGCCGACCAGTAGCATAGGGCACCTTGCGATCATTGGGACAATCACAATTGAGAAAAGTGCTTTCCATCTCCTCAAACCAACAGAGGAGAGCAGTGGCACCTTTAGTCTCTTCGTATTTTGGGG
Source organism: Scalesia atractyloides (assembly GCA_947069175.1). Taxonomy (NCBI): domain Eukaryota; kingdom Viridiplantae; phylum Streptophyta; class Magnoliopsida; order Asterales; family Asteraceae; genus Scalesia; species Scalesia atractyloides. Next base: position 37,495,648 of record CAMTDV010000116.1, read on the forward strand.
GATCGCAAGACTTGAAGTGCTTGTAGGTACATTTGATGGTGTTGGGAGGAGGGTTGGCGATATTTTGCCCGTCGTGGTTGGTGGGGTTGATGAGATTGGCGGCAAGTGCTTGTTGAACTTGCACAACAATATCAGGAAGTACGGCAGCCATCTGTTGAGCGATTTGAGTGGCCATACGCTCGCTAGATCTTCCTGATCTTCTACCACCTCGAGAGTGTCTAGCAGACATCTACAGGAAATACGAAGCAAGATTATGAATTGAACGTTTTTAGGTGTCATGTGTCGTAAAAAGTGAGAACAACATTCAAAATAAATGAAACAAGAAATTAACTACATCCGTAGGATGTCTTGGGCTTGCTTAAGATTGGGCCTCTCAATGTCTCCCATACTTCGGCCTTGGTAGTCACGTGGGCCCCCATGACTACTGGGCTTGGTAAGGTTCACATTGGTGTTGGCCTGTCAATGCTGGCATCACCCGAATAAAAATCATAAAACATAATTGTAAGAGATAAGGTCAGAATGTGTCCAGGTATAGACATAATGACAACTCAAAGTGGGGTTAGTTCACACGACGTTTGGTGTGGCATGCTTTGGCCTAATAGGTCCTTTGTCATCGTTAGTCCCCAGGTAGGTAAACTGGTATTATTTTGGATTTATACGAATGCAAAGCCTAGACAGGACGTTCCGACTACCGGTACTCGTACCCTTCCAGTTACTACATGCCCATCAAAGAAGTCACTTTGATGTGATTGAAAAACATAAAAACATTGCAAAACTTTTGAGAAGAAATCAGGAAAATTGTGAAATCGTGATGTGTGTGCTTGCGTAGGCATGATATGTTAACAACATATAAACTATAATGAACATGCATTTGTATGTGAGAAATAAACATGAAACATATAAACATCATGAGTTTTGCATGTAACACATAAATAATTAAAATCTAATCAACTATAGTATAGGCTCTATGGGTCTAATAACCTATCCTATATCCCTATAGTCACAAGCTCTGATACCAATCTGTCACACCCCAACCCGTAGCGGAAACAAGAGTCGGGGCATAATTGGGTTATCACCAAAGCTCATGACATTTACTAAAACGTTTCATATTTATTAATTTGGAATTAAAACTTCAAATATCCAAAAGCAAAGAAACATACAAGCATAAATAAACATTGTTCTCAACATAATATATTTTATTAGTCTTCTAAGGCCACTCCTACGTGTTCCTCTCCTCAACCTGTCCACCTATATCATGCGTAAAACAAAGGTTTGGGGTCAACAAAAGTTGGCGAGTGAATCTTAGTAAGCATTTAAACAGTTTCTATATATTTGTTAAAAATTGTGCATAAATCATAAGCAAGCATATGTATATATATAAACAATCACGAACCACATAATATCCACAATGAACACATGACATGATGAATGACGAACTTGAGATCTAGGCTCAATCAAACGGAGCCGATCTAATGAGGCACCTGATGCTTAACTCGTATCCCACGAGGAACTGATGGGCCTTAAATGAATGATTTCACTAAAATGATAAAATGTATCCACACATAATCACACTAACAAAAAATACACATTTGATCACATAATGATTTTTGCACAAGTGTTTAAATAAATAAATAAAACATTTACGACACTTGATACACCCCAAAATGTGATTAAAAAGGGAGTTTGTAAGGATTCACTCACAGTGGGTGCATTCCTTGCTTGATAATGAATGCGCACGAATGTGAGAATTTGATCAACGAAAGAATACTAACCTAAAATTATAACGCGATAATTCGATGAATATAAACGATTTAATTTTTGATTTAATAATTTTGTTATATTTTTAGGTTACTTTTGTGGTATTTTGTTGGAATTTTAGAACCTTCGAAATTGCATTTTTAAGTGTTTTTAATTGAATTATAACTAAAATATAAATATATAGGTAATATAAGTAAATAAAAAAATAAAATAATATAAAAAATGTTGTCAGGTCTGACAGGAGGGACCTGACCGGTTCTGAGATGGAATTAGACGCGTGTAGTGAGGCTCGAACTTGTGACCTCTCGGTTACGTGCACGCAACTCTTCCAACTGAGCTACGTGTCTAGCCCGATAGATTCTAGATTTTTATTATACTTATACACTCTTTAGGTTTATCTAAATTTAATTTATTTAAAAAGGTTTTTCAAAATCAATTGACAGGCGTGCATTACGGGTATCGAACCTGCACCCTTAACTTGTTTGGCACCCAGCCCAACCAACTGGGCTAGGTGTCTAACCTATTTAATTTATCATTTATATTAAACTTAAGCATTAACTGAGGGTGTTCTGCTAAACTTAAAAAAAATATTTTGTTAATGCTGGAACCGGATACGTACACGAATCGAACCCAAGACCTGTGCTTTGAATTTGCATATATTCCACCACTGGACTATGTGTCTAACCCACTTAAAAACCCACATTTAATGATATATATAAACTGATTAATTTCATCTTCTTCATCTTGAATAAACCCAGATTCTGAATTTTGATCCCGCTCAAAATAAACGGTGTTATTGCGATACGCTGAAATCAAAGCATAATAATAGCTAGTTTCAAGAACAATATTAAGGGTTTACCGGCGATTGTGGTGCTCTGACGACAAATTCCGGCGAGCAGAAACATAATTTCCGACGACCAAAGACTAGATTCTTGTTCGAGCAGTGTTCCGAATAACAATTGGGAGTGTGTGTGTGAGAGCTTGAGAGTGATTGGTATATGGTATTTATAAGCAATGATGTTTTCAATCTCTATTAATGCTTTCGGTTACGATTAAAGGATCATGATGGATATGATTTAAAGTCTTCGGTTATAATTGATATTAGACATCAGTTATATGCGTTTGAGATTGAGAGAGAACGTTACAATCGCGATTTGGCCTTGACAGTTGATCCAGAGATGAAGCTTTCATTGAATAGCAGGTTTATTTGATAACTCAGCTATAAGACTTATTTGTTCCAGAATTAAAACACTAAGGTGTGTGTAGTGTAGTGTAGTGGTGTTTGGTGTGTGTGCGCGTGGGGAGACCCGGGTTCGATTCCGGTTTCCCCCTTTCTTTTTATTCTAATTTTTTATTTTATTTTAAAAGTTATTTTAACTTATTTATTGTTTTATTGATGGTTTAAATTCTAATAACATTTATTAATTGTGACAAATTAAAATAATCGACACTAATAATTACACAACGAACATTTAACCAACACCTAATTAATAAATGGTGCGGGTTTTTGAAACCAGTTTTACACAATTGTTACACGAAGGTCATGACACATCTTATCGGTGCCAGGATGAATACAATATCAGGATTTATGAGCTTCGTTCGTCAATAGGTCACGAAGATTATCACGGTTTGGAATCCAAATACGGTCGAGATAGCACATGATGCCATTAGATTTGGTCACGAGTTGGTTTTCAGCACCACACTTCAACTCATTATCGAGGTTACCCTCATTAATGGTCGAGTATTGTGCCTCACGAATCATCTCTTGAAGCTTACCCAAAGTTTGGTAGCAACGTACACTCTTAACATGAGTTTTCCGACTAAGTGCGTCGGCTACAGCATTTGCTTTACCAGGGTGGTAGTGGATATCGCTGTCGTAGTCGTTTAACAATTCTACCCAATGATGCTGACGTATGTTGAGTTCCTTTTGATTAAAGATATGCTGGAGGCTCTTATGGTTGGTGAAGAACGTACACTTTGTACCATAAAGGTAGTGTCGCCAAATCTTTAATACAAAAACAACTGCACCAAGTTCAAGGTCGTGCGTAGTATAATTTTTCTCATGAATCTTGAGTTGTCGTGACGCATAAGTGATAACCTTGTCTCGTTGCATAAGAACGCAACCAAGACCTTGTCTTGAGGCATCGCAATACACGAAAAAGTCGTCGGTACCATCAGGAAGGGTTAGGATAGGAGCATTACAAAGCATGTCCTTGAGCGTTTGAAAAGTTCCTCTTGTTCGGAACCCTAAACAAAAGGTTTATCCTTTTGAGTCAAAGAAGTGAGAGGCACGACAATTTTTGAGAAATTTGAGATGAAACGACGGTAATAAACGGCTAAGCCGAGAAACGAATGAATTTCGGACGGGGTCTTAGGAGCAATCCAATTTTTCACCGCCTTAATTTTTGCGGGGTCAACATGAATACCGAGTTCGTTGACAACATGACCCAGGAATTGAATATCCTTTAGCCAAAATTCACACTTGGAGAACTTGGCTTAAAGACGTTCAGTACGCAACAGCTGAAGGATAAGACGCAAGTGTCGCTCATGCTCTTCTCGTGTCTTGGAATAGATTAGGATATCGTCAATGAAGACGATCATGAATCGGTCGAGATAGGGCTTACACACGCGATTCATTAAATCCATAAACACGGCAGGTGCGTTGGTTAGACCAAATGGCATGAACACGAATTCGTAGTGCCCATAACATGTGCGAAGCGCGGTTTTGGGTATATCTTCTACGAGAACTTGAAGTTGATGATAACCGGAGCACATGTCGATTTTTGAGAAACAAGTCGCGCCTTGAAGCTGATCAAAAAGGTCATCGGTGCGAGGAAGAGGGTATCGGTTCTTGACCGTAAGCTTGTTTTTGACGATAGTCGATGCTTCATATGCAAGAGCTCACGATAGTCGATGCAAATATGAAAAGATCCGTCTTTCTTTTTGACGAATAGAATGGGAGAGCCCTAAGGGTGCTAGACGATAGGGGGATATTGCGACCGGAGTTGCGCCAGGGATGAGGTCGATGGGAAAGTCAACAGAACAAGGAGGAGGAGGACCAGGAAGATCCTCAGGGAAGATGTCAAGAAAATCACGCATACGGGAACTTCACTCACGCTCGGACCCTTATCATTCTTTTCCACAATGTGGGCAAGAAAGGCGAAGTATTCCTTACGCAAGTACTTGTTCGCTTGGATACACGACATAAGCTTGAGACCTTTGGAAGGTTTCTTACCATAGAGGTGTAAGGAATCGTCATTGGGAAGGGGAAGGCGAATGCACTTTTTCGAACAAACAACTTTAGCATGGACCCGCCTAAGCTAATCCATACCTACTATAATATCAAAGCGACTTCGACTTCGAATGATTTAGGCAACTTAGAACGACTACACATAAGCAATGGTTTGAATTCAACGAATACAAAACTTTTATCCACACCAGTATCAAATAAACACGTAGCGTAAATATTATTAATGAGAAGCATACTCGAAATGACATCATTGGAGTTTGGGCTTGTGCGGCTGTGATGAAAAGGTTCGGCCTTTAGCTTGTTGCTGCTGCTGGTTGTTGTTGTTGCGCCGCGGGCAGTTGTTTACGAAATGGTTTGGGTCTCCGCATCTGAAGCAGGCACGAGCGGCGGGTGCAAGAGGTCGGTTTTGGTTGGCGTAGGGTTTTGGGGTGCGGTTATGGCTCGGGCTTGGTTCATAAGGGCTTGCGGAGCATTTCGGCACTCTTGGGCGAAGTGGCCATACCTATTGCAGATAGTGCATAAGTGGCATGGGGCAGTAACCGGATGGTGGAAAGGGCATGTGTTGCACTTGGGATGCGGCCCGTTGTATGTTCTATTGATGGGTTCGGGTGCGGCTAAGGCTAGCTGTTGGGGTTTGGCGGAGTGACTACCGCGTAGTTCTGGCTCGAAGCCTTCCGCTTCTTACCCTTGGTGTTGCTTCTTGGGGGTTATGGTGAGGTAGGCTCGATGAGGGCTTCAGTGGTGGCTTGGTGGGCTTTCCTTGATGGAGCCTTGGAGGCTTCACAAAGGGCATGGCTATTGTTCAGTCAAGCAGCCAAACGAGTGGCTTCCTCGAGGGTCTTGGCTGAGGTGGTATCGACCAGGTCCGCGAGGTGAGGAGGGAGGCAACATATGTACTTAGCAACTACCTTTTCGGCTGTGTCGACTTGGCTGGGCAAATCGCACCCAGCTGCTTAAAACGGGCCGTGAGGCCAGTGTTGTCATTCCCAACCTGCTTGAGGTTCCAAAACTCATTTTCGAGCCGTTGGCGTTCGTGGGGAGGGCAGAATTCACTTTCCATTAGTTTCTTAAGCTCGGTCCAGGGGAGGGTGTGAGCGACTTCGTTACCACAAGCGTTACACTCGGAAATCCACCAATCAAAAGCCCTTGATCGGAACACCCCCGTAGCGTTCATGGTACGCAGGTGGTGGGGACAACCACTTTGAGTAAAAGTGACCTCAATGGCGTCGAACGATTGTTGTAACTTGGTGGCGTCCCTTCGCCGGTGAAAGGTAAGGGATTACAAGAGCAAAATTGCTTGTGGGTGAAGGTTGCTAGGTGGTTCAGCCTTGGAGTCGACGGAGGTGTGAGGTAATTCGGCAATGGGTGGAGGTTGGATTTTGCTGACGATCTCGGGTATGACCTTGGCCATATTCTCGGCCATTTGTTTGGCCATGAACTTCATGAAATCCTTTTTGGACATGGAATCGGATTGGGACTTTGACTTGGACTTGGACTTGGACTCCTCTTGCCCATAACGCTTTGAGAGAAAGACATCTATAGGATTCGACAATAGAAGATAGATTAAGGCTTTGATCACAATGTGTTTTTATAAAAAGAATTAGTTTTAGAGCATATAAGTATCATGTAACACGTATGACTTCACATAGATAGCATAAGCATATAAGCATTCAAAAGCATAAACATGTATGAGTTGCATAAGGAATTTAAATTTAGTTGGTTCACGAGGATTATTATTATTATTATTGTTTTTGGTTATGAAAGCTATGTGAGTTGTGCATCAGGATAGAAATGAATAATGTATCAAGTATTAAAACACATGATAATTGAGATACATGAAAGATAGGCTCAATAAAACATTGTGTTTCGAGTTGAGAAACGTCGCCTATTCCAAGGTGAATCGAGATCCTTTCAAATTAGAGAAACGTGTTTTGGCCTATAGGTAAAGTGCTCTCGTCGAGAAGCGATTAACGTCACTTTATCCTTCCAGTTACTACACATCTCTAACCGATCGAAAAATCAAAACTTTGGCGAGATTGAAAATCAAGGAATGGGACTAGATGATAAGGTGCGGGTTTCACCCCTAACTTGACAACATTGTACCCTAAGTGTGGTTGGTGCTTACCAACCGAGGAGCGAATTCCGACTCGTTGGTAAGGGTCCAGTAGAGTATGAAATGGAAATTCCCATCAAGATTTGGATTTTACTCCTAGCTTGATGGTATAATTTCGTGTAAAATCGAATTACGCGGATTGAGAGTGATCACCAATGTGCGGGTTTCACCCCTATTTTGGTGAGATCGTCTCGTTTATAGTTTGAATGTCTTCAAGTCTTCAAATGTGTATGTTGTGTAAGTGTCTTAGGAAAAACACATTGCATATATATTAGGACAAGAGAAATAGGAAGAAGCAAATAGAAAGAATTAACATTTTAAGATGAATCAAGAAAGGTCAAGTTGGTCACTTAAACTATAGACTAGGTAGAACATGACACTTCTACTAATTCGCTATAGTTATGGCTCTGATACCAATCTGTCACACCCCAACTGATGGCGGAAACATCAGAGTGAGACGAACTAGATTGCTCGAGACATCATAACACTAATTGTGACAATATTTAATTAAACAACCCATTTCATTTCAACTCACCTAACTGTCAAATATAATACAATTCAAATACGAAACAACATCATACGAGACATGTTCAACAAAAAATATTAAATAACTTAGCATTCTAAGTGTGTTTCTAAGCCGATCCTACTAAGTTTCATCATGTCTTTCTCATCAACCTGCAACATGTTAAAAAGTATAGTTCAATAACAAAGTATTGGCCAGTACACAAGTTTGATATCATAGCATAAGTAATAAAAAGATTTAACAAATCCACATGATAAGCTAGTATACGAGATAAATGTAAACAAGGCATGTGAACTACAAGTCAATCCTCTAGTGTACCGCATAATAGATTAAAACTTAACATTGACCACAAGAACACGGGCAGTGCGTTAGTCCTATAGCGCTATACATGTTAAGGGAGGCTTGATCGAAGTTAATGACATTTAGTATCACATAAGAATGTACCAAGTAACAATTCAAGTATCACATAACTATAGCATGTATGATGGATTGTTTGTGTGATTTCATAGAATAAAAGTGTGATTTCGTGTATTTTTAATAGATTAACATGTTGCACCCAAAAAGTGTGTAGCGTAAAAAGGGTGTCGAGTGTACTCACAGTTTTGTAAAGTTAAGTTCCGTGAAAGCGTTAGGTTGTTTAGTTGGGCGAACACCATGTTATCCTACACAAGGAAACGTAGGTGTATGAGTATTGGAATGATGGTGGAATTTGGTAATTTTAGGAATTTAAAGTACGCAAAAAGTATGTATAGTTGAAAGTAATTATCTAGACATTAACGCTCGTTTTTTGACAGTATAAGTCCCGAGGGGTGTTTGTGTTTTCATGGGTCATGCCCAATAGAATTGTAACGATGGTTGGGTCTTAGATAAAATAACCTAATATTAGGACAAGTTAATCATATGGTCATCGTCAAAGGTTCGGTTATATTATTTATTTACATATATAGTTTACATATAATATTACAAGTTCATCATAGAATTCATATAGTTCATGGATATCATAAAAGTCATAGAAGTCATGCATGGAGGTAGGAGGATAACCATCCTAAACCTCTTTCGTAAGATTCACCAATACACAAATTGCCACAAGGACAATTCGGATGGTCAAGAATATAGTACTTCACTAAGCTACGCTTCGAACCGAATAAGCAAGCTAGGTGTGTGCATCCCGAACATGGCAATGTTTGGAGACGTTTCGTAGCCTTGTTACTCTAGTGAAAGTGAATCGTAGCATAATGGATAAATCATCAAGTGAGGGGTGGATTGGATTGTTGGATAGCAAAGGCCTCCATGTAATCACACCTTCACCAACACAAGCTTGTAAGCTTGGATGGCTCAACACTTATGTGTTTAAAACCCAAGTAGAACCACAAGTTTAGAGGCATGTTATGCCTCTTGATTTTATATGGAACAAGTCTAGCTAGCTCCCTAACCATAAACTTAGTTAGAGGCACAAGTAAGATAGAGTTGCTATGTTAAAAACAAGTTCAAAAAAGTTTATAAGTTTATCTTCCAACAGAAAGTTTGGCCCTAAAAATGGTATTGTTCCACCTTGGTTTCTATGGAAAACCTATGGTAACATCCCATGGGGCTTAGCAAACAATGTTGAGGAAGAAAACATGAAGAAATCAGTGAAAATCTTAAAGTTTAAAAAGAATTTGTGATAACCTTTCTAGAGGTTATCCAAGAGTGTTAGAAAGAAAAAAAAGGCTTGAAGAAGAAGAGAAGTGAGTTGAAACTCACTTGCAATCTGTTTGGTTTCAGCAGAAAGTTTATGAACTTTGGGAGGTTATTTGAAGTGTTTGGAGGCTTGTAAAAGTGAGAAATGGGTGGGGGAAGGCTTGCTTTTATAGGGAAAGGATTAGGATTAGGGTTTAATTAAACGTAATTAGGTGATTTTAAACTTAAAAAAAGGAGGGAGATGTGGACTCGGCAGCTTGCGGCCACAAGCTGCCTTGTTTTTTTTTTTTTTGTTATTTAATTTCTTTACTTGTTGTATTTGATGCACATTTGATATATTTTTAGGTATGCTTACTAAAGGTGGGGTATTTGGAAGAATTAAATCAAAGTTAGGACCTTACATGTTTTTAAAAAAAGGACTTGTTTATTGTAGGAATGTTACATAATTTTTTTACAAGTCATGTGATACCGAAAGCTTGAATAATTCGCATTAGAATCACTAATCCTCTTGTTTGACTTGAAGTCCAAGACTCAAAAACGTGAAATAAACATTTACAAGTTATTTTGGATTGGTTTATCGAGTATCAACATAATGTATGATCATAAGTTTAAGCATGAATAAAGTTTGCTACATTCGCATAATTGATCAACTTGATTAGAATCAAAGCCTTAGATTTACATTGATTTAGAAATGGAAATACGATTAAAAGTTTTGGACTTTCCAAATATTGAACCACGAAGCAAACTTACTAAAAACGGGAAGTTGTAAATGCGAAGCGTTACAGTAATGACAAGTTAAGTAAAACAATTAAACAGTTTGAACAAGCAAGTCGAGAGGACGGTGCTACACTTTCGATGCTTAAAGCAATTATTATGGACAAACAAAAGGCCATAAACATTCACCTTAACATGATTGTTAATCTCAAAAGTGAATTAGATGCTGTGAGAATTGAAACAGAAAGGGTCAACAAGTTGTTTATCAGTTACTCAACTTCATCGTATGTGATCGATCATATTCTTCCGAAACAAAAGAACAAATTAAAACGGAAAAAAATGATTTTTTCTCCAAACAAAGGTATGGGTTATAATCGAGTTCCACCCATGATATGGGAAAGTTATTCAAAGAAAAAGCCTGACAGGGTGGATAAGGCGCTTAATTTGAAACTTAAAAATGAATAAAAAGATGAGCTGCCTGAAAACCTTGATGTAACTTACACCAAATCTGATGAAGAGTGTAAATCTGATGCGGTTAAAACGGTGCTAGAAAATGTTTTGGGAAATGAAAGTAATAGCACTGAGTTTGAAAGTGCTAAGTCTAATTTGCAGAAAACTAGTTCAAGTTCACCATATGAAAATCAAGAAAGGTTTCATAAGAATTATCTTAAGAAATAAGAATCTAGTTTGGATGATGATTCTAATATGTTTGCATACACAATGAAAGGGTCTGACAAACTATATTATGATCAAGAGTTTCCTTTTCAGAATGTAAATCTTGAAAAGTTATACAAGTGTTTAAGTTGGTTGAAGTAAGCTTGTCAGAACTTCAAAATGTGAACGCATCTTACTATTCTAAACCAAACTTTCTTATAATAACAATTATAAAGGAAAGAACTATCCGGAGAACAAAAGCAGGGGATTGGGATATGTTAAGAAACTGTAAGTCTCGAAAAACCGGATCTCACGATATCCCACATAGCTTGATTGGTGGCCGAATCACACAAACAAGCTATGAATCAAAATAGAAGAAATAAGATGAAATAGAAAGTTTAACTTGCGTACACATGTGGAAATTTGTCTAAGACAAGTTTTGTAGAGAAACCTCCAAAAAGCTACCAACCCTACTACATCATTTACTATTTACAGTAGTGGTTAGTGCATCATTAGCCTAAACCCTAGGCCCAAAATGCCTTTCCCAAGCCCTTTTGTTACAAGTATGCCCAAACTAACTAAGTGACTAATCCATAAACCTAACAAGGCCTCCCCTAGGTTTACTGCATAGTGTAGCCTTCCGCTTTAAGATCCACCAGCTCCGCTGCCTCCAAATAGTGGACTTGGATCCACATATAGCTTGTTGTTGATCACATTGGCCACAACACTCGTCCAAGATTTTGCACAAGCTTCATACTTGTCATTTGTGTGGATTTGATGTTGTCCCAGGACTTTATATCTTCTTCATGAAAGCTAATTAGCTCCAACGTGTCTGCCAATCGAAATGCCTTTTCTTTAGTTACAATCACAACCTTTACCATCCTTGGATCGTAAGCCTAGTAGTTGAAGTTCTTCAGCACTCCTTTGGGAAAATAAGAGCAGCAAGAATAACTTTCTCTTTATCGGTTGGTGGCCATATGACGTTCTAAAGTGGTTTCTTAGTATATGGATCATGAATGCCAGGGCTCTTTTTCAGATAAGATTTAGCTGTCTTCATGGTTGGAAAGTCGTGTGTTACTTCATGCTCAAGTTTTAAATGAAACACCCACCCTGGACCACGCTGATTTGGATCCGAATCACAATAAGGAGCTCGCAATAGACTATTCAGATTAATCTTAGTCCATGATTCAAATTACGACTGCTTGGCATAATATTCTCTGTGTCCACTCGCTCTGGTTACCAACAACAACTTCCTATCGTGATCATATCTCCAACATTTCACTTCGGATTTGTTTCCAACCTTGTTATAGTGACTTGATCCCAGTTCCATCACATAACGATCTGATGTTTTCGTTGGATCCTTTGGTTGAAAATTTTCATCATGGGGATTTAGATCTTGGTTTTTCATGATCAACATATGCTTGTTGCTCTGCTTCTTTTGAGTTTTCTTTCTTTTCTTTGTTTGCCCAGCAGCTATATAGGCATTTAAACCAGCTTCTCTTTCAGCATTGGCGCCGCTAGAACTTCCAAGCCGAGATAGTGGTTGCTTCTAAGATAGGAGTTTATGGTATGTCTGTAATCGGGCCATCTTGAATAGATGGCTTATGGAAGGTACTCGAGCTTGTGGGTTTGGGGTCAATGGGGGTTTCTACTTTAGTTCTCTGATTCTTTCGAGATTCTTCCTTAGCTTTTTTGTGAGTTTCTTCAGTTTGTATTTCTTTAGTATGAATGATTTTGGAAGGAGGGATCCTAGAATCGCCATGTAGTGATGCAAGAAGTGTTGCAAGATTTTCTACCGATATTAAGTTCAGATATCTGACGGTTTCCTAAGCTTTCTCAGATTCAACATGTACTAACTCATCTTCATCATCTTCTTCGCCAATAACTAATCTTCAACATCAGGCAATGACTTCTGTTTAGCACCAATGATTTGAATATCATGTCCCTCAGCAACAGTGGTGTTCACTGGTTTAGGTGCGGATAACACTAGCCCGAACTTGCCATGCTTTTCAAGAGCATACTTGCCAGTGAATTTAATCTTTGCCATATCTCGTTGTTTACAAGCTGCTTCAAAGCAAGTTGGACCCATAGGTTTCAGATTTAAGAAGTTTGTGCTCTTCACTAGGTCTGGATACTTCGCGTCAAGAGTCATTTAAACAAACCTTGGATATAACAGGAAAACTTTCTTTTTGGGATTCTCCAGCATGTTCTTCATCTTGTCAAATAAATGCGGAGTAGTTGTAATCCTAGTTGTTCACCAGGGCGACTAATGCAGCTGATTGTGTCTGGCTGAGCTGATCTAGTCTGCCTTTGTTTTCTGAAATGCATTGAGGAATATGTGTGCACGAAATCTCTATACGGCGGAAACATTTTCTTTAAGACCATTGGAAGTGCACGCTCGTAGCTCCTCCATCATAACGCTTGAGCAACTCTTTCTTTGGCGTAGATGGTGAGTCTGATCATCAATCGTCAATGTCTCTCGTGCATCCACCTCTGAAATAATGATATATTTCTTTTCGATCTTTGATTCAATCGTACCTTTGCCGCCACTACCACTCCTTTTAACTTCAGCGTTTATCCAAAAATCCCGAATCATGTCTTCACAAATAACCAGATTTGTCTTTAAAACATGAGTGATGTGAAGGTTGTTTAACCCGACCATCATCGGATGGAACATCTCGTAGTAAGCGGCCGGTGGATCTGACTGAAAGCATGCTTAATTATGGAAGGGTTCAACTTTGAGCTTTCGTTTTTCCATCATCTTCTATGCCATTTTCTGCACTTTGAACAAAAACGTCAAGTTTTATCGTAAAAATCATCTTAGTTGATCCTTTTGACCACTCAATCCTAAATCAAACGGTTCAAAGAGTTAATAAGTCACAAAGTTCAAATAAGGGTCAAGGGTCAATTATATAGGTCATTAGTTCAAAATAGTTTTGAATCGGTTAAATAATGAAAAGGTTAAAAACAGTCTGAACTGGTCAACCTGATTCGAATGAACGGGTCAATAGTGTTTCGGATTGACAAGGGTTCAAAGGTAATTCAAATGAACCTTTGTCAGGCATCCGAGATATCCTGAAATTTCGGATGGATGTGCCAGATTTCAGATGATTTTCTGAAGTGCATATGTATGATTCGAGATCCATCCAAAATGCAAGCAAGATATCTGAGATCCATCCAAGATGCAAGGGAAATGTCGAACCTAATAGTTCGATATGCAATGTCCGAGAGATCCGAGATGAGTTTAAAGGTTCCAAATGAATCGAAATGATTCGAAAAAAGGCCATTTATAGACTCGAAGTGGGCCTATCCGAAATGTTTGGCCAGACCCATTTCAGAACGATGGTCAGCCTGGCACATTTCGAAACATTAATCCATCCAGATGATGGGCGTGTTCGAAATGGTGGGCCCAATTCGAATCCGTTCGAGATTAGTGGGCCTACCCGAGATAGGTGGGGCCCATCTAAAATAGTAATTTTATTTAAAATGTTGTGGGCCCACTTGTTTCCTAGTTCTGAACAGTAACATCTTTTGTCAAAATCCGGGATCCAACCAACCGAGCAACCTTTTCACATCTAAATATATAATAGAGCAATAATAATAATAAAATAATAACATGGGAGAATTGCCATGGAATCAAACCATTTTTGAACCGATTAAGGAACACTTTTTAGCACAGCTTAGTCAAACTAGTCCACGCGATTGTCAATATATTTGTCCACTTAAACTTATCACGTCATCCTTCGATTTTCAACCTCATGAATTAACTTGATAAACTTTGCTATAGCATTCGTGTGTTTCATATCAAGACATACCCCTGATCAAGGTAAGCACAATAGTTCATCATAACGCGTGATTATACTGAGATCATCATTTCATTTTACAATGCTAGACTTGTTGGTGAGCAGGTCAGTACATCCTACCGCAAAGTGACCAAACAACATCTGATGAGGGTTAGGCTTTATACCTTATACGGTATTCTTGACTTTTCAAGCACACAGAATTTTCTCATGATGAATTTTCCTTTCTTCTAAGGTTTTCGCCTTTCATTTTTTGCCCTTTTGAAGATATCCTGACTGTGCCTAGGTCTGCAAATATCCGTATGCAACAGAAGGGCAACCATGATATCCCAGATGATTCATCAGTATACCAACCCAAAACTTCAGAAATTGGCTATCTATTAATGCATGATTTAAGATCATGAAATCATACACCGATGATATGTTACCCACGTGATGTATAGCTAGTAGAATTTTGTCGCTTGGTATCTTTTTGCCCTTTGAGCAATAAGCCTATCCACACATCGTGGTGGATCCTCGCCTTTTCAGCATCGATACCTTACATGTGTTAATCAAATTCATTAGCTTGAAAATTTTAATTTTATTTTCCAAGAACAGCAAATATTTCTCCCCCTATATTTGTGCAAAAGTAGAATTCTTTATGCTCAAATTTAGTTATTGAGTTGTTGATAATTACTTATTCATAATTACGGGTTTTTTTTTAATTGCTCAGTCGGTATACCACATCATTTTCAAAAGATCCACAAGCACCTTGAATCTCGAGTTGCTTACAGGTTTTGTCAAAAGATCAGCTGTATTAGCATAAATATTGATTTATTCAAGTTTAATCTATCCTTTGTCATAACAATCTCGAACAAAATGAACTTTGATATCAATTTGCTTGGTTTTCGAGTTGAAAACAGGGTTTTTGATGATTTGGATAGCGGCATAGTTATCACAATAGATAGTAGTGTTAAGATAAGTTAAACCGTAATCCTCGAGCTGATGTTGCATCCAAATAACCTGGGAGCAACAAGCAGGTGCTGCACCGTACTCTACTTCCACAGTTGATAGGGATACTGTTTGTTGCTTTTTGCACTACCATGACATGAGTTTGTCTCCCTAGTATTGACATCCAGCCAAAGTAGACTTCATATCCCTGTCTGTCCCTCCAAGGTTACTGTCAGAAAAGGCAAAGAAATCAAAGTTTGAATCTCTAGGATACTAGATTCCTAGTTTTGGAGTTCCTTTAAGGTATCTAAAGATTCGTTTAACGGTAGTGAGATGAGAAAGTTTAGGATTAGCCTGGTATCGAGCACATTCACAGACAGCAAACATAATGTTCGGCTGGCTCGCAGTTAAGTACATCAATGAAGCAATCATAGATCGGTACATTGTCTGATTGATAGGGCTTCCTTCAGCATCCTTATTCAGCAAGGGCCATTCTGCAATGGGGGAGTCCATAGGCTTAGAATCTGTCATGTCGAATTTTGCAAGAACGTCCTGAACATATTTACCTTGATGAATCAAGATCCCTTCACTGTTCTAACAAACTTACAAGCCTAGGAACAAAGTCATTTCTCCTAGTGAGCTCATTTCGAACTTCTTCTTCATCATCTCCTCAAATTCCTTGCATAGATCTTCATTAGTTGACCTATAAATGATATCATCAACATAGATCTGAACAAGGGTGATATCCTTGTCAACGCGTTTAATAAATAGCTTTTGATCTATCATCCCCCGGGTATATCTGTGTGCAAGAAGATGCTCTATTAAGGTTGCATACCATGGACGAGGTGCTTGGTGCAGTCCATACAAAGCTTTATCTAACTTGTAAGCATAGCCTTGCTTCTTTGCATCATCAAACCCATGGGGTTGAGCGACGTATATTTCTCCTTAACCTTTCCGTATAGAAACACTGTCTTGCCATCAATCTGATAAACAATTAGCCCATATAGGATGCATATGCCAAGAAGATACGTCTGGCTTCTAGACGAGCTACTGGTGCGTACACCTCATCATAATCAAGGCCTTAAATCTGCTTGAATTCCTAGACCACTATCCGGGCTATGTTTCTCACAATCACACCAGTATCATCTTGTTTATTTCTATACACCCAGAATGTTCCGAGAGTGGGCTTTCCTTTCGGTAGTTTCATTAACTTCCATACTCCCAGCTTTTCAAATTGATTGAGCTCTTCATTCATTGCATCAACCCATCTAGGTTTACTACAAGGCAACATCAACGCTTTTAGGCTCAATCTGTGAAATGAAGCATAAATATAAACATGTGTTAATGGTTCCTGATCTACTGTGAGTCTGAACACTAGCAGTTACAGGACCAGTAACATTCATAATAGGATGGACTCTCTGAACATGTTGTGGGATTACTACAGCAGGTGCCTGTAAGTTTGATTATAGATTAGAAAAACTTCCTGACACTATCCTAGATTGCTCCCCCTCATTTGATGCAACAACAGTGTTGATCACAGGTGCATCTACAGTGCAATCTGACGGGATCGGCTCTAGGAACAATGATGTTCCTTGAACGTTTGTACTTGAAGGACCAGCAGCAGTTTGCTGTGTGGAGGATTCATTGTTGTGAACCACATCATCAAGAGTAGCTATCGTTGTTGTTTCAAGAACTAGCTCCGGAACTAGTGAAGAAAGATGCGGTGCAGTAGTGGCTTCTGAAATCCTGGTGGATCCACAATAAGCTTCTTAAAAGCATCTTGAAGAGGTATAACATCATCTTCAGCTATGATGGGAATAGGTATCACTATACTTGAGACATCTGCAGTAACAATCACATCAGACAGAATATTAAATGACTTAAACAAGGAGGACTAATCATATAACCAATGAGTTCCAATCCAT
This sequence comes from Scalesia atractyloides, assembly GCA_947069175.1. Classification (NCBI taxonomy): domain Eukaryota; kingdom Viridiplantae; phylum Streptophyta; class Magnoliopsida; order Asterales; family Asteraceae; genus Scalesia; species Scalesia atractyloides. The sequence continues at coordinate 37,512,995 of CAMTDV010000116.1, forward strand.
GCGTCTTTGGGATTTTCTTCCAGCTAATCCACGTAGTATGTCTCCATGATCTGCTTCTTGATTTTGTTGTAGACTCAATATGTGGTGTTTTTAGCATAGTCGATGAAATACCATGGATTACCTCTTGCTTCAAATTTACCTTTGGCATCCAAGTTTAGGAGAACACAAGGACAACCAAAAGTGCGGAAATGCTGTAAAGAGGGTTTCTGTCCTTCAACTATCTCATACGATGTCTTCATGTGACGTTTGTTGATTACCGCATGATTTTGAACATAGCAGGCGGTGTTCACTGCTTCTGGCCAAAATATAAGTGGAAGGCCAGAATCTATTAGCATCGTACGAGCAGCTTCAATGAGAGTTCGATTGCGTCTTCCAGCAACTCCGTTTTGTTGAGGAGTTTGAGTTGCACTATATTGATGATCAATTCCTTTCAAAGTGCAGAATTATTCAGCTCGGGATTCTTGAACTCCGTCCCATTGTTGCAACGAATAATTTTTACTCGGTTGTTCGCTTGGTTCTCCATGAAAGTGATAAATTTCTTTATCAGACTTGCAGTTTCATTCTTCTGTTCTAAGAAAAACACCCATGTGAAGCGAGAGAAATCATTAGTGATAACCAAGCAATAGACTTTTCCTCCATTACTCAGCACATTTACAGGACAAAAAAGATCCATGATAAGCAGTTCCAGAACTCTAGATGTTGTGTGCACGAGCTTGGGCTTGTGAGGCTTACGATGCTGCTTCCCACGAGCACATGTTTCAAATTTCTCGATCTGCATAAAATCTCTGATTGGTAAGTTTCTAACCAGACCTCCTTTTGCCAGTCGATTAATATTCTTCATGTTCAGATGACCAAGCCGACGATGCCACAACATAGCATCATGTTTGGCAATTTCAGAAAACAAACAAGTGACTTGATCAGTGGGGGCTCTATTCATATCAATCACGTAAACACTTTCTCGAGCTTCAATCAAGTACCAATCTTTGGGTATGAGAATTCCGGGCTTCAAAACCACGCATCTGCCTTTGGTGAAGAAACTTCTAATACATTGTCGCACATTTGGAATACACTAAGAAGACTGTGTTTGAGTTCAGGAACATAATTTACATCAGAGAAGCTGAGGACCCCATTTCTAACTGTGCCTTTCATAGTAATTCTTCCAATTTCTCCTCCTGCAAAGGTGACAAATCTGCCGTCGAATATTTTGATGTCGTTCAACTGGGAGATGTCCCCTGTCATGTGTCTGGAACAACCACTGTTGATAAACCAAAGTTTAACGATAATCCTCGATAGTCGTTCCTACACACATAACGAGATTAGTGAGAAATTGGAACCCAGACCATATTCGATCTAGGTTGATCACCACTTTTCGTTCTCAAAGCCTCATGAAAGATCATATGACTTTTTGTAGTGTTTGAGGTTCGAGAGGAAGAGGATGTAGAGTTCGATGATTGAGAACACTGAGACTGAGATCTAGCAAGGATTTTGGGTTTCCATATTTTTAAATCATTGTTGTTCGAAATAAATTTGGTAGATGTTGCATTTAATTTCTTGGACTGATTTTGGAAACCATTTGAGTTTAAAACCATTTGATTGATTTTCTTTGGTGGATTCCAGTCTCCGTCAAATGGCTTAGCTTGAGAGAATTGATGGCGTCAATAGTCCCAAGCCGTTTGATGATAGGTGTTCCTGGAATGGTAAGATACGAGAGGACGATGAACAATTTCTAGTTATGTGCCCCGAAATTCCCAATTGAAACAAGTTTGTGTTTTCGAGAAAAATACTCTTAGTTCTACTTGTGTTATTCTGGGGAACTGAGTTGGTCTCTTCTTTCCACTAAGTGTTGATTTCTTGTGTGTATATTTACTCTTTGATGAAACCTGATCACAATCATCAGGACAAGAGTGATTATCGATAAATTTACCATTCAACTTAGGTTCAGTTAGCTTTTGAGATGGGTTTTTCTTTTGGTTTTGGTTAACATATGAGGAGATTTCCTCTTGAGTTTTCATTTGTGTTGTTTTCTAGTTTTTTGAGATCGCCTTTTCTTTGTAGTAGTGGATTCTTTAGGCTTAGTCTCTTTTGAAACCTTTTCTTTAGAAACTGAGCTTTATGCAATGACCATATCAGTTTCTTTGGAAACCATTTCATTAGACGCAAAGCTTTCAGGATCAACCGATTCTTGATTACAAGATGATGAGCAATTTTCGTCAATAAGTTGACCATCACAAGCACTTTGCTCATTATTTGATGCGTTAAAATCTTCAGTCTGATCCTTAGATTTATCAGACAACTCATGTTCTTCAACACTTTCATTCACACAATCCAATACAATAATATTTCCATCTTTACAATTTTTAGAGAGATCTGGAGTATCAGTTGAGGTTTCAGGGAAACTAGAATAGTTTTCTGAATCACTCAAAATAGATGCCTCAGGACTCCTATGATAATATAGTTAAATCACAATCAGAATAAAAAACCACATCATTAAAAGTTTCAGTTTTAACAACTTAAGAAAAACCCTGAGTCTCAAAAACCATGGACTGAACAAAGTTCCAAACGCCATGTTTATCACATAAAGAAACATCAAAATCATCAAAATCAATTGGATGTGGTTCATCATCTACTTCTGACCGCTCCTCGACTATCACTGACTCTGCACATACACTAAAAAAATTAATATTATCCATGGAATCAGATGTTGATGCCTTTTCTTGTGGTTCCTCGGATGGATTTTTTATCGAATCTTTTTCATGTTTTAAGTTTTCAACTGATTTATTTGAGCATTCTTGAGAAATTATGATTATATGGTAGAGGAACTTGTGTATGACCCAATCTTTTGCCCTTGTTTTCTTTGAATGCCAGCTGTACATTACATAGATTACAAAAAGTGTAGTTGGAAGTATCAAATTTCTTAATGTTTAGCTCATTTTGTTGATACACTCCATTGTTTTTAAATTTAGTTTGTTTTTTTATCATGGATCCAACATTTCTATTGATTGACATCCACGTGGAGTTGAGCTATGTCCTTCTTTAGTACGTAAATCTTTTCATAGAGAATTTTATTGTTCTCTCGAAGATCGATGCACTTAGATATGGCACTGTTGTAATCACTGATTAGAGTGAAATTATGCGCTCTCATCTATGCAATCTTATTTCTACAGTGTTCGGAACACAAAGGAGAGTATACCGTTTCGGAGAGGGTTTTGGGTTCCTCAGTCTGCGCCATCAAGCATTTGTGGTGTGTTTCAGCAACTTCTGAGACATTAGAAATTCCACTTGAGCTGCACCATCAACCAAGCTGAACCTATGTTGCTCTTGTACCATCAGCGTCTTTCCTGCTCCAGAGCCTCCTTGGCGAGATTAAATTGCGGTTGAAGTTGACGTGTAAGCTGGGGTAACAGAAACCATGGATTTCTCTGAATTCCTAGCAGCGACAGCTTGAGTTGCTTCATAACCCACTGGTGTCTTCTTGCAATCTCTTGCGAAGTGTCCCGGTTCGTGGCATTTGTAGCACTTCAACTTGTCTTTTACAAATCTAGTATGGATATTTGACATGGGACGATGACCATATCTCTTCTGAAACTTCTCTACTCGGAATGCTACCATAGCTAGATTCCAGGATGCATCTAATTCTTCAATGTCTTCGTAGCTGATTTATCTCTGTAGTTAGAATGGATGGAAGCAATAGATCTCCTACAAGAAAAACATGTAGACTATTGAGCTTGGACGCTACGAGAGCCAACTTTTCTTCATTTTGCTTGGTTAGGAAAGCAAGGTTTTCAGTAGAGGATGTCGATTGGACATTCTGAGAGGATGAGGAGTTCACTAGACTGTAAGCCACATTTTCATGCTGAGGATATTATTGAGAAGTAGCAGGTGCAGCTGAGTTGTTCGGAAAAGACATGCCATAAACATAGTTTGTCTTCTGAACTTGTAGTTGCGCTTGAGTTATCGGGCTGAAGACAACATTCGGATTGCTGAAAACAAGGTTAGGATGACTTTGAGACATCAAGGTAGTGTTAGAACTAGTCATCCCGGCAACAATAATGGAGTTCTTGTGATTTAGCTCTCTATGCTGATTATCAATTTCACATGATTTGATGGTAGCAATAGTTCGGTGAGTGTGACTTCATTTAGGTTTGTAGTTCATTTAATCATCGAGACTTCAGCATTCCAACTTTTCGGCAGCGAGTTCAAAAGTTGGTGATTCATCCCACTATTAGTAATAGTGATGCTAGCATTGATTATCTGTGAGTCTAGAATAACGAACCTCCTGATTTGGTTTTCCACGGTCTCCCCATAAATGTGATTGAATTAACTGAATTGCTGGTTCAACATGTTTACCCTGCTAGCCTTCATTTCGGTGTTTCCTTCATTCAGATTCTTTAAGACCTCCTAGACCTCTTTTGCATTTGTGAAATTTCTAGCAACAATCGAGATATCCAGACCAAGAGCCATAGTAAGATTCGCCATTGCCTTATCATCTTCTTCTTTGATTCTTTGATCATCGTCCGTCCACAGATTCTCAGGCTTTGGAATCTGAGTATGAGGACCATCTTCCGTTGCGTACATAATGGTGTGAGAACCATCACGAATACACCTCCAGACTCCGGGCTCCTAAGCCTTACAATACTGCCCAAAACGCAAGGTCCACTCAAAATAATAATCTCCATACAACAACCGCGTTTTGGTAGACTTTCCGATAATTTGATCTAGTTCTTGATGCAATGCCAAAGTCTATGACTGGATAGCCGGTTAGGTAGCATTGGCGAGATCTGCAGCAGTCAAAATACCATTCGGGTTCATCATTGTTAGTTTTACTAAATAGGATTAAGTATTTTTTTAATGAAAGTGACAAGTCCAAAAAGTCCAATCCGAAATGGTCAACGGGAAAAGTCGACTCAAAACAGTGTCATATCTGAAATGAGAAGACAACTCGGAACAATGGTCTGAACTCGAAACAATGATCCGAACTCGGAACAGTAACTCAAAACAAAGATCCGAAATCGGAATAATAACTCGAAATAGTGATTTATCCGAGATGCCTTGATGATGATCTGAAATGCAAGCAATCTTCAACAAGAATGATCCGAAATGCAAACCTTTTATCCAAAATGACTTGAAGATTATCCGAAATAAGTCTGAGACTTCAAGCAGATGATCCGAAACCCAACCGAAACTTCAAAAATTCTTCGAAACAGCAGTAGATCAGAACAGTAGCTATCCGGAATAGTGTGATATCAGATCTGAGCCTGGAAAACAAGTTCAACAGGCTCTGATACTAATTGTAAGTCCCGATATCACACGTAGCTTGATTGGTGGCGGAATCACACAAACAAGCTATGAATCAAAATAGAAGAAATAAGATGAAATAGAAAGTTCAACTTGCATACAAATGTGGAAATTCGTCTAATAAAAGTTTTGTAGAGAAACCACCAAAAAGCTACTAGCTGTAACATCCGTAAAAAACCGGGTTTCCAAAACCCGCTTCGTTTATTTACCGAATAGTCAGTCAAAATTTTCGTCGCGTATATATTGTTTATTTTAATTTTAAACGATACATAATTAATAAACATTGATAGAAGTTTAAACCAAAATTAATAAATAACAAAAATAAAAGAATAAAAAAACAATTGAGGCTGCCGAGTTTCGAACCCGGGTCAGCCGGCTAACCAAACAGCCAACACACCACTCCGCCACCCGCTTAGTTTGGAATAATACTGAAACAATTAATATTTAATATAAAACTCGAAACTCAAAGATAGGTAACCAGCGTGCCCAAATCCGCAGTCGCCAGAAAATACGCGAATTTGCGACCGTTTTCCTTTGACTCCGGAATCAAGCAAGTGTAATTGACGATTAACGTCAGTTATAACCGAAAACCTTAAAGCTACTCATTCAAATCGTCAAAATCATAACCGAAGGATGATTAAGTCACTTGACCGAAAACCGTCGAACATGTTAGCTATGAATATCAAGTCCGAAGATTGTAAGTCTCGTTCAATTCATAACCACACTCTCACCGCATTTTGAAAACCAGTTTCTGTTTCGCCGAATTTCTCTGCAAGTCGCCGGAAAACCGAAATCATTTCATCTCTTTTGCCTTACTCTATAAATAGGACTTCTAGAGCTTCGACAAAAGTCACCCACACTCACCTCAAACTTCCTGAAGATCCTCTGTCACAAGTTACACGTCGCCGGAAAAGTTTCAGTCACCGGAATTTTCTGTCGGAGTTAAACCGAAAAGTCTAACACCTCGCCCAATCGGTACAAACATTTAACTTTCTTCAATAATGTTTATATGCATTTGTTTAAAACTGGGAATCGAAATTATGTGGGCTAACAGTCGGGATTGGGAGTTCTGGGTTGTTTTAACGAAGAAGATGAAGTTTAGGTTGTGTATATATTTAATATAAATCGGGTTATATCTGGGGTTAGACACACAGTCCAGCGGTGGACTGTGTGCATTTGAAACATAGAGATACCGAGTTCGAGTCTGTCCTTGTTCCGATTCGTCACAATATTCAAACCTTTTTATAAAACCCAAATACGGAACCTTTCAGTTAGTATATAAGATTAATAAAAAACAAGTATTTTAACCAGGTTAGACACACAGTCCAGCGGTGGACTGTGTGCAAAGTTAAACCACAGGTCACGGGTTCGAAACTCATCATGCGCACCGGTTCGACTAGTTTAAAAACCTTTTAATTAATTAAATAAAATTCTGAATAATCTAAGTAGTATATAAATATAATTAAAAACAGAAATATTTCGGGTTAGACACGTAGCTCAGTTGGTAGAGCTGCGTGCACGCGTACGAGAGGTCTCGGGTTCGAACCTCACTCAGCGCATATAATAAACACGGTCCGACCGGTCAACGGTCAACGCTCGGTCAATGGTCAAAGTCAAAAAGTCAACATTTTTATATTTTTATTTATTTATTTATTTAATTTAAAAATCAATTAAAAATACTTAAAAATAATATTTTTAAAGTTAGAAAGTGTCCTTAAACTCACAAAAAATAAATCTAGAAATCCTATTAAGGTTATGAATTAAAATTATTAATCTCAAATAAAATCCTTTTATTTACCGAACCACTATGTTATTATTTAGGTTAGTTCCTCTCGTGGTTAAATCCAAATTCGTGCGCATTCATCATCAATCCAAGAACAACCACTGTGAGTGAATTCTTACAAATTTCCCTTTTTATTCATGTTTTGGGGTGTATCATGTGTCGCTTAAATTAATTCGCTTATTCAAACTCGTGCTATACCATTATATGATCTAAACTTAGAATGTAAATATTGTTTGTTGTGGTGTATTACATATTGTCAAGTTGTATGCAAATTATTTATTAGGCCCATCAGTTCCTCGTGGGAGACGAGTTGAACAACGCGTGCCTCAAAACAATCAATTGTTGTATGTGTGTGCAATATTTAATATTATGTGTTTTGTGAATAAATTTACATCTACATTTACTCATATGTGGTTATGCACTTAATTTTATAATCAATACAATACACACGTTTAAATGTTTTCATAGGATTCACTCGCCAACTTTTTGTTGACCCAAAAACCATTTTTACACATGATACAGGTGGACAGGATGAAGCAAGGAACACATAGGAAATTGCCTTAGAAGAAAAATAATGAAGTCTAGAAAGATGTATAGAACATGTTGTACTTGTATTATTGATTGTAATGATTCTCCATTAAAAAATAATAAATATGAAAATTTATAATAAATGTCATGAGCTTTGAGGAAAACCCAATCATGCCCCGATCACCTTTTTCCGTTGCGGGTCGGGGTGTGACAGATTGGTATCAGAGTTTTTGACTATAGGGATATATGGTAGGTTATTAGACCCTTAGAGCCTATACTATAGTTGATTAGATTTTAATTGTTTATGTGGTTACATGCAAACTCATGATGTTTATTTATTTCATATTTATTACATACACAAATGCATGCAAACACTTCCAATATTATATTTTGTGATACTTAATGAATCATACTTATAGTCGAACATAACATGCTTACATATACATTCATCATACATATTTCAATGTTCACATATTCAAATCATCTTCATACTTCCGCTATTCAAGATTTTGTCGCATTTTTCATTTTTCAATCTCATCAAAGTGAGTTCTGCGACGGGCATGTAGTAACTGTAAGGGTACAAGTACCGGTAGTCGGAACGTCCTTTCTAGGTTGGCATTCATATAAATCCAATATAACGGACCAGTTTGCCTACCTGGGGACTAACGATGAGAGTACGAAGGACCTATTAGGCCAAAGCATGCCACACCAAACGTCGTTCGAACTAACCCCACTTTGAGTTGTCACCGTGTCCACACCTGGATGCACTCCAAATATCATACGTTACATACATATTTCTCGATTTTCTCCGGGTTTTAGTGTACGTTACCAGGCTAACACATGCGAACCATATGAAAGACTCGGTAATCATGGGGGCCCACATGATTACGAAGGTGAAGTATGGCGGCATGCAAGGCCCAATTACGAGCAAAGCCCAAGACATCCTATGGATGTAGTAGATTATTATTCTATATTTATTTTATGAATGTTCATTCCTAAATACGACACATGACCCCTAAAACGTCCAACTCATACTCTTGATACGTATTCCTTGTAGATGTCTTCTAGTCTCGCTCGTAGGAAGATGAGATCAGGAAAAGCCCGCGAGCGCATGGCTGCCCAAATCGCTCAACACATGGCTGCCGTAGTACCCAACATTGTAGTTCAAGTTCAACAAGCCCTTACCGCTAATCCCGTCAACCCAATCAATCAAGAAGATCAAAATGTTATCAACCCTCCCCCAAATACCACTAAATGCACCTTCAAGCATTTCAAATCCTGCGACCCTCCAAAATACGAAGGGACTGAAGGTGTCACCGCTCTCCTCCATTGGTTTGAGGAAATGGAAAACACTTTTCTAAATTGCGATTACCCCGATGATCGCAAAGTGCGATATGCTACCGTTCGTTTACTTGGAATAGTACTTACATGGTGGAATACAGAGAAGGCCAAGCGAGGTATTGAAGATGCTATGACTTTAACTTGGGAAGAGTTGAAGGAAATCATGACAAGACGGTTTTGCCCAAGAAGCGAAATCAAGAAATTGGAGGATGAGTTCTATTCTTTGAAACAAAAGGAAGGCAACCACACCACATACAACAAGAGATTCCTTGAGTTAAATCAAATGGTCCCCAACTTGTTCACTCCCCTCTACCGTTTGATCGAGCACTACATTCGAGGTCTTCCTTCAAAAATTCAAGACTCTGTAATAAGTACCACACCTGCAACTTTGGAAGCAGCAATGGAGTTAGCTACAGAGCTCACCGAGAACCGCATACGAAATAAGGACTTCAAGGAGGAGAAGAAGAAGGATAAAGCATCAACTGAAACCTCAAACTCCACCTAAACCAAATCCCCTTCTCAACCCATTGCTAAGAGAAAACGAGATGGACAAATCTTCGCTGTCACCCAACACAATCAACCAACCTCACAAGTCGTACCCCTCCAAGCTATCCCAATCACTCAAGTAGCACCCAACTCAACTTACCCAAATAAGAAACCTTACCTTGGACCTCACCCTCAATGCAACACCTGTTTTTATCACCATCCATCTACCTTACCTTGTCGACTATGTGCGAATTGTGGACGCTATGGTCATTTGAGCAAGGTTTGCCGCACCTCTCAAAACCAAACCTCACCCCCTACTCAAAACATGATCCAAACATATCAACAACCCTAATATCCCATGTTTCCTTATGTCCGAGCTTGTTTTAATTGTGGCGACCCTACCCACTTTAGAAACACGTGCCCTCGATTGGTTAACATCATAAACGCCCAAGCTCAAGCAAACCCAGTTAACCAAGCAAATCAAGAAAACCTAACCACTAGGCCACCAGCAAGAGGAAGAGTTTACAACATCAACGCCAATCCTGTTGAAGATAATGACGGCCCAAACGAACCACCCAACTAGTTTTCTTCACCAAAAATCAAGAACTCAACTCCAACCGCTTAGTTTTTATGTTTTCTTTATGTTATCCCAATCTTCACGTATCTCAATTATAAATTGGAAATTTATCCAAGAATCTTAATGCGAATTACTATTTCAGTTTTGTTTTATACTCATTGATTCAACATTCATATCATCATACATCACGACGTATCTCAGTCTCATCATTTAAAGAAGTTGGGTTGTGTCTCACTTCTACATAGACTAACCTCTTCGTCATAACAACGAGAGAGGTACTGTCATCATTCAAACATGTATACTTTCATAATTAAGACTCAAGCTTTGGTTGTTGTGTTTGTTTATGTTCTAGTGTCACATAGGACTAATCATAACTTACTGATAAAGCCAATGAAAAATTTGACAAGAATATGGTGGATACGCCGCTGGTACTTCCTATATATAAGTATTCTTGCCAAAGGATCAGAGGCATTATCAGGTGGTTATGAGAGGTTCCATGTAGGTTATAGTGGTAGAAGTTTTTTTTTAGGATATAACCTTATCTTTCCAAACGTATCGATTCTCTCAAAACTCTTGTGCATGAGATCATACCTAGTCAATCAACTCTGCTTATCAATATTCCTTATATTAGGCAACAAAGAGCGATTCCTGTAGCAGGGTATTCAACCCTTACTAGGAACGTTACCGCCTCAAATAAAAATTTAAACTCTTAACCCTCTTCTAAGTATGTAATTGCCAAAACTACCCTCCTTTTGAGTCAAACATACCACTACTTAAATTTCGGGACGAAATTTCTAAAAGTAAGGGATACTGTAACATCCGTAAAAAACCGGGTTTCCAAAACCCGCTTCGTTTATTTACCGAATAGTCAGTCAAAATTTTCGTCACATGTATATTGTTTATTTTAATTTTAAACGATACATAATTAATAAACATTGATAGAAGTTTAAACCAAAATTAATAAATAACAAAAATAAAAGAATAAAAAAACAATTGAGGCTGCAGGGTTTCGAACCCGGGTCAGCCGGCTAACCAAACAGCCAACACACCACTCCGCCACCCGCTTAGTTTGGAATAATACTGAAACAATTAATATTTAATATAAAACTCGAAACTCAAAGATAGGTAACCAGCGCGCCCAAATCCGCAGTCGCCGTAAAATACGCGAATTTGCGACGTTTTCCTTTGACTCCGGAATCAAGCAAGTGTAATTGACGATTAACGTTAGTTATAACCGAAAACCTTAAAGCCACTCATTCAAATCGTCAAAATCATAACCGAAGGATGTTTAAGTCACTTGACCGAAAACCGTCGAACATGTTAGCTATGAATATCAAGTCCGAAGATTGTAAGTCTCGTTCAATTCATAACCACACTCTCACTGCATTTTGAAAACCAGTCTCTGTTTCGCCGGAATTCTCTGCAAGTCGTCGGAAAACCGAACCCATTTCATCTCTTTTGCCTTACTCTATAAATAGGACTTCTAGAGCTTCGACAGAAGTCACCCACACTCACCTTAAACTTCCTGAAGATCCTCTGTCGCAAGTTACACGTCGCCGGAAAAGTTTCAGTCACCGGAATTTTCTGTCGGAGTTAAACCGAAAAGTCTAACACCTCGCCCAATCGGTACAAACATTTAACTTTCTTCAATAATATTTATATGCATTTGTTTAAAACTGGGAATCGAAATTATGTGGGCTAACAGTCGGGATTGGGAGTTCTGGGTTGTTTTAACGAAGAAGATGAAGTTTAGGTTGTGTATATATTTAATATAAATCGGGTTATATCTCGGGTTAGACACACAGTCCAGCGGTGGACTGTGTGCATTTGAAACATAGAGATACCGAGTTCGAGTCTGTCCTTGTTCCGATTCGTCACAATGTTCAAACCTTTTTATAAAACCCAAATACGGAACCTTTCAGTTAGTATATAAGATTAATAAAAACAAGTATTTTAACCAGGTTAGACACACAGTCCAGCGGTGGACTGTGTGCAAAGTTAAACCACAGGTCACGGGTTCGAAACTCATCATGCGCACCGGTTCGACTAGTTTAAAAACCTTTTAATTAATTAAATAAAATTCTGAATAATCTAAGTAGTATATAAATATAATTAAAAATCAGAAATATTTCGGGTTAGACACGTAGCTCAGTTGGTAGAGCTGCGTGCACGCGTACGAGAGGTCTCGGGTTCGAACCTCACTCAGCGCATATAATAAACACGGTCCGACCGGTCAACGGTCAACGCTCGGTCAACGGTCAAAGTCAATTTTTTTATTTATTTATTTAATTTAAAAATCAATTAAAAATACTTAAAAATAATATTTTTAAAGTTAGAAAGTGTCCTTAAACTCACAAAAAATAAATCTAGAAATCCTATTAAGGTTATGAATTAAAATTATTAATCTCAAATAAAATCCTTTTATTTACCGAACCACTATGTTATTATTTAGGTTAGTTCCTCTCGTGGTTAAATCCAAATTCGTGCGCATTCATCATCAATCCAAGAAACGCAACCACTGTGAGTGAATTCTTACAAATTCCCCTTTTTATTCATGTTTTGGGGTGTATCATGTGTCGCTTAAATTAATTCGCTTATTCAAACTCGTGCTATACCATTATATGATCTAAACTTAGAATGTAAATATTGTTTGTTGTGGTGTATTACATATTGTCAAGTTGTATGCAAATTATTTATTAGGCCCATCAGTTCCTCGTGGGAGACGAGTTGAACAACGCGTGCCTCAAAACTCATTCATTAGGCCCATCAGTTCCTCGTGGGAGACGAGTTGAACAACGCGTGCCTCAAAACAATCAATTGTTGTATGTGTGTGCAATATTTAATATTATGTGTTTTGTGAATAAATTTACATCTACGTTTACTCATATGTGGTTATGCACTTTATTTTATAATCAATACAATACACACGTTTAAATGTTTTCATAGGATTCACTCGCCAACTTTTTGTTGGCCCAAAAACCATTTTTACACATGATACAGGTGGACAGGATGAAGCAAGGAACACATAGGAAATTGCCTTAGAAGAAAAATAATGAAGTCTAGAAAGATGTATAGAACATGTTGTACTTGTATTATTGATTGTAATGATTCTCCATTAAAAAATAATAAATATGAAACTTTATAATAAATGTCATGAGCTTTGATGAAAACCCAATCATGCCCCGATCACCTTTTTCCGCTGCGGGTCGGGGTGTGACACTAGCCCTAATACATCAATTGCTATTTATAGTACTGGTTAGTGCACCATTAGCCTAAACCCTAGGCCCAAAATGCCTTTCCTAAGCCCATTTACTACAAGTATGCCCAAACGAACTAAGTGACTAAGGCATAAACCTAACAGGGCCTAACAGAAACATAACGACAAATTCCGAAAAACAAATTTTTCAAAGAATGTAACCTTTGTTTTCGGAACAAGTTCTGAAAGTGAAAAGGAGAATTTGGCTAAGTCACTATCAAATGATGAGTTTTATGCTAAAAAAAGCGTCTTGAGGGTTCATAAATCCTCTGTTGGAAATGAAAGTAGGACTTGCTTCAAATGTAACAAAGTCAGTCATATTGCAAGAGAATGTAGGAGACTAATTCTAAACTTGTTTACAACATAAAGAAGATGAGAAATAAAAACACCAAAGTTTGTTCCAACGCAAATTTTGAAAAGAAACAACGAATCTAACATAGTGAGACCAACAAATTCAAATGTTTCAAATAAATAATTTGGTGGATCATCAAGCAAGAATGATAAAAAAATTCGAAATTCTATACTAAACAAGCATTTTCAACCAACAAACTTGGGTTGCTAAAACAAAACCATCTTCTGAAAAAAGCAAAACAACTGTTTCAATAGCGACTGATAAAAAGGTTGAGGTTGAACATGTTGTTGGAATCATGAAAAATGGTAAGAGTGTTTGTTAACCAAAGTATGACATCCCAAACCCACCTAATACCACTAAGGATTGGGTCTCTCTATTCAAGTAATCGCTTAATTTCATGTGCAGGGGCTCCCAAGATCAATCATCTCAAAGTGGATAATGGATAGTGGAGGTGCTCTACACATGACGGGAATGTTAGCCTTGCTTTACGATGTCAAATCAATACGTGGAGGTTACGTTAGGTTCGCGGGTAATCAAGGTGGAAGGATAGTCGGCGAGGGGATTCTAATGAATGGTGTGGTGTCTTTTGACAAAGTTAACTACATAGCCGAATTAGAGAACAACATGCTAAGTATTTCCTATATTTGTGATAAAAAGTTCACAACACACTTCATAGATAAAGAATGCTTAATTCTGAAGCGTGGATTCAGTATACCTAAGTAATGGATCTTGATGTGTGTGCCTCGAGAGAATGATTTATATGTCTTAGACATGAGTATTGCTACAATAACGACAAAACCTGCGCAATGCTTCGTGTCCAAAGCAATAGAAAAGGAATCGATTATGTGGCACAGAAAAATGGGGCATAATCATCTCATGACAATGAACTTTCTTGTTCACAACAATCTAGTTGAGGGAGTTAATCTGAAGAGTTTTCATCCGAGTGATGACTGCATAAGTTGTAAGAAAGGAAAGTAGCGTAAAAAGTCACACCCGAGAAAACTTCTGAACTCTATCAAGCTCCCACTAGATAGACTTCACATGGATCTCTTCGGACCTATCAACATTAAAAGCATTTCAGAATATCTTATTATGTCATTGTGACAGATGACTACTCAAGATTTTCATGGGTGATGTTCCTAGAGAGCAAAGACGAAACGTTTGAAAATCTGATGATTCTGTTTTGAAAGTTGGAGAACCTGTGTTACTTACCAATTAGACGCATTCATAGTGACAACAACATAGAGTTCAAAAATAATCGGATGGCTATGTTTTGTAACAACAAAGGAATTTTGCATGAATTCAGTGCACCATATACTCTGCAACAAAACAGTGTAGCTGAACGCAAAAATCAAACCATGATAGAGACAGCAAGAACCATGCTCGCTGATTCAAAACTTCAAGTCAATTTTTGGAGTGAGGAAGTGGCTTCTACATGTTATACTTTGAACAGAGTTTTGACGGTCAAGCCCCATAAGAAGACATGTTTCGAGTTGCTTAACCAGGGAATAACAAAATCTGGAGTATCTAGAACCTTTTGGGTCACCTTGCATGGTATCGATGCTGATGTACTCGACATCCAGGATCTCAGACTGTGGAACAAACAATCCCATTGAAAATCAAGAGATGATTGGACCAGCTCCCTCGTTCGATCAAAGTGATGATTCTGATTCTGATTCTGATACTGAAACAACATATGATAACGATGGATCTACTTCCGATGAAGGTGCTGAAAAGATTCAAAGTTTACTAAACAGTTAAGTTGGTCCAAGTGCGTAGAATGAAGCATCTACAAGTAATCTTGTTGCTGATTGAGAACGAAGTGAGTGTCTCAAATGAACTTATGCCGAGGACGTTGTCGTATCACCATTGGAAACCATAATTGGAGAGTTGTAGACTGGAGTCAAAACGCGAAATCAGATCTTATTCTAAAATTGCACGTATTCAAGATACTATCGCATATAGTTGCTTTATTTCACAGGTAGAACTAAAATATAAAAGGAAGCTCATACTGAGGAAAGTTGGGTTATCGTGATGCAAGAAAAGATACAACAATTTGAGAAACTTGGAGTTTGGAAGCTTGTGGATCTACCGGATGACCACAAGAAAATCAGTACTAAGTGGGCTTCAAGTGTGAGCGTGTTGATAGAGGAGTGATTGTACGCAATAATGATTGACTCATTGTGTAGAGTATTTAGCAACAAGAAGCGATTGATTACACATAGGTCTATGCTTCTGTCACTAGATTAGAATGTATCCGCATTTTCCTGGCATTTGCGTTATGGAAAGGTTTCAAGGTGTATCAATTGGATGTAAAGTCCGCATTCTTGTATGGTGAGCTAAAGGAGGAGGTGTATGTCGGCTAACCACTGGGGGTTTTCAACCCGATACACAAAGAAAAGGTTTATCTACTGGATAAAGCATTATACGGCTTAACCAGGCCCCGAGTGCCTGGTACGAGACCATTTCCCAACACCTTTTGGAGAACGGTTTCACCAGAGGAACGGTAGATAGTACCATCTTCACACAGGTATCTGAAGGACACATCTTAATTGTGCAAATCTATGTGGATGACATCATATTTTGTCGATTAATGACATGCTGTGTAAAGGCTTCGAGAAAGTCATGTAGAAAAATTCGAAATGAGTTCTATGGGGGAGATGAAGTTCTTCTTGGGACTTTAGGTCGATCAGTTGCCTGATGGAATCTTCATTCATCAGACAATGTATGTGCACGACGTGTTGGAGAAATTCGATATGTCGGAATCGTCACCGTTATCTACCCCATTGGCTCTCAATCACGGATCGGACCAGATGAAAAAGGAGTGAAGATTGATGAGACCTTATATCGATCAATGATAGGATCTTTAATGTACCTCACAGCATCTAGGTTGGATATCATGTATCTGACATGCCTCTACGCCTAATATCAGTCAAATCATTGAGTGTCACACATCCTGATTGTCAAACGAATATCTTGATATTTGAAGGGTTGCCCAAGCACCTGCTTGTGGTATCCACGGGACAACAACTTCAACCTCGCTGGATATTCTGATTTTGATTCTGGGTGTTGCAAATTAAATGCTAAATCTACAACTGTCGGTTGCTAGTTCTTTGGCACATGATTAGTAATGTGACAATGCATGAAGTAAACGACGGTCGCTCTCTCTACTTGCGAAGCAGAATACGCTTCAGCTTCCAGTTGTTGTTCCTAAATCTTGTGGATACAACAACAGTTGAGAGACTATGAATTGCAGTTTCTTGATACGCCTATATATGTAGATAACGAGGCTGCCATTAACATCACTACAAACCCGGTTGAACACTCTAAAACTAAATTCATTGAAATTCGACACCACTTTATCCGTGATTGCTACGAGAAAAAGTGGGTTAGAATTGAAAAAATCCACACTGATGAACAGCAGGCAGTTTTTTACACCAAAGCATTTGATCTTTTGAACCTTAATTGGAAGAAAAATCTGACATCAGAGGCGGTTTAGAGGTTGAATTCGAGTCGGATGATGAGATGACGTGATTCTCATCGGTTTGTCAAGTTTTAGTATTTCAAATTTCTTTCTTTAACAACAAAAATCCAAAAATATGTTTTTGATTTTAGGGGGAGAAATGTTGTGAAAAATACAAAAACATATAGAAATTTGAAAAAGTACAAAACATGTAAAAATATGAAAAATACGAAAACATGAAAAAGACATAAAGAGTTTTCGTGTAAAAAAGAGGAAATGATAGTATAATAGTGGACTATCACAGTATGCTAAGGAAATATAGTGTTAAGATATTAAACAAGTGTCGCTGATGATGTGCCATTCACATATTCAGTAGATTGTTTCTGAGAAATAAACATAAGGAAAAACTTCTTAATTAGTGGCTTAACATCTCTCGGATATATGGGTTTAGTACACCGAAATCTCGTTGGAGAGATTGCCCGGTTCTAAGATACTAGGTATTTATAGATAATTGATATCTGGATATTATACAAGTTCTTCTGGTTTTGCTTCAGCAATTGCCTAGAACTTGTAGAATACTTTTGCTTTAAAAAAACCCAAAACTGTAGCAAATTGAAAGTATCGAAAGATCTGACAATTGCAGTACAAAAGATTAATTTGGAACACCACTTTAAGTCGAGCTTTCATCTCTTTGTTTGTACGATGGTACTAACCTGAGCTCTCAAGGTCTCGCACAACCCATATACATATATTAGTTAGATATATATCCACTTGTATGATGAAATCTAGGGAATCTTGATACGGGAGTATATTCTGAGATGGGAAACAATGTTAAGTCAAGTTCTAAGACATCTAATTAACACATCTCGGAGCAATTGAGAAATGTGTAGAGGTTTAAGTGGACCAGTATACTGACAGTCTAAGTGAATTTGTTTAAAACATAAACTTTTCAAGATCAACGGTACTAGTGATGTGTCTCAAAACTTGATATGATCCACTAACACAAACTCACAAAAATATCAGTAAATATGTTTGTACATAGTTATTACTTATCATTTTAGAAAAACCCAAAAAGATTTTCAGTGTGTTTTAGCATAAATTTTGGAAAAATCAAAAAGATTTTAATTCTATCTTAGTTTCGACTGCCGATGATAGAAAGCGGATCATCAAAGTCCAAAGATGCTGAATGTTGATGGAAATCTAGAGGATAATAGGTTGGGAGCTAATCTAAAATGAGAAAATGTTTTGAAATAATCAAAATTTCATTAATTTGAAACTTAAAATTACCTAAAATCGTCAGTTTGAAAATAAACTGTTCAACCAAGATCATTAATTTAGACTTGGTAGACAAATCTGTTAACCAAAGTTATTAACTTTGCATGAAGTAAAAGATTTTGTAAAGAAAATGACGAAGTGCTGCCCAATTCTTAACTTGTAGTGGTTGATTGGCAAACCACTTACAATGCCTAAGGTAGATTGAACAAGATTGGACTGTAGTTTGGTGTATTGAACGGTTTTGGTAAATCGGACATAAAATCTTAGATCTAGGATAATTTAACGGGCCAAAATAAAAATTGAACATAGATCGATGTGTGTCGGCGTGTGTAGGACATGATAGAACCTTCAATATCATAAAAATCTTGAAAAATTTTTATTGTGTTCTTAACAGTTACTTCGCATGAAGTGAAAACTCATTTCGCACAAAGTGAAAGACCACTTGGCATGACGATAAATCTTACTTCGTACAAAGTGAAATGTTGCAAAATGTTAAACTGTCATCTTACTTCACACGAAGTTAAAATACTACTTCGTTCGAAATTTACTTCGTACGAAGCGAATTTGGTAAGTTTGAAATTTTCGTCTAAGTGTTTGTTCGTGTTGTGTTTGCAGGAAAAGAAGTCGAATTTTGATATGAACACAACGTTGTTGTGTCTCGACAGAAGATTCCTAAATAGCACCATTTTAATATAAGTCATGAGTATTAACGATAAAGTAACTTGAATCAACAAAAGCTCATTTGTATATCGATGAGATTAAGAAAGCTTATTTAAATAAGATAGTTGTAGATTAACAATTGATAAAAGCTAATTCTTATACTCATAAGATGGCTATAAAGTTTTAAATGCATTGTCATTATCATAAGTTCTCAGCATATAAGTTTTTGGTTGAATGTCTAATTTATGTAAGTGCATTAGTTAAGAGGAAGGTTTTGTAAAATGTATTAATAAGCTTCTACAAAATTGAAATGTTTACTTCACTAAGTGAGAAAGATGAAGTTAATATCGAGAAATGAGAATTTTTTTAGTATCTAGGTTCAATTTTCACAATGATTCTACGACGATTTTCGTATGTCACAAATCCGACCTCGCAGGGAAAAAGAGTGACGGGCATGATTGGGTTTTTCATCAAAGCTCATGACATTTATTATAATGTTTCATATTTATTATTACAATTTTAAAGAAGATCATACAATCAAATCATACAAGTACAACATGTTCTATACATCTTTCTAGACTTCATTATTTTTCTTCTAAGGCACTTTCCTATGTGTTCCTTGCTTCATCCTGTCCACCTGTATCATGTGTAAAAATGGTTTTTAGGTCAACAAAAAGTTGGCGAGTGAATCCTATGAAAACATTTAAACGTGTTTATTGTATTGATTATAAGATAAAGTGCATAACCACATATGAGTAAATGTAGATGTAAATTTATTCACAAAACACATAATATTAAATATTGCACACACATACAACAATTGATTGTTTTGAGGCACGCGTTGTTCAACTCGTCTCCCACGAGGAACTGATGGGCCTAATGAATGAGTTTTGAGCCACGCGTTGTTCAACGAACTGATGGGCCTAATGAATGAGTTTTGAGGCACGCGTTGTTCAACTCGTCTCCCACGAGGAACTGATGGGCCTAATAAATAATTTGCATACAACTTGACAATATGTAATACATAACAACAAACAATATTTACATTCTAAGTTTAGATCATATAATGGTATAGCACGAGTTTGAATAAGCGAATTAGTTTAAGCGACACATGATACACCCCAAAACATGAATAAAAAGGGAATTTGTAAGAATTCACTCACAGTGGTTGCGTTTCCTTGGATTGATGATGAATGCGCACGAATTTGGATTTAACCACGAGAGAAACTAACCTAAATAATAACATAATGGTTCGGTAAATAAAAGGATTTTATTTGAGATTAATAATTTTAAATCATAACCTTAATAGGATTTCTAGATTTATTTTTGTGAGTTTAAGGACATTTTCTAACTTTAAAAATATTATTTTTAAGTATTTTTAATTGATTTTTAGATTAAATAAATAAATAAATAAATAAAATATAAAAAAATATAAAAATATTGACTTTTTGACCAGTTGACCGTTGACCGTTTGACTGTTTGACCGTCGGACCGCGTTTATTATATGCGCTGAGTGAGGTTCGAACTCGTGACCTCTCATATACGTGCACGCAGCTCTACCAACTGAGCTACGTGTCTAACACGAAATATTTCTGTTTTTAATTATATTTATATACTACTTAGATTATTCAGAATTTTATTTAATTAAAAAGATTTTTAAACCAGTCGAACCGGTGCGCATGGTGTGTTTCGAACCCGTGACCTGTGGTTTAACTTTGCACACAGTCCACCGCTGGACTGTGTGTCTAACCTGGTTAAAATACTTATTTTTATTAATCTTATATACTAACTGAAAGGTTCCGTATTTGGGTTTTATAAAAAGGTTTGAATATTGTGACGAATCGGAACAAGGACAGACTCGAACTCGGTATCTCTATGTTTCAAATGCACACAGTCCACCGCTGGACTGTGTGTCTAACCCGAGATATAACCCGATTTTTATTAAATATATACACAACCTAAACTTCATCTTCTTCGTTAAAACAACCCAGAACTCCCAATCCCGACTGTTAGCCCACATAATTTCGAGTCCCAGTTTTGAACAAATGCATATAAACAGTATTGAAGAAAATTAAATGTTTGTACCGATTGGGCGAGGTGTTAGACCTTTCGGTTTAACTCCGACAGAAGATTTCGGCGGCTGAGGTTAACTTCGGCGATGTTTATCTTGTGACAGAGGCTCTACAGGAAGTTTGAGGTGAGGGTGGTGCTTTCTGTCTGAGCTCTAGAAGTCTTATTTTAGAGTAAGCAGAAGGGATGAAATGGATTCGGTTTTCCGGCGACTTGCAGAGAATTCCAGCGATGTATTTCTTGCGACAGAGATTCTACAGGGAGTTTAAGGTGAGTGTGGGTGATTTCGATATGAGCTCTAAATGTCCTGTTTATAAAGTAAGGCAACAGTGGGATAGTTTCTTCGGTTTTCCGGCGATAACTCTCGGTCAACTCCCAGAGAATTCCGGCGATTTCCGGTGAACTCCGGTGAAACAGAGACTTGTTTTCACAATGTGGTGAGGGTTGGGCTATGAACTGAACGAGATTTGGTCTTGATAGCTAACATGTTCGACAGTTCGGTCAAGAGATTTAATTTAACTTTCGGTTATGATTTTGACGATTTGAATGAGTGGCTTTAAGGTTTTCGGTTATAACTGACGTTAATCGTCAATTACACTTGCTTGAAACGGTCGCAAATTCGCGTATTTTCCGGCGACTGCGGATTTGGGCGTGCTGGTTACCTATCTTTGAGTTTCAAGTTTTATATTAAGTATTAATTGTTTCAGTATTATTCCAAACTAAGCGGGTGGCGGAGTGGTGTGTTGGCTGTTTGGTTAGCCGACTGACCCGGGTTCGAAACCCGGCAGCCTCAATTATTTTTTTATTCTTTTATTTTTGTTATTTATTAATTTTGGTTTAAACTTCTATCAATGTTTATTAATTATGTATCGTTTAAAATTAAAATAAACAATATATACGCGACGAAAATTTTGACTGACTATTAGGTAAATAAACGAAGCGGGTTTGGAAACCCGGTTTTTTACAGATGTTACAGTACCCCCTACTTTTAGAAATTTCGTCCCGAAATTTAAGTAGTGGTATGGTTGACTCAAAAGGAGGGTAGTTTTGGCAATTACATACTTAGAAGAGGGTTAAGAGTTTAAATTTTTATTTGAGGCGGTAACGTTCCTAGTAAGGGTTGAATACCCTGCAACAGGAATCGCTCTTTGATGCCTAATATAAGGAATATTGATAAACAGAGTTGATTGACTAGGTATGATCTCATGCACAAGAGTTTTGAGAGAATCGATACGTTTGGAAAGATAAGGTTATATCCTAAAACAAGACTTCTACTACTAAAACCTACATGGAACCTCTCATAACCGCCTGACAATGCCTCTGATCCTTTGACAAGAATACTTATATATAGGAAGTACCAGCGGCGTATCCACCATATTCTTGTCAAATTTCATTGGTTTTATCAGTAAGTTATGATTAGTTCTATGATGTGACTCTAGAACCTAAACAAACACAACAACCAAAGCTTGAGTCTTAATTCTGATAGTATACATGTTTGAATGATGACAGTACCTCTCTCGTTTGTTATGATGGAGAGGTTAGTCTATGTAGAAGTGAGACACAGCCCAACTTCTTTAAATGATGAGATTGAAATACGTTGATATGTATGATGATATGAATGCTAAATCAGTGAGTATAAAACAAACTTCAACCAAGACATTACTAAATCCTACATGGAACTTCTCATAACCGCCTGACAATGCCTCTGATCCTTTGGCAAGAATACTTATATATAGGAAGTACCAGCGGCGTATCCACCATATTCTTGTCAAATTTTCATTGGTTTTATCAGTAAGTTATGATTAGTTCTATGTGACTCTAGAACATAAACAAACACAACAACCAAAGCTTGAGTCCAAATTCTGAAAGTATACATGTTTGAATGGTGACAGTACCTCTCTTGTTTGTTATGATGAAGAGGTTAGTCTATGTAGAAGTGAGACACAGCCCATCTTCTTTAAATGATGAGACGGAGATACGTCGTGTCGTATGATGTTATGAATGTTAAATCAATGAGTATAAAACAAAACTGAAATAGTAATTCGCATAAGATTCTTGGATAAAATTTCCAATTCATAATTGAGATACGTGAAGATTGAGACAAACATAAAGAAAACATAAAAACTAAGCGGTTGGAGTTGAATTCTTGATTTTTGGTGAAGAAAACTAGTTGGGTGGTTCGTTTGGGCCGTCATTATCTTCAACAGGATTGGCGTTGATGTTGTAAACTCTTCCTCTTGCTGGTGGCCTAGTGGTTAGGTTTTCTTGATTTGCTTGGTTAACTGGGTTTGCTTGAGCTTGGGCGTTTATGATGTTAACCAATAGAGGGCACGTGTTTCTAAAGTGGGTAGGGTCGCCACAATTAAAACAAGCTCGAACATATGGGAACATGGGGTATTGGGGTTGTTGATATGTTTGAATCATGTTTTGAGAAGGGGGTGAGGTTTGGTTTTGAGGGGTGCGGCAAACCTTGCTCAAATGACCATAGCGTCCACAATTCGCACATAGTCGACAAGGTAAGGTAGATGGATGGTGATAAAAACAGGTGTTACATTGAGGGTGAGGTCCAAGGTAAGGTTTCTTATTTGGGTAAGTTGAGTTGGGTGATACTTGAGTGATTGGGATAGCTTGAAGGGGTACGGCTTGTGAGGCTGGTTGATTGCGTTGGGTGACAGCGAAAATTTGCCCATCTCGTTTTCTCTTAGAAATGTGTTGAGAAGGGGATTCGGTTTAGGTGGAGTTTGAGGTTTCAGTTGATGCTTTATCCTTCTTCTTCTCCTCCTTGAAGTCTTTATTACGTATGGGGTTTTCGGTGAGCTCTGTAGCTAACTCCATTGCTGCTTCCAAAGTTGCAGGTGTGGTACTTATTACAGAGTCTTGAATTTTTGAAGGAAGACCTCGAATGTAGTGCTCGATCAAACGGTAGAGAGGAGTGAACAAGTTGGGGACCATTTGATTTAACTCAAGGAATCTCTTGTTGTACGTGGTGTGGTCGCCTTCCTTTTGTTTCAAAGAATAGAACTCATCCTCTAATTTCTTGATTTCGCTTATTGGACAGAAACGTCTTGTCATGATCTCTTTCAGCTCTTCCCAAGTTAAAGTCATAACATTCTCAGCACCTCGTTTGGCCTTCTCTGTATTCCACCATGTAAGTGCTATTCCAAGCAAACGACCGGTAGCATAACGCACCTTGCAATCATCGGGGCAATCGCAATTTAGAAAAGTGTTTTCCATTTCCTCAAACCAATGGAGGAGAGCGATGACACCTTCAGTCCCTTCGTATTTTGGAGGGTCGCAGGATTTGAAATGCTTGAAGGTGCATTTAGTGGTAATTGGGGGAGGGTTGACAACATTTTGATCTTCTTGATTGACGGGATTAGCGGTAAGGGCTTGTTGAACTTGAACTACAATGTTGGGTATTACGGCAGCCATTTGTTGAGCGATTTGGGCAGCCATGCGCTCGCGGGCTTTTCCTGATCTCATCTTCCTACGAGCGAGATTAGAAGACATCTACAAGGAATACATATCAAGAGTATGAGTTGGACGTTTTAGGGGTCATGTGTCGTATTTAGGAATGAACATTCATAAAATAAATATAGAATAATAAATCTACTACATCCATAGGATGTCTTGGGCTCTGCTCGTAATTGGGCCTTGCATGCCGCCATACTTCACCTTCGTAATCATGTGGGCCCCCATGATTACCGGGTTTTTCATATGGTTCGCATGTTTTAGCCTGGTTACATACACTAAAACCCGGAGAAAATCGAGAAATATGTATGTAACGTATGATATTCGGAATGTATCCAGGTGTGGACACGGTGACACCTCAAAGTGGGGTTAGTTCGAACGACGTTTGGTGTGGCATGCTTTGGCCTAATAGGTCCTTCGTACTCTCATCGTTAGTCCCCAGGTAGGCAAACTGGTCCGTTATATTGGATTTATACGAATGCCAACCTAGACAGGACGTTCCGACTACCGGTACTCGTACCCTTACAGTTACTACATGCCCGTCGTAGAACTCACTTTGATGAGATTGAAAAATGAACAGTGCGACAAAATCTTGAATAACGGAAGTATGAAGGTGATTTGAATATGTGAACATTGAAATATGTATGATGAATGTGTATGTAATTTTGTATGTTTGACTGTAAGTATAATTCATTATGTATCACAAAATATAATATTGGAAGTGTTTGCATGCATTTGTGTATGTATAAATACGAAACAAATAAACATCATGAGTTTGCATGTAACCACATAAACAATTAAAATCTAATCAACTATAGTATAGGCTCTAAGGGTCTAATAACCTATCCTATATCCCTATAGTCAAAAGCTCTGATACCAATCTGTCACACCCCGACCCGCAGCGGAAAAAGGTGATCGGAGCATGATTGGGTTTTCATCAAAGCTCATGACATTTATTATAGTGTTTCATATTTATTATTACAATTTTAAAGAAGATCATACAATCAAATCATACAAGTACAACATGTTCTATACATCTTTCTAGACTTCATTATTTTTCTTCTAAGGCACTTTCCTATGTGTTCCTTGCTTCATCCTGTCCACCTGTATCATGTGTAAAAATGGTTTTTAGGTCAACAAAAAGTTGGCGAGTGAATCCTATGAAAACATTTAAACGTGTTTATTGTATTGATTATAAGATAAAGTGCATAACCACATATGATTAAATGTAGATGTAAATTTATTCACAAAACACATAATATTAAATATTGCACACACATACAACAATTGATTGTTTTGAGGCACGCGTTGTTCAACTCGTCTCCCACGAGGAACTGATGGGCCTAATGAATGAGTTTTGAGGCACGCGTTGTTCAACGAACTGATGGGCCTAATGAATGAGTTTTGAGGCACGCGTTGTTCAACTCGTCTCCCACGAGGAACTGATGGGCCTAATAAATAATTTGCATACAACTTGACAATATGTAATACATAACAACAAACAATTTTACATTCTAAGTTTAGATCATATAATGGTATAGCACGAGTTTGAATAAGCGAATTAGTTTAAGCGACACATGATACACCCAAAACATGAATAAAAAGGGGAATTTGTAAGAATTCACTCACAGTGGTTGCGTTTCCTTGGATTGATGATGAATGCGCACGAATTTGGATTTAACCACGAGAGAAACTAACCTAAATAATAACATAATGGTTCGGTAAATAAAAGGATTTTATTTGAGATTAATAATTTTAATTCATAACCTTAATAGGATTTCTAGATTTATTTTTGTGAGTTTAAGGACATTTTCTAACTTTAAAAATATTATTTTTCAGTATTTTTAATTGATTTTTAGATTAAATAAATAAATAAAAAAATAAAAAAATATAAAAATGTTGACTTTTTGACCAGTTGACCGTTGACCAGTTGACCGTTGACCGTTTGACTGTTTGACCGGTCGGACCGTGTTTATTATATGCGCTGAGTGAGGTTCGAACTCGTGACCTCTCGTATACGTGCACGCAGCTCTACCAACTGAGCTACGTGTCTAACCCGAAATATTTCTGTTTTTAATTATATTTATATACTACTTAGATTATTCATAATTTTATTTAATTAAAAAGATTTTTAAACCAGTCGAACCGGTGCGCATGGTGTGTTTCGAACCCGTGACCTGTGGTTTAACTTTGCACACAGTCCACCGCTGGACTGTGTGTCTAACCTGGTTAAAATACTTATTTTTATTAATCTTATATACTAACTGAAAGGTTCCGTATTTGGGTTTTATAAAAAGGTTTGAATATTGTGACGAATCGGAACAAGGACAGACTCGAACTCGGTATCTCTATGTTTCAAATGCACACAGTCCACCGCTGGACTGTGTGTCTAACCCGAGATATAACCCGATTTATATTAAATATATACACAACCTAAACTTCATCTTCTTCGTTAAAACAACCCAGAACTCCCAATCCCGACTGTTAGCCCACATAATTTCGAGTCCCAGTTTTGAACAAATGCATATAAACAGTATTGAAGAAAATTAAATGTTTGTACCGATTGGGCGAGGTGTTAGACCTTTCGGTTTAACTCCGACAGAAGATTCCGGCGGCTGAGGTTAACTCCAGCGATGTTTATCTTGTGACAGAGGCTCTACAGGAAGTTTGAGGTGAGGGTGGTGCTTTCTGTCTGAGCTCTAGAAGTCTTATTTTAGAGTAAGCAGAAGGGATGAAATGGATTCGGTTTTCCGGCGACTTGCAGAGAATTCCGACGATGTATTTCTTGCGACAGAGATTCTACAGGGAGTTTAAGGTGAGTGTGGGTGATTTCGGTATGAGCTCTAAATGTCCTGTTTGTAAAGTAAGGCAACAGTGGGATAGTTTCTTCGGTTTTCCGACGATAACTCTCGGTCAACTCGCAGAGAATTCCGGCGATTTCCGGTGAACTCCGGTGAAACAGAGACTTGTTTTCACAATGTGGTGAGGGTTGGGCTATGAACTGAACTAGATTTGGTCTTGATAGCTAACATGTTCGACAGTTCGGTCAAGAGATTTAATTTAACTTTCGGTTATGATTTTGACGATTTGAATGAGTGGCTTTAAGGTTTTCGGTTATAACTGACGTTAATCGTCAATTACACTTGCTTGAAATGGTCGCAAATTCGCGTATTTTCCGGCGACTGCGGATTTGGGCGTGCTGGTTACCTATCTTTGAGTTTCAAGTTTTATATTAAGTATTAATTGTTTCAGTATTATTCCAAACTAAGCGGGTGGCGGAGTGGTGTGTTGGCTGTTTGGTTAGCCGACTGACCCGGGTTCGAAACCCGGCAGCCTCAATTGTTTTTTTATTCTTTTATTTTTGTTATTTATTAATTTTGGTTTAAACTTCTATCAATGTTTATTAATTATGTATCGTTTAAAATTAAAATAAACAATATATACGCGACGAAAATTTTGACTGACTATTCGGTAAATAAACGAAGCGGGTTTTGGAAACCCCGTTTTTTACGGATGTTACAATCCATTCCCGAACCTAGCAAAAGACAAGAAAGACTTGTTACCGCTGGACCACATGTCAGATCTGTCTTTAAACCGATTAAATCAGTACTTGAAGCAAACTAAACAGCCAGTTGCTAGAAACTTCTTTGGAGCATTCAAGGATAAGAATTACAAAGCACCATTGAAAGATTAGTGGAGAAATAATGATAGTAACTCTAACAATGAAGATGATAAGATGGATGGTTATATACCGAAAAGGGGTGTTTGGTATGAGAAGGAGGATTCGAAAAAGAAGATTACTCCGAAGAAGAAAAACCAAAAGAAAAGTAAAGTAGAAACTTTACCTATAGACGAGGAAACTGGTGAAGAAACTGAAGTGAATGTGAATGTTGAAATGAAACAGAATGTCAAGATCGAAACAAATGTTGAGGACGAGGTATTTTCTGCGACATCAGACCAAGAGCGTGATGATGTGAGTGTTGTAAACATTGCTGCTGAAGTTGAGAAACAAGCTCTTGGAGACGATAATGAAGAAAATTCTGATGAAAGCATCGATCCTGAAGCAAGAGGTGCAGCGGGAAAGCAGAGTTAAAGAAGAAAAAGGCTTTGGGAGACGACGATGAAACTTATGTGCCTTTAGAACCTGAAGAGATTATTGAAAGGTCGGCTAAGAAAGCTAAACGTGTAAAGAGTAAGCCTACTGAAGTTCAAAAAAAGCCAGCGGGGTCTCCTATGGTTAAGGAAGCAACGTGAAAATATAGGAGGAAGATGTATGAATCTGAAGCTGAACAACCACCATCACCACCACCATCACCACAACATGTTACACCATCACATCTTACTTAACCACCAAAACAACCAACACCTCCTGTACAACAACGATCAACACCTCAATTTACTACTAGAAGATCTTTACATGATCGTTTTGCTGATGACTTTGGTGATATTCCATTTACAGGTGGATTTGATGCAGATCCCTTCAATGATAATAGGGTTACCGATCATGAGAACAGAATCAAATTACAAGAGGATAGAATTAAACAACTTGAAGCAAAAAATGTGCAACTGGTTTCATTACTTACAAGTGTTAGTGCTGAGAATGAGAGACTTCACAGAGTTGTTAAAGATCTAGAAGTGGAAAAGCCGGTGATTGCTAAGAAATTTGATGTATTATACAAAGTGTTAGAGAAAAGATTCAACATAAGCTTCAATGTAGAGTACGATGCTGTTGAAATTGAAAAAGCAAAGGCTAGAGCTGCAGAAAGAGCAAAGAAAGCTGAAGCTGAATCAGCAGCAACGGGTAAAGGAAAGCACAAGATAGATGATATACCAATTACTATGCCCACTAATCTTGAACCATTAGTGAAGAATGTGTTAGTTGGTGAACCTGTTGATGTTACTGGGATTTCTTTGAAGCAAAAGTACTTAGATAGAAAGAAGATGGAAGCAGAGATAGATGCTGAGGTTGATGAATATGAAGAGGATGATGATGCAAATATTGGTGGAGGTGATAAGAAAGACGATGACAATAAGGGTGATGATGATGATAACACCTAGGGTGGTATAGATTTGAGAATTTTGGATGCTAAGATGAACGAATTATTTGATTATGATGCATATCTGAATGATGACGTTAATTAGGAGGATGATACTCAACGGCAGGGGGAGCAGAAAGATCTGGTAAATGATGAAGAGCAATTAAGAATCTTCACAGTTGTTCCACCATTGACAACTGTTCCTGATTTGCCACAACCCAAGGTCTTCTACTTAGAACATGGTGTTTAAGAAGGTGAATTCGTACATAACTACACCAAAGAGGAGCTCGCAACGATGTTAGGGGTTGATGAAAGTTCCTTTGATTTTGATTTTGAAGATGAGCTGAACAATGTCAGTACTTCTAAGCCTGAAGAATATGTGTACAAATACGTGACATATGCTAATAATTACGATCAGTTATCATGGAGGATGATTCCGATGACGAGACAGTAAAATAGTCTAGAGATGGAACGGATGACTTCCCAACTTTCCAAGAAATGTTTGTTAAGGAAACGAACGATTTGCTGAAAGAAGGGTTGAAGAATGATAAAGGATGGAAATGTGCCTAGATATTTATCAAAGGAAGAAATTGCTAAAGCTAAAAAGACTTGGTTTAGGTAATTGCCAAAGAGCGAAACTTTCGACGACCAGTAGCCTCCTTCACTCTTGATCAGGAGAAGTCGTTAGGAGTCATACTAAGCTAGGGATGGATTCCTAAACTAGACGTTTATGCAGTTAAGAGAGAGTTTCGTGTTCAGTATTTCAGATACTTTAGTGATATCAAGATGTTGCCATGATGGGACATTGAAGAGTTGGTACAAACAAAGTCAATCAATTTTTTTGATGAAGTTTCATGATCAAAGGCTATGGAAGTTGATTAAATATGAAGTTGCTCATGGTTTTAATCACTAGAAACCGCATATACTGTTGATGCACTTTATGTCTGTCACTGTGCGAATAGGCTAGAAAGAGTGTGTATTGAATATTATATAGATTATATACGAACACACGACCCAAGTGTGAATGAGAACTGGCTCGTACGAGTGATAGTGTGACTCGTATGAGTGACATTGTGACTCGTATGAGTGATAAACAGCTCTAATCGTACGACTGATAAACATCTCACTCGTACGAGTGAGCTTATGTGGTTCGTACGAGTAACAACTTGTTACTCGTATGAGCAACCATTCGCACGAGCTGCTCATGTCTATATATATGTGTTGTGTGTTGATTGGTTGTATGTTTTGGAAGTTCCCTGAGGGGAAACGCTGGCGGATTCTCTCCAAGAATTCTGCCAGCCAGACAAGACGTATACTCTTTCGGTATGAATGAATGAATGCTTCCGCTGATTCTGTTTCTACTCCCTTCTTATAACGTTCTACCGAATAGGTAGTATCATACGCCCAAACTTCTGTCTAGAACCGCCGTCATTGGGACCTACAACTGGTATCAGAGCTACGGTATCGATTCATTCAATCTAACAGTTGATGAATCACATACGCTCATGAATTTTGGACATATGAGGGGTTTTAGACATATAACATCAAATAATTGGACAATCCACGGATATAATGTTAAATTGAAACCATAGGATTGTTAGAAACTAATTTTCGACCAGATCTGTGCAAAAATCATCTTGAAATTTCAAGAAATAAAGATTCTGGATCGAAAGACGTAATCAGGCTTGTTTGTACGAGAGACTTGTCACTCGTACGAAGCGCTACTCGTACGAAGCCCACCTCGTACGAAGTGGTGACAAAAAAAGCATTTTTTTGATCGTATTGATGAGACGAGTGCCCATAAAAAATTTGGTGATTACAATTCTTTTCAAGATTTTAACGTCTAATTCGGGCTGTTCGGGACACCGTCTAGAGCTTCAGAATATAGATTTGATGATACGGTCACAAAATGTTGAAGACATTGGGATAGTCACTGATACCTGCACAAAATGTTCATCATCTAGTGTAGTGACTTTTAATGGGCCTCAACGTTAAATCCGCATTTGATCAAAACTGCAATTTTGGGAAATTTTCCGCAAAATTTAGTTTTTGTGAAAAGATGCTCAAGACGTCAGAATTTGAAAAATGAGGGAAATAAAAATTTTCACGTATATGTTAATATTTCTGCATTTTTGAAATTTGTGGCCATGCAACAGTATTCGGGTGGTTCTGAATGCAGAGTATCTAGGAAGCATCAAAGATTCATTAGTGATGAGATAAAGTTGATGTCTATTTTTCGTAAAAGTGGGGTTGCATAACCGAGTCTTGGAGGAGTTGTTCATCGGATTTAGTAGTTATGGTCATGTTGATGCCTAAGTTTTCGTACAAGCCGGTTGCACACACGACTGCTTAGTGGCACAAAGTATCCAATTTAACTCCGCATGGCAAATGAACTGTTATCCGGACTAACCGCCAGAAAATAAGGATGCTTTGTGGTTTCAGTTGTCACCAGGACTAACGAGGAAGGCTATATACTTGCAATTTATGACTAAAGAAGATGATATAATATTCTTTCAGACAAAAATTGTGTACTAGCTGCTCACGAAATAGACTATACATTTGGAGTCTTATGATCAAAGGATGTTCAAAATTTTCAAATCGTGATACAGATTGATGCTTAAGGGTTAAATACCTGATCTTCGATGTGGAATTGGAAGCACATACGACTGCTTATCTTAACTCTGCTAGGCAAATGAACTGTTTTCAGGACTAACCGCCAGGAAATGAGGATGTTTTGTAGTTTCGGTTGCCTCATTCCAGTGGAGATAGCTATACATCTGTTATTGTGACTAAAAAGAAAGAATGTGTTTCTGATTGCCGAAGAATGTTTCTCAGATTCGATGTGCTACCAGATAATATGATTCCGATGATGATTTGCTGATTGAGAAGATTACCGATTTGCTGATTAATCATTATTATGGAAATCGGGATTTCATATTTACGTGGATATTTATTGACTTGAAGTTTATCGTTGTGGTAATTCAAAGTTTCTATCAATTGTCGGTTGGGTTTTGAAGATCAGAGGATCGAGCATTAGAGGAGTGCGCTAAACCAAATGCGGATGTGGTTAAATTCGAAACGGAGAAGCTGCATTGATTAATTTCAAGTTGGTGATTATTCGAGAAAATTTGTAGATCAAGCAAATCTAAGGAGGTCTTGAACCGTGCAAACTAAGACCTGAAGATTAATTTCTGGAGAAAATTTATTTTAGGGGGAATGTTGCTTAAAGTAGATAATGCAAACCCGGATCATCAATCAAGGGGGAATTTGTTGACGCGTTCTACGACATCAATAGATACCTGATTGAAGTTGCAGAATATTCAAACACAACTCTCGGATTTCAAGATCAAGCTTCGACAATGAAGTCCAAGGGGGAATTTGTTGATGCACTTTATGTCCGTCACTGTGTGATAGGCTAGAAAGAGTGTGTATTAATTATTGTATAGATTAGATACGAACACACGACCCAAGTGCGAACGAGAACTGGCCGTACCAGTGACAGTGTGACTCGTACGAGTGATAAACATCTCACTCGTACGAGTGAGCTTATGTGGTACGTACGAGTGACATCTTGTCATTCGTACGAGCAACCATACGTACGAGCTGCTCATGTCTATATATATGTGTTGTGTGTTCATTGTTTGCAAGTTTTGGAAGTTCCCTGAGGGGAAATGCTGGCGGATTCTCTCCAGGAATTCCGCCAGCCAGACAAGATGTATACTCTTTCAGTATGAATGAATGAATGCTTTCGCTGATTCTGTTTCTAATCCCTTTCTATATCGTTCTACCGAATCGGTACTATCATACGCCCAAACTTCCGTCTAGAACCGCTGTCACCGGGACCCATAACTAGTACCAGAGCGTTATATGAAACTCATCAATGTGGTTTTGGTCCACACTGATTATCAACGTGCCAACTCTTTTTCCTAAAATTTTGATTAATCATTTTTTTAAATTAATTTTGGAGAACGGCATCGAGGTAAAACATGAGTTAATCCACATGGGGAAATCATTGTGAATATTTTTCTTGAAAACAATCCAAAAAGATGTATTTAAAGGATTAAATTTACTTTTTTCCTTGTAGGGGGAGTAAATTCCAATCCGAAAAATACAAAAATATTTCAAAACATCAAAAAGGACAAAAAACAAGAAAAAAACACAAAATGAGTTTCCTGGCAAGAAAAGAGAAAATGATAGTAAATTAGTGGTCTGTCAAAACCACTTTGAACTTAAAATGAAAAATGATAAGTAGCTCTATATTCAATGTATCGGTAGGTTCACAATCATTTTAAAGTGTGCACAGGGCGACATAAACATAATGGACTGAAAACCAGGTGGGAACTATTCATTTGTATATGGTCTTGGTACCGAAATTTCATTTGATAGTATGCCAAGGTTTTGAGATATGAGGTCTTTATGCTTGTTTATCATCTGGGCATCATGGTTGAATCTTTTATCGAAAAATAACTGGGACACAAGTCTAGAACTTCCATGATACCATACATACGTGAAAATATTGCATACGACCATCAATAAGTGATAAACATATCACATTCGCCCAATCATAAGTGATAATATATCACAGCTTTTACTCGGGACATAAGTTCGTCTCTTTGTCGGTATGTTGGTACTAACCTGTTCACGGACTTACTCATGTGGCCTGCATGCATCGGAAAATTAAGTCCCTCATCAATAAGTGATTTAATCACATAGGGCTTATTTTCATGAAAAATAAGTGAGTATCTCACATCATATACGTCAAAACAGATGATAAACAATATACTCACCGGTATAATTTTCTCTCGTGCATGTCTTGATACGGTAATGTGTCGTGAGTGGATGAACACCGGTCAATAAATATAAATCATACATTAGTCGTATCCTCTAACCGCAAGTACATCGGATAAGTTGAGCTTATGTGGACAACAATACCGATAATTGTTATAGGATATTTATCTAAATGCTAACTAATCGAACAACAAGTGTGTTTTGGCATGACAGTATACTAATATGATTCCCTTACCCTCGGAACTCGCAAAAAGAATGTCTGTAAATATTTATTTTTGCTTTCCATCTTTACATTTAAAATTAAAAAATGTCAAAAAGATTTTAGGTGAGTTTTAATATTAATTTTATAAAAGCCAAAAATTTTAGGTGAGTTTTAATTTAAATTTTATAAAATCCAAAATGATTTTGTTTCTCTTTTATTTTTGATTAACCGATGTTGGAACTCGAGTCTATCCTACCTAAAATCCTGATTGTAAGCCGGAAAACAATTGCATCTTCATAAATGGTCACAAGCTTTGAAGGTTAATGCATCAAAACTGAACAACCTTAAAAAAGAACTCTCAAAGTATTGTCAGTTGGTAGTTGAATGAGAGTTGGTCTCATGTGTGTCATTTGCTAATTTTGCTTGAAATCAATTCTTCATGAGATTTTCAAATGAAAATTCTCTAAGCTTGATCAAATCCCTAACAGTTGTTCTCATTACATGTTTAGCTTTGTTGTGTGTGCAGATATGGCATCTAAGCAAGCTAAGGACACAGAGAACGAGTTTGAAGAAAAAGTTATGGGAGTAAAGATACAACATGAATGCAAGCCATGGATCAAGAAGATCAATTCAGAGATGACCACTTATCAACACCACAAGATATATCTAAGGGGGAGTTTGCTTATGCACTTCCTGACTCTGACACGTGAAGACATCTGAAGATCCGACAGTGTGAAGAACGAACCATCACGAGCAGCATCCAAGGGGAGTTTGTTGATGCATATTTGTGTGGATGCGACTAAGTTTGTTCGGTTCAACTCAGTTCAATATTCACGCCAGAAGCACGTGGTCCAAAGCAGGCCATTAGAAATGATGACCGAAGACCAAGCAACAGTCTAGGGGGAGTTTATTGGTACACTTTTGTGTCTGTCGCTTGTTCTTAGTTACGTCAGTAATTGTACGCTCTTTGTTTGTTGCATCTATAAAGTTTTGGTCATGTCGACCAAATCAAGATATCCTCCTATCTTTATTTAGTATGTGGTTTAGTTTGTTTGAGTTGAAAAACAGTTGCATGTATGCATACTGTTAAGTTTTGTCCAAAGAACCACTTCTTCGTGTGACTGAAGTTGTCCATCATACGAGTGAATTATCATTCGTATGAGCAATTTGCTGGCTCGTACGAGTGACCATTCCAGAAGAACAAGTTTCTTGTTCGAGTGACTATTCATAAAGAACCTTTGCTTGTTCGTACGAGCAAGTTGCTTGTTCGTACGAGCCATTTGCTTGCTCGTACGAGTGACCTTTCAAGAAGAATAGTGCTTCCTATGAACAAGCACTGTGACTTTCTTTGTGAATACTATGGTTGTTAGGCCTACATAAACAGACATGCATTTCACAGTTTAGGAGTGGGAGCATATAAAGAGTGTATAGAAAGATAAGCAGTTTATTCAAGAGTGTATGTATTGGGTGTCTCTACAAATCAATATAGTGAATGTTTGAATATATATCTTTTGTTATATTGGTTGTGCTCTTGCTTTGGTTTGCATATACACTTGGATTCTACACTCGTGTGTGTGTTAAACAACAAGGAAGTAGGTTATCTTGATCCTCCAAGTGGACCAACAAGTGGTGTCAGAGCTTTGGCTCTCTTCCTAGTTTAAAACCAAGCATAGTGTTGTGTTTGAGCAAGTTGTGAAGCTTCCTGGAAGTGTTCTTGAACTTCAAACAAGAAACTTATGTTTCTATAAGAAAAGTGGTTTAAAACTTAGGTAAAACTTGTTGTTCTCAGAAAAAAATTATAAAAACCTTGTTAAAATAAATGGAGACATCTTAGGGTACGGCTTTTCTTGAAATTTTCTATCAAAGTTTATTTGGACATATTTTCAGGTGAGCACTTGTCGGAAAATTCACCAGAATATTCCTTGAGGGTTGACTAAATCTTAAGATTTGACTGAAAAGTTGTTTTTGGAATGTTTTTCTTTTTAACCAAATCATGTAAACAACTGACAACTTTCAAACAAACTCAGAAACAAGTTTCTAATACAAAAGGAAACTTCTCACCAATCAACCCCTTCAAAAGATTCCCCCTGCGAAAGATCCACCTGCAAATAACCCACCCATGAAGAACCAGTGGTCCGCACGAAGAACCAGTGGTTCGTACGAACAAACACTCATTCGCACAACTAATCATTGATTCGTACGAAAAACAATCATACGCACGACTAACCACTAATTCCTATGAACAAACACCCTTTCGCACGAATAAACACTGATTCGTGCGAACAAACACTCATTTGTACGAATCAGTTGTTGTTTTTGGCTAAACATCAGTTCTTCGTGGACCCTAGGTATTTCGTGGACCTTGGGTTTTTCATGGTAGCAGTTTTTCATGACCAGTATTTCGTGAAAACTGATGCTTCGTGGTTTTTGAAATTGTGAATTTTAACAGACGACTTTTATTTCAAGTTAATCTTTGGAATTTTTAATTTTTAAGCTGATTTTCATAAACAAACAAGCAAAATGGGTACAAATCCTTGGGATTGGGGGTGTAGTTCAAGTACAAGCCAAGGTGCATCACAATCTAGCTTTGCAACCTCATGGGTAACATATTTAATGCCTCCACAAACAATTATTGCTAATCAATGGGTAGGGGTTACGAATCAAAATTAAGGCATTCAAACTCTTCTTCTTAGCAAGAGTGAAACTGGAAGTAACAACCGTCCACCAAAGTTGAATCATATGAATGATTATCCTTCATGGAAAAGTCGTTTTCATACGTATGTTCTTGGTCAGAATACCGAGTTATGGACGTGTTTTACTACTCCGTACAAAGAATC
The DNA here is from genome assembly GCA_947069175.1 of Scalesia atractyloides. Taxonomy (NCBI): domain Eukaryota; kingdom Viridiplantae; phylum Streptophyta; class Magnoliopsida; order Asterales; family Asteraceae; genus Scalesia; species Scalesia atractyloides. The sequence continues at coordinate 37,550,415 of CAMTDV010000116.1, forward strand.
TCTCGAAGAAGTTCTATCAAATTCAACCTCTTTAGCCGAATTGGACGAGAATGATAAAAAGGCTTATGATCTAGAAAAGAAGGCCTTTGCCATTCTTACACAAGCACTCACAAGGATATTTATCATCAATTTATGTATTATGCCACTACGAAGACTTTGTGGGACTCTTTGAAATCAAGAGGAGAAGGAATGCAGCAACAAGAAAGATTCGACATGATCTATTAAAGAAAGAGTTTGAAGGGTTTCTGTTTATGGAGAGTGAAACACTAAGTGATATAACAACTCGTTTCTGTCATTTACTTAGCGAGATGTACTCATACAAGGTTAACGCATCACAACCGGAGATTGTTATGCGTTTTGCTAATGCATTACCACCTAAGTGGAGTCAATTTATTAAATTGCTAAAACATACCGGTGTTTTGGATGTAATCAACATTTACGAATTTGTTCAGAAACATGAAAACAAAAATGAAGAAGAACTTCGCAAAGCAAAACGAATTCCAGTTCCGCAAAACCCAAAGATGTATTTTGGAGGTATTAACAAAGGTATAAGTACAAATCAACAACTGAAGCTTCAAACAGCATTTGTGTCAAATACAAATCCTTTTCTACCGCAAGTTCAACCAGATCAATCTGTTGGTTCAAGTGCTCAAGTCTATGGACAAGCTTTTGATCCAAAAGCTTTTCTTCCTCAACCACAAGATGCTAGACCAACAAATGCTCAAGTCTATGAACAAGCATTTGATCCAAAAGCATTTCTTCCTCAACCACAAGATGTTACACCACAAGTTCCATAACAAGCTTTCTATGGTAAAAACTTTCGACCCTCAAAACCTAACACTGTCAGACTCGATACATCAAACCTTTCTAAGATGAGTGTGGAAGTTGCTCGGGAACACATGGAGCTTCTAAACACTTTGGTGAGTTCTTACTGCTGATTAGTAGCTGGACAAATTGGTAACATCAATCTAACTAGTGAAGACTATGCACAAATCGGTAAGAAGGAGATGGAGTTGATTGATATCAAATGGGCGTTTGCAAGTGCAGTGAGAAGGGCAAAAGATTTTATGGAGAAAATAGGAAGAAATAATCTGGAGAGCAACAAGGATACTCCATACGGTTTTGACAAAAGGAAGGCTACTTGTTTCAACTGTAGAGAAAAGGGGCATTTTAAAAGAGAATGCACGAAACCTCCACAACAAGGGAATCAATATCCCTTCAACATAAATCAAGTTACTAACAACGAAAGAGTAATGGTTCCCGCAAACAATTCCAACTGAGCGTTACTAGTTCAAGCAGATGAATGCTGTGATTGGTCTGTTCAATTGGGAAACAGTGGTGGAGGAGGAACTGCATACTATATCGAAATTGCAAAAAAATGATAACGATGGAGAATCGTCCAGAAATTATGACAGTTCATGGGATAGCATCAGTTCAAATGAAGCAGAATCGACTTCAAGTGAAGATCAATCTGAAGAAGTTAATGCTGAGTTAGATAATGTGAAACTGAAACTGAATTGATAGATGGCGGCGAAGTAGATTTGGAGCATGAAGCTGAAGGGTCATCTGATGAGTTTTCCAAGCAACTCTCATCAAGAGGATCTTCCACTCTTCGTGCAGCATTCATGGCCCGTTTAGATTGCTGTCACACCCCGGATTTTCAACCTAAATCCATACACCGGTGGGTTGATAATCTTCATAGTCAATTAAACATGGCACAATGGAAGTCTTGGAGTAAAATTACTATTACAAACCAAATGTTCGAAATATAAAATAATATACAGGCTCGTAATAGAAGATCCACAGGCGGATCATAAAATGTATAAAAAGAATATAAAACAGACTTTAGGGCAGATCTAAGGATTTGCAAGATCCTCTTATTCACTACCGAGCAGCTTCCGGCCTATTTCGTATTGTACCTGCAGTTTAGTCTTTGGATGATACGTCAGCTTTCGCTGGTAAATACACCCGACTGACTCATTTTGAAAACAATTTAAAATGATTTTTAAGTGCAGAAGGCACAAAATCTTTTATAACTTGGGAAAGTTACTTTGTAACCTTGTTAACAGATTCACATGTTTGTCCATACATACAAGGCCCAGTACAGAGACCGAGACATGATTAAATACACAACACTTAGAACTCACAGAGGAGTTATCCCCAACGTCTTGATTAATTTGCATTTGAGCGTCTGTCAGGTGTATGCCCACACCCCTCGCTAAGGTCATGGCCATTAACTAATCTAATGAGCCGAGGATATCCAGGACACGGTAATTTAACCCCGGAAATTTAAGTTATCAAACAAAACTGATTAAAACAGAATACGCGGATTTACTAGCCACAATCCCGCACTCGATTTATCCCATTTCTGACCAAGCGATAATAGTTTACCGTATCCCAAGCCCGTTTAGGGAAAATAAGTTGAGAGTATTTACCTGAGCTAGTCTTCTTTTAAATTTTAATAACTCAGCCGTATACAAAAGTACCAACTGTAGATAGTATTTACCGGCAAGGCTCTAGTCTGGATTATGGCATAAGCTAACCAATTAATACTAATGGTCTTTATTTAAGTCAAGACTTAGACCGTAGTGTACATGATCAAGACGTATAACGCTTGATTAAACGATGATCGGATATAATGTAGTTTAAACCCGACAAGTACTTGACTTGTATAATATGGGTAAACTATAAACATTCTGGATTTTGAAACTTAAATGACAAGGTTAAACCTGTTGGTTAAATTCCATAAACTAGTTACAAATAATCAATTGTACTCTTATAAGCGATAATGGGCAACCTTATAAGTCATGGACAAGTTCTATATGCCATTATACTTTAAAAAATATCAGTAGGATATCAACTTATATACCCGTTAAGGTTTTAAAACGAAACTATGCCTTATAGGCATTTCGGTAATTATATACCGTATAAAAAGGAACTTGATTATATTTTAAGTTTATAATCATATGTATTATGTAAAAATAGTTTATTTATGATATAATATTAGTAGGATACCAATTATATGTGTAATTGACCAAATTATGTGCCGAAGGGGCATTTTGGTCATTTTACACATAGTATATAAATTATTTGGGATTCTGAGTTTATAACATGTACCTACAGTAAATATGTTTAAAATAAGTTTTAAAATCAGTAGGTAACAAGTCTTGGTCCATTCATATGGTTTAAAACTATACTTTGCGCCAAAATGGTGCTTATGTCGTAAAATGACGTCTTTATGCGATGTTTATGAAAACCGATGTTAAGGTCAGATTAAAATGTTTTAAATATGTTATTTAATATAAAATATTAGTAGGTAAATGATTTATTTTGAAAAGATTGATTAAAATCATTTTATGAGCCACAAGGGCTAAAACCGTCATTTATCGACATAGTTTAAGGACTTGCTTGAAAACTCAGTTTATAACTTAGTTTAACATCCCATATAATCCTACTAATAGTATTACATTAGTAGAAACTCATTTTCAAGTTCATTACCATTTAAAACCTTGTTTTATACAAAAAGGGCATTTTGGTCAAAGATGGCATAATTATGGAACTTGTGCATAAACTTGGATTCTGATTATGATCATGTAATATAACCTCAGAGGGTTATGCTACATTATATTATGATCATAATGCAACTTTAGATCGGTAGGTAACTAATCTAAATCAGGTCAGAATCGGAAGTCAAAGCAGAAGTCAAACTTTGCGACTTTCGGTTGCGAACCGACCCTATAACTGAAATTGACGAGCCGAACATGTTCTTACATGTTCTAATAATTATTACCAACTTGTTTAAGTTTCAAAACAGGTTACATAACATATATAAGATCAATTTATGATTTTTCCAAAAAATGGCTTGTTTGACTTTTTAATATCGTAACTTTGACCCGTCAATTGGTCTAGCAAACGTGATCTTCAGGAGGTGCCTTTATAGGGACTAACACCTACCTTATTACGATCACTTAGCCATGTTCATTTCAAACAATGGCTGGACCATAATGGTCTTAACCGAAAGTCAAAGCGTTTTCCGTAAAACACTTGACTTTTAGCTATAAAAGCCTATAAACGAAAATGCACAAGGAAGGAACACTTACCAGTGATTCCTCAGGTGCAAAAGAACTATGTTGGATGCTCCTTTTAGCTAGGAACTTCCAGAGGAGGGAGAAGAGTGAATAAATGAGAAAGGTGCAAGTTGGAATGGTGAACTTAAGCACCTATTTATAGTTGGAGAACTCAAAGAAGGTGAAGCCAGGTGTTTATGGGTGTAAGAGGGAGCTTACAAGTGTTCCAAAATGTGGCATAGCCATTTGGTAAGCCATAGTTTCGGTTAAATTGTTTTTTGGAGTTTTGTTTGGGAGCCAAGCAAAACTTTCTTTAGCAGATGTCCTCTGGCGGGCCGCGAGAGGCACATGCCCCTGCCTCTCGCTCCCCGCGAGTACCCCAAAGGCAGATTCCAAGTTTGACACTATTAGCCCCTTAACTTTTAAAACCCACTAAACCTTTCTAAAACACATTTTTGGCACTTTTAGCCCTCCGTAGCCAATACTTGGCATACCCGGGATTATGCCCGGACATTGTCGAGCTCTTGGTTAATTAAAAGGTCACTCAGAGGTGAATTAACATGTTGACACTTTTAATCCCCTCCAATATCCAACTTTCACATATTTACAAAATTGAACCCTCTAGTCCAACAAATGGCACGTATGAGAGTTAGGACTTCGCAAAGGATCACTCAGAGTCTTATTATAAGCATGTTGATTCTGATGTCACTCAGAGGCAGGGCATGTTGACATATCCGTCACTCAGACGCCAAATTTCAAACATGTTGACATATCATTCACTCAAAGGCTAATGATTTAAGCATGTTGACATATCAGTCACTTAGAGGCTGTTATTTATGCATGTTGGCATCGGACCGTCACTCAGAGGCTCAGTTTGAGCATGTTGACGCCTTTAGTCGTTATTGGTCTTTAATAGACTATATTAACAAAAAATACAACACGTGTCACTATACTATGGGACACGATTTTATGGGTGTTACAATTGCCAATCTAGTTAGGTAAGTTTCGATAAACCTGATGTGTCTAAGTGTTTGAATGTATAGTTTTAAAAGGTAAATACTTAGAACTTGAAGGTAAATTTGGTCACAAGAAGAAGCATCATCAGAGTTTGATTGTAGATCTGACAAAATACACTGAGGCAAACACAGCTCTTAAGAAAAATGAAAAGGAATTTAAAACAACAATTGAAACCTTAAAGAAAGATGTTTCTGAATTAACAAAGAATGTGTTGAGAAAACAAACAACCATTAACAATTATACTAACATGGTTGAAGAAACAAAAAAGGATTTAGCATGTGCAAAATGTGAACATGATGCAATCAAACTCAAGTTGGACAGTTACTCCAACTCATGATATGTTTTGGATCACATCATCAATGTTCAAAAGAAGAAAGGTGATATGAAATGCATTGGTTATCAGGCTTGTCCCCCTTCGGTTAGGCACCATTAGACCAAAATGCCAGATGACGAAGATATGCCACAGTTTGAACCCACCGTTCCATTGGATCTAGCTAAATTTACAGCTGGTCTAGGGTTCACTAAGGGCACATCTTCAAGTCAAGGTCAATTGGATAACATCAATGACTTAAAGTCTATGAATGATCAAAGTCCTCCCATTATTGAGGATTATTATAGTTCGGATGACGAGTCGGATGAGGACAAACCTAAGCAGTCAGATACAGTAACAAAAGAGGAAAATATGCCTCTCGAAAATCACATTCTCTGTGATCCTCCAGCGAAACCGTGTGTAACTGCCCATGTCAAGATTGCTGAAGCTCATATTGAAACCTGTGAAAGCATGAACTTGCTTTATACATTGATTGGTTCTGAAAACGTTCACTCAAATGAAGATTTTCCCATCAAAAATGGCAATCAATCTTTGATTAATAAAGTTTTCGAGGATTCTACTAGTAAGTTTGGGTAATTCGAGCCCAAGAGTTGTAGTAACTCAGTGTGCTCCTTTCCAAAAATCCAAAGTTAGAAAGAAATACGGAAATAAAAAATTGAAACCTCAATACAATCAACGAAAGAAAAATCACACTAACCAAGGAAATGAAAAAACAAACAGAGCCAAAACAAGAAGAAAATTCAAAATGTGAACTTCGTGAAATCCCGAGGGACTGATAAAATTGAATCTTTTGAAAACAAATTCAACATAGATTTTGTTAAACAAAATAAAATTTTGAAGAGAAACAGTCAGAACACCTACACACAACACACAAATTGTTGTGATGTAGGACCAAGTACCTCAAGATCACGAAGTTCATCATCAAGCTATCACATTTATAATAGAGGTTTGTTGAGCGGAGATCATGTTTTGAGTGTGGTAAGTATGGGCACATTGTCAAAAATTGTCCATATCTCACAAAGGGAAAAGCAAAAATTGGTGTGCCCCATGGTAGACGTTACCATACCAAAACCTGTTTTGCCAAAATAGGACCCTCATCTTGTTAAACAACGAGAAATGAAACAGAGAAGAAACAAAAAAAAGATATTAACAATGCTTTAAAACTTGAGGTTGTCCAAACACAATCGGTAAAACCAAATGTTAAAATTGAGTAACAAAAACAGATTTGGAAACCAAAACCGGTAATGGTTTCGGGGGAGCACAATCCATTCCGAATAATCGGGAAAACAAAGTTCCAATTCTCGATGATGTCGGACGACCCAAGTCAATGAAGGTTTGGGTCCCCATCTCCAATTAATCTTTAATGAGTGTGCAGGATGTTCCAGGAGGAACTATTGATAATCATAGAAGTGTTGATAGTGGAGCGTCCAGGCACAAGATCGGCGACATGCGGCTCCAAAACAACGTTATATCTAGGAGTTGTTGCCTTTGTTGGAGAGAAAGAGAAGATAATGTCCGATGAGTGAAGAAAGTTTGGTGAATAAAGTTGATAACTTCGACAAGATGAAAAACGATCAAGAATTTTTTTGTTTAAGGCTTGGATCGGATCCACATAATAGGTTCAATCGAAATGTACGCGCCTGCAGCGCATCAGAAGATTATCAAAGATTCATGTCTTATATCTTCCACAAGAAGTTCAAAGCTTACAAGATGATCGTGCAGTGTACATTTCTCCACGGGTGTGATTGAAGAAAATGTGTTTGGTTGAACAAACCTACCGGGTGTGCGGATGCCTTGGCGTGGATTGAACAACCACACACTACTTCTCAAGGATAAAGACAAAGACCTTTGCTGGTGAAAAACATGTGGACAACATCATGTATGGACTCTCCAAAGATGATGTGTACAAGCTTCCCCACATGCTCTCTTGCTTCTTACCAGTCGGACCCGGAGGTTTATGATCTTGTTGCTGTAAAGAGATTTCTCAATTATATGAAGTAGCTACAAAATCGACCTTGAAATCCACACCGGGTGGATATCCAGTTGGGAGAGCACACAAATTCCTAGCAATGCATGTAGCAATTGCAGGATTAGGGTTTTAATTTCTAATCTCTTCTATCTCTGTCGATATTTAAGCTGCTTTATGGATTTCTAAAATCTCGTACAACACTCCAGACCGAATACATTGATCTGGAATATCATTTCACACGTGATTGTTTCAATATGAAACTCATCAATGTGGTTTCCGTCCACACCGATTACCAACGTGCCAACTCTTTTTTCAAAAATTTTGATAAATCATTTTTTTAATTAATTTTGGAGAACAACATCGAGGTAAAACATGAGTTAATCCACATTGGGAAATCATTTTTGTGAATATTTTTCTTAAAAACAATCCAAAAAGATGTATTTTAAGGATTAAATTTACTTTTTGCATTGTAGGGGGAGTAAATTCCAATCCAAAAAATACAAAAACATTTCAAAACGTCAAAAAGGACAAAAACAATAGAAAAACACAAAATGAGTTACTGGAAAGAAAAAGAGAAAATGATAGTAAATTAGTGGTCTGTCAAAACCTCTTTGAACTTAAAACGAAAAAATGATAAGTAGCTCTATATTTAATGAATCGGTAGGCTCACAATCATTTTAAAGTATGCAAAGGTGATATAAACATAATGGACTGAAAACCAAGTGGGAACCATTCAATTGCATATGGTCTTGGTACTGAAATTTCGTTTGATAGTATGCCGAGGTTCGGAGATATGCGGTCTTTATACTTGTTTATCATCTGGGTATCATGGTTGAATGTTTTACCGAAAAATAACGGGAACACAAGTCTAGAACTTCCATGATACCATACATATGTGAAAATATTGCATACGACCATCAATAAGTGATAAACATATCTCATTCACCCAATCAATAAATGATAATATATCACAGCTTTTATGCGGGAGTTAAGTTCGTCTCTTTGTCGGTACGTTGGTACTAACCGGTTCATGGACTTACTCCTGTGCCCTACATGCATCTGAAAATTAAGTCCCTCATCAATAAGTGATTTAATCACATAGGGCTTGTTTTCATGAAAAATAAGTGAGTATCTCACATCATATACGTCAAAACAGATGATAAATAGTATACTCACCGGTAAGATTTTCTCTCGTGCATGTCTTGATACGGGAATGTGTCATGAGTGGAAGAACACCGGTCGGTAAGTATAAATCATACAGTAATCGTATCCTCTAACCGCGAGTACATCTGATAACTTGAGCTTATGTGGACAACAATACCGATAATTGATATAGGATACTTATCTTAATGATAACTAATCGAACAACAAGTGTGTTTTGGCATGATGGTATACTAATATGATTCCCTTACCCTCGAAATTCGAAAAAAGAATGTCTGTAAATATTTATTTGTTGCTTTCTGTCTTTACATTTAAAAATTAGAAAATGTCAAAAAGATTTTAGGTGATTTTTAATATAAATTTTATAAAAGCCAAAAATTTTAGGTGAGTTTTAATTTAAATTTTATAAAAGCCAAAATGATTTTGCTTCTAGTTTATTTTTGATTAACCGATGTTGGAACTCGAGTCTCTACCTAAATTTTGATTTTAAGTCAGAAAACAATTGCATCTTCATAAATGGTCGAAGTTGACAAGCTTTGAAGGTTAATGGATTAAAAATTGAACAATCTTAAAAAAAATAACTCTCAAAGTATCATCAGTTGGTAGTTGAACGAGAGTTGGTCTCGTGTGTGTCATTTGTAATTTTGCTTAAAATCAATGCTTCATGAGATTTTCAAATGAAGATTCTCTAAGGTTGATTAAATCCCTAGCAGTTGTTCTCATTATGTGTTTAGCTTTGTTGTGTATGCAGATATGGCATCCAAGCAAGCTAAAGACAAAGAGAACAAGTTTGAAGAAAAAGTTATGGGAGTAGAGACACAACATGAATGCAAGCCATGGATCAAGAAGATCAATTCAGAGATTACCACTCATCAACACCCCAAGATATATTCAAGGAGAAGTTTGCTGATGCACCTCCTGACTGTGACACGTGAATACATCTGAAGATCCGACAATGTTAATAACTAACCATCACGAGCAGCATCCAAGGGGGAGTTTGTTGATGCATATTTGTGTGGACGCGACTCAGTTCAGTTTGGTTCGACTCAGTTAGGTTTGGTTCGACTCAGTTCGATATTCACGCCGGAAGCGTATGGTCCAAAGCAGGCCATTAGAAATGAAGACCGAAGACCTAGCAACAGTCAAGGGGGAGTTTGTTGATACACTTTAGTGTCTGTCACTTGTTCTTAGTTACGCAAGTAATTGTACGGTCTTTATTGTTGCGTCTGTAAAGTTTTGGTCGTGTCGACCTAATCAAGATATCCTCCTATCTTGATTTACTACGACGTTTAGTTTGTTTGTGTTGAAAAATAGTTTTTGTACGCATACTGTTAAGTTTTGTCTGAAGAACCACTTCTTCGTGCGGGTGAAGTTGTCCTTCGTACGAGTGAATTGTCATTCGTACGAGCAATTTTCTTGCTCGTACGAGTGACCATTCCAGAATAACAAGTTTCTTATTCGTACGAGTGACTATTTAAAAAAGAACCTTTTGCTTGTTCGTACGAGCCATTTGCTTGCTCGTACGAGTGACCTTTCAAGAAGAATAGTGCTTCGTATGAACAAGCACTGTGACTTTCTTTGTGAATACTATAGGTGTTAGGCCTATGTAAACAGACATGCATTTCACAGTTTAGGAGTGGGAGCATAGAGAGAGTGTATAGAGAGACAAGCAGTTTATTCAAGAGTGTATGTATTGGGTCTCTCTACAAATCAATATAGTGAACGTTTGAATATATATCTTTTGTTATATTGGTTGTGCTCTTACTTTGGTTTGCATATACACTTGGATTCTGCACTCGTGTGTGTGTTAAACAACAAGGAAGTAGGTTATCTTGATCCTCCAAGTGGACCTACACATACCTAAAAAGAAAATCAAGATAGATCAAGTTACAAAAGAGAAGGATGTTACAATGATTATAAAGTGGCCACGGGTGATGAAAAATATGCTTCTATGAATTCTTCAAGCGGCCACGATGATTGTGCTCAAGGCTATAGGATTATGGAGAGCGATTCGAATACTAGACCCAATGTGGCTAGTGAACTGTTCTGAGAAGGATATCGAGTGTTGGTTTTACAGCACGATCTACTACGAGGCTAGAGAGAAAGTGCAGGCGATGCAATACCAAGGTGTGATTAATGTTTACTATGCACACGTTATTTTTTCTATGTGGAGATCAGAGTGGAGAGAGTTAGAAGGAGTTGAGTTTATGAAGCTGATTCGCAAAGAAGAAAGAATTGATGCGTTTACACAGAAAGCTTCAATTAGAAGGTTTTAGTTTCTAAAATGGGCTCCACTAACAAATCAGAAATCAATTCTTAGTGAAGAAAGAAGGAAACCAAGGAAGAATTTCTTTGAAGATAAAGATTAACGTTATATGAAGATTTATAAAGTTTTGAACACTGACCAAGACTATGGCAACATCCAAGGGGGAGTTTGTTGATGAAGTATGTCTATCGCCTACGTCTTAGGGTCATTTCTGTGTATGTAATAGGGCTGAACTATTAGATTTGATTTTTTATGTATATGGTTCACTTCGCATGAAGTGAAGTTTCACTTTGTATGAAGGTAACCTGATTCACTTCGTACGAAGTGAAGTTCACCTCGTTCAACGAGACACTACCCTCGCACGAAGGTAATGTCTTTCCTAATAAATAGGTGTGTTGAGGTCTGAGTTTGTATGCTATTTTGTTGACTGGACGGCGAAGCTCTGTCCAAGTATTCTCAAGATTGTATACGTTAATCAATATTAATTAGATAACAGTTTAATAAGTAAATCTTGATCTTGTCACTTGTTAATATGAATTTCGCGCATATTAGACTAGGCAAACATATTAGAACCTGAGCTTATCGGATGAGTAGATCCTCACAACATCTTTTCCCTTGTAATTGTTTACATTATTTTAGTTAATTTGTCTTCTTTTATGTTTTTGGCTTGTACTTTTATAGGTGTTCGTGTACAGATGGAGGAAAAATAAGATAAAATGTTAAAGAAACAAGCACACATGAGAATGTTTGGGCTTATTGAAGGATTTTTATAGAATAAAAATGGATACTTAAGAATATGAGATGATAGAAAACTAAATTACGAAGACGAAGGGGAAAACGATCAAGAAAACGGAGTCGAAACGAAGAAGTTATGACGATAACAGTAATTAACCCTAAAATGAAAAAAACTAATCCCAGATGAACCAGAGCATACTAGAGACAAATTTTGAAGCATACGAAAGATAAGGTTGAAGATTTGAAGCAACAGATCGAGATTTCTCGGGTGTGCATCATTTGGGTTTCAAGTTTCTTTTTTTCCTTGATTCAAACCATGTTTTTTAAATTCGCTATGACTAGGATGAATATTTGTTGATACAAGGTTTTTATTTCGGTTTTTGGTAACAAACTTTGATGGATTAATACTTTAGTACGTGTCTTGTTCATGAAGTCATATGTTATGCATGCTTATTACTAATTCAAACTCTTTCACTTGTTCCACTTGTGTTTTTTATGAATGTCTTTCATGTATGAATGCTAGTTAGGTCGTAGACTGTGTGTTAGCATTTAGTTTACAGTTATTTTCTGGAAATTTCCATAGCAACTACGATTAAGGTTTTAAAGGTTTTAAGTGTTCTTCGTATTCCAATAGATGTGAGGTGAGGATTAGTTAGGTTTGTCTTCGTCTCTTGACGGTTTAGGGTCTGATTACGTGTGAGCAGGTCTTCTTTCACTACCTCTTGATTGTTGCATACCTGAATCTGATGAATTGATTTTAGATTACCACTATAAACTTTAAGTGCATTGAGATTGTCGTGCTGTAAGGTAGACGTTCTTTAGGGTACTCTAGTGTTGTTGGATTCGTTGTGAAGCTATTTAACTAACTGGTGAGATTAGCAGCTTTTAGGATTATTTTAGTTGCCATCCTTAAGAAGGGTCAAGGATACTCTAGGATCTCTTATTAGTTTAGTATCATAGATTCCGGTTCCATCTGGATACCAATATCATTAGAAAACCATGATTCGGTCTTCGTTTGTGTCTTGGTCATCTTTACTTAATTTTAGTTAATTGCATTAGGTTATTAGAAAACCACCCTTAAAAATTATAAACAATTAAATCGAGTTAACCTAGATAAGTAATCGAGTCTAATTAACGTAATTAATAGAGTCTCGTGGGTTCGATACTCAGACTTCTTAGGTTGTACTATATTAATGGTACACTTGTCAGTTATGTGGTTTAGGTTTAGAGAGTCTTACGTTATAAATTTAAATCTTAAAATGTCTATTTAGACTAAATTTAATTAGTTTTAATTAAATCACTCTGTGCACATCACATCCAAACCAAATCAAATCATTGACCCATCATTTCACCAAACTTCTACATGCTTTTCACCCACATTGATAACCTTTAAAAGCTACATGTTTAGTATTTCTAATGATATAAGTCGCAATTAACTTATGAGAGCTCGAGCTCAAGCTTGACTTGGTTCGAGTTTTATTTTCAAAGCTCGAGCTCCACTCGTAAGAAGTTTCTCAAGCTCGAGCTCGGCTCGTGTATTATCTACTAATATATTTAAATAAAAATATTATAAATAATAGACTTTTTTGGCTTGTTTACTAAACAAGCTTATTTTTAAGTTCAGTTTCGACTCATAGACAAATTTAAATAAGCTCGGCTCGGCTCGTTTTCTAGAAAACTTTAAATAAAGGGTGAATACTATTAAATATTTATAAAAACTAATATTACACTGAGGCTCGATGAGTCTGACGGACTTCACATGCTAGGTCTTAGCTCGGACTCGATAAATAAACGAGCTTTTTTTAGGCTCATGCTCGGCTTAGGCTCAATACGGCTCGGACGTTTTGAGTTTTTTTTCTTGAGCAGCTCGCGAGCCAATCTGCTCGTTTGCACCCCTAAGGTTTAACATATAGTTTATATTTTCATTGAAATCGTGTCATCGGTTAATATTATTAATTGATTTTAGTGTTTTAGAGTGATTTTTGATTGAAATCGTGTCATTTAAAAAAAATTCATTCGATTCTAGTGTTGTATTCTAATTAAAAATTACTTTACTTAACACATAACTACTCTACTACATATAACTAGTGTAATTATGTTTATAACTTGTGTACTATGGATTGTTGCTTTTGTTAAAGATTTGTTGATGTAAAGTAATCATTTTTCAATAAGATTAATTTCTTTGACCAACTAGAGAAATTCTTTATATAATAACGTAATTTTGTAATTATATTTAATATAATTCAAACAAATAACTACACTATAGTGATTATAAAAGTATTCGCAATGGATTGCTTATCTTTTCATATATTTCAGTAAAAACAATTATTTTTCTCTTTCCTTAATAATATTTTTATACCTTTATCATTATTTTTTCTCTTACTTTTACTAACAACCATTTCTAAAAATATTAAAAAATTTATTAGATTTTCTCTTTCCAGATTTTTTCTCATATATTTACAGATGAACAGTAACTTTCCCATATATTTTTTCTCTCCTCACTCACAACCATTCAAAAACACTAACAACCATTCCTTATAATATAATTAAACTTCCTTACAGATTTTTAAGATTTTCATTGTGAATGCTCTCATCAACCTTATAAGTAGAGTAACTACGATAACTACTCTAGTTATATGGAATTGACAATATATACTTTTATGCCACAAAACATTTTTTTCCCTTTCTTCACTTCGCACGCTTTATATGTTTATTCCATCTGAATAAGAACCTCAGTATATGTGTGTGTATATATAAAGAGAGAGAGAGTTGAGTTCCTATATAAAATACATACGAAGCATACAAATTGAACAAAATTAAACTCACAATGACAATTTTGTAAATATTGTTAACTTTATATAAGTAATGTAATTATTGTAATTACTTTAGTGATAAAGTTTAGTTCCTCTAGTATAGTTACATAATTACTCTAGTATAATTATGTAATTGCTCTACTATAGTTATATGTTTGTTGAGATTAATCAGAATATAGTTACATAATTACGCTAGTTATAAAAATGATTACTCTAGTCAAACAAAATAACTGCTCTACTTATCAGGTTATAAACATAAATGATGATGCATCAGGTTTCATCAACATGTTTTCCAAAATCTAATTATCCAATAACATATTATAAATCAACATTAAACAACAATAAAACAAATGAAAAGGGACAAATCTAAGAAAAATTAATATTAAACAATAATAATATTCAAAACAAAAGCTGTGAGACCTCGAATCTCACGCCCTTTGAAATCATCACCATCTTCCCTAGAAAAGGACCTGCAACTCCCGCTCAATTCACCGCCAATTCACGCTACCCGTACATGAATCTCTTCACACAATAATTACAATGACATATTTAACCGCATTTGTTAACCTACCAACGAGCTCTAGATCGGTTACGGAGACATAAATGGTTCTCACCATGTTATTATACAAGGTTACTCGCTGGCAAAAGGTATCGGGATTAGAAAACACATAGCTGTTGAAAGTTGAATCGTGAAGTTGGTTGTCATTGTGGAAGGGTTTGATCGACTGAAGGTTTTGAAACGTCGTATATTGGACCAACAAAAAAACAGATTATATCCAAAAGCCAAAACATGACAAAGAGATCAAGAAAAAACAGTTAATGAAGCAAATATCTCCCCAAATATTGTGAATCTTGAACACTTAAATTAGAGCATATATTGAAGACAATAAAACATCTTGTCAAAGCCTTGGAACCACATTTCAAGAAGAAACAAGGTATGTTGAAAGCAAAGGTCTGATAAAAAAGACCAAACATCTGTCTGGCCAAACAAATGTTTTGATCAAAGCAACAAAGGATAGTCCAAACAAATGTTTCCCAATGTAAACGTACTTGTTTTGTATCAGTGTTTAGCATAGTTAGTTCAGATGTTCGATTTGCATAGGTGTTCGCAAAATTTGTAGAATGTTTCCCAATGTAACCGTACTTGTTTTGTATTAGTATTTAGAATAGTTAGATCAGATGTTCGATTTGCATAGGTGTTTGCAAAATTTGTAGAATCTTTTCTATTAGGAATGATAGATGTCACTATTAAGGTGATGTCAGCCTATCACGAATAGAACTTTAGTACTTAGTATAAATAGATCTCACCTGTAGGAGATCTATTTCATCACTCAACACATTCTCTTTTGTACGAATAGTTTTGTGAGTGATCTGGTGTAACACCCTCGGATTAATTAACTAAGATTTTAATATAAAGATTTGCAATTATGGATATAATGTAATGATTCTAATCACAAGTTTATCATCAATTTCATCATATTATCAAAACCCACTTCATAAACTACTTGTTAATCACTTACAAGTAATCTTACCTCAATTATATTATAATTTCATTATCTCTAACGATATTAAGCATACCTAAATACTCAATTTCATCTTTGGATGATAATCTAACAATCTAATTGCAAGTATTCTACTTGTCTCAACTTATGACTTTCACCAATCTAAGATTTTAGACATACCTTATGATCCCCTAGTCTAGGTGATCGACTATTCATGTTCATGCATAGATTTGGTGTCCAATTTCTCCTTCAATTTTGATGTTCTTGGTTGAACAAGGGTTTGCCCTTGTTGCACCTCCTGATGATCGACATATACACACACTAAGTGTGTGTTAGGTGTTATTTTTTTATGTTTTAAAAACACAAGTTTTCTTTTTGGCAGCTTTGGTCCCTCAAGTTTAGTTTTGATTATATAAGAGACTAAAACTCATTGAATTGTTACTTATATACATGTTACTAACTAGGTTAATTTGTTCTTAGTTATTTTGTTTACAGGTTCACTTTTTACCACTAACGATATTTTACCCGCTCTTTAATATTAATGTGGTTTGATTACCAACCCGTTTTTGGGTGTTACATCATGCCGAGGGGGAGATTGTAGAATCATTGTGTAAAACATTTGAATCATTGTGATTATTGAAAAACCGTAGTTTATAATATCTTCCTACTTGTGAATTTTGTTGTTTTATCAGTATTTGCTTACAAGTATCAAACTTAGATCATAACAATTGGTATCAGAGCTTGGTTACGTTAAACTTGATTTCATATTCAGTTTACCATACAAAGATCAACTCCTAAAGATCCAATAATATTCGTAGCTCAGAGTAGAAAAGTTTAGAACTCAAAAATTTCTTATGCGTACTATGTTCTTCTTCAAAAGATCAAAAGAGAATGTCATTAAATAACTATGATTCCCTTATCTCCGCTTGTAATAGAAAACCACCGATGCTTGACAGATCAAATTATAATATCTTTCAAAGTCAAATGGTACATTATCTTGCTTCACAAAACTTAGGATGTTGGAGGTCTGTAATGTATGGGCCATATATTCCAATGACACATTGTGTAGAAAATCCTAATGTGCATGAGCCAAAGAAACCGGAAAATTACTTTATGCTAGATTTCCAAAAGGTTAGATAGATGCCAAAGAACTTAATATGATTGAAAAGGCTCTACCAAATGAGATCTATGTGGAGCTGTTACATTGTAATAGTGCAAAAGAGTAATGATATGAGTTGAAGAGAAATTCAGTAAACTGAGTAAATTATTAAAAACAACAAGAAAACTCTGACATACAAAATGTTGAGAGTATATCTAACCCAGTACAAATAGCAGTTTGTGAAAAGGGCGATAATAGTGTTGTAAAAAACAATGATTAGTGGAATACAACTGAAGATGAGGATAACTGTGAATGCGCATTGATGGCCACTAAAATGGGAGTCTCTACATGCCTAGGTAGCCAATGGTGTGTAGATAGTGGAGGATCCAGAGATATGGTTGGATGCAAAGCTTTGCTAACAAACTTCCATACTCATGGAGGTGGTGACATATCCGTTGGAAATAATTGTAAAGGAAAAGTGTTGGGGTTCGGAAAAGTGTTGGGGTCAGGAATTGTCCAAGCTGGTAAGCTAAACTTTGAAAATGTTAACCTAATAGATAATTTATAATTTAAAATTTAATTTACTTAGTATTTCACAAATGAGTGACAAAGGCTATGGCTCATTCTTTTCAAAGACAACTTGTAAAATTGTTGGACCTGAGGTTGTTAAAACATTGATAAAATTGCAGCTTAAAGCTCTACACAACTTGTTGCTCATAGAAGTGGCAATGTTTATGTAGTGGACATGTCAAAAGAAAACCCAAAATCAAATGTATTACTATTCTATATTGCCTCAACAAAAGAAACAAGTTATGCATAGAAGGTTGGGACATGTTAATTTGAATACAATTAACA
The DNA here is from genome assembly GCA_947069175.1 of Scalesia atractyloides. Lineage (NCBI taxonomy): Eukaryota > Viridiplantae > Streptophyta > Magnoliopsida > Asterales > Asteraceae > Scalesia > Scalesia atractyloides. Next base: position 37,568,230 of record CAMTDV010000116.1, read on the forward strand.
CTCTAACAAAGTAAAAACTTGTCAGAGGTTTGCCAACCAAATAGTTCAAGTGTGATGACCATTGTGTTTCCTTTTTAAAAGGTAAACAACATAAAACATCATACGAGCCCATTGAAGAGTCCAAAACAACCCAATGTTTACAACTGTTACATATGGATTTGTTTGTCCTATTAAAAATCATGACCTTAAGAAAAATGAAATATTGCTTAGTGATAGTTGATGATTTTTCTAGGTTCCATGGACTTATTTCTTACACTTAAAAGATGAAACTGCATGTATTTTGAAAGAATTTATCATAAAAGTTGAAAAACAATATGATTTACCTGTAAAGTCTCTCAAAAGTGATAATGGGACAGAATTTAGAAATCAAGAACTTGATGATTTATGTGTGTCAAAAGGAATAGTGAGACACTTAAGTATTCCTAAAGCACAAGAACAAAATGGGGTTGTTGAAAGAAAAAATAGAACCCTTATTTAGGCTGCAAGATTTACGCTTGTAGATTCTGGTCTTCCATTGTCATTTTAGGTAGAGACTGTGAATACTGCATGCTATGTTCAAAACAGGGTCTTAATAAATTTTAGGCATCAAAAGACTGCCTATGAAATTTCGTCAAAATAAAACCATTAATCTCATTTTCAAAATCTTTGGTTGCCCATGCTTTATTTTTAATCTTAAAGATTCAATCTCAAAATTTGTAGACAAAGTGGATTGTGGATATTTCTTGGGATACTCTTCTACAACCAAGGCTTATAAAGTGTTTAACACAAAGACCATGACTATAGAAGAGACATTGAATGTAAAGTTCAATCAATTTTCTTCCTAAAAATCCAGCAAAACTTTTTGATCTGGATAAATTCAATTTGGAAGAAGTAACTACAAAGGTTAAGGTTGATAGAGGTAAATCAAAAGCAATCCAACAGGATTATAGGTTTGACATTGAGATGCCATATTAATACAAAGTCCATTCTGATCCACAAAGTTCTTATGTATAAAACAACAATCCGTCTATAAGAATAGAAACCATTGTTGCCCAAAGGCAACCTCAAACCATTGAGTATGCATGTGGTCAAACCATTGATTATCCTCCACATCAAATTTCCAACTTGGGCCAATCCTACCACCCACATTCCAAACCATTATTGACCATTCCACAATGGCAACAGAGGTTTCACCAGAAAATTCCATTCCCAACTTTGCCCTTCACCACAAAATCCCATCATTCCATACACTAGAAACACTATCTTCCACAGATCTCATCCACCAGAACAAGTCATATGAGACATCAATGTAGGAGTGCTCATAAGAATCCAAACTTCTAATGTCTGCATGTTTATTGGCTTTCTATCATTAATCAAACCTGTCAAATACTAGAGGCATTAAAAGACAACAGTTCGGGTAGAAGCCATGCAAGAAGAACTTCTTCAGTTTAAAAGACAACAAGTATGGGAACTTATACCATTGCTAAAGGACACATGTCCAAATAGTACAAAATGGGTCTTTAAAAATAAAATTGATAAAAGAGGCATTGTTATAAAAAACAAAGCCAGATTTGTGGTTCAAGGGTACAAACAAGAAGAAGGGATTGACTATGATGAAACCTTTGCTCCTGTAGCAAGGTTGGAAGCTATAAGATGCTTTTTGGCCTTTGCTATCAACCACAACATGAAGATGTATTAGATGGACATAAACTGTGCTTTTCTCTATGGGAAGATCCAAAAAGAGGTCTACATGTGTCAACCACCTGGATTTGAAGACACATTTCATCCTGATTTTGTCTACAAGCTAAACATAGCTTTGTATGGACTAAAACAAGCACCAAGAGCTTGGTATGATACCCTATCCACTATTCTCTTATCCAATGAATTCAAAAGAGGTAAAATTGATAAAACTCTATTTCTAAAATGGAAAAGGAATGATCTATTAGTTGTACAGATTTATGTGGATGATATCATCTTTGGATCCACATTTGTAAACTATATGATGAATTTAGAAAATTAATGACAATTCGATTGAGATGAGTGCCATGAGGGAGTTGCAATGTTTTCTTGGTCTTCAAGTACAACAACTTGAAAATTAAACTTTCATTCATCAAAACAAATATGCCAAAACACTTTTGAAAAAGTTTGACATGAATGATTGCAAACCATGTGCTACCCCCATGAGCACAACCAAACCATTCATATCTAATGAAAAAGATGATTTGATAGATTAGACACTTTACAGATGTGTGATAGGGTCATTGATGTACTTAACTGCATCAAGACCTGATATAATGTTTGCAACTTGTGTAAGCGCAAGATATCAAGCATCACCTAGAAAGTCAAATTTAGTAGCTGTAAAAAAGGATATTCAGATACCTCAAAGGTTCTCCCACACTAGTTATATGGTATCCAACTACTGGAAATATTGAAAGCTTTCAGGTTTTTTAGACAGTGACTTTGCTAGATGTCACAAAACAAGGAAATCAACATCAGAGGCTATCAATTCCAAAGAAATGCCTTGATTTCATGGCAAAGAAAAAAAGCAACAACAATCTCTAACTCTATTGTAGAGTATATAGCTGTTGCAAGTTGCATTACATAACTCATGTGGCTTCAAAATCAAATGCTTGATTTTGGTATAATTGTTTTGAAGCCACCCCTAATGTTGGATAGTCAAGAAGTAGAAAACATTATCAAGAACTAGTGTCTCATACAAAAACAGAGCACATTGACATCAGCCATCACTTTGTAAGAGATTGTTACAAAAAGGGATTGATTTCACTTCATCATGTTCCCCTGAAGATCAATTAGCAAATATGTTCACAAAAGCATTGGACACATCTACTTTGAAAGGTTGATCTCTAGAATTGGAATGTTAAATGAAGACTGAAAGTATTTTTCAGTCCCTCTGAATAAAGACTTTAAAATGTTATTTTGAAAATCAAAATTTTGTTCTTAAAAACGAAGGAGAGATTGATAAAATCAACAAAAACAAAACTATATTCAAAGGAGTGTAATATCTATTTTAGTAGTTCAAAACTCGGTTAACCTTAGTTAACCACTTTTTAAGACAAAAGAGCCACTAATTCACTATCCACTATTTGACAAAAAAAGGCAAACTATTCATTGTTTTTCAAAACTCACCACTGTTTTCACTCAATACTCTATTTAACCTAACAAAGGTTTCAAGCATGGGTTTCTATCCATCTGTTTGACCAAAATTCAAATAGATGTACCAACCACTGATTTGGTTCTGTTGAGACTCATCAGAGGTTTCAAACAGATATTTTCAAAACAAATCATTTCTTTCTTCACTAAAGGGGTTTGTCAAATAGAGCTTTGATAAACAGAGCTTTGCCTTAACAAATAAACGTGTGCCACGTCACTAAAAAAAGGTAACTGTTAGCCACGTCATCACCACTACTAAAAACCCCTATAAAAACCGTAACCAAACAGAGTTTATCCTTACTAGTGCGATAAACTCTGAAATCTCAAAACTTCTCTCTTTGCACAATCGAAAACATCATCCACTCAAAGATTTTATATAAGATTTCATTCCTTAATCAAAAGATTATATGATCAAAAAATTCTCAAAAGATTTGACCTATTTTCACAAATGGCTCTAAATTTGAAAACACCCCATAACTATCTTCTATATCTTGTGAAATCTTCTGAAAACACAGAGTTTCACTCAATCATCGACATTATCTCTTCATCAAAACATCATCATATTCTCACTGCAAATGCACCCATCCATTTAGAAAATCTTCAAGATTTTTTTGGGCAAATTCAAATGTTTTTGCCTCATGATAAAAAGCTCTTCACCATCATTTCAAAGTCAACGGTGTCGTTATACAGATCACACATAATTTGATCTCAAATACCTTCGCCCTAAATGATGAGATGGGTAATGATACTTTTTCAAAACTGATCTCCAAAATGAATTCATAGAGAGGGGGTAGTCAGGGGCAACAATTTTTAAACCAAATTTTCCACCTGCAATGAAATTTTTCTTCCATACCCTACTCATATGTTTATCACAAAAAACCACTACTTACAATGAAATTCCTTTAAAAACACAATATTTAGGATATGCTATTTTGACAAATGCAAATTATAAGCTATCCAAAACTTTGTTTCTCAGTATGGCTGCAAATATAAATGCCAAGAAAGAGGGCAAACGTAAAGCCTTTATCTTCTACCTTAGACTTTTAAGCTGTATTTTACAAAGGGTCTTGGCACAAAACATTTTTGCAAGGGGAGAAGCCCTTCAAATTAATAGTCTTTCAAATGAAACATTCACCTGCATGATTACCAAGGGTCAAGAAAATTTGGGTGACGTAATTTTTTTTTATAAAACCCAACAACAGATGTTACAACATCTCTTTCTGAGCCCACTACTCCTTGTGACCAAAGTGCCCAACCAAATACTATAAAACATAAACCAGCTATTCCTAAAAAGACCACTTCCATCCATAAGCCCAAATCCAAAAGAAAAAGACCAAAATGGGCAACTCTAGAGGATGAGGTGGCAAAGGAGCCTGTTGTATCACAAAAGCAACAATTTGTTGTTACTTACTCACAACAGAAGCAAACATTTCAACCTATCAAAACTCCTCACATATCCTCATAAAATGATTGTGTTGTAAGCACAGGGGACCCACATCATGAGGGAGATAACTCATTTGAGCATTTCTTCTCAAGCCCCTCTCCTAGGTTTGCTTATCTTCTCACACCACCACCCACCACACTTGTCCAATCTACCATAAAATCATTGCTTGTTGCACTTGACAACCCTGACTTGCATATACCTAGTTCATCTTAACAACAAATCACTAAGAGTTTACCCCATCAAGTGACTAGGGCAAGTTCAGGACTCATTGCTATTCCATAAGAAGAGGAGGTGATATCTCTTATGTCTCATGAAACACTTGAAGATTTTCAAGTGAGGCAACTACTACAACTGTTTCACAATTGGACAATAGTTACATTCCTAAGACGTACTTTAAGGCAACAACTATGAGTCTACAATAGTAAACTCTATAACAGTTGGAAGTCCCTGGTACCAATAAAAATGGGCACATGGTTCAAAATCAGGTACAACCATCTCTGGTGGGAATTCAAATGATCCTATTAGTTTAGATGATGAATTAAGATACAAATAATTGACGAATAAAGTATCCAATTTGGAATCTTCAATGGCTAAGATAAAAGATATGATGAAGATATTGGTACAAAACTCTACTCCTCCTCCAACAAATGCAGAGCTTGGAGAAAAAAGTTTGGTTCCATGCCCAAGTTTACCTTCAATTATAGAAGCTATCTGTAGATGCAACACACAATATCCACATGAAAAAAATCCGAAATATGGTTGAAGCTAGATTTAATGATACACAAGCAGAGATCCAAGCAATAAAAGATTATCTTCTTCAAGCTACTAGCACTACTCCAACACCCAGGTATTCTATAAAGGATCTCAAAAAAGGGAGAGTAGTATTGATAACCTTAGGTAGCTTCCACCAGCAAACCTAGCCAAAAAGGCCAAGGTTTCACAAACCACTACCCAACCAACTCAAACCTCAGTTCCATCCCAAACCACTACACCTCAAACATCTGTTGGCATTTCAAAATTACGAACAAATGTTACAACAACACCACTCACCACATCACTACCACCTATCCCCCAAACTAGAAAAAGAAAAATGATAACTTTACCCATCAAAACGTCTTCCACTAAAACCACAACATCATCAATTCCAGCATCACTACCACCATCATCATCTCTTCCATTTGCAAACCTTCCAAGTCTAGCAAGTGTCAATTAATATCTAGAACTCAAGAAAAGGCAGGCTAAAAGAATAGTTTTGGAAAGAAACCAAGGAAAGGATGATAAACAAATTCTACAGATCCTAACAAAAGAATACAAAAAGGTAGAAGCACTATGAGGCTATGCCACCATGATCTGTAGAACCCTATCCCATGACCACAACATCATCGATTCCAACATCATTACCACCATCATTATCTCTTCCATTTGCAAACCTTCCAAGTCCAACCAGTGTTAATGAATATGTAGAACTCAAGAAAAGGTATGCTAAAGGAATGGTTTTGGAAAGAAACAAAGGGAAGGATGATAAAAAAAATCTACAAATCCTAACAGAAGAATACAAAAAGGTAGAAGCACTACGAGGCTATGCCACCATGATTTGTAGATACCTATCCCATGGTCCCAAAGCTGATACCGATCTTAAAAAGCTACTCAGGGAAGATTACTTTAATCACATCATGGAGAAGAAACCATGTGATGCTGATAAGGAACAATCACAGGATGGCCAACTGAATCCTTACTAGATGTAATAGTAAGGATTGAAAGGTTGAAGCTATTTAATGACATCAATCCTTCACCCCTAAACTGGAAAGATGACAAAAAGCCAAATGACAAGCGGGCTTTGAAGATGAGAAGAATGAAAAAAGAACCGGTTGCTGCAAAAGTGTGCACCATGAAGACAATGGCAAAGAAACAACCCTTGAAAGTTATAAATAGTTGGAAATTAAAAGATATAGAGATCCCTCATTACCAAGAAAGCCAGAGTATGAGCAACTAGACTTTCCTATAAAAAATTTGGTTGAAACTTCTAAGTTTCCATCAGCAAGAAACATATCAAGAGCTGCAAGGAAATTTCAAAAAAGAAAATTTGTAAAGAAGAAGGAAGCCAGGAAGGAAGATCTAGTTGACACTATCATGGGAAGACCAGTGTCCCCAACCTCATTTACAATAGCTCTGGTCTCAGCTAATCCTCCTAACCTTAAAATTCTAAAATTGAAATAAAACAAAGATACCTATGTATTGACTTTTCTCAAGGCTAGTGGGGAGGTGGAGAAGATCTCAATGAAAAGTGCTTCTAGAATAAAATGATCTGCAAGAGTTAATAAGTCTGCCACTAGAGAGGGACCCATAAGACACTATTTCTGAAAACTTTGAATTATAATTCAAAGGTCAAATAAGAGAACAATTGATGAGAAATAAAAGTTGATCAATAAACATTCGTTTGGTATCATCTATTCTAGTGGGAGATTGTTGGACCTACAAAAGAACACATAATATCCAAAAGCCAATACATGACAAAGAGATCAAGAAAAAATAGTTGATGAAGCAAATATCTCCCCAAATATTGTGAATCTTGAACACTTAAATGAGTGTTCAAGACAAGCAAACATCTGTCAAAGGCTTTGAACCACTTTTCAAGAAGAAACAAGGTTTGTTGAAGCATAAAGTCTGTTGAAAGCAAAGATCTGATGAAGAAGACCAAACATCTGTCTTGCCAAACTGATGTTTGGATCAAAGAAACAGAGGATAGTCCAAACAAATGTTTCCTAGTGTAACAATACTTGTTTCGTATAAGTGTTTAGCATAGTCAGATCAGATGTTCGATTTGCACAGGTGTTTGCAACATCTGTGGAATCTTTTCTGTTAGGATGCTAGATGTCACTATTAGGGTGATGTCAACCAATCACGAACAGCGCTTTAGTACTTACCAAAAATACATCTCACCTGTTAGAGATCTATTGCATCACTCAACACATTCTCTTTTGTACGAAAAAGTTTTGTGAGTGGTCTGAGGGGGAGATTGTAGAATCATTCTGTAAAACATTTGAATCATTAATTAATGAAAAAAAAATTGTAAATATACCTTCCTACTTGTGAATTTTATGGTTTTATCAATATATGTATACAAGTATCAAACTCATATCCTAACATCGTCTATGATGTTCTGTAGATTTAAAACTATGTTATGATGTTCTGAAACAATACCCATTTTAGCCTTTGTTGACATGGTAATGACACACTATTAGAACTTTAAATTAGAGTTTAATTATTTAAGAAAGACAAAAAAAATTTGGATGAGTCAATTGGATCATTTGACAAACTTGATTACAAATCTATGGTATTTTCCTGATAAAAAAATATATAGATAGAGAAGAAGAATGAGATGTGAATGCTTTAAGAGCATCTAAATTTTTAATTATCTATGTTCATATTGTATTTGGTTAAATTTGTGTTAACAATTATATAAAGGAAAAATAACTAAACTTTACCAAGGGAAAACTCTACAAAATAGTAACTAAATTTCTTAAATATTTTAGTCAAATTACTTAGCTTCATTAGGTGTCATAATGTTGTTATTTACATATAATATATCTGCAGCATTTTGTTGTATCACAAGTTTTACATGATATTTAGTTGTTTGTTGTGCTTATTGTTGTTGTACATTGGCTTTAGGTTGTGGGACGTTGCTTTAAAGTTGTTTTATTTCAAGTCCACGCTTCACCTACCTTCTACCAACCACCCTCTCCACCGCCTCTATCTGGCCATTGTTATTGGATTACCCATTGTTCATCGTTGTTTTATCCGACTAAAGTTCATCACAATGAGGTAACAGTTTACTCATTAATCCGGGAAACCCTTTAGGGTTTCTGGTTTAGGTTTGGTTGTCATTTCCGATGGTTTTTTGGTTATACAATTGTACATTTTATCATTTTTGTTTCGTTTATGGTTTGGGACCACTGTCGTTTCCGACAATTTGTCTGGTCATGTGATTGTTGTTTTTATGGCTTTCCTGTTGTCGTTTATAATTAGGTTTCCGGTTGCATGTAGTTAATTGATTTACTTTTTGGTTTCCGGTTTGATTTTCGGTGAAACAATGGTTAACCCTTTGGGCTTTTGTATGGACTATTGGATTTTGTATGCCCTGTAGTTTTTTGTAATTAATTTTGGGTTGTGATATGGTTTTTTGTTTTTTTTTTTGGGGGGGGGGGGGGGAGGCTTAAGCTTTATGAGAGTCGGTTCAAATGAGATGTTAGAGATTTGGTTTTGTGGTTTCTGTCTTTTATGTTGTGACAATGTTAGGTCTCAATGGAGATGAGCATGTGTTCATCTAAGAGTTTCGGTAATGCATATGTTGTTTCTTTGTGGTTTTTTATCTAGTGAAGGTGATATTGTCAGAACTATGGGTCTCGATGAATATGACTATTTGCTCATGTGAGAGCTATTGCAATGCATGTCTATAATGACTATGATGTTGCTCGTCATTTGGCTTGGCAACCTTTGATGCAGCCATGCCAGGGTTCTGAGCATTTAATGTTTAGCTTTGCTTATTTGATTGCAACTGTCTAGACTTATGTTGTAATTGTATCTTTGTTTTTCCTCCTTCTATCAAAATTGTTTTGTTATGTAGTTTTGATTCGTAGCGGGAATTAGTTGAAATCCTTATTAACAAACCTATGATAGTACGTATTAGTTGAAATTCGTAGCGGGAATTAGTTAACATAAAGAGTTATTAGCATTCGTAAATAACAAGCAGAAATTCAAGTTGCAATTGACGCAAGTAACGCACATTGTGAAAAGCCCGAGAATGTTAGAGAATGGAATAAGTTTCGATGTATTACGACTATAGTACATTGGTTGTAACTTTTTTAATCTATTTGTAAACAGTCAATGTTATAATCTATCGTTTATGGTTATATTTGATTTATTTTGTATTTAATTTACTATGTTACGCAATGACGATATGTAACAGTATTTAACGTCCCATAACACGGGGAGAGGTTAATGCTAGTTTATTTTAAAAGGGTAACTCTTTTAAGATAAATATAAATAATGATTTATGTGCATGATATCAATTTTACCCTTACATATATATATATATGTATATATATATATATATAATTCAAAATTCATCTTAAAATGTTTTGGAAAGGTGCAATTCATATTCCATGTTTTTTATATATTGTATGCATCCTTACATTAGTAGGTTTTATCATTTTATAACTATTTGGCATTTTTTAATTCACTAAAAAGTTACATTCAATTAGTTGCTTTATATAAGTCAATAAGATTTTTATTATTGAAAGTTAATTCTGAGATAGGTTCTTAGTTGACAAATGTTGAAAGCTTAAGCATCTTCTTTATAATTAATTAGCACTAACTATCATTCTTAATCTTGTTGGTTAATGGTATATATATCATACACCACAATCATGGTTGACTTTTTTTGAATTGAAAAGTTTGAATTTGTATGTTTAAATTTTGACTTGATGATGTACGATCATGTTTGTTTTGTCTATAATATACGTTAGACCTCTCATATGCCACCAATCTTTATAATTGTGCATGATAGAATGTTTGAATAATCCAAATTAAAAAGTCAAAAGCTTGAAATCTTCTTCCCCATAAATTGTACCTTTTTATGGTTTTCTAGTTGCATAAATTTTGTGTACTTGTCACGATTGCGATTGAAATGAAAATTTCACAGAAAATTTGGATCACCAATGTAGGAGGAAATTCAATAAATTGGAAAAAAAAAATTTGTGGATATCGAACTCAGGACATAATAGTCCATGAGCTTGATCCCATCACAAGATGTTACCAGGCTATAATGCCATGGATGTATATGTTTTAGTGTATGTCTAATTTATTGATTGTTTACTGCGTGACTTGCATATTTCCTATCTGTTAATCTTTGATTTTGATGTTCTTATCAGTAATAATAATGACCTTCTTGAACATATTTTTGGACACATCTTTTTTTAATACTATGATTGAATCATTGTGAGAATTTGTAAAATCATATGTTTAAAAGTATTTTTAATCCAAGCATTTTACTGTGGTTTTATGATGACTATAAAAAACCTAAAGTAATCAAGCAAACCAACTTTTCTCAAGTTTACATTAACTAAACAACCAAATGATGTTAAAATTATAAATAGAGGACAGAGGAAATGGTTGTAAATAGGGATGGCAAAAAATCAATTTCGAAGAGAATACTTTAAACATTCGAAATGAGTATTTGGGTATCGAACTAGATATGGGATTGAAAAATAATATATGGTGGTTATGAGATTAGGTGATCACTAGTACAAAAGTTACTTTTTGAAGCGTTGGATATTTTTAAGAGCAGTTTTATCACTAACCGCAACAAAAGATAATTAACTATAATTAGTTATATATATATATATATATATATATATATAACTAATTATAGTTAATTATATATATATATAGAAGCGGTTATATTTTTAGAGGAGATCTAATTTAATATTTAATATTAAACTTAGAACGTGATAGAAAAATGTTTAATTCATCCTTGTGATCAGAATATAGCAAATTTCGACAACATATTGAGTTATAAAACATTACACGTTAACCATCACTTTAAACTTCAATTTGAACATATGCCAGGATTGCAATCCAATGATACGTTAACTCTAGATGCTCACCTGAAAGCTTTTTTGACCATGCTATGGCTAAAATCCCAAAAACTATTTCTTTTGTAAAAACCATTTATTTCTTTGAAACATGCTTTACTTTCAAAACATTTATCGAGTATGCACATCTCCTCAAAATAGTAAAAAAAGGATCTAGTAACACCTTTGCAATTAAGTCAAACCTTTCACATGTCGGATGTCAACTTTTCATATAAGCCACTCATGCGAAATCTATGTGTGCGATAACTAGTATTTTCACACCAACTCTGCCATGCGAAAACTTTCTTTTCGTGTGGACAAAGTTCTCGCACGAAATAACATTTCATATATTAATTAATTGTACGAGCACTATTCATGCGAAAACCATCAAGTGAAATCTAGTCTCTTCGCAAACATACTATATGAAAACTATATTGTGTGAATTCTCCATGTGATAACTACTATGTGAGAAGTAACACTTCACATAAATAGTTCATGTGAAAACTCCCCTTTTCTTCACGCAGAAACCCTAATTAAGTTGTAAAGGTGGCTTTCACATAATAGGTCTGAAGAAGCACCGTATGAATCTAGGGATATCTGGGGATATATCAGTCACAACCAGGGTGTTTCGGCATAAATGCGTAACCTCTCACTTCGCCTTTTGGTTTGCAAGCTCACTTCGGATGATCTGCAAAACTAGCAACGCCGTTAGTCTCGTCACAGGGAAAGGATGGTTTTCTCCGTGACCACACTCCAGCGTGAGAATAAGTATTTTTGGGTAAGGAAAGATAAGTGATCGCAGATGTAAGCGAAAGCTTATGTGTGTTGAGTGGTGTAGCAGGTATATGCCTTGGTCAGCGTATTATTACCTAGATACTTATTTGTAGCTGAGAGAAGGTACATTTGGGAGAAATGCTGGTGGGCTTGGGCCCGGCTCATACAGCCAGAAACATCCCTTTTGTCTCTCGGCAGCAGGCATTAAATACTCCATACAGGAGAATTAATGCTCTTTGTCGGGAGATATGCTCTGTCGGGTGTTGAGTGGTGCCACGTGTAAAGTAGCTGTTTCTTGTGTCAGGCCTGCTGCCAACCGAAATGGAGAAAGTGGAACAGTCACTGGCATAACAATTGTTGGTGTATGGTCTGACACTTGCCCTATTGTCATGAGTGCTGTCACACGCAACCTACCAAGTAACCTTTGGTCACAACTCTCCCATTCCGTACCCTGATGTATGGTCAACATCTCTTAGTACTTACCCCTTCTGCAAGGCTGTTAAGGTTTTTTTTCCGCCAGCACAGGGTGTCAGAGGTGTATCCTTTTGTCCTGAGACAATGAGGCGCTTCTCATGTGTGCCTTGTCCTTGTAAGGTTTTCGGCTTCGCGGCTTAGAGAATTGTTGTTGTGCGGAGGGTCTAGTGACCTGCGCGCATGAGTCTAACTTACCGTTGTGGCGAGTACACAAGGCTCGTTGTGTGAATTATAGAAGTTGGTCGAATTCACCGTTATGCTGAGTCCGCAAGGCTCATTTTGTGACCTAGAAGTTGTTGGTCTAATTCACCGTTACGCTGAGTGCGCAAGGCTCATTGTGTGACCCGGAAGTTGTTGGTCTAATTCACCGTTACGCTAAGTGCGCAAGGCTCATTGTGTGACCTGAAAGTTGTCGGTCTAATTCACCGTTACGCTGAGTGCGCAAGGCTCATTGTATTACCTACTGGTTCTAAGGAAAACGCACAATTGCACGTTGCATACAAGGTTATCCTTGTGAAATGTGGCCAATGGTATGGTTATTTGGGACCATACCTCCTCAAGGTCTCCAAACATGTGAAGTTCTCAAGTTTGAAACCAATCAAAAGAGACGTGTAACATGATCTCATGCATAATCTATCACCAAAATGCAAGCTTTATGTGAAAATCGTACCTTTTGAACTTGTTCAAACTAAACTTGGAACTAAACATCCTTGAACCGCCTCTTTTTAGGTTAGAAATATTCTCAACAATAGTCGTCGGCGCCACCAAACACCCATAGTGCTTTCTTTTCACGTAAACCATAAAGAAATTGTTGGTTTATAGGTTCAAAATTATGCTTTCTCTCACCGGCCTCTTCATTTTCTTTAAAAGGTGTGAAACAACATGTAAAGCGTGCAATATAGAGATAGGGGTTTACCATGCATCCATTCTATATATAATTATGATTTTAATGAAAATTCCCAAAATGCCCTAATGGGCCCTTATGGTGCCCATTACTAAAGTTGGCCTTTTCAATATTAATCTACAACAAATAAAAAAAACCATTGAAAAATAGGGTGTTACAGTTTTATCGAGTATGTGAGGTATGTGAGTTATGATTGATATCTTGATTAATTCCAAATTTGAATCTTAATGTTGTTTTGAAGATGCTTGTAACATCCAACATCTCATATAACTAATTTTTTTAAACGGTGCACGGTTAAAACATCATCGATATTGTTTGATTTGTCTATGAGGAGCTCACAATCTATTTTTTTTGGTTGGCTAGGTGTAGGTTGCCCATTAGGTCACTCATCCCAATAGCAACGAGTAAAAAAAAATTAGGAGCCCCATATATTTTTATTTAAAATTATAAACGTGTTATTAACATGTATTTAACCTGTTAAGACACGAAATTAAACAGGTCTTAACGTGTCGATCGGTTATAGACAGAAAACTGTTAACTTCGTGTAAAAAGTGTCAGCCCTATATATAACAAATACCGTGTTTTAGTTTTACCGGCATTTTTATACCAAGCCTGTGTCTGGTATCCGGTATTACTTGTATTACCGACCGACATTTAAGGCACTGAAGAAAAGTAAAGATTCTAAGTATTAAAAATCCTCTCCTTCCAAATCTCTTCAATTTGAAAGTATTTTAAATAAAGAAAATAAACACAAATTTTTCTTTCATTTTTTTCAATTTTTCGTTAAAAAACTGTAGAACCCAGCGACAGGGTTGTTCAAGTAACCAACTTCTAAGCTCCCCAGGTGTCAACACAATGTAATGCTGAAAGAAATACACAAATAATTAATTCTCTAGTAAAATGCAATGTTTTAAAAATTGGTATTTTAATCGTACTAGGTTAGGCTTAGAAATGGTTGAACCGGTTTTTTATTGGGCAGTTCAACCTAATTGACTAATTAACTCTATAAATCTATAAAATACAATTTCAACTCAAAAAATAATCAAAAACTAAATCATTCCATTCCATAATGAAAATATACAAAAGTTAACCCATAATAAAAAAATACCCAACGATCGATGTGGATTGTGGATTAAGTTTGATCGATGTGGATTGTAAGTACTAGGTTTTACTAAGAAGGTAGATCCTCGCCATTTTGGGCTCATGGAAGATTAAAAGTCTAAATTTTAACCTTAGCCCAACACCGGTATAACCCATTTTACCGGCGATACAACTTCTTTGTCATTCCTTAGTTTACCGGTATGATTCGTGCCGAGTAAGCTTCCGGCATCTGATTTAACCGGCCGGTTTAAACCGGTTTTTAAAACATTGATAAAATGAGGTCGTAAAGCGCTAGCTTTTTTATAGTAAGTGGGTATGCCATAGTAGTGACCTAGCGTATCTAGTATGGCCCTTCTCCTAGATGCCCACTAACAGAATTGCATGACACATGATTCAGATAACACGCATTTATAAAATAAATCATGACTCAATTAAGTAAACATGTGGAAAACTCTTAATCTAACACATACTGTCGCTCCAATTTGGTTCTCTTCTCGTCACTCGCCTAACTACTGATGTATGTTATATTCATGATGAGTTCAAGCTCGAGAGCGCTAGGATATTTAATAACATTGTTCAGTGTTAATAAACAAACTTATATCTTAAAGCATATAATGCATCAATTATACAAATTCTATAGTATACGAATTTATTCATTTAAGTTGAGATTGTGTATGCAAGCATCTGCATCTCATACATAATTGTGGTTCTATCCGATCAACATCAATGGCTTTTGGGATTTGTCGTTTGTTCACATACGTATACACCACAAAGCTTTGTGGGACTTCCCTTTGAATGTCACCATGCCTATGATTGGGCCCACTTTAAAGTTTTATATCTCATATTCTTTAAATTATATATTACAAATAATCATATGCACAGGAAAACTAATAGTTACACACCTACAAAATTGCTTTCTTATTCCAGTTGTCACGATAAAAGAATAAGAATTTCATGTTGGTAATAATTATAAATTTGTTTTATATAGGTTTACCGGTAACTAACCATTAAAAGTGTACCCGAATTAAACCAACTCATGAGTGATTTGGTACAAACTAATATAATATAAAATATCCAATTCATATAATTCGACTTAAGCTTGAACGATTTAAGATACACTTACAGTTGAAGGGCTAAAAAACTCGACTTATAGATGTAACTTACATCATGTGAGAACCATATATAAAGAGAGGAGATTCAGTTTTTTAATCTTAACTTTATCTAAAATAAAAAAAAAATGATAGAAATGTAATTTATTCATATCTCTCAAAATTATATATATATATATATATATATATATATATATATATTTATGAAGAGTTTAAATGAAAAGAAAAATTTTGTAAGAATAAAAAGAATAAATAGAAATGTAATTTATTCATATCTCTCAAAATAGTCTTTCACTCAATGAGGTGGACAACATTCTTAGGTCATTATAAAGTGAGCGTAACAATGTTGTCCATCTTGTTCAGGAAAATTTTATTGAGATAAACCTCACCTTGTTCAAATTAAAACGCTAAAAAGCTCAAAATAACAGACGGCAAACCTGTAAGCTGTGTGTTCTAAAAGATTTTGCTGAATGATGGACAAATCCTCAAGACAAAGAGACTGATGATTGTGATATGTCATTTTGTCTGCTTTGTTCTTGAGGAAGGATTGGACAAGAAGGGGAGACACATGCCAGTGTAAACGCTATTTAAGACTCCATTTGAAAGGATAGAGAGTGGGATGAGCATGATGATGATCGCCAAATATCATCAAAGCGAAAAACCCACTCACAATCACACCGAAAAGAATAGCATCCACAAAACGGCACATGCCAGTGTAAACGCTATTTAAGACTCCATTTGAAAGGATAGAGAGTGGGATGAGCATGATGATGATCGCCAAATATCATCAAAGCGAAAAACCCACTCACAATCACACCGAAAAGAATAGCGTCCACAAAACGGCATCGATCTACTTCTCCACCATCCACAAAACCACTTCAGAAATCAACATCAAAAGATGGAACCAAAAACTAAACTGCCATATTTTGTGTTGATTGATCAGCTTCGCCTAGAACAGGGCGTTTTAGCTGTGTAGGGAAATCAGCACCTATCTAAGGAATTCAAAAGGTTCATGCGACAAAAACTTGTGAGAGATTGATGGTAGTGAAGATTTGGATGAGAAATTGGATTAGCATTTATATTTTTTTTCTTTTCTGTATCTTTTTTGGTGTCATTTTATGTGGTTTGTTATATTATTTTCAGCTAAGAAAATACATTATTTCTGTAATTGCTTAAAATCGCCAAAATGCCACAAACGCCAAACACCAAAACTATAATAAAATTCCTTTAGTCACGTATTATTATTAACGCCAAATAATTACTGAAATATATAAAACAAGGTGCAAGAGAATAACATCAGATGTTAGGTAAAGACTGATGATGTTAGACAAACACTGGTGATGTTGCTGACCTCTGATGGACTAGTAACATCAGATGTTAGGCATGCACTGTTGGTGGTAGCCAATCACTACTGGACAACCACTGCTGAGTTGGACAACATACTTAGGTCATTATTAAGTGAGCATAACAATATTATTACTCCACCGCATACCATTACACAGGCCATGTGATGGATCGTATTGCGTAACAATATTATTGGGCATCCTATTTTTAAACGAAGCTCATGAGGCGGCAAACCACTAACAATTGGTGAGTTTAAGAACCACTAACATGATTAAGATGCTTTGGTTGTCCATAATACATTGTAAACTGATAAAGTGTCAAATACCTTGCAAATTAAATAAAATATTGTCATAATAGATGATGAAATAAAGTCAAACTACTAATGAGCCAGCATCTGATAGAATCCTTGCCAAACCTCTGATGAGTTTGCTAACCTCTAATAGAGTAATAACATCAGATGTTAGACAAACATTGATGATGTTGCTATCCTCTGATGGAGTAATAACATCAGATGTTAGGGAAACGCTTTTTGTGGTAGCCAACCACTGCTGGACAACCACTACTGAGTATAAACATCAGTCGTTAGTGAGTATGTGGTTTTGCTATACAGCTACTGTGGTTTTGAAACAATAAATCTTTAAACTCATAAAAATAAGTATTAAAATACTAACAATTACATATGGAAAAGAAAACTACTCAGACATTTGGAACTCTAGTAGCAATATTCAAGAAACTTTAACTTCAACTCCATCGAGCACTGAACCTCTCGATGTATGTCCTTTATCTGTGTCATGATCTCTATATCTCTATCTCCACACTCTAACACACTGGTCATGAACGAAAGTGATCGGGATCGCCCTCAGGTCTCTCGAAACCTGGTCTCTCATCAACTGACCAAGTTACAGTCCGTAAAAACACCTCTTTAGCTCTTGAAGAAGAGACCTATCAACATAAACCTGCTCTTTGATTTTTTTAATAAATCGTTACTTTAATTCGTTAGATTGTGTAGAAGTATATGATGTCATTTTAATGTATTTATAAGAACTGATGCAAAAAAATAACAATTACTCTTCTATTTCACTGAGTGAATCAGTGTATGATGAATAAACATCTAAATTGGCAAAGGTATTATATAGTGAAATATCTACCAGCCCAAAGGTAAGATTTAAATGCAAGCATTAAATAAAAATTTATATTTAAAAACGATGTCTTTATTTAATGATTTAAGAGGGAAAACGTGTACATCTATACTATAAACATGTACATTTATATTCAAAAATCCTGTGCATTTAATGCAAAACCTTTCAAATTGAGTTTTCATGGGAAAACAAGTAAAATTAAATATCTAGAAGCCCAAAGGACAAACTTTAAACCTTCAAAAACAGGTTATCATCATTAGGAGTAATCTCTTCAGTTAACATATCAAACATTTTAAACACTACAAAAGGCCACTGATTAGCTTAGTTGAAAACACCAACAATTCACTTTTAGAAATTTGTTCATCCAAAAACAAATCATCAAAAAACACTCACACTATTTCTAAATGGAAAACAAATCCTTCAACCACTGGGCAGACACTAACGCTGTTAAAATGGAATTTTCAAGATGGTCACTCCAAGAACAGAGGACAAATGAAGAAGTCAACCAAAAAGTTGGTATGCTGAGTGACAATTATTACAAGCAAACCTGGAGTAGCATTGCACTGCTAGATGAAGTTGTCCATTCTCCTCCATCAGAGTTCAAAGATAAAGCAGAAGAGTTTATCACACAGCTACTGAAACAGAATCAGAAGACTTGTGATATGCTAGCTGATCTTCAAATTAAAAGAAAAATGAAATTGCTTGGAAGAAGGCAAGAGTCATATATCCTAGGAAGTGTTAATTGTAGCTTGTAATTTTTTAATATTTTTCAAACTCAAAATTTAGTAATACTATTTAATATCGAATGAATAAAATTCGGACTTTACCCTTAAATTCCTGATATAACTTATTATTGGTCAAAATTAGCAAACAAAGTATAACATACGCAAATAACGTATTGATTTCAAACATTCCATCTATCAAATGTTAAAATTTAAAAAAACTAAAACGAAAACATTGTACCAATAGTCCAAAATGAAGAATCCGTCTGGTAAATGAAAGAAGACAAATCATCTGTGCATGTGTAAACTCTGTTGAGTAATGGATGACAGTTGTTCGGTAACCTCTACTGGAGATCAGCAGTGATTCTGAACAGAGGAATGATCAGTGGATTGGGAAAATAGTGGTTTCACCAACAGTGGAAGTAGGAACAGAGGATACACTTTCAGCAACGGATAGATTTTCACGGAGTAATAACATCAGATGTTAGGCAAACACTATCGATGGTAAACAACCACTGCTGAGTATAACATCAGTGGTTAGTGAGATCAGTGGTTGCATCAGCGGTTTTTCCTATACGACTATTGTTGGTGTGTTAGCAGTGGTTTATCATCAGTGGTTTCTTATCAGTGCATAGGATTACAAGTTGCAGATTTAACAGATAAAACTGAACAAACAGTAACTTAATGATGGGACGTGCCATCTTTATTACTGAACAAACAGTAACTTATAGAAAATTCCCGCCTAAACTACGCGCCAAAAACATCCTATATAAACAACCTCAGGCTCTTCCATTGATTACACCAAAAGCAAACGCCATAGTTTACTAAATACCATATGGCAAACCTCGTTTCTTATAACATCAGTTTTGTTCTCCATAAATTTCACTGAATGAGGTGGACAACATTCTTAGGTCATTATTAAGTGAGCTTAACAATGTTGTCCATCTCCTTCAGCAAAATTTTATTGAGATAAACCTCACCTTGTTCAAATTAAAATTCCAAAAATTTCAAAATAACAGATGCAAACCTGTAAGCTGTGTGTTCTAAAGATTTTGCTGAATGAGATGGACAAATCCTGAAGACAAAAAGACGGATGACAGTCATATGTCATTTTGTCTGCTTTGTTCTTGAGGAAGGATTGGACAAGAAGGAGAGACATATGCCAGTGTAAACGCTATTTTGGACTCCATTCAATTAATGGAGAGTGGAATGAGCATGATGATAATGGCCAAATATCATCAAAGCAAAAAACCCACGCACAATCACACCCAAAAGAATCGCGTCCACAAAAACGACATCGATCTATGTCTCCACCATCCACAAAACCACTTCACAAATCAACATCAAAAGATGGAACCAAAAACTAAAACGCCATACTTTTTGTTGATTGGCCAGCTTCGCCTAGAGCAGGGCGTTTCAGTTGTGTAAGGAAATCGACACCTATCTAAGGAATTCAAAGGTTCAGTGGACAAAAACTTCAAGAATAAGAGACTGATGTCAGTCAAGAATTGGATTAGAAACTGGATTAGCATTTTTTATTTTTTTTCTTTTCTGTATCTTTTTTGGTGTCATTTTATGTGGTTTGTTATCTAATTGCTAATAAAATACATTATTTCTCTAATTGCTTATAAAATGCCAAAATGCCATAAACCTCAAACACTAACTGACACGACGGAACATTCATTACTGACATTTATCATATTAAAAACAACACTTTGGCAATTGATTTTTTTTACATTTTCAAAACCCCATAATTACATGTCACATTATAGGTCTGCCACCTACATCACATGACAAGAGATACAAAAAGTACACATAAAAAATTACTAATGTGGTTGAATCACTACTAAATATAACATCAGTGGTTAGTAAGTCAGTGGTTGAATCAGTGGTTTTGTTATATGACTAATGTTGGTGTGTTAGCAGCGGTTTGCATAAGTGGTTTCTGATCAGTGGATATGATTACAAGGACTGATACCTATTTTCTTATAAGTTCAGGGGGCATTTACGTCAAGTTTGCATTTATGTCAGTCTCGTGATATATTGTATAGTACTTAAGTTAGTTTTCTTATTCGTGATATGTTGGCGCTTGTTTTTCTGTTAGTTTATCAATTCTTTGGTGATATACTTTTCCTCATTTTTTTAGTTATAGCTTCGGCGTGATCGATATACAACTAGAGTACAAAACAAGGAGGTCGATGTAATTAAAAACAAGAAGAGTACAATACAAGAAGTAGCTGGACAAAACACCAAAAATAAAATACGGGGACTCTCTTGTAACTCTTCATGTTTTACCAATACATCCGTTCGCTCATGAATTTCTTGTATCTTCTCCTCTATTGTACCAGAGTATGACACATAAAAAAATGTTAGACGCTTACATGTGTTTTAAAAAAGTAATTTCTGGAAGCAATAAAGGCACAAAATCTACTAACTGACCTTCGCCACGAATGCGGTTCATCAATCATGCAACACTTCCTGGTAGACAAAATTTGATATGTAAACTCCAGGTTGTTTAAAATCTTTTGTGAGATGTACCAACACCTTCGTATTTTGTCTTGAAATCCCTCTTGATAACGCCACATAAAGTTGTACCACCAACATGCGAAATTGTTTGACCTTGAGCTTTATTAATCGTCATGGAAAAGCTCAGTCGAATTGGAAACTATCTGCTTTTCAGCTTGAATGGGAACATGTCATCATCAGAAAGGGTTAGAGGGATTCTTGGCAAAAATACTTGTTTACTAGCATGCTGGTCGACTACAATTTCTGCATCAATAACATTTCGAATGAAGCCTTTACATATCAACCGCGTGCCATTACACAAACCATGTGATGGATCGATATTCCGTAACAATATTATTTGGCATCCGAGTTTTTAAACGAAGCTTATGAGGTGGCAAACCACTAACATTTAGCGTGTTTAAGAACTCGATCAGATAGAAGTTGTGCTGATCGTCTTCAGCTTCGTCAAAAATGTAATACACTTTTTTCTCCCCTTGAAAAATGTCGATCATTTGATTATTAATCTCGTCAACACTCTCATTTTTAGTGGACAATATCGCTCTAGAGATTATTTAATCTGAAGAGTATATACTATCTTCAATTGTTGGAAAGATGGCATTGATCAATTCTTTTATAGAGTTTTCTCTTTTGTTGCACTGAATTGTCATGTCAACGGGTATGCGGATATAGTTTCCTTCGATTGGTTCTTCAGTTCCATCGCCGACTCTTAAAAGAAATTCAGAAAACCATGGATCTTTCAGCACTCTCATATTTATGGTCAACCACATCTGTTTAGTCTAAGACCAAAGAGGTGACATTCGTAGGCTGGAGTCTATGATCTGTGCTCGAGTGCCATGTTTAATAACCGGAAACACCTGTCTGAAGTCACCTCCCATAACCATTAACTTCCCACCAAACGGGAGACTAACACCTATAATGTCCTGCAGTGTACAATCAACTGCCTCTATCGCCTGTCGCTTAACCATCGACGCTTCATCCCATATGATTATTTTGGCAGACCGTATTAGTCTAGCGACCCCACTCTGTTTTTTTATACTGCACATTGAATTACTTTCAAGATTAATAGGAATCTTGAATCTCGAGTGAGCCTTCCTACCTCCTAGCATATTATTAGCCACAACACCTGATGAAGCTGTTGCGAGAGTCTTTCACTTTCACGTGAGTCGAATAAGGAACGCATTTCCTATTCTCGAGACATGAGTTAAGGTCTAATGTCATACTCGGTTCATAATTTTTATCATTTCAACTATTTAACGCTAATATGATTAACACATACAAAAATGGTTATCCAAGATTAACCCACCCTTGAAACTCACAATTCATACATACCGCTCACAATGTTCTCTCCACTCGGCTTATAATTTGGCTAATAAGTAATACATTAGCACTTTTGATGTGAACACACAAACCGATTAGAACATATGCCCGCATAAGCTTACAACTCAATCATTCTCCACCGCCAAACACAAATATCAAGCACAAGTCAAAAGGTCTTGAACTGTTTTTATTGGGGCTAGGCTAAGGGTATGGAATGGGATGCTTTGAAAGTGGCTAAGGTGATGAAAACTCAATTTTTATTACACAATCACTATACTAACATAATCGACTACAAAACAATAACTACAAGGCAAAAGTTTTCCGCCTTTATTCAACAACTATCTATACATGCATATTTCTTTTCTTTTCTCAATTATGTTTTTTTGCAAATTACATGGGTTAAAATATAAGGTTCAAAGGTCAAGGGCTAAATGGGTTGGTCAAATGAAAGGTTTAGGCTTAAAATTGGCGAATTGATTTTTGGGTAAGGATATATAAATGGTGTAAAGTAAAAAGGTTTACCTAATGCCTTAATCATTCTTGTGCTCATAGTCGGTCTATGGTCTTAAACGTATCAAAAGTTGCAAGTTCTACAATACATGACTAATGGTCCACTCAACCAAAGAAATATATGCATATATGATATGTAAAAGTGGCTCAAAATCTCACGTATATAAGGTATGATATGCGATATGTATAAAGTGCTAATTTTTTAGGCGGATTATTCCCAAATAACCACCCGTTAAATTCCTGTCATGTTATTTATTTGAACTTGACCATGACAAAAGACCACATGGGTTGTGGCATCCCTCATTAACTTAGTTACTTGTGCCTTTTAGACCGCTTTAAACAAAGACATTTCGAAAAATTTTTGAAATTTTTCCCCCATCCCCACACTTGATGTCAACATTGTTCTCAATGTGTAAGAATGGAGCTTTTAAAACGCACAAGGGATGTGACACGACTAACCCTCCCAAAATTTCACCCCTACAATCCACTTATTAAACAAAAAAAGAACAAATCAAAGCTAAAGGAAACATATGCACCTGGTTTTTCGCTCATTCTTTGTGTGCTCTTCAACTTCAACAAAAATGGTTGTCTCGCGAACCCAATGCACATACAAATTTCAATCTTCGTGTAGAAGCAAGCTTCTCACAACTACAAAAATTTGTTAGTTACTTAGTTCTGCCATTTTTATTAAAATAATTACCAAGGCATATAATTTATTCAACTTTGATTCTTGTGGAAAAATATTTTACAACAAAAAACTAAACTCACTTTCGTAGGAATCACGGTTGCATTTAGCGTATGCAACAAGCCCTTTTAAACCTTCTGATAGCTCTAGAGGACGAGTAGGTCTCGTGAGGGTTATCAAGGGAACACACCCACAAAGTTCATTTATCTACTAACAATAAACGAAACACAAATATAATAATTACACAAAAATATACAACAACAAATACATACCACCGCCAAAATTTGATCGGAGTGTCGCGCCCCGGTCAAAGATAATATTTATATACCCTAATTACCCTTAACAATGCGTTAGTGATAGTAAGGGGTCGAACCATGAAGAGTTTTTGGATTGTGTTCGGATGCGATTGATTTTTAATAAGATTGCCACTTTTTTGAAGCTTGCTAAACGATTAATTAGTTTGATTTGTCTTGAAAGGATGTCGGAACGATCCGACAAATTTAATTTAACTATCTAATTACTAACTTATAACGATTGCACGAAACTATATTACTTGATTAAAACAATGGGTTGGAAACAAGGTTCACACCCGGTTCAACAAATGCAAGACCTAGGGTTACTAACGATTTTACTTGATTCAATTGAATTTGTCATTCACGGTTTTAATATCACAAAGCTTAGGTGCCAATTGCTATCACGTATGTAACGGACCACAACACACTTTGTTACTTCAGACAAATAATCCCTTTCGAAAGATAAAGCATAAATACACAAACTTGTTTCACAAAGTCAAATTTTATAATCATTCGGCAATTCGCAAATATAGTTCAAATGCAAGACAATTATCAATCAATTCAAAATACAATTCAAGTTGTCAAAAAATCAACCAAATTCATAAAGTAACCCTAAATATTAGAAATGTCTACACCAGGGCTTAGCCGCTCATGGCGAACGGTGCACGACCAACAATTGATGAAACCTTGAACATGAACATCTTGAGCTTTGATGGTATTGATGGTGAAGACTAGCATTTGGAATGGATGATGATGATGGAAGGATTAGCAGATTGGTGAGAGTGATGATGATGGATTAGAGTTAGGTATGGTAGATGATTGATTCGGTTGATGGGGAATGGAAGGGATGGATTAGAGTTGAAGAAGATGATGTTCTTGGCTCCAAGATGGTTGTTTTTGGTTCAAATTTTCGTAACTCCTTCACAAATGGGTCAAACAAACATTAAAACCCGTTCAAAATTGAATTTCAGTGATAGCACTTTCTGGAGGCCATCGGCGACTACCAAACAGGGCGTCGGCGACGCCCTCTAGATTTTCCGTTTTCAATCGACGCCTTAATCCACTGTCTACGCGAGTTTCTGGCCGACGCGAATAACCAAGGGGCGTCGCCGACGGCCCATATGGGCGTCGGCGACACTAAGTCCAACTATTGGTTTCCGTTTTCTTCATTTCCAATTCCCGGTTGATCCCGTTCGCTCCCCGATGCTTCGTAAAGCTCCCGAATAGCTCCTTAAACTCCGTTAGACCTGCAAAACACAATTCTAATCAAAAGTAGGCCATTCGAAACAAAAAGTCATGTAAAAACATAAACTTAAATACGATTCATCATCGGTTTTCAACCACGTATCAGAGAGCAACAAGAACACGTGACCGAACTTCAACAAGCAAGGCATTGTACAAAAATGTTTTTCCAGTTCCACCAGGACCATAAATAAAGAAGACGCGTGGAAGATTATCAACATGCATCATGATCTCATCAAACACATTTTTTTTTGTCCGAATTAAGTTTATCTTTGGCACGCAAGTGTTAACATTCCAAAACAATCCCATACTCCTCTTGTAACTCACAGTAACCTACATCCTATAAAATTAACATCATCTGTTATCTTAGGCCGGTCGAAATCATTGATATTTTTACCCATGGATTGTAGAAATACACTAATTTTGATAAGAACCATATTCTGAACTCCTTCGATACTTTGACAGCGTAACCGATGATCTTCAGAAAGTGAATCAAAGTGGTCATTCCATAACTTTGAATATCTCCAGGTTGGCAAAAAATCATTATGGTCGAAAATAACCTTCTAAGAGCATTGGGAAACTAGAATATAGAGGCTTCTTCGAGATATTGTGATAGATATTCATCGTCTTCTATTAAGCCTAACTCAAGAGCTGCTTTTCGAAATGTCTCACACCTTTGACCATTAACCATGCAAAGACGTTCAAAAGAAGTATGCTCTCTGACATTTGACAAAAGTAGGCGTAAGTAGTACCTTTCTCCTTCGGCTGGATTAGCGGAAACGATATGACCTCTCTGTTTTTACCCAATTGAACATTCCAGCGGCGTGTGCTTCCATTCCACATGAAGTGTTTTGGAAACTCTTTATACAGATATATCCTTGTTGTTTCATTGATTCTATTTTTCTTAAAAAATGTTGTTAGCATGGTTCTCTTATTCCTTTCCCTATCAACAATATTAGACATTGTCTCATCATCTCTAAATCTAACCATCTTATTATTTGGTAGATGAAGTTGTAAGGCTAAAACAGAAGGAAAGATTTGAGAAAGAGAGAAGGAAAAAATGAGCTACATAGCCTCTGGGGGCGATATGTAGCGTGCATCCTGAAATCTCTTTATCTCTTTAATAACAACCCCTTGCTCACTTTGATCAACTTGAATAACATGTTTGTCATTTCCTTTATAAACATATTTGAAAAGATTTTTCATAGATTTTATACTTGAGCAAACTTCAACATTGATATGGCAGTTAAACATCATAAAGAGCCTTGGGTTATATGGGACCCCCGATCTATTATCAAGTGTTTTTCCTCGTACGTCCACTTCTATTCTGATGTCTCTCCTTCGATACAACAGATATGCATCTTCTCCTTGTGTTGTCTCTTCATTAAATTGTCTAGGGTAGTGAAAACGACAAATTTTAGGATCACCCTGCATACAAGGACTGCTTAATCGTAAACCGCTGCAAGGGCCGTGAATCATGTGCTTCACAACAATCTCATGAAACTTGGGATGTCTTAGTTTTTTAGGAATCTCAGCACACACAAC
The DNA here is from genome assembly GCA_947069175.1 of Scalesia atractyloides. NCBI lineage: Eukaryota > Viridiplantae > Streptophyta > Magnoliopsida > Asterales > Asteraceae > Scalesia > Scalesia atractyloides. Next base: position 37,595,141 of record CAMTDV010000116.1, read on the forward strand.
CTTATCATAATGGTCTGCGTTATTGATTTTGTGTTGGGGTACATGATAAGGAGAAAATGTGCATGCGGAAAACCACAATTTTGAAATTCGATGACATAAACGTATGCCTTAACTTCCCCGAAGATATGTTTCTTGAAGAGTTGTTCCTTAAGATCTTCTAATATAGCCCAAAACACTCTTGAAACAAGGTTCGGACGACCTTGTGCAGTTTGACCAACATGTAATTATCACATATCTCAGGCCACTTAGGATTATACGTCATAGTAAGGCATATATCAGGCTTACCGTCATCCTGAACTAAAGTCATCACATCTAGAAACCGACGTCGCATGTCGCGAGGCCCTCCGATGAAAGATGCAGGCAACACAATTCTTTTTCCCACTCTGTTTGCATGAACCTCACCACCATTGATGCAATCCACAATACCTTGGTATAAGTCAGCCCGTATATTAGCCTAGTTTCTCTCACAAAATTCTAAACGTGACGTCTCAATCTTTATGTAAACATCTACCACAAACTGTTGTAGTAGTCTACCACCGAACAGAAGCACGTTTTCGGTAGATCGAATCTGGAACTTGTAACAGTAGTACTCTCCATTGCCATGGTTGTTCAACCACTTCATGTGTTAGCCTCTGAACGATGAAGATATTTTAAAAACAAACAGTTAATAAAATAAAACGCATTAGGGTACTTTTATGATCATCACTTAAAAGAATAATAAATTGTTGGTACCTTCCATTTCTCCTTTGATGTTGTCATTGTCGTGAACCTCATCGATCGATACTTCATGACGTGGTATGCTAGCATGCAAACCCTGTAGGTCCACTTGGAGGATCAAGATAACCTACTTCCTTGTTGTTTAACACACACTCGAGTGCGGAATCCAAGTGTATATGCCAATCAAAGCTAGAGAACAACCAATATAACAAGAGATATATCTTCAAATGTTCACTATATTGATTTGTAGAGAGACCTAGTACATACACTCTTAGTGCTCACCTAGTGTCACTTAGTGCTCTCCTAGTGTCACTTAGTGCTCTCCTAGTGTCACTCAGCTACACACACTGAGAAGTGCATGTCTTTTTATATAGTGCCAACACCTAGCAACAGTACAAAGAATGTTGCTGGTCGTACGGAACACTATAAGTCACGAAGAACATTCAGCATTGGTTGCTCGTACGTACAATCCACGGCTGATACGAACAAGAACTGGCTCGCACGAACAAGCAAAGAGATTGTTGAAAGGGGCCACTCGTATGACTAGAGGATCACTCGTATGAACGGCAAGTGGCTCGTACGAGCAACAACTTGGTCGTATGAAGCACCTTTCACTCGTACTAACAAGCGTTCTTCGGAGAATGTGCTAACAGACATGCCGTACATAAGACTGAATAGTATGCACACATGCAACTGTTTTACAACACAAACAAACTAAACGTCGTACTAAATCAACATAGGAGGATATCTTGATTTGGTCAACACGACAAACTTTACAAACACAACAAACAAAGACCGTACAATTACTAATGTAACTAAGAACAAGCGACAGACACAAAAGTGTATCAACAAACTCCCCCTTGGATGTTGCTTGGTCTTTGGTCTTCATTTCTAATGGCCTGCTTCAGACTATAAGCTTTCGGCGTGAATACCGAACTGAGTCGCATCCACACAAATATGCATCAACAAACTCTCCCTAGGATGCTACTCGTGATGGTTCGTTCTTCACACTGTCGGATCTTCAGATATCTTCACATGTCATAGTCAGTAGGTGCATCAGCACACTCCCCCTTGAATATATCTTGTGGTGTTGATAAGTGGTCAGTTATGAATTGATCTTCTTGATTCACAGCTTGCATGCATGTTGTGTCTTTTCTCCCGTAACCTTTCCTTCAAACTCGTTCCCTTGGCCTTTAGTTTGCTTGGATTCCACATCTACACACACAATAAAGCTGAACACTTAATGAGAATAACTGCTAGGGATTTAATCAATCTTAGAGAATTTTCATTTGAAAATTTCACGAAGGATTGATTTTAAGCAAAATTAGCAAATGACACACATGGGACCAACTTTCATTCAGCTACCAACTGACAATACTTTAAGAGTTTTTAAGATTGCTCAATTTTAATCCATTAACCTTCAAAGCTTGTCAACTTTGACCATTTATGAAGATGCAATTGTTACCGGCTTACAATCAAGATTTTAGGTAGGATATACCCGAGTTCCAACATCGGTCAATAAAAAATAAACTAGAAGCAAAATCTTTTTGGTTTTTATAAAATTTATATTAAAACTCACTTAATATCTTTTTGACATTTTTCAATTTTTAAATGTAAGGACGGAAAGCAATAAATAAATAAATAAATATTTACAGACATTCTTTTTGCGAATTTCGAGGGTAAGAGAATCATATTAGTATATGGTTATGCCAAAACACACTTGTTGTTCAATTAATTAGAATTTAGATAAGTATTCTATAACAATTATCGGTATTGTTGTCCACATAAGCTCAACTTATCAGATGTACTCGCGGGTAGGGGATACGATTTATGTATATGATTTATACTTACCGACCGGTGTTCATCCACTCATGACACATTCCCGTATCAAGACATGCACGAGAGAAAATCTTACTGCTGAGTATACTGTTTATCATCTGTTTCGACGTATAGATTGTGAGACACTCACTTATTTTTCATGAAAACAAGCCCTATGTGTTTAAATCACTTATTGATAAGGAAATTGATTTTCAGATGTATATAGGGCACAAGACTAAGTCCGTGAATAGGTTAGTACCAACGTACCGACAAAGAGACGAACTTAGCTCCCACATAAGGCTGTGATATATTATCACTTATTTATTGGGTGGATGTGATATGTTTATCACTTATTGATGGTAGTATGCAATATTTACACGTATGTATGGTATCATGGAAGTTCTAGACTTGCGTCCCCGTTATTTTTCGGTAAAAGATTCAACCATGATGCCCAGATGATAAACAAGCATAAAGACCTCATATCTCAGAACCTCGACATACTATCAAACGAAATTTGGGTACCAAGACCATATGCTAATGAATGGTTCCCACCTAGTCTTCAGTCGATTAGGTTTATATCGCCTTGTGCACACTTTGAAATGATTGTGAGCCTACCGATACATTGAATATAGAGCTACTTATCATCTTTTATTTTAAGTTCAAAGAGGTTTTGACAGACCCCTAATTTACTATCATTTTCTCTTTTTCTTTCCAGGAAACTCATTTTTGTTTTTCTCATGTTTTTGTCCTTTTTGACAATTTGAAATGGTTTTGTATTTTTCGGATTGGAATTTACTCCCCCTACAATGAAAAAAGTAAATTTAATCCTTTAAATACATCTTTTTGGATTGTCTTCAAGAAAAATATTCACAAATACGATTTTCCGATGTGGATTAACTCATGTTTTACCTCGATGTCGTTTACCAAAATTAATTTTTATCAAAATTTTGGAAAAATGAGTTGGCACGTTGGTAATTGGTGTGGATCAAAACAACATTGATGAGTTTCATATTGAAACAATCACGTGTGAGGTGATATTCGAGATCAATGTGTTCGGTCTGGAGTGTTGTTCAAGATTTTAGACATTGTTAAGCAGCTTAAATATCGACACAGATAGAAGAAATTAGAAAATTTAAACCTTAATCCTGCCATTTCTCTGTGCATTGCCAGGAATCTGTGTGCTCTCCCAACTGGATATCCACCTGGTGTGGATTTCAAGGTCGATTTTGCAGCTTCTTCACATAAGTGAGAAATCTTTTCACAACAACAAGATTATAAACCTCTGGGTCCGACTAGTAAGAAGCAAGAGTGCATGTGGAGAAGCTTGTACACATCATCTTTGGACGGTCCATACATGATGTTGTCCATATGTTTTTGCACTAGAAAAGGTCTTCATATTTCTCCTTGAGAAGTAGTGTGTGGTTGTTCAATCCACGCCAAGGCATCCGCACACCTAGTTGATTTGTTCAACAAAACACATTTTCTTTAATCACACCTGTGGCGAAATGTACACTGCACGATCATCTTGAAAGCTTTGATCTTTTTATGGAAGAGACATGAATCTTTGATAATCTTCTGACGTGCTTCAGGCGCGTACATTTTGATAGAATCTATCATGTGGATCCGATCCAAGCCTTAAACAAACAAAGTTGTTTGTCGTTATTCATCTTTTCGAAGTTATCAACTTCATTCACCAAACTTTCTTTACTCATCGGACATTATCTTCTCTTTCGCTCCAACAAAGGCAACAACTCCTGGATATAACCATGCATTAGAGTCGCATGTCGCCGATCTTGTGCCTGGATGCTCCACTATCAACAATTTATGATTATCAATAGTTCCTCCTGGAACATCTTGCACACCTAGTTAAAGATTAGTTGGAGATGGGGACCCAATCCTTCATTGACTTGGGTCGTCCGATATCATCGAGAATTAGAATTTCATTTTTCTGATTATTTGGAATGGATTGTGCTCCCCTTGAAAAAATTATCGGTTTTGGTTTCCAAATCTGTTTTTGTTTCTCAATTTTATCATTTGATTGTGTTTGGACAACCTCTAGTTTTAAAGCTTTTTCAACAGCTTTTTGTTGTTTCTTTCTCTGCTTCATTTCTCGTTGTTAACAAGACGAGGGTCCTGTTTTGGTGAAACAGATTTATCATGGTAACGTTAACCACGAGGCGCATCAATTTTTGCTTTTCCCTTTGTGAGATATGGACAGTTTTTGACAATGTTCCCATACTTACCATACTCAAAGCATGATCTCCGCTCAACAAACCTCGGAGTATTACAAATGTGATAGCTTGATGATGAACTTCGTGATCTTGAGGTACTTGGTCCCACATCACAACAATTTGTGTGTTATGTGTAGTGATTATGACTGTTTCTCTTTAAAATTTTATTTTGTTTAACAAAATCCGTGTTGGATTTGTTTTCAAAATAGTCAATTTTATCAGTCCCTCGGGATTTCACGAAGTTCACATTTTGAATTTTCTTCTCGTTTTGTCTCTGTTTGCGTTTTCCATTTCCTTGGTTAGCATGATTTTGCTTTCGTTGATTGTTTTGAGGTTTCAATTGTTGATTTCCGTATTTCTTTCTAACTTTGGATTTTAGGATAGGAGCACACTGAGTTACTATAACTCTTGGGCTCGAATTAACCAAAAACTTACTAGTAGAATCCTCGAAAACTTTATCAATCAAAGATTGATTGACATTTTGATGGGAAAATCTTTGTTGGAGTAAACTATGTCGGAACCAATCAACGTATAAAGCCAGTTCACGCTTTCACAGGTTTCAACATGGCCTTTAGCAATTTTGACATGGTCAGTCACACTCGGTTTTGCTAGAGGATCACAGAGAATGTGATTTTCGAGAGGTATATTTTCCTCTTTTGTTACCGTATTTGACTACTTAGGTCTGTCCTCATCCGACTCATCATCTGAACTATCATAATCCTTAATAATGGGAGGATTTTGATGATTCATAGACTTTGAGTCATTGATGTTATCCGATTGACCTTGACTTGAATATGTGCCCTTAGTGAACCCTAGACCAGCTGTAAATTCAGCTAGATCAAATGGAACGGTGGGTTCAAACTGTGGCTGTCTTCATCATCTAGCATTTTGGTGTAATTATGCCTAACCGGAGGAGGACAAGCCTGATAACCAATGCATTTCACATCACCTTTCTTCTTTTGAACACCGATGATGTGATCCAAAACATATCTTGAGTTGGAGTAACTCTCCAACTTGAGTTTGATTTCATCATATTCACACTTTGCACATACTAACTCCTTTTTCGTTTCTTCAAGCATTTTTATATAATTGTTAATGGTTGTTTGTTTTCTCAAAACATTCTTTGTTAATTCAGAAACGCCTTTCTTTAAGGTTTCAACTGTTTTTTTAAATTCTGTTTCGTTTTTCTTAAGAGTTGTGTTTGCCTCAGTGCACTTTGTTAGATCTACAATCAAACACTGATAATGTTTCTTCATGTGATCAAATTTACCTTCAAGTTCTAAGTATTTGCCTTTTAAAACTATACACTCAAAACACTTAGACACAATAGGTTTATTGAAACTTACCTGACTGGATTGGCAATCTAAACGGGTCATGAATGCTGCATGGAGAGTGGAGGATCCGATTGATGAGAGATGCTTGGAAAACTCATCAGATGATCCTTCAGTTTCATGTTCCAAATCTGCTTCGCTGCTATCCATCGATTCAGTTTTAATAATCACATCATCTACTTCAGCATTAACATCTTCAGATCGTTCTTCACTCAAAGTCGCTTCTGCTTCATCTGAACTGCTGCTATCCCATGAGCTGTCATCATTTCTGGATGATTCTCCATCGTTATCATTTTTAGCAATTTCGGCATAGTATGCAGTTCCTTCTCCACCACTGTTTCCCAATTGAACAGACGAATCACAGTGATCATCAGCTTAAACTACTAATGCTCGGTTGGAATTGTTTCCAGGAACCATTGCTCTTTCGTTGTAGTATCTTGATTTCTAGTGAAAGGATATTGATTCCCTTGTTGTGGAGGCTTTGTGCATTTTCTTTTAAAATGCCCCTTTTCTCTACATTTGAAACAAGTAACTTTCCTTTTGTCAAAACCGTATGGAGTATCCTTATTGCTCTCCAGATTAATTCTTCCTGTTTTCTCCATAAAATATTTTGCCCCTCTCACTGCACTTGCAAACGTCCATTTGATATCAATTAACTCCATCTCCTCCTTACCGATTTGGGCATAGTCTTCACTGGTTAAATTGATGTTACCAATTTGTCCAGCTACTAATCCGTAGTAAGAACTCACCAAAGTGTTTAGAAGCTCCATGTGTTCCCGGGCAACTTCCACACTCACCTTAGAAAGGTTTGATGTATCGAGTCTGACAGTGTTAGGGTTTGAGGGTTAAAAGTTTTTACCATAGAAAGCTTGTTGTGGAACTTGTGGTGTAACAACTTGTGGTTGAGGAGATATGCTTTTGGATCATATGTTTGTTCACAGTCTTGAGCATTTGTTCGGCTAACATCTTGTGGTTGAGGAAGAAAAGCTTTTGGATCAAAAGCTTGTTCGTAAACTTGAGCACTTGAACCAACAGACTGATTTGGTTGAACTTGCGGCAGAAAAGGATTTGTATTTGACACAAATGCTGTTTGAAGCTTCGGTTGTTGATTTGTACTTATACCCATGTTAATGCCTCCAAAATACATTTCTAGGTTTTACGGGACAGGAAATCGTTTTGCTTTGCGAATTTCTTCTTCATTTTTGTTTTCAAGTTTCTGAACAAATTCGTAAATGTTGATTACATCCGAAACACCGGTATGTTTTAGCAATTCAATAAATTGACTCCACTGAGGTGGTAAGGCATAAGCAAAATGCATAACAATCTCCTGTTGTGATGCGTTAACCTTGTATGAGTATATCTCACTAAGCAAATGATAGAAACGAGTTGTCATATCACTTAGTGTTTCACTTTTCATAAACAGAAACCCTTCAAACTCTTTCTTTAAAAGATCATGTCGAATCTTTCTCGTTGCTGCATTTCTTTCTCCTCTTGTTTTCAAAGAGTCCCACAAGCTCTTCGTAGTGGTATAATACATAAATTGATGGTAGATATCCTTATGAAGTGCTTGTGTAAGAATGGCAAAGGCCTTAGTTTCTAGATCATAAGCCCTTTTATCATTATCGTCCAATTCGGCTAAAGAGGTTGAATTTGATACAATTTATTCGAGAGATTCTTTGTACGGAGTAGTAAAACACGTCCACTACTCGGTATTTTGACCAAGAACATATGTATGAAAACAACTTTTCCATGAAGGATAATCGTCATATGATTCAACTTTGGTGGTCGGTTGTTACTTCCAGTTTCACTCTCGTTAAGGAGAATAGTTTGAACACTTTGATTTTGATTCGTAACACACGCCTAGTGACTAGCTGTAATCGTTGGTGGAGGTTTTAAAGATTTAACCCATGAGGTTGTGGAGCTAGATTGTTGTGATTCTTGGCTTGTACTTGAACTACACCCCCAATACCCAAGGACTTGTACCCATTTTGCTTGTTTATGAAAATCCACTTAATATTTCAAAATTAACTTGAAATAAAACCCTTGATTTTAAAAAAACGAGTATTGGAAAACTGGTCACGAAAAATCAAAACAAATCACGAAAAACCTTGTCCTTCGTATGAACCAATGATTCGTACGAACAATGGTTCTTCGTACGAGTATGTGGTGCTTCGTACGAGTATGTGGTTCTTCGTACGAGCCATAAATACTTCGAACGAACAAGGTTCTTCGCGCGAGCAGAGGTTCTTCATGTGAATCAGTTGGTCTTTCGCACGAACAACCTTGTTCTTTGTACTGATGGTTATTCGCACAGAGGTTTTTTGAAAAAGGAATCCTTTTGCAGGGTTGGTTGGTGAGAAGTTTCCTTTTTAACAGAAATTTGATTATGAGTTTGCTCGAAAGATGTCAGTTCTTTACACAGATTCGGTTAAAAAGACAAGCATTCCAATATTAGCTTTTCAGTCAAAACAGTCAAGTCAACCCTAAAGGAATATTCCGATGAGTTTTATGGCAAGTGCTTCACCGAAAAATATGTCCAACTGAACTTTGATAGAAAATTTTAAGAAAAACCGTATCCTAACATGTCTCCATGTATTCTAACAAGGTTTTTATCAAAATTTCCTTGAAAGTTTAACCCAAGTTTTAAGCTAGTTATCTTTTAAAAACTTAAGTTTCTTGTTATAAGCTCATGAACACTTCCAGGAGCCCTCACAACTTGCTCAAACACAACACTAAGCTTGGTTTTAAACAAAGAAGAGAGTCAAAGCTCTCATACCACTTGTAGGACCACTTGGAGGATCAAGATAACCTACTCCCTTGTTGTTTAACACACACACGAGTGCGGAATCCAAGTGTATATGCAAACCAAAGTAAGAGCACAACCAATATAACAAGAGATATATCTTCAAATGTTCACTATTTTGATTTGTAGAGAGACACAGTACATACACTCTTGAATAAACTGCTTATCTCTCTATACTCCCTCAGTGTTCCCTTTCTGTGCTCTCCTAGTGTCACTCAGCTACATACACTAAGAAGTGCATGTCTGTTTATATAGTGCCAACACTAGCAACAGTACGAAAAATGTTGCTGGTCGTACATAAGTCACGAAGAACATTCAGCATTAGTTGCTCGTACGAACAATCCACGGCTCATACGAAAAAGAACTGGCTCGCACGAACAAGCAAAGAGATTGTTGAAAGGGGCCACTCGTATGACTAGAGGATCACTCGTACGAACGGCAAGTGGCTCGTACGAGCAACAACTTGGTCGTACGAAGCACCTTTCACTCGTACTAACAAGCGTTCTTCGGAGAATGTGCTAACAGACATGCCGTACATAAGACTTAACAGTTTGCACACATGCAACTGTTTTACAACACAGACAAACTAAAAGTCGTACTAAATCAACATAGGAGGATATCTTGATTTGGTCAACACGACAAACTTTACAAACACAACAAACAAAGACCGTACAATTACTAATGTAACTAAGAACAAGCGACAGACACAAAAGTGTATCAACAAACTCCCCCTTGGATGTTGCTTGGTCTTTGGTCTTCATTTCTAATGGCCTGCTTCAGACTATAAGCTTTCGGCGTGAATACCGAACTGAGTCAAACCTAACCGAACCAAATTGAGTCGCATCCACAAAAATATGCATCAATAAACCCGACTCACCATTAGGAAAAAAATAGAGGATACGACGATGGATCGTAATAACTAAAGTACGGCTGAATAGTTTGGCTATATTGATATCTACCGTAAATAACAATACTTGGTCTATACAAGTGATATTGTCATTACCTTCAAGCCAAATACCAGCAACCTATATAATCGTCAACTATAAGTAAGTAAAATAAGCAATACTATTAAATAATTGTAATTAATACAATATTTTATGTTGAAGAGAGTAACAATTCAGTTGGTCAAATAAGGTCAAATAAAGTCAAACTACTGATGAGCCAACATCTGATAGAATAAAGACAAACCTCCGATGAGTTTGATATCCTCTGATACAGTAAAAACATCAGATGTTAGGCAATCACTACTGATGTTGTTAACCTCTGATGGAGTAATAACATCAGATGTTAGGCAAACACTATTAGTGGTAGACAACCACTGCTGAGTATAGCATTAGTGGTTATTGAGTATGTGGTTGAATCAGTGGTTTTGCTATACAACTACTGTTCGTGTGTTAGCAGTGGTTTGTCATCAATGGTTTCTAATCAGTGGTAGTTTGTGATCAATTGTGTATATTTCACGGTGTTTTTATAACAATTTATATACCTCAGAAGTCGTTGGTCGGTTGTACACCCTTTGGTCAAGTTCAACCGAAGTATTCAAAGTGACTCTATAGTTGTCCAGATGTCCTAGTTCCGCAAGTCTTCGAAATGTATCGACATATGGGTTTGTAGAAAGAATGCATGTCAATGTCTGAGTAATACGTCGATCAAGATTTGGCCATTGGAGCTTGAGATTTAACTCCGCATCAGGATCATAAAAATACAACTGCAGGTTCCTAGGGGTTCCATCCCTCAGAACTAATTGGTAGATTTTGTGATATATTCCTCTATATGCACGAAAAGTATATACACTGTCTCTCATATTTCTCAAAGTATCATCCAACGTCACTCCCATTGAGGCAAAAGAAAAACTGGTGTTATAAGCACGAATGTTTTGCCTAAAAATATTTCCGATTTCATCCTGTGATGTGAAAAGCCGGTGCAATTCCTCTGGAATTTTTGAATTTTCTAACACAGTTTTCCCACCCATACAACAAAAGGTATCAAATTCAAATTGAAAACATTTTGCTCCACAATCAGGACATGCACCCTGTTCTTTTAAAACACGATGCTCTCTAGGTACACGATCGTAACAAAGTTATATGGATCATCTTCTACATTCTCAGCTTGGAAGGAAGGTTGATCAACTACTTCACAAAATTCAGTTAAAAGTGTACGTGGTTGAATTCGAACACCTAAAAAACTCATTGTCTTAAGTAATGAAGGTTGTTAAAGATGCCAAGTTTGACAAAGAAATCATTATTAAATAAATAGAACCTCGTGATGTTCTACGACGACTTCATCAATTAAAGAGGGGAATGTGCTTGAAGCGTTCTCGTTTGTCATTTGGGTAAATTGAGTAATATTACTTTCTAAACTTCTTAAGGGTGTCCTTTCTGTTGATCTATTATTCATTAAATATATTGATGAAGAGCTTTGGGAGACCTCACCACTCCCAAATTTCAAGACTTTGTTATTTTCTTTGCATGTAGCATAGTATCTTTTGTTATACTCTTTTCGTTTTTTAGGATCTAGTAGATGCACTCGGGGTAGAAGCATGATTAAGATGCTTTGGTTGTCCATTATTCATTGTAAATTAATAAAGTGTCAAATACCTTACAAATAAATAAAAGATAGTCATAATAGATGATGAAATAAAGTCAAACTGATGAGCCACCATCTGAAAGAATCCTTGACAAACCTCTGATGAGTTTGCTAACCCCTGATAGAGTAATAACATCAGATGTTAGACAAACACTGATGATGTTGCTAACCTCCGATGGAGTAATAACATCAGATGTTAGGCAAACACTTTTGGTGGTAGCCAACCACTGCTGGACAACCACTACTGAGTATAACATCAGTGGTTAGTGAATCAGTGGTTTTGTTATACAAGTACCGTTGGTGTGTGTTTGTCATCAGTGGCATTGCTATAAAACATGATTAAAATTAAACAACAACAAATTTAAATTTAAACTAATGCATAACTAAAAGTAGAACAACTACATGATTAATATTCCAACTAATTCGAGAAAAAAGAGTACATGGAAATAAAATTAAGTAACCCATAATAAAATATTAGATAAACCACAAATTATATCATTATCATCATCATTGCGGTGGAGGCAGCCATCATCCAAATTCTTCTAAGGTTCCCAAACCATTTCTTCATCCAACGGTGGTTTGTATTCCGCCCCAGGGTCAGTTCCGTACCCTTCAGCCCAACTCGTCAGTTCTTGTGTTTGACTGGGGTTTTTGACATGAGGGTGGTTTGAAGGTGGAGGATGTTGTGGCGGTACAGGAGTGTTTGCCACCGGATGGTGATGCCCCTCCCCAATTCATAGTCCACCAAATTTTAGTTGAGCAAAGGTATAGTCATATGCCCAATTCAACTCTTCATCCGTCAAAAACCATGGATCATCATGTTTAGTGTTTGTCACCGGTGGAGGGTTTGTAACCGGTGGAATTGGATAAGGCGGAATTGGATAACCACCACCCATAGCTCCAGTTGATATGTGTTCGGAGTGGATTATGAACTGAAAAATCAATTTTAAGGCAATATAAAAATATCTTGGTTATGTATAAAGAAAAATTTAAAGATATATAAATTAACTTTACACATTTAAATTTATATATAGGTACTATTTCTAATTACACCTGTATATAAAGATATTAATTACAAACCAAACCAATACATAAACATTGTTTATAACTATGTTTATAGCAGTTAAAAGTTACAAAACAAACCAATAAAAGCGAGAAAGGTTACAATAATGCAAGACCCAGAAGTAGAAAAGCTTACAACAATGCAAGACCCAGAAGTAGAAAAGCTTACAACAATGCACTCTGGACTGTTATGTGGAGTGACGGTAGAGTCTTACAGATTTATAGAGCTCCATGTCACACCCCAACCAATGGCGGAAACAACGGTGTGAGACAAAATAGATTGCTAAATGCATCATAACACTATATGCGACAATATTTAAATTCAAATCTCATTTCATTTCATAGGTCAAATACAACAAATTTAACAAAATACAACCTAGAAACCTAGCATTCTAGGTGCGTTTCTAAGGCGTCCTACTAGATTCATCATATCCAACATCTTTAACCTGCAACATGTTAAAAGTATATTTCAATACCAAAAGTATTGGTAAGAACACACGTTTGAGTATACTATATAATATATGATTGGATCGAGTGCATAAAGCATGTAATGTGTGTATTTGCGTATTTTGGTAAGTTAACATGTTACAACCCAAATTGTGTAAAAAGAAATGGGTCAAGTGTACTCACGGTTTTGCAAGCTTCCACTTGGTAATTTCCTTGAAGAGTTTGGAGAGTTGGAGGAACACCGAGTTATCCTACATGAGGAAAACGTAGGTTGGTAAGTATTCGGATGATAACGGAGGATTAGGAATTTAAATGCATCAAAGTATGTATGTGAGAAAATAACCACCTAGACTTAATACTCGTTTGACACTATGATACCCGTTTGGGTTGATGTGTTTTCATAGGTTAAGATACCCATTAGAATCGTAACTAGAAGTTAAGTACTTAAGTGATGTAACCTAGTACCATGAGGGGCAAGCATTCAATTATCATTAAGGGTTCGGTTAGTGGGTGTATATATATATATATATATATATATATATATATATATATATATATACTTTCGTGTTGTTCACCAATGCACAAGTTGTCACAAGGACAACAAGAATGGTCAGGAATAATTTAAAATAAAATAAAAGTTGTAAAATAATCAAAATCATCAAGTGAGGTGGTGGATTGAAGGTAGGATAGCCAAGGCTTCCAAGTAATCACACACTACCAACTCAAGTCTTGTTTCAAGAACATGCTTGGAAGGATACAATACTTGTGGGTTAAAAACCCTATCAAAACAGAAAGTTCTTACACTTGTGACCTCAAATATGGTGATATTCCATGTTGGTTTTCCATGGAAAACCTATGGAAACACTCCTAGAGGTGTTCCAAGTGTTAAGAAGAAGAAAAGAGTAAATAATAGAGGGAAAGGTGAGTTAGAACTCACTTGAAAGTCTTGAACTTTCAGATATGAGAGAGAGAGAGAAGTGTTTGAGGTGTGAAATGAGATGGGAGGAGGTGGGTATTTATAGTTTAGGTTAGGGGGTGAGTTAGGTGAGTGCATTTGATGTAAGAAACACAAACTTGACTAATCCACGAACTAGAAACCATATTCTTCGGATTAAGCCCTCTCGCGGGCCGCGAGAGAGAACAGAAGAGGCGGTCGCGGGCCGCAAGCGATCCCGAATCCGGAATTTGTTTGATTTTTGTTACTTTTAGTCCCTCGACTTTGGTTTTCCCTTATTCATGCTAAAACTTGATACTTTTTGTATGTTTTTAACTGTATCAAGTATGAATGTATGAGTATTTACACGTATAACAAGTATTAGTTTGTATGTAAAAACGTATTTAACAATTGAATGCATGTAAGACAAGTATGTATCAAGTATGAATTTTATTACGATCAAAGTCTCGGATTACAAGATTGGAAAAGAAATACGAATACAAGTTTCATAAATAGAAATACAATTACACTTTCTACTTAAGGAAAATACGAAAAAGAGATGCGTTACAGTCTCCCTTCCTTGAGGAAATTTCGTCCCGAATTTATTCAAGAGGTAGACTTTGGAAAGGATGTCATTTTCTTGAAAACGTTTGTCCAAAAATCATGATTTTGCAGTTTAAAGTTTATAAATGTGCAAATATGTATCGAAATTTTGAAGGATAAAAACGGTAGGTTCGTGAAAGTACTTTGTTTTGACTAAGGTGTTTTGAGACGCCAATCATAAGTGTGTATAAGAATAAGTAAAAACTTGCATGTGTGTGTGTAATTAAGGGAGCTTGATTGAGTCTAGACAACTCATTGGAAGGAATATTTTAAAAGAGTGTGACCTATGAGGAAGGTTTTAGTATGCATAAGGATGTATTTTGATTAAAATGAGTGGTCGGCACGGTAAGTTGTTGGAAAAGTTTTTGTTGGTACATAATGTCTATTGCCTATGTCTAGGATTTATCTGTATTGTTTATAAAGTTTACACGTTAATGATTATATGAGAAATTGTAAATTTTATGTCGTAATACACTGTGATTCGCACGAAACACAGAGTGTTTCGTACGAGTGAGTCACTCGTACGAAATACTATTTCGTACGAATCATAGTGTTTGTTGTTAGTGCACGCACTTCAGTACGAGTCATGTCGACCTATAAATAGGAAAGTGTTGTGTTAGAGCTAGATACGGATTTGTCATTTCATACGGTAAAGCTCTGTCAGTTTGTTGACTTGCGTCTGTAATTTGAACGTCTTTAATAGATCAGAAGCAGTTAAACAGTAAATTTATGTCTTGTTTGTCATATCTACCTCTCTAGCAATGAATTCCGCCTCTGCTAGTTGAGCGAGATCAGATCAATTGCTCATTTCGGGAGCTCGATCCCCGTCCACAAGTGGTATCAGAGCCATGAGATCTGATCTACAGATAGACAACAAGTAGTTACTGTTCAGACTTGGACACATCTTCATTTTCGTCATTTTCTGACCTTTGCTGGATTTTGGACAAATTTCGGATGAATTATTGGACAAAATGGACTAGGATTTTAGTAATTCAAGTTAATCTTCAATCTAATCAATCCATACCATAATTCGGACATAAAATTGAACTAAATCATGATGAAATCGATATCTGGTCAGTTAGAAGTTTGAATCGGTTGAATAAGTTTTTTGAACAAGTTTCGCACGAAATTAAGGAGCTTTTGATTTTGGTACGAGTCGGAGTTAATTTCATACGTAGCAGTTAAATTTCATAAATCTTAAAATTTTCAGAATTTTAACTTGTTTCGTATAAAATAACTTGAATCGCACAAAAACTGAATCGTACCAAAATTCAGTTAGTTAAAAACACTTGTTTCGCACAAAAATGAATAGATTCGTACGAAATCATAGTTTTTGTAATAAAATTTGGATCATACAAAAATCATTGTTTCGTGCAAAATTCTAGTTTCATACGAAATCTTTGTCCGCACAAAAAAGCTTTGTAATCTGATTTATTTGTTTTCGAGAAGAGGGTTCTAACTTTTTGCTGGAAAAATGTCTGAGGAATTTTACAATGCGTTCGCCACATCGGTTGTTACCACTGCAGCAACTCAAAACATCAATTTAGAGAATGAAATGGGAACAATGACTAAACCTCCAAAGCTTATGAATCTGGAAGACTTTGATAGCTGGAGCGAGAGGTTTATGAACTGGGTACAAGCTAACCATTTTACTTGCTGGTTTGCAATCGAGGCAAAATACATTGCACCAGTTGGCGAAAGTGGTCTTGAAAAGACCCTTGCCCAATTCTCTGATGTTGAACGAGAAAGATTTATCAACAAAAAGAAGATGATGAACATTCTTCAGAAATCAATCAAAGAAGACATCTTGGCTTTACTACAGCATGATGATGATGCGCAATCTTTATGGAATGCTCTTCGACTCAAATTTCAAGGCAGTTCTCAACTCTGCAAAAGCAAAAGACCATTATTAAGCAAAGAGTTTGATGTATTCACATTGATCAAAGGAGAAACGGTTAAGCAGCTAATTGAGCGATACTGTCATCTGGTGGTTCATATGAAGAGAATGGGAATTGTGAAGACGAATGAAGAGCTTATTGATAAACTAGCTGATTCTCTGCCGCAAGGAGAATGGTCGACTTACTTAACCATTTTGAAGAATAGGGTTGAATACAGCAATTTTTCGTTGCCTCGCTTTATCGAGAGATTGGAAGGTCATGAATTAAAGATGCAAAAGATGGCCAAAAACAAGACTGGTCAAATGCAACAAGATGTTAATCTTTATTTCAAAAACAGTTCTGCTGCTCAAATCCAAGTGCCAAAGATTCAAACTGAGTTCAGTGCTTATAGCTCACCAAGCACACCTCAAACTCAGTCAAGTGGTTTCCAATCATACCCAACAGATGATCCAAATACACCATCAAGTCAACATTCTTCTTTCGGATCAAATCATCTCAGAACAATCAAGCCACTTTATCATCCAATACAAGTCAAAGAAGTCTGCAATGCAACATTGCCGTTGACTTTCAGAACGCACAAAATTTTGATGAAAAGACGGCAAAACAACATATGTCTCTACTTGCTTCAGTTCTTGAGTCATATGAGAGTCTTGTTGCTGGAAAGATTGGAAATTCTGAGATGACACGTGAAGAGTACGATCAAATTGATCCAGTTGAAATGGAATTGATTTATATAAAATGGTGCATGGCTTCGGTCGTTCGACGAGCATAAAGATTTATGGAAATCACTGGTAAAGAAAATTTGGGAGGTTTGGATGGGAAACTTGGATTTGATAAATCTAAAGTTACTTGTTTCAAGTGTCGGGAGAAAGGTCACTTTAAAAGAGAATGTCCTAACCGAGAGGTTCAAGGGAATCAAAATCCTTTCCAAGATGACTATTACAAAAAAGCGATTTATCACCGACCACAACCGAGAACCAGAATCGTGCCGATTGAAGATAAGCAACCTGAAACTAAAGAAAAAGCTTTGGTTGTTACACAAGAAGACGAAGGGTTTAATTGGAACAAGTATATTTCAAAAGGAGAAAGTTTGGCATTGGTGGCTGAAATTATTGATGAACCAGAAGAAGAATCAGAGGCATCGTTTGATGAAGGACCTGAGGATGATGATTACTACTATCATACTTCATCAGAGGAAGAGGAGCTTTTAAATGGTCCATTCAAACATCTTTTGCCTAACGATGTTTTAAAAACTTTTGCAGGATATTTTGCACCTACTCAAATTTTAACAAATGAAGTGCAAAAGAAATCAGTTGAAGATGTCAAAATGGATGAGACAAAGGAATTGCTAAAAAAAGACGTTGTTAAAGCGTGCATGGCAAATGGAAATGAGGTAATTGAAAAACCTTGTTCAAAGTGTGATGAATCATGTGGTGAGTGTCTTGTAAAAGACAAAAGATTTGCTGAATTGCAAAGGTTAACAGACAATTTGTCAAGTGATTACAAAGTCACAAAGGAAGCATATGACAAATTGAGTGCGTCTGTTAAACAATTTAATAAAGCACTCAGAGAAAATGATGCAACACTAATGATGCTTAAAGCAACAGTGATGGATAAACAAATGGCAATTAATATTCATCTAAACACTATTGTTGAGCTCAAAAGTGAGCTTGAAAAAATGAGAATAGAAACCGAACGAGTTAACAAACTTTAATTAGTTACTCCACAAGTTCATATGTCATAGATCATATTTTACCAAAAATCGATAATACTAAAGAATCTAAAAATGGTGAAACAAAGAGTGGAAGTTATGATCGAGTTCCTCCACCCATGTGGAACAGTTACGCTTGCAAAAATCCATCTGGGGTGGAAAAGGCACTAAATATTAAAATGAAAACCAAACAGTTGCCTGAGGATATCGATATAACTTACACTAAAAATGATGGTGAATGTGATTCTGAAGTTGTAGAAAATGTGATTGAACAAGTGTTAACAAATGAATCTAAAGTGGCTGAGTCTGAAAAGTCTGAGAAGTCAAAATCTGATGACAAATCAGAAAATAGTTTAAATGATGATCCTAATGTAATAGTTTATAAAATGAAAGGATCTGATAAACTATTTTCGGATGAGGATTTTCCCATCAAGAATGTGAAAAGAGGTTGTGTTGATAAAATGTTCAAGCTGATGGAGGTAAGTCATGATGATTTGGATAAACATAATTCATCTTTCTATTCTAAATCAAAAACTAACAACCGACCCTATTTTCGGAAAAATGAAGATTATCCGGAAAACAAGCGTGCAGGGTTGGGTTTTCAGAAGCAACATAAAACCAACAGGTCTCAAAAATTGGATTTTACAAAGAAAATTAATTTTGTATTTGGGACAACAACCGAGAAGGAAAAGGAAATCATTGGTACTCAATCGAATGATGACTTTCTTAAAGAAAAAGAGAAACAAAAACAGAAACAGGTTTTGAATACCTCTGTTCATAAGAACAGCAGGACATGCTATAAATGCAAAGAAGTTAGACATATCGCACGATATTGTTCACAAGAAAGTTCAAAACCAGTTTTTTCTCCGAAAAAGTTCACCAAGGATGAAAAGCAAAAAGCACCTATGGTTATGCCAAAACAAATTCTTAAAAGAAAAACTGAATCTAATCAAAATGTTAAACCAATTATTAAACTTCAATTTAAATTTGAAATTGGTGAAACATCACACAAAGTTCAACAAAAAGATTCAAAATTTTATGTTAAACAGGCTAAACCACAAACACAAAAATGGGTTGCTAAAATTGTTAACACCAAATCATCCAAGGTTGAATTTAAATCTTATGTTTCAAACAACATTGAGCTTAAAAAGATTGAAAAGAACAAAGTAGGTCCAAAGTTCGACATTCTAAACCCATCCAAGACCCAACAGGCTTGGGTCTCTTTGTTTAAATAAATTTTGTTGATCATGTGTGCAGGGGCTCCAACGTTTGATACTGTCAAAATGGATCATGGATAGTGGAGCTTCTCATCACATGACAGGAATGCTTGCGCTGCTCAATGATGTTAGAGCTATTCGAAGAGGATATGTTGGATTTGCTGGAACGCAGGGAGGTAGGATTGTTGGAGAAGGGATTCTCTCGAATGGAGTTGTATCGTTTGATAAAGTGAACTATATCGCTGAACTTGAGAACAATCTGCTTAGTATCTCACAAATTTGTGACAAGAAGTTCATGACACATTTCAATGATAAAGAATGTCTAATTCTAAAACCCGCTTTCAAGATTCCAGAAGAATGGATTCTGATGCGAGCTCCGCGAGAAAATGATTTATATGTCCTTGATATGAGTATCGCGTCTACCACGTCAAAGAAAGTTCAATGCTTTGTTTCCAAAGCTACCGAAAAAGAGTCAATTTTATGGCATAGAAAAATGGGGCACATTCATCTTCGAAAGATGAATTTTCTTGTGCATAACGACTTAGTGGAGGGTGTCAATTTGAAAAGTTTTCATTTATCAGATGATTTTCTTAGCTAAAAAAAGGGGAAGCAGCATAAGAAATCACACCCGAGAAGCTGTTAAATTCGATAAAGCTACCACTAGAAAGACTACACATGGATCTCTTTGGACCAGTCAATGTAAAAAGTATTTCTGGAGATCTATATTGTCTTATCATTACGGATGATTATTCTCGATTTTCATGGGTGTTCTTTCTGGAAAGCAAGGATGAAACTTTTGAAACTCTTATGATCCTTTTTAGAAAGCTCGAGAATTTATATCATTTGCCCATTAAGAGAATTCGCAGTGATAATGGAACGGAGTTTAAGAACAAGAAGATGCAAGAGTTTTGCAATGAAAAGGGGATTCTTCATGAATTTAGCGCCCCCTATACTCCGCAACAAAATGGAGTAGCTGAACGAAAGAATCATACGTTGATTGAAACTGCTAGAACAATGTTGGCTGATTCAAAATTACTGATCAGTTTTTAGAGTGAAGCAGTAGCATCAGCATGCTATACTCTGAATCGTGTGTTAACAGTTAAGCCTCACAAAAAGACATGTTTCGAGTTACTAAATCAACGAAAGCCTAACTTAGTTTTTTTGGAACCTTTTGGATCACCGTGTACCGTATTGGACCCGACTGGTAAATTTGGAGCCAAATCTTTGGAGGGTTTCTTTGTTAGTTATGCTACTCCTCAAAAATGTGTTTTCTTGCCAAGTCTGAACCAGGTAGTTCTAGCATAGCACGTAGATTGTCAAAGATATACAACGCCTATGCAGCAACCTGGGGATTCGTGGCTGTTTAACTATGATGGATTGTGGGATTCGTTTGATATTCCAGATGTGCCAACTGAAGAAGAACTTGTTATGTTATTTCAACAACATCAGTTATCTAATCAAGAACAAGTTCCTCGACCGTTGGTGATTTCTATGTCTTTACCAGTTAACACATCTGATGTTGATCAATGCACTTCTGTTCTAAATCCGGTTCCTACTTCAAATGTTAATGCTGCTGAATCTTATCTGCAGCCAAATGACGATGATGACTCTAATCGGGAACCAATTTTCGACGATGAATGATCCAGTTCTGATGAAGGATCTGAACAGATTGAAGACTTTCTGAACCAACAGGCTGATCAGTCTAATGCTAGGAATAAAACTTCTTCATCTGTACCGGTTGTCGATGAAAATATCTCAAATTTGCAATCACAAGTAGATGTTCCAATTGAAGTGATGCCTAGGACACTTTCATATCATCCGTCAGAGAACATTATAGGCAGCTTACAATCAGGAGTGCAAACCCGCAATCAGATTAATAAAGATCTAAGCTGTTTCTATACTAGCATTGCTCCACTTCAAGGCCGATTTTCTCACAGTTGTTTTGTTTCTCAGGTTGAACAGGGAAACTGGAAAGATGCGTTGAAAGAAGAAAGTTGGGTGGATGCGATGCAAGAAGAATTACTGCAATTCCAGAAACTTGGCGTATGGACGCTTGTTGACCTACCAGAACATCACAAAAAGATTAATACAAGATGGGTCTTCAAGTGTAAAAGAGATGATAGAGGAGTTCTCGTGCGCAACAAAGCTCGACTTGTGGTTCAAGGATTTCATCAGTAAGAAGGGATAGACTATACCGAAGTTTACGCCCCATTTGCATGTCTTGAAGCAATTCGCATATTCTTGGCCTTTGCCTCATGGAAAGGGTTCAAGGTGTACCAATTGGATGTTAAATCTGCTTTTCATTACGGAAAAGTGAAAGAGGAGGTGTACATCGGCCAACCATCGGGGTTCGTTGATCCAGTGCACAAAGATAAAGCCTATCTCTTGAATAAAGCCTTATATGGTCTTCGTCAAGCTCCGAGAGCTTGGTATGAAACATTATCGAATCATCTTTTGGATAATGCCTTTATCTGGGGAACAGTAGATTCAACTCTCTTCACAAAGGAAGTAGATGGGCATCTAAATATTGTACTGATATATGTGGATGATATTATCTTTGGATCGACAAATGATAAGCTGTGTAAGGTTTTTGAAGAAGTTATGAAGTGCAAATTTGAAATGAGCGCAATGGGAGAGATGAATTTCTTTCTAGGACTTCAGGTTGATCAGTTGCCTGATGGTATCTTCATTCATCAGACGAAATATGTTCATGACATATTGGAGAAATTCAATATGATAGGAACTAAACCAGTTTCGACCCCGTTAGCTCCAAATCACGGCATTTGTCTAGATCTTACTGGCGAAAAAGTTGATGAAACTTTATATCGCTCCATGATCGGATCCTTGATGTATCTTACTGCTTCTCGACCAGATATCATGTATCCAACGTGCCTCTGCTCTCGTTATCAGTCTAATCCAAAAGAGTCACATCTGCATATCGTTAAACGCATAATGAGATATCTGAAGGGATTTCCAAGCACCGGCTTGTGGTACCCTAGACATGATGATTTTAATCTTGCAGGATACTCGGATTCTGATTTCGGATGCTGCAAACTGAATACCAAATCTACAACGGCCAGCTGCCAGTTCTTCGGAACCCGTTTGGTAATGTGGCAATGCAAGAAACAAAGTGTGGTCACTCTCTCTACCTGTGAGGCTGAATACGTTTCGGCATCCGGTTGTTGTGCTCAGATTCTCTGGATACAGCAACAGATGAGAGATTTTGGTTTGCAATTTCTTGATACGCCTATATATGTAGATAATCTGGCCGCGATTGATATCACTAAAAACTCATGTCAACACTCACGTACTAAACATATCGAGATTCGACACCACTTTATTCGTGATTGCTACGAGAAAAGTTGGTACGAATTGAACAAATCCACACTGATGACCAAAAAGCATATTTTTATACAAAGCTTTTGATAAAACAAAGTTCAAAAATTTGTTAAAGCTTAATGGTTTAAAAAATATGATCTCAAGGGATATTTTTAAGGTTGAGTTTGAGGATGATGACGACTTGATGTGAATTTGTCATCGGTTAAACGTTTTCTGTATATTGTTTTCTTATAGTTTCTTAAACATCCAAAAATATGTTTTTTTGGGGGAGATTATTTGAGGAAAATACAAAAACATTTAAAAAAACACAAAAAAATTTGTGTAAAAAGAGTGATCACAGTAAATCAAAAATGATAAGTCACAGTATGCTAAAGAAGTGTATTGTTTTTAAAGTATTTTAAGCAAGTCTTACTATGGATATGCCAATAGACTTTACTCGTTCAGTAAATTGTTATCGAGATATAAACCTAAAGACACAAAAACTGATTAATTTGTGGGTTAATATCTCTCAGATATATGAACTTAGTACTCCAAAATTTCGTTTGAGAGAATGCCAGATTCTGCGATACTAGGTCTTTATATTTGATTGATATCTGGGGTATTATTCGAGTTCTTCTGATTTTGCTGAAGCAATGGCCTAGAACTCATATAATACTTTCACATTATTTCCCCAAATGCTGCATTAAATGATTATGTCTTAAGCAATTATGACATTTGCAATACAAAAGATTCCTTAATGGAACACCACCTAAAGACGAGCCTTCATCTCTTTGTCTGTACGGTAGTACTAACCTGAGCTCTCAAGGTCTCGCATTCACCATTTATACAGATATCAATTCGATATATTCACCTTTAAATTGACATTCTGGGAATCTCGATACGGGTGTATATTCTGGGATGGGAAACATAGTTATTTTATGTTTCTAATAATACCTTAACATATCTTGAAACAGTTGAGAAACAAGAAGAGGTTTAAATGGACAAACATATTGGCAATCTAGGTAAATTTGTTTAAAAAGCTAAAAGGTGTGTCTAGACTAACGGTACTGATGTCTTACATGAATGATTGAAATGATCCTCTGAAAACACAAAATTCAAAAAAATATTATTCTTTAAAATTTTTCTTAAAAACCCAAAAGATTTTTTAATTTTCTTAGCTTGATAGTTTTATTTTTGTTTACTAATGATAAAAACACTGATGGTTGGATTCATTGCAACATCTTGATGAGGAAAGTTTGGAATCATGGGGTGGGAGCTAATTTTAACAACAAAGTTTACTCAAATGTCAAGAAAGTTCATTAATTTGAAACTTTACATGTTCAAATAAATCTGTTTGGTCAAACATGGTCAACCAAGGTCATTAACTTGGACTTGGAAGAT
The DNA here is from genome assembly GCA_947069175.1 of Scalesia atractyloides. Lineage (NCBI taxonomy): Eukaryota > Viridiplantae > Streptophyta > Magnoliopsida > Asterales > Asteraceae > Scalesia > Scalesia atractyloides. The sequence goes on from CAMTDV010000116.1 coordinate 37,619,218, forward strand.
AAATTGGATAACCAGGGTCATTAACTTGGACTTGGTTAGTCAAGTGGATTTTTGAAACAGATAAAATTTTTGCGAAAATGAATGAAAAAAATTGAAAATATAAAAACAGAATTAAAAATAGAATTTGAAAAAGTTTGAAAGTTTTAAAATTGAGTCGTACAAAAACAATTTTTATGTGGTTCAGTAGTTTTGGTACGAAACAAAGGGTAATAATTTGGTACGAGTCATAAGATTTCGTACGAAACAACCCTTGTGGTTCGAACAGAAATGAGTTTTCTGTTCTTTGAGCACTATTGAGCGATTCAGAGAGTTTTGTGCGATTCAATTCTAGAACTTGATTTCTTGATTCTTGTGCTTGCAATTCACATTGTTGAGGTTGATTTGCACACCTCGTACAATGGGCAAGGTAGTTTCGTCACGATTTAACTGTTATAATGTCAAAATTTCATACGATTCGGAATAAAACTTAGATCTAGGGAAATTGGACCAGTAAAACTTAAAATTGACCACAAAATCGTTAATATCGGCTCTAATAACCTGAAAATCAACCATCAATTTGCTAAAAACAACAAGTTTTAGGATCGGATTATACTTAGACAAATTTTGGGACGAAGTAGATTTGGTGCGGGTGACTAGTTACGTACAAAAATGGATTTTCTAAGTTTAAATTGTTAAGTAAAGATTTTGTATGAAACACATGATCCCTATGAATTTTCTGAGTTTCAACTTTTGTTCAGATGAAAATTTTGTACGAAACACATATTTTAGCATGAATCAGAGAGAAATGCTTAAAAAGTTCAACATTTCTGATCAAACGAAAATTTCATACGAATCACAAAAACTTTGTACGAGACATGGATTTGAAACTTTGAAATGTTTAACATGTTTGTATAAATGATTTCGTACGAAATAAAAGATTTTTTTTGTACAAATCAGGGTATAATTTTTGAAAAAGTTTGAAAATTTTCTAACGGCTGAATTTTTTTTTCTTAAACAGGCAAAGAGAACCGGATTTTCGCCAATCCATAACATATGCTGTATCACGGATGATAAGATTCCAGAAATAGCTGCGTACAGAAGTATCTTGGAGTTTCTTACCAGTATTAGAGTGACGAAGGCGATTACTGAAAGACATACTGTATATTTGTCACATGTTGAGTATTTCTAAAATGCTGCGGAATACAGTCTTGATGACAATGCTATTATATCAGCAGTGAAGATTAACGATGTGGATATTCAAGTAAAGATTACTGAAGATTTGATTCGGGAAGTGTTAGAGTTTAAAGATAACAAGGATGATCCAACGGGCTTTACTGAATATATGGTGAAAGGATGTTTCAACAGGTTGGGATATTCAGGTTTCATGAATGCTGCTCCTTTCAAAAAGGGAAATCTAAGCGCGCTGTTTCGATATCTAGCACATGTTATTATTCATTGTTTGGGTCATAGGAAGGGGGAATTTGATGACCTAGTTGATTATCAGATGTGCATGATTACTGCATTAGTGCTGAATCTTCCTTATAACTTCTCGAAAGTTATTTTTACTCAGATGGTCCAAAATATACAGGTGATATTAGATCATTTACATCCGGACTTGAAGAAATCTGCTGATGATGTGCTTAAGCTTGAGCATATGGATGTTCAGTCTCTGCGAAAGATGAATGTACACTTGAAGTCTACTCCCGCCGCTAAACCGATGTTCAGTGCTATTCTGAACAAAGATTACATCTCACCCACACCTGGAAAATGGAGGAAAGACAATAGTGGTGACGATGAGGAGGAAGTGAATTCGTTATCTTTGTTTGTGGCTAAGCGAAGTCTGTGGTTTGTGAAAGACGGTGATAAAGGAGGTAAAGCTACATACAAAGGAAGAAAGAGAAAAGATGCATTTACTGCTATAAGATCAGGGTTAAGGGATGAACCTGAAATCGAGGAAACAGTTGAGAAAATGGCTGAGGATATAGAACGTCAGGCTTTTGGAGCTGACACGACAGTAGCTGAAGAAGTACTATCTTCTAGTACTGATTCAGAAGACAGGAGTGCAGGAGAAAGGAGAAGAGCAGAAAAACTGGAAAAGAAACGTCAAGAGGAGCTGAAGTGAAAAGCTGAAGAACGGAAAAGAAAGGAAACAGGCGAAGACGATACTACTTACGTTCCGTCTGAATCCGAGCTTGAATCTGGTTATTGAACTCCAGTTAAGAAAAGAACGAGAAGGATGAAAAGATCTGCAGCTCGTATATCTCCGATAGTTAATCCAATAGAAGCTGATGTTGACCAAACAACTGAAGCAAATGTGGAGGAACAAACGCAGAGTATTACGTCCCCATTACATGATATGCATCCCAAGCCAGGTCAATCACATTGTGAACCATAGATTCAAGAAAAAGAACCTGAATAGCGACAACTAACACCGCAACAGTTTGAGCCAGAACCTGTTCAGCAATCTATGCCTGATCCAGAGCCTGTAGAACAACCAGCACCGCAACCGTCGGCTCAACAACAGTCTCAACCATCTCATGCTTGGCAATCTCGTCCTAAATCACAACCTTTCAGCTCACAAGCTTTTTTCGACGAGATTAATCTAGACGATCTACCTGGAGGAGATGAGTTTCGATTTGATGATCCGAGAATTGATAATTTGTAGAAACAAGTGAATATGAATGTTGTACGCATCGCTGAATTACAAGAACAGATAAACTTGCTAACAGCAGAGAAGTTTGATATGCTTGAGAGAATTGGAGGTTTAATCGTCGATAAGCAACAACTTGAAGCGATGATGGCAAGTATTATTTCTGAGAATGAACGGCTGCGTTTGCGAATGACAGAGTACGAAGAAGAAAGATTGAGAAATAATCGAAGGATGGATATTTTTGAGAAGATTCTTGAGAAGAAGTTTGGGTTGAGTATATCTAAAGCGATTGATGAGATTGAACGTACTGAAGCTAGAAAAAGAGTTGCAGAACGAGAACGATTGGCTAAGCAACAATCTGATGCATTAGGAAAAGGAAAGGGTAAGATTGATGAGGATTCTGTGACTGAAGAAGCTATGCCAGAAGCTGAATCTGGGCTAGTACAGTGTTGGGATATTGTAGTGTACGAGGAACCGAAGAACTTTATTCTGATAGGAAAGCCTGTTGATATAGATTTCCTGGATATTTCCCAACGACATCGAGAGTGGTTGATGAAAAAGATGGGAAAAGATAGTAAAGAATCGGTCGAAGAAAAAGAAAAGGAGGAAGAGATAGAAGATACTGAAGAAGTTGACATTGATGATAAAGATTCTAGTGATTCGAATGATGGTAATGATGATGATAATGTGGGAGGATCAGGTGTTCGTGTAACAGATTCAAATATTAATGAATTAGTTGATCTTTCCGAGTATTTTGATGATTCTGAAAATCAAGTGGCTGAAGAGGAAGGGACAAACAAAGTTGAAGAATCAATAGATGCTCAGCAAACAGGAATCTTCACAGAGAATGTTACAACTTCTGTTCCTGTTGTGCAAAAACTGTTCATTTTATACCTTGAGCATGATGTAGAAGAGGGAGAGTTTGTACATAGTTACTCGAAGGAAGAGATAGCTGAAATGCTTGGAATTAGTGGAGAAAAGTTCGAGTTTTATTTTGAAGATGAGCTAAACAAGATAGATGTGTTCGAACCGAATGATTATGTTTTTGAGGAGATTGAAGACGCTAATGTTTATGATAACGTTGTCGTTGAAAGTGACTCTGATGAAGATACAAATGATGCCGTTCAGGGTACAGAGGATTTACCAACGTTTATCGATTTATTCACAGCAGAGAATTCTGAGGAATTACAAAGGAAAGTTTCGGAAGCTGTTAAAGAAGGAAGGATTCCAGAAAAGATGACTACAACTGAGGTTGTCGAACAGAAAAAGAAATGGATTAGGGAGAGTCCAGCTAAATGAAAGTTTAAAAGACCCTTGGTGTTTTTTACTAGAGATGCTGATATTTCTTTGGGTGATATTTTGAGTTGGGGTTGGATTGAAGAGCTGGATGTTTATGTGATTAAGAGAGAAATTGGGATTCAATACTTTCGATGCTTAAGCGACATCAAAACTCTACAATATTGGGACATTAAGGAACTTGTGCAAACATTAACCTAAAGATGAAGTTCCATGATCAAAAATTGTGGAGATTGATTAAATTTGAACCGAAGCATGGTTTTGTTCACTGGAAACCGCATTATCCGTGTCGTAAGGAAGATGCAGTAACAAAAGGGAAAGATATTACGATGATAATAAAGAAACCACGGGTGTTGAAAAACAAGCCGATGATTAAAATGGAGCAAGATTTCTATACGATCTTCAAGTGGTGGCATTACGATTCTAATACAGGTGAGGCTGTTATTTGTGTACACCCTGATGAAGATGCGTGGAAGATAACTGAGGAATTAACCGAAGCCGTCATAACACATAAAAGAATATTTGGGTTGTGGCGAGGCATTCGAGTACTAGACCCTATGTGGCTAGTAAATTGTTCGAAGAAAGACATTGAATGTTTATTTTATAGCAAGATCAGTTTTGAAGAAAAGGATCAGGAGCAAGCACTTCAATTTCAAAAGGTCATAAATGTGTGCTTTGCAAATGATATACATTCTGGATCGAATTGGAAGACAAACTGGAGGAAGATTGAAAAGAAAGAGTTGAAGAAAACTGAAGAAAAGGAAGCTCGGATTGCTGAACGTTCAAGAGTAGCATCATTAAGGAGTTTTCAGTTTTTGAAGCGACGTCCTCTTACCGATCAAACACCTATTGCTTCTGAGGAACGTCGAAAACCGTTAAAGAGATTTTTTGGGCGTTAAAGTCAAATCAAATTGAAGTTTCTAAGATTATCCAGACTACGGCAACATCCAAGGGGGAGTTTGTTGGTAGATAATGTCTATTTCCTACGTCTAGGATTTATCTGGATTGTTTATAAAGTTTACACGTTAATGATTATATGAGAAATTGTAAATTTTATGTCGTAATACACTGTGATTCGCACGAAACACAGAGTGTTTCGTACGAGTGAGTCACTCGTACGAAATACTATTTCGTACGAATCATAGTGTTTGTTGTTAGTGCACGCACTTCAGTACGAGTCATGTCGACCTATAAATAGGAAAGTGTTGTGTTAGAGCTGGATACGGATTTGTCATTTCATATGGCGAAGCTCTGTCAGTTTGTTGACTTGCGTCTGTAATTTGAACATCTTTAATAGATCAGAAGAAGTTAAACAGTAAATTTTTGTCTTGTTTATCATATCTACCTCTCTAGCAATGAATTTCGCCTCTGCTAGTTGAGCGAGATCAGATCAATTACTCATTTCAGGAGCTCGATCCCCGTCCACAGTTTTGTTAGTTCTAAGGTGTATTAGTAAAATCACTTGCTGTAGAAAATGTTTATTGGAGAGAGCTAGGATGGTAAATATTTATGGTTTCTAAAAGGTTTTGGTGATAATAGACTAACTAGTTGAAGTGTGCGCGTAGATAAGAGTGGAATATAGTTTTAAAGAAACGGAACGTTTGACAAGATTGAGCCGGTGGGGACGTTTACAAAGATGGATTGAAATTTTAGGCTGATTCATTGTAAATAAAGTTTGGATGACAGGTTAAGGGAAGAATTGGGAATATCGTGGTATGGTATTGAACAATTCGGTAGGTGCATGCGAGGGATAAAAATGGTATGAATATCGGATAAAATGCAAAAATGGAATGTTGAAAGATGCTAGTGATAGTTGTAGAGGTTAAAGCTAACGATTTTGAGAATGAAGCTTTGTCATGGATAATCGAGTACTAATCATTTCAAAGTGGGGTCACCAAAGTTTGTTACGAATCAAATGTATCTATCAAGGTCCGGGAAAGTACCAAATTTCTCATGGCACGTTTTACGAAAGTTTGGTAACATGGTAGGGACACTTATATATAGGGATTACCAGCGGCGTATCCACCATGTTCACACCATGTTACATCCGTTGCGCTATTCGGTGTCATATTACGTTCCATGTTACGATTACAGTAGAACCCACTATGGTTTTCATGCGCCTACCAATATAATCCCGTGTGCACCCATGATTATTTTGGTTTGTGCGTGATCCGCATAGTTTATGCTAGTAGTGTACGGGTGAGATTACATTTAGTATTACAAGCAGAAGGTGTGCAAGATAGCGTATAAAAATTAAGTAATGTAAGCATGATTGTATGTATGTATGAGTGTGTCGAACGTGGGCGAAACCACTCGGGTTATGCCTACTTATAGATTTCAAGTATGACTACTAAGTAGTGCGAATGTATAAATTTTGAGCATGATAGAAGACTAACACGTATAACGTTAGCATGTAGTATCGAGCGTATAGGTGAAATAAAATGGGATTTAGCATATATAAGCTACCATGAAGTTGCGAGTGTGTAAAATACAAAGTGTAATGGTAATATTGTCATGTAATATTGACTGTATAAATAGAAACGTGTAAGGCGATATGCATGTGTATGGTTGCTTGAGTCAAAACATTGAGTTGGTTGAAATAAATTAAGTCGGGTTTGTCGGGAATGAAGTACCAAAATTGTGAATGTCGGGTGAATATTAAGAAAAGTATTAATTTTTTGATGTAAGATGTAGCTTGTTAAAAAAATGTTACCTTGGTTTCAAAAAAAAATTTAGGATTTGAGTATGTCGAAGATTGTCCGACCTAATGAGTCTTTCATGCCCACGTGTTTAGATTTAGAATTGCTTATTAACATTCTTGAAAAAGGCTTTAAAATAGTGAACTTGCTTCATTGAAGGTGTTTTATATCGAAATAAGGAAAGTTCTGTTTGAAAATTCTGTGGATAAACTTTGATTTTTGAAAAAAAAATTATTTATTTATTTATTATTATTATTATTTTTTTCAAAATGTACTTGTATGTATGTGAGAGAAAGTTTTCGTTGGTTCTTCGTTGGGAAAAACTGTCTTTAGAATGATAGTATAAAGTGAGTGTGTTCTATTGATTGGACGAATTATAAAAAGTGTGGGCAAGAGGTTCATTAGACTGTCTAAGTTTAATAGATAGCTTTTCATAAGATTTTGAAAATTGTGAAAGAACCGTTAAATATCTTTAGGGGTTTCGTGTATATGATTTACGTAAATAAGTTGTAGGGTGAGAAATCGTTTGGATAAAATAGTAAGGTTCGAGGTTCATGCATAAATGAGAAAAATTGAAACAATGATAAAGGGTTTGGGTATAAGTTTTGATATAGTGATTGTTATGAAAATAGTCGAGTTGGAGTTGGACGTCGACTCATTTCTCCAACTTGAGTTGTGCGATAAAGATATCTAGGTGATCGACAATAAAATCACGTTTGAGCATGTAAGTATCTCATAGCACGTATGAGTTCAAACTGATGACATAAGCATAGCAAGTATTCAAAGGTATAAACAAGTATGAGTGCGTAAGGAGTGTAAATTTAGTTGGTTTGCAAGAATTATTATTATTTTTGATTGCGAAAGGCGTGCGAATTGTTCATCGGGTTCGAAATGAACCAGATAACAAGTATTAAAACACATAGAAATTGAGATCGCATAAAAGATAGGCTTAGTAAAATATTGGAGTGCTTTGGGTTGAGAAGCATCGACTATTCCAAAGTGAATCGAAGATCCTTTCAAATTAGAGAAACGTGCTTTGTCCTATAGGTAAAATGCTCTCGTCAAAAAGCGATTAATGGCATTTTACCCTTCAAGTTACTACACGTCTCAAATTTGATCAAAAAGTCGAAACTATGGCGAGATTGAAAATCGAGGAGTGGGTTGGACAAGATGCGGGTTTCACCCCTAACCTGACAACATCGTACCCTGAGCGTGGTTTGTACTTACCAAACGAGAACCAAATTCTGACTCGTTGGTAAGGGTCCACTAGAGTATGTAATAGAAATTTTCCATCAAGGTATGGATATCACTCCTAACTTGATGGCGTAATTTTGTGAAAAACCGAATACACGGATTGAGAGTCGTTCAACAAAGTGTGGGTTTCACGCCTATTTTGGTGAAGTCGTCTCGTTTGTATTACGAGTGTCTTCAAGACTTCAAGTGTGTATATTGTGTAAATGGTCTTAGGAAAGACACATTGTATATATTAAGACCAAAAGAAATAGGAAGAAGCAAGGTAGGGAGAATTAACATTTTAAGCAAGAATCAAGAATGGCCAAAGTGGTCACTTAAACTATAGACTAGGTCGAACATGGCAATTCTACCTAATTCCCTATAGTTATGGCTTTGATACCAATCTGTAACAGCCCAGCGTAACCGCACCATGGTATTGCCCGCTTTGGCAGCCAGCACGCCCACAGCGCCTGCCCCTCACGGCTTTAAAGCGCGTCATGATGGTGAAGGGTATCCAGCCCCTTATAAGGAAGCTTTTTTTTCCCTTCAGAACTGATGTGGGATATCACACTCCAAGCATGCTTTACCACCCACCCAGTCACTGTTTGCTTTACAGTTGTAAAAGCAACTGTAAAAGCAAGACTGATAGGTTAGTAGTAAAAAATCTAAAGGACAATAGTACAAAATGAAAAGATTCTCTGACTTAAGGAGTTGGTATTTGAAAAGGTTAGTACTTCACAGCTGTTAAACCAAACCTGTTACTAAGAAGACTAACTGAGAATATGTCAGTTTAAGGTAGATTGTAACTAATTGTAAGTAAAAGGTTTGGTATTGAAAAGGGCTCTATTCATGACAGGTGTACGAAATGTTGACTATAACATCAGTGGTTACTGAGTCAGTGGTTGAATCAGTGGTTTCTGATCAGTGAGTTAGTGGTTTGCATCAATGGTTAGTGAGTCAGTGGTTGAATCAGTGGTTTTGCATCAGTGGTTTCTGATCAGTGAGTTAGTGGTTTGCATCAATGCTTAGTGACTATAACATCAGTGGTTAGTGAGTCAGTGGTTTTCATAACAGTTGAGAAATTATTTTCATTGTAATGCTTTCGTATTTATGATTGCTTGCATATGACTCACAATCTCCCCCTCAGCCTAAGATGACTGATTTGTTCGTACAAAATGTAAGGAAAATAGCTTAGATTAATAATCGATGCAAGTGATTAAATAGAACATTACCGGCACAGATGATGCCAAAACTAAACATTAAAAGAACTTTATTATGATTACTTGTTGTACGCTAAACATTACAAGAACAGATGATGACAAAACTAAACTTATTACTGATCTTTATTTCTAATCAATGATTCCCTGATTTGGCCTTTGAACTGAAGTTCAAAGTCCAGGGCAATCATGTCTTCTACATCCCTTTCAAGCTCAAGATTCAGCAAGTCTTGGATACCTGCTACATCCAGATCGTATGCATCCTCCATCTTTATCCTTTGAACTCTACCATCTGACCTGAGTAATGTCAATTCATGGTTGTCTTTGTTAGACTTCCATTTTAGAATTTTTGACTCAGATGGTTTCTTGGGAGTAGTGTTATTTTTGATGAGTTGGGTGAGGTTGGTCTGGATACAAGTGTGGATATTGAGGCTCTAAGCTGCTCACTTGCAGCATCTAAGCCAAACAAAATTTGGTTCTTTATTCCCTCTTTTCTCAATTCCTCATGCATCCTTTGATCTTCTTCTTCTACCCGCTTTTGCCTCTTTGCTTGATTCAAGACAATGATAGATAAGCTTGTGGTTGAAGTTAATCTTTTAGGACCAAGTTAATCTTTTGGATTTCTTGGAATAGAAGGATCCTTTTTTCTTAATTCTTCCAACCTTCTCTAGGTATCTACCACTTTAGATTCCGACCATCTAGCAATCTGCCTTGTTGTTCAATATAAAGCATCAAAAAGCTCGGCTTTCATTCTCTTAATCTTCAGAGCATGGTCTTGGCTTTCAGTTTTGGCCTTTTTCCAAACTGGAGGAGTAGGCTTCTTTGAAGAGTCTTTGAGCATAGAATGAATTCTTTCAATTTCTTCTTTAAGCTCATTAGCCGACCAGCCTTTAAATTGTGCCCATGTTGCTTTCTAAGGCTTATGCTTCATGACATGATCAATGTAAGTCCCGTAAACATATCAAACAAGTATCACTAACCTAATCAACAGCGGAAATTATGATCAGGAAGAAGCAACTTGAATAACTTCAATGATTATAACTTGCATACACCAAAGATGTCAGATACAAGTTTTTGCAATCAACTCTCTAACCCCTGCTAAATGACCTTGCCCCTCTATTTATAAACATCATAAAGCCCATAATTACAACCCAGGGCCCATTAGTCACTAGGAAGCCCACACTAACCCCAAAAGCCCAAATACACCACTAATGAATAAACCTTGAAAGCTCCAAGCCCAACATTCTCCCCCTAGGTTTACTTCATTTGTCCTTCGATTGAGCATCGACACCTAAACGTCCAGCAATAATACCAGCAACTGCAGTCATCCAATCTTTAGCACAAACCTCGTATAGCTCTGCAGTTCGTATTTGATGAGAAGCAAGAACTTGTAAATCTTCATCATGAAAGCTAACCAGATCCACCGCATCGTTCACCCTAAACGCCTTCTTTTTTGTCACAATAGCAACACTTCTGACTTTCGGATCGTATAACCAAAAGTTGAAGTTCTTCAGAATTCCCTATGGAAAGGTAGGAGCAACCGGGATAACTAACTCTTTGTCCATTGGCGGCCATATCACAGATTTAAACCTCTTGCCCATGTGCGCATCGCGAACTCCCTTAGCTGCTCTCAAGTACGGTTCAGCGGTCTTCATACTCTTAAACCCGCTCCTAACCTCAAGTTCAAGCTTCTTAAAGAATCTCCCACCCGGTCCACGCTCTGTAGTGTCGTCATCAGTGTACGGAGCTCTCAAAAGGTCAGTCAACGCAAATTTAGTCCATGTCTCAAACTGCGAGTCTTTCGAATAGTATTCCCTGGTTCCATCCTGGCGCACGATGATCCACATATTTTTAACATGATCATACATCCAACTCAGCACCTTCGACTTGTTTCCCACCTTACTATAATAACTTGATCCCAACTCCATTACATATCTCTCGGACTGATTGGTTGGATCTTTCAGCTGAAAATTCTCGTCCAGTGGATTCACATTAACATTCTTCATCAAGACCATTTGCTTCTTCTTCCTCTGATCTGCAGCACGTTTCTGACTGGCGGTGAACTTTTTGCGTGGATCGCTTAAATAATCATCGAGACCGGCTTGATGTTCGACTGCCAACTGCGCAGTCGCCAACCTCTGTTCTTCAGTTTCTTCTGCCATACGCTGTTGTGCCGCACGATGTCTAGTTTCAACATTCATCGGATCATCGGTGGGATCACTAAACTCCCTTCCAAACTTGTTCTCCAGCTTTCCCCTTAAATCAAACACAAGATTCATAAGCATCATGACATCTCCTTGCAGCTGATCGATAGTTTGATCTCGAACATCTAAGCGATTCTGTAAAGAGGCAATCTGAGCATCCTTTAACATAACCTCCTGTTCCAACACAACTACTTGTTTCTTCAAATAAACTACATCCACCTCTATATCATCATCATCACTGTCCAATCCCCCAAACTCGAATGCCCTCTTCTCAGATCTACGCACATAATCGTCAGCAACATTATCAGTATATCCGACTCAACTACCACCCGCTTTCGAACCACCAGCACCTGACGAACTACCTCCAAATTCCATCATTCGCAGAGCCGTGTCAGCAGCACCCGATATAACTGTGGACTGTGTAATGATAGGAGCGGTTTGCTGTGCATATGAAATAGGCGTGTCAACCGTCGATGTATGAACAACAGATTCAGCAACAGTAACCTCAGCAACAGTGATCTCAGCAGTAGTAGATGTAATTAAATCAGAGGCAGCAACAGTAACAACAACGGGAGCTTCAGGTGTACTAGATGAAATACTCGGCCCAGTTCTTCGCCTCTTGATTAACGGTACCTCATCTTCTTCGTCTTTGTCATCTTCTTCAGTCTGAGCGGTTGGTGCAACAATAGACGGAATGTCAAGTGGGGATCACCCTATTTCTCTTGTATATCTTTCAATTGAGCGATCAAGGCTGCTAGGTTCTTAGACGACAACTCTGGTAGAGCAGGAGTCAAGGTGGCATTGAACACATCAAGATCGTCCAGAAAGGCTTGGCCAACATCATCCTCATCATCGGTGACTAAATCCTCTACTTCTATCTCCTTTTCTTTTGCCGGTATGTCGTGTTCTTTAGCCACTATCACGTTTACTGAAGGAGGAGGAGGTGGTGGAGCATGTAAACCAACAACTTCAGAAAACTTTCCGAACTTCTTCAGAGGAAAACAACCTACAAACACCGTCTTTGAAGTAGAGCGGTTCTTCTTCATTATGGCAACGATAGTAGGCCCCATTGGCTTCATATTCAGTAGGTTAGCGTCTGTAGCATCCTTTGCCAAATCCGAATAACGAGCATCAAGTATCAGCTGGATAAAACGTGGATATAACGGGAATATCCATTTCTTGGACTGCTCTAAGATTTTCTTCATGCTATCGAAGATATAACCAGAATAGTTCTACTTCTAGTCCATGACTAATGAAACTATCGCAGATGTCTGGGCCTGATTTGGCTGATCCAGTCTGCCTTGTTTTCCGACACACACTGCATGAACACGTGTATGAGTAACCTCCAGTATGCCGGAAACATCTTCTTCAACAGCGGCGGATAAGCACCCTCATATCCCATCTCCATAAGTACAGGCAGCACCTTCTCTTTGGCGTAAGTAGTTGGATCACTGAAAGTATCTGTCAGCTGTAGCACCTCCCTCACACAAGCTTCGTTCACCACAATCTCTTTCCCTTGAATCTTCGAATGTATAAATGGTCTACCATCTTCACCCCTCGGCTTAATACATGCTCTTTTCCAAAATGAATGGACTAGATCTCTATATATCACTGGGTTAGCACGGAGAGCGTAAGCAATTCTACAAGTATTAAGCCCCACTATCATCGCCTAAAATTCCTGAAAGAACTCAGCCGGAGGGTCTGAGAGATACCTGGCCTGGTTGTGAAACTGTTCCTCAATTAGCATCACCGCGTCAAAAGCTTCTTCCACCATATCTGTCAAAAATCAACCAAGTTAAATCCAACTAACGGAAGTTAACTGAGTTTAACATTATAGCAGTTAAAAACTCACTGGGTAGGTCAAACAGAAGTCAAGGTTCAAAATAATACTAGCTCAAATTAATTAAGGGGTTCAATAGTTGAAAAGGTCCAAAAACTTCACATCCGGATTATTGACAGTTCAAAATGAATCCGGAATGAACCCTTTCATCAATCTGGATTGAAGGAGGTCAAAGATGCAATCCGGATTATATATTGTATCTCGGATAGATATGCATTCCGGATGAAGATCCAATCCGAAATGATATCCGAGTTCATCATTTCTGATGAATACCAATCCGGAATGCAATTCGAAATGCTTAGGACTTGAAGATCAATCCAGAATGCGATCCGAAATGCATTAAATGTTCATTAATTTTATCTGGAATACATATGTTAACTGCAGTTGTACCTAATCCGGAATACGCTGTCTGAAATGCACAATTCGAAAGAGAGAATTAGAGAAGACAATGTTAATTTGGAATTAGGATAATCCAAAATGAAATAAGAGATGCCAATATATATTTCCGAAATGAGCTTGGGCCTGGGACTTGAATCCGAAATGGACTCGTGACAGGCCCAATTCAGAACAGTAACACAGTGGGCCTGTCCGGAAAGATCTAAAATGGGCCTTTCCGGAAAAGCCCAATCCGAAACAGTAACCCTCTTTGGCCCAAAGAAGCCCAATTCGGAACAGTAACATTTTTTTTAGTTTTCAGAATTTAAACCAATTTCATTAGGCTGGCCCAAATCCCAAAGCACACTAGGCCAGTCCAATATCTCTTGATAGAAAAACATCCCACCAAAATTCATCAAGTAAACTGACCAAGCATCCAACCATTTTTTTTAACATTTCACAAGGAGAACTTATTAAAACAAACATAAACACTTAACACAACCTTGCTAAGGGATCAAATCGTTTCAAACGCTAACCAAGGAACATTTTTCAGTATGAGCAGGTTAAGTTGGTCTAAGCGATTGTCAATATACTTGACCACTTTAAATCTAAAACTCAATCCTTGTGGTTCAGGCATTATGATACGCTTAGGGTAATATTATACTAAGATACTCGTGTGTCCCATACCATCACATACCCCCGCGATCAAGGTAAGCACAACGGTTCATCGTAGCAGGTGAGTATACCGTGGTCATCCTTTATTGTACAACATCAGGCTATTGGTGAACAGGTCAGTACTTCCGTACAGCAGAGAGACCAATAGTGACTGACAAGGGTTAGACAAATACCTTATGAGGTACGTAAGAACTTAGAAAGAAACTTTTGTTCTCTTAGGTTTTGGCTCTTTTATAAAGATATCTTGACTGTGACTAGGTCTGCATATAATTTGGATGCAACAGAAGGGCAATCAAGATATCCCCGGATGACTCAACAACATAAAGACCCGAAACCTCAGATGTTGGCTATCTATCAATGCAAGATTTAAGACCATAAAATCATATGCCTACAGTAAGTGACCCACTGAGTACATAGTTCGTTATGTTTATATCATTTGACTTTCCCCATCCGGTTGAGTTTTAGACCTACCAACACATCACTTTCGATCCAAATCTTTTCCGCTTCTATACCTTACATGTGTTAGTCAAACATTTTATCACGAATATTCATTTCATTTCCCTATCCTAGCAAAACAATTTTTTTTAAAGATTTCTCCCCCTAAATTTGTGCATAGATATATGAACAAATTTATGAAGCAATGAAAAGAAAAGAGGAACAGTAAACAAACACGAAGACAGCAGATGCCTAGGTAGAAAACCGAATCATTTTGAGAAGATCCACAAGCACTTGAAAACGCGCGTTGCTAACGGGTTTCGTGAACGAATCTGCCACATTTGCATCAGTGTGGATTTGCTCAAGCTTTACGAGACCCTTTTCATAGCAATCGCGGATAAAATGAACTTTAATGTTTATGTGCTTGGTTTTAGAGTGGAAAACAGGGTTTTTAACTATTTGGATCGCGGCATCATTATCAAAATAAATTGTTGTTTTTAGATAAGTCAAACTGTAATCTGCAAGCTGATGTTGCATCCATAAAACCTAGGAGTAACAAGCAGAGGCTACAACATATTCTGCTTCTGCAGTGGAAAGCGAAACCGTCTGTTGCTTCTTGCAATGCCACGAAATTAAGCGATCTCCCAGAAATTGGCAACCAGCCGAAGTTAAGCGCATGTCCCTATCTGTACCTCCAAGATTACTGTCAGAGAAAGCAATCATTTCAAATTCAGAATTTTTAGGACACCAGAGGCCCAGTGATGGAGCCCCTTTGAGGTACCTAAAAATTCTTTTAACAGCATGTAAATGGGAAAGTTTAGGAGTAGCCTGATAACGAGCACACTGGCAGACGACAAAATTGATATCTGGCCGACTAGCAGTGAGATACATGAGTGAGCCAATCATTGAGCGATACATGGTAGGATTAACAGGCGTTCCTTCGGCATCTTCATTTAGCAGAGGCCGTTCTGCAATATGGGAAGCCATAGGCTTGGAATCTATAAGCTTGAATTTGGCAAGAACGTCGTGTACGTATTTTCCTTGATGAATGAGTATACCCTGTGGGCTCTGACAAACTTGAAGTCCTAAAACCATGGTCATCTCCCCCAATGAGCTCATCTCAAATTTCTTCTTCATGATTTCTTCGAATTCGCGGCACAAACCATCATTGATGGAACAAAAGATAATATCATCAACATAGATTTGGACGAGGATAATGTCCTTATCAACGGGAGGTGCTTGATGCAACCTGTACAAAGCCTTGTCTAGTTTATAGGCATAATCTAGCTTGTTAGGATCAGTAAAGCCTGGTGGTTGTGCCACGTATATTTCCTCTTTCACCTTGCCATATAGAAATGCAATCTTGATATCCATTTGATAGACAGTAAAATCCATATAAGATGCGTATGCTAAGAAGATACGTATAGCCTCCAAACGGGCGACAGGTGCATAGACCTCATCATAATCTAAACCTTCAATCTGTCGAAACCCCTGCACCACCAGTCTAGCTTTATTCTGAACGATAACTCTAGTGTCATCATGCTTGTTACGGAAAACCCAACAAGTTCCAAGATCACGCTTTCCCTGAGGCAGCTTCACCAATTGCTAAACACCAAGCTTTTCAAATTGATTGAGTTCCTCGTGCATAGCATCAACCCAGCCTGGTTCCTACAAGGCAACATCAATACTTTTAGGTTCAATTTGGGAAATAAAGCAAGAATAGGGACATGTATTAATATCCCCAGATTGGCTGCGTGTGCAAACAGCAGCGTTGACAGGACCGATGATATTCTCAACGGGGTAATCACGCTGTAAACGTTGCGATATTGGTGTAGCGGGAACCAAAACATCTGTTTGCAAGTTGGTGACACTAGCTGAAGTAACTCTAGATGTCTCCCCCTCAACAGAGGCACCAGTAGAAGTATGTGGTGAGGAATCCACCGCACAATCGAGGGGAGTAGGCTCGGGAAACAAAGGGGAACCCAAAACATCAGGAGGAAAGCCTTCATTTATCGTAGGAGGCTCTGGATTAGAAACCACATCTTCAGGAGGATTCGGCTATACAGGCGAAGAGATAGGTGGGTCTTGAGAATGCGAAACTGTGGAGGAAGGCGAGACAGTGTCATTAAATCCAGGAGGATCCACACATAGCTGCTTTAAAGTCTCATTTAGCGCGGCAGCGTCAGCATCATCGTCAGAAGTAATGGGCATCGTTGGAAGGAGATAATTCGAACTATTTCCTGTAGGCACATTAGAAGACACATCAAAATGATTAAATAAAGTGGAGTAGTCATACAACCAGTCCGGACCAATGCGTCTGTCCTTGGGATTTTCCTCCAGCCAACCCAAATTGTAGGTTTCAACTACCATCTTCTTGATCTTGTTATAAACGCGATATGTCGTACTTTAGAATAACCAATGAAAATGCAAGGATCCTCGCATGCTTCAAACTTTCCTTTAGCGTCCATGAGAAGGAGAACACAAGGACATCCGAATTTGCGGAAATGCTTGACCGAAGGTTTGCGACCTTCAACCACTTCGTATGGAGTCTTCATGTGGCGTTTATTGATCAGGGCATGATTCTGAATATAGCATGCAGTGTTAATTGCTTCTGCCCAGAAGATGAGAGGTAACTCGGATTCAACCAGCATAGTGCGCGCAGCCTCAATAAGTGTTCGATTTTTGCGTTCTGCAACCCCATTTTGTTGTGGGATTCTGGCTACACTGAACTGTCGGTCAATCCCCTTGGAGGAGCAGAAGGAGTTTAAGGTATGATTCTTAAACTTTATCCCATTATCACACCGAATAGCCTTCACCGTAGAATCTGTCTTGTTTTCCATAAGCGTGACAAATTGTTTGACTAGCTCAGCGGTTTCACTTTTATGTGTGAGAAAGACAACCTAGGTGAATTGAGAGTAGTCATCAATAATAACCAGACAGTAGGCCTTCCCTCCAATGTTGCGGATGTCTGTTGGACCGAAGAGATCCATATGGAGTAGTTCTAAGACCTGAGAAGTGGAGGGTACGACTTTGGTTTTGTATGGCTGTCGATGTTGTTTTCCACGCGCGCATGATTCACATTTTTCGATCTTCATGAAGTCACGAACTGGTAGATCTCTGACTAAACCACCTTTTGCAAGAAGATTTAAATTCATCATGTTGATGTGACCCAGTCTGCAATGCCATAGCATGGCGTCATGTTCAGCTGTCGAAGAGAAAAGGCACATGAGCTTGTCAGAAGGAGCCTTGTTCATATCAATTACATACGCATTTCCTTTTCGTGCAGCTTTCAGAAGAATCCAATCATCTGGAATGATTAAACCTGGTTTTAGCACATAACATCCTTTCTTTGTGAAGAGAACATCCAGATGATTGTCGCAGAGTTGAGACACACTCAACAGACTGTGCTTCAATTCTGGTACATAATTGACATTCTTAAAGCTTAGGGCTCCATTGCAAACAGTTCTCTCATAGTGATTTTCCATGTTTCTCCACCTGCGAAGGAAACAAACCCGCCATTGAAAAACTGAATGTCATTCAACTGCGAGATGTCTCCTGTCATATGCCTGGAACAGCCGCTATCAATATACCATAATCGAACAAGAGCGCGCCAGAGCTGTTCCTTCACATTTCAACAGGTTTTAGTTAGAAACAAGAACCTAGGCCATGGAAGATCTGGGTTTTCCATTTGCATCAATATAAGTAACCTCACGAAAGATCAAATTAGTTGAGGATGAGGTTGATGGAGCTTTTGATTTAATAGACAAGGGGTTAGCAGACTGATTCTTGGCCACCAACTTAGGCCTCCAGGTTACCGAATCAGACCTCTGCACATTCCTAGGAGTGCTAGAGGGATTCTGGGAAACTGAAGGTCTTAAGGGTGTAACTGTTTGTTTCTTGGCCAAGTTCCAGTCTTGATCAGAAGACTTAGCCACAAATCGAGCCTCAGGTGGGCGATTAGGCATGGCCTTCTGATGTCTGGAATACAAAATTTTGAAAGAGGTAAAGGTCTTTTGACAATTTCGAGCAATGTGCCCGGGAGATCCACAATTGAAACAGGTCTGCCTCTTCTGGAAGAAAACAGTCCGTTCGGCTTGGGAAATTCTGGGCAATTTGTCTGTCAGTTTCTTGATGTCGTTTACTGACAGCAGATGCACGGTCTTGGTCTTGACGGTGTCCTGCGCACAACCATCAGCACACTTGTTAGTTTTGTGATTTGAATTGAAAGATTTTGGACATGGAGATTTTGGCAATATTTTAACTGATGTCTGTCAGCTGGTTGCTTAACAGATTTAGTGTGTGACTGCTTAGTTAATTCCTCAGTTTGATGAGAAGATTCAGCAGTTGCCGTTTCAGTTTTTGTAGACGCTTGTTTGGTTTTCTTCTTTTTAGATCGACGTGTTCTCCTCTTTTTAGTCTTACTCTTCAAATCGCACTCCGTGACGGATTCTGTAGAGGACATGAGTGGCTCTACAGGGACATCCTGTTCTGAAATTTCAGCAGATGACTGTGGAATCTCGCATTTTGAGAAGTTTGAGGTTCCGATTCAAGATCAGGTTTAAAATTTTCACTTGAATCAATTAGAAAAGTGTGTTCATCTTCTGTCGTTTCAGAATCAGT
The DNA here is from genome assembly GCA_947069175.1 of Scalesia atractyloides. Classification (NCBI taxonomy): domain Eukaryota; kingdom Viridiplantae; phylum Streptophyta; class Magnoliopsida; order Asterales; family Asteraceae; genus Scalesia; species Scalesia atractyloides. The sequence goes on from CAMTDV010000116.1 coordinate 37,638,441, forward strand.
CCCTTGTGTTGAGTCATCCAAGTCTTCTAGAAATATGTCACCATCAACGTTGACAGAAACAGTTGGTTGGTCGTCGTTCACACTGTCAACCCAAGGTGAGGCATCAACAGACGCAGCCTCTGAAGATGAACATTCGGTATCCTCAGTTGAAGATGAACATTCGGTATTCTCAGTTGAAGCTGATGAAGCTGAAACATCTGTTGATGCAGACCCTGAAGCTAAATTCATTTTCTCATCACACAAGTTATCACAGTTATTAGCATCGTTCAAAAAAAAGTAATTGATGAAAAACAAGAATTAAAACTGTCTAAATTCTCAACACAACCAACACTGTTTGAGCATGTAAAATGTTCAGCAAGAAATTGATTTAAAATGTCAAAAGCTGGTTTATAAAATGCATAATCATCAGCTGAATTGTCTGAATGTGTATTCAGACATTCCTCTTCATCACCCTGTGTGATATCCTCAACTAAAATTTCTTCTGCACATGAATTAGACACATTAGTATCGTTCACAAATTTAGTTTGAGCATCAGAAGATTCTTTTTCGTTAGATTTTTCTGCCTCAGGCACTTCTTTCTCCAATCCATCTGTACTTTCAGAGGGATGATTACCAGTTTCACGAGGAAGTGATGTAGAAGCCACAAAAACATCATCCCTCTTGAGTTCAATGGGTTTGGAGAACTTTGGGTAATAGGGCGTCCATGGTTTGGATAAATATCTAACGGTTTACCATACATCATTTTTTCAGCATTTTCTACCTCTTCCTCAGATTCAGGCATTCTAGTATAGTTATGATTATATGGTGGAGGCGCCCCATTGTACCCAAGGCCTTTAGTAAAGTTCTTTTGATAATTAAGCTGGAGGTCACATAAGTCCTTGACTAGTTTACTGGAAGTTTCAAATTTCTTAATGTTTATTTCATTTTCGTGAAGCTTCCCTGTCAAGGAATTCAGCTTGGCTACGGCTGCTTGAAGCTCTACGTCCTTTTTAGCTAGTAATAGCTTGTAGTTGTAGACCCAACATTACTATTGGTTCAAGTCTAGCTTTAGCTGAGCCATATCCTGTTTCTGAGCTTCGACCTTCTCCATAAGAAGCTTGTTCTTATGTTTAAGGGCGATGTTCTGTGACGCAGCTTGTTGATATTCAGCCACAAGAGTTGAATTGTGGGCGCGCATTTGTGATAATTTAAAACGACAACTATCAGAACAGAGTATTCGATTTACCATTTTCGAAAGATCGGGTGTCTCAGTTGTCTGCGCCATCATACAGTGGTTACTGTTCTTGGATAGATTCAAGGTTTGCATTTGAGCTGCAACATCTGCCCAGTTGAAACCCTCATGCTGTTGGGCTACCAGTGTTGTGGACTTCCCGCCTGAGCTGCTTGATGGACTCGTAGTTGACTTGGAAGGAGAGACGGGAACCAGCTAGCTGTCTGTCACTGCTCTGTATATCAGCGACCCTGGATGATTCATACCCTGACGGTGGCTTCTTGCATTCCCTAGCGAAGTGTCCTGGTTCGTGACATTGGTAGCATCTAAGTTTTTCCTTTATGAGACCAGTCTTCAAGTTTGACAAGGGTTGCCTTCCATATTTTTTCTGAAACTTGTTGACCCGAAAAGCAGCCATTGCTAAATTCCAAGAGACATCGATCTCGTCCAGGTCCTCCTCCATGATCTGATCAACTTCTGTTGGAAGAATAGATGGAGGGGTCAGATCACCTTCCAGGAAGGCGTTTAAGCTCTTGATCATTGATGCAGCAATAGCCAGTTTCTCTTCGTTTTCCTTAGTGAGAAACGCAGAGTTAGGCATGGGTTGAGTAGGTCCAGGGACTGGTGCAGCAGTTTGAGGAATGACGCCTTGTTGCAATGTTTGAGGAGTAGCAGGACTTAAAACCATGTTAGGATACTGAGTATGGTACTGTGTGTGAACTTGAGCAGCTGAGACCGTTGTAGGATTTGGAGATTGAAAACCATACACATACTGAGTGTTCTGAGGCGTGGCAATAGGACTGTAAACCACATTTCATCCACCCGGTGCTTGTGCATTTCCTTGCAGAGGACTATAGACGAGATTCTGTGACATTAAAGCCGCGTTCTGCCCTGTCATCCCTGCGGCCATCACACTGCTTTGATGGTTGATCTCCCTCTACTTGTTGTCGATTTCACATGATTTGATAGAGCTATCATCTCAGTGAGAGTGACATCATTTAAGTTATTTGTCTTTTTGATCATGCCCACGTCTGCATCCCAACTTTTGGGCAGTGAATTTAATAACTGTCGGTTCATGGCGCTGTTGGTGAGGGTGATCTCAGCTGAAATCATCTGGGAAACCAGCTTGACATAGCGACGTATCTGGTTTTCAATGGTTTCCCCATATATGTGATTGAATGAGCTGAATTGCTGATTCAGCTGATTTACCCTACTTGCTTTCATGTCGGCATTTCCTTCGTAGAGATTTTGCAACTCACTCCAAACCTCCTTTGTGTTTTTACAGTTTCTGACCGCGATAGAAATATCAGGTCCTAGAGCCATGGTTAGAGTTGCAGAAGCCTTCTCATCTTCCTCTATGATCTTGATGTCCTCTAGAGTCCACAGGTGCATGGGCTTGGGAATCTTCGTTTCAAGATCTTGCTATGTGTTGTACGCTATGGTTCTTGGACCATTCATGATGCATCTCCACACGCCGGGTTCTTTTGCCTTGCAGTACTGTTCGAAGCGGAACTTCCACTCGTAGTATTCATCTCCGTACAATAAACATGGCACTTTGGTGGAAGTGCCAATCACCTGATCCAGCTCTTGGTGGAGGGCTAAAGTTTGCGATTGCAGGGCAACCAGTGTGGAATTTGTCAGGTCTTGTGCGGTCATGAATCCAGCCATTGAAATTAAATTACTTAAAAATTTACCAAAATTGATTTAAAGTTTAATTAATTTTAATTGATTCTGAGGAACAGTACTGAATCCGAAAAGGTCAATTCTGTAGTCAAAGATGGTCAACCCGGAAAGATTTTCCGAAATGGCAATCCGAAAGTCAAAGTTGGTCAACCCGGACTGAAGACTCCGAAATGAACAATTCGGATTGCTGAATCCGACTTGAAGATCCGAAATAGAAAACCCGAGATGAAATCCGAAATAAGAAGGCCGAAATGCAGATCCGAAATCCAAATCCAAAATGGAGAATCCGAGATGTAGATCCGGAATAATCAACTCTGAATTTAAATCCGGAATCAAGAATCCAAAATGCCTGTCTTATCTTCTGAAAATCCGGAACAGTGATCCAATCCGTAACCCCGGCTTTTCTGTAACTGAATTCCGAGATTCAAGGAATTCAAACACCGCAACAGTAACTCGGACTACAATCCGAAACAAGCAATAGTCCGGGATCAATCCGAAATGGACGATCTCCTTCGTGTTCTTTGGAATCCGGAACAGTAGTTAATTCGAATTATGAGAACCTTCTTCGTGTTCTTCGGAATCTGGAACAGTACCAGATCCGAATTCTTCACAAGTTTTTCGAGTTCTTCGGAACAGTAGCCTCCGACGATGAATAGTGATCCGGAACACCAAAAACCGATCCAAACAACAGCAACACACTTCAAAAACATCTTCAATCAGCAATACCCGGAGCCTGTATTAGATAGCAGGCTCTGATACCAATTGTAAGTCCCGTAAACGGATCAAACAGGTATCACTAACCTAATCAATAGCGGAAATTATGATTAGGAAGAAGAACAACTTGAATAACTTCAATGATTAAAGCTTGCATACACCAAAGATGTCAGATACAAGTTTATGCAATCAACTCTCTAACCCCTACTAAATGACCTAGCCCCTCTATTTATAAACATCATAAAGACCATAATTACAACCCTAGGCCCATTAGTCACTAGGAAGCCCACACTAACCCTAAAAGCCCAAATACACTAATGAATAAACCTTTAAAGCTCCAAGCCCAACAATCAAGATGATCTTCTATCAGTTCTGGATCATCAGTGGTTGGATGTTCAGACATAGACTTACTAAGCTCCTTAGCAAATTCTTCAATGCTTCTGACTTTGCTCAGTTGGTATTGTAAGGAGAGTTGTAAAATCATGTCATCTTTATCTTTTTAATTTTCTTTTTCAATGTATTCAACCTGTTTAGCTTTCACGCCCCAACCGATGGCGAAAACATTAGAGTTAGACGAACAAGATTGCTCGAGACTTCATAACACTAATTGTGATAATATTTAATTAAATAACTCATTTCATTTCATTCATCAATCGTCAAATACAACATAATTCAAATACAAAATAACATCAAATGAGACAAGTTCAACGAAACCAAAATAAATAACTTAGTATTCTAAGCGTGTTTCTATGCTAATCCTACTAAGTTTTGTCATATCAACATCATCAACCTGCAACATGTTAAAAAGTATAGTTCAATAACAAAGTATTGGCGAGTACACAAGTTTGAATCATAGCATAAGTAGTAAAAACGTTTATACAAATCCACATGATAAGCTAGTATACGAGATTAATGTAAACAAGGCATGTGCTACAAGTTAATCCTCAAGTGTCACCACATAATAGATTAAAAACTTAACATGACCACAAGAATACGGGCGGTGCGTTACTTCGATAGCGCTATATATGTTAAGGGGAGGCTCGTACGAAGTTAATGACAATTAGTATCACATAAGAATGTTCCAAGTAAACAAATCGAGTATCACATAACTATAGCATGTATGATGGATTGTTTATGTGATTGCATAGAATAAAGTTTGATTTAGTGTGTTTATGATATATTAACATATTGCACCAAAAAAGTGTAAAGCGTAAAAAGACACTCGAGTGTACTCAAGGTTTTGCAAAGTTAATTCCGTGAAAGTGTTTGGGTTGATTAGGGGATGAACACCGAGTTACCCTACACAAGGAAACGTAGGTGTGTGAGTATTGGAATAACGATGGAGTTCATTAATTTAGAAATTTAAAGTATGCAAAAGTATGTGTAGTCGAAAGTATTTATCTAGACGTTTACGCTCGTTTTTGACACTATAAGCCTTGTAGGGTGTTTGTGGTTTTATGGGTCATGCCCAATAGAATTGTAACGATGGTTAAGTCTTAGATAAAATAACCTAATGTTAGGACAAGTAACCATACAGTCATTGTCAAAGGTTCGGTTATATTTATTATTTACATATATAGTTTACATATATTATTACAAGTTTATCATATAAATCATAGACTTCATAGAATTCATGCATGGAGGTAAGGGGATAATCGTCCTTAACCTCTTTCGTAAGATTCACCAATACACAAATTGTCACATGGACAATCCAGATGGTCATGAATAAAGTACTTCACTAAACTACGTTTCGACCGAATAAGCAAGCTAGGTGCGTGCATCCCGAATATGGCAACGTTTGGGGACGTGCCGTAGCCTTGTTACTCAAGTGAAGGTGAAATGTAGGTGTGTGAGTATTGGAATAAAGATGGATTTGTTAATTTAGAAATTTAAAGTATGCAAAAGTATGTGTAGTCGAAAGTATTTATCTAGACGTTTACGCTCGTTTTTGACACTATAAGCCCCGTAGGGTGTTTGTGGTTTTATGGGTCATGCCCAAAAGAATCGTAACGATGGTTAAATGTCTCAGATAAAATAACCTAATGTTAGGACAAGTAACCATACAGTCATTGTCAAAGGTTCGGTTATATTTATTATTTACATATATAGTTTACATATATTATTACAAGTTTATCATATAAATCATAGACTTCGTAGAAGTCATGCATGGTGGTAGGGGATAACCGTCCTTAACCTCTTTTGTAAGATTCACCAATACACAAATTGTCACACGGACAATCCGGATGGTCATGAATAAAGTACTTCACTAAACTATGTTTTGACCGAATAAGCAAGCTAGGTGCATGCATCCCAAACATGGCAACGTTTGGGGATGTTGCGTAGCCTTGTTACTCAAGTGAAGGTGAAACATAGCTTAGTGGATAGAAATCATCAAGTGAGGGGTGGATTGAAAGTTGGATAGCCAAGGCCTTCATGTAATCACACCTTCACAAAAACACAAGCTTGTAAGCTTGGATGGTTCAACACTTGTGGGTTAAGACCCTTAGTAAAAAACAAGTTTAGAGGCATGTTATGCCTCTTGATTTTGTATGAAACAAGTCTAGCTAGCTCACTAACCATAAACTTGATTAGAGGCACAAGTAGCATACAATTGTTAAGGTAAAACAAGTTTAAGAAAAGTTTATAAGTTTAACTTCCAAAACAGAAAGTTTGGTCCTAAAAATGGTATTGTTCCATCTTGGTTCTCCATGGAAAACCTATGGTAACATTTCATGGGGCTTAGCAAACATTGTTGTGGAAGAAAACTTGAAGTTTTTAAAGTTTTGAAAAGAAAAACATAAGCAGAAAGTTTAGCACACTTTTGGGCCTCAAAATGGTGAGGTTTCACCTTAGTTTGCCCAAGAAAACTTGTAAAAACCTTCCTAGAGGTTATCCAAGTGTGTTAGAAGAAGAAACAAGGTTTAAACAAAGAAGGAAGTGAGTTGAAACTCACTTGCAAACTGAAATGGTACAGCAGAAAGTTCTGGAGGTTTAGGGAGGTTTTGTGAAGTGTTGGAGGCTTGTAAAAGTGAGAAAAGGTTGGGGAAAGGTGAGGTTTTATAGAGGGAAGATTAGAGTTTGAATTAGGGTTGCATTTAATGGGGTTTGGTGGTTGAAATCTTGGAACAAGAAGGATTAAAGTGGGGTGACAGCTTGCGGCTGCAAGCTGTCTTGTGTTTCTTTTTTTTGTTCTTTTATTAAATATAAATGTGTTACTTGATGTTTGTACATTATATATAACATAAGTATGGGTCATTTGGTAGGCTAAGATCAAGTGTAAGGGTGTTTCAAAATCCAAAAAAAGACTTGCTAGGTAGTATATGTTTAGCATATATGTGACAAGATTTTATGATGCCGAAAGCTTAAATATTTATGTTAAAATCACTAATAATCTTGCTTGACTTGGATTTTAAGATTCACAAACGTATAATGGGTATTCATGAGTCATTTTGAATTGATTAATCGAGCAACGAATAAACGTACGTTGATAAGTATAAGCATGTATAAAGGTTGTGAATTTCGCATAATTGATGAATTTGATTACAATCAAAGCCTTGGATTTACAATGATTCGAAAACGAGATATGATTACAAGGTTTGGACTTTCCAAATATAGAAACACACTTCCTTTTTTAGAAAAAAATGATGTTCAAGTAAGCAAATAGAAAATATGTCATGGTTACAAGAGTCTATCTATCGCATATAGACTTTAATCGTGGCCTAACCGTCGAGGTGAAGTCAAACAAACTTACTAAAAACGAAAAGTTACAAAGGCGAAGCGTTACATTAACCTTCAGCTTAAGATACTCATCCAAGTTCATAGGCTTTCTATACCCCAGTAAGGAAGGAAATTCTATTTTTGTTGGATCTTCTATTTTGTAGAAAGCTTCAATCTCACTTTAACTATTAAAATTTCCAATGGGTATAATGCACCCAATGGGAGGAACGAGGAGGGTTGGTGCTTGGTTGGAACTGGGATGAATGGAGTTTGAGAGTGTGGAGGTGATGAGGATGGTTGTGATATGGATTGTGATGAGGTGGGAAGTGGTGATTGCTTGTCTTCATCATCATCAACAACAAAAGCTTTCCTTTTGCGTTGGAATTTAATTTTGGGAGAAGGTGGATGTGTGGGAATTCAGGATGGTGTAGGCAGTGGTTCAGTTGTGGTTGGAAAGGTGATCAAGGCAGTGGTTTGAATAACATCTGTTGGAGCAGCTGTTGTTCCAGCATCTGCTGTCACAACATCTGCCCTAACATCTATTGTGGGTAGAGTGACAGCGGATACATTTGTAGTAGCTGCAGCAGTGGTTGTAGGAGAGATGGTAGTTTCTTGTCCTGCTCTTCTAGCAGACCTTCTTTGCCTTGAAATTCCAACATCTTCCTTTTCCATTTGCTTAGCCTTTTCTTCTTTTATGAGTCTCAAAGCTTTTTCTTCGAGTGTATCTTGTCTTTGCTGCTTTTCCTTTGCAATCCTTTCAGCTTCTTTGTTTAATTATTCATCAATTTATGTACCCAAACTTGCTTCGGATGCTTCAGCAGTTGTTGTAGTTGCTGGCTTTTGTTGCACCTGAGGTTTGACTTTTGAGTCAGGCTGCAACTTTCGCATTGAATCTTTCTCCCCTTTTTTGGCATCATCTTCATTGTCATCTTGAAGAATGATCACCATGGCAGAGCCAATAGTTTTGAGTAGATGGTTTTTTATGGCTTTAATGCCAGCTTGTGTATCTTTATAGCGAGCCTCGATCGTATTTCGGATCAGTTTCATATGGGTTTCTGCTGAATTTTGGCCAGTTGTCTCTGAGCAAGGATGATTGGTTGAACAACCTTCCATAGCTTATTAGCATTTTGTGTGGGAGATGTTTGAGGTTGGGAGTTTTGTAAGACCTGCTTCATCATGGTTTTGAGGTCATCTATAGATGATTCCATGGAAGACATCGTCTCCATCAATTCTTTATACCTTAATTCATCACCTAATCTAATAGGATCATCTGAATTACCAGAGGTAGTTGTATTTGGTGCATCATCCTGAGGAGTTTCAAGGAAATCAGCACCAAATGCCCCTTGTCCGTGGTACTGGGACTTCCAACTGGCTCAGAGGTTACTATTGTAGCCTCAGCAGTTGTTGCCTTCAAATAAGTCTTAATGATGTAACGACTGTCCAACTGAGCCACTGTTGTGACTACAGTTGTAGTGGCTGCTTCACTTGAATTACCACCAAGAGTTACAAGTAACATCTGGGGTGTAGCCTCCTCAATTGTTTGTGGGCTAGCAGATAGAGTTCTCACAGACGCTTTCATGTGTAGAAGTTGACTCTCAGTAATGGATGATTGAGAGGGACTGCTCGGTGTCCGAGTTTTCTCTATTGCCTCAAACAATGGGATAAAAGTAGGTGGTATTGGTGAAGTGGGTAAAAGAGTGGAAAGTGACATAGCCCTGGGAGAGGGGCTGGAGAACAGATGTTCGAGTGAGACATCTGCTTCATAATGTGGTGTCCCTGTGTGTACAACTTGTTCCTTTTGTGAGGAGACAAGAGGAGTTTGAGCTGGTGGAGGTCTTTGAACCAACTGCTATGAGGAAGTAGCAGCAGTGGTTATTTGCGACTTTTTTGATGTCACAAGTAAAACATCTGGGATCTCATCTTCCAGAGTTTTGTAGGACTTTCTTCATCATGGTTTTGAGTTCATCAATTGATGATTCCATGGAAGACATCCTCTCTGTCAATTCTTTATACCTTAATTCATCACCTAATCTAATAGGATCATCTGAATTCCTAACAAAGGTAGTTGTATTTGGATCTTCTACTTAAAGTCCATAGTATCATACCCAAATGCACCTTGTTCTTGGTTCTGGGGACTTCTAACTGGATCAGAGAATACAACGGTAGCCTCAGCAGTTGTTGCCGTCAAGGAAGTCTTAATTATGCAACCACTGTCTAACTGAGCCACTGTTGTAGCAGCAGTTATAGTAGTTACTTCACTTGACCTACCACCAAGAGTTACATATAACTCTTGGGGTGTAACCTCCTCAATTGCTTGTGGGCTAGCTGATAGAGTTCTCTCAGACTCAGTCAAATATGGAGGTTGACTCTCTTTAATGGGTGAGTGAGAAGGACTGTTGAGTGACTGAGTTTTCTTTATTGCCTCAAGCAAAGGTATAAATGTGGGCGGAATTGGAGCACTGGGTACGGGAGTAGAAAGAGACATAGCCCTGGGAGAGGGGCTGGAAAACAAATGCTCAAGTGAAAGAGCTGGCTCATAATGTGGTGTCCTTGTGCTTACAACTTGTTCCTTTTGTAAGGAAACAAGAGGAGGTTGTGATGGTGGAGAGCTTTGAACCATCTGATGTGATAAAGTAGTAGCAGTGGTTGTAAGTGACTTGCGTGATGTCACAGGAACATCTGGGATCTCATCTTCCAGAGCTACCTTTTTGGGGTGTTTGGTGGGCTTGGTGGATTTTGTTGGTTTCTTTTTGGGTTTAACTGGTGGGGGTTGCACAACACTGGTTGTAGTGTTGTGGTCACCAGGAACAGTGGGCTCAGCAATAGAGGAAGGAGCAGTGGTTGTAGAAGTTGTCAAAATATGCTCAGTCTATGTTGCTTTAGTTATCAACACCTTAGGTTTTTGAGTTGAGAGTCTAGTAAAAGTTTCATGTTTGAGGCTGCCAACTTCACAGGTGACACCTTGTTTAAAATCAGACTCAGAAACTTGTTTTTTGTAAACAAAAACTCAACAACCTAGGGTGTATTAAAAAAAAGCTTTACCCTTTTTAAGATTGTTAAAATTAGAAACCAGATCAGAAAACAATACCTGAGAAAAGTTAAATTTTGATTTGGTTAGCATAACCCAGGTTTTGAATACTCAAAGGTATTTCGTTGAAACTGGTTGTTTTTGCTGACAGGCACAGTAAAGGGTGTGGAAAAAGAATTTCATGTCAGCGGGAAATTCCGGTTTGAAAATCATAATACCTGAAAGCTGACCTTCATATCCACGCTCTACGAATTCTGCATGTAAATCTTTCTTTGAGAAAGATGTGGGGTCATCAAGGTCATTAAGACCGAAAGTGGTGGAGATAGTATAAGGAGAGATTGACAGTGACTGTCCAATCTTTGATGTTGTGGCAACGGCCTTTTTGTTCTGAATTTGGAGTTCAACATTTGCCCAGAACTGGCGGAGGGTGTCGATGTAGATGGGGGCTTTTGCAAGTAACACATCTTTGTATGATGATGTTTGTAGAACATCAATAATGGAGTGAAACGCAGTATTATTGTTGGTTTTCTCGAATATTGGAAGGTAATTATGGGGAGTTTTGAGGATAAGATTCATGGTGAATTTAGGGTTTGAAAGTAGAAGAGAGTAATGGAGAAATTTATGGGAGATTTTTGTTTTTGAAATTGAAACGGCAAGTGGAAACTCTATTGAGATGAAATAGGGTTTATAAAGGGAAGAGTGAATGCTGATGTGGCAGGAGTTTCCAAAACATCTGATGGCTATCATTTGTGCACGTGTGAACTCTGCTGGAGACCAGCAGTGGTTCTGAACAGAAGAATGATCAGAGGATTTGCAAGACAGTGGTTTCACCAACAGTGGATTGGGAAAACAGTGGTTTCACCAACAGTGGATTGGAAAAACTGTGGTTTCACCAATAGTGGAAGTAGGAACAGAGGATACACTTTCAGCAACCCATAGATTTTCAAGGAGTAATAACATCAGATGTTAGGCAAACACTGTTGGCAGTAGACAACCACTTCTGGACAACCACTGCTGAGCATAACTTCAGTGGTTAGTGAGTCAGTGGTTGAATCAGTGGTTTTGCTATACAACTACAGTTGGTGTGTTAGCAGTGGTTTGTCATCAGTGGTTTGCATCAGTGGTTTCTGATCAGTGAATAGGATAAGTTCAGGGGGCATTTATGCCAAGTTTGCATTTATGTCAGTGGATAGGATTACAAGGACTTATTCTTATTGTCTTAAGTAATGAAGGTTGTTAAAGACAGGTGTAAGAAAGCTTGACTATGTTGAGAATGGTTCAAATGACAGGTGTAAGAAAAGTTAACTATATTGAGAATCGTTCAAATGAAGTTATTTGTATATTGTTAGGATCTGAGTTTGAAACAGCTTATGTAAGTACTAAAAATGGTAAATGAAAGAAGATAAATCAGATGAACTCGCATCATTGGTTTGCATCGGTGGTTAGTCACTATAGCATCAGTGGTTAGTGAGTCAGTTGTTTGTATCAGTGGGCATTTATGTCAAGTTTGCTTGTAGGTCCCCTTATCCGTATGGATCTTCACAGAATCGTCTATCCAACCTAGAGTGCAGAATCCTCTAGATCATATTATCACAGAAAACCCGAACAATAACAAGAACACGAACACAGACTATTAATCTGTCTTCTATTGATTATCCAACACAAATGTTTACAATCAATTCAAGACTAACAAGAAATCTCTCAGCCACTCTCTGTAGATTTCTCACACTCCTTTCTTCTAACAACTCTCAGACTTCTTCCAAACCCTAATGCACAACATGTATATTACTACATGTCTGCATATTGGGCTTTAGACTGAGTTAGGCTATTCTCCAAGCCTATTACAACTCTAAACAAGCTGAACACAAATGCTAAGCCCAATACAAAATATCCAAAGACTAAACTATTAAACTATTAAGCTTTTGTCACAAATATGCACCAACAGACTCCCCCTTGACAATAGCTTCATAGTGTAACTTTTTCTTCAAACATCTTGTGATCTTTTGGTCTTTGGATAGCTTCAGCTACACACAGATTCTGACATTAACAGACTCCCCCTTAGTTGATGCTTCCAATCTCCAAAACTTTCGTTCGCTGTTGATTAATGAACTAGCATTCTCTAGTTAAGCACATGTATCCAAATTCCTCTATATCTCCCTTTGCAATGTAGTAGATGGATCCTACCATGCATCTTCACACATTCTGCACTCCACGCTTAATATGTACTTTACTTGATTTCTGCACTTCACTTTGATAACCGCATCAATCTGTTTAGAAACACAAGCAAGTAACTCGAAAAACCATTAGTTCTTTTCCACATTAAAGGTAAACCAATATTTTATTTCATCATGCAAAAATAACAACTTATCAGTTCAAACTAGGAGACTTTAAAAGAAAATCTTTTTGTATTTTTATATTTTCTGAAAACGAATAACTAACAAGAAAATAAACACTCTATTTTTGTGAAAAACACCGGTACGAAGATCATATCAGTAACATCAAAATATTTGCACACTATTAGATAATTCTCTATGCACTTTTCATGAAAACAGTTCAAGACGATTACCAGTATTGTTTATCCACTTAAACAAAATACATGGGCATTTCAAGTGCCATTACCTATTGATATGTTAAGGTAAGTTTATACTAATATACTAGTGTGTCCCACTTCAGGACATACCCCCACGATCAAGGTATGCACAAATATTCCTCGTAGTAGATGAGTATACCAAAATTCATCCCTTTTGATTTACAACGTTAGATAATTGGAGAACAGGTCAGTACTTCCGTACAACAAAGAGACCAATATCCAACGAGGGTTAGGGCAAATACCAAATTTTGGTACGATTGATGCAATTTGCACATTTGAATGACTCTATAGGAGAGCTTCTTCAATTCTGGGATTTGCCATTATAGCTCTTTTAAGATATCCTGGTTGTGCCTAGGTCAGCATATGTCTGGATGCAGCAGAAGGACAACCTTGATACCCCGGATGAAATAGCGATATAAAGACCTAAAACCTCAAATTTTGGCGATCTATCTACACAAGATTTAAGGTTATAAAACCATATGCCACTGATATGTTACCCACTCATACACAGTTCGATATGTTTATATCACCAAGGTAAGTTGATTATTTCATGCTTTTTGCCTACTGATATCATATAATGAAGCTGCTATCACACTTAAACAATTTTAATTTCAGTATGACAATCTAACTTGTTGATGTACTATCATTTCTTCTTTTCCAAACAATGAAAACTCATGTTTGATTTTCTATATTTTTGTTTTGATTTTTAAAATATTTAAACTTTACAACTTACTTCCCCTAAACTCACGCACTAACTTAACTCTTTTTGGCTTAGGGAAAATTTCTCCCCCTAAATTTTTGTTTTTATGAGTAAGGTTTTAAAAATAGAAATTTAAATACAAACAGACTCCCTCTTTAACCCGACAAAACATTATTTCACTTTTAGTAAAACATTATCTATCACGGAAGTAAATAATTCGTTACCATGTGTAACCTACTATTCACCTCAGATGCTTTACAGGAATAACCACTATTGAACACATCAACAGTCCTTCTTGGTCATCCTGCACACACTCAACAACTTAGGTAGACTTGAGAACCCAAATCCTACTGGTTTTGGGTTGACCATGAATATCAATATAATTTAATTATGTCCAATACCCATCACACCCTACTGGTGTGTTGGATGTCTTCCAAGTTGTTGAACAAGATTTATAATTTTCACGAGATCTTTGAATGCGAGAGTTCCAATAAACTCTCGGATTTTCCGACCTTTGAAAATTATTATCTCGAAACCTTCTTCTCCCATAATCATAATCTGAACCTTGTAAAATTTTTGGATTGTTTTGAACATTTGAGCTACTAAAACCCCTATATTCGTTTCTTCTTTGAAAATTTTGATTACCAGAAGTCTGGTATCGATTTCGATATTCAAACTTTTTACTTTGAAAAGAATTTGATTGACCATTACAATGACTTGACTTAGGAGAAAAATTTCCTGGACTATCAAATCTTCTTGATGTTGAAGGTTTAGGTTGAAATCTCGGTTGATTTGTCTAAGAACTTGGTTTAACATCCTTATTTGACCCAACCTGATTTCCATCCTTAACCTCAACCTCAGTCTCCACTTTCTTACCCTTTTTAAAAGGACAACAACTAGTCACATGTCCTTTGTTGTGACATTTAAAATAAGATCTTTTCTTAAAGAAATTCTCTCTGTTTGATCCCTTTTTAAATGATTTGACTGTTTTGTCTTTAGTATCCTCATCCTCTTTATGAGGTGTACTGTTAGACCTAACAGATTCTTTCAAAGAAACTGGACTATTATGTATGTTAACTATTATCGGATCCATTGCAGCTTGTGAGTAGGCACAAAATTTGTTAGCTCATTTTCATTTGGTAGAAATGAGTAATCCTGATCCTCAGAAGATGAAGCTTTACTAAACCCCACTCCCGTTTTATCACTACTCCTTTTCACACCTTTCTGAATTTAAGTCCTGATTAACGAGGATTTTCCAAATTTGTCTAACTTTTCATGAAGTTTAACAATTTTGGCATGTGCACCAGCCAATTCTATGCACTTTTCTGAAAGCTCGTTAGTCTTATCCTTCACAAGTTCACAAGCCAAATCAATGAGCTGTAACAATTCATTTACCTTGCTAGTTAAACTGTGGATTTCTTGTTCATTTTATTTGAGTATATTTAAACAATTTGACTTCCTGTTACTCAAAAGAACATTTGACTCTTTCTGTTTTTCTAATTCGGCTAACAGAATTTTGTTTTGCTCCAATAGTTTGTCAACTTAACCTTGTAGTTCAGTGCAATTGTGACAAGTATGACTTACAGATTTAAATTGTACCTGTACCTCTGCTGTAAGCTCATCTGTATCATCCATACACACTGTAGCTCTTGCATCCTTGACTTCCATTTTCTCCTTCTCATCTTCCTTCTTCTCTTCTTTCTTAGCAGTTGTTTTTTTCAATCTTCACAGCTCTAGTCTCAGCTAAACATTCTTGTTCACATGTACTTTGTCTTGAAGAACTCTAATAATGTTTTACTAAAGCTTCCCACAGCTCTCTAGACGATCCATACCTATTATAAATGTGTTTCATATCAGTTGGCAAGGATATCTTTATTGCTGCTAGAGCTTTCTTCTCAGCATGATACATACGTTTCTCGGAGTCTTCCATCTTCTCATATGAAAGTACTAGAATTCTCCTGTTAACTCGACATGTGGGAGCAATATACCCATCAATCATACAATTCCACATCTTAGAATCTTGACTTTGAACAAATCCCTCAAACTTCTTCTTCCAGTCTGCATATTGTTCAGCATTTACCAACTTTGGGCAGTTATTAACACACTCACTGATATTGTTCATTCTAACCATCTTTAACATGCAGAATATTAGTTTAAATGGATTTTGGTATACCTATGTCAAAAGCCAAATCTAACTTCTCTCCTGGTCCTTCTTCGTGTTTTACCGTAACCGTACGTTAAAAAACGTTCAAAATTTTTCCAGAAAGTGTGATTACCAAATTGTACCATTAGACTCGTCTCGACGATACGAATCCAATGATGTATAATGTCCGCTACTGATTTATTTTGTCCTAAAATCACACGAGTCTAACCGTGCAATCGGTTTGTCAAGATTGTCTGTGGATCAAAATCTGTGTACGAAAACGTTTAACTCCGGTTACGTCAGCTGATTAACTTTCCACCTTTGTGGGTACAACTCGGAACAGTACCGAATTCAAAACAGTAACTCGGATTAACAATCAAAGACGGAAATTCGGAACAGTGATTCGAGATGCTGGTCTGAGATGGTGATTTGGAACAGTGATCCGAGATGGTATCCGAAATGCACTGTTACAATCCAAGATGCTTCTCAAATTCGAGATGAACACCTATGATCCGAGATGCTATCCGAGATGAACACCTATGATCCGAGATGCAAGTTTTCTGATCTGAGATGCTAATTCTCTGATCCGAGATGTTTATTCTTTGATCCGAGATGCAACTCTAATGATCCGAAATGCCAAGTTTTATTCGAGATGCCTTGCTGTGCATCCGAAATAGAAGCAAGACCCTAGAACAGCCGTCAAAACTTCAAACCAACCTTCAAAAACGTCCAAAACTTCAACTTTTCCTGCTGTTACAATTCTAAACTGAGCAAAACAAGAGCCGGATGCTCTGATACTAATTGTAGGTCCCCTTATCCGTATGGATCTTCGCAGAATCGTCTATCCAACCTAGAGTGTGGAATCCTCTAGATAAGATTATCACAGAAAACCCGAACAATAACAAGAACACGAACACACACTATTAATCTGTCTTCTATTGATTATCCAACACGAATGTTTACAATCAATTCAAGACTCAAAAGAAATCTCTCAGCCACTCTCTATAGATTTCTCACACTCCTTTCTTCTAACAACTCTCAGACTTCTTCCAAACCCTAATGCACAACATGTATATATACTACATATCTGCATACTGGGCTTTAGACTGAGCTAGGCTATTCTCCAAGCCCATTACAACTCTAAACAAGCTAAACACAAATGCTAAGCCAAATACAAAATATCCAAAGACTAAACTATTAAACTATTAAGCTTTTGTCACAAATATGCACCAACATTGCTTTAATTCATAATAGTTGGGATCATTGATTTGTTCGTACAGCATGTAGGGAAGATAGCTTAGATTGATAATCGATAAAAGTGATCAAATAGAACAGCACAGGCACTATTCTTATATACTACAATGCTAACCGCTGAGCATCTTATTATGATGTCAGCATGAAAGTGACACTTAACAAAAATAAAAAACTAATAATATCTACTAAGCTAACCACTGCTATACACTAAACATTACAAGGACTGATAGAAAACACTGATGATACATCCTCTGTTGGTCTTTAACAGAGTTTTGCCTTTGTAGACCTTTAGCTTTGATCTTCAGCAGAGCTTTATCTTGGCAGACCTTTTACCTTTAGTATTTAGCAGAGCTTTGCGTTGGCAAACCTTTAACTTTAGTCTTTAGCAGAGCTTTGCCTTGACAGACCTTCAGCTTTAGACTTCAGCAGAGCTTTTTCTTCAACAGAGTTTAGCTACGGTCGACCTTGGACATTTAGTCTTCAGCAGACCTTGACTTGGGCAGATGTTACATTATTGCTTGGATCAGAGGTTGTAGTATATTTTGGCTTTCTATCTCTGTTTTTTTTTGTAGGGTTCAGTTCCAACATATATTTTATATCCAACACATATTTTACTGAATTTAGTGTAGTTTGACAAATTACCTATATAAATTTTCTTTGCCTTGTAAGGTGAAGATGGGTGGTTCTCTCTACAGGGCTTACAAAACACAGGTTATGTGCAGCAGTTCGCCATATTTAACATACAAAGTTTTGTTATATGTTAAATAAGGCGGGTTGGACCAATAACCTGTTTTTTATAAGCCCTAGGAGAGAACCACCTATATTCCCCCTAAAAAGCAAAGAAAACCTATCACGCAATTTAAACCTTCTTTCAATTTATCTTCATCATAATCAGGCGTGCTACACTTGTTGCGGCTGCGCTGGCTATGGCGTTGCATATATCTGTAAACAAAGAGGGGTCAAGATTTAGGTTTCTTTTACCATAAAGTTCATAGTTCTAACTTGAATTAATAAATGATTTTATTTAGCTTACCGTAATTTGCACCATTCAACTTCTAGGCAAGTGACCTGATCTTCAGATGAACTATAAAACATTATATTAAGAACATTTAAACTTATGTCTACAAATTGAAATATAAACAATACAATTACCGTATGAGACAGGAAATGTTAGTACTCACCAAGATTTGGATCTTGAATGGATGAAGAAACAGAGAGAATGAGATGAAAATTGGAGCTCTGAACCTGAGATGAGATGAAAATGAGAGAGCGTCAGTGAAGATCTCAAATCGTTTTGATCTATCTATCGATTGGATCTTGTGAAACTTTGAACATCTTGTGAAATTGCCATCTCTTAAATCGCCAGAGAGAGAAAGGGGCTAGAGGATTTTGAAAATGAAGAATGCATCTAGAAAACCCTTGATATATATCCGTGGCAGGGTGTATGAGGAACTGGGATGAGCGGGAATTGAAAAATTGAATGCAAAATTTGGCCGCTCAAACATATTGTGCTTAAAGATGTCGTACTTCATGCATTAAAAGAGTTTTAAACGAAGTAGCAAATAACTTAAGTTACCCTTTGGATATGCTTATTAATATAGTATATATATATATATATATATATATATATATATATATATATTATATATATATTAAACAATGTTGTTCATGTATTACAAACATATAACCTACGCATCTATATAATTGGTTAAAAAACATAAGGAGAAGTTAGTTAATTTTATGAGTTATATATCATATATATATAAACATATTCATTTGTATGTAAAAATACAAATTTTAAAAATATATACCATTAATAAAAAGTTAAACGGTTTAGATTGTTCTTTTTTAGAGACATGTATCTCTTTCTATCTCTATCTCTCTCTCTCTCTCTAATATATATATATATATAAAAGACAGCTCATTGGAGAACACTAAAAAAGTGAGAAACCGATGAACACTCTTAAAAATTCAACTTAATATGTTAAAAATCATTTTTTCTAAATTTTTTTCGACATTTTTCCTTATAAGTACATGTAGAAACATTTTTAATAAAAAATTAAAAACTAAAAAATATAAAAAAATTAAAAACAGTAAAAAATATATCTTATACAATTAACTTAACATGTTAAAGATCATTTTTTTTAAATTCAGTGCTTTTCTTTATAATAATGGGTAGAAACTATTCCAATAAAAAATATTTTTGTTAAAAAATATGTTAAGCCTTTTTTTAATTGTTTTCTTTATATTTATGATTTTTGATTTTCTTTATTAAAAATGCTTCTATTAGTATTTTATAAGAAAAAGTGCAGAAAAAAATTTTAAAAATTGATTTTTAACATAAGTTAAATTTTTAAGAGTGTTTCTCAGTTCTACACTTTTTTATTGTTCCCCAACAAAACTCACTATATATATATATATATATATATAGGAGAAGGATTCATTAGGAACCACCCTTTATTGCGAGAACCACGAGAACCAATATAAACACAACAAAAAATAACTAAAAATAAAAAAACCAAAAAAAATAATTCAAATAACAATTATCCATGCACATGTGGATATGTATCATTTATTTGACAAATTTCGTAATACATGACCAATATTAGTCAATTACACTTTCATTTACACTACCATCTATAATACACTACTTTTAACATTTACAATATTAGAAATGCACATGTGCATCTATATGTATGAAGATGATATAACGTGTTTTGGTACACTACTTTTGATACACTTTCCCTTTCATCGATCATACCATCCATAATACACTGTCATTACCTCCTACCATCCATAATACAATACCATTACCTCCTACCATTCATAATACAATACCATTATAAATATTTCACTTTATTACATTTATATCAACACCCTTTTATACCATCCAAGCAACATATTACATCATAATTGACAAATATAACCAAACCATCAACCACTATATATAACTAACTAAAAAACATGTATATGGGCCCTCTTTATCATTCAAAATTACAAACGTTTGGTAAAAAAACTCGTTATATTATGGTTATACATAATGATGCACATTTAATATTGGTAATGTAAAAAGTAGTGTATTACGGATGGTAATGTAAACGAAAGTGCAATTGTCTACTACTGGTGATGTATTACAGAATTTGTCAAGGAAATAATACATATGCACATGTGCATCGATAATTGTTACTCCAAAATATTTTTTGGTAACGAAATATATGGATTTTTTTTAAAAATTGTGTGTTTTTAAGATTTTTTAGGTACTTTTTTGTGTTTACATTGGTTCTCGCAATAAAGATGGTTCTTGCATGAACCATACCCTATATATATGTATAAACTGAGTGAACAAATTATAATCATTGATTTAAATTGTCAAATTGTTAAATACACTAGTATATTTTCAATATCAAATCCTAGCTATTGATTTACACTTGTATATACACTTGTGTATTGATAATTAAGAGGTAGGATTAGTTTACTAGTATTCATAATTAAAAGGGTCGTTTACTAATGAACCTATATATATTATATGCGTGTGTATGTGTGTATTGTATCATATAAAATTTATTTCTTAGAATGTTCCCTTTAATTTTGTTTTATTACATTGTAGACGTATGAAATAACATGAAGCGTTTTCAATCATCATTTAATATTATTGAAAATCGTCTAAAATACATTACATCATATAAAAATTATTCTTTTAGAATGTTCTCTTAAGTTTTGTTTTACCACATAGTAGACGTATGAAATAACATGAAGCGTTTTCAATCATCATTTAACATCGTTGAAAATCGTCTAGAATACATTAATATTTGTTACGTCATTGGTGTTTTTACATTTATTATTGATAATAGCCACAACCTTAATCATTTATCATTGTTCGTTATACTAGCGGATGCATTATTTTTTCATATGAAGTCATCCTTTATAGATGCTCTAATTTTATATAAACAGGCATAAAAAGATACTGGGCGTCCCAGGCCGAGTTGGGAAATACTTGTAGTGTAACATAGAACATATGTTTTTAGTCGAAATTAGTTTTGATACATGTGCTTTATATAAGTGTAAACTCAAACGTGTATAGAAAATAAAAAGCCATAGTGTAAGGAACACTACTTACCATTAGGACGTCCCATTATAAACTTATTGTTAATATTAATACTAATATAGAGAGATGTTAATTTTAGAGTTATTTAAAAGTTTTAAGGTTTATTTTGAAACTCTTTGAAAGTAAAGAAAAAGATAGATTACAAGTTCGAATAAATTTCCACAAATCAACACCGTCATCTACTCCCTCCCTCCCTCTCGATCTCGAGCAGAACTTCTCAAACAACGTCTTTACATTTGCTTTTAGAATTTTCCATTCATCCTCATAAAGTTGTCTGAAATTGGATGATTTCAAAAAAAAAAAATTTGAACCATTTATTTGATTTTATATTCCCCTTGTCATAATGTTTAAAAACCTATTTTCAAACCCTAACAAAGATAATTTTGAAATTGCATTTTATGGAACTATATAAATATATAAAAGTTAGGGTTCTTAAATTACAGATTGTGTGTTGGTTAGTTTGCACCGTTCAAACAAGGGATGAGTGTTTCTCTCTATACTTGAAATGAATTTTAATGTTATCTTGCCACATATCTTGTTTTGTAACCTATTATCATTGTATTATAATGAAGGATACATGTATTCGTAAAGTTAAGATTTGTGTTATGTGAAGGTACATGGCAGATTGTTAGTATGGCTTTAAGTTTGTATCATTTTATATCATTAAAAAATGCACCGAACAATTGGTCCAAACAAAGAAGAACAGATACATGATGTGTTCATGGGTCATGAGGTGGAATTTTTGTCATACAATTTGGACAAGTTAAGTTACTAACTTTTGGACATGGTTCTATTATGAAACTTAATGATGTATTGGTAATATTAATGTTACGTTTCAAAGAAGTGCTCTCAAGCAAACAACACCACACGCATAAAAATATTCACGCAGATAGCAAATAGTCACGAGGGGGATATTTTGTCATTCAACTTGGACAAGATTACTAACTTTTGGACATGGTTCTAAAATTGAAACTTAATGGTGTAATGGTGATATTAATGCTAAGTTTCAATGTGGTACGCTAAAGCAAACAACACACGCACAAACGATTATCACATAGATAGCAAATAAACGACACACAAGAAATAAAATGGTGATCGATTTTAATGTGAAACATGGCTCCTACTAGGGTTTCTCATTATTCTAGTACTCAAAGATTACAAGTATAAGCATTACTTATATATTGACTAAACTAGGGTTAACAACTTTGGGAACAAAAAAAATTATAAGGAAACGTTATTAGGAAAACAGGAATTACACAGCTTTTCAAATCCGAAAGCCTTCTCAAACCCAAAAATCACCAACTTTAAGACTTTGCACAACCCATAAACTACCATCCAAACCAAAACCCACATCAATACCTCAACAATCTTTATTAAACAACTCCTCCGATCCTAATCCAAAGAATAAGCTAACTCCATAGCCAGTCCTCCTGCATTAGCCCTATCATTAGTTACCTAAAAGGCCCAATGAAGCTCGGGGGAGTTCCCCCAAGCTCTAATCCAAAACCGGTCATGGTTAATCTTGTAGGAAGTTTGACTTTGCATATAGACGTGAAATATGCACAATGAATATCTATGTCATCATTATAAGCGCGGAATTCAAATAATAATGATTTGTAACGTGTAGTTTCTAAATATCTCTTTCTTTATAAATTCAACAGCACTTCGTGAAACAAGTTCCAAATTTACAAAGCTCTCCAAAACGTGAATTATGAGTTCATGCGCACGAAGGACCTATATATAGACTTGAGTCCTCCGTGCACAGGACTCTAGAGCTACTGATGTGCTCATACATTCGTAGGACTCTTTTGAACGTATGAGTCCTTTTACATCAAACTCAAACCTAAAGACGCAGGCATTAGACATATAGTGTACTAACTCACTCCTCCTTGGATATTACTGTAGTCTTGTCCTTCGTAGGTCTTCAATATTCTATTCATTCATTCCTAAATTTCTCTTCCGATACTCGCAACGATGTTCTTCAAAATCATTTTTCACCGTCTGATCGGTCTTAGAAGGTCTTCTATATTTATACTTTGAAATCGACACTCCATTAATACGTTCCTTTATCTTCTGTTCTCTTTTCTGTTCTTTCTTTTCTTCCTTCTCCTATAACTCTCTCCAATTACTCTCCTACATTCTCCCCGAATGTATTTCGTAAGCAAAGCATACCTTTACAACATTTTGATACTATAATGCTCGCTTTCTGTTTTGCATCGCATAATAAATTTTGTTAAAGAATAAAACTTCAATGTTTTTACCTGACATGTTGACTAGCCACATAGGATCATAAACTCTAATAGTTCTCCAGTTCTTCTCTCCTTCACAAAGCACTATTACTACCTCCCCAATCTTCTTGTCATGATACCACCACTTAAAGTATTCCATCTCGTGACTTTCGAAACTCTTGGTTATCTGTACTTTAAAGTAACAACGTACTTTCCAATTTCTGGATCCACTTCAGTTTTTTATACGATGCATCTTGGTTGTTGAGGCTTCTAGTACTTGAACCTTGTTCTAGCTTCATCCTTAAAAAACCTCAAAACATGTTGATTGTAAAAATTCATCTCGTAGTTGATCAGTCTCAATCTGCAGAACTCTTTAACATCCCACCACAACAAACTCTTTATATCGTTGATAAATCTAAAATATTGAACTTTGTATTCTCTTCTAATAGCAATCCTTTTCAATTTCGGAACCCAAATCCAACTTATAATGTCTCCCATTGAAACATCTTTATGTTGTGTGAAGAACTTAAAGGTCTTAGAAATTTTCTCTCGCTCTTCAGATATCTAAACCATTTAGCTATATTAATAATGTATCAGCTTCCTAGACAATTAGAACATCTCCTTGTTTCTCTTCGACCTTTCACTTTAAGATATCTTCAACCTCTTCAGCAAACATCTCGTTAAAAGTTGAAAATTTTAAATTCTTGGTGTATCGAACTTCTTCATCATCTAGTTCATCATCTATTTCAATTATATCAAATTCATCAACATCAGTAATAGATTCAGATACGTAAGTCTCTAGTTGATCATCATTAACAACATCTTCAAGATCTTTTTCAAAATCAAACTCTAAGTCTTCTTATGGAATACCAAACAACTTTGCTGACTCTTCTTTGTGTAGTTGTGGACAAACTCACCTTCTTCAATCACATAATCTTTATCCAGAAATTGTTGAGCAACGTTACTACTAGGAACAAATGTGAATGGTACTACATCAGTGACGATTCCTCTAGTTAAACCGAATACAACACCAAAGCTTGCTCTTTATTCTTTTGTTCACCAGATCTCCTAACCTTTTGTACTTTCATCGGTCTTGGTAATCAGCTCTAGTTGATCTTCAGATATTCCAGAATCACTAACTTTCTTAGCAATAGATACACCAACATCACCACCTTGATTATCATCATCATCATCATTATCAACATCATCATCAAAATCACCATAATACAATTTCTCTTCATCATCTTCCTTATCATCTTCTTTATTAGAACCATATAGTGCATCAACCAACTTTGTATCTTGAGTAGACCATATAGGATCAAATGGTCCATTCCTAGTAACAACAGGTTCAGTGTGAGGTTCTTCAGCACCTATTGGTTGTTTGCCTTTTGTTTTAGCTTGTGTAGCTTCAGCAACATCTTTTTCTAATTCAGCTTCATTCTGATCTTGAATACCTTTCGTAATTTTTACTTCATCATCAAACTTGAATCCCATCTTATTTTCCAAAACTTTGAAGTAATATTGGAACTTCAACAACATGCTAGCATGAACACCTCTTTGTTTAGTATTTTTCTTCAATCCTTTGTTGTTAAGCATCATTCTATCTTCTTAATCGATCATTTTCTTTAACCGAACTCTCAACTTTAACATTCGGTAAATCTACCTGCTTTTGTAATTCCACTATCTTCTCATTGTTTGGTTCATTGAAGTAGTCGTACTCCATATCATTCAAGTCTTCTAAGTTCGGGGTAGGAAATTCTTGTTGTGACGATGATGGACCTACTTGTTGATGTGTTGATGAGGATAGCCCTTCTTGCTCTAGCCTTGCAGCTTGTCTAGGTGTTGATTGTGATGGTAAAGATGTTGGTGTCTTGATATGAATATGCTCTGTTGTTCTTATGTCAACGTTTCCTCAACCACTAGTGTACCTGTCTTCTCACTATCTGTGTCAACCCATACTAGTTCATCGGCAATTGTTTCTTTCTCTTGAACACCCTTTGTATTTGTTTCATTAGCTTCATCAATCAGTCTTGAACCTGAATCTTTCTTCTATTTCTTAGCAGTTGGTGATTCGGTCTTTTTCATAGTAGATGTAACATAACTTTTCGTTCTTCCACCAGTCTTCTTCGTGACTTTAAGTAATCGACCTCTGTTACATAAGACTCATCCTTATCTTCATTAGACTTCTTTTTCTTACTTGCTCTTTCAGACTAAGCTCTTGGATCATATGAACTTGTTTGTACTTGTACGTCTTCATCACTATCAGTTTTCTCAGCATCAGTCTTCTTTTTATCACTTGTTGCAGTGACTACCACCTCATCTTCAACAAGCTTTACTTCCTTAACTTTCATCTTTCCTTTAGATCGTTTCTTTTATGTGAACCTTGACTATCTTCTTCTTTCTTGATTCTCTTGCTCTTAGAATAAGGAAATTTCTTGTTGATCCCAGATTACAATGCTCCTTTAACTAAATTTGGCAAGTGATTTCAACAAGTATGAAAATAATGTGCAGAAATAGAAATCAAACTTTCAAGAAACACGACTACAGAATTTTCAAGTTTATATGACTTTGAGAAACAATGTTTACAAGGTGATTGTGTGGTTAATGGCTAGTACAAACGAATACTTTGAGAATTCTATAATGAGCGCAATGGAGTTTTTGTTGTATGTAATGAATGCGCCTAATTCATTATCCATCGGTTGTGACTTCTCTATTTATAGAAGTCTTTTGTCATGAATAAACATTTGTTTATTCATGCACTTGCTCTGTATAAAGTAGTATTTTGGCATATTCATTGAATCCATCAAGGTCAACTTGCTACTTTACAAATGTGGTAAAGCCTTATCTCTTAGACAAGTTGGTCCATCAGATTCTGATAATCAGAACAAGATCTGACGATAATCATCAGATTTATCAGGTTAGTATGTTCTGATCGTCTTCATTCAGGTGTGACCAATTTCAGATAAATGTTGAAAATGTATCTTTCTTTCTTCTTTTGTCCTGTTTTTCTTGTATCTTCCTTTTGATTGATCTTCTTGACTTTATCTTCAGCACATGATCAGATTGATCATATTTTTTCTTCAATACTTACAAAAGTCTCCTAACAATTTCACCCTAAGTATTGTAAGAAAAATAACTACTCAAAAGAAAGAACATAAAGAAAAATTCAAACCACAAAGATTCAAGTTGCAAATAAACATTGTTCAAAATAAGGAATTAACAGAAATAGATTGTTTATCAAGCATTGTTAAGATTAACTCTGTAAAGATCATCATTCTTCAATTTTTTCTTGTAGTTAATCATCTTGTTGCATTCTTTGAACATTGTCACTATCCTCCTGTTTCAATCCAGTCATTGATGATTTCTTCTATCTTTTTCCTTAGCACCTCCTTGTCACGTCCATTTGCTTTAAGCTGCTCCTATTTCTTATTCATGCAATCTTTAATGTATTTGAGAGTTTGATTTGAGTACTTGCATATGTCTACAACTCTGAAGAGAGTCTTCTTTTCTTCAAGATCCCTTAAAACAACAGATAACTATGGTATTTTAAAGATGACACCTGTTCTGGTTTCTTCTTGTAGTTCAGCTGGAATGGTTGTATTAGGAGGTGGCATGAATACTTTTGTGTTGTTCACTTGATCAAAACTGATGTAGAGATCAAAATCTGTTTAAGCTATCCTCTTGAATAGTTTTACTCCAGCTTTTAAGAGGCTGTGAAGGGCTTTTCTTATAAACCTTGTATTTCCCTTTTCTTGATCATAAGCCTTTTTCAGCATGGTTAGGTCTATTGGGTAGAGCCTATCTGATAACATCACCATCTGTGATTATCTCCTCATTACCGTTCTTTCTGAGCAAAGTGCACTTGTTCTGCTCATGGATTCCTATCATTACATCTAGTGTGACCAGGGGATCTACTTTGAGTACTCTCACTATCGGATTGGTTTGAACCCCGTGAATGCCATTTTCGCCTCTTTCAAGTCTTTTCCAAACTCATATCCTTGCTCATAGGGCTTAATGGTCTTTCTTCTTTGTCTTCCTCAGACAAGTAGAACTCTTTAAGATGATATTATGGAAATATCATGTCTTCTCTTTCAATTTTGTTAACTAAGATGACCTTTCCTTCTAAGTCCTTTCTTTCCATAATCTTTGGTCTTTTTGAGGAAGTTGCAGATTCTTCCCACTTTCTTTTCTCTGATAAGTTCAAGGATTCACTAAAAGCAGTTTCACCTGATGAGGTTCTTCTTGGTTGTGTCTGCTACTTTTCTTTATCCTTTGTGAAACTTGCTTCTTAAGTTAGATATGACAAGAGGAGAGGTTTCAAACATTTTGAGAATCTCAGACTTTGATACAGGTGGTGGGGGCCCTATAGGTGTAGGCCCATATTAGCTAGATGGGGTGATTGTTTTTGGTGGTGTTGTTCAGATGATCTTTGGTACTTCTAAATGTGAAGCTTCTTTGGGAATGGGGGTTCTCAATTCATGAATGTCTATATTTGCCAATCTGGCAACATTGTGGTGCATTCTTTTCATCAGTAAATGTAGATCATTCATGAGTTGAGCATTTTTCTTTTCTTCTTCATGCACCTTCTCAAAATTTGTTTTGATCTATTCTTTTTGTGTTGCCTATTCTTGTATAAGCCTTTTAATAGTATCTGCTAAACTGTTTTTACTTGTTCTTAAGCTTCCAATTTCTTCTAGAATCTTACCAGAATTTGATGTTCCTCTTTCTTCAACAGCTTCCTTTATATGTGTCTTGATACTTTCCATTTCTTCAAATACTTTTTGAATTCTGTTGTGAATTTGTTACTTTTTGATGAGCTTTCTAGTGGCTGCTGCATTCTTCCAAGAGTTTCGGAATTTCTTTCAGTTTGGCTTTTGATTGTATCTACTGAATCTAATAGGGCTTTTATACCAGATTTTGACTTCTCAGTTCTTCTAGCAACACATCTAGCTTAACTTCCATTGGTGACTTTATTGTCTTGGTTGAAGGGTCTACTACAAGTTTTATGACATTGTTCAGCACATTGTCAAGCTGTTCTTTTAAGATGAGTGGTGTTTGACGTGATTGTCATAGTCTCACGTAAATTTAATCCAAATACTGCTACTAGATACGGTAAGTGGGTATCGAACACAGGGAGTTGTGGAAATTGCGTTATCTAAGGTTTGTAATACTTTGACTGTATTACCTAAATTGCAAGAAATTAAATTTCAGGATTTTTTTGGATATGTGGTTTTAAATTTCAACTAATAACGATTCAACGATTGGTTGTTTAACAGATGTAAAAGTAAGTGATCATCTTAAGTTTCCGATTCAAGTAACGCATGTGCTTCAAATTCAACTAGAAAGAGTCACACAGACATGACTCGTGTTTGATTAATTGCTCGTGATAAAAGGGAACTAAGTACTCGGATTATTACAATGCGAGGTTGTTACCCGATAACCAATTAACTAATATTCAACCCGTAAACCTCCCCGTGATATCTCGATTGTCAATGACACCAAGAACATACGATTAAGGCAATGATTCAAACATAAATCAACAATTTACTAACAAATATATCAAGTTATTATTCTAGAAATCAGAAATTGAAACACAATTGTTCAACAAACCTTTCACTCAAGATGATCACAAGAAGTTCTAGCCTCTCATGTTCTTGCAATCCAACATACTTCAATTGTTTTGTTCATAGGAATCAACAAACACCAAAATTATGTTTTTAAATTGTTTTGGAACACAAAGATCACTCAAAAATCGTCTCTTAGCTCTGCAAAACGTTCCCCAATGATTGGTATGTGAAAAGCCTCTTCAAAACCGAGCATAAATAGGCAGTTACAACTTTCCCACAGCTTACGGTTGGCGAAAAATCTTCTTGTGGTGCTAAGGGACTTTCTAACGGTGCTTTTGAAACTAGACTCCACCGTAAGCTACGGCACTCGGCTGAATTTCCCATTTTGCCCTTCGTTCAATCTCTTAAGTCATCATCTTCAACTAGCCACTTTCAAGCCCCCGACAAAGCACGTTAAACTCCCTCGTTAATGCTCTTCGGTACATGAGAAGCCATATACACCGTAGACATCAAATCATAACAATTAACCCATTTAAACATGGAACATTGATCGTTTTAATGCACTTTCGGGTTGTCCAATAGACCACCCGTCATATCCCCACACTTAACGTTGCTTGCCCCAACAACACATCACAAACGTTTTCAAACTTAAAAATTGTTCACCATATAAACCAAACACAAACATATCAATCAATTGTTAACTTACCATCATACTACATAACACACCCCTCACAATAACACTCCTCTCGGTGACAAAAATGGTACTAGCAAGATTGTGCTAGATCACTCAATGTGAGTACATGAATGTGCGACAATAAGCTTGGATAATAATCAAGTCTCCACCTACAAACTGTCTAACATGCCTACAAATCAAAAGGACTTTCGGGTTGTAATGAGGCAATGTGTAAGCGTGAAAATTGGTGGCAAATATGCATGTAGCTTATTTAATCGACCCGGTTTTTGAATTACTACAAACAAAATAAATAACCAACACTATTTGTACAACTAACTTTTCCTTCTTTTTTTCTGTTTTTCTTTTCTTCTTCTTTGTTTTTTATATCAACTACAAATACATAGGAAGGAAGAACACATACATAACAATATCAAACTAAACTAAACTCTTAAACCAGGTCGATTAAATAGGTAGAATTTGGTAGGACATAGGCTTGGGTAACAAATGAATGGTTAAAGCTCAAATTTTTGGCTACTAATGTCCAAACCCCCGTCCCGCTCACTAACAAGCTCATATATGTAACTTATGAGGTCCAACCCCCCAAACCCACACTCAACACAATCCAAATGAGGCTACCTAAATGCCCTTATCATATTCACAAGCATGTTACACTTAGGTTTTGACAAGCATCTATTATCCAAGTTCTATTAACACAACGCACACATCGCCACTCAACCAAAAAGAATTTAATCTCTAGAACACATCCATGTGGCTCAAACCTCACCAAGAAAGGGATAAAATGGATACCGATGTGTCATGTAGATTATGGTAACATATTCAAACTTGACAACTGTTTGGTTTGGTTCAAAAAAATTTCAAAAATACGAAAAATTTCCCCCATCCCCACACTTGGGATACATTGACCCCAATGTATGGTTTTGAGGGAAACGATCACTCAAGTTACTTCAACATCACATTTTGCTCAAATACTCAAATCCCATACTTGCTTTTTTTTAAACACATAAAAACATAACCACAATACCACCAACCCAAAACATAACTATCAATCACAATACACCCCCTTCACTCCCAACATAAACGCAGCAGAACAAAATAAAGTCTACAATACTGTACAAATGAATAACACAACCTGATCAGTAGTAACGCGGCTGAGGAGGTCCAAAGATGGAGGTCATCGTATTCGAAAACTCACCGAATGCGAACGCGCCACTGCCACTTCCTCCTTCCCTCCTTCTTGCTGCCTGGTGCTTTGCTGCTGCTGTTGCCCATATCGAGGATCCACCCATTGAGAATGATGCATCGGTGGCGTCGAATAAGAAACACTACTGTCATAGGGTGGCAGGGTCGAGTAGTCCACAGTTGGTGGGTCCACAACCACCGATCGCCCCGCATGCCGATCAGAATGCATACGCCAATTTTGATCATCCAGGTATCGGTTATTTATTTCATGTTTCAAAAGCGTAAGCGTGGGTACGGTTCCAAGATTCTTGACGATCGAAATTATGCCTCAACGCACGCTCCATACTCACACCCATAAACGTTCGATGATCAAAAAATGTTCTTTCAGCCCCACTCCAACTACCAAACACCGAAGGCCGTTGACTCTCAATCACCTCTTGCATCATACCTTCATGAGCCCAGTTCGGCTCATAAGGATATCTTGAGAAATCAAAGAAACCCCCAGTCGGTCACTAGTCGAGCCCCCCCGATCCACATTCATATAATCTTCGTCCCCACTTGGGCCCTCTTCTTCACTCTCCGGTTCATCCTCTTCCCCTGGTCTAAGTGGCCGCGCATCAGCCTTCAACACTCTCCATCTTTGACCTTCGCTCTTCAACTTGTGGTATCTTTCTGATTCTGTGTACTTCCACCCAGCCCCCAATTATCGGATGTTGAACGGCTTGAATTACTTGTATGACCCCTTATCATCTGCACCAATCACCCCATACATTTTCAAGAGGGCTGTAATAAGGCGGCAATGCAGGATGATTTTCCGCTGATCTCTATTCCTACTAATCCACACATTATTCATCACCAAAAAGCGAAACGGAAACATGGGGGCCCCAGTCAACAACGCGTAAAACACCGGCACTTCCGGCCGTCAAATCTCAGTTTTGTCACCCCGCCTCGGGATGACCTTTTGCATACAGATAGCCAACATTAACTTCCCTTCGATTCTTAAATTCTTGCGATACAGCTTCCCGTGAGTGGTGCCTGGTAAGAACAAATAATCTAGCATTGTGTTCCACCGAGGATGCTTCTCGGTTCAAAGTATAAGTCTTCCAGCCTTGGAAGCATATATTGATTGATAGGTTTACTGTCAAACTTTGCTACCCGCCGCAAAGAATCAAAAGACATTTCCACCTCAATGTCGTTTACGGTTCCGACTAGCCTCATTTTCGACGCTCCACCTCTATATGAAGGACACCTTAGAGTGGCCATCCACTCTTGAACCTCAGCATCATATAAATTCTTACCTTCATAGTCATAACATTTCAAAGCCGCTTCACAACCTAGTGCACGGAACTTTTCCGTGACCCCAAATGGCCCAAAATCTGCTTCCGGAACCTCTTTCTCACAAATAAACGCTTCCTTTCGTTGTTGTAGTTTATTCATTTGATCGTTGAACAATTCAGCTTGCCATTCCTCCGGTTGATCATGTAGAGGACTAGATATCCATCTTGGTTTCGGACCCCGATCAGGCACTTCTTCCTCATACTCTTCCTCTATATCACTTTGCATTACTAACCTTCTTTTTCTTTGCATCGGGTTACTCGAAGAACCCACCTTTTCATTTCCTTTGTGCCCCATATTAATCCTTCAAAGCATAGAAATAAAGAACACACATTATTCTTCTTCTCAATATCCCCAAATTTCCCCACACTTGTTTATCACTATGGTCATGGAAACTAGCTAAATCATAAGTTCATCATTTGCAAAAATTTGAACAACATTTCCCTAAGTTAGTAAAATTTTGCCCAAAAATCATATTTTTATCACATAACTAGCTTCCATAACCATAACCATTCAAAAACCCATCAAAATTATCTCAATGTAACCAACTAGAAGCAAGTATGGGATCATGGTAACATAGCACTTACAATTCTACAATGCAATAACAATAGTGTAAGAAAATGCATACCTTAGCCTTGTAGAAAAGAAGAACCCTAGAAACTAGAAAATTAACAAAAACCCAACAAGAACCCTAAAATTTTCGGATCAAAAAGTTCCAAATTGATCACCCAAACGTGTGATTCTACCAAATGCAAACACAAATTCGGAATCCTTGTGAAATTTTAGTCAAGATTGACCTGAAAATTGCTCGATTTGGTGAGAAATTGAAGGATTGGTGTAGGTTAAAGTGGGTGTTCTTGAGAGTAAATAAGGAAGAAGAGGAATGGAAATTGTGGTTGAAAAGTGTGCAGAAAATGGATTATTGGGTGAACTCCCGTATTTAATTTTACTGTTTTGCGGACCCAATTCGCCCAGTGGCCACCGTAAGCTACGGTGATCACCGTAAGCAACGGTAGCCAGGGTTTATAAAGAGGACCGTAAGACAGTGGCTTTACACCGTAATGAATTTGGGGGCCACCGTAGCCTACGGTGGGGACCATAAGCTACGGTGGTATCTGGCATTTTTTTAATTACAAATGTATTTTACTTACTTTTATCCTACCATCCCCTCAAAACGCGTGTTGTTCTCAACACGTGTATGAGAAATTCCGAAAAACTTCCCCACACTTGTTTCAAACACAAGTCAAACAAGTTCGGATAATTACTTGAAACAAACTAAACAAACAATTAAACTATATATTTACACTACCAAACCTAGGCCTCTTGTGTTTAATCCGCGTCCAATGGGTGTAGGATGTAACCCACTTTGTCAAGCTCAAGATGTTTGATGTCGTTTCCTTCCAAATACGGTTTGAGCCGATGCCCATTCACCGTTTGCTTCATGTTAGTCCGAACATCCAAAATATCAATATCTCCAAACCTACCCACTCTTGTAATAATATAGGGGCCCATCCACTTGCTTTTCAGTTTACCCACAAACATCTTTAGCCTTGAATTATACAACCACACCTTTTGACCCGTTTCAAAAGTTCGCTTCCAAATCTTTGCATCGTGAACTTTCTTGATCTTATCTTTGTATGCAGCCGCACACTCATATGCTTCATCCCGAATTTCTTCGATCTCACTCAATTGAAGCTTCCGGATCTTCCCTACTTCCTCATAATCTGCGTTTACCGTCTTAATTGCCCAATGCGCCCTATGCGCCAATTCCATCAGTAAATGACACCCCTTCCCGTACACTA
This sequence comes from Scalesia atractyloides, assembly GCA_947069175.1. Classification (NCBI taxonomy): domain Eukaryota; kingdom Viridiplantae; phylum Streptophyta; class Magnoliopsida; order Asterales; family Asteraceae; genus Scalesia; species Scalesia atractyloides. Next base: position 37,672,390 of record CAMTDV010000116.1, read on the forward strand.
ACCGGTAAGGAGTTGTACCAACAGGAGTTTTGTAGGCCATTTGATATGCCCACAACGCATCATCCAACTTGCTCGACCAATCCTTCCTATCCGTGCGCACCGTCTTTATTAAAATTTCCTTGATTTGACGGTTGGACACTTCAACTTGTCCACTAGTTTGTGGATGATACGGCGTGGAAATTCGGTGGTTCGCATTGTACCTCTTCAATAACTTCACGAAATTAAAATTTTTAAAATGTGAACCACCATCATTGATTATAACACGTGGAATCCCAAAACGAGCATAGATATTCGATTGTACGAACTTGCAAACAACCGAATGATCATTAGTCCTTGTCAGTATGGCTTCAATCCATTTCGAAACATAATCCACAGCCACCAAGATGTACAAGAACCCATTTGAACTTGGAAAAGGCCCCATGAAATCTAACCCCCACACATCAAAAATCTCCACCACCAAGATAGGTTGCATTGGCATTTCATCCCTTTTGGAAATACTCCCCATCTTTTGGCAATCAAGACAATTTTAGGCAAATTCACATGCATCTTTGAAAATTGTTGGCTAATAAAACCCGCATATGAGCACCCGGTACCCCGTCTTGTGACCACTAAAATGCCCCCCACAAGCGGATTAATGAGCATGGGTTAAAATCTCGGCCACTTCCGTTTCCGGCACACACCTTCTAATCACTTGATCGGGCCCGTTTTTAAATAGATCCGGTTCATCCCATATGTATTGCTTGACTTGGACCATGAACTGTTGTCTTCTTCTCTTCGTCCAATGACTAGGAATAACACTCGTGGCCAAATAATTTACATAACGGGCATACCACGGTGCTACAGAAGTAGAAACAGCAAGCAACTGTTCATGGGGAAACCGTTCGTTAATCTCACTTAAATCATCAACCCCTTCCATTGGAATTCGAGATAGATGGTCCGCCACCACATTTTCACTTCCCTTCTTATCTCGCATTTTCAAATCAAATTCTTGTAACAAGAGCACCCACCGAATAAACCGGGGCTTCGCATCCTTTTTCTCCATCAAATACCGAACTGCACTATGGTCAGAATATACCACCACCTTGCTTCCCCAATATACGATCGAAACTTGTCCAAAGCATACACCACTACTAAAATAGTTCTTTTTCAATTATGGTGTAATTCAGTTGCGCCTCGGACAATGTTTTGCTTGCATAGTAAATTGCCACTGGTTTCTTGTCGACCCTTTGACCCAAAACTGCTCCAATAGTTGTATCACTAGCATCACACATAATCTCGAACAACTCTGACCAATCCGGTTGTTGCAAAATAGGGGCTTTCACCAGTTGTTCCTTCAAAATAGTAAAAGCTTGCAAAAATTCGTTAGTAAAGTCAAAGGGAACATCTTTCAATAATAAATTACATAAAGGTTTAGTAATAACACTAAAACCCTTAATAAATCTCCAATAAAACCCAACATGCCCCAAAAACGACCTTACCCCTTTTACATTTTTAGGAGGAGACAACAATGATATTACACGAATTTTCGCTTTGTCCACCTTCACCCTTTTTTTAGAAACAACATGGCCCAACACAATTCCTTCTTGAACCATGAAATGACTTTTCTCCCAACTAAGCACTAAGTTTTTCTCGACACATCTTTTTAAAACCTTTTCCAACTCGTCGAGACAAGACTCAAACCTTGTGCCAAAAATTGAGAAGTCATCCATGAACACCTCAAGAAACTCCCCAACCATGTCCGAGAAATACTCATCATACATCGTTGAAAAGTCACCGGGGCATTACACAAGCCAAATGGCATTCGCCTAAAAGCAAAAGTACCATAAGGACATGTGAAAGTGGTCTTATGTTGGTCATCAAGGTGAATAGCAATTCGGTTGTAACCCGAATACCCATCCAAAAAACAGTAGTGTTTTTTACCCGAAAGTTTTTCAGTTATTTGGTCAATGAAGGGTAATGGAAAATGGTCCTTAGAGGTTGTGGCATTCAATTTTCTATAATCGATACAAACACGCCACCCGGTGACCGGTCGGGTGGCGATTTATTCACCATTTTCATCCTTTATCACTTGAATACCGGCCTTTTTAGGCACCACTTTGGTAGGACTTACCCAAGCACTATCAGAAATGAGATAGATGATACCTGCATCTAACCATTTGATTACCTCCTTCTTTACTACTTCTCGCAAGTTCGGGTTTAACCTTCTTTCTCCTCCAAATCTGATGGATCAAAATGTTGAAGATCACTCATCTCAAAGCATAAGTTGTCAGAAGACTGGATTTCCCCATTAGCAACAAATGCATAATTGGGTGTGTAAGGGTCAGAGTTAAACCCAGAAGTTATATTAATGAAAGGATCATAACTCTGATCCTTACTACTTCCAGTAACTTCTTCTTGGCCAAAAAGAGTTGTGCTACCAAATGTGTAGTCATCAGTCACTTTGCAAGAGTCTTGTAGCTTCTTTTTTTGGTTCAGCTCTCTCATAAGTGAGGAGCCTACCATGAAGCTGAGTAAGACTCATTTCTTTGAACCCAACTGAGTTTCTAGTAACGAAAGCTATAGCGTCCATTTGCCTGGTAATGATCTAAAAATCGACTATTTAGAGTCGAATTTGCAAGTGTAACATTCACCAGTTTAAGTTCACTAATGAGACAGCTAAAACATTCGAGCTATTGGGTTAGTGACTCTCCTTTGACATGACAAAACGTTTCATATTGTTGATTAAGAACCTCTCTATTGTTTTCAGTCACTTCCTCAGTCCCACCGAATTGTTCCTTCAAAGCACCCCATAATTCCTTTGCATTGTTGCAATGCAACAGGCCAGCATAGATATCGTTTGGCAACGCAGAGGCCACGATGCTAAATGCCTTTGCATCTAGCTCAATCTTTTGGAAATCTTGCTCAGAATAATTTTCAGGATTCTTTGGTACTTGGACTTTAGGGTCCTCAGTACTCGGTATCATTGGAACATGAGGTCCAAAGAAGACCGACTTCCAGCAACCGGTGTTTTGCTGAGGAAGGACATGACCCATACGTCTTTGCTAGATATTATACTCAGATCTGACTAGAATCGGTGGTTTATACATGGTGCCGGTGTTGTGAGGATCTTGTGAAGTGTGTGACATTCTGATTGTTTGCAAAACAGTTGTAGTTTAAAAAGCTTTTTAGAAATTAATCAAACTCTGTTTTTTCAATAAAAACGAACAAACTGAATTAGCAGTGAGAGATGATCTATTTTAATCAAATTGATTGTTAAATCAAATTCGATTGACCATGCCCTTCTACCAATTGTTATGATCTGAGTTTTAAAACTATTTGTGAAAGTTCCAAAAGTGGTAAATTAACGAAAATAAATCAGATGAAATTGCAACGGAATAGAAGAATTTTGATTCACACCAGTTGAGAGATTGTTTTCATCGTCATGCTTTTCATAATTATGATTACTTGCATAAGACTTACATTCTCCCCCTCAGCCTAAGATCACCGATTTGTTCGTACAGAATATAAGAAAGATAGAGTTGATTGATATTAGATGAAGTGATCAAGTAGAACAGTGCAGACACTGTTCTATTTATACTACAATCCTAACCACTGAGCATCTTATTGTGATGTCATCATGAAAGTGACATTTAACAAGAAATAACAAACTGATAACATCTGCTAAGCTAACCACTGCTATACACTAAACATTACAAGGACTGATATAAAACACTGATGATACATTCTCTATTGATCTTTAGCAGAGCTTTGCCTTAACAGACTTTTAGCTTTGTTCTTCAGCAGAGCTTGTCTTTAATAGAGTATAGCTATGGCAGACCATGAACATTTAGTCTTCAGCAGAGCTTTACTTGGGCAGATGTTACATTATTCTTTGGATCAGAGGTTGTAGTATATTTTGGCTTTCTATCATCTGTTCTTTTGTAGGGTTCAATTTCCAACAATTATCTTTTCAGAATCCAAAAACCTTAATTTGGGCTCAAACTCTTTTAACTTGTTTACCAAACCACAAAATCGTATTATCAAATCATCCAGCGATTCATTTTCTTTAATGTAAAATGTTCAAATCTTTTAACCCAAATATTTTTGCGATCTTGAGAATTCACATACAAAGGCACCTCATCACAATCATTCATTTTCTTAACTCTTGTACAAAGATAACTAACTTTGTGCAAATATATACTTCGTGCGAAGTAGACTTTCAAAAACTGTCTTTACCTTCGGCGAAGATAGTATCTTCTTATGGACTAAGATACCTTCGTACGAATTAACTTTTAACATAAATTCACTTCGTACGAAGATAATTTTATCTTCGTTCGAAGTGGATAAACTTCGTGCGAAGAAAAGTTTGAAAATTTTAGGTTTTTTGCCATTTTAATCATGATTTTGGTTGATTTTAGGTCCAATTATTTCAAGGGTTTGTTAGAACATGATTTTATGTGAACTTTGAGAAAATCAGTCCATTTCAATCGTTATATCTTTGAAAAATGATAAAAGATGAGAAAAATGAGTAGAAGAGAAGTTCAATCTTGTTGAATTGTCTTCAAATCAGGCCATCTAGCTCTAATACCACTTGTAGGTCCGTGCTCGGATCCGATTAGCTCAGGTTTGATCTAGTTAACCTAGTTTATCATGTGCGGAATCCATTTTTAGATTAGGTGACATGTTTAACAAGATTATATTTCCTCAATTATCTTTTTTCATTAATAGTTCAACGTGTACAAGATCCTGAAAACACTCGGACAGAGCTCCACCGTCCAGTCTACAAAAACAGCTACAGACACAATGAGCTTGCATGACTATATATAGATATTTCTCTTTGTGCAAAGCTAACACTCTAGCTTCATACGAAATGATGTTCTCTTTGTACGAAGTGAACTAGTCTACCTTCGTACTAAGTGGTCACTTCGTATGCAGTGAACATTCATACATAAAATCTAACATGTTGATCCTATTATAGACTAGATACGACTTGATGATGTAGGCAACAGACATATGCATCAACAGGTAGTGATGGTGGTTGTTGCTGTTGTGGTGATGGTGGTTACTGTGAAGTAGTTGGTGGGGTTTGAATAGGAATAACATGCTCTATTTCAACTTCCATTGTTGGCGTCTATTTTTCTGTAACTACTGATTCAGCTCTAGCAGTTGTTTTCTTTGAAGTCTTTAAGTGTTTCCTTCTAGATTTCTTCGCCAATGGAGATCCAGAGTTTTTCTTGCTTATTTTAGAAGCCTTGCTTTTTACTCTCTTTGGAGGTACGTATGGTTCATCATTATCATTAGCAGACTTTTTCTTTCTTTTAGTACACTTCTATTCAGCCATCTCACTTGGATCATGCAAAGCTCTTTTAGTTAATGGATTATCGTTATCACTTTCACACTCCCCAGATTCAGCATCATTCCCTCAAAAAGCTTGATTTTCAATATGCTCAGCAACATCAGCTGTATTTGCAGTGCTTTTCTCAGTAATATTATGGTCAGAAGTTGTAGAAATAACTTCATCTTTACGTTTATGTTCACATTCCTTGTATCATCACTGCTTTCATCACGCAACAAAGTACGTGCAGCTTTTCTTTCTTCACTTTTCTTTTTAGCTTCCTGTCTCTTTGTTTTCTTTTCATCTTCTTTAACATATCATTTACTTCTTTTTGCAACAACTCCTTCTAACCTTTCTTCCTCATCATTCTCAGAATTATTCATATCCTTTCTTCATTTTCCTTCTAGTGGCGCAAGTAATCTTTATCTTGAATGCATCCGAAAAACTTCTTGAATGGAGGAATAGTTTTGGACAAGTATTGGTAAATTTGATCTAATGACAGATTTGTCATATGTTCAAAAGGCAGCTCATCAGACTCTATCTTTTCCAAATTTAGAACTAAATCATCCAGCATCATCTGTACGAATCTTGGATATTACATAAACATTTCTTTTGTGATGTTTTCCTTCATTTGCTCGAATATTAGTCTTGTAAAGTTGTAAGGCAGGTACAAAACTAAGGCAACAATCATACACATCTGGTAATCAATCAAAACATCAAAACCACCTTTTCTATGCCCCATGGCATGAATCACCGAATGAATGAAGAACTTGTAGGGCCTTGAGAAATTTGCTTTCAAAAATTTGTTTCATTAACGTGACCAATATAGCCGATCCGGTAAAAACAACCTTTCACCATACTTCGGAATACCCTGTAGGATCCCTATCTTCGTCTTTGAAATCTAATACCCTTCTAATTAACGCTTCAGTAATAAACACTTTTTTATCTCCATTCCCAACTTTAACAAATGATCGAATTGCTGAAGGATTCGGAATGAACTTAGCATGCTCCCAGAAACGTTCAATGTGCGATCGATAAGCTTTATGTTGATTGGTAAGTGCTTTCTTGATTCAGATTTGTTCCATAAGCTCCAATATTGATTATAATGGCTTCATCTTTGATAGTTCTTTATCCAGCACACAGCATATATTGTGCTTTGGGTCAAAATTCGAAACTTTCGCCTGCACAAACACAAGAAATCAACACTTAGACAAATTTTCAAAAATTTCAGTTTTTGTGTGAAGGTATAATTCATGCGAAGGTACCATAACTTCCTTCGTACGAAGGTGTAACATTTTTAACAAACACCTTTTACCTTCGTGCGAATGTGTCTCATTTTACCACATTTACCTTAGTGTGAAGGTATTCAACCTTTTATCATATTTACCTTCGTGTGAAGATGTTTGATTACCTTTGTATGGAGGTACTCATCTCCGTATGAAACAATTGATCAAATTTTTTATTTTGCATGTTCTATACAAAGTGGAGCTTGTAATTAACACCTAAAAGTGCTGATTTACATGTATATATGTTCAATTTTAACTTTTGACGGTCCAAATTGCCTAAATCTTGATTTTAGTTCATGATTCAAATTAAGTCCGATTGGTCTCAAATCTACCTTCCCCATTGAAAGTGTTATGCTAATCAACCCTCCAAGGTTTGATTTGGGTAGTACTTCGTTGTTTGGAAAACTTTTCTCTTAAAGTCAGTTCGTACAAAGGAAGAGTTCTGTGTGCGAATGAGGTTACCTCCTGCGAAGGAATCTATATATAGTGACACTGTTTTTCCTTCGTGCAAGGTTAATCTTCCTTCGTGCGAAGATGACTACCTCTGTATGAAGGTGTTCCATTGTGCGAAGGTAACTCATGTTTTTCAAAATTTTTAATTTTTCAAACATTTTACCAGTTTTAACAATCCACTCAGTTAACCAAGTCCAAGTTAATGACCCTAGTCTGCTGATTTGTATACCACTCAGTTTAAAGACACTTTTGTGAGTTTGTGAAAGAGGATCATATCAGTTTTGAGACTTATCACTAGTACCATTGATCTGAGTAAACTTAAAGTTCTAAACAAATTCACTTAGATTGTCAGTATACTTGTCCACTTAAACCTTTTCACATTGCTCAATTGTTTCAAGATACGGTAATTAGATATCTTAGAATTTGACTTAACAGTGTTTCCAACCTTCAGAATATACTCCCATATAAAGATTCCCTAGATTTCATCTTACAGGTGAATATATCTAACTGATATCTGTTTCTAGGTTAGCAAAGCCTTGAGAGCTCAGGTTAGTACCACCGTATAGACAAAGAGATGAATGCTCGGCTTAAAAGTTGTGTTCCATATTATAGAATCTTTTGACTGCAATTATTAGATCTTTTGATACTTTCAATTTTGATGCAGTTTAGGGTTTTTAAAGCAAAAGTATTCTACAAGTTCTAAGCCATTGCTTACGCAAAATCAGATGAACTTGTATAATACCCCAAATATCAGTTATCAATAAAGACCTAGTATCTCAGAATCTGACAATCTCATAAACGAAATTTCGGTGTATTAAGACCATATATCCGAGAGATGTTAACCCACTGATTAAGAAGTTTTTCTTTATGTTTATATTTTGAAAACAATTTACTGAATGTGCGATGTCTACTGCCACATCATTAGTGAGAATTGTTTAAACACTTTTTCACACTACATTTCTTTAACGTACTGCGATAGTCCACTAATGTACTATCATTTCCTATTTTATACACGAGAACTTTTTTTGTCTTTTTCAATGTTTTTGTACTTTTCAAATTTTTATATGTTTTTATATTTTCACCACACATCTCTCCCCCTAAAATTAAAAACATATTTTTGGATTATTAGTGTTAAAGAAAGAACATGAAAAAAAACTTTGACAAACTGAAGAGGATTACGCGAATCGCCATCCATTTCCGCTTCACACTCTTTATCCCCCTCTAATGACAAATTTTTCATCTGTTTAATTTCAAAAGATATTTAAATTTTGCTCTGTCAAACGGTTTTGTATAAAAATTTGCTTTTTGTTTATCAGTGTGGATTTTTTCAACACAAATTAACTTTTTCTCATAGTAGTCATGGATAAAGTGATGTCGTATCTCAATGTGCTTTGTTTTAGAGTGTTGAATCAGATTTTTTGTTTTGTTACTGATAGCCGTGTTATCTACATATATAGGCGTGTGAAGAACTGTAAACCATAATCTCTCATCTGGTGTTGTATCCACAAGATTTGCAAACAACTGGAAGCTGAAACGTAAATTGCTTCACAAGTCGAGAGAGCGACGGTGGTTTGTTTCTTACACTGCCACGTTATCAAACGTGTGCTAAAGAACTGGCATCTAGTAGTTATAGATTTAGCATTGAGTTTGCAACACCCAAAGTCAGAGTCGGAGTATCCTACAAGGTTGAAACTGTCAGTGCGAGGGTACCACAAGCCGGTGCTTAGACAACCCCCTAAGGTATCGAAGTGTAGGTCTGTTTCCGGATCTTCCGGAGATATCTAATCCTAAGTCGGATGTGCGGAATCCATCAGAAATAGGTAGAAACACAAGATTTCACAATTTTCAATGTTTTCTCTTAACTTCACAGTCTTGATACATTTGACAGCACTTCGCCTCACAGTTCACCAAAAACTCTCTTTACAAATGAACACACACACACACATATATGTTGAGAAGTGAGCTTCGTGGGAAGTGAGCTTTATGAGAAGGTAATCTACCTTCTCACAAAGGTAATCTACCTTACATCAAACAATAACTTGTAAACTTTTTTACATCAAGACGTAGGCAACAAACATATGCATCAACACGAAGAATCCTCTTGACGATCATTAAGTGAGCACTTTGGGACTTGACTGGTAGCATGCGCAGAGGCATGTTGGATACGTGATATCCAGTTGCGATGCTAGCGGATAGATCAAAGGGCCAATCTGTGAGAGGGGATCAGCTCTCCTCTTATGAGCACCGGACTGATTCAACTCAGCTAACAGAGGCGGAATACATTGTTAGCGAGTTGGACAAACAAACAAGAAAGATATGCTGCTTAAACGCCTTGATTCGTATTAATAAACGTGAAGGTTACAGACGAGTAAACAACTTGACAGGGCTTCACCGTAGTCACACACCAACTGCTTCTAAACACAACACGTAAGCTCCAATATTTATAGGACAACATGGCTCGTACAAGGAGTGAGTGAGTGTAGGTAGGCCCGTGCATGTGGTGCCTCGTACGAGTGACAAGCCACTATGGTCACACGTACGAGCCACTATAAAACATAAAATATGTTTCTAAGCCCTATTTACATAACCGACATATCCTAGACGTAGGCAATAGACATTATGCACCAACAAACTCCCCCTTGGATGTTGCCGCAGTCTTGGATAGTCTTCAAATAAATTTGTTCAAAATTCTTCAAAAATATTTGACATTTGATCGATACGCCGTATGTCTGTCTGTAAGAGCCTTCATGATCGGCAGCCGGCTCAGAAAATCTAACACTTCTCTATATGCTGCGATCTCTGGAATACTCTCATCTAATAAACAACAGACATTCTGGGATGGTGAGAACGAAGACTTCTTGATCTGCAAACACAAACATTTCAAACGGTTAGAAAAATTTTCAAAATTTTCAAATCTTACATACTCGTACGACTCACCATTCGTATAAGTCAAATAATCACAAAGACATAAATTCAAGTCTGAACAAAACCCATATAATTAGTACTTAATAGTTTTTAGGATTTGAACAGACTTGCTAGCACGAGTGGTGCATTGTATGAGTCAAAGAGATTTATGACATTTAAGGACAAGCTTGTATGAACGATCACTCGTATGAGTGATGATAATAATTTCATATTTGAAAAGCTTGCTTGTGCAAGCCAGATCCTTTCACTTGTTTATTTTTCTCATTTTTGTGAAATTATTTGTTTTTACTACCCACTCAGTTGACCAAGACCAAGTTAATGACCCTGGTTAACCGATTTGCCTACCAAGTCCAAGTTAATGACCTTGGTTGACCGTTGTTTAACCAAAATAGATTTATTTTAAAAATTTAAAGTTTCAAGTTAATAAACTTTTTGACGTTTCAGGATATTTTCTTTTCTGGTTAGCTCCCAGCCCATGATCTTCAGCTATCCTGCAGCAATTGTCGCTTTGACTTGGACTAACGGTGTTTTAATCATCAGTTGACTAAAATCTAATATAGATTTCTAAAAATGAAACTGGAAATTGGGTTTTCTGAAAAGAAATATAAAGTAAATAAAGATGTATTTACATACATATTTTTGTGAGTTTATGTTAGAGGATCACATCAGTAATTTAGACAAATCACTAGTACCGTTGATCTTGGTAATAACTTTCAGGTCTTAAACAGATTTACCTAAGTTGCCAATATACTTATCCACTTAAACCTCTACACGTTTCTCAATTGTTTCAAGATATGTTAGGTACTTTTAAGGAACATGAAGTAACTGTGTTCCCATCTCAGAATATACTCCTGCATTGAGATTCCCAGAATTTTATTTCACAGGTGAATATATCTAATTGATATCTGTAAATGGGGTGAATTGCGAGACCTTGAGAGCTCATGTTAGTATTTCCATACAGAGAAAGAGATGAAGGCTCGACTTTAGGTGGTGTTCCATTTAGGAGTCTTTTGAACTACAAATGTCGTAAATTTTTATGACATACTCATTTTTGTGCAGCTTTTGGAGGTGAATAATGCGTAAAGTATTATACAAGTTCTAGGTCATTGTCGACGCAAAATCAGAAGAACTCAGATAATATCCCAGATATCAACTAAATATAAAGACATAGTATCACATGTAACGCCTCGATTTTTCATACTTTCCTTACTTAGAAAGTGTAATCGTATTTCTATTTCTGAAAACTTGTATTCGTATTCCTTTTCCCAACTTTGTAATCCGAGACTTGAATCATAAAGAAACTTATACTTGATCAATATTGTCTTACATGCATTCAAACGTTTATTACATAACTGATACTTGCTATACGCATTCACATTCGACACTTGTACGCGATATATGCTTAAACAAGTTAAGGGATTAAAAGTGACAAAAACCAAAGAAGCTTCTGGAATAGCCCACCTTGCGGCCCGCGACCGAACTCCTGTTAATCTCTCGCGACCCGCCAGACCGCTAGCGGCCCGCAACCGAGTCACCTTCACCCTCTCGCGGCCTGCGAGAGGGGCTTGTCCGGAAATGTTGGTTTCAAGCTCATGGATTGGCCAATTTTGTGTTTTCTCCACTTAATACCCCTCAACTAACACCGTCCCAAGTTTACCTATAAATACCCCACTCCATCTCCTCTCAAATCACACATCAAATCATCTCTTCTCTTCTCTCTAAGCTCTAAGAGCTCTCTCTTCTCTAAAAGATCAAGGCTTCAAAAGTGAGTTCTAACTCACCTCTCTCGTTTTGATCTTTCTTCTTTCTTACCATTTGAAATACCTTTGGAATGTCTCCATAAGTCTTCCATGGAAGATCAACTTGGAACATCACCATGTCTAAGGTCCCAAGTATAGGAATCGTTTGGTTTTAATAAGGTTTTACCCACAAGTGTTGTATCCTTCCAAGCTTGTTCTCAAAACAAGACTTGAGTTGATAGAGTGTGATCACTTGGAAGCCTTGGCTATCCTACCTTCGATCCACCACCTCACTTGATATTTTCGTTTACTTTGTCTTTTACTTTTATGTTATAACTTACTCATGACCATCCTTGACATCCTTGTGACGACTTGTGCATTGGTAAACTATACTAACGAGGTTTTAAAAGGAAGGTTATCCTCCTACCTCCATGCATGACTTCTATGAAATTACATGATGTTTATGATTTACTTATTACGTATGCTATATAATATATGTATATATCCGCTACTCGAACTCTTGATGGTAATCAAATGATTGTCCGTCATGGTACTAGGTTACATCACCTACGTACTTAATCTCTCGTTACGATTCTAATGGGTGACCTAACCCATGAAGACACATCAACCCGAATGGGTCTTATAGTGTCAAAAACGAGTATTAAGTCTAGATGATTATCTTCTCGTATACATATTTTATCGTATTTAAAGTTCCTAATCCTCCATTATCATTCCTATACTTACCAACCTACATTTTCCTCTTGTAGGATAACTCAGCGCTCATCCCATCTATCAACCACTTTCACGGACTTGTCAAGTTTGAATACTTAGCAAAACCGTGAGTTCACTCGACCCACTTTTCGTTTAAAACACTTTTGGGTGTAACATGTTTACTTATACCAAAACCACAACACTTAAACTTTATGAAACGCACAAACAATCCTATACACATGAATACTTGATACGCTTACGTGATGCTTATATCTTGGACATTCTTTATGTGATACTTTAGACATTAACTTGTTTAAGCGTTCTTTGACATGTATAAGCGCTTTAGGAAGTAACACATCCCCCTCCATCGTGTAAACTTGAGGCCATGTTAAAACATCGAGATTGCGTTAAGGGTTTGACTAGTAGTATTGCATGCCTTGTATATGCTCTTGTAAGATTATAGTTGCCAAGAGGATTCGTTTAAACCTTATTCGTATACAAATGTATGCTTAAACTTGTGTACTCGCCTTTGATTTTTCATTGAATTGTATTTTAAAACATGTTACAGGTTGATGAAGAGGATGCTATGAAATAAATAGCAAGGACTTAGATACACACATTTAGAAGTTTAGGCTAATGTTGTTGTATCAATTTTTTGTTGTATTTTGTTTGTTTAATTGTTGTATTTGTTTCAATGTTGTATGTTGACAATTATTCTAGAAATGAAATTCAACTTTAAATTAAATATTGTCATTATTAGCGTTGTGAGCAATGAGCAATCTCGTTATCATCTCACTCCGATGTTTCCGCCATCGGTTGGGGTGTGACATCATAGAATTTGGCATTCTCTCAAACGAAATTTCAGAGTACTAAGTCCATATATCCGAGAGATGTCGACCCACAAATTACTCAGTTTTTCTTTTAGGTTTATATCTTGAAAAACAATTAACTGAACTTGTGAAGCCTATTAGCACCTTATCAGTAAAACCTGTTTAATTACCGAGTTAAACATTCCATATCTTTAGCATACTGTGATAGTCCACTGATGTAATATGATTACCTCTTTTTCACAAAAACTTTTTTTTGTTTTTTATACTGTTTTTGTATTTTTCATAACATTTTCTCCCCCTAAAATCAAAAACATTTTTTTGATTTTTAGTTTTTAAGGAAGAAAGAAAAAATATTTAGAAAAAAACATATGTCATATCGATGAAAATTACGCTAAGTCCTTGTCATCCTCAAATTCAACCTCATCTTCCACCCCAAAAGTCAGATTTTTTAAACCATTTAATTTCAGAAGATTTTTAAATCTTGATCTATCAAAAGCTTTGGTGTAAAAATATGCCTTTTGGTCATCAATGTGGATTTTTTTTCAATTCCGGAATAGCTTTTACGTCGTATAACAACACAAGCATCCTTGTCATGTGTCGGGAAGCTCCGCTGTCTATAATCCACTTTGACTTGATTGACCTCGGGAGCCCCTGCATACATGTGGAAGAAATCATTTAAACAGAGAAACCCAAGCCTGCTTGGTCTTGGGTGGGTTTGGAATATCAAACTTTGGAACTTTGATCTTGATAGTTTGTTTGATTTCTGTTTTAGGTGTAATAGGTGTTTTCATTTCTACTGAAGATGGTTTGACTTTTGCTACCCAAATTTGTGTTTTCAGAATTGCCTTTTTATAATAGAATTTTGAATCCTTTTGACGATTCTTTGTAGACGTTTCACCAAACTCAAATTTGATTTATGTTGAATCGTTGATGTCACTTTTTTATTGGATTTGTTGTTTCTTTTCAAAATCAGTTTTGGTACAAACTTGGGTGTTTTTTGCTTCACATCTTTTGTGGATCTGATTGAGTTGGAAATAGGTTTTGGATTTCTTTGAGAACATTGTCGTGCTATATGCCCGACATTGTTACATTTGTAGCACGTCCTTCTGTCTTTTCTAACAGAGGAATCCAAATCTCGTTTTCTACTTTCTTTTTCCTTCTTAAATTCATCATTGGATTGTTTACCAATGATCTCTTTTTCCTTTTCAGTAGTTGTCCAATAGACAAAATTTATTTTCTTTGCAAAGTTTAATTTTTGAAACTTGTTGTTCGTTCTTTGCTTTTGAAAACCCAATCCTGCTCTCCTATTTTCAGGATAGTCTCTATCCCTCTGATGGTAGTGTTTGTTGACACATTTTGATTTAGAATAAAATGATGCATCTTGTTTTTCTAAATCCAAATGACTAACCTAAACAAGCTTGAAAAACTTATCAACTCGATACAATTAACATTCTGAATTGGGAAATCCTCATCGGAATATAGTTTATTAGATCCGTTCATTTTGTATACGACTACATTTGGATCACTGTTTAAACTATTTTCTGATGATTCACCATCCAATATAGATTTGTCAGACTCATTCTCCAGAACATTTTCAACCACAGTTTTAATCACATCAGATTCACATTCATTTTCTGGTTTGGTGGATGTTACATCAATGTCCGCAGGCAACTCGTTTGTCTTTTCAGTTTTCAATTTTAAATTGAGCGTCTTTTCCACCCCGTATGGTTTCTTACTTGCATAACTATTCCACAAGGGTGATGGAACACAATCGTAACTTACACCTTTGTGCTCATGATTTTTAGTGTCTTCCTTGCTTTCAATTTTTGGAAGAATGTGATCAATAACGTACGAACTTGTAGAATAATTGATTAACAACTTGTTAACCCGTTCTGTTTCAATTTTCATTTTTTCCAGTTCACTTTTTAGCTTGGCAATTGTATTTAAATGAATATTGATGGCCATTTGTTTGTCCATTACAGTGGCCTTGAGCATCGAAAGTGTCCTGTCATTTTCTCTGATCACTTGTTCAAACTGTTTAATTTTTTTGCTTAATTTGTCATAATCTTCTTTAGTTGAATTATAGTCACATGACAAATTATCTGTATGACATTTCAGCTCTTTGCATCTCGTTTCTTTTTCAACACACTCTATGCATGGCTCTTTGCACTTCATGCAATGTGTTTCCTTTGCTGACTCATTTACTGACACATTTACCAATTTAACTCTAGCTTCCAGAGCTTCCTCAGTAACTACCTCATTCACGTTAGCCATTAGACTTTGTCGGTGATGTCAATCAGATTTTCTAAAGTCAACTCTTTGGTCACATCAATCATCTCTTCTACTTTAGGCTTTTTCTCTTCTTCACAAGATGGTCGATAGCTTGAATCGAAGTAACCTGCAAAAGTTTTAAGAATGTCATAAGGCAAGAGATATTTAAATGCACTATTTAAGAGTTCTTCTTCCTCTGACGACGTGTTGTAATATTGTTCAGGTTCTTCATCAAAAGATGCCTCTCCATATTCTTCTTCCATTATATCTAAAAAAATTTCATAAACACAAACTTTCAAAAACACTGATTAGGTTGACAAAAATATGAAATTTAAGAAAAACTCCTTAAAATGTTCTTCATGCGAATTAACAGGTAGTCGTGCGAATCAGATGGTTCATGCGAACAAGATACTCGTGCGAATCAGTGGTTCGTGAGAGCAAGATGCTCGTGCAAAAGAGAGTGTGTTTCGTGCGAGTGAGTTTTTTCGTGCGAATCACTTACTCGTACGAGTGACAGTTTTAAAAACCTTGGAAATTTCAAAAAGCTTGTTTTACTCGCTCGTACGAATGGCTAATTCGTACGGATGGTTGTTCGTATGGGTTGTCTCTCTACTCGTACGGGTTAGCTCAGGTCACCAAAAGGGTGATTTCTGTAATTTTTCACATGATTTAGTTTGATTATAGATCTGTAAGTTTCAAGGATTTGTTAAGAGTTGATTTTAACGTGATATACTAAAATCCTAGTCCAATTCGTCCATGAATTCGTCCAGATCTGAGATCTGTAAGAAAAAGAGTAGATGTAGAAAATCTTCAATGGTTGAATCTGGAATTGCAACTGTGAACTTGTTGGTTGTTTGCTGAAACTTGATGTTTGTCCTAACATCAGGCCTCAAGGCTCTGATACCACTTGTCAGAGGGGATCGGCTCTCCTTTTATGAGCACCGGACTGATTCGACTCAGCTAACAGAGGAGGAATTCATTGTTAGCGAGTTGGACAAACAAACAAGAAAAATATGCTGCTTAAACATGTTGATTCATATTAATAAACGTGAAGGTTACAGACGAGTAAACAACTGGACAGGGCTTCGTCATAGTCACACACCAACTGCTTCTAAACACAACACTCAAGTTCCACTATTTATAGGCCAACATGGCTCGCACAAGGAGTGAGTGATTTTAAGTAGGCTTGTGCGAGTGGTGCCTCGTACGAGTGACAAGATGTCACTCGTACGAGTCACTATGGTCACTCGTACGAGTCATACCAAATGTATATAAACATGACATTCTAAACCTTTGTCACTCGTACGAGCCACAATAGTCACTCATACGAGCCACTACAAAACATAATATATGACATTTTCTAAGCCTTGTTTACATAACCGACATATCCTAGACGTAGGCAATAGACATTATGCACCAACACAATCATCGAACAATAGAGAGTTTCATCGATCTTCTCTCCAGTTGTGTTTGGATCGATGTCGTGATTCTGAGCTAATGGGGTAGACATTGGTGATGTGTTAGACATCTTGAATTTCTCCAAAACATCGTTCACATATTCCGTCTGATGTATAAAGATTTCATCTAGGCAATTGATCGACCTGAAATCCGAGAAAGAACTTCATCTCCCCCATAGAACTCATCTCAAACTTTTTCTTCATGACTCTTTCAAAATCTTTACACAACGCTTCATTCGTCAAACCGAATATGATATCATCCACATAGATTTGTACAATTAGGATGTGTCCGTCCACTTCCCGCATGAAGAGGATGTTGTCTACTATTCCTCTGATAAAACCGTTTTCGAGAAGATGCTGAGAGTGCGTCTCATACCAGGCTTTTGGGGCCTGATGTAAATTATACAACGCCTTATCAAGAAGGAAAACCTTGTCTTTATGTATCGGATCGACGAATGCCGGTAGTTGGCCAACGTACACCTCCTCTTTCACCTTTCCATACAGGAATGCGGATTTGACATCTAAGTTGTACACTTTGAATCCCTTACAAGACGTGAATTCGAGGAAGATGCGGATTGCTTCCAATCTCGCTACAGGAGCTTAGACTTCAGCGTAATCTATTCCCTCTTGTTGGCAAAATCACTGAACAACAAGTTGAGCTTGTTATGCACAATTACTCCTCTGTCATCTCTTTTGCATTTGAAGACCTATTTTGTATTTATCTTCTTATGGTCTTGTTATAGATCAACGAGTTTCCACACACCAAGTTTTTTAAATTGACAGAGTTCTTCCTGCATGGCGTTTACCCAGATTTCCTCTGTCAGTGTTTCCTTTTACATTTTAGGCTCTACCTGTGAAATAAAACACCTGTATGAGATCCTATTTTGTAAAGGTGCCACTTTAGAATAAAAGCAACCAAAATCCTGATTAATTTGAAGTCGCGTTTTAGCACCACTGTGCAACTCTCTGATAATAAACTCTGGCAGGTGGTGTCACACCCCGACCCACAGCGGAATAAGAGTCGGGGCATAATTGGGTTATCACCAAAGCTCATGACATTTACTAATATGTTTCATATTTAATAAAGTCAAAGTTACATTTTCAAATATCCAAACATGTTCATTCAATACAAAGGAAATAAACCAAACATAACAATCCCAACTCTAAAACGTTTTATTCTTCTAGTCCAAGTCCTATGTGTTCCTAGCTGCTGCTGGTTCACATGTATCATGTGTAAAATGGGAGTTTTTGGGTCAACATAAGTTGGCGAGTGAACCTTATTAGATAAACATTTATTAATAAATTAATTGTTAGTTTATCACTGAAAATTTGTGCATAATCATAGATGAGCAAATGTAAATAATCAAGCAATGGTAAATAGCAGTCACACTACAACATACAATAACATATGACAGCATACATGAACATACCAACATCATACTGTAAATAACATAAATGAAACTGTGCGATCAAGGCTCAATCAAACGGAGCCGATCGTATTGCATGTACTGAAAATGAAAATGTCTGTGCGATCAAGGCTTAATCAAACGGAGCCGATCGTATGTGGGCACGCCAGGTTCAACCTCATAATGAAATGGGGAACATGCTCAACGCTCATAATGTAATGGGGAGCGGCGGCCTATGAAATTGCATGTACTGAATAATAAATTGCATCCAATAATAACTACTTAATAGCAACAAACTGAATACACATGTTCATGATATGATGTATGCACAATGGTTTAGTTATAATATATATACAAAGACACATGATACACCCCAAAACGTGATTAAAACGGGGAATTTGTAAGATTCACTCACATTGGGTGCGTTGGATTGGAGATGGTGAGATGCGCACGAATTAGATGAGCGGATCAACGAGGAATACTAACCTAAATAATAACGGAAAAATATATTAAATGAGTGGATTTTATTAAGGATTTTAATGAAATTTTTAGATATATTTTTGTGAGTTTAAGGCTATTTTCTATCTTTAAAAAAATGTTATTTTTAAGTATTTTTAATTGATTTTTAAATTAAATTAAATAAATGAAAATATATAAAAAAAATTGTTTATTTTGCGTTGACCGTTGACCGTTGACCTTTGACCTGTTGACCGGTTCGGTCAATGACATGGTTTGCGCTGGGTGAGGCTCGAACCCGAGACCTCCCGTACGCGTGCACGCAGCTCTACCAACTGTGCTACGTGTCTAACCCGTAATAATCTTGTTTTTAATTATATTTATACACTTATTCAATTTAACCGACTTTCCTTTATTTGCAAAAACATTTTAATTCAATCGGACCGGTGCTAGTGACGGGTTTCGAACGCGCGACGTATGGTTTATGTTGCACACAGTCCACCACTGGACTGTGTGTCTAACCTGGTTATTATCTCGGTTTTTATTATACTTAACAACTAACTGGGTTATCCCGATTTAGTTTAAACAAAAAGGCCTTTTATTATACAAGGAGTGCGTATAGCAGGAATCGAACTCGGGACGTGCGTTTGTATTTTGCACACAGTCCACCGCTGGACTGTGTGTCTAACCCGTTTATAATTCCGATTTTAATTAATCTTAAGTTATGTTGCGTCTTCATCTTCTTCGTTGA
Source organism: Scalesia atractyloides (assembly GCA_947069175.1). Classification (NCBI taxonomy): domain Eukaryota; kingdom Viridiplantae; phylum Streptophyta; class Magnoliopsida; order Asterales; family Asteraceae; genus Scalesia; species Scalesia atractyloides. Next base: position 37,691,989 of record CAMTDV010000116.1, read on the forward strand.
TTTTACACAGACAAACTTTTTCCGACTGTTATGACCGATTCATGACATATACGCTTTTCAGACATTACAAGTAATTTAAAAGTAAAGAATGGAGAGAGTTTGGGGAAAAGATGTACCGATTGATGTTGTTCACGGAATTCCGGCAGAGGTTCGTCGGTTCTGAAGGTGAACTCCGGTTGTTGAAATCAATTAACAGCTTTGTTCGATTATTTAAGAAGTTGAGGCACTTAAACAAGGTTTAACAGAAGTTTGGGAGATCATACCCGTTTACGGTGTGTTTCCGGAAGTTTCAGGAGTTTTCCGGCGAAGGTAAGATTTTCGACAAACGTTGACTAGGATCGATTCTGATGGTGGAGTTGTGTTAGAGACTGATTAATCACATGATTGAAACAGAAAGAGTCGGAGGAAATACCGTGTGGATGTGAGTCCCGGTTTTCCGGCGACTTGCAGAATTTTTCCGGCGGTCTGATTCAAGCTTCTCCGGTGGACTGTAAGGTTGCGGAAATGCAATTGGAAGTCTTGCAGAGTGTTTTGAGTCGCAGGAAGGGTCTAGGATTGAAGTAATCCGAGAATTGAAAACTTTCGGTTATTAAACCGATCCACTTCCGAATTCAAGTTACACTCATGGCAGCATTGATTGGAATCATCCGTTTATCGGTTATACTCGCTGAATCGCGAGTATCCAAATCGACTTTGGGTGATTGATAACCGGTTTCAGTTACAATGTGTAAAATCGATTGATTTACCTTAGTCCATAAAAACTATTTGTTTCCTAAAGATGACAGAAAACAAACAAGTGGCGGAGTGGTGATGTGTGTGTGCGTTAAGTCTTTGATGTTGTAACCGGCTGACCCGGGTTCGAGTCCCGGCAGCTTCATAATTTTTTTTATTTATTTTGTTTTAACTTTTTATCAATTATAATTTGTATAGTTTAGTTTATTTATTAATTATGTATCGTTTTAACTCAAAATAATCATAAATATTTAATGTAACTTTTATAACTTGATACTTGATTACAAAATGGAGCGGGTTTTGAAAACCCGATTTTTACAAATGTTACAGTATCCCCTACTTTTAGGAATTTCGTCCCGAAATTTAAGTAGTTGAAGTAGTAGGAAAAAGATGCGGGTATTTTTCACGCATTGAGTCTTCACGTTCCCAAGTAAACTCAGGTCCCCGTTTCGACTCCCAGCGTACCCTAACAATTGGAATGCGACTTCGTCGAAGACTCTTCTCCCCGTAGTCCATGATCTCCACTGGTCTTTCAATAAAATGCATAGATTCATCAATTTGAATATCTTCCAGCGGAATATGGAGATTCCCATCAGCGAGGCACTTCTTCAAGTTCGACACGTGGAATGTGGAATGAATCCTGTTGAGTTCTTCTGGTAGGTCAAGCTTGTATGCTACGGGACCTACTCTTTCGAGTATCTTGAAAGGTCCTACGTAACGAGGTGCTAGCTTCCCCTTTTGACCAAAACGAACTACTCCCTTCCACGGTGATACTTTTAAAAGCACATGATCACCAATGTTAAACTCTAGGGGCTTCCGTCGTTTATCTGCATAACTCTTTTGACGACTTTGAGTCGCTAGAAGATTGTTTCGAATTTGATGAATCTTGGATCAATTCTGGACCAGTAATTTGTGCTTCCCCAATTTCGTGCCAACATACAGGAGATCGGCACTTACGACCATATAAGGCTTCAAAAGGTGCCATGCCGATGCTCGAATGATAGCTGTTGTTGTACGAAAATTCAACTAATGGTAGGTGGGCGTCCTAACTTCCCTTGAAATCTATGACACATGCTCTAAGCATATCTTCAAGAGTTTGAATGGTGCGCTCAGACTGTCCATCAGTTTGAGGATGATAGGCGGTACTGAGATCTAATCGTGTGCCCATAGCGGATTGTACTGCTTGCCATTTCGTGAGGTGAAACGACCATCATGATCAGAAATAATACTTAACGGTACCCCCATGCCGGCTTACGATTTCGTTGATATAAATACGTGCAAGCTTTTCGTTCTTGAAATCTTCGCGGATAGGAATAAAGTGAGCTGATTTTGTAAGTCGGTCTATAATCACCCATATAGTGTCATACCCACCAGAAGTGCGAGGTAACCCGGTTAATGAAATCCATGGTTATATTTTCCCACTTCCATACAGGTATTTCCGGTTGGACTAGAAGTCCAGAGGGTCTTTGGTGTTCAGCCTTCACCTTGGAACATGTGAGGCACTTGGAAACAAAAACGGCAATATCCTTCTTCATTCCAGGCCACCAATAGGTGTATCGTAGGTCTTGATACATCTTATCGGCTCCTGGGTGTATGGAATATCGCGTTTTGTGAGCTTCATTCATAAGAGTTTCACGAAGATTGTTGTGGTTAGGAATCCAGATACGATCTAGGTAATACAGAATACCGTCTGATTTAGTTTCAAGTTTAAGCTCGGCTCCACAGGACATCTCCTTTCGTACATCTTCTTCTGTTATTGAAACGTGTTGGGCTTATCGAATTTGATCTTTAATGTCGGTTATAATTTGCGAACATAGAAGATGAATGGAGTTCGCATAACCCTTTCGACTAAGTGCATCAGCCACCACATTTGCTTTACCAGGGTGGTATCTAATTTCACAGTCGTAATCATTCAGAAGTTCGACCCATCTTCGTTGCCTCATGTTTAACTCTTTTTGATTGAAGATATGTTGAAGACTCTTGTGGTCAGTGTTTATTTCACACTTAGTACCATAGAGATAATGTCTCCATATCTTAAGAGCGAATACAACGGCTCCAAGTTCTAGGTCATGAGTGGTGTAGTTCTTTTCATGCGTCTTGAGTTGTCTCGAGGCATAAGCTATGACTTTTCCTCTTTGCATGAGAACGCAGCCTAATCCTTGCCCTGACGCGTCGCAATAGACTACAAAATCATCACAACCTTCAGGAAGAGTGAGGATTGGTGCATCACAAAGTTTTTGTTTAAGAGTTTGAAAAGCTTCATCTTGCTTGGGTCCCCATACGAAAGGTTTTCCCTTATGAGTTAAAGCCGTGAGTGGCACAGCAATGCGAGAGAAGTTTGAAATGAACCGACGATAATAGCCAGCTAGTCCAAGAAAAGATCTTACTTCAGTTGGTGTACGTGGAGCTTGCCATTCTTGAACTGCTTTGATCTTTGAAGGGTCAACATGTATTCCCTTGTCATTGACTACATGCCCGAGGAATTGCACCTCTTTTAACCAGAATTCACATTTGGAGAACTTGGCATAAAGCTTTTCCTTTTCTAGAAGTGCAAGAACGAGTCGAAGATGACGCTCATGATCAGCTTTAGATTTTGAATAAGTAAGAATATCGTCGATGAAGACTATAACAAATCGATCAAGATAAGGTTTGCAGACTCTGTTCATTAGGTCCATGAAGACAGCTGGTGCGTTGGTTAATCCAAACGGCATAACCATGAATTCATAGTGGCCATAACGAGTTCGAAAAGCAGTCTTAGGGACGTCTTCTTCATGCACTCTAAGTTGATGATAGCCAGATCGAAGATCGATCTTTGAAAAGCAGCTGGCACCTTGTAGTTGGTCAAGAAGATCATCAATGCGAGGTAAAGGATAGCGATTCTTGATGGTTAACTTGTTGAGCTCTCTGTAGTCGATGCACATACGAAAAGATCCATCTTTCTTCTTTACAAAAAGGACAGGTGCACCCCAAGGCGATGAGCTAGGACGTATGAATCCCTTGTCAGTCAACTCTTGCAATTGACTGGCTAGCTCTTGCATTTCAGAGGGGGCTAACCTATATGGAGACTTTGCAACTGGTGTAGCACCAGGTATAAGATCAACACGGAATTCGACGTCTCTAACTGGAGGAAGTCCTGAAATGTCGTCAGGAAAAACTTGTGGGAAGTCTTTTACTACAGGAATGTCTTCAAGTTTCTTCTCCATGGTTCCCTTTTTGATGATATGAGCTAAAAACGCGACATAATTCTTGCGAAGATATTTTTGAGCTTGAAGACAAGACATTAAGCTGAGCCCTTTCGACGAGGTTTCTCCAATGATTCGAAGAGTCTGACCGTTTGAAAGAGGAATACGAATAAATTTTTCACGACATACAACTTCCGCCTGATGTTGACTGAGCCAATCCATACCGATTATGATGTCAAAACTTCCCAGCTTCATAGGAATAAGGTCGACTGAGAAATCGTGGTCGTTTAAGGTGAGTGTACAGTTGCGTAAAATAGAGTCTAATGAAACTGGTTTCCCGTCCGCAACTTCTACCGTTATGGATTCCGTGAGCTTATCCCGATTTTTGCTTAATATAGGTTCAAACTCTAAAGACACAAAACTTCTATCCGCACCAGTATCAAATAATATAGATACATATCTACCATTTATAAGGAACGTACCGTTGACCACATTGCCGTCAGCTCTGGCCTGGTTAGCGTTGATATTGAAAGCTCTCCCTCTTGCAGGTGGGGGAGCTTGGTTTGCTTGGTTCACTGGGTTGGCTTGGGCCTGAGCATGAATAATATTAACCAGCCTTGGACATGTGTTTCTGAAATGACTCGGGTCGCCGCAATTGAAGCAAGCCCGCATGAGTTGGCCCATAGGATAATTGGGTTGGTAGTATGTTTGGGCTAAATGTTGGGTGGGTGGAAATGGTAGGGGTTGTTGGGCTTGACCCATTAACTGTTGGTGGGTTTGGGTTAAAGGTTGGTGGCGGTTTGTTCGTTGAGGCATACGGCAGGCTTGAACAGTATGTCCTGCGCGACCGCAGCCGGTGCAGTATTGGCAAGGATGATCAGGGGAATGGTTATATTGGCAACGGTTACATTTTGGTAACGGGCCAGTGTAGGGTCTTCTGTATGGTGCGGGTGAAGGAGTGACTTGAGTAATGGGTGCAGCAGGAATAGGGGTGTTGGTTTGGGTAACTGCAAAATTTCTGGTGTTACACTTCCTCTTGTTAGCAAACTTAGAGGAAGGAATGGGGTGGTTTGAAGTTTGTCCCTCAACAGGGGCTTTCTTCTTCTCTTCTTTGAACTTCCCGTTGCGAATTCGGTTTTCGGTCAGTTCAGTTGCTAACTCCATAGCAGCTTCAAGTGTTACTGGTGAAACGCTAAGAACTGAATCTTGGATTTTCGAGGGAAGTCCTCGAATATAATGCTCGATCAGACGATAGGTTGGAGTGAATAAATTTGGAACCATTTGGTTCAACTCCAAGAACCTCTTGTTGTAGGTAGAGTGATCACCCTCCTTTTGCTTTAGAGCATGAAATTCATCCTCCAACTTCTTAATTTCACTTCTAGGACAGAAACGCCTAGTCATGATTTCCCTTAACTCCTCCCAAGTTAAGGCCATCGCATCTTCAGTTCCCCTCTTCCCTTTCTCAGTATTCCACCAAGTGAGAGCTACTCCCAGTAGTCTCCGGTGGCGTATCGAACCTTGCGATCCTCAGGACAATCGCAGTTTAGGAAGGTGTTTTCCATCTCCTCGAACCAATGTAGGAGAGCAGTGACACCCTCGGTCCCTTCAAATTTAGGAGGATCACAGGACTTAAAATGTTTGTAAGAGCACTTGCTGGTAGGAGGGTTGTCGATGTTCTGGTCCTGTTGTTGGGGAGGGTTAGTAGGATTTGTAGCAAGGGCTTGTTGTACTTGGACCACAATGTCAGGCGGTATCGTGGCCATTTGTTTCGCGATCTGAGTGGCCAAACGTTCCTGAGACCTTCCCGATCTTTTACCCCCTCGTTGTTGTCTAGACGACATCTACAGGATCATAAAATGAGAAGATTGTGAGTTTATGGTGTCTTTTTATGTGCCATGTGTCTTTAAGAAAATGAAAATAACATAAATATCAATAATGCAACTACATCCATAGGATGTCTTGGGTTCACTCATGTTGGGCCTCAAATGTCCCCCATACCTTCACCTACATAGTCATGTGGGCCCCCATGGCTATTGGCTTGGTAGGATTCACATTAGTATTGGCAATTTAACACTCGCATCCCCGAATGCAAACCACAAAATATGTTCATGAGATGTTTGGTCGGAACGTGTCCAGGTGTAGACACAATGACAACTCAAAGTGGGGTTAGCTCACACGACGTTTGGTATAGCATGCTTTGGCCTAATAGGTACTTCGTACTCTCATCGTTAGTCCCCAGGTAGGCAAACTGGTCCTTTATTTTGGATTTATACGAATGCCTGCCTAGACAGGACGTTCCGACTACCGGTACTGTTACCCTTCCAGTTACTACATGCCCGTCATGAGAACTCACTTTGATGAGATTTGAAAACACGAAAATCATTGTAAAAGAAATCATGATGTGGTGTGTGCTTTCATGGATGTGATATGTTATGAGTATACGAGTCATGATAGGCATTATATGATAATACATACTTATGAACATGCTTGCACAATATCAAATGTAACATTTAACATAAAACATATAAACATCATGAAATTTGGCATGTAACACACAAAAATCTTATAAGTTTCTAATCGACTATAGTATAGGCTCTAAGGGTCTAATAACCTATCCTATATCCCTATAGTCATGGCTCTGATACCAATCTGTCACACCCCGACCCGCAACGGAATAAGAGTCGGGGCATAATTGGGTTATCACCAAAGCTCATGACAGTTACTAATATGTTTCATATTTAATAAAGTCAAAGTTACATTTTCAAATATCCAAACATGTTCATTCAATACAAAGGAAATAAACCAAACATAACAATCCCAACTCTAAAACGTTTTATTCTTCTAGTCCAAGTCCTATGTGTTCCTAGCTGCTGCTGGTTCACCTGTATCATGTGTAAAATGGGAGTTTTTGGGTCAACATAAGTTGGTGAGTGAACCTTATTAGATAAACATTTATTAATAAATTAATTGTTAGTTTATCACTGAAAATTTGTGCATAATCATAGATGAGCAAATGTAAATAATCAAGCAATGGTAAATAGCAGTCACACTACAACATACAATAACATATGACAGCATACATGAACATACCAATATCATACTGTAAATAACATAAATGAAACTGTGCGATCAAGGCTCAATCAAACGGAGCCGATCGTATTGCATGTACTGAAAATGAAAATGTCTGTGCGATCAAGGCTCAATCAAACGGAGCCGATCGTATGTGGGCACGCCAGGTTCAACCTCATAATGAAATGGGGAACATGCTCAACGCTCATAATGTAATGGGGAGCGGCGGCCTATGAAATTGCATGTACTGAATAATAAATTGCATCCAATAATAACTACTTAACAGCAACAAACTGAATACACATGTTCATGATATGATGTATGCACAATGGTTTAGTTATAATATATATACAAAGACACATGATACACCCCAAAACGTGATTAAAACGGGGAATTTGTAAGATTCACTCACATTGGGTGCGTTGGATTGGAGATGGTGAGATGCGCACGAATTAGATGAGCAGATCAACGAGGAATACTAACCTAAATAATAACGGAAAAATATATTAAATGAGTGGATTTTATTAAGGATTTTAATGAAATTTTTAGATATATTTTTGTGAGTTTAAGGCTATTTTCTATCTTTAAAAAAATGTTATTTTTAAGTATTTTTAATTGATTTTTAAATTAAATTAAATAAATGAAAATATATAAAAAAAATTGTTTATTTTGCGTTGACCGTTGACCGTTGACCTTTGACCTGTTGACCGGTTCGGTCAATGACATGGTTTGCGCTGGGTGAGGCTCGAACCCGAGACCTCCCGTACGCGTGCACGCAGCTCTACCAACTGTGCTACGTGTCTAACCCGTAATAATCTTGTTTTTAATTATATTTATACACTTATTCAATTTAACCGACTTTCCTTTATTTGCAAAAACATTTTAATTCAATCGGACCGGTGCTAGTGACGGGTTTCGAACGCGCGACGTATGGTTTATGTTGCACACAGTCCACCGCTGGACTGTGTGTCTAACCTGGTTATTATCTCGGTTTTTATTATACTTAACAACTAACTGGGTTATCCCGATTTAGTTTAAACAAAAAGGCCTTTTATTATACAAGGAGTGCGTATAGCAGGAATCGAACTCGGGACGTGCGTTTGTATTTTGCACACAGTCCACCGCTGGACTGTGTGTCTAACCCGTTTATAATTCCGATTTTAATTAATCTTAAGTTATGTTGCGTCTTCATCTTCTTCGTTGATTTTACACAGACAAACTTTTTCCGACTGTTATGACCGATTCATGACATATACGCTTTTCAGACATTACAAGTAATTTAAAAGTAAAGAATGGAAAGAGTTTGGGGAAAAGATGTACCGATTGATGTTGTTCACGGAATTCCGGCAGAGGTTCGTCGGTTCTGAAGGTGAACTCCGGTTGTTGAAATCAATTAACAGCTTTGTTCGATTATTTAAGAAGTTGAGGCACTTAAACAAGGTTTAACAGAAGTTTGGGAGATCATACCCGTTTACGGTGTGTTTCCGGAAGTTTCAGGAGTTTTCCGGCGAAGGTAAGATTTTCGACAAACGTTGACTAGGATCGATTCTGATGGTGGAGTTGTGTTAGAGACTGATTAATCACATGATTGAAACAGAAAGAGTCGGAGGAAATACCGTCTGGATGTGAGTCCCGGTTTTCCGGCGACTTGCAGAATTTTTCCGGCGGTCTGATTCAAGCTTCTCCGGTGGACTGTAAGGTTGCGGAAATGCAATTGGAAGTCTTGCAGAGTGTTTTGAGTCGCAGGAAGGGTCTAGGATTGAAGTAATCCGAGAATTGAAAACTTTCGGTTATTAAACCGATCCACTTCCGAATTCAAGTTACACTCATGGCAGCATTGATTGGAATCATCCGTTTATCGGTTATACTCGCTGAATCGCGAGTATCCAAATCGACTTTGGGTGATTGATAACCGGTTTCAGTTACAATGTGTAAAATCGATTGATTTACCTTAGTCCATAAAAACTATTTGTTTCCTAAAGATGACAGAAAACAAACAAGTGGCGGAGTGGTGATGTGTGTGTGCGTTAAGTCTTTGATGTTGTAACCGGCTGACCCGGGTTCGAGTCCCAGCAGCTTCATAATTTTTTTATTTATTTTGTTTTAACTTTTTATCAATTATAATTTTTATAGTTTAGTTTATTTATTAATTATGTATCGTTTTAACTCAAAATAATCATAAATATTTAATGTAACTTTTATAACTTGATACTTGATTACAAAACGGAGCGGGTTTTGAAAACCCGATTTTTACAAATGTTACAGGTGGTACAACAGTGTCCTCTGCATAACTTCGTTGGATACGCTCACTTTGTGTGCTAGATTTCTAATATTTTGTTCGACGTTCTAATTAACAGCAGATGTTTCATTCTGATCACTTGTTCCTTTAGTTTGATTGTTGAGTAAACTTTCAATCTGGATTTCACCATCATCAGATGTAGATCCATCGTCAACGTATGTTGGTTTAGCTTCAGATTCAGAGTCATCTAATTGATCATAACTAGGAGCTGATTCATTCATCTCTGGTTTAGCTGTAGGTTCACTTGTTCCAGCAATCTATGATTTAGGATGTTGAGAACTCGAGCCTACTTCAGCATTATGTATACCAACGTGTATCTTAGTTACCACTATTGGTCTCGGAACTTGATCTTGTTAAAAGATTGTTGTTGCTGATAAAGCACAGCAAGTTCCTCTTCTGTTGGTTCAGTTGGCAGCTCGAAGGAATTCTAGAGACTTTTGTAATTGAAGAACCAAGGATTTTTTGGTTTCTGTGTTGGAGATTTGTATCTTTGGCAATCTACGTGACAAGCCTCAATAATCTAGTTAATGCTAGGAAGATAAACTCTTTTTAGCGGACCCGCATACCCCACAAAGAAACCTTCTAGCAATTTAGCTCCAAATTTCCCATCCGCATCGATTACCGTGCACGGAGACCCAAAAGGTTTTAAGCACTTTAGATTTGGCTTTGGTTGGTTGACTAGCTTGAAACATGTCTTCCCGTGTGCCTTGACTATCAATAGTCTGTTCAATGTATAACACGTAGAGGCCACGGCTTCGCTCCAAAAACTAACTAGCAGTTTTGAATCAGCGAGCATGGTCCGTGCTGTCTCTATAAGCGTTCCGCTCTTTCTCTCAGCTACATCATTTTGTTGTGGGTGTACGGTGCACTAAATTCATGCGGAATTCCTTTCTCATTGCAAAACTTGAACATCCTATTATTCTAGAATTCTAATTCCATTGTCGCTTCGAATGCGTCTAATTGGCAAATGGTACAGATTGTCTAGTTTTCTGAACAAGATCATCAGACTATCAAATGTTTCATTTTTTCTTTCCAAGAACATCACCCACGAGAACCTCAAGTAGTCATCGGTAACAACCAGACATACAGGTCTCCTGGGATACTTCGAACATTAACATGTCCAAAGAGATCCATGTGTAGTCTTTCTAGTAGGAGCTTTATCGAGTTTAGAAGCTTCCTTGGATGAGACTTTTTGTGTTGTTTTCCTTTCTTACTGTAAGTCCCAATAATCCGGGTCTAACACTGATATCACACGATCACCAAGGATGGGCGGAATCCAAACTTGGTGATCTTCAAGAAAACCAAAAAGGTGAAGAATAACACGAATCAACTTTAACACCTTGCACATGATTCTATTACTTGGACAAGCAAAACCGTCTGGTACAAGATGGAGGCTCTCTCTAGAGAATACCCAAAAGTCTTTCTGAGTTCCAACCCTAGGAATGACATAATATTCTATTTATACCTAGGGTTTGCCCATGCCACTCTCGGGCTTCCCTTGGGCTTGCCTGGCCCACATGGCCTATGGCATGCCCAAGTGACCTATTCAAGGTCCAAACCTGATACAAACTAACCCAATTAATCCTAGTTAACTACCATAGACCGTTGCGTATATTTGATGCTTCAGTCTCACACTTCTAGGACCTAACAATCTCCCCCTAGACTGATGCATCAAATTGTCTTGTAGCATAAATTCAGCAACGTCTTCAACAGAGACTATGGTTATTGCTATGATGTAAGTGTTGTGGAGTTCAGTCTCATACTCCTTGGACCTCATACTTCAACGAACTCTCAGCACTGGGTCTCTTTCTTCAGCTCTTGTGGTTAGCTTCATATCAGGATCTTGATCAGCTTTGCTTGAAACATCTTTGTCAAAAGAATGTGAGAGGAGGAACCTCAGCAGCTCTTTTCTTCTTCAATCTTTCTCTTTCAAGAAAGCAGGTTCTCAGGTACTTCTTCAAATGTACTATCACTGTCAGACGATGACTGGCATTTGGTTCTTCTGACTCAGGTACACTTTACTGTTGTGATGCTCCATGCTTTGTCAGCAAATAACAGCATCTCAATTTTCAGCAACCCCTGCTTCTTGATCTAAATCAAGATCTGCAGAATTCTCAGAAATTTATAAGCAAACATTCTTATGCAACAGGGAGAGTACCGCATGAACACTTGGTACATCCAAGTACTTGTACTCGGATCAGAATTCAAATTTCTTTCATCTTTAGATGATTACTCAAATCTTCAAGAACGGTTAATAATTTTTAATAAAACAAATAAAGCACTCTATTTTTGGATTTTTTATAAATTTTCTATTTTTAATATAGAATATAAGAATATATACAAAAATGCAAATAAACAAAGGAACTAACTCAGTAGTTACAACTATACAATTGCAATGGGATCAAAATCGTTTTTAGGCGGACCAAGGAACACTTTTCAATGTGAACTTATTCAGACTGGTCTAAGTGATTGCCAATATGTTTGTCCACTTAAACTTTAACGCTCAACTTTCATTTTTCAACTTCGTGATATGCTTAAGGTAGTATTATACTATAATATCCGTGCGTCCTATACATGACATACCCCTGCGATCAAGGTAAGCACAACAATTCATCGTAGCAGGTGAGTATACTGAGATCATCCTTTATCTTTTACAACGTCAGACTATAGGTGAACAGGTCAGTACTTTCGTACAGTAGAGTGACCAATAGTATCTGACGAGGGTTAGGTAAATACCTTATGTAGTATGTTTGAATTCATGGAATTTTCTCATGAAGAGATTTCCTTTCTTTTAAGGTTTTGGCCCTTCTATTTTGGCTCTTTTAAAGATATCCTGACTGTGCCTAGGTCTGCATATAATCTGGATGCAACAGAAGGGCACCCAAGATATCCCCGGATGACTTAACAGCATAAAGACCCGAAACCTCAGATGTTGGCTATCTATCAACACAGGATTTAAGACCATAAAATCATACGCCGATGGTACGTTACCCACAAGATACATAGTTCGTTATGTTTATATCACTTAGTATCTTTTAATCACTTTGAGCATTAAGCCTACCGACATATCACATTAGATCCTAGTCTTTTCAGCTACGACACCTTACATATGTCAGTCATGCCCTTTATAACGAATATTCATTTCATTTCTCATTTGATGCAAAAAGACCTTTTGTATTTTTTTAGTTTTTCAAATGTTTTTGGTATTTTTCTGATTTTTCTCCCCCTCAAACAATACATATATACATATATCGCTCTCTTCCCCCCTAAATTTGTGCATCATACTTTATGCACAAATTTACCTAATAAAGAAAACATATGCACAAAGTTTTAAATGAAAGGAAAAAGAAATTATTTTTGTTGTTTTTGCTTAACCGTTCCGTCACTTTATTAAAGACTAATCAGTTTCAAAATTAAAGCAGGAAATTTAAATTTGTACATTTTCACTGATCTTGTCTTGCCTCATCTCCTCCAATGGAAACATCGAACTCGAGAAAAGAATGTGAACTTTTGTGACAGTGAGATGTTATCCAATATGTCCCTGGAACAACCGCTATCAACATTCCAGAGATTGTCAACAGCTCCTTCTTGGTTATTCCTGAAAAATAAAGAGATTAGTAAGACAGTGGGACCCAGGCCATAGTGGTCTTGGGTTTCCCTGAAGCATCAAAATAAGACACTTCTTTTAGACACAAGTCCCCTTTTGTTTCGAGGATTTGTGATGTTGCTGCCGCTTTGAATTTGGGTTTCCAAATTTGTTTCATTTTAACAAACGCGGTTGTTGCCTTTGATTGAGCAACTTTGGCTGGTTCAGGTTTAGTCATTTTAGAAACAGATTTTTGTTTCTGAACAGCCTTGTGTTTGTTTTTGGCAACATTCCAATCCCATCATATGGTTTAACCTTGGGATTCACATTCTTCATTGCCTTAGGTGGTGATACCTTCATCGGCTTCGAATGATTGTTATCCTTAGGTGTAACCTTCTGATTATGAACATTATACGGAACATGGGGACTATGTGTGCAGTTTCGAGCGATGTGACCAGGAATGCTACAATTGAAGCACGTTTGTCTTTTCACATATAAAGCATTCTGATCAGCTTGATTTGCTCGTGCAGGCCTTGAAGGATAACTGATCCCTTCTACGCTTTATTTCCTTGCACGTTTCTTGCAGACGAAGATGAATTTGGATGTCTGTACTTGTCGTTTGCAAAGGCCTTCTTCTGTTGTGGAATTTCTTTGGATTCTTCTTCTTTTGTTTAGATTGCAAGTCTTGTTTAGAAATCTCCCCAACCTTTCCAAAAGCTTTGCTAGCACGGTCAAAGGCATATTTTTCACATTTGCCATTAAAGATCGGCTTAACAAAAGCATTTTTCACAACACTAGCCTTTTGAGGGCTATTGCTGCCCACTGATGATTTTGGAGAGCTTGATTGTCCTTGACGTTTGGACGTCTGCTTTCTTTGTCTCTGATTTGCTCATTTATGCTCTTTTTGCTTGCTCTGAACCTTTTCATCAGTAGCAGAAGGTTCAGATTGTTCAGTTTGCGCACTTAAAGCCTTGTTCACATCAGCTCTCTCTTCATCAGCTGACTCATTAGAATAGTCAACAGCACCAGATGGTTCCCGTGTGTCTGACATATAATCACTTGGTTTGACGTACACCATATGTTGTGCTTTCTCAAAATCTTTGTCGGTTTGAGGCATTGTTGTGTGGTTGTGATTATACGGTGGGGCAACCTGATTGAATCCCAAACCCTTCCCTTTGTTCCCCTTATATGCCAGCTGCACATTGCACACGTCTTGAACAAGCTTGTTGGACGTATCAAACCTCTTTATATTAACTTCGTTTTGTTGATATTTTCTAGTAAGAAGTCCCAGCTCAACTCTTACCAAGTCGCATTCCATAGTTTTTGAATCTAATCTGGTTTTGTAATCATGGACCTAACATTTCTGTTGATTTACGTCCAGGTGGAGCTGAGCTATGTCTTTCTTTTGTGCTTCAACCTTTTCTGTGAGTAACTTGTTACTTTTTCGAAGGCTGATGCACAGAGCCATTGCATTGTTGTATTCATCGACCATTTTGGAATTAAGAGCTCTGAGTTGAGCAACCCTATTACTTCAAGGTTCAGTGCACAAAAGATGGTTAACTGTGTCAATGGACGAACTTGATTTGTAAGCGTGAGTTTGGACTTGAGGTAGAGTTTGGGGTGCTGGACTGCTGATTGCTGCTTGCTGGGCTTTAGGATTCTGTTGGAACACCTTTTTAGGATGAGACTCTGTAGATTTAGCATATAGATTTTGGAGATCTTGGTTTGATTGTAAATGATCCCACAACCAAGATACAAAGGAGTCTTTGTCATCACCCAAGGCACTATTCATCTCATATCTTACTTCCTCTTTTCGCCACGCACATTCAAGCAAATGCATCAAATAGTCAGCAACCGGATCAACATTGTAGTCTCCGATAAACTCATTCAGCTTTTCCTTCACTTCATCCCGCAGTGTGTTCGAGTGCTGAGCTTGAGCTGTAAACATATTCGGATAATCGAAACCGTACTAGTAAACACGATAAAAACTGTCTGAAACCTGTTTTTACCAAAATGTACCGTTAGACTCGTCTCGACAATGCGATTCCAATGATATATAATGTCCGATAGTGATTTTAGGATTTTTTTTTGCCCTAAAAATCACACAAGTCTAACCGTGCAACCGGTTTGTTAAGATTGTCTGTGGATCAAATTATGTGTACGAAAACGTTTAACTCCGGTTACGTCAGCTGGTTAACTTTCCACCTTTGTGGGTACAACTCGGAACAGTACCAAATTCGGAACAGTAATTCGGATGAACAATCCGAGATGGAATCTCAAACAGTGATCCGAGATGCTAATCTGAGATGGTGATTCGGAACAGTGACCGAGATAGTATTCGAGATGCACCGTTTCAGTCTGAAATGAGAATCCGAAACAGTAATCCGAGATGGTATCCGAGATGCACTGTTTCGGTCTGAAATGAGAATCCAGGACAGTAATCCGAGATACATTGTTTCAGTCCGAAATGAGAATCCAGAACAGTAATCGGAATGCTATCAGATACATAGCAACAGTAATCCGGATGATCTTCTTCGTGTTCTTCGTGATCTTCAACGAGTTCAGATCCGAAATACAACTATTACGATCCGAAATTTAAGATTTTAATCTGAAATACAAAGGATTAATCCGAAATCAAATGCAGCAGAATGATCCGAAATCTGCCCGAAATGTAACCAGAAAATCCGAAATCCTTGAATGTTAATCCGAAATGCTTGAATCTTCTTCGTGTTCTTCGTGTTTTTTCAGCAGAAACCAAACATAATCAGTGTAATATCAGATCTGAGCCTGAAAATAGGTTCAACGGGCTCTGATACCACTTGTAAGTCCCGATAATCCGAAACTAACACTGATTCACACGATCACCAAGGATGGGCGGAATCCAAACTTGGTGATCTTCAAGAAAACCGAAAAGGTGAAGAACAACACGAATCCACTTTAACACCTTGCACACAATTCTATTACTTGGACAAGCAAAACCGTCTGGTACAAGATGGAGGCTTTCTCTAGAGAATACCCAAAAGTCTTTCTGAGTTCCAACCCTAGGAATGACATAATATTCTATTTATACCTAGGGTTTGCCCATGCCACTCATGGGCTTCCCTTGGGCTTGCCTGGCCCACATGGCCTATGGCATGCCCAAGTGACCTATTCAAGGTCCAAACCTGATACAAACTAACCCAATTAATCCCAGTTAACTACCATAGACCGTTGCGTATATTTGATGCTTCAGTCTCACACTTCTAGGACCTAACACTTACAGCTTATGCAATCATCATTCAAGTGAAAACTCTTTGGATTGACACCATCCACTAGATCGTTGTGTACTAAGAAATTCATCTTCCGGAGATGAATATGTCCCTATTTTCTATGCCACATTACTAACTCCTTCTCTGTCGCCTTTGACACAAAACACTGCGTGGTTTTTTTCATTGTAGTTGCAACACTCATGTCTAAAACATATAGATCATTTTCACAAGGAGCGCACATTAAGATCCACTCTTTCGGTATCTTGAACCCTGGTTTCAGAATTAGTCACTCTTTATCAATGAAGTGCATTGTTAATTTCTTATCACAGATCTGAGAGATATTGAGTAAGTTGTTCTCCAACTCTGCTGTGTAGTTGACCTTGTCAAACGACGGTACACCATTTGTTAAGATCCCTTCACCTACAATTCTTCCTCCCTGGTTCCCTGCAAACCCGACGTAGCCTCCTCGGATAGATTTAACATCATATAGGAGAGCCAACATCCCCGTCATGTGCCGGGACGCTCTGCTATCCATGATCCACTTTGAAATGACGGATCTTGGGAGCCCCTGCATATTCACTCAAACAATTACTTGAGGCAAGACCCAAGCCTTACCGGTCTTGGGTGGGTTTACAAAGATAGGTTCACACACACTGTCACTCTTTTGATCAACTTTCTGTTCAACCTTTTCATCGATCATTGTTGAAACAGATGTTTTAATCTCTTCAGAAGATTCTTTTCGTTTAATCACCCAAGTTTGACTTTTCAAAATTTCATTTTTGGTATAATATTTTGAATCTTTTTGTTCCTTTTTGCTTGAAAATTCACCAGTTTTAACAGTTGAAACTTTGGCATTGACTAGTTTCACTTTGTTTGTAGATTCATTGTTTTGCTACAAAATCTGAGTTGGTACAAACATTGGTGATTTCTGTTTCAGGTCTTCTAAAGATTTTTTTAACGTTGTAAATAGGTTTACGTTTATTTTGTAGACATCGACTAGCGCTATGTCCAACATGATTGCGAAAGCAAGTCCTTCTGTCTGTTACAACAGATGAACCATCAACCTGTTCACTTTGTTTTCGTTTAGCAAAAAATTCTTCATTTGACTGTTTGCTAAACTATCTCTCTTTTTCACTTCCGAGCTTGTTCTAGAAACAAACGTCATTTTCTTCAAAAAAAATTTGAATCTCCAAAGCTGCTGTTATTTCTCTTACCGTATCCTAAACCATTTCTCCCATTAAAACAATGTTTTATGTTGATAATCAGAATAGGAGTTTTTCGGTTCAAAATAGTAAGATTTATCTTGTTTGAAGTTTGAAAATCTTTGTTCTTTTTAAATTCTCAATATCAGACATCTCAACTTCTACTAACTTTAACACTTTTTCCACTTTGTTCAAGTTCACGTTTTGAATCGGAAACTCCTCATCAGAGTATAGCTTGTCAGATCTTTACATTTGTAAACATCACAACATTCGGATCATCATTCAAACTATTATCTAATTTCGGAATGTACTTTTTATGAAAACTATCGTCATCTTAAGAATGCGAACTTGAACTTGTTTTCTCAAAATTTGATTGAGCACTTTCAAAAATTGTACTATCATTGTCGTTTTCCAAGACCTTGTCAACAACATCTTTTTACAATTTCTGACTCACATTCATTCTCAGACTTGGTATAGGTTATATCAAGATTTTCAGCTCGTCTTTCTTTTCGGTTTTCAATTAAAAATTAACGCCTTTTCCACCCCGTCAGGCATTTTCCTTGAATAACTATTCCACATCAGGGGTGGAACTCAATTATAACTCAAACCTTTGTTTTGATAACCATAAACATCATCCCCATTTTCATCTTTTAATGTCGGGTTTGGGAGGATGTGATCCAAAACATAAGATGTTGTTGAATAACTAGTCAGCTTCTTATCAACCCATTCCAATTCGATCCTAATTGTTTCTAGCTCTTGTTTTAATTTTTCGATCATGTCAATGTGATTATTTATTGCAATTTGTTTATCCATGACAGTCGCTTTGAGCATAGAAAGTGTAGCATTATCTTCTTTACTAGCATCACGGTATAGGTTGATAGTTCTAATCAGTTTATTATAAGCTTCTTTTGTTTCTTTTAAATCACTTGTTAGGTTATATGTGTGTTTTTTCTGTTCTTTATACTTCTCATCTTTTTCAAACAAGCTTTGCATGGCTCTAAGCATTTCGTGCATTGTTTTTCTGTTTCTATCTTCTCACTCTTAACCTCTTCCTTAACTGACTCAACCATGACTTCATGAACTTCCTCATAGATTTCAACTAACTCTTTTAACTGTGCCATCATGGCTTTCTCTGCTATTTTCTTAAGTTTTCAGCATTCATCTCTTTTGTCATGTCTATAATTTCTTCGACAGGTTATTTCTTCTCTTATTTGCATTATGCGGTTTGATAACTACTTTGTTCACCGAAGAAACCTGCAAAAGAAATAAACATGTCAGCGGGTATGATTAATTTAAATGTACTACGAAAAATATCTTCAGATTCTCTAGAATCATAATAGTCATCAGAATCATCTTGAGTTTCATCGAATTCAATCTCAGCATAGTCTTCACGAATGGCTTCTTCGACAATCACTTCTTCCACAGTTTGTTCTGGTTCCTCGATAATTTCAGCCAGAAGAGCAAGACTTTCAGTCTTAGGAATGTAGTTGTTCCAGTTAAAGCCTTCGTCTTCCTATGTAACTACTAGAGCCTTGTCGTTTGACTTTGCCGAACCATCTTCAATTTGAATAGATCTTGTCGTGTTCTGAGGTTGTTGGAAAATTATGTGATAGATTGCCTTTTTGTAATAATAATCTCCAAAAGGATTTTGATTCCCATGAACCTTTGTGTTCGGACATTCTCTTTTAAAATGACCTTTTTCTTTACACTTAAAACAGGTTACTTTTAACTTATCAAATCCGAGCTTTGAATTAGGACCTCTGAGACTGTTTTTCCCAGTTATTTCCATGAATCGTTGAGCTCTTCGAACTATACTCGCCATACACCATTTTATATCAATTAGCTCTAACTCCTCCGGGTCAATTTGACCGTAATCCTCTTTCGTCATGTTGGGATTTCCGATCCTTCCTGCTACTAAACTCTCGTAAGACTCCAAAACAGAAGCAAGTAACCCCATGTTTTCTTTGTTTGTCGTTTCGGTGAAGTCTTGAGTGTTTTGAAGATTTACTATGATGTTGCACTATCGGATGTGTTGATTGGAGTTATCGTGGCTGTTATAGTTGTTTGAGCTTTGTGATGACTGAGGACTCTCTGTCGGGGTATTCAACTCGAAGCTTGGATATGATGAGAACCCACTTCCACTATTTGAACTGTTTAAAGAAGATCCAGATGAATTACCTAAACTGAAAGCAGTTTGGATCGTTTGACTTTGAACACTAATCACACCACTACCTTTGAAGTAAATATCCACATCTTGTTGGATATTTGCACTCTTCATTTTAGCCATTTTCGTAATTCTAGCTCATGCCCTTCAAGCATTTCGATAAACTTCCCCATATTCAAACTACTATACTCTTGGCTATTCTTTAGAATGATTAAGTAAGTCGTCCATTCACCCTGTGGCAATGCGTTGGCAAGCTTGTCCACCCACTCTTCATCTTCCTTGTGTATATTCAACCACTTCATCTCCACGACCAAATGACAGTACCATTCAACAAGCTGCTTCATAGATTCACCTTTCAAGGCCGTGAATATGTCAAACTCTTTCTTGATTAAAGCCTTCTTACTTTTTATCATTGACAAACTTCCTTGGGATTTGACTTTCAATGGATTCCAAATAGATTGTGCATCTCCTTGGTGTTGGAGCAGCGTGAAAATGTCTTCTTTTATTGCTTGTTGTAGAAGGTTTAACATCTTCTTTTCTCTTATAAATTTTTCTTTTTCACCTGAAGTGAATTGAATTAGATTTTTCTCCAGTCCATTCTCTCTAATGGGAGCGGTATACATTTCTTATATTTAATACCAGTAGTCTAAATAAATGGCTTGAACCCAATTTTCGAACCTTTCATGCCTACCTTTGAAGTCTTCCATGTCCATTAGCTGGCGGCTTCGTCACCATCCCCATTTCATTTATCTAGGTTTAAATTTTGAACGACTGACATGGGGGATGTAGCAAAAGAATTGTAAAACTCGTTCTCCGTTTGACAGAAGTTTCGTGCGAAGGTACGCTAAATGAGGAGGTAAAACTTTGGTGCGAAGGAAGACTTTTGTGCGCACGTACCCTCATGCGAACTAAGACAAGAAAAACAAACAAATCTTGATTACGTTCGTGCGAATGTAACAATGACAAACATTTGACATTTATCTTTGTACAAAGGTAGAATTTTTATTTGAAAATATTTACAAGCTCTGATACCACTTGTGAGTGTTGGAATTAAACTCTACAAAAGAACAAATAATAGAAAGCCAAAATATACTACAATCTCTAATCCTAATAATAATAATAAAACATCTGCTAGAGTCAAGCTCTGCTGAAGACAAAATGTCAAAGGTCTGCCATAGCGAAACACTGTTGAAGACTAAAGCTAAAGGTCTGCCAAGGTAAAACTCTATTGAAGACTAAAGCTAAAGGTCTGCCAAGGGAAAACTCCGTTAAAGACTAAAGCTAAAGGTCTGCCAAGTCAAAACACTGTTGAGGACTAAAGCTAAAGGTCTGCCAAGGCAAAACTCTATTATGGAGTAAAGCTAAAGGTCTACCAAGGCAAAACACTGTTGAAGACTAAAGCTAAAGGTCTACCAAGGCAAAACTCTGATGAAGGACAAGAGTGGTTGTCTCATCAGTGTTTTCTATCAGTCTTTGTAATGTTTAGTTATAGTAGTGGTTAGCATAGCAGATGTTGTTTGTTTGTTAATATTGTTAGATGTCATTTTCCTGCTGACATCATCATAAGATGCTCAGGGGTTCGAATTTTAGTATAAATAGAACAATGTCTGTGTTGTTCTATTTGATCACTTTTCATCACTTATTAATCTAATATTCTTCTTTACATTCTGTACAAACAAATCAGTGATCTTAAACTGAGGGGGAGATTGTGATTTATATGCAAGTGATTACAATCATGAAAGCATGATAATGAAAACAATTTCTCAATTTATGAATCAAAGTTCATCATTCCTCTACATTTACATCTGATTTATCATCTTTCATTTATCATCTTTAGAAGTTTCATAACAGTTTCAAACTCAGATCCTAACAGTGAGGATTGTTTATCCGTTGATATCTCAGATCAATATTTGTTAACCTAGTCCATATACTGTGCAAAATCCAATTTTAGTTAAGCGAAAATAACAAGATTATCAAATTATTTGTTTTCATTCAATGTTCAAATGTTTACAATTCAGAAAACACACGTACAAAGCTTAGCCGTCTAATCTGCAAAAAAACAACTTACTAAACCAAAGTCCAAACACCTATTTATACTTCAAGTACCTCTGTGCGGACAAGGGTTGTACCTCCGTACGAACTAACATTACCTCTGTACGGAGTAGTACCCTCGTACGGAGGTACTTAAAAATACAATCAGAATGTCACACACTTCACAAGATCCTCATAACACAGACAACATGTATAAACTACCTATCCTTGTCAGATCTGAGTATAATATCTGGCAAAGACGGATGGTCATGTCCTTGCTCAGCAAAACACCGATTGCTGGAAGTTGATCATCTTTGGACCTCATGTTCCAATGATACCGAGTACAAAGGATCCTAAAGTCCAAGCACCAAAGAATCCTGAAAATTATTCCGAGCAAGATTTCCAAAAAATCAAACTAGATGCAAAGGCATTTAGCATCGTAGCCTCTGCATTGCCAAATGATATCTATCCTGGGCTGTTACATTGCAACAGTGCAAAGGAATTATGGGATGCTTTAAAAGAGCAATTCGGTAGGACTGAGGAAGTGATCGAAAATAACAGAGAAGTTTTAAATCAATAGTACAAAACGTTTTGTCATGTTAAAGGAGAGTCATTAACCTAACACTTTGAAAGGTTTAGTTGTCTTATTAGTGAGCTTAAACTGGTTAATGTTGTGTTTGCAAATTCGACTTTAAATAGTCGTTTTCTTAGATCATTACTAGACAAGTGGGACACTATAGCTTTTGTAACTCGAAATTCAGTTGGATTTAAAGAAATAAGTCTAAACACAGCTTCATGGTAGGCTCCTCACTTATGAGAGAGAGCTGAACCAGAAAAAGAAGCTTCAAGAATCTGGCAAGGTGGCAGATAACTATGCATTTGGTAGTACAACACTTTTGGCCAAGAAGAAGTCACTAGTAGTTGTAAGGATCAGAGTTATGATCATTTCATTGATATAACTTCTGGTGGTAATTTCAACTCTGACCCTTACACGCCTAATTAGGCATTTGCTGCTAATGGGGAAAGCCAAACATCTGGTAACTTATGTCTTGAGTTGAATGACCTTCAACATTTTGATCCTTTAGATTTGGAAGAGATGGATATTTTACACCAGTTGGCTCTATTAAGTGTTAGGGATAACAAGTATTACAAGAGAACTGGTAGAAAGTTTCCAGGGTTGCATAGGGGTCTAAAAGTTGGGTTGTATAAGTCAAAGATTAAGTGCTATAAATGTAATAGGCTAGGACACTTTGCTAGAGAATGTAGGTCTCAATTAAATGGACCAATTATTACACAACCTAGCCCTAGACCACAAAACAGTCACAATTGTCCACTATTCCCAATATTCCTCATATACAAAATACTGCTCTTTTTGCACACCCTGTTACTACTGTTCCTGTGCAATATGTTCAAACCATCGTTCCCCAAATTCAATATGTTCAAGCATCAACTCCTCATGTTCAAATGCATCCTGCACCACAAGTTGCTCAAACCACTGCTCCGGCAGAGGTTAATCAACAGAGTTTCTTTACTCAGGGCTTTGTTGATTGGAGTAACTTGCCTGAGGATTTGAATGATGAAAACTTTGCTCTAGTTGAAATAATGAAAATAAACAAAATGATTTTTGTTTATGGCACTAGATACAATAGTTGAGGGTGATGAATCTGGGGAAGTGGAGTCTAGATCTGTTGTGTCTAATGTTCATGATGAAACAGTTGTTACAAAAGAAAGTGTTGATGAAGATTTGAAACCTCTGTCTAACCCATGGGATGCCAATGTATGTGAAGGTGAATGTGACTCTGCCATGATGGCTGCTATTAAGGTATCTCCTCATGTCTTAAAAGATCTATGTTCAGACAAATGCATCATAGCCTTTGCTAACATAAAAGAGGTAAATGAAAACCTTAGGAATAAGATTTTGGATGATGTTGCAATTTAAAAAGCTTTCAAAAGAGTTAACAACAAAATTTCTTGAAAAAGAATCTAAAATCAGCAGCTTAAAACATGAAGCTAGCATAACCAAGGACCAACTCCAAATTATGATTAAAAAATATCAAGTTTGCAAAAAGGAGTTGGAATCCACCCAAATTACTTGTTCAAAATGGGTGGAATCCTGTAAAGGTTATGAGATTATGTTATAAAACCATGTCAAAAGTAACATAAAATTTGGCTTAGGATCAAAGAAAATGACCAATTTTCTGACAATGTTACTGGAAATGATTCTTGTGGTTGAAGTTGTTCCAACAAATCTATTTGGTCAAGAAATCAAGGTCACTGATGAAAATGGAAACAAATTTTTTTTAGAAAGACATGAGGGATCCTCAACTTTTGAGGAAATTAAGAAATATCAATTTAAACCCACATGGTCTGATGAATGTGACATCCTTGAGAATTTCAAACCAATGGACTTTTCAACCATTGATGGTGTCAAAGCACCAAAAGCAAGAATCATTCCCATAACAGATTTACCAACAGATGTTACAACATTTGTTGATAAAAAATCTGAAAAAGGGAAGAAGAAAGAAAAGCTCAAAAACCTGTTTTGTGATTTCTGTGAAAAGAAGAGCCATGTCACCAAAAACTGTATTCTTCTAAAGGCTTATGACATCAACAAAACAAGTGAGATCATTGATTCTCCTAAATGCAAAATTTGTGATAAAACAAATCATAAAATTCAAGAGTGTGTTTATCTCAGACATTTGATGTGAAAAAGAATGAGTTTAAATCCAAAACACTGGAGAGTTCAAAGACTAGTACTGCAAAAGGAAAGTCTGAACAGACCTTTGCGCCTGTTCAAACATCTGTTACCAAATCTCTGCACAAAACCTCTGCTCCAAGAGAGGTGCAGGTAACAGAAGCACCACCTGCAAATCAGTATCCAAGAGGACATGGCCAACTTGTTTATCAAATAGTACCTCTTAGTTATGAGGGTTACAAAAGGCTCTCAAAACAAAGAGTAAATAGGCATCCTCATGGTTACTATCATCTAATAGGAGATGGGTCTCAACAGATGTTACAAAGATCTTTTCAAACCTCGTCCAATTCTTCTGAATTTGAGACTGACTTGTTTGTGACCCCATCCAAAGCCATTTTGGCTTTGGAAACTCACCTAAACTAATTTATTACTACTATACAGGGAGCTTCTAGTTGCCTTGATAGTTTGTGGTATGTGGATAGTGGAGGCTTCAGGCATATGACAGGATGTAGAGCCCTTCTCAAGGACTTCATGGCTCATGGAGGGGGTGATATATTTTTTGGTAATAATTCAAAAGGGAAGGTACTTGGGTCGGGACTGTTCAGGCTGGGAAACTCAAATTTGAAAATGTCAATCTTATTGACAATCTAAAGTTCAATCCTCTTAGTGTATCTCAAATGAGTGACAAGGTTATGGGTCATTCTTTACTAAGAAGTATTGTAAGATTATTGGGCCAGAAGTGGTTAAAAAGATTGAAATAACCATTGGTGAGTCCAAAACAAGTCAGTGTTTACAAATGTTGCACATGGACTTGTTTGGCCCTGTATAAATCATTAGTCTAAGTAAAAAGAAATATTGTCTTGTCATAGTTGATGATTTTTCAAGGTTTACATGGACTTATTTCATGCACTCTAAGGATGAGACTGCGGGTATTTTGCAAGACTTTGTTAAAAGAGTTGAAAAGTAATTGGACCTGCCTATAAAAGTCTTTAGGAGTAATAATGGGACAGAGTTAAAAAATAAGGAGTTAGATGAGTTTTGTGTGTCATAAGGGATTGTAAGGCAGACAGTATCCCACGACACAAGAACAAAATAGGGTGGTTGAAAGAAAAAACAGAACTTTAATTGAAGTTGCTAGAACCATGCTTGCAGACTCTGGTTTACCCTTGTCCTTTTGGGTAGAGTCTGTAAACATTGTTTGCTATGTTCAAAATAGAGTTTGTCAAAGTGTTTCAAGTGGATATCAAAAGTGCATTCTTGTATGGTAAGATCAAAGAAGAGGTATATGTTTGTCAACCTCCTGGCTTTGAAGATCTATTTTATCCTGATCATGTCTACAAGCGTAATAAAGCTTTGTATGGCTTGAAACAAGCACCAAGAGCCTGGTATGAAACTCTTTCCACCTTTCTCTTATCCATTGGTTTTACAAGGGGTAAAATTGACAAACCTTTATTTTTTAAATGGAGAGGAAAGGATTTGATGCTTCTCCAAATTTATGTGGATGACATCATTTTTGGATCCACATGCACTGCTATGTGTGAAGAGTTAAGACAACTCATGGCATCAGAGTTTGAAATGAGTGTAATGGATGAGCTCCAATGTTTTCTTGGTCTCCAAGTTAAACAATTGCAAAATGGTACATTCATTCACCAAAGTTAGTATGTTAAAGAGCTACTTACAAAATTTGATATGAATGATTGCAAACCATGCACCACACCCATGGCAACATCTAAGCTTGTCATTGTTGATGACAAAGATGACTTAGTTGATCAAACTCTTTATAGAAGTATGATTGGGTCTTTATTGTACCTAACTGCTTCTAGACCAGATATCATGTTTGCTACATGTGTGTGTGTGCCAGATCCCAGTCATCACCTAGGAAGTCAAACCTCATTGTTGTTAAAAGGATATTCAGATACATAAAAGGTGCTCCCACACTTGGTCTCTTATATCCTGCAAATAGAAATATTAAGCTTTCAAGTTATACAGACAGTGATTATGCTAGATGCCACTCAACAAGGAAGTCAACCTCAGGAGGATGTCAATTCCTAGGCAATTGCTTAGTGTCTTGGCAAAGCAAAAAAAGAAAGTTGTAGTATCAACATCCATAGCAGAGGCTGAGTATATAGCTGCTGCAAGCTACAAACAAACAATCGAACCCAGTAAATCCCACCTATAGCAAAGCTATTGATAGGGTCTGGAGAGGGTGTGATGTAGGCAAATCTTACCTATATCCCTGATGACAGAGATATTGCTTCCAGAGAGACCCCCAACTCCAAAACCAACAACAGACAAACAAACAATACTAAACAAAAAAAAACCACCAACCAAGCAAGTGATGAAAAAGTAAAATGAAAACATATGTAACAACATATAGACAAAAATATAGGTGTATAGTAACATGAAAGTCTATCTAAAGAGTGGGACACCTAAGCCTCTAACTCTAATCTGAATCCAACCTTAATCCTACGTCTCCACGAACTCTTATCCTTCACCATATCCTTAAAAAGATGCAACTCTATCAAATCTTACGTAATCTGATTTTCCCAAGTCAATTTGGGCCTCCCTATACTCTTCTTCCCCTCCACCTTGTTGCTCTAACTCGTGTCATTGTTTGTCTTCTCTTCACATGCCCAAACCATCTCATTCTCCCTTCCCATATCTTATCTTATCTGATATACTAGCCACCCTCCTAACATTTCCTGAAAACGTCATTTCTTACCCGATTAAACCTTGTGTGGCCACAAATCCACCTCAACATACAACATAGCAGGTCAGACTGCCACCGAATAGAATTTCCCTTTTAATCCAGTTAGGAAGTTCTTACCACAAAGTACCCCTAAGGCTGCCATCTACCTACACCAGCATGCTTGTATTCTATGTGCCACATTACTATATAATTCCCTATCGCTCTTTACAACGATCCGTACTTCAACTTGGTTGCTTGTGAGACCACTCGACCTTTGATGTTAACCTAGGTGCCATCATTAACGACAGCCCCACTGAAGTCATAGTATTCAGTCTTAGAACGACTAACCCTTAATCCTTTACTTTCTAGTGCAGCTCACCACTCGTCCAGTCTCATACTTAGGCTATCTTTACTTTTTGCGACTAACACGATATCGTCAGTGATAAGCATGCACCACAGAAGTACCTCTTGGATCGATTTTGACAACTCGTCTAGGACCATAGTGAAAAGAAATTGGCTCAACACAGACCCTTGATGAAGGCCTACCTCCACAGGGAAGAAGTCGGTATCTCCCACGAGCGCACGCACGCTTGTTACCGTCCTAGCATATATATCCCTAATTATGTCTATATACTTCCCTATGGCCCCTATACCCTCCAAGCTATCCTAAATCCATTTACGTGGCACACTGTTGTACGCCGTTTCCAGGTCAATAAAAACCATATGCATATACATAAAATAATGATATCAAAGTTTAGTCAATCGGTATTGAAAGTCTAGACGAACCACATTTATTTGGCTAATACAAACAGATGATACATCATATCAGACATCCTTCTCAAAAGATATAAGGAAAGAAAAACGAAAATGCGTAAAGGGAATATGATGTTGCTTCTTTTTTACGAGAGAGAGAGAATTCGTTACCACTAAAGTTATGAGATTACACAGACACTCAACTAATCAATTGACTTCGTGTCGATAAATGTCATTCAAATGAGTGAAAATGATATAACCAGTAAAAACTAGATTTAGCACTACACCTATAGGGTTAGGTTCATTTGTGAACAACCCCATTGATTGTGAACACTAGTGAATTAATCCTATCCCTCGATTATTAGTACACAAGTGTAAATTAATGGTCAGGATCTGATAATGAAAATAAACTAGTGTATTTTACGATTTTTTGATGTAAATCAATAACCAGAATTTGTTCACTAAATTCATAAATATAGTCATAAATATACTATTGTTCACTATATGCTTAAACGCAACATGCATGACTAAAATACATTCAAATATTTGATCATTACCTAAACATGTCTAAATACATTTAATTATACAAATCCTTCATTCTATGATCTAAGCTTTATTTTGTTTTCTTGTTCCATAAATTTTGAACTACGACTATGATTCAGAAATGTCACATTTCGGTATGTCGTTTTCTAAACTTATTATATATTTATATTATTGAAATGATCTTTTACAAAACCAAATTTTAAAACCTAATATTTGAGTAATATTTCAAAAAAAAAAAATTCTACCGAAGAAATAAAGTTAAAAAAAGATCTAGAAAAAGATCCAAATAAACTATTATCAATCATGGACTCCAGTCCAGACTGTGAGGATGCCATTTGTGTACCATATTAAAATACTTTTATTATCCGACATATTTTAATTAAGTAATATAATATATTAAATACAAATCGAACAAAAAAGGGGCCCCAGTGAACACGGTTCCATTGTCTTTCCCTACAAATACCACCACTCCCCCCACCCTTCATCGTCATGTACTTGTGCTCATCCGCCATTAACACACCTTCAAATTCTCAACAATTCATTGATCCCAACTTCAATCACATGACCCAAATGCAAGGAATAGTTTCAATCCTCCGAACCGACAACCCGGAGAAGACGAACAAGGCCGCCTCACTGCGGCGCACTCTGTCCGCCGATATGTCATCCAAGTGGTTGGCGGATAACGGGTTACCCGTCATGAAGAAGATCGCGTCCTCAGAGAATATCGCGATTGATTCGGATGAAGAAGAAGGTGAGGTGAATGAAAAAGGGGATCAGAATCCCACTCGAGTCGATATATGGACCGCGATTATGTCGCAGAAGAAGCAAGATGATTTGGGTAAGCTTCCGCTGCCGTATGTTCATCCGCTTGTTAAGAAATCTCGCTCGTTGAGCGAGAAGAGTCTCAAGATTTGTACCGAGAGTCTCGGGTCCGAGACTGGCTCGGATGTGTTCTCGGCGCCACCAGCTTCCGAGAAAGCTGGGTCCGAAAATGGACCATATGTGTTCTTGTCGCCATCTGCTTATGAGAAAGCAAGTGGCGACCAGCAAGAAGAAAAAGAGGAAACTAATAAGGTTGTCAAACCTGCGGGTTTGACAACCAAGAAAGCCCAACATGCCCGTTCTTTCCCACCGCCGCTTGCATCTCTAGCAGCAGCGAGGACTGACGGTTCGTCGCTTCACATGCATTCCCGCCGTGTTGATGGCCGGTTAGTCGTGGAAGCCGTCTCGGTCCAGCAGCAAAAATACTTCGAAGCTCAACGCCAAGACGGTCGGTTTCTTCTCACGCTTGTCAATGACCCGAAAGAACACGAACAACCATCCGAACCTTACAACAGCAACAAAGCCTTTGCACAAACCTCCCTCATGCGTGGGGTCCAGGACGTGTCAGGCCAACTTGATCATAATGGACGCATCTTTACCCTGCATTTCCGTAAAAATATGTTTCCACAACAGGAAACCCTAATCTCCAAGTCAAATGACAACAACCTCCAGGAGGCAGATGAAGATGAGATGGTGACCGATTTCAGCGACAACAACGTTGGAATCTTGAAAATCCGACCACTGAATCCAACAACCGCGGTGATCGATGTACACAAATCGACGGTGTCGATAAAGAGGATCTTAGAACGTGATAACGAGAATCCATCGTGGTCCCGAAAGCTAGAACTCGTGGAGGAGGATGAAGCACCGATCACGCAATCTCCTCCACCACGAGCTCGAGCCACTGGGCGTCCACCGCTGCCACCGCCACCCACCACCACCACCGTTAACTCCTACCAGTACTTCTGGCGGGCCAAACCCACCGTAGCCAGTGTGATCGACCCAATGATCACCCAACACCGCCCACCCACAAAAACCAAAGATCTGGTTCTGCTCAGAGGCAATAAAGCAGACTGTTTTCTACCGTCACTAAAAGGTTGCAAAGAGCCAAGAAGGTCTCTTCTGATGTGGGAGCCATTCTGCATAGCCACCTCCTGATTCACAACACTTTCTCTCTCTACCATAATGGCCTTTTTTTATATCTATGTATTGTATCTATACATCTACATATGTGTATGTGTCTCTCTGAATAAGCATATGAAAGAGTGAGAGATGACATAAATTTGAAAAGCAAAAATGTATCATAGATTTTCTCGAAACCTAATTGAAACAAATGTATCACAAATGTTGTTCATGGTTAAGAATAAGTCGGTCAGACAGCACTGTGTTTGACATGGTGATTTGATGTGTCTTTTGATCATAATTTAGTTGGCTTTTGAGTAGCCAATGAAGTTTCCAATTTGGGCTTTTTTGACATTATGTTTTAATTTGTTGTTGATTAGGAGCATTGAGTCTTTTCTTAATAAAAAGTTTCGGTTTTTTTGTCGGCTAATCAATTCGGGTATAGAAAAAAGTAATACCAAACTCTAAAATGAGATAAAAAGTAAAAACAAATTACAAAAGTTTAGGTTTTGGTATGTTTCTAAAACTTATAGATCTTCTTTCTCTATTTTCATGTAACAAGGTTAAGAGATTTCACTATAGATGTTATAAAAGTTGTTAAGTTGATGTTAAATAATCTCTTTACCTTTATACTTTAATTAAATAGAATAAAACAAGATAGAAAAAAAAAGTTTTGTACGATGAGTAGGGCTATTGTTGTTCGTGTTTTTAATCGGGTTTCAAGCTATTGGATTTTTTTATAGGAATCCAACCACTAACCCGACCTAAATACGATGCGGGTTAAGCGGTTACACATTTATTCGGGTTTGATTAATCGGTATACGAGTTTCTATATACAAGTTGCAAAGCATACTTTACAATTTAATTTAACATGCTTATTATTAGATAAAAAACACAAAATTCCAAATAAAAATACTCTAAATACGATATTTCGTTCAAACTCATGCATTAAACACATATATGAGCTAAAAACATCAGAATATATAAGCACAAAACCAAATTGTATCAAGCATCGTATAAAGCAAAAAAGAAAACGTCAAATGTATTAACTGAACCCGAACCTTTTTAGTCGCTTAAACAACCAATGAAACAAAACATCATTTTACAACAAAAGCAAAACATGTGGGAGGAAAACTAGATGTTTTTGTTGATTATGTATAAGTATAATCCGTATTTTGTATGTAAATTCAGGTTAATCGGTTAACCAGGTTAGCATTTTTAACCCCATTACCAAACTGAATACGACTTCGGGTTTCGGGTTCCATATTTTTCAGGTTCGGGTTTATCAAGTAACACCATAATCGAGTTTAGGTTAGGTTTATTCGGGTCGATTTTGAGTTTCGGTTAAAAAACCCACCCCTAGCAAAGAGGGTTGAAAGGAAGGGATGGGTACCGCTATCCCCACCATCCACCGACCCAAACTCATATACATGCATTTGCCTCTAGCTATCCAATAATGTCTCTTGACTTTCTCAATCTATAAGCTACGTATTAGTCTTTCAAAACTAGTTACTTCATGCAATCTTTTTCTTTGTCTCTATTGTAAGAATCTAGAGAATAGGGATATGTTATTTGTATGTTTTGTAAAAGTTTAGCAATGATTTAAAATTAACTATTTAAGTCAACTCACTAGACATATGCTAAGTAAATATACGAGCAATGATCGAATGAATGCCAACGAATACACTTACGTCCACATATTGGGCATTTACTAAGAGTTGTTCTTTATTAGAGTTCTCTCTAAATCATAGAGATTATCAATGTACAAACATCTCATCAATAAGGTAGTGATCATCTTCATTGTCTTTGTAAAGTATTAAATACCTTCTAATTTCTCACTAGGATTGGTGTTGATTACCATATAAAAGTATGAGTAAATTGCAATTTGCCTCCCTATAATTTGGCGGTGCTTGAAATTTGCCTCCCTATCTTTATTTTTTGCCCTTTGCCTCCACGTGGCTGCATTTCATCACGATATGCCTCCCTCCGTCATTTAACCATCTGTTTAACCATCTTCTTCAGGGGTGAAATGATAATATCACCTCTTAAACCCCCCAAACCCTCGCCAAATCAAACTCACTTTGACCAAAAATCTACTCACACAAAAACTTCTCACTTGCAAGATAAATCCTTACTAAGATTTTTAAGTCTTTTTTCCATTGCCTGATCTTGTTATTCAATGTAGGTTATTCCATTAAAAACACATCTTTGATACTCGTATTTTTCTACTTAGAGAATATATAAGCATCTTTACAAATATTACAGAATACATTAAATTTCTCAAATATCAAATTTAAACATCAAGTAACTTGTTAAACAGATAATTACAACATAAAATCTTGATCAAACTACACCCTGACCGTGTATAACAACCCGCGGTGGAATCGTCGAAGAGTCATGTTACAAATTGTTTCACAACACATGGTACTTAAATTTTCATTGTTATTGATTAATTAAATTACATTGTCTTGCAACATGAACAATTATCTTTAGATTTTAAGGTAAACTAAGGCCCGAGTGCTTACTACGTGTAGCATACTTGTGCAATCATCAAGCATTCGTACCTGAAACATATATGAAAATAATGGTCAACAAGGAATGTTGGTAAGTAACATAGGTTTTGTGGTCAAGTTCATAGCTAAAAATTTGTATTGCAATACCTCGTCCGACTACGAGAGTCGATTAGTGAAAACTTTGTAACCAAACTTGTATCGATTGTGTTTGGTATTGTAATATGTCTTACCAACTATGCAAGTTGGTATTTTAAAAAAACAACCTTGTAGCCATGAAACTAGATAAAAATGTTTCTTTGTTGCAATACCTCGTCCGACTACGAGAGTCGATTAGTGAAAACTTTGTAACCAAACTTGTATCGATTGTGTTGGTATTGCAATATGTCTTACCAACTATGCAAGTTGGTATCTTAAAAAAACAACCTTGTAGCCATGAAACTAGATAAAAATGTTTCTTTGTGAAATCGTGTGAGTAACCAAAATGTTTTCTTGTAAATTGTATGGTTTATTTGAAAACCATCGTCATGTTTTGTATAACCAATCTTCATGTTATGTATAAACCAATCTTCATGTTTAGACCAATGGTCATGTAGGTGTAAGCCAATCGTCATGTTCAAACCAACCGTCATGTTTTAAAACCAATAGTTTCGTTTTATGTAAACAAGTATGGTCATATGGTGAATACATTCAAGCCTATGTGGACTCATCGGACAAACCACCAAAGGGTTTGTCAAGTTCACAGTTTCTGACGTTCCCTAAACTTTCCCACAAACCCCAAGAAACTTGGTAACGGGATTGTCAATCCTATGGTACCATAACATACTATTAGTCGGTTTGGCTAAAGTTAATGAACGTACCCTTGTTATGAATGAAGCACCACCAAGTTTCACACAAATTGAAAGCATATTGTATATATTAACCATATATGTGGTTTTGAAAACTCGGAAAAAGATTGGCCCATCACCCCAAAACATTTGAAAATGTAAAAATGGGACTATGTACTCACAAGTTGTGTTGATTTCTTGTTAAATCATGTATGTAAAGCTCAAGTGTTTCCTAATGTATCAGATTGTTATAAGATTAGTGTATATTGTGGCTTAAACAGAAGAACGGACAGATAGAGGTTTAAAATCAAACGAGTGAAGGATCTCGTTAATATGATTTATTAACGTTACATTCTGATTTGGAAAGTGTCTATAGGTGTTTTGACCCGTTACGACTTGTTAAAATGGTTTACGCCAATTAACGGGTCGTATGCGTAATTACGGGTCCGGATGGTCGAATGAGTCCTATGACGAGTTCGATATGTCAAAATATGTTTACTAAGCTTATATGTTAAAACTATTGCTCATGTAGGTTTAAAACTTATTTTACGCAAAAATGGTATTTTTTGACCATTTAAAAATATTTAAAGTTGACTCGTCACTTAACCCTTCAAATGACATGACCATAAGGTATAACCTTAGAGGGTTATTCCCTGTATAACTATGGTCATATAAATGGGTTTGGTCAGATCCTAAGGTTGACCAAACAGATCAGATTTTTGAAATTCAAAGCAAAAGTCAAACCGCTCGACTTTCAACTAAGGAATAAACACTAAACTAGAAATGCCGAGCTAGACATGTTAAAACATGTCTAATAATATTATAAAACTGATTTGGTGTCAAAAATTTAAGTTTTAATACTTAGAAACTCATTCGTTGTAAAATGCATTCTTATGCATTTTTTACTTTTATTTCGTAAAAGTTTGACTCGTCATTTCGCCTACTAAACGTAATGATCAGAAGGTGTAATCGCGAGAGATTAATACCTTCATTGTTACGATCGCGTAGAAAAGTTCATTTTGAACTTTGACTTAACCAAAAAGGTTAGAAACGAAAGTTAAAGCAAAAGTCAATTTGCTTGACTTTTGGCTCATAACTAGCTAAATGAAAATAGACCAGGAGAAACACTTACTTTTGTTTGGAAAAAGATTTAAACTCAAGAAAGGAGGCTTCAAATGCAGAAGCAAGCTCCAAGAGAGTGTTTAAGTGAGAACGAAAAGAATGGTGTGACTGTAGCTCAAGAACAAGTCCCTGTTTGTACGAATTTGGGATCAAGGAGAGCTTGAAAAGTGTTACGTAAGGTGTCCGAACTTTGCTTAGTGTCCTAACAAGTGTTAAGACCAGATTATAGGTGGCAAAGATGGTGCTAGGTGTCATAAATTGAAGCAAGGTGGCAGAAGTTGGTGAACAAGCAAATTTCTACATCTTGGCATGTCTTACGGACTGCAAGGCAATATGTCTTACGGTCCACCAGGCCTTCTGACCAAAAATTTTACTTTTTAGCAGTTTTGCCCTCCGAACTTGTATTATCACTTGTTTGTTATTTTTAACCCTTCTAACTTGTTATTTAAGCTACATGAAGGGTATTAAGGCATATGTAACTTGGATTTTGTTCTAAAAATGTCGTGAATATCGTTTTGCTCGATCGTACGATTACGTATTTCGTAAATAAAATAAACAATTTTATTAAACACGTAAATGATCGAAAGTGTACAACCTTTTAAATTCATCATCAGTAGAATAAGTCATTGATGAACAGTAGTAGGCAATTTCTCTAAACCTAGAAACACTTCTCAAATCAACTTTGGTTCCATTTTTAAAGTGATGATGATGTCACCCCATTCACTAATAAATCTCAAAACAAGTTGAACATCTTTAATAATTTGTATGAGAAATCAATCTTGTTATGTCCTGACTCGGAGGTTAGTGAATCTGTAACGAAAGAAAAACCCTATGATAATTACAGCCAGAGTGAGTGGCAGCCAAACAAGAGTGAACCCAACAGGAGATTTGCTACGAGGTCTCTGTAGTGTGCTCCGCCGTCGAAAAAGATGGCTTCTTAGGGGGGTTGGTGGCGGAGATGGGGTTCTTGGTGGGGGAAGAAACGTGGAGTTTGGTGATGGTGGCAGGTTTTGATAGGTTTAAGGTATGCAGGTTTTGTGAAGGAGTAACTGAATGAACAAGGGTTTGATGTGTCCGTAGAAGGCGGTTGGAGGTGGTGGTTACCATGGATTTAGTTAGTCCAAATGTTATTCTTGATTTGAGGCTACAGATCTTAATTTGGGGAAGAAAAGGCTAGATCTTCCAAACAGAGCAGGTGATAAACAATTTGGGGAAGAACATGACGAATAAGGGTTGTATCGAGATAATAAAAGCTTGGAGGGTATAATAGTCATTTACTAACTTTTTGGACCATCAAACAGACGCTCAACTAACAGAGGGAGGCATATAGTTTTCCATAAATGAAAGGGCATCTCTCATTGGATCGACCGTTACAAGGATGATGCGAACAATAAAAGGATTAACCATAGCCAACCCACGTTCGATACACGTTTCAACTTTCTTTGCATGTAGCCATATATCATATCTAAATATTGTTTGATGATACAACAAAAGTACCAAGTGATTAAGCTCAAAATTGGAAGATAATGTATGGTAAATGATGTAAAGATTACTTGAGAAAAAAGTTTATAAAAATAAAATAGTTATAAAACAAAATCTTATAAACGAGATAAAAATATTGTGAAATGAATATTAACAAAAAAGGTCCATGTGGTTTGTGGTAGTGGCATTAGTGACCCCCTTCCCACATACACACAAATGGTGTGGATTCAAATCACTCTAAGTGGAGGTTAGGAAACAAAAAACGATTCTAATAAAACATAAATACTTTTAATACTTTTAACACTTTCATAAACCAAAATATTTATAAACAAAATTATACTTCAAATGTATTTATAAAAAAACAAAGATTCTACAAATACAGACATTATCCTTGGTCGAAAATTATGAAAGAAAGATTCTTTAAGAAATTAAATTCAAATATTAGAATTGGTTAAAGATAGAGAAATTACGTGAATAGGAAAAGATCAATCAAATTGAGAAACGGAGAAAGGCAAAATCTTTCTATAAAAGTAATGGTGCTTAGTAAAAAAAAAAGCTTTAGCCCTCTTATACCCCACATTCAGGTGAGCTCAAGTGTGACCGAATGATAGCCATTCTTTATGCAACGGAAAATAGACGGGTAATCTACACCCGAATTGTCCATCGAATTTTTAATAACATTAAGTAAACTCAACAAATACAATATCATCATTTTCCTACAACTCTCGAAGTTGAAAATTGAAAATAATCACTTTGTATTTTTTTCCAGCTCATAGGAATGAAGATACCAATCATCTTCAAAAATAAGCATACCATTATCTTAGTTCCTAGAAAGGAACAATGTGATCAGTAACCCTCCCACCAACACTAAAGGCTCATTCTTATGCAACATTGGTGATTGAAATAACTAAGGTATCAATCTATACTTTAGTTTGTTCTCCATCCACCACCCTAACACATCAAAATACACACTTAGTGTACAAATCTACATTCCTTCCACATAAATGACTAATTCTAACTTCACATTCTCAACACATTCAACAATTCTAATATCTTGAGCATACTTAGCACTACGTGAAAGTCCCCGGAACCTCTTGATCAATGATAAACATATAAACACTGCACTTGATTGAGATGTAAACATAAAAATGATAAAAGAAAGTAGAAGAAACAAGAAACTCTTATATATTATTCACCAAAAATTACAACAAGAAGAGTACACATCTTTGTCACATAGACAAACTGGATACCAAGTACCTTAACCCACACTTTCTTTCTCTAAAACTCTCTGAATTGGAAAAACTAAGTACAAAAACCTAATATAACACACACATATATATATATAGGCAACATATTAATCCCTGATCAAAGACTAAATCTTGACATCACAACCCCTCCTAAATCCTGACACATTTTTTTGTTAAACCCCGAGATGTTTTGTTAGGGTTTAACTCATAAACCCTCATGGATGTTAAACCCTTACAACTTGTCAGGGTTATAACTCCCATGACTTTTGTTAGGGTTTAACCTCCATGACATTGTCAGGATTTAAACCCTCATGGCTAGATATGCTTTTAACTTGGTCTTCTTCACAATCTTGAACTTTTCTCAAAATTCATAAGGCTATAGTTACACGCAGTTTACTACACTTACAGACTCCCCTTTAACTGTTGCTATCAATTCTGCATGACACTGATAATCATCAGTCACCTGGTACTGCAATTACAGACTCCACCTTGACTGATGATATCATGTCTTCTTTCCACTTTGGAGAGACTTAAACTTCTATGCAGTGCATAGCGATCTTTAACCCTTCTAATTAAAGACTTGTAGATGATCACTTAAATGCTTCTCTGAGAAACTTTATTAATCCAACATCAAACACTAATGTTCTCCCCCACAACCGTTACCACCTCCAAATTAAGCTAACACTTAACCAGCAAAAGATAGAGAAGTTGAATTTCCAATGTCCAACGTCAAAGACTTTAACTTCCACAAAGGTAGGGTATTCAGTTCGATAAGTGAAAACAAACTGAATTTGAAAACGTACAACTACCAGCTTGAAAATAAACTCTTTCATATTATTCATCATAGATTACAACCGACATAGTACACACCATATCACCTAGAAAAATGGTACACCGAGTCCTAGACCCACACTTTCTCTCTCTAGACTTTTTCTCACTAAAACTTTCTGAATTGGAAAAACTAAATACAAAAACCTATTATAACATATTATATATATATATATGTATATATATATATATATATATAGATATATATATGCAACATATTAATCCATGATCAAAGACTAAATCTTTCACAATCCCTCTTAAACCCTGACACTTTTTTGTATTAAACCATGACATGTTTTGTCAGGGTTTAACTCATAAACCCTCATGGATGTTAAACCCTTACAACTTGCAACTTGTCAGGTTTTAACTCCCATGACCATTATCAGGGTTTAACTCCCATGACATTATCAGGGTTTAAATCCTCATGACTAGATATGTTTTTTTGACTTGGTCTTCTTCAAAATCTTGGACTTTTCTCATAATTGATAAAGCTACAGTTACACAGCAATTTAGTACACTTACACTACGAGTCTTGATGCGCTTAGTGATCTAGAAGTCATAAAGTTAGAACCACTTCCACTCCTACTTGTACTTCTCTCAACTTTTGACTTGATGAACCATCATAACATATGTGAAATTAAATTTTCAAGGATATGTTTGTTTTAAACTACTTGGATGTTGACAATTAAGTACCATTTTGTAGCTATTAAAATTCATGTGTGCAATTGTAACACAATTTAATACCGTAAGGATGCATATACGAGTTTAATAGTAAATTACCAAACAAACTAAACTACACACGTTAATAGGTAAGCACACCTATCATATTATAGCATAGTAGTGGCAAGATACCAAGTATCAATCCATGGACACAGTGGCTCGTGATAGTAAAACCTTTTATCAATATCTAACAGATGAAATTGTAGTTTAAAAGAAAGTGAAAACAAAAGCTACAAATTTAGAAAACATAAAGAAATCAGTTATTGGAAACATAACAGTTAGGCAATGAATTCTCAAAGCTTCATGGAAGTTTAAATGAACTACTTATGAAAGCTGTTTCAAAATTATATTAGCAGAATGGTGTGTGAAGTGCTAGCTTGACTAGAGCCCTACCAGGATAATCCCTAGAATGCAGAAAACTATGCTATAGACACACATAGATTATCTGATTCTAGTAGCAAGTATAGTTACCAATTCCTTGTGACTTAGAGCCTTTTAATTGTATTCTTTCTTACAGGTTAACGAGATTACAATTTACAACCCATAAAAGCTCAGTTTTAATTTAAAACTGACTAGCTTATAGATTCTTTTATTCAAACCCTTCTTGTAGGTGGCTCACATGTTTTAACAACCCATAAATCCGTTTGTCCATTACCCGTTACGGTTTCAAGCCCCAATTTAATGATCAATATATAACCTCGAGATTGAATAAACCAATTCTAACTAACATAACTCATTGAAAGACCGATTTAAACCACACAAACCAACTACAAGATCAATTTATAACATATAATCATATGCATCACAAGTTCATGATAATCAACAATTATAAATCACATAAAAATAAGTTTTTCATTTAAAACAAACCAATAAACTAAGATTCATCAAACTAATTAGCTATAAAGTAGTTGGCTGGCCATATTAAATATTACCACATCACAAAAACTCATTGAAAACATAACTGAAGGTACCAAAACAAAAGTTAAAAGAGCTATCACATCGGTTAATAAAGCTTCCTCGGTAATACATGCTTTAGATATTCAATATTTTCGCATTTGAGCCATGAATCGTGTTAGAATATATCGGAACATCCTCCAAATTGCCCGCTCCACGCCTTTGGCCTCCCTTATTCCTCTCTTTTAATTTTGTAGCCATCACGGTCTTTTTACACTCATTTTTAAGGTTTTCACGAATTGGGATGACCCATACCCATTTAGTGAATACAGGTTATACCTATCAATAATTGGCCATCATTAGCATTTTGACTTGTTTCTTTGTCAGCTAGCGATACGATTTGTGCTGCATTACTAAGTACGATTGTACTCAATCTGAAATTTCCTATTTTTTCTTTACACTCAATCTTCAGATTTCACATGTAATCACTCGTTGTAAAGATTCACCTGCAATTCATCAAAATACCAAACATTAATCTATTCTAGCATAATTTATAGGCAAAACAATACCGAGTACAGTTCGTTTTCTTAGAAAATATGTTGTCTATAGACACATCAAATATCCTCACACTTAATCATTGCTTGTCCCTAAACAAAATCTAATTTTAAAGCATAAACAACATAACATCCAATGATTTTAAACTATTGCTAATTCCAATTCCTATGATCAAAGTTCACCCCCCCCCCCCCCAGACTTACAAAGACAAGAGACTTGTACAGAAATCTAGATCTTCCCAAATTAAAACATATCTATACACAAATTAAAAGGATTTTTTATGGTTTTTGGCTTTGTTTAAAGGTAGGAATTAATTTTGGGTAAAAATGGCTAAATATGTTATGATCCATTATTAACAAATAACTATAATACTGTGAAGTAGGATCTATGATCCCCACATTTATTTCTTAATGTATATTTCATTCTTTTGTTCTTCTTTTAATCAACTCATTCCACATTCTTTTACTGATATACATTTTTAATATATATATATATATATATATATATATATATATATATATATATATATATATATATATATATATATATATAATATATATATATATATATATATTTCATAGTAGACTCTGATTTGAGTAGCACCTCGAATCAACAACTCCGAGTGCTAGATTCGATAACACAAAAATCCACACCACGAGTATTTCTAAAACCGAATAGCCTTCAATTCTATTCGTAAACGCACCATGAAATGTCACATCCTCACCGTGTGTAGAAACCACAGTGGTGACTTCATATTTGGGAGAGACCAAGGCAATAAAGAAACTTACTATTAAAAATTACCCAGTGATTACAATGTTTTGAAAAGGAAACAAATAAAAGAAACATTCGTCCAGCAAAAGCAAACAAATTAAACTATAGTCTTAATTATTTGATTTCTAGGCGATCCTGTGTGATCTTTTCTTGAATCTTAAACTTGAACATGTTACTTGAAACATGTAAGAAAAGTATCAACTACAATTAGTTAGTGAGGGCATAGGTTTGCAGTCAACGAAAAACTTGATCAAACAATTCATAACAATTATTCATAAAACACATTATAAAAACAATCACAAGACTGTTGATGATCACAGTCAAACCTAATGATATACTAGCTTGAGGAGCATCGTCATCAAAACGTAGACCGATCGAAAACGTACGCAAAAATAAGCATGAAGACATTATATTTGACCATACTCGTTTCCAAAAAGAATTATATCGAAACATGAATTTATATTGTGTACGTTGAAACGTGAATTTATTCCGACTCATATATTAAAATAAGCACATGAGAAAACACTGTTATTTTTTTTATTTTACGTCAACATGTAGATCAACAAAAAATGTGCATAAAAATAAGAATGAAAACTCATTATATTTGATATGACCCGGTTTTTAAAAAATATGTAAAAACATGAATTTATACCGATACATACATAAAGTTTATACGAAAATATATATGTAAATGTAATTAAATACATTGTATAAAGAGATAAAAATAAAGTAATAGACTTTTTTTTTCAAAATATAAATAAAGTAATAGACTTTGTTTTGTTAAAATAAAATTAGATTAATTAAGAATGTCCACATTCACAATGCTCTTAATATGGAAACAGAAAGCTTTACCATATTATTAAACGATACAAATATATATACGTAGATAAAATAGAGGTGAAAAGCTTAAAACAAAAGAAAGGAGAAAAGGGTGAGTGAAGAGATCGAACCCGGGAGCTTTTGGATGCACAAACACACTGAGCAGAACACTCTTTTCTTTTAGTTAACACCAGAAATATATATATATATATATATATATATATATATATATATATATATATATATATAAAGTTGTTGGGTCAGTAGCATTTGATGTGAAAGACACCAACCATGGTTTTTAGGATATTAAATAATGTCTTAATGAAAATTGGGTTGAAAAGTTGTTTGGAAATTGTTGTGACTGTATGTGTTCTACACGAGTTTTTAAATGAAAAACTTGTATCTAATCATCAAATAATGACCCATATTCATCATGATTATGTTATATCATCTTAATCACAGTAAAGTTAAAGTTTTTATGGTTTTGTTTGAGATAATTAAATGAGAACACAAAACTAGGGTTTGAATTTTACCTTAGAA
Source organism: Scalesia atractyloides (assembly GCA_947069175.1). Classification (NCBI taxonomy): domain Eukaryota; kingdom Viridiplantae; phylum Streptophyta; class Magnoliopsida; order Asterales; family Asteraceae; genus Scalesia; species Scalesia atractyloides. Next base: position 37,734,441 of record CAMTDV010000116.1, read on the forward strand.
AGATGTTCTTGTTGAAAATTAATGATGATGCCTTGAAGATGAATGAGGATTATGATTATGAGATAGGGGAGGATAGAAAAAGTGGGGAATTTTGTGGGTTTGTGAGGAAGAAGGATGGGGAGGTTGGTTGGTTGGTTGGTTTTTATTAGGGGGTTAAGGATGTGAAGATGTCGTGTTGTGATAAGGATGAAGGTTTGTGTTTGTTTACAGCTCTTGTAGCTTTTTAATCAAGTTTTGTCACAACTAGAAAAAAATAGTTGAATATTTTTTTTATAAAAAGTTATAGGTGGGACCAATTTTATTAGCTAATTTAGGATTTGGATGGTTTAAATTATTTATTTTAGGATAATCATACATTTAATTGTGATGAAAGTGATAAAAATAAGTTTTAATCGAAATATATGGAATTAATATATATTTTTTATAAATTTTTAACATAAATTATAGTAAGATTCTAGTTTTACGTTAACTAATTAATTAAAGATTAAATTCAATTAGTTTGACTTAAAACTGCTGAAGGTGGTAAATGTATTAAATGTGTAACAGTTTTGTCAGTTTTTTTTTAACAAAACTTTCCAACTAAGGAAATATTTTGGTATTTTTTAAGTTTAACTTTCTATAATTATATATTTGAAGTTTAATTGGTTGTAATTTCCATTGGAGAACTACCGCTTGTTCACCAATGCTTATCCTTATAGAGTCCTTAAAGTTTCTATAAATAATGGCTTTATCTATTGTTCCAATTTGATCTTCCTACTAATTAATACTAAGTTTATCTATTGCAAGGCTATGTTTTCATAGATAAATCTTAGGAAGACAGACATCAAGCTAGCATTGAAGTTACAGTTAATGTGTTAACCTTGTTTGGTAACAGTTGTCACACGAGATGAAACGGAACAAACTTGATCGGAAAACCGGTCAAACCGATCAAAGAGGCAACATGGTGGAGCGGGAAGCATGAACAGTGACAGTGGTGGCGCCTGGGGCAGAGCCGGTGCGAGTGGCGTCTTGATAGTGGGGTCTACCAATGGTGGTCGACCTAGTGGTGGTCGGCGACGATGGGATGCGGAGATAGGAAAAAAAAAGCTAGGGTTTTCACATTTCTTTTGTGTACAACTTCCACTAAAAAATTAATCCCTTGTTATTTTATTTATAATTATAATTTCTCATTACCCTAATCTAGGTTTTCTTAAACGGGCCCCATGTCCAAACCCTTGGACTTAGGATTTTATGTGATTAATTATTTAACAAATAATAAACTATTAATATCGGATACAAGTAGTGGAAGTCTTGCATTTCTTTTGAGAGATACATGTTCAATTCTCACTTGGTGAAGAGTGAGGCACTAGTAGGCAATGATAGGAGACCTAGCGAAACCATGGTTCGATCCTTGAGCCAAACATGTTTTACCGGTAATTTCACTCTCGTGCCTATGGGCGGATGGGTTACCGGTTTTTTCCGAAATTGGTGGTGGACTCGGTTTACTTTCGGAGGACTCCGTTTGGTTCAATGGGTTCCCCGAGAGTACTCGGGATTAATTATGTTGGCCATTCAAAAAAAAGTATCTAGACAAATAACTAAATCAATTAACTAATAAATTTATTTACCTAATTAAATAAATAAATTATTTATTTATTTGTTAGTTTGATTAATTTAATTAACATCTTAATTAAACAATCAATCTTGTTTACTAAACGAAACAATTAAACAACATTTATTTAATGTCCATCCATTATTATATTTTCTCAAATAATAATAATCAACACCTGGATCTGACAATTCACTAATTATCATGACTATTGCACGTATTTCATGTTTGATTGTTTAATACTTAAACCATCACGTACATAGTTGTTGCTCTCGATGTAACCCCTTAGATTGTACCTTGGTAGCAATGGTGTTGTCGAATATCGTTACTTGGCCATATTATTCCAACAAACTCAAAATCATAATCATTACTAACATGCATTTATACATATCATAAAGTAAACCCTAATAAACTTTACTACAATCACATCACATAAACAAATCAAACATTCAATTGTCAAACCATCTTAAAAATCATCGCATCCGAATACTTACTAGATTTTTAGCCGAACATGATGAAGAAAAACAAAGAAAACACAAAAGAAATCATGCTTGGATAGTTCAGAAAGTTGAAAACATTAAGGATAAAACCTGAGCTGCAAGTCATGGCTAACCAAAGGGTTATAATCTTTAGTCCTTAAGCATCCTTACATTTTTCATCTTCTTTTCCTTCAAAACAACTTCGTTTACATCTTCTAGTTGTCCACAACCATCTCTTTTTTGCCCTCTTTGGTTTACAGCTATCACCATCTATTTATAGAGTGTTTTTAGGATTTCGCGACAGGGGTATAGCCTGTTTAAATGAGCACAGGCAGTGCCTAGAAATCATGGGCCGAAATTAAGGTTATTGTCATCTGCATGGCAGTGCTGGGTATGGGTCGTACCTCATTGATTGGTATGGGTCGTACCACTCTCACTTTTCTTATTCTTCCTTGTTTTTTTGACCCTTGATGCTCTACATGTCCATATCTTCTTCTTTTCCATTAAAAACTACAAATAATTATTATCTTCCATTACTTATCTATTTGTATCAGTTTTTATAAACAATAAATATATGGAAATGCATATAAAAACCATGCTTGCTTTGGAACACATCAACTGATTAATCAGTTTCCATTCTCGCATTTGTTTGTATCATCTCTGTTGTATACATTTTCACTTATGATATGTTGGATTACTTTGGAGAGACGAATGCACCCACTGTCGTGGATTCCAAAGACAAAGAGTAACACATACTCAAGTCAGAGGACTATTCCTTCAGTTTTTAGACTAGAATTCCTTTGTACTTTCCAACTTATGAAGATGCATGTCTAGATGTTTTCTTAACTATTACACCTAGTATAACTTTCAGTCAATCAATCCAAGATTAATGACTGAATTCTTTAAATGTCCTTAGTCATGATTAATATTATGTACTAAATGGTAAAATATAGTGGACATTTAGTTCCTTTAACCGGGAGCTTGGGATAGGAAAACACTAGTGTAGGTCCGTTCGGATCTCCCAATAGCTCAGGCACTAACTTGAATAACCTAGTATAAACGTGTGGAATCCGATTTATAGTTAGGAGACATTGTTAACAAGATTGATTCACTTTATAACTATTGTTTATTAATCATTCAAACATCACACATCCATAAACAACTGGACAGAGCTCCTCCGTCCTAATTACACACAAAACTATCTAAGACTAACCTCGCAAACCTATATATAGACATAGACACTTCGTGCGAGTTGGATCTTCCACTTCGTATGAGGTGATCTATCTTCGTACGAAGTGAACAACTTCACTTCGTGCGAAGTGGACATTACATATACAAATATTCTATTTAACATTTTTTCCTATTACAGACTCGATATTATTTGATGACGTAGGCGGCAGATATTATTTGATGACATTACATATACAAATATTCTATTTAACATTTTGTTCCTATTACAGACTCGATATTATTTGATGACGTAGGCGACAGACATATGCATCAACGGTCTCCCCCTTGGCTATTGCCGCAGTCTTCGAATCTTCGTTTCAGCTTCAAAGTCTTTGATTGTCTTCAAGTTTCTTCAAATAACTTTAACGTTCTTGATTATCGGACATCATCAGCAGTCTCTCCTTAATTCCATTATTGTTCTTAAAATTTAATCGTTGAATACCCTTTTTTAGCTTCCTTGTTCATTATTCAACATTTTGTTTTGCTCCTCCTTTCTGTGAGCTTTCCTTTATCATTATTCAACATGTTTATCTAGCTTCCCCTTACTTTGACTTCCTGGTCATTTTTATAAACATTCAAATAAATTCAGATTCAAACTTTGAAATTTTCAACACAAACATTTCAAATTTTAAACACTTTATCAATTTTAACCGTCTCAGCTAACCAAGTTCAAGTTAATGATCCTGGTTATCTGATTTATCTACCAAGCTCAAATGAATGATCTTGGTTGATCACTTTGTGAACAAACTATATAATTATCAAATGTAAGTTTCAAGTTAATGAACTTTTTATCATTTCAAAACAATTTCTCATTTCAAATTTTGTTTAACAACTTTAGACTTTGAATATCAGCTTTCTATCATCAGTGGTTGAAACTAAGATAGAAATAAAATGTTTTTTATTTTTCCAAAGTTTATGTTAAAACACTCTGAAAATATTTTTGGGTTTTCTAAAATGAAATGCAATAACTATGTACAAACATATTTACAGACATATTTTGTGAGCTTGTGTTAGAGGACCATATCAGTTTTATAGACATATCACTAGTACCGTAGATCTTGAAAACTTTATATTTTAAACAAATTCACTTAGATTGTAAGAATACTGATCCACTTAAACCTTTACAGATTTCTCAATTGCTCTGAAATATGTTAATTAAATGTCTTAGAACTTGAGTTAACAGTGTTTCCCACCTCAGAATATACTCACGTATCAAGATTTCCTAGATTTCATCTTACAGGTGGATATAGCTAACTGATATCTGTACCTGGGTTGTGCGAGACCATGAGAGCTCAGGTTAGTACCACCGCACAAACAAAGAGATGAAGGCTTGACTTAAAAGTAATGTTCCAATTTGGAATCTTTTGACTGCAATTGTTAGATCTTTTGATACTTTTAATTATAAGCAGTTTTTGGGTTTAAAAGTAAAAGTATTTTACAAGTTCTAGGCCATTGCTGATGTAAAATCAGAAGAACTTGTATAATACCCCAGATATCAATTATCTATAAAGACCTAGTATCTTAGAATCAGGCAATCTCTTAAATGAAATTTCGGTGTGCTAAGACCATATATCCGAGAGATGTTAAGCCACTAATTAAGAAGTTTTTCTTTATGCTTATATCTCAGAAACAATCTACTGAATGTGCGAAGCCTATTGGCACATCATCGGTGAGACCTATTTCAAACATTTTGACACTACATATCTTTAGCATACTGTAATAGTCCACTGATGTACTATCATTTCCTCTTTTTGCACGAAAACTCTTTTTGTCTTTTTCATGTTTTTGTACATTTTCAATTTTTAAATGTTTTTGTATTTTTCACAACTTTTCTCCCCCTAAAATCAAAAATCATATTTTTGGATTTTTTATTTAAAGAAAGAAACATTAACCGACTGATGGGCATCACTTCAATGCGCCATCCATTATTGCTTCACAATCTTTGTTTATCCTTTACCCCTCATGATGACAAAAACCTTGATACTTTTGATTTTAAAACATTTTTTGAATCTATCTTTTCATCACATTTTATCTGTTCAATAGTGAGGGTTCTGTGAATTTTAATCTATATATCAAATAAACGTTAAACCCATTATCGTCATGTGCCAAGGAACCTCATTTTCCATGATTACTTCGATATCGGAAGTTCCCTCACACAACAATCAGTTGAATAGAGATACCCAAGTCTTTTCAGTCTTGTGTGTAATGTCTTCGACTTTTATTTTCTCTACCCAAACAGATTTATTTAAAATTTTCTCGAGTTTAGGAAAATCTTCTAAACTCTCGATTTTCACATATTTTTCTTTTATATTTCTTTTTCTTTCATCACCCATGTTTGATTTCTCTTTAATGCTTTCTTCAAAATACAATGTAGAGCCTTTTTGTTCATTGCTTTTTGATGATTCACTAATTTTAAAATTTTAAAACTTAGTATTAACTGGTTTTACTTTGTTTGCAGATTCTGTACATTGTTTCCAAACATGTGGTGGTACAAACATCAGTAATGATTTTTGTTTTAAATCTTCAGAATTATTCTTTACATCATGAACAGGTTTAGAATTATTTTGTGGGCATTTTCAAGCAATGTGTCCAACTTTGTTACATTTAAAGCACATCCTACTATCTGTTACAACAGAGGATTACTCAACCTGTTTATGTTGTTCTTGTTGTTTGAAAAATTCTTCATTAGATTGTTTGTAAATTTGACTATGTTTTGCAGTTTCTGAACTTGTACATAGTACAAAGTTCACTTTCTTTAAAATAAACATTTAAATATTTGAATTTGACTTTGTTATGATTCCTCTTACCATACCCAGACCCATACCAACCATTATAGTTTTCTGTTGGTTGTTAGAATAAACATTTTTGGGTTTGGAATAGTAAGATGTATTTCTATTAAAGTTCAAAACTTCCGCTTTATTTGTGAAACTTTCGATTTCTACAAGTTTGAAAAATTTTTCAACTCTGTCCAAGTTCACATTCTGAATCGGAAACTCAGAATCCGAATGTAGTTGATCAGATCCAATCATTTTGTACATTAAAATATACGGATCATCATTTGAACTACTCTCTGATGTTTTAAGATAAGCGTCATGAAAATTTTCATCATTTTCAGGCTGCAAACTCGAACTTCCTTTTTTAAATTTGATTGAGTGTTCTCAAAAAATTTATCTTTTCCCTTTTCCCAAAACATTCTCAACCACTTTCTTAACCACGCCTGACCCATCATCACCGTCATCAGACTTTGAAAAAGTCACTTCAATGTTATCAGAACTGATCTTTATGTTTAGTTTTTACTATTTTTAGTTTTAAGTTAAGTACCTTCTCCACCCCATCTAGTTTTCTTCTCGAAAAATTGTTACACATTGGGGTGGACATTGATTATAACCCAAACCACGATCTTGATAACCATATATATCTTCCTCATTTTTATCTTTTCCTGTCGGCTTGGGAAGAATGTGATCCAGTATGAAAGATGACGTTGAATAGCTCTTCAACTTCTTATCAACTCGCTCCATCTTTATCTTCATTGTTTCTAGCTCAAGTTTAAGTTTGGCAATCATGTCAAGGTGTGTATTTATAGCCATCTGTTTATCCTTAACTGTGGCTTTGAGCATAGAAATCGTATCCATATCTTTTATGCTTATAGTACGAACTGATTTGCTCAGTTTATCATAGGCCTCTTTCGTGACGTTGAAATCACTAGATAGGTTATCAGTATGATGTTTAAGCTCTCTGTACTTCTCATTTTTTTCCAAACAAGACTTACACGATTCTAAACATTTTGTGCACTGTCTTTCTATTTCAACTTTCCCAATTTTCTTCTCTTCTAGAACTCTTTCAACTTTCAATTTCTGATCAACTTTAAAATTTTCTTCTTATTCATGATCCATCATTATCTTTCCAGCAATCATTTCTTCTTGTTGTTGTGTATTCTGATAACTTCCTTAATCACCAAAAAGAGCACCGTAAAACTCAGAAGATATAAATTCGTGAATAGCATTTTGAAACGAATCTTCCTCATTATAACAAACTTCATATACTCATTTTTCATTTTGTTAAAAAACTTGGTTTCTCAAATGCTTCATGCAAAATGAAATTTTGTATAATCAACAAAACCCAAATAGTCCATATTTGTCGTTAAAATCTCGAAAAATTTTTCAATCATCAAATTTTTTCTGGACACTCGTCTCGTCACCGCGATAAAAAAATGCTTTTTTTTAAATCACTTCATGCAAAGTTGAATTTTCATTCGTGCGAAGTGGAGTTTAGAATGCGCGAAGTTGAGTTCAAGATCAGAATTCGGTTGATTTTAGGTCTGATTCTTTTAAGGGTTGGTTAACATGATTTTACTTAATACTTGAGAGAATTAGGCCATTTTGTCTGTTAGATCTCTGAAAAATGATCAAAAATAAGAAAAATGAGTAGAAAAGAACTGTTTTGTTACTGAATCTTGTAGAATGTCTTCAAATCAGGCCTTCTAGCTCTGACAACAATTGTAGGTCAGTTCGGATCTCCCAATAGCTCAGGCACTAACTTGAATAACCTAGTATAAACGTGCGGAATCCGATTTATAGTTAGGCGACATTGTTAACAAGATTGATTCCCTTAATAACTGTTGTTTATTAATCATTCAAATGTTACACATCCGTAAACAATTGGACAGAGCTCCGCCATCCTGATTACACACAAAACTATCTAACACTAACCTCGCAAACCTATATATAGACATAGACACTCCGTGCGAGTTGGATCTTCCACTTCGTACGATGTGATCTCTCTTCGTACGAAGTGGACATTACATTTACAAATATTCAATCTAACATTTTGTTCCTATTACAGACTTCGATGACGTAGGCGACAGACATATGCATCAACAACTAGGGTGACCATGCAAGGCAAATTACCATTGCGGATGCACACGTAATCATAATTTGCAGTGCATGTTAATCCTGTTGAATTATGTTGTGTGAGTTAATGTTCATGGTTAGTCTGTATTTCTATCTTGATTCTCAATCATTTAAAAGTCGGTCGTGATGGACACAATTGTTAGGTTAAGTCACATACATCTAACGACGCAACAAGCTACCTTAAATGACATGGAAATATCCATTATTTCCTTTTATCCTTGAGTCTTAATCGATCTGAAAATTTCAATGAAACTTAATTAAGACGACAATATTGTATGAAACTCTAATGAGAACTTCTCTCAAAATCTTTTAAATTTAGTACTAAAACCGGATTTAGGGAATCGTAAGGCATTGCTTCACCCTTTGACAACTACATATTTCCTCGCTTCGACCTTATCATTCTTCTAGCAACGCAAATGACTGATCCTCGATCTAGCACATATCATATCCAACATTCCAACACTCCAAACAATCTCTATAAAATATTCTTGCAGCTCCGAAAGAAATAGAGAAATTGGAATTTGATCTAACTAACTCCCTAGTTGACTTCGAGCAACATATATTTTCCTTATTTATTTTACTTACTAGATCAATCTTCATTGTCATATTCTTCTCCAATGGACGTAAGAATGAGTTTCCTTCAACAACCCATTGTTCATGAAGATCCAAAAATGATAATTCTATATTGAACGAATTTCTAGTTCATGTTGACTCATTTACTGAATGAACAAACGTAAAAGAACTTTCCCCAAACAATAGGATGAAAGTTTAATAGGATGAAAGTTTGGTTCGTTTACGACCCAACTTGGGGTCATCTAAATTGAAAATTGGAAATTTTGAAAAAAATCACAAAAATTGGGAACCACCACTAAGTCTAGAACCTCTGTGTCTTCATTTCACTCTCTTAATATTTGATGATGTATACTTTCATGACTAAACATATAAAAAGAAAAGAAAAAGAAATTGGTGCCTTAGAGATACATCAAATCAAACGAGTTTCAAGTAATATAACAGCTTTCTTTTTTGTTACCACTTGTAGCCAACATTGGATATATTATTAGATATATAAAACATCATATACAAATAGAGTTATTATACAAAACGTACGAATGACATAGATAAGTAAAAAAAACGCAGTGGCATTTTTATAATTATTATATTCGTAGCGTAATTATCTTAATGAACTAGTAGATTAATTATGAAACACTTGTAGAGTAATTTTAAATTTTATGTTGTTAGATGAACTTGTCAAGTAAACGTGTCTATTATTTTTTTTGATCATGATGCACTTGTAGCGTAATAATTATGAGCTGATAGAGTAATATCATACACTTTTAGAGTAATTTTGAATTGTATGTTGTTTGATGAACGTGTAGAGTAATTATAATGCACTTATAGAGTAATTTTGAATTACTAATTGTTTGATGCACTTGTAAAGTAATTTTGAATGACTAGTTATTTGATGTACGTGTAGAGTAATTTTGAATGATTTATTATAGTAGTGTATATTAATGATGAATTAGTAGAGTAATTATGATGCACTTACAGAGTAATTTTGAATTTTATGTTGTATGGTTAACTTATAAAGTAACTGTGTATATTATATTATTTTGATAAACTAGTAGAGTAATTATGATACACTTGTAGAGTAACTATTAGAGTAATTTTGATAATTACTCTACAAATAGAATAATTACGAAAATGCCACCATATGTTTTACTTTTCTACCTTATTCGTAGCTTTTGTACAATAAGCTTATTTGTACAGGATCTTTACTCTTATTGTATAATTTCTTCTGGCCAATAGTCGTATATAGGTTTTCCAAATTACACAACTAGCCTTCTGACCAATTGCCATATATAGGTTTTCCAAATTACCTGATTAGCCTTCTGACCAATTGCCGTATATAGGTTTTCCAAAATACGCGACTAGCATCACATGATGTACAACTATTTTCACAAAACTAGTTTTAAGCAACCCCCACATGCGTTGCGGCGGGGGCGTTAAACCATACCAAATAGCATCAATGTCACACTATCGCGAGTGGCCACCAACGCTGAAGTTGCGACATGTTAATGTGAAGAAATTAGACCGAAACATAAAACATAGAAAATAATAACTAAGTCGATATAGGATCCGCACGTTATGTCGAACTTGTAAAAAATAGGCGATGTAAAAACGTTGAACCACACACGCATGTTGCTTTTCGTGCTAACTTGCAAAATTTAGAGCAAAGCATAAAACGAAAAAATTATAAAAAATTAGAAGTATAAGAGACAAAAATTGAAAGTAAAAATGTTTGTGAATTAAATTAAAAAAAGATAACAAGTTTTGGGTTAAAAGACAAAAAACAAAAGTTTTAGATTAAAATAACTTATCAAATACTTTTAGGTTAAAAATAAAAAAATAATTTTCTTTTTATAAAATTCCTAGAGTACAACACATATATGTGTAAATGAGTTGCTATTAAATCAATAAAGGTATAACACTTGTACAGAAATATCTAATCACGATTGTCTCCTAAACTAATACTTAAATACTTAAAATAATAATAATAATAATAATAATAATAATAAATAATAATAAACACTAAAAAACCTATTGATTTCATGAAGGGTGGTGATGCCGGTCTTTTTCTTTTTAAATTCCGTACGACTTTGTGTTGAAACGTTCATGATACGCGCACCCGGCAGCGCGTTCACAACCCTTTGATTTAGGGAAACTGCTGTCTTCTCTCTTCAGCCGGTTAATCATTGACCCCTGCCACCGAAAACCACCGTACTCCACCACCTCACTCAATCACACTCACTTCAATTTTATTGATTACATCATATCGAACTTTTGAACCTCAGATAGAGAGTGCTTCCGTATTTGTCTGCCAGTTCCTATTTCTCGCTACCTTCCGACGGTTTAAAGAGAGAAAGCTGGAGATGCAACATCTGTATCGAGCTTTTTAGAGAGAGAAACTGCGGATACTGAGCCTCACAGCTTCCGTATTCGTCTGCCGATATTTCTCGCTACTTTCCCATGGTTTAGAGAGACAAATCTGGAGATACTGTAGATTCAACATTGATGCCAAACTTTTAGAGAGAGAAAGCCGGAGATACCGAGCCTGAGAGAGAGAGAGAGACAGAAATTGAGTTTCATTTGCATTCGGATTCCGTTGTGTCAGTTGTATTGAAGATTTGAATCTACGAGGATTGAATCTGCTTAACCTAGGGTTAAATTGAATCGGTTTTGATTGAAATCGAAGTGCTGAGGCTTACACTTATGCGAATCTGGTGAAGTTCGAGTTTTAGGTTTCTGATCTGGATACTTGTTGGTGAGAGATGGATGTGGATTCGTCAATGGCGTTATCGCCGGAGGTTAATGATAGTAACAGTAACGATGTAAGTACTTATGGTGGTGAGCTGGAGGAGCGGCCTGGAGGCCAGGTGCAGCAGACGAGTACAGGTCTGGTAGGCGGGCCGAGGCTTGCGCCTACTTACTCTGTGGTGAATGCTATATTAGAGAAGGAGGAGGATGGTCCTGGACCGAGGTGTGGGCATACTTTGACTGCAGTGGCTGCGGTTGGGGAGGAAGGGACACCGGGTTATATCGGTCCCAGGCTTATACTGTTTGGTGGTGCAACTGCTCTTGAGGGAAACTCTGCTAATGCTGGGACTCAAACCTCTGCGGGCGGCGGAATTCGTATAAATCATGCTCTGTTTATTGACTTTAACTTGTCTTGATTGTGTATATATTATAGTTTATTCACTGCTAAATCATATATATAATTGTAGTAGATGCGGTAAGTTTGAACGTTGAAATACTAAACTAGAATCCGAAGCAAAATTCATATTTTGGTTTGAGTTTTGAGTAGTCAAATTCAGATTACTACTAAAGTCAATGAAAATTAATTGAAGTGATTCGAAACTATTCATATAAACCAAGTGCACAAATGAACTTTTCTGTGTTTAATTGGATGTAGTTATTGCCAATAAATGTTTGATCCACATACCCTCAGTATGTAAACACTAAAATTCATTATGTATACTGTAGTGTGTGTATGAATTCATTTTGCTACATTTCCAGTGCTTCACGAGTTCACCTTCAGATTCTGTGGACTTCAAAATGATATTTGATATCTAGGTGGTGTATTGACTTTCTGATAACTGCAGTTTCACGTGAAAGGAATACTGTAGAATAAGTTCGGATTTTCGTTATTAATGCATTATTCCGTGTACATATCTGAATCTTTGCTTCTTTGTAAACGTGTTTCATTTTCCTTTGAATAACAGGTTTATCAGGTGCTACTGCTGATGTGCATTGTTATGACGTATTGACAAATAAATGGTCTAGGTGAGATGGTTTATGTTGCTAAATTCCAGATTCTTTCCTTAGTTGATATAATTAGTGTTACTCATTAAAATTCATTCATCTCTATGAGATTTCAAATTATATTTTGCAGAATAACTCCCTTTGGAGAACCACCTACGCCAAGGGCAGCTCATGTGGCGACTGCTGTGGGTACCATGGTGGTTATTCAGGTTTGATAACTAGATGTTTCAAAAGCTTCTCCTTTTCCTTTTGCTCAGAGTATTCGTCATTTTTTAATCGATTAACATTTGAAGTAAATACCCTTGTTTAACCTATTGCAGGGTGGCATTGGTCCAGCTGGCTTGTCTGCTGAGGATCTTCATGTTCTTGACCTTACACAACAACGGCCCCGATGGCATAGGTTTGATTTTTGAAGAATGTGCTTATTGACTTGTACAGTTGTACGTATCTGCTATGCTGGAAATTATAATTGTGCAAATTCGGTGAAATAAATGCTTGTTTCTTGTAGAGTGGTGGTCCAAGGCCCGGGCCCAGGCCCAAGATACGGGCATGTCATGGCTTTAGTGGGGCAACGCTATCTTATGGCAATTGGTGGAAATGATGGTCAGTTGCTTCCAGCTTTTGTGTACAATTCGTGTTTTCTTTTGACCCTTTTTTCACAGATTTACAAATCCATTTTTGTTATTAGCGTGTATATTATTTTAGGATAACATATTAGAAGATTAGTATCATGTATTATTTGTGTTTATCTGTTTCCTATTTTAGCTCCTAAGAAGTCGGTCCTAGTCCTGTATATATATTTTAGATATTACTTAATAAGAGATCAAGGAATTACAATTACCTTTATGGTATCAGAGCTTTCAAGCTCTAAACCCTAGTTCTTCACAGATCCCAGACTACGAGTCTGCTGCCCCAGCCTTCTTTTATTCGTTTTTTTTTCAACACCCGTATTATCTTCACAGATCAGCCATGGTCGATACCAAGCAAACTGATGCTGGTTCATCATCCGACCCTAAAACACCTACTCTCCATCCTGTTTACACTGTTACAAACATCCAGAACAAGGTGTGGGTTCTGGATGGTACCAAGGTCACCTATTCGTCTTGGGTGAAACTGTTTCAGTTGACTGCTCGTGGTTACAAGGTAACAAACCACATCGATGGCACCCTTCCACCAGAGAAAACTGATCCTGACTACGAGTCATGGATGGAGATCGATGCCATTGTTCTACAGTGGATTTACAGTACCCTCTCTGACGATCTCCTGGTTCGTGTTCTTGAAACTGTCTCTACTGCTTTAGAGGCCTGGTTACGCATCAAAGGCCTGTTCACCAACAACAAAGGATCTAGGGCAGCCACCCTAGAACATCAGTTTGTTAATCTGACTCTGAAATCCATGCCATCTCTCGACGCCTATTGCCAACGATTAAAGGATATTGCTAATCAACTGGCTGATGTTGACCAACCGGTCTCCAATCAGCGCCTCATCCTTCAATTAGTTAGGGGCCTACCATCTGAATTTGACACAACTGCAAGCATCATCAACAAGGAAATTCCTACATGGGAAGAGGCTGTTAGTTTGCTTCAGTCCGATCAGCAGCAACAAGAGGCACGGGAATCCCTAATGCTTCAGCCGCCTCGTCAAACATCATGACTATCTCTGAAGATCAGCAACCACCACACCGCAGGCAGCAGCAACAGCCTACACGCGGAGGTGGTGGCTCATACAGGGGCGGCGGCAGGAGTAACCGTCGCGGCGGTGGTTCGGGTCAACAACAGCAGCGTAACAGCAACAGGCAATAAGGACAGCAAAATTCTGGATCTTCAGGTTCTTCGGGTTCTTCGGGTCAGCCCAATTGCAATGGGTCCTGGCCCAATAACAACAGTAATCGGCGATCAAATGGGCCCATGGGTCCTTGGCCAAACTGGTGGATGGCCCAATCCCCAGCCCCATGGTATCCACCACCACCCTGCCCATACCCGACGATGCCAGGATGGGCTTCCCCTTGGCCTCAAAGTTTTGGCTCACAGCACAACCAGTCCCAATCAACAGCAGCCCAAACACCTCAGGCGCATTTAACAGAAGTGAACCCAATGGATCCTCAGGCCCTTGCTAATGCTTTTCAGGTCCTAAATGTTCAAGAAACTGATGATGGTGAAGACCTATTGTGCTACTAATCACGTCACTGGGGACCAAGGTAAAATCTCTTTTTTCCATGATTTTTGTCCTATTAAATTTGTTAAAGTTGGTAATGGTAATCGAGTACCAATTCACGGATCCGGTAACACCACCATTACCTCACCTACCAAAAACTTTGTCCTTAACAATGTTCTTTATTCACCACACATCGTCAAAAACCTTATATCTGTCAAACAATTCACTAAAGATAACAATGTTTCTGTGGAATTTGATCCGTATGGTTTTTCTGTGAAGGACTACAAGAGTGGGAAGACCCTAACCAGGCATGATAGCTCCAGCCCACTTTATCCTCTCACCAAGAACACTGCTTCAGCTTCCGCTTTTGTTGCTTCATCTTCATCAACCGATTTTTGGCATGATCGTCTTGGACATCCAGGACATCATATTATGGATTTTTTTCATTCTAGTCATTTAATTTCGTGTAATAAGCGATCACGATCGCTCGTTTGTCATTCATGCCAATTGTCGAAACATAAACGATCACCATTTGCTAATTCAACTTCGTCTACTTTATTACCATTTGATGTTGTTCATTGTGATTTGTGGACGTCGCCCGTTCTTAGTAAATCTGGTTACAAATATTATATGGTGTTGATTGATGGTTACACTAATTTTACTTGGGTTTTTCCATTGAAATACAAATCTGAAACTTTTTTCAAATTTGCCCAATTCCATAAATATTTTAAAACCCAATTCACATTGATATTAAGTCGTTCCAATGCGACTTAGGGGGTGAATTTGACAACACAAATTTTCGAAATTTTGCTACGGCAAATGGTCTTCACTTTAGGTTTTCATGCCCACACACACTTCCCAACAAAATGGGAAGTCCGAACGCATGATTCGTCGTCTAAACGAAATCATGTTCTGTCTCTTAACTCATGCTTCGCTTCCATCCAATTTCTGGGTCGAAGCGCTTCATACAGCTTCCTATCTTCATAACATCCTACCGTCCGCCAAACTACGGTTTATAACCCCAATGGCTTCTCTCTATGGTCGTCAACCTGATTACGACCACCTTCGGGTCTTCGGATGCGCATGTTATCCGAACACGTCCTCAACCCGACCCCATAAATTAACCCATCGGTCCTCCCTTTGCATTTTCCTTGGATACCCCGCTCATTTTCGGGGTTATCGGTGTCTCAACCTTTCTACCGGAAAGGTAATCCTCTCACGGCACGTCACTTTTGCGGAGACCGTGTTCCCGTTTTCTAAACCCTCCTCACCTGTAGACCATACCTTTCTAGAAAGTGACATCTCACCACTTCTTTCACCACCTACATCTTTTCCGCATGCCCCACACATCCCTACGGATCCACCATCTTCTAACCAGCCTGAACCCAACTCTTCTCCGCCAGCCTCGCCCTCTCCTACATCGCATCAGCCGCCTCCCTCACCTATTACCTACTAGCGACGAAACAAAAAACCTTCCCCCACCAAAACCTGTCTACACCAGCCCTTCTACTCAGCCCGCTAACTCGGGTTCACCGTCTCCCACGTCTCCCGCAGCCCCTACACCTCCTCCACCCCCTCCCCACCCAGACACCCGATGGTCACACGCACTCGTGATGGAAGCATCAAAACCAACACACCCTACACATTACATACTTCCGCAAACCAACCTATCTCACCGGTACCTAAATCCCATATTGATGCCCAATCGGATCCTAATTGGCTTGATGCTATGAAAACTGAATACAAAGCTTTACAGGATAATATTACATGGGAATTAGTGATTAGACCTCCGGATGCACATGTCATTCGTTGCATGTAGCTGTTTCGCCATAAGTTCCATGCTGATGGCACGTTGGAACGTTATAAGGCCCGCTTAGTTGTGAATGGGAAATCCTAGCAGGTTGATATTGACTGTGATGACACTTTTAGCCCCGTCGTAAAACCATCCACTATACGCACTGTCCTTAGTCTTGCGGTTTCATGGGGATGGCAAATAAATCAGTTAGATGTTAAAAATGCGTTTTTGCATGGTGATTTGAACGAAACTGTTTATATGCATCAACCACCAGGTTTTAAGGACCCTTCTAAACCACATCATGTGTGTAAGCTACAAAAGTCTCTCTATGGCCTCAAGCAGGCCCCTCGGGCATGGTACCAACGGTTTGCAAAATTTATTACTTCTTGTGGTTTTATCGGCACGGTTAGTGACACGTCCTTATTTGTCTACAAACACGGTAATCAAATGGCGTATCTTCTCTTATATGTAGACAATATTATACTCACAGCTTCCACTGATACATTACTTCGTCAAATTATTGGCTCACTATCCAATGAATTTGCTATGACGGACTTAGGCTCTTTGCATCAATTTCTGGGTATCACGGTCACCCCTAAACAAGGTGGTCTATTTTTATCCCAAGAGCATTACACACATGACATTATTGCTCGGGCTAACATGACAAGTTGTAAGCCATGTGCCACACCCGTGGACACAGCTTCTAAATTAAGTGCTTCATCTGGTCCCCCGCTTTCAGATGGTTCATTATACCGTAGCCTTGCTGGTGCACTGTAATATCTTACGTTTACACGTCCTGACATTGCCTATGCAGTCCAACAAGTTTGTTTGTTTGTTTATGCATGATCCTCGTGAACACCATTTTCAATTTTTGAAGCGTATTCTAAGTTATTTAAAAGGCACGAGTGATCAAGGTATTCTTATTTGTCCCTCCAAGTCTAATGCTCTAATTGCATATTCAGATGCTGACTGGGGGGATGTCCGGATTCCCGGCGTTCTACGTCAGGCTATTGTGTTTTTCTTGGCGATAATATTGTGTCATGGTCATCAAAACGGCAAGCTACCATTTCTCGTTCAAGTGCTGAGGCCGAATACCGTGGGGTAGCTAATGCCGTTGCTGAAACGAGTTGGTTGCGCAACTTATTGACAGAACTACATGTTCCGATTCGTATAGCCACTGTTGTCTACTGTGACAACATATCAGCCGTTTAGTTATCTGAGAACCCCGTTCAGCACCAACGTACTAAACATGTTGAGTTGGATATTCATTTCGTACGCGAAAAGGTCAGAATTGGCGCAGTTCGGGTCCTCCATGTTCCTGCTGATTACCAATACGCTGATATTTTTATAAAAGGGCTGCCTCGTCAACTTTTCTGTCGTTTCAAGTCCAGCATGTGCATTCAGCCTTCTTCCGCTCAGACTGAGGGGGTGTATTAGCGTGTAAATTATTTTAGGATAATATATTAGAAGATTAGTATCATGTATTATTTGTGTTTATCTGTTTCCTATTTTAGCTCCTAAGAAGTCGGTTCTAGTCCTGTATATATATTTTAGATATTACTGAATAAGAGATCAAGGAATTACGATTACCTTTATTTGTATGGCCAGGGAAGCGACCTCTTGCTGATGTATGGGCTTTGGATACAGCTGCTAAGCCGTACGAATGGCGGACATTGGAACCAGAGGGAGAAGGTCCACCACCATGCATGTATGGCTTACTCAGTTGCCCTTTGGCATTTGTATAAATAAAAGATATATAGAAAAAATCAATTTTATTGAACTGAAACAAAACTAATACAGAGATAATATGTTCCGCCCAATTTAAACTATTTTCTTCTGCATATGAGCTGCTAATAGTAGTTGTATAGCTTCTTATTATTTCAGACTGGACATATCTGATCACCACTTATGTGAAATATGTCAGGATTAGAATATTCTTATGCTTTTAACTTTGAAGTCCTCGTAAGAGTTAATTATAAAACTTAACTTTTGGGTAGTACAACCTTTATGGTTATCAATACGCTATTAATGAGCTATCTTTTTTCATTAAGTGATTTGGTACCTTTTACTTGTCTATAAATGTATATGGCCATGCAGACAGAGTTATAACTTAACATTCAATCAATGCATACTTCTAGAAGATTTAATGTTACACATGGGCCACCTTCAAGTAATTGGCATTTCCCCTGTGTTGCTTTTTGAATATTTTATTTTGATATAAGGTATGCCACTGCAAGTGCACGCTCTGATGGTCTTCTATTGCTTTGTGGGGGACGGGATGCAAACAGTGTGGTAAGTGACATGTCGTAGTCAGCACATGGTATTTATTTATTCAGTAATTCCGTGCTTACTGTAGTCGATATCTTAGGACACATGATATACTAGCAGTTTTAAATACATGTTATTGCATATATGCGTCCAAAAAAGTCTTATCTTATAACTGTATTTTCTTATAATGTGCAGCCTCTGGCAAGTGCTTATGGACTTGCTAAGCATAGAGATGGTCGCTGGGAATGGGCAATTGCTCCTGGTGTCTCACCCTCTCCTCGTTATCAACATGCAGCGGTTTTTCTCATTAGAATTATATTTTTTATAGTCTCTCTACTCACTCGCTCATGCTTGATTGCGCGCACACACACACACACACTCCACACATGTGTGAAAGCAAAGTACTCAGTGTTTTTACGATCCTGGTTCTAGGTTTTTGTTAATGCGCGGCTCCATGTTTCTGGGGGTGCCCTTGGTGGTGGACGCATGGTGGAGGACTCATCAAGTGTAGCAGGGGATGGTTTTTATGATACTTATTGAACTCTATTGTTGAAATAAAGTAACTGTGCTGATGTGACAACTAATGCTTTCTGTGGCTTATATTAAGTTTTCTAAGACAAAGTATTTCCAACTAAATTTAAATCGTCACTTGTCAAAGATAACAAGAAACTTCATACATTATGTTTTGTTGGGGATACAAAAGACATACATTATCAGTCTGTATCCCATTTGACATTTATTTCTATATTTGCCTCTTTGATCTTACCACACATTTTTTCACTTGCGTTTCTATGTAGTTCTGGACACTGCAGCAGGAGTGTGGTGTGATACGAAATCGGTTGTCACGACTCCACGGACAGGTAGATATAGTGCTGATGCTGCTGGTGGAGATGCTGCGGTCGAATTGACGAGACGCTGTAGGCATGCTGCTGCTGCTTTTGGTGATTTGATATTTATTTATGGCGGTCTACGTGGAGGTAACGCTAGACCCTGCAGTTTTAAATTAAAATTTTTTGTTACCGGATGAGTAATAATAATCTTGATTAGTTAGTTGGTTCTTTTGTAATTTGGTCATATATGCAAAACTAAAAGTTTTAAGTTTATATGGCTGCATACAAGCTCATAATCTGGACAGTAACAGCTTATATCCTATTCGCTCCTTGCCGGTGCAAACTAGCCGAGCGGAGCTTGTTTAACTTATGAGAGCTCAAGCTCGAGCTAGGCTCGTGAGTAGTTTTTCAAGCTCGAGCCCGGCTTGTTATTAGTTATTATGCAACTTATATTATTAGTTATAATTATTTTTCATATAGATTTTCTATATAACATAATGTATGTATAGACATATTATTTAGTTATTTATATCATAATTTTATAATTAATAATAATTAATATAGAAATATGTATTTAATATATAAAATAAATAGATATAATAGGTTTGTTTTGGCTCGCGAGCCAGTTCGAGCTCGATAAGTGAAGCTTGGGCTCGGACTTGTTTACTAAACAAGTTTATTTTTAGGCTTGGGCCATAGTTATCAATAGCGTCCATGGCGGACGGCCGAACGCTATAGCGAACAGCGTGGCCTGGCAGCCATACGCCACTACAAGGCACATATCGAGCAGATACCGACTCCAACGGCGATTTTTGGCGAAAAAATCCGACGTTGGTGATGCTTTCTGCTGGAAACCGGGATGAAGAAGATAGCGGCTGGATATTTCAGCATGTTTTAGGCTATAGTCCCTAAAACTTGTAAAAACTTACATAAAATGAGTAAAATTAGTTTGTGTATTTTAACATTTAACCCCCTCTATTTTCACTAGTTTATATTTGGTCCTGAAATATATATATTTCTACATAAAAAGTATAAAATTAACATTATATATATATATATATATATATAATATATATATATATATATATATATATATATATATATATATATATATATATATTATTATAAGTAGCTATTTTTTATTTCTTAAATTTTTAACTACCTTATCGCTAAACACGAAATAGTGGGCGCTATTTCGTCGCCATCACTACGTAGCATATAGGTACCTTGTCGCTATTCGCTGCCAATAACTATGGCTTGGGCTCATATAACCTCGGCTCTAATTATCGAGATGATCTCGAGTAGCATATCCTTATCTAAAAACACAAAAAAACATATATATCGGTTAATAACCGAAATAACCAAAACCGAACCTTAACCGCCGATTAACTGAACTATGGTTAACACTTTTCAATTAATCGAACCCTTGATTACCCGACCTTCGGTTAAACAAAACCCGTTGTTAACCGACTTTGCACACCCCTTTTGGATTGTAAGAATCACAAGGCGCAAAGGCCTCGCCTAGGTGATAGAAAGAAAATAAAAAAGATATGTAATGATATAGAAAATTTTATTTCTCAATTTTAATAAAACCCTGATATAAAATAATTAAAATTTAATCCTATTCACATATATGTAACTAAGTATAAACTTACTATTATTTCTTTCTAAACCAATGTCCTTTTTTTTCAGTATGTAATTAACTATAAACTTACTATTATAAGTATTTTACTTGCAAGTACAATAACTTGAAGGATAAATATGCAAGTATTTTACTTCATAGTTTAATATGTAATTACATATAAGGGGAGCCAGCCCATGTTTGTAGAAGAACCGTAAACCAAGCTGACGTAATTGCTTGATTATCTTTCAGTGTATCTCTTAGTCAACCAATAGTCACTAATAAGATGACACGTGGCATTTTCTTGTCGCAGGGGTGTTGCTAGATGATCTTCTAGTTGCTGAAGATCTTGCTGCTGTTGAAATGACCTCTGCAGCATCACAAGCTGCAGCAGCTGCTGCTGCATCAAATGCACAGTCAGCAAGGTTACCAGGAAGGTACGGTTTTGCTGATGACAGAACAAGACAGACAACCGAAGCACCTTCTGATGGCTCGGTTGTACTCGGTAATCCTGTTGCTCCACCTGTAAATGGTGACATGTATACAGATATTAGCACTGAAAATGCCATGCTTCAAGGCTCACGGTAAATTGAAATATTAAATTTTAGAGTAAAATGCCATTTTCGTCCCTGAGGTTTGGTCAGTTTTGTCGCAAAACTGACCAAACCTCAGGGATAAAAATGGCATTTTACTCTAAATTTCATTTTATTCTTGATCATCATGGAATGTAATCATGTTTGATTAGCAGGAGACTGAGCAAAGGAGTTGAATATTTGGTTGAGGCGTCAGCAGCAGAAGCTGAGGCTATTGCTGCAACCCTAGCTGCTGCAAAAGCACGACAGTCAAACGGAGAAGTTGAATCGCCAGATAGGGATCGTGGAGCAGAGGCTACTCCTAGTGGGAAACAGAACAAACTGGATGCTGATGTGGCAAATAATTCCGCTCCAATCGGAGTGCGATTGCATCATCGAGCTGTTAGTATTATTGTCATGTGTATGTCATTTTCATTTTTTTTAACATACGTGAAGGTGAATTGTACCTTGGATTTGCAGGTGGTAATAGCTGCAGAAACCGGTGGAGCGTTAGGTGGTATGGTCAGACAGCTATCCATAGATCAGTTTGAGAACGAGGGAAGACGGGTCGGTTACGGAACTCCTGAAAACGCAACTGCAGCAAGGAAACTTCTAGATCGACAAATGTCTGTTAACAGTGTGCCCAAAAAGGTAAAATAGGATTTTTGATGTAAACTAATTCAGTGCACCTACATTAGTCATGAAAGAATTATCGACATATTTCAGGTGATAGCTCATTTATTGAAGCCTCGTGGGTGGAAGCCGCCTGTTCGTCGCCAGTTTTTTCTTGATTGCAGTGAAATTGCTGATCTTTGTGATTGTTCTGAACGATTATTTTCTAATGAACCTACTGTTCTGCAATTAAGGGCTCCTATAAAGATATTTGGTGATTTGCATGGCCAATTTGGTGACCTTATGAGACTTTTTGATGAGTATGGGTCCCCATCAACTGCTGGAGACATTGCGTAAGTTTTCTTGCTATCATTTTTTATTTACTTATTTTCTAAAAGTTCTTATCTGTATTCTAACTAAAAGTAACATTTACCAGATATATCGATTATCTCTTCTTAGGAGATTATGTTGATCGAGGTCAACACAGCTTGGAAACTATCTGTCTTCTCTTAGCGTTAAAGGTACTACTAGTGTCTTTTATCATCATTAGTCTTGTAAGAAGCAAAAGTCACCATGATATTACAATTTGTCAAATGTTGTAGGTCGAGTATCCACACAATGTACATTTAATTCGAGGGAATCATGAAGCTGCCGATATAAATGCGCTTTTTGGCTTCCGAATTGAGTGTATCGAGCGCATGGTAATGTCATCGCCATTTTGTTGCGTCCATGTTTTAATATCTTGTATTTAGCCATTTCTTATTCCGCGTATTAATCTCTTGATATCTTGAAAATCAGGGTGAGAGAGATGGAATTTGGGTATGGCAGCGGATAAACAGATTATTCAATTGGTTGCCACTCGCGGCTCGAATTGAAAAAAAGATTCTCTGTATGCACGGTGGTATTGGACGATCAATCAACCATGTTGACCAGATTGAAAATCTTCAGCGACCAATTACAATGGAAGCTGGTTCTATAGTTCTTATGGATTTGCTGTGGTTGGTGCCTTTTTATAGATATCAAATTATCAACTCGTTAACCTTTAGTTAAAAAATGTTTTCCTAGTGGCAAGTATTAAGTATCATCTTTCTAAACAGGTCTGACCCAACGGAGAATGACAGCGTGGAAGGATTAAGACCAAACGCCAGAGGTCCCGGGTTGGTTACTTTTGGGGTAAGTATCATTCTTTCTAGAATGTTATAGTTTATAACTTTATTCACCGTTACAGATTTTACGACATGTTTACACGTTTTGCAGCCTGATCGCGTGATGGAGTTCTGCAACAACAATGATCTACAACTCATTGTACGTGCACACGAGTGTGTAATGGATGGCTTTGAGCGTTTTGCTCAGGGACATTTAATTACCCTTTTTTCAGCCACTAATTATTGTGGTAAATCTTTTGCTCTTGATGCTGTTTATAGCATTTGACTTTTTATCTGTGTCTGGAATAATGTTGTATTGATGGTGAGATTTTCTTTTAGGGACTGCAAATAACGCGGGTGCAATATTAGTACTGGGTCGAGATCTTGTAGTAGTTCCAAAACTTATTCATCCACTACCGCCTGCAGTTTCATCACCCGAAACTACTTCCCCCGAACGACATACAGAAGATACATGGATGCAGGTACCGTTATGAATAATTACTATGATAAATATAGGTGTGGAAAATCTCAGCCCAAAATTCCTGAAACATGTATAATTTGGTTTTAGGAGCTTAATGCAAACCGACCGCCAACACCAACTAGGGGTCGACCACAAGTAACCAATGAACGCGGCTCTCTTGCATGGATGTAAACTCTCTTTATAATTATACGATTCATACGCACTAGCCCTCCTGGGAACGTGATGCACATGTGGGCCCACAATTAGTGAAGTGAACCGATGCCACATGGAACGCGGTTACTGTGATTGACAAAGGAGATCTGGTTATCGTTGGGGTGGTGATGTTTTCGTCGAATGATTTTTGATGATGGAGATAGGTGTGTTGTAATATTGGTTTTTTGTTTATTTTTCTGAAAATTAGAATCGAGTCATAAACTAAAAAGAAGTGAAATATGAGGTGATCATTGTGTGTAAGTTGGTGTTTTGTGGGTTTTTGTTGGATGATGTAACACTTGTTTGAAGATAATGAAGCTTCTTTGGTGACAACAATTTAATGTTTGGTGATGTTATTTTTACTTTATCAGCGTTATATGCCATTATTGACATTTGATCGAATCAATATTAAATGGCTTTTTACGTTTTTTTTAAATCGAAATCAGGGTTGGGAAGGGTTGGGAAGTAGGAACTGGAGTGATTAAGATTTTATAACTCTTCGACTTTTCAGCTTGATAAAGCCAATAGACTGTCATTTTTTGTTACCAGATTGGTTTCTTAAAAGCTATCAGAACAGAATCAACTTTTGGTTTGATTAATTTAGAACAGGATTTTTAGGTTTTTATAATTTATGGTGTTAATTGTGTCATGTTGGTGGGTTAAAGGATTTGGAGTTTGCAGGTTGAGTAGGTGAACCCGAAGATGCCCCATGTACTTCACTTTTTTTAAAACATCAAGCCAATGAACGCACCTAAATTGTGTTGTGCTTCCCCTTTAATATTCATGTGAGTAATGTTTGATAACTTAGGGCATGTGTACTCGTAACATGTAATAACATGGAGGAAGTGAGGTTATGTGATAAGTGTCACGAAAAGTGCATAGGTGGTGTTATATAGCATTTCATAACATGTGTGTGTAGTGGTAACCCCACATAACCCCACTAGCAATCATTACTCAATTATTATTTGTTTTAATTTCTAAATTTAATAAATTGAAATAACATTTCATTAAATAAAATATATTAAATATTACTCGTCTTCATCGCCGTCGTCGTCTCTGTCTTATAGCCTCCATCATCCAACCTCCGTCTTCATAGGCTTCATCTTCGAAATCTTCTTCTTGGTCGCCTTTGTCTTCGAAATCCCCTTCTTCGTCACCATCGTGTCGAATTGGGTGAATCGTCAAAGCATGCTCGACCAAATCCGAATTTACAGTGTTATGTGCTTCCTTGGAACACAAGAGTCGACCGTTTAAGAATCTTTCATCCATTGTTGCTTGCATTCCTTTTTCAACATCATCCAGAATATAGTTTTGACATATTGTTTTTCATTCATCTTCTAAATCATATTATGCAATATGATACAAGCATACATAACTGAAGAAACCCTAGATCAACTAGACCAGTGTCAAAGTAGATCTATGGAATGGGCTCTGCATAAAAGGGTTAACCCTCCGTTTGGTTTCACGATGGATGATGAATAGAACAATACTCCGGCTGATCCTGCAAAACAGAACACCGTTAGCTCGCCACGGGGAGAACGGGGTTCTCTCCGTGACCACCCTCCGACGTGAGAATAAATACAGGTAGTCGGAAGTAAGTATTGTAAGTGAGAGAGTAGTTGAGAGTGAATACCTTTCCTTGAACTCCAAGTTACTTATTTATAGCCGGTGTTTGGCGCCAAAAAGAGAGATTGTTAAATTTAACGGAATCTTTTGCTATTCCGTAATCGTTTGTTGGCAATCCGTTAGTGCACACGGATCGTGAGCTCATCAGCGGTTAGGGAGGTGCCATGTGTCAACATGAGATCACTATATCTTATAAATGTGAGCATGCCATCACCGTGATCTTCCTCAGCCGTCCAGATTATGCCATATGGCAATTGGTTATAACCGAAAAGATGCTTGCACGATTGGGTGTTAATGGCTTCTATAAGGTTTCACAGCTGTTACCCATCTATTATTCGCCACGTGTACATTCTGTTACAACAGAAAAGATTCCCTTTGCTTCTGCACCAAGTCAAGGATTTTGCTAAGGGAAAGTTTCTCAGGATTTATTGTTTCCTTGCGCGAGAAGCGCAAGTTAGTTAACTGATCTTCCTTCTTCTCCTTGCTGCTTGGTGCAACGTTTGGTGGATGCTTGCTTTGATATAAATATCTGCGCAAGGTTTATGCATGGAGCATTATCAAACAAGAATGTTCAAGGTTAACTTTGAACCTTCGCGAGCCCGCGCAAGGTAGTTAAATAAAGCATTATCAAACAAGAATGTTCAGGTTAACTTTGAACCTTGCGCGAGCCCGCCCGCGCAAGGTATTTAAATGAAGCATTTATCCAAAGAGAGTGTACAAGGTTAACTTTGAACCTTGCGCGAGCCCGCGCAAGGTAGTTAAATGACGCTTTCCTCTCTTGAATATTTGGCGCAGAGTTCTAATAAATCTTATTTTGGCAAAGAAGTCTGCGCGCAGTTTTCTTAAAAGTTATTAATGGGTATGGTTTTCTTGATTGGCGCAAGGTTTTTGGGATCATACCCCTTCAATAACCATTCTAATTTTTTCTTTATCCCGTATACGACAAGGATTTTTCACAAGATGACATCGTTTTTAGAGAACCCCAAAACACCTCTCGATGCCCTTTCGCGAATACTCTTACAGTTTCTTAAAGCATTGTCTTTTATATCGAGTGGGTCGCTAAACCTTTTCACAATATTTGAATATTCCAGGTATCTACCATCAACCCAATAGTATCCATGCGAATACTCATTTCCATGAAACTCGGCTTTCGGTAACGTACCCAATATGTAACCCTCTAGCAATGGTGCTTGCTCGAAAGTATTTATGTGGTTCAAATACCCGGCGACACTAAAGAAGGCCGACCATGTTTTTTCTAAATGCATTTCGTAAATCTGTTATAGGTCGTTCCAAGTCGGATTTCTCAAGTAACGTTTTCTATATAATTAGCGAATGCCTATAAAAAGTTATATCTATACTATATTATAATGCATGAGGGAACGGTATTTTAAGATACCCAAAAAATAAAAAATTTTTCCTACTTAATTTGTAGAAACACCCCTAAAATGAGGGTAAATTGGTCTTTTAAACACCAATTATATTTTAGCCCCATGTTATTATACTTAAACTTCTGAGTTTAAACAAAATTATGGATAATTAGTTATATTTTTTCTCCCTCCACAATAAACTTATATATCTATTATATATTCTTGCAAAATCTTATAAACTATAATGTTTTAAAAAAATCTAAAAGTACTGTGACGACCTACTTATTTTTGTGGACGTTTCAGTAATTGTCTTGGTTGGTCAGTATTAACGTAAGGGTTAAAATGTACAAATAGACGATGCATTATAATTGTAGTGTAATATCAATATCAATGTATTGATTAAAATGTATAAGTTCATAATGTATATTTCATCCTAAGATCGCAGGTGTTGTTTCTCTCGATTTCTTTTAATCTCATTGTTTGTGTTATTGTTGAATCTCCCCACAAAACAATACCCTCTCCTCTCCTCTCCTCTTCTCTCTACTCCATTGATTCCGCTGCCACCGATGGTGATGTTAGGTTTATTAGAGTTTCCGCTTTGATGTGATTCGTGTATGCGTGTGAGGTATATGATTTGATTCGTTTTCTTATTTACAGAGTTCAGAGGTGTCCAAGCAAAGCGCTTATCAGTGGGTTTGTGATAGATGAACTGATGATGCATCTAAATCCTTGAACATTTCTCAAAAATCCTTCGTTCAAGGTACGATACCAAAAACTTTATGTTCAGTTTTGAAAGTAATGATTTTGATCTTTCCTTTATGTGATTCATCACTTACGTTTTCTTTAATGAATTAAGTTTTCATGTTGTTTGTCGAAATTGTTTTCATTCTTTTATACCAAATTCTGCGCTCTCGGTTGTTATAGGCCGACGGTTGATTTGTTCTTGGTCTTCGTTTACACTTTGGGGATTTTGTGGAATTGATTTGGGCTTTTATCTTGGGGTTGCGGCATATGGAACCACTATTTCTCATGTCTCTAATCTTATTGGACCAGTAAGAATTTCTCTTTAGCATTTTTTTTTTGTTTTTATTGAGAAGTTGTATGTTAATTATGATTATAATGTTGGCTTTGTTAGACTGGAGTTGTCTATGCTTTCTTATAGAAGTGCAAGAGACTTGGCGAAAAAAGTGAACACAACTTATTACAATTATTGATGTTGCTAGACATCCAGCTAAAATACAAGATGCTTATTGCCATGGTTGATGTTATATTTTATGATGTTTCTTAAACATAGAATCCCTCCTCTGTTCGGAGTGCCATTGATAAGCCTGAACAGGACACCATTATAAAAAGAGGTTCTAAATGAGAAAGAAATAATTAAACAAAGACGTCGTACAAAAACAGCCTCTTCATCTTCTCTCTAAAACGGGTTTATTTCACGAATTCTTTGATTAGATATATATATATATATATATATATATATTATAAAGAGGTTTCAAAGGAGAATACGGTGAGTTAAATGTTGTAGTTAATAATATACGACCCAGTTGATGATTTTTGGTTCTATGTTATAGTTTTGTTTTCAGTTTTTTAATGGAATTAATTGGAAGATTTTCCTGATTCACTGATTGATAGATGATTTATGGTGATTTTTTTCAAAGATAGATTATACGAACAACGGATTTTGTGTAAATCGATGCAGTTTGAGCTTGGTGTTCATGTTCTCTTCATCTTCTCTCTAAAACAGTTTTTGTTTCACTAATTCTTTGATAAAATGGAAGTTATAGAGAGATTTCAAAGAGGACTTCGGATAGTGAAATGTTATAGTTGCTGTAAAATTTCAGATCAGATAGTTGATTTTTTGGATTTGTTTACATTCGATCCGGTAGATGACTATTGGTTGATGCACAAAATCTCTTGATCAAAGATGAATTTGAAGATGTTATTAACTGTTGAATATTATCGTGCTCCCAAAATATCTGCCGAAGTAAGTAAATTACAAGTATTACTAAAATTCAATGTATTTGGTTTACTATCGTTCTCAAAGTTTCTGATGAATTTGAACGTTCTTATTCTCTGCACTTTACGAAGGTTCAACAACGACAAGCTAAGCACCAAGAATTGGTGGCGGCGATGGGGACTGTCTTCGATACACCGCCGGTGGGTCATCGGTCAATCATTAAAACAAATGGATGCTGATACTAACGGCATTATTAATGGTAATGACGACGGAAACTGGGTTCCACCAGATCTAACAGCAGCGACTACGGCATGATATAGTTAGGGTTCCGGCTTTTGGTGTTGCATGTCTCCAAACTGTCCAATCCAACCCGTCCTTTAAAACGTCTCATCTGACCACACCCGTCTTGACCTTTTTTCACTGTTGTGGTATGTCTACTTAATTTATATGGTGGGATGTTTTGATTTTTGTTAAGACGATTTATTTGTTCTTGCTGCACGTACAACATACATGGATAGTAGTGAGCAACTTGTTCCCCTTAACAATGGAAAGGTATTTAGTTATTCACAAGTTTTATGGATTAAACATTATTTGTCTTGCTTCTTAGTTGTGATTTCTTACTACCAAGAATAAATTGAATGTGATATGTGCTATTGAAAAACTTTCAAAAATTAAGGACATATGAGATCTCTTTTTGGCACTCATTTCACATTAGTCATGTTCCAAAGTTAATCATTCTCAAACTTGTAGGTAGAATATTATTAAAAGGTGATTCAAGATTTGGCTACTGGAAGTTTGAAGTGTGTTGCTGTTTCCTACTGACCACTGAAGGCAGAAACTGTAGTTGTCAATATACTTTAATATATTCAGGTTAGAATGATGACTAGGGACAATCTTCAACCAGCAAGAGCAATTGCGTTGAATTAGATTAGATTATTTATGATAGAATAAGCATGGTTATGTTTTATATTCAACCACATATTCCAAAAGGTAATTAGATTATTTATCAGTCACTTTTCCGTTGAATTTATACATTCATTTATTAGATTCTCACTGTTCAATATGTATAAACATTTTAGGGTGTCAATTGGGTTTATCGTTCAAGTTTCTGGCAGTTCGGGTCGGTCTATTTGGTAATTCGGGTCTTGACATCTTTGTTAATTTAAAAAAAAAAGGTTGGTTTACAATTTTACATACTGCACTTTTGTTCCAAAAGATTCCAATCTTAGTGTTGTTTGAAAAGTTAATATGATCAACACAGCAACATTACCCTCATATTATTTGGAAGTGAAGTTAATGTGTATTTATGAGTATGAATCATTGATAATAGGCCAACCGTTGAATCGTTGTAGGTCGGGTTAATCGGATTACGGATATTTATGTTTTTTTGATGTTCACTCATAGCGAAACAGAGATAGAAGATTGGTTTTGCACTGTTACCGGGGGGATCAGTCTTCAAGTTTGTGATATTTTGTTTTGAATCCGGTTGATTTGGTCGTATTCAATATTGATTTGATATTTTAATTGTTGAGAGTGTTCTAGAGCCATTCTCTCTTAATGAATCACTTGGTTCAAGTAACCAAGAACAATGGATAAATTCTTTAATGCACACTAAATATTATTCATCCATATCCCCATGTGCCATATTTCCCCCTGAAGCACATGTTTGCTCCAGATCAGGTGCCCATATTCCATCTAAATCGGTTGACCCACGACCATGTTGTCATCTGACCCATTTATATCTGACCCACGACCATGTTGCCTTTTAGAACGACGTTCCATGGGCTAGCTTCTAATTGTTAGAATAAGAAGATTCGTTTGATCACATTAGGAGACATGACCCATTAGGACATTAAGTGTAACACATGGTAAATGTTTAAGATGGGTAGTTTAGGCGAGTCGGGTAAAAAGGTCAACATGCACGATTAAATGGGTTGGTCAGGGTGGGCCGCAAACACTTTTGGTCAGTTTTAAAAGCTTTTATATATGATTTGCTTGAATTGTGTCTCGTCGCAATGCACGGGTTAACGTCAAATCGTATATAAAAGAAACATTAACTAAGGTGCAACATTATTGTAAACAACGTTTTTGCTCAAACACGAGCATAAAGCTTCCACCGCAACACAAACAAAACGGATTCGCCCCGAACAAATCAGATTCATCCGAATAGTAAATTGTCGCTGCCGCCACCGGATCAAGCAGGTCTCCAAACGTTTATTCCTATATTATAACATCTACCATATACTTATTTATTGTGACCAATGTTAGAATATATATTTAAGCAAAGCACGTTTTAGAAATTATTATTTTTTCTTGTTTTTGCTAAGTACTTTAGTAAATCAAGTTCTTTTTATTTTGTCTGGAAATTGAATATACTTCTTTACGATAAAATTCTATTCAGATTTTTATAGAAGAGAATCATCATCAATTTTATATATATATATATATATATATATATATATATATAGATAGATATATATATATATATATGGTAGGGTTATTGTAAAAAAATGTTTGTTTTATGAGAAGTGTAAAAAAGAATCTACACCATTTGATCTATAATCTAATGGTTGAGATTATAATGGTAAAGTTGTAAATAATGTTTACCCTTAAAATAATTAATTTTCTAGATTAAGGGTATAAAAGTAAATTTAACATTTTTAAATTCAAAACCTACAGCAATGCATATGCAACTTCCCCGTCTTTTTTAAACGTCAATAACTTTTTATACGTATTTTTTTTTAAATTACACCATAATAACGAGTGTTTTTTATCTTTAATATGAGTACCATAGTGCTATACTTATATAGAGAAAAAAAATACATTTTGATCGGATTTTTTAGTTCATGGTGTGTTGTCTATTTTGTTTTAGTTATATAGTGATTCAAAGTGTTGTGTTTTACAGTAAAACACTATAAACGTATATAAGACACCATAACATTGCAAATACCATTGAATTCAGCAAATTACCCTTTTCTTATACAGAAACACCATGAAACTAAAATAAAACACTATTGAAAACAAGACACCATACAAGTATACAAAGTACCATTCCATTAGTAATAAAAATATCATTAAATTCAACGAGCTATTTTTTTCCTTTTACAAGACACCTCAATCTGTTTTAAAATCCTAAAATAAAACACCATAGAAAATGAGATTGAAAGATTGAACGTAAATGGTATTTGCAATGTTATGGTGTTTTTTACATGTTTATGGTGTTTTACAGTAAAACACAATGCCTTGAATCACTATACAATTAAAACAATATAGAGAAAACACCATGGACTAAAACATACGATCGAAACGTAATTTTTTTTGCATATAAGTATAGAAATATGGTACTCATTAAAGATTAAAAAACACTCGTTATTATGGTGTAATTTTTGTTAAAAAAAGTTACGTATAAAAAGTTATTGACGTTTAAAAAGACGGGGGGAAGTTGCATATGCATTGAATGTGGGTTTTTGAATTTATCTTTAATTAGGTTTTTTATTGAATTACTTAATTGCCCTTATCCTAATAAATTAAATAATGATATGTGTCATCATCATGTTCTTTCTTATCATTCTCACAAATTTCATTTTTACAGGATCCTAAACCTATATATATATATATATATATATATATATATATATATATATATATATATAATATGCATTTGACAAGGGAATTTTTAGATCTGTTAAAGATCATATACAAAGTCTCCTAAAAATATGAATTCGTAAAAAGGGTATTAAACGGACTCTGATTTACCTTATTGAAGTAGCATTGGATCGTCTAATCGAACTATACGATATGAGAATTTAGGTTTTCACACTTGGAGTTATAACTTGTATATTTTTTAATTTTTGTTAATATAAGTGTGTTTTTTATTTAGCGATATTTGCGTCATTGTGTCTTTTTGTGACTCATTATGTCTTTTTTTTCTCGACATTGTGTTATATATTGTTCGATATTGTGTTGCATATTGCAATCCATGTGTCTTTGTACACTTCTTATATTTATGAGACTTTGTAGGATAACCTTTTTTTGCTATGGTGCATAAGGTACAACCTAAAATGAGGGAAACATTAATTACACTTTAATTCACTTATCTTAATTATACTTTAATTCCCTTATCTTTAACAAAGTTATATATAATTACTTAGTAATTACACTTTTCCTTCTTGTAAAAAAACTAACTATATTCACGATTTTAAACGACCATAATTTTTTCGTACGTTAATATATATATATATATATATATATATATATTTAAATTTTACATTATAAAACAAACATTTTTCTCTTTAATTTGAGTATAATATAGTTATTGTTTTTTTATTAAAAAAATGATATGTTACATGATTAACCGTATCAAAGGGTGTAGGGGTGAACAATAAATAAATCGTTAACTGAAACCAAACCTAAGACAAACGAATCCGAACCAAAATCAAACAACAACTGAATTAACTACAACTGATTAACCAAAAAACAAAAATCGGTTATTAGTTTTTTTTTGTACCCTCGTTTATCAAAGTTAACCGTACCGAATCATTCATATTTTCATATATTTCTAGCTTTCTACCTTCAGTTCATTTATGTCATATTTTATACATTCATTTCATTTATTTATACTTATATTCTAATTTAAGATATTTATAAATTCATTTCATGTATTTATACTTTAATTTCATGTATTTATAAACAAAAGTTTTAGCCCCAACATGGTTTTGGTTATTAACGGGAATTAAACGAATCAAACCAAAAACCGGAAATATAACCGAATAAATAACCGAAAACCGATTGTTATTGAAATGGACTAACCGATGACTTCGGTTGAGGATAATGACCGAACCAACAAAATCATACTAACCACAATGAAATGGACTAATCGATGGTTTCGCTTATGACGTATATGGACCATTGGATGCTACAATATATGTTATATGAATAAGTAAACTATCGGAAACGAGTACCATAAAACAAATTATCTCTCCTGCCGTATCGCGCGGACACCCTAGTATATATATATATATATATATATATATATATATATATATATATATATATATATATATATATATATATATATATATAGGATTAGGATCATTTATGAACAACTTTTTGAGAGTGAACTGAGTGAACTAATCTTGGCCTTTGATCTTTTTTTAGATTAAAAGGATAAGATTAATATTAGTCAAGTACTTTTAATTAAAATCCCTTAATTTTCTCATCTCTTAACTCTCTCTCTCTCTCATTTTTAATTATTTCTCTATTATTTTAATTACTAGAGATTAAAGGGCTAATGTTTATTTTTAAATAAACTCTTACGTTCTTTTTAGAATTAAATACTAAACCTAATTAAATTATGTTTTTTTTTACATATGTGTATATAGGTCAGTATATTGTGGTCCCGTGGTCGGCGGCGGTTCTAGACGGAGGTTTTGGGGATAGAGCAGTTCCGGCAGAACAAACATAAACATTAAGCACAAGAGAATCAGCGGAAGCTTTTCATTCATTCATACCGAAAGAGCTTACATCTGGTCTGGCTGGCGGAGTTCCTGGAGAGAATCCGCCAGCGTTTCCCCTTAGGGAACTTCCAAAACTTTCAAACAATGAACACACAACGCCTATATATAGACATGACATTTCGTGCGAATCAAGCCTGAGTCACTCGTACTAATATTTTGTACGAGTGAGTCACTCGTACGAATATTTCGTACGAGTAAGTGATTCGTACGAATCATACATGATTGTACGAAACAGTACTTGTTCGCACTTGGGTTGTGTGTTCGAATCTAATCTAATACAATATTCAATACACACTATATCTAGTCTATTCGCATAGTGACGACCATAAAGTGCATCAACAATTTCCCCCTTGGACGTCACTGTCGAAGCTTGAACTTGAAATCTTGAGAGCTGTGTTTGAATATTCTGCAACTTCAATCGGGTATCTGTTGACATTGTAATTCCCCCTTTATTGAAGATCAGGGTTTGCATTATTTACGTTTAAACACCATTATTAATCTTCAGGCTGTTAGTTGCATGGTTCAGAAACCTCCTCTGATTTGCTTGATCTTCAAATTTTCTCGAACAATCACCAACTTGTCATTAAACAATGTGGCTTTCTCCATTTCGACGTTTAAGGATATCCGCGTTCGGTTTAACGCACCCCCCTTGATGCTCTATCCTCTGACCTTCAAAATCCAACCGGCAATTGATAAAAGCTTTGAAGAACCACACGGAAAAACTTCAACCCGATGAGTATCCGCAAAAATCTTTTCAATCAGCAAATCATCAGAAACAAACTAACTGGTAACACATCGAATCTGAGAAACATTCTTCGGCAATCAGAAGCACATTCATCCTCTTTAGTCACAATAACAGATGTATATCTATCTCCGCTGGAATGGGGCACTGAAACTACAAGACATCCGTGTTTTCTGGCGGTTAGTCCGAAAAACAGTTAATTTGCAATGCAGAGTTAATGATAGAATGACGTGTTCATATCCACGCCGTCGTGTGTGCTTCCACTTCCACATCGGGAATCAGGTGGTTAGCCCTTGAGCATCAATCTGAAACATGATCTGAAAATTCTGAACATTCTTCGATCACCCATTCTGAATGTACAGTCTATTCGTCAATAGACATGAACGCTATTTCATCTCTAATGAATCTTCGATCCTCTGTGTTTCCCAAATAATTTGCGGTCCGAACCACCCGGATACTGTTGCAGCGTCACGAATTTCAAAAATGTCAGAATTTTACGAAAATTTTTATTCCCCCTCATTTTTGCAAATTCTGACGTCGAGTTCTTATGGGAATGCGGATTATGGTGGAACTGCAGCATATGATATCACAAATTTTGCCGAAAATTTCCCAAAATTTGCAGTTTTAACCAAATGATGACTAAACATTAAGGCACAATAATAATCACTACACCATATGATCAACGTTTTGCGCAGGTATCAGTGACTATCCCAAAATCTTCATCCCATTGCGATCGTATCATCAAATTTCTACGTTGAAGCTCTAGACGTGTCCCCGAACAACCCGAATTTTGAAAAAAATTGTAATCACCAAATTTTTTCTGGACACTCGTCTCGTCAATACGATCAAAAAATGCCTTTTTTCATGCGAAGCAGGTGTTTCGTACGAATCATGTTTCGTACGAAACTGATAATGTCTTTCGAACCAGAATCTTCATTTCTTCGAATTTTGACATGATTTTTGCACAGATCTGGTCAAAAAACAGTTTCTAACAATCCTATGGTATCAATTTAACATTATGTCCGTGGATTGTCCGTTTATTCGATGTTTTACGTCCAAAACCCCTCATACGTCCAATAATCATGAGCGTAGGTGATTCATCAACTGTTAAGCTGAATGAATCGGTACCGTAGCTCTGATACCAGTTGTGGTCCCGTGGTCCGTGGCGGTTCTAGACGGAGGTTTTGGGGATAGAGCAGTTCTGGCAGAACAAACATAAACATTAAGCACAAGAGAATCAGCGGAAGCTTTTCATTCATTCATTCATATCGAAAGAGCTTACATCTGGTCTGGCTGGCGGAGTTCCTGGAGAGAATCCACCAGCGTTTCCCCTCAGGGAACTTCCAAAACTTTCAAACAATGAACACACAACGCCTATATATAGACATGACATATCGTGCGAATTAAGCCTGAGTCACTCGCACGAAATGTCATGTCTATATATAGGCGTTGTGTGTTCATTGTTTGAAAGTTTTGGAAGTTCCTTGAGGGGAAACGCTGGCGGATTCTCTCCAGGAACTCCGCCAGTCAGACCAGATGTAAGCTCTTTCGGTATAAATGAATGAATGAAAAGCTTTCGCTGATTCTCTTGTGCTTAATGTTTATGTTTGTTCTGCCGGAACTGCTCTATCCCCAAAACCTCCGTCTAGAACCGCCGCCGACCACGAGACCACAACTGTACGAATCATACATGATTCGTACGAAACAGTACTTGTTCGCACTTGGGTTGTGTGTTCGAATCTAATCTAATACAATATTCAATACACACTCTATCTAGTCTATTCGCACAGTGACGACCATAAAGTGCATCAACAGTATATACAAGACTTATACACTTGTGTATAATTACATCTTGTTCTCACAGGTCGGTATAAACCAGATTTATACACATGTGTATTATTCAAGTACATATGTGTATAAACTAACAACTATGTATCTTGTATAAATTGATAGTTAGTGAGACTGTACATATGTATATAAACTAATCCTATATATATATATATATATAGGATCAAAATCAAGGGAAAACCACTCTGAGTTGTGAGAACTTAGAGAACTCGGCCTTCCCATGCGAGTTTTGCGCCAATTTTTTTCACACCCCTAGATTAAAATGTTTTAAAGGACTGCCGTAAATTTTTTTTCGAAGTGGTGTTTTTCGGCCCCTTACAGCAGCTGTAAAAATCTGATGACATAAGCATGACATCACTTTTACAGCATTTACGGCTGCCGTAAATGAAAAAGAAAACTAGTTTTTTTCTGCAAAAGTTGGGTTTTTTTAAGGATTTTTGGTAATTTTTTTTGAAAAAGCCTTTCGTAAGGCCGAGTTCTCTAAGTTCTCGCAACTCGTATAAGTTTTCATTTTACCCTAACTCTCTCTCTATATATAAGCGTATGTAAATATTTAAAGCTAGAGTACTAAAAATAAATAAATCAATGTAAACATACACACACACATATATGTTAGCATAAATGTGACAAGGTATCGCGTGTTGTTTTCTTTGCCATCTTCAAATATTCGTAGTTGGTGTCACACGTGTTTCCGTAGACGAGCACACGTAATGCGAAAGTACACTTCTGAATGGAGGTGAATCCTAGATATCCTTTAGCGTCCATATTTTGTTTAGGGTAGTGATACTTATGCTCCAAATCTTTGTTAATGCGCAAAAATAACCTTTTGCTCATCCGAAATCGGCGCATAAAATTGTGTGGGTCGTGATTCGGTGTAGGATCGAAATAATCTTTCATTAAACGAACGTTTGCGGCTTCACGGTCTCGCAAGATAGGGCGTGAGGGAGAACGATTAATATGTTGCATGACGTTAATTGCAAAGGCACACACACTCGTAACCGCTTCCTCTACCTTTGCTGCTTCGTTATGAGCAAAAAAATATGTGGTATAGATCGATGAACGAAACGTCTGACAGAGGCGAATCCATTTTTAGTTTGTCTATGTTTTATATTTTTTTTATAAAAATAATTCGGGTCATGTATAATATCTTTTCATTAGAAGGTATAAATTTGTGTTATTTTATGGTTTAAATCACTCAGTAAAATGCCAAAATGGTCTTCATGTTTAGATGACTTTAGTCCAAAAATGAAACATTTTGAATATGGGTCTCTAAGGTTTCAACTTTGATGCCATTTTCATCCAAAATGTAATCTTGGTCAAAAGTTTTTGTTAACCTCTGTTTTTTTGTCGTCTTCCTCATTTTGTGAAGGGTAGAAATGTCTTTTTATCCCATAAATTATCTTAACTAAAATGAGAAACACGACAAAAAAAAGTAAAAATTAATAAAAAATTCTGATCCTATTTACCTTACATCAAAATTAAAATCCTACAAACCCAAATTTAAAAGGTTCATTTTTA
This sequence comes from Scalesia atractyloides, assembly GCA_947069175.1. NCBI lineage: Eukaryota > Viridiplantae > Streptophyta > Magnoliopsida > Asterales > Asteraceae > Scalesia > Scalesia atractyloides. Next base: position 37,773,215 of record CAMTDV010000116.1, read on the forward strand.
GACTATATTAACTATACTCGAACCATTTTGGCATTTTATTCTTTAATCAATCAATAACATAGGCTCAATCTATTCACACACCCTTGATGCCTATTTGAACACCCTTGGCTTCTAGACGGGTCGTCTAGGCCTAGACGCCCGTCTAGCACTGATTTTGAGGAGGCAGCAAGTACCTGGCAGGGTCCATAATTTAGTGTTTAGACGGGTCGTCTGGACCTAGACGACCCGTCTAGGATGTTGTGATTTTTTTGGTTGGAAAAGGGGTGTTTTGGTGGGGAGTTTGATTGTTGTTGGAGTTTGAAAAAATAGTGTTTTGGTGGGGTAAATTGGTTGTTATTGGAGGTTGATATTTTTTTAGGTGAAATTTTAGGTTTTTAAAAAGTTTTGTTTTTTGTATAAAAAGTGAGTTATGTTTTTCAATCGTTTATATATTTAATTGTTTTTACATTATATTTTCAAAAAAATATAATACTGTTTTCAACATTTTAAGATAATGCAACAAGTGTATGTTGTTTCCGTATTACATTTCAATGTCGATTTAACACAAACAATCATCAAGTAATCGAATAACTGAAAACAAAGTTAAATATAACATATATGATATAAATTTGTACAACCAAAACAATATTTATCTATACAGCTGAAAAGTAAATACAAAATGTCTATGCATACGAGTCGGCCTCGGAGTCGGGATCGGGATCTGGCTGCTGCTGATGTGGTGCTCGAGGTGGTGGGAGCGGTATGGCAGGTAACCCATCTCTCTCATGTCTATCCTGCATGTCCCGAACCACCCAGCCCATGAGATCCATAAGCCTGTCGACGTCGGCTCGTAAGCACGGGTATGCCGCGACCCCCGGGGCATGACCTGGAAGGACGTGCTGCGGAAACTGAGGCGCCCTGTGAGGTGGTGGTGGCGGTGGCGATGCCGGTCCGTCAACATCAACCGGAAGGTCCTGGACTACCGCTGCCTCATCTGCCGGCGGATGGACTGGAGCGAAGTGATCGGGCAGCGGCTCCGGAATCCATGGATCACCTTCGCGGGTTTTAAACCGCTCACCTAGCACGGCGAACCTCTCCACCAGCCTCATCCCTCGCAAGGTCAGAAAACCCATCTGCGTGGACGGTATGGCCAACTGCAAGTGCGGGTCCGACTCCGGCATAAGACCCAACGACCGGGGGATGACGGTGACGTACGCCCCGCCGTACAAAAAGCCGCGCTCCTGCCGGTGGTGGGCGGAGGCGAAGTACTGGGCGAGACCGTGCGCAAGTGCCAGACCAAAACGGGACGTCTAGGTCTAGACGACCCGTATATGTACATTTAATATTTTTGGTATAACTAACAGTATTTTATTTACTTAATTTGAACTTTGATATAAGCCGACATTCTACCAGTACACCAAAGGCACAACAACTAAACCATACAAAACCTATCTAAAAACCAACAAGCTTCGGGTATTGACAAACAGACGACAATTATACTCTCCGAGCTCGCACGTCCCACCATCGCCACCGGCAGTACCGACAGTTCGTCGTCTGCCGATGCCGACGGTGGGACGTGAGAGCTCGGAGAGTATAATTGCTGTTGTTTCTCAATACCCAGAGTTTGTTGGTTTTTAGATGGGCTTTGTATGGTTTTTTTTTAAAATCAACAAACTCCGGTGTCACACCCCGGATTTCCAACCCCGAAATCCAAACACCGGTGGGCCCGGGTGGAGAGTATCGTGACAACAGTTGATAACGTCATAGTCAATTAACTTAAATAAAATTTAAGTTTATGATCATGAGTATTCTGAAAAAATAATTTATTTATGATATAATATCAGTAGGATATCAAATATATGTGTATTTTACCTTTTATGACCAATCTATGCACCGAAGGGGCATTTTGGTCATTTTACACATAGTTTATAAATATTTGGGATTCTGAGTTTATAATAAGTACCTAATGTAAATATGTTTAAAATAAGTTTTAAATTCAGTAGGTAACAAGTCTTGGTCCACTAATATGGTTTAAAACCATACTATGCGCCGAAACAGCGTTTATGTCGTAAAGTGACGTGTTTTAAGTGATGTTTATGAAAACTGATGTTTGGATCAGATTAAAATGTTTAAAATATGTTAATTAATATAACATATCGGTAAGTAAGTGATTTATCTCGAAAAGATTTGATTAAAACTATTTTATAAGCCACATGGGCTAAAACCGTCATTTATCGAAATAGTTTAAAGACTTGTTTAGAAACTCAGTTTATAACTTGGTTTAATATCCCAAATAATACTACTTATGATATTACATTAGTAGAAATTCATTTTCAAGTTCATTACCATTTGAAACCTTGTTTTATGCAAAAAGGACATTTTGGTCAAATATGACATAATTATGGAACTTGCGCATAAACTTGGATTCTGATTATGATCATGTAATATAACCTCAGAGGTTTATGCTATATTATATTATGATCATAATGCAACTTTAGATCAGTGGGTAACTAATCTAAATCGGTTCAGAATCGAAAGTCAAAGCAGAAGTCAAACCTTGCGACTTTCGGTTACGAATCGAGCCTAGAACTGAAATTGACGAGCCGAACATGTTCATACATGTTCTAATAATTATTACCAACTTGTTTAAGTGTCAAAACAGGTTTCATAACATATATAAGATCAATTTATGATTTTTCTAAAAAATGGCCTGTTTGACTTTTTAATATCATAACTTTGACCCGTCAATTGGTCTAGCAAACGTGATATTCAGGAGGTGCCCTTTATAGGGACTAAGAACTACCTTACTATGATCACTTAGCCATGTTCATTTTGAACAATGGCTGCACCATAATGGTCTTAACTGAAAGTCAAAGCGTTTTATGTAAAACGCTTGACTTTAGGCTATAGAAGCCTATAAACGAAAATGCACAAGGAAGTAACACTTACCAGTGATTCCTAGATGCAAAAGAACTATGTTGGACTGCTCCTTTTAGTTAGGAACTTCCAGAGGAGGGAGAAGAGTGAACAAAAAAGGTGCAAGTTGAAATGGTGAACTTAAGCACTTAGTTATAGTTGGAGAGCTCAAAGGAGGTGAAGCCAGGTGTCTAGTAAGAAGAAGCTTACAAGTGTCCCAAAACGTGGCATAGCTGATTAGGAAGGTCATGGTTTCGATTTAATGGTTTTGGAGCTTTACTTAGGCTCCAAAACAAACTTTCTGCTGCAGGTCTGTTCTCACGGGGGGCGAGAGACACAGGCCGGGTCTCTCGCGGCCCGCGACCGCCCCTATTTCAGTTTTAAAATTTGACACTTTGGCCCCTAAACTATATAAAGCTTATAAAAACGATTTTAAATACTATTTTGGCACTTTTAGCCCTCCGTAGCCTATACTTGGCATACCCAGGATTATGCCCGGGCACTATTGAGCTCTCGGTTCGTTAAAAGGTCACTCAGAGGTATAAATTAACATGTTGACACTTTTAATCCCTCCAATATCCAACTTTCACATATTTACAGAATTGAACTCTCTCGTCCAACAAACGGTACGTATGAGAGTTAGGACTTCACAAAGGATCACTCAGAGGCTTATCACAAGCATGTTGATTCCGATGTCACTCAGAGGCTAGGCATGTTGACGTATTAGTCACTCAGAGGCTATTATTTATGTATGTTGACATCGGTTCGTCATTCAAAGGCTCAATCTTGAGCATGTTGACGCCTCTAGTCCTTATTGGTCTTTAACAGACAATTATATAAAATACAACACGTGTCATTATACTATTGGATACGATTTTACAGGGTGTTACATCCGGGTATTGACCAGCAATTATACTCTATGAGCTCTCATGTCCCAACGTCGCCACCGGCATACTGACATTTCGTCGTCTGCCGGTGCCGATGGTTGGACGTGAGAGCTCGGAGAGTATAATTGCTGTTGTTTATCAATACCCAGAGTTTGTTGGTTTTTAGATGGGCTTTGTATCTAAAAACCAACAAACTCGGGTGTTGACAAACAGTCGGTAATCATAGTATCCGAGCTCTCACGTCCAACCGTCGCCACAGGCAGTATTGACATTTCGTCATCTGCCGGTGCCGACGGTTGGACGTGAGAGCTCAGAGAGTATAATTACCGTCTGTTTGTCAATGCCCGGAGTTTGTTGATTTTAGATACAAAGCTTTGTATGGTTTAATTGCTGTGCCTTGGGTGTACTGAAGGAATGTCGGCTTATATCAAAGTTCAAATTAAGTAAATAAAATCATATTAGTTATACCAACAGTTTTTTATTGTATTAAAAAAATCTTTGTATTATTTATACAAATAAAATCGTATTAAACATAAAAAAGATCGAGCCATTGTTCTTGCTTTGTTGACCGTAGTTGACCAGGACTAATCATCAGACAATGACTGAGACTCGTTAGGTGCTGTAGAAACACCTGAAATAAGTTCAACAACATATCACTATGTTAAACCACAACACACTCTATTACGCAAACAAAAACCATATATATTTAAAAAATGACAGTGTTTCTCATTTACCTGCATTTACTCCTCGAGTTTCCCTTCGGTTACAGTCTTCGATTCAGCACAAGTCACTCTTTGACGTGTAGTCGATTGAGATACAAATTTGCACGCTGGAAACCGTCCCTCCAATACCTTTTTCCAAAATATATAAGGCTGATCTCCATCGGGTAAATATGTTTTTAACTCACTATGAAACCTCAGGCGCTTCTCAAACCATCTCCGCGAGATACGGATTGCCTGCGTATGGGGGTGCCTCACCACCATATCCTCCACCATCACGGATAATGTCTTGTACATTAGACACAACCTCCTCTTGGTCGTTATAAAAATTGGGAACACCGCTCTCCCCCTAACAACGATATCACCGTTAGTAAATAATTAGAACAACAACTAGTTTAACTTAATAGCTGTTACCGTATTGACTTCAGGCACCGATGACCCACATTTCACCACCTTTGGATGATATCAGATGAATTAATACAAGCCAAAGTTCACGACAAACAGATTTACGACGACGAATTGAAAGTTTTATGCGACATCAAATGCTCTGCATGGGTCTATTTAACAAAGAAATAGACGCCCTGTCTAACGGCTACGCGGGGCGTATCACTTTACTACTTTACCGACATGCATTGAATGATATCAGATGAAGTAATATAAGCCAAAGAAGAAGTCGGAGAGAATTCCGACGACGAATCGAAAAATTTCTACGACACAAATGCTCTGCATGGCTCTATTTAAGAAGGACATATACGCCTCATCTAGGCCTAGACGACGCGTATCACTTTGCAACTTGACTGACATGCATGCAGATCACAACCTTCAAGACGTCTCGTCTAGCCCTAGACACCCCGTCTTGGCCTGGTCGTCTTCTACTCCGTCTATTGCTAGACGCTCCGTCTGATATGACTGATTTGATGTTGTATGGTGTAGGAATGTGGTTAGAAATAAAAAAAATCCTAGACGCCCCATCTAAATGTCTAACTAGCCAAGTGAAAGTGTGAATATGTAGACCCATAACATAACATAACATGTCTACAAAAGGCGGTTAACATGAACGTTTTAGGTTTGGCTTCTTCTATTTAGGCAGCCGATTGCCCCATTCAACCTCTCTCTCAGTAATCTATATATACATATTCCGTTAGCCCTAACCAAAAATCCCCTTATTTGTTGATGGGGAAAAACGATAAATCATCGTTGGGAAGAGCCCTAGTGAAGCATCACAACCACAAAATCCAAGAATCCAAAGAAAAGGGTCAGCTTTACTACAAACAGCACAAAAAGGTCCTTGAATCCGTCACCGATGTTGCCGATATTGACGCCGTTATCCAGCAAGCCGACGATGCTGTGCGCTTATTCTCCGTTGATAACCCTGCCACCGTCAATACCCTTATTGATTTGTATGTTGTTTGCTTCTTTTATTTTCATAGTTTATTATTATGTTTTCTGCTAAAAGATGTTGTCATGGTATATGATAATCATTTTTTAAAGTTGGTTGTGCTAAAATTAGGTCTTGTGGGTATGAACTTATGGCCAACTGATGATATGATTAGTTGATTAGGAAGGAGATACATGCAAGCTGTGCTGATAGTTGTTGTGTGTAACAAGGATTTTGTATATTATGATCCTTGTGTTTTTGTGAAAAAGAATTAGGCCTTGGGATTCATGTAATCTGACCGTTTCCAAGTTGAGGTAAACCCAAACTGATTTGGGATGAGCGGAGGCAGGATCTGCTAGAGTTGCACCTCATGGTCCAAGATAGATGGGAGTTTGTTATTAGGGGTTTCATTTTTCCTGCACTTTAGCTGGACTTTTCATGTCACAGTATTCTTGTATGTGGTATGTCATGTTTTATCCGTTTCTATTTTTACTATTCTACTTTTTCACCACTCATCATGTTATTGTAGATTTGGAGTCTTTGGAAGCAGTCCCAGTGATGGAGGTGAGGTTTGCCTACATCCCACCTCCCTAGACTCTACCAATAGCCTTGCTGTTTGTGGGATTTAGGGGGTGTTTGGGATTGCTTATTTTAGTGACTTATTAACTTATTGACTTTTTGAAAAGTTAAAAGGTGTTTGGATGAAATTATTATGTGAGGGGAAAAGTCATAACTTGTTTTGAAAAGCTAAGCTAAACATGGCCTTACTGGGTATGGCTGTTGCTGCTGTTGATGTTACTTGTGCAAGAAGTGGTGTTTTTATATATAGAAGATGATGGAAAGTGACGGTGGAGTTCACTTTTTCTTTATGTTTACCTAGTTTATATGGTTGATCTGTTATTTTGTTGTACGGTTCCTATTTTTGAACGTTAAAATCATAGTAGTAAAAGTGTCTGCACCTAGGCCCTCGGGTGAGGCGAGGCTTATGAACCTGTGAGACATGAAGGCAGACAAATAGTTTTTCTAGGCGCTAAAACATGACCGGGAAAAGATGCAGAAGCGGAAAGAAAGTTGGAGACTTAGTTATCAATAGCGTCTATGGCAGCCGCTATAGCGAATAGCGTGGCGTGGTGTGGCGGCCATATGCGGCTACAAGGTACATATCGACGATATAGCGACTTCCGACACGAATTTCGGCGACGGTGTTGCTTTCAGCCGGAAACCAGGAAGAAGGGGGAAGGAGAAGACAACGACTGCGTATCTGCGTGTTTTAGGCTTTTTAGGGTTTAGATAAGTTTAGGGTTTCAAACATTAACCCCTAATCTTTCATTAGTTTACATTCAGTTCCTAAAACTTGTAACTTTTTACTTAAAAAGTGTAACGGTAGTTTGGTATTTAAACATTTAACCCCCTCTATCTTCAGTAGTTTACATTTGGTCCAAACCTTTTAAATTATACATAAAAAGTATAAAATTAACATTATAAATACATATATAAAGTATGGATAGTTATTTTTTATTTTTGAAATTATCTACTACCTTATGGCCAAACACGAAATAGCGGGCGCTATTTCATCACTATTGCTACATAGCATATAGGTTGTCTATCGCTATTGACCACTATTCGCTATCGATAACTATGGTTGGATATAGAAACCAAACCGTTTCCGGAGAATATTGGAGAGGGGGGAAGGAACCATGTCGGAGACTGCGATGACCGGATATATATATTTTATTTCTTTCATTGTTACACGTTTTGCCTCTTGCGCTTAGGTGACATGTGAGGTCTTGTGCCTTGAGTGGATTTAGCTCCTTTGACTACCTAAATTAAAATTAGTTTTGTAAAATTAGGAGCTGGAAAGAACATTAATCTTGTAAATCTACTCTCGTTCTAGGGGGCAGAGAGAAAAAGTGAATGGTCAAATTTAACAAACTTTTACAAATTTATACATCCCTAAAGATATGAGAACTCATTATTAATGGCATAAAATGAAAAATAGGATGTTGATATACTGTATACGACATATTTGTTATCTTGTTTTTCTTATCTATGTTGTGGATGGTCAACTTATGTTATTCTTTAACTGCACAGAGAGTCAGGTTCTAGCACCAGTGAGCTGACTCCTCATGAAAGAAGAGAAAACCAAAAGAAAGAGGAAGCTTTGCATGCTAGCAGTCTTAGTGTTCCAAGAAGGTATGCATCTTTTGACACTATTATTTTTGCGGTCGTGTCTTATCTTGCATGTTTAATGGTTCTAAATTTATTCCTAATTTTTCTGCGTTTTGTTTCTTCAGACCAGCATGGAATGCCAACATGACTGTTGAAGAACTTGACGCTAATGAAAGGCGTGCCTTTTTAGTTTGGCGCCGTAGTCTTGCAAGGTTGTATTTTATTTGGGTTAATATTCATTTTATTTATGCTGCTTACTATTATAATGTACGATAATCATTGTCACTCTGTTTTGCGCATGAACTCTTTCTAGTTGTATCATAGAAAAAAACTGTTAAGGTTACGCTCTTGTCATTCTAAGTTTTGCAGGCTTGAGGAGAATGATAGTCTTGTTCTTACACCATTTGAGAAGAATCTGGATATATGGAGACAACTTTGGAGGGTTCTTGAACGTAGCAATTTGGTGAGTGTTTAATTGTATACAAGTATATTATTTGTTTTATTTCAAGCTACTAATTTGTGTCTCTCTACAGCTTGTCATGGTGGTTGATGCACGAGATCCACTGTTTTATCGCTGTGTCCTGACCTGGAGGTAATTTTATATTTTAAGACCTAACGGGTTTCTAGCATATATAGATAGATATGTTAATATGTTATATATTTACTAGCATTCTTTCAAGAACTTTGTGTAGAACACAGGTATACATGATAATTATATAAATGAGGAACTTGCACAAGTTGGTTCTGAAAGCTTACTTTGTTTCCAACAAAAAACATATCTTTTAGTGAACATTCGTGTTAATTTTCTTCCATGGAATCATATTTTTTTTAACAATCATTAGTGGGTTGTCAAAGCAAGTTATTGGCGTTATTTGAGGAAGGGTCATTCAAATACAGTACCAGTTTTAAGAATGGGAATTGTGTTGTATGTGTTGCATTAGCTCTGATATATAAGACAATTATGTAATCACATAATTACGGTCACCTCTGTCTCTCTCTCACATTATACCTAGTTTGCACCACATACAAATGCTTACGTTATTCTCATGGTGCTCTACCTGAAATTGGTTCTGCATTCCGTGTGCCCCTGTCGTGTGATGCTTATCTTCATATGATATTTAAAGTTTAAGTCGGTTTTTGTTTTTCCAATAAAGCTTTTCCAAAATTAACGGTTTAGTTTACAATTTGAAAGGAATCTTAAAACGTGGTTCAGGAAACATGGATGTTATTGTGATTTTCTAATTTTGAGTAAAACAAATTTGGATGTTAGGAATCGACTTGGTTCTCTTATGATTGACGGGTCATGTAATATTTTGTGCATTATTGTAAGAATTGGATCGTAAAAGTGCAGGCATACGCTAGGGAGATAGATGAGCATAAAAGGACATTGCTCCTGATTAACAAGGCTGATCTTTTGCCACATTCCGTGAGGTCAGTGTGATATACCATATTATCAGTTATTTTAAATAATCAGTAGAGATTTTATATGATAAGATGGTAGAATTTTAAACCTAATTTTTGCCTTTTTAATCTAATTTGAGACCTTTTTACTCATTTCTACTTGGTCATTTTATCTGTTTAATATTTACATTTACCAAACATCTAATAATATAATCGGTGCAAATGTAAATGATAGAAGCACATCCAAATATCACCTTCGAAAGCCAGTTTCATTACAGCTGATTATCTGATTCTAATTACTAAATATCATATAATCGCTTTTAAAACACACATCCAACGCCCGTAAACTGTATAATGCAAATGTATCTTCTGTTGTAACTGTCTTTTGGTTTCATTTGCAGACAGAAATGGGCCGATTACTTCCAGCTTCATGGTATTTTGTATCTCTTTTGGTCTGCCAAGGCTGCAACCGCAGAGTTAGAAGGAAAAAAACACGTTTCTTCTTCCCAAGAAACCGTTGATGAGGACACAAAAATATACGCGAGGGAAGAGTTGTTATCCCGTTTACAGTCGGAAGCAGAGGAAATAGCCCGTATGAGAACCGACTCGCATCAAAATTCAACTGATGTGAAAATCGGACATGTAACCGTTGGATTTGTGGGGTACCCTAACGTTGGAAAAAGTTCAACAATCAACGCTTTAGTTGGTGCAAAACGAACGGGCGTGACATCTACCCCGGGAAAACCAAACATTTCCAGACGCTTATAATTACCGAAAAGCTTACTTTATGCGACTGCCCCGGATTAGTATTCCCATCTTTCACAAGCTCGAGATATGAAATGATTGCATCTGGGGTTTTACCAATCCACAGAATGACCGAGCATCGGGAAGCGGTACAAGTGGTTGCAGACCACGTTCCACGCCACATCATCGAGGGTGTCTACAACATCAAACTACCAAAACCGAAGCCGTACGAGCCTGAAAACCGACCTCCTTTTGCATCAGAACTTTTAAGGTCGTACTGTGCGTCTCGTGGGTACGTTGCATCTAGTGGACTCCCTGATGAAACAAAAGCCGCTCGTCAAATCCTGAAGGATTACATTGACGGAAAGCTGCCTCATTACGAACTGCCACCTGGCATGTCGGACGAAGAGGATGGTTCAAGAGATGCAGGTGGGTCCGACGCTAGTGAGAGTGATGAATCAGATGGTGGTGATGGAACGGCGGAAGATGCAGGTGGGTCTGGGCCGAGGCTTGATGACGTGATGGATGACCTTAAGTCATTTGACGTGGCTAATGGGTTAGGTCCTGGTAACGTGGTTCGTGGGGCTCAGAAAAAGGTAAAGCTCGAGTGCGTCTTATAAGCAGCATAAGAAGCCTCAAAGAAAGAAGGATCGAGCATGGAGGGTTGAAGACGATGGAAGTGATGGGATGTCGGTGGTGCGGGTGTACCTGAAGCCGGCCAATGTTGGGCCGGTTATGGCCAAGTGATAAGACTAGATAAAATTGGATTATGAATGTTTTGTATGAATTTATAATGTCATGTGATGCACATGGATAGAAGAATATGATCGATTGTTTGGGTTTTGACCTTTGAAGGTCGTTATTTCATGTTGTTTGTGGTTCTGTATTAGTTTTGTTGCAACTTTGTAGAGGTGATGTGTCGTGTTTAGTGCTTATATAAATAAAGAAGTATTTAACTTTAATATTGTTGTGAAACAACCGTCTATTAGTCACTAATATATGTGTATATAAACATGAGAGCTAGACTATGAAATTATGTAGAGAATAGAATATGGAGAATTCTTATTCATTCATCTAACATCATATATAAATGCAAGTATATATAGGCACTCACAATAGTACAATGGTAAATAAGAGAAAAAGGTTATACATGTGGAAGATCACTATATAATGGATGCATTCATAGATAGGGGTTATACATGTGTAAAGTCACTACATAATGGATGCATTCATAACACCCCCTTGACTATCCACATGATGGAATACTATTCTTTAATACGCTTAATGATGTTGCCTCATTAAAAACCTTGTTAGGAAAACCCAATGGGACAAAACCTCAGCTAAGGGAAAAAGAGTGCAACGCGTATTGTCTCTCCCTCAATATAATATGTATCATTTCAAGTAACAAGTGCCAATCTTCTATGAAAGTTGTTGAAAAACTTTTGTAGTGAGTGATTTGCCGCTTGATGTGCAATCTATTAATGAACTTGATGTATGATCTTCATGTAAAACTTTAATTACCTCATCTTGTAAGTAGATACCATAAGATCCATGGATGTGTTTTGTTATAATCCCTGCATTTACAAAACTAACCAAACTTGTTGATGGGTTAGTAAAATACGAACTCATACCTTTCGTACCTTAAGGGTATAGAAAATAAATGTTTTACTCATTACACGATCTCCTCGTCGTACACGAGTTAAATCTTGCCAATGAATTTAATGGTATATGTTCGTGTATAGCTAGCAAGATATATTAATACAATTTGTATTGAATTATGGTACTTCATGACCAAGGATCTTTGCTTCTTTGATAGAAGATGATAAAAGTCATTTTTATCTATATCAAATATTTGAACATCATTAAATGTACTTACATCAAAAGCTTTGTCCATATGAAAATGTCTAACATTTTCTAGATGTATTATGATTGATGGATTATAATATAAACGTATGTACTACGTATCGAGCCATAAATTTGCAATATTGTATTTCATTTGCAAATTCCTGCTTAAATATTTGAGCTCTTTTTTTTTCTATTCGGGAGATTCAATGACATCATCAACATATATTGCAATACTTGTAAACCTCATATCGTTCTTTTAATGAAAACAAATAGACCAACTTCACCATATTATTTCTTGTTTTCGAGCTCACCGGTGAGTCAATTATATCATATTTGACTCGACTATTTTAGTCCACACATTTTTGTCAACTTCATATAGTATGTTCTTGAGGTTTTGACATCAATGCTTCTAGCATTATCAATCCATGAGGGAATTCGTTCCATCTTATCCATATATGCATGTGCTTTCACTCTTCAGGAGTTTTGCTATATAAATTTGCCCATTTAACACATAGATATCTATATCATGTGAAAGTGTCATGAACACTTGCTTTTATCTCCAAAATCCATATTATACCATGCGTGTACACTATTTATTGAGATACCACAATCACTAGGTATAAGTTTTCAATGTATGTTTATTGGTGCACAAGAATTACACCGTAAGATGTTTTGATTCACCTTTAAAGAACTCAATTGCTTTAAGAAACTCATTAGGAGTTCAATCGTATTCCAAAATGAATCTGTATACAACGATTATATTGTTCTCGAGAACTTACTTTACATGAATTACATAATTTAAATCCTTCAAGGACTTGTATGTAAACTTTAGTATCTAAATAATACATAACATTTATAAGATGCATGTCAATTCTCTCTTTATATTACTAGACTAATTAAATACTGGAAAGCTATTGCATCCACCACTGGAGAATACGTCTCCTCATAATTAATCATAGGTCTTTGCGAAATCCTTGTGCCATCAATTGTTGATCCACATAAAAGACCTAATTATATTAAATATATTTTACAACTTTTTTATGGACTACTGGCCCGTAAGCTTTGCATTTCAATAGAGAATTCAACTTTGCCTCATTTGCGTCGTTCCATTTTGGCCAATCATTTCTTTGTACTTACTCATAGGCAGATTTTAAATCTTGATCCCCATCATTTCATTTTTTCAAGCGCTATATATACAAAAGTATAACGACGTCGATTTTATTTCGATTCCATACACTCCTAGACATGATATAATTTTACTAAGAGCTATTTATTTTCAGGTACCTGAGGTTCTTCCAAAACCATCATGTCTAATGTCTCTTTCAAGAAACCTTTTTTTACTATAACCTCGACTTGACCATCTTCTTCATTACTTGCTCCAATTTTTCGAGGAATTTTTATTTTCTTGGAATCGACTAGTCTACCACGCTTCAGGCGTGCAATAGACTCATTAATATATGGTTTGCCCTACTAGGACAATTAACTTATTGGAGTATTAGCAGTTGACTACGTGACTTACTTAGTCACTGTATTTAGGTCAGTTAACATGTCTGGTGATTGATTCTTTAATCTAGGTAACGAATTATCTTTTGAACTTCTTGTTCACACAATTTAGTTTGAGGATCAATGATAATTCATGCATTCCCATTCCTTTTTCAACTGCCATTAATCTCCCCTTAATGTTGAAAATGTTAATTTACTTAAAGTAAGATTTAGCGAGCCATAAATAAATCTCCCGTTAATTGCTCTAAATATGTAATCATAAATAGTATTTTCATCCAACATATATTCCCAACATTATTTGAGTTTCAATCTTTATGCGTTGTGGTGGATCAATTCCAATATATACCGCACAATAAAAAGGTTTGATGGGAAATATTTGGTTCCTGACCAAAACCAACTATAATGGGGAGAAACTATTACAACATGTTGGCTTTATGTGAAATAATGTTACTGCATGTAAAATCACATGTGCTCAAGTATGAACTTTTGCTCTCTTGATTATTGGCTTTGCAATCAATTGTAGACGTTTGATCATCGTCTTCAACAAAAGCAATTTGTGTCTTAAGCATTTAGAAAGTTCAATACTTATTCCAATAATCATTAGTAACATGGATACTAAATTCAATGTTATAACCACCATAAATATGATAATATGGAATAATATGCTTGCTATCTCATTAGCTAAGCTACAGACAACTTCAAGTTGTAAATTTGATGACCATTTAGACGATGCATAGATTTAAAAACACTAAATGGTATCATGTATGGATATATACATCCTTCATTCATTCCATAATATTTTAGGGATTTATACCATTAATTGGCAAATAAATAATTTCCCTTTAGAGCAAACATAATATGCTATCAACTAGAAGAATCTTCAAGTTCTTCATTATATTTCACATCATTATTGACTCGGTGTGGTCTAACCGATCATACCAATAAAGTAAATAATCATGATCCATTAACTTATGGTTTATGATATTGTATATGTATTACTTGCACGTATGTAATACAAAACATAAGATGTGAAAGAATGTATTATAACTTCAAAGTTCAAACCATCATGCTATGTAATCACTAGTTTACCACTTTTGGTGGTCGATCTCATCATGACTATCAGATATTCGATCTCATTATTAGCTTGACTATCTTATAGTTTCTGATAGTTTGATCTCTTATTAACATGATGATTGTTGCACTTCTGATGGTCAATCTTATTATTAATATGATCATCATTACAATTTTCTCAATGATGCCCATGATTACAATGATCAATATATATTCACTTCATGAATCAGAGTAAAACCATAAAATTTTTACGGTTTTCCATTATTTTTCGAACATATAGATATACAGTCGTTTCAAACCGTTCATACCCTTTAAATGATATTGCTACTTTAGAAGTATATTTGAGGTTTGACAAACAAAATTTGTTTTATCTGATTTTCCTTATAAATAAACTTCTCTTCTTATAACGTCAATCGAGAAGTAATTATATGTCCGAGTCAAATAATATTTTTTTATACTTGATAATGAGATACAAGGAGTATGACATTTTGTGTGTCAAATCGAAACATATTTCTACTTTTTCATAAGAATGACAATAAACCACAACTTTGGTTTAGTCGTTCTATTCGGTATTATCGATGCAAAGAAGTGATAGCATATAGAATACAAGGTATAGATAGCAACAAATCGTACAATACATGACCTTATAGCATGTCATCATATAAAAACAATTTAGCCTTTATAAAATACGAAACCTTTTTATCACTAATAAGCAAAGGCATATAATTTATGTAATAACTTATTATGGTATAACCAAACATAATATCTTATATATTTTGAACACTTACTTTAAAACTTAAACATATATCTCTTTCAATTTCTCAGATCATTTATTACTTTTATTTGAAAATTGTAATACTGATTAATTACATAACATACTCATTTTTTCTTCTCAAATATTTATATTTAAACATCTGATGACATCATATAAACAATCTATACATTGTACATATGAAATATAGCAATAGTCACTATTTTATACTAGCAACAGTAATAGTTAATATGCAAATAAATTGTTAAACATTATGATATGACATAATGAATGCATTAGAGGTACCGACATCGCTAGAAAATGTTTCTCTAAAAACAACTAATGATATCTAGCAATATTAATATATTATATGAATTTCTTATATGCAAAATTTGTTATAGCATTAACCTTAGTATAAGTACCAAACGATATTTGCATAATAATAATAATAATAATAATAATAATAATAATAATAATAATAATAATAATAATAATAATAATAATATATTGCATTATAAGTTGTATAGTTTATTTAAAACTAAATCAATTGATGTTTACTTACATAACTCATTTATATCTAACTATGTAAAAGTCGTTTGGCATGCTATGTATTAACAATGACTAATGAAAACAATTAATTACAGAATTCATATCCATTTAAATTATAAACTACACAAAATGAAAATCTAGTACATACATCATGTATATATTACCACCAATACAAGCATATATACCTAATACAATTGCATTATTTAGTCCATAAATATTGAGTTCCATACTTTTTAATATTGAATATTGAATTTAATTGTTTTTCATGGATTCTAAAAGCATATATAATATTCTCTAGATTGCAAATTAACTTAATCAAATCAAAATAATTCAACAATTTTATTTACAACTTAACAAGGTTAATAAAGAAGCATAAATATATGATTATGGTGGCTCAAAGAATATGTAGATGAGCATCACTAGATTGTAAGAGTCCTAAACAACATATATTAAATTAACTAATTAAATGATAATCCAGCCAATTTAGAATAATAGAAGAGATCATTTGTAAAAGAGAAAAATAAAATAAATATTCGTAATATCGTCGTCGTCAACGGAATCTATAGTTATTCAATTAATAATGAGTATTAGAAAAAAGATGAATTAGTCAATTGTAACGTCATGATGTAACATCTAAATCCTTATGAATACCAACATGCTAATATATATATATATATATATATATATATATAATAACTTCTAAAAGCAAATGGAAAAATATATATATAAGAGTTCAATCATGAGACTACATTCTAGAATTTATAGTAATGATCAGTTTAAGTTTATATATGTATATAATAAGTGTCACCAGTAAGATTGATGTATCATCATCAAATATAATATGAATAATCATACGAAGAATTATACCTTTATTAGTAGAGATAGTTGCATAATTATTGGGTTGCTTTCTCAACGTGCGAGATTGAGTTAGGTTGGAAAATAATGCACATCAAAGGCAAGGAAAAAGGGATACCAAGGGTGGCAAAACACATAGAGCACGTTCATGCTGATAACGTGTTGTGAAACAACGGTCTATTAGCCACTAATATATATGTATATAAACATGAGAGCTAGACTATGAAATTATGTAGAGAATAGAACAGGGGGAATTCTTATTCATGCATCTAACATCATATACAAATGTCATTATATATAGGCACTCACATTAGTACAATAGTAAATAAGAGAAAGGGGTTATACATGTGGAATGTCACTACATAATGGATCCATTCATATAGGGGTTATACATGTAGAAAGTCACTACATAATGGATGCATTCATAACAAATATTTCATTTTCTAACTGTTTTGACTCTTGACACCAACTCTGTAAGTTTTTTTTTTCTATTGTTAAGTGTAGGCATTTTTGTTTCTTTACACCTCATGGACTGTTTATACCTCTCATCACCACACCCATTGCATTTATTTTAGGGTTTTAAATAATCAAATCTACCCAATTTGAGGTCTAGTTAAGCTACATGGTCGTAGATCTGAAGCAAATCCGCTAACGAATTTGAGATCTAGCTGTTGTTCAGATTCGGATTCAAGTAATTTTAAATTTCAGTTTGTGTTTAGTTGTTGCATAATGTAGAAATGAGTCGATAACTTTTTAAGGATTCCCTAGTTTTAATTTGACAATTTAGCTAATCGAAGCTGAGATCTTATTGTTACCTTGTTGATTATGTTTGAATTAGGGTAGGTTTTTTTGTCTTGACCAATGTTATTCGTTTTGATTTATCAATTGGAGTTAAATTTGATAACTTGATAAACTAGATGACGTTTCATGAACTGGTAATTGGTTAAATTTGGGGAAATTGATTGGGGGGTTTTGTAATTTAGCTTATAATTAACCTATTTTCAGAGTTTTATTATCGATTAACATATAAGTAAGTTTTGATGATCGGCTATTCTATGAAGGTGGGGCTGATGAAAACGGTGTTCTGGTTGATGAAGATGGTGGTCAGATTTTTAGATTTGGTGGCCATGATCACCATCTTCAGCTTCATTTTTGGTAACATCTAGAGAGAGGCATTTACCAAAATAATTGTAATTCACAATTATATATATATATATATATATATATATATATATATATATATATATATATATATATATATGGATCTTCATTTGAGAAAAATCTTCTTATAAAAAGAAAAATAAATTAATCTAGACTCCATATTTTTTTATCAATGCTTGTGATCAAGATATGATTTTTGTCCACTTTTAATTAATGCTTTAATTAATAAGGTTATAATAGACAATTTGATATAGAATACTAATAAATATAATAAGAGTTACTTAAATCTCATTAATGTCATCATAATTTCCTCCTTCATCACCATTAGTGTGTTGTGTCTTACACCAATTTTATTAGGAGACAAAATTATTTAAAAGTGTTGTATCCTACACATATTTTATTATGGGTCTCAAAATTATTTAAAATTGTTGGGGTCCTACACATTTTGTACCCTACACCAAAATATTATTTTTATGGTGTAGGAAATATTGAATATGTAGGATCATGTACGATCGTTTTTATTGTGTAAGGTGCACAACTATTTAATAGGATAAACTCATTAAATGATTTGTTCAAATTACCTTTGTATCCTTTATTCTTTTTATTCTTAATTTGTAGTTTCTTCTCATTTGAACTATCCACTATATATATATATATATATATATATATATATATGCAAAATTACTAAAACACTTCTACACTTCGCATAAAAACGTCATAGTTGGTGTCAGAGGTTTGGAGGCTCATTTGTTAGAAGATTCATTATTAGGCCAAAAGGTTTAGAAAGGCTAAACCAAACCAAAATAATAATTTACTTGTTTTTTAACTTGCCATATTTATAAAAAAAATAATATTGGATCTAGGTGTTCATTATTCATAACATAAATAAACTCAAGTCGAAACTAGATTGAAATTCAGTTTTTAACTTTCGATTCGGTTAGCATCTTAATCTAGTTACGAATTTGTGATATTTGAGTGGATTGAATCCAATATTCACATCCAAATTATATATATTTTCATTTAAAAAAGTACATATATTTTTATTTATCCTAAAATATCTAGTTATTTTTATTTTGCTCATAAATCGAGTTATGGAATAAACCAGAATCCAAAATTATGAATTCGGCATTTGTTTTTGAAGCAACTGTA
Organism: Scalesia atractyloides; assembly: GCA_947069175.1. Lineage (NCBI taxonomy): Eukaryota > Viridiplantae > Streptophyta > Magnoliopsida > Asterales > Asteraceae > Scalesia > Scalesia atractyloides. The sequence goes on from CAMTDV010000116.1 coordinate 37,792,292, forward strand.
TGGCCGTCCGCGTTGCGGCGCGCCAAAGAGAATATTTTTCAGTGAAGATGTAACATCCGTCGAAAAACGGGTTTTCAAAACCCGCTTCGTTTATTAATCGAATAGTCAGTTACATTTTTCGTTGCTTATTTAATGCTCATTTTAATTTTAAACAATACATAACTAATAAACATTTTAGAATATGGAAACTAAAATTGTTAAAAAGTAAAAATAAAGTAAATAAAAAAGAAAATAGGCTGCCGGGTTTCAAACCCGGGTCAGCCGGAAGACACAATCAACAAACACTTAACCACTCCGCCACTTGGTGCTTTTGTGTAATCAATGAAACAAATAAAACTTAACTTCTACCCGTGAACTCATCTGTTTGCGCCAAAACTGAAACCGCTCATCGGCTTTCAACTATCCAGACTTTTGAGTGATCGCTATTACTGATTATAACCGATAAATCAATTGCTGCCCACGTTCTTAATCAATTCGGTCTTCAATTGCATCGATTCATATGACTTTTGGGAGTTGAAAACCGAAATCATTTACTTCCTGATTTACACTAACAATATCATCGTCTCATAATTCGGAAACACTCACAGAACCTTCAATTTCACTTTCACTCTAATTTCTGTTCGTCGGAATCGTTATCTGCTATCGCCGGAAAACCGTGACATTCATCAAATCGGTAATTTTCTCGATTCTTTCATCTTCTATCCATTGTTAGACTTATACTAACTCAAATCCTTCAATCAGAATCGGTCCCAGACGACGTTGTCGGATAATCTGCACCCACCCGAAAATCTCTGAAAATTCCAAAATCACGCTGTGAATCGGTACAAACATCTAAACTCTCTGATAATTCTTGTTTAGTCACTTAATTTCACAATTAGTTAATCAAAACTGTTAATTGGTCCGCTGAGACGGAATTCATAAAACAGAGCCGACGACTTTGTTGGAGTTCTGAGAAAAACATCTGTTTCGGTACATTCATTTCCAAAACCCTCTCTATCCATTACATTTCAATCATTTATAAGTTTTGTTAATCGAATTAAACAAGAACAGTCGAATATCGTTGTTCTGTGTCTTTGAATGAAGAAGACGAAGTCGACGCTGTGTATAAATATTATATAAATTGAATATTAAACCGGGTTAGACACACAGTCCAGCGGTGGACTGTGTGCAAACACATAGCGCACGTCACGAGTTTGAATCTTACAAACGCACCGGCTTTCCGAATTAAAACCAATTTTTTATTACTGAATCAGAGTAGGACCCATGATGTTTTTGAGATTAATAAAAACTGTAAGTTTAACAGATAAGTCACACAGCCCAACTGGTTGGGCTGTGCGCTTACAAACCGAAGGACCCGAGTTCGATCCGGCTCCCTGCAAACCGGTTCAACCATTTAAATTCTTTTAATATAAAACCAAATAAATTAAACATTTAATTAGTATATATACATAATTAAAACATAGAATATTTCGGGTTAGACACGTAGCACAGTTGGTAGAGTTGCGTGCACGCGTACGAGAGGTCCCGGGTTCGAACCTCACTCAGCGCACCAATTAACATAGTCCGACCGGTCAACGGTCCGGTCAACGGCCGGTCAACGGTCAACAAAAAGTCAACTTTTTTTTTATATTTTTATTTATTTATTTAATTTAAAAATCAATTAAAAATACTTAAAAATAATATTTTTAAAGTTAGAAAATGACCTAAAACTCACAAAAATAAATCTAAAAATCCTATTAAAATTGTTAATAAAATCTACTTATTTACCGTACCTTTTCGTTATTATTTAGGTTAGTTATTCCTCGTCGATCAACTCTCTAAACTTGTGCGCATTCAACATCATCTAACGAACGCACCCAATGTGAGTGAATCTCTACAAATTCCCCGTTTTAATCACATTTTGGGGTGTATCATGTGTCTTATTATTTATTACATTTAAACACTTGTGCATCCATCATATCCATGATCAAATGTGTATCCAATATGTATCACTTGTTTGTGTGGTTAATGTTTAGATTAAATTTATCATTTTCAGTACATACATCATCATAGGCTCGTCTGTTCCCCATTACCTATGAGCGGAACCGTTCCCCATTACCTATGAGCGGAACGTGGCGTTGCCAACATACGATCGGCTCCGTTTGATTGACCCTTGATCGCACATACATCATCATCAGCCGTCTGTTCCCCATTACCTATGAGCGGAACGTGACGTTGCCAACATATACATTATCATTCATGTCATATACTCATGCAAGGTGGTTTGTTATCGTATGTTTATTTACGTTTGCTCACATATGATTATTGCACAATTTTTCCATATTAAATACAACAAGAAATCAATAATAAATGTTTTCTAACAAGGTTCACTCGCCAACTTTTGTTGACCCAAAACCCCCCATTTTTACACATGATACAGGTGATCCAGTTGCAGAAAGAAACATATAGGACGGCCTAGAAGAATAAATCAGTTTAGGCTTTGGATTGTTTATTTAGTTACTTTTTCCTTGTAATTGTATGGACTTGTTTGAAATATTGAAGTTGTAATTTGAATTTAATAAATATGAAACATTTTAGTAAACATCATGAGCTTTGGTGATAACCCAATTATGCCCCGACTCTTATTCCGATGCGGGTCGGGGTGTGACAGATTGGTATCAGAGCCATGACTATAGGGATATAGGATAGGTTATTAGACCCTTAGAGCCTATACTATAGTTGAATATAATTATTTAAGTTGTTTATGTGTTACATACAAAATTCATGATGTTTATATGCTTTATGTTTATTGTTACATTCAATGTTATGCAAGCATGTTCATAAGTACATATTACTATACAATGCTCATCATGAATCATATCCTCATAACATATCATATCCATGAGAGCACACACCACACAATTTCCATGATTTTTACAACGATTTTTGTATTTTTTTTCAAATCACATCAAAGTGAGTTCTCATGACGGGCATGTAGTAACTGGAAGGGTACAAGTACCGGTAGTCGGAACGTCCTGTCTAGGCTTGGCATTCGTATAAATCCAAAATAAAGGACCAGTTTGCCTACCTGGGGACTAAAGATGAGAGTACGAAGGACCTATTAGGCCAAAGCATGCTATACCAAACGTCGTGTGAGCTAACCCCACTTTGAGTTGTCATTGTGTCTACACCTGGACACCCTCCGACCATACATCTCGCAAACATATTTCATGGTTTTCATTCGGGTGATGCAAGTGTTAAACCGCCAACACCAATGTGAATCCTACTAAGCCAATAGTCATGGGGGCCCACATGACTATACAGACGATGGTATGGGGGACATTGGAGGCCCAAACATGAGCAAACCCAAGACATCCTATGGATGTAGTTGAATTATTGATGTTTATGTTATTTTTTTTAAAAACGACACATGACACCTAAAAAGACTCCTTAAACTCACAATCTTCTTATGTATGTTCCTGTAGATGTCGGCTAGGCAGCAACGTGGGGGTAGAAAGTCAGGAAGGTCAAACGAACGCTTGGCCACCCAAATCGCAAAACAAATGGCCGCGGTGCTTCCTGACATTGTAATTCAAGTCCAACAAGCTCTCACCGCAAATCCCATCAACCCTCCCAATCAAGACGACCAGAACGTCGACAGCCCTCCCTCCAAAAAGTGCTCTTACAAACACTTCAAGTCTTGCGATCCCCCGAAATTTGAAGGGACCGAAGGTGTCACTGCTCTCCTCCACTGGTTTGAGAAAATGCAAAACACCTTCCTCAATTGCGATTGTCCCGAGGATCGCAAGGTACGTTACGCAACCGGGAGACTATTTGGAGTAGCTCTTACCTGGTGGAATACAGAAAAAGGTAAGAGGGGAATCGAAGATGCAATGGCCTTAACATGGGAGGAGTTAAGGGAAATCATGACGAGACGCTTCTGTCCAAGAAGCGAGATCAAAAAGTTAGAGGATGAATTCCACTCGTTAAAGCAAAAGGAAGGAGATCATACTTCCTACAACAAAAGGTTTCTAGAGTTGAACCAGATGATCCCCAACTTGTTCACCCCAGTATACCGCTTAGTCGAACACTATATTCGAGGCCTCCCCTCGAAAATTCAAGACTCAGTTCTAAGCACTTCGCCTGCAACACTTGAAGCTGCTATGGAGCTAGCTACCGAGCTTACCGAGAATCGCATCCGAAACGGCAAATTTAAGGATGAGAAAAAGAAAGCCCCCATTGAGGGCCAAACTTCAAACCATTCCACCTCCTCCTCAAAGTTTGCTAGTAAGAGGAAACGAAACACCAGAAACTTTGCTGTCACTCAAACAAACTTCCCTATCCCTGCTGCACCCATCACTCAAGTTGCCCCCTCATCTGCACCATATAAAAAGCCATACTCCGGCCCATACCCAAAATGCAACCGTTGCCAATACCATCACTTTCCTGATCATCCCTGCCAACATTGCACCGGCTGTGGCCGCGCAGGTCACACCATTCAAACCTGTCGCGCGCTTCAGCGAACGAACCGCAATCAACCCTCAACCCAAACCCACCATCAGATAGTGGGTCAAGCCCAACAACCTTTACTCCTACCACCTGCCCAAGATGTAGCTCAATCCTACTACCAACCCAACTATCCCATGATGCAACCTATGCGGGCTTGTTACAACTGTGGAGACCCGAACCACTTCAGGAACACCTGTCCATGCTTGATGAACATCATCCATGCCCAAGCTCAAGCAAATCCAGTAAACCAGGCTAACCAAGCTCCTCCACCTGCTAGAGGAAGAGCTTTCAACATCAACGTCAATCAAGCTAGGGCTGACAACAATGTGGTTAACGGTACGTTTCTCATCAATGGTAGTTATGCATCCATGTTATTTGATACTGGCGCGGATAAGAGTTTTGTGTCCTTAGAATTTGAACCCATCCTCAACCAAACTCGTGATAAACTCATGGAATCCATAACGGTAGAAGTTGCTGACGGAAAACCGGTCTCATTAAACTCTATTATACGCAATTGTACTCTCACCCTAAACGATCACGATTTTCCAGTTGACCTCATACCTATGAAGTTGGGAAGTTTCGACATTATAATTGGTATGGACTGGCTCAGCCAACATCATGCTGAAGTTGTATGCCGCGAAAAGTTTATTCGCATTCCTCTTACAAACGGTCAGACTCTACGAATCTTTGGAGAAACCCCTTCGAAAGGACTCAAATTAATGTCCTGTCTTCAAGCCCAAAAATATCTCCGCAAGAATTTTGTCGCATTCCTAACTCATGTCGTCAAAAAGGGAACCAAGGAGAAGAAACTCGAAGACATCCCAGTAGTAAAAGATTTTCCGCAAGTTTTTCCTGACGACATTTCAGGACTTCCTCCCGTGAGAGAAGTCGAATTCCGCATTGATCTTATACCTGGAGCTACACCAGTTGAAAAATCTCCTTACAGATTAGCCCCATCCGAAATGCAAGAGCTGGCCAGTCAACTGCAAGAGCTGACTGACAAAGGATTCATACGTCCTAGCTCATCGCCTTGGGGTGCACCTGTCCTTTTAGTGAAGAAGAAAGATGGAACGTTTCGCATGTGTATCGACTACAGAGAACTCAACAAGTTAACGGTTAAGAACCGCTACCCATTATCTCGCATCGATGATCTTCTAGACCAACTTCAAGGCGCCACCTGTTTTTCAAAAATCGACCTTCGTTCTGGATATCATCAACTCAGAGTACAGGAAGAAGACGTTCAAAGACCGCCTTCCGAACTCGATATGGTCATTACGAATTCATGGTCATGCCATTTGGTTTAACCAACGCTCCAGCAGTATTTATGGATTTAATGAATAGGGTATGTAAACCCTACCTCGACCGCTTTGTTATAGTCTTCATCGACGACATCCTCATCTACTCAAAGTCTAAGTCTGATCATGAACGGCACCTTCGACTCATCCTTACACTCTTAAGGACAGAAAAGCTGTACGCTAAGTTTTCGAAATGTGAATTCTGGTTAAGGAAGTACAATTCCTTGGACACGTCATCAATGACAATGGAATTCATGTTGATCCCTAAAAAATCAAGGCAGTACAGGAATGGCAAGCGCCACGTACACCTACCGAAGTAAGATCATTTCTTGGTTTGGGTGGTTATTATCGCCGTTTCATTGCAAATTTCTCCCGTATTGCTGTACCACTCACGGCTTTGACTCATAAAGGAAAGCCCTTCATATGGGGACCCAAACAAGAAGAAGCCTTCCAAACCCTTAAGCAAAAACTCTGTGACGCACCTATCCTCACACTTCCTGAAGGTTGTGATGACTTCGTGGTTTATTGCGACGCGTCAGGGCAAGGACTAGGCTGTGTACTGATGCAAAGAGGAAAAGTGATAGCTTATGCTTCTAGACAACTCAAAATTCATGAGAAGAATTACACCACCCACGACCTGGAACTTGGAGCCGTTGTGTTCGCTCTTAAGATATGGAGACATTACCTCTACGGTACTAAGTGTGAAATATACACTGATCACAAGAGCCTCCAACATATCTTTAACCAAAAGGAGTTGAACATGAGGCAACGAAGATGGGTCGAACTTCTTAATGACTACGACTGTGAAATTCGGTATCATCCTGGTAAGGCAAACGTGGTGGCCGATGCGCTCAGTCGAAAGGGTTATGCGAACTCCATTCGTCTTCTATGTTCGCAAAGCATGACCGACATCAAAGATCAAATCCAAGAAGCCCAACATGTTTTAGTAACGGAAAACAACGTACGCAAGGAGCTGTCTTGTGGAGCTGAACTTAAAATCGAAACTAAATCCGACGGTATTCTGTACTATCTAGATCGCATATGGATTCCCGATCACAATAACCTTCGTGATGTCCTTATGAATGAGGTGCACAAAACACTACACTCTGTACACCCAGGAGCCGACAAGATGTATCAAGACCTTCGATACACCTACTGGTGGCCTGGCATGAAGAAGGATATCGCTGTTTTCGTTTCCAAGTGCCTTACATGTTCCAAAGTAAAAGCTGAACATCAAAGACCCTCAGGACTTCTAGTCCAACCTGAAATACCTGTATGGAAGTGGGAAAACATAACCATGGACTTCATTACCGGGTTACCTCGCACCTCTAGTGGGTATGACACTATATGGGTAATCATTGATCGTCTTACAAAATCAGCTCACTTCATTCCGATTCGCGAGGACTTCAAGAACGGGAAGTTAGCTCGTATCTACATCAGCGAGATCGTAAGCCGTCATGGTGTACCTTTAAGCATTATTTCAGACCGCGATGGTCGTTTCACTTCACGAACATGGCAAGCCGTACAAGCCGCTTTGGGTACACGATTAGACCTCAGTACCGCTTATCATCCTCAAACTGATGGACAATCTGAACGCACCATCCAAACACTTGAAGACATGCTTCGAGCATGTGTCATAGACTTCAAGGGAAATTGGGATGCTCATCTACCATTAGTTGAATTTTCGTACAACAACAGCTATCATTCAAGTATCAGCATGGCACCTTTCGAAGCTTTATATGGTCGTAAGTGCCGATCACCAATATGTTGGCACGAAATTGGGGAAGCTCAAATCACTGGTCCAGAATTGATTCAAGAAACGACAGACAAGATCCATCAAATTCGAAACAATCTTCTAGCGGCATAAAGTCGTCGAAAGAGTTATGCAGACAAACGACGAAAGCCTTTGGAGTTTAACATTGGTGATCATGTACTTTTAAAAGTATCACCGTGGAAGGGAGTAGTTTGTTTTGGTCAGAAGGGCAAGCTAGCACCACGCTACGTAGGACCTTTCAAGATACTCGAAAGAGTAGGACCTGTAGCATACAAGCTTGACCTACCAGAAGAACTCAACAGAATTCACCCCACATTCCACGTATCAAACTTGAAGAAGTGCCTCGCCGATGAAAACCTCCATATTCCCCTAGAAGATATTCAGATCGATGAATCTATGCACTTCATTGAAAGACCAGTAGAGATCATGGACTTCGGAGAAAAACGTTTAAGACGGAGTCGTATTCCAATTGTTAGGGTACGCTGGGAGTCGAAACGAGGACCTGAGTTTACTTGGGAACGTGAAGACTCAATGCGCGAAAAATACCCGCATCTTTTTCCTGTTACCACTACTACTTAAATTTCGGGACGAAATTTCTAAAAGTAGGGATACTGTAACATCCGTCGAAAAACGGGTTTTCAAAACCCGCTTCGTTTATTAATCGAATAGTCAGTTACATTTTTCGTTGCTTATTTAATGCTCATTTTTAATTTTAAACAATACATAACTAATAAACATTTTAGAATATGGAAACTAAAATTGTTAAAAAGTAAAAATAAAGTAAATAAAAAAGAAAATAGGCTGCCGGGTTTCGAACCCGGGTCAGCCGGAAGACACAATCAACAAACACTTAACCACTCCGCCACTTGGTGCTTTTGTGTAATCAATGAAACAAATAAAACTTAACTTCTACCCTTGAACTCATCTGTTTGCGCCAAAACTGAAACCGGTCATTGGCTTTCAACTATCCAGACTTTTGAGTGATCGCTATTACTCATTATAACCGATAAATCAATTGCTGCCCACGTTCTTAATCAATTCGGTCTTCAATTGCATCGATTCATATGATTTTTGGGAGTTGAAAACCGAAATCATTTACTTCCTGATTTACACTAACAATATCATCGTCTCATAATTCGGAAACACTCACAGAACCTTCAATTTCACTTTCGCTCTAATTTCTGTTCGTCGGAATCGTTATCTGCTATCGGCGGACTTTCGCCGGAAAACCGTGACATTCATCAAATCGGTAATTTTCTCGATTCTTTCATCTTCTATCCATTGTTAGACTTATACTAACTCAAATCCTTCAATCAGAATCGGTCCCAGACAACGTTGTCGGATAATCTGCACCCGCCGGAAAATCTCTGAAAATTCCGAAATCACGCTGTGAATCGGTACAAACATCTAAACTCTCTGATAATTCTTGTTTAGTCACTTAATTTCACAATTAGTTAATCAAAACTGTTAATTGGTCCGCTCAGACGGAATTCATAAAACAGAGCCGACGACTTTGTCGGAGTTCTGAGAAAAACATCTGTTTCGGTACATTCATTTCCAAAACCCTCTCTATCCATTACATTTCAATCATTTATAAGTTTCGTTAATCGAATTAAACAAGAACAGTCGAATATCGTTGTTCTGTGTCTTTGAATGAAGAAGACGAAGTCGACGCTGTGTATAAATATTATATAAATTGAATATTAAACCGGGTTAGACACACAGTCCAGCGGTGGACTGTGTGCAAACACATAGCGCACGTCACGAGTTCGAATCTTACAAACGCACCGGCTTTCCGAATTAAAACCAATTTTTTTATTACAGAATCAGAGTAAGACCCAGGATGTTTTTGAGATTAATAAAAACTGTAAGTTTAACAGATAAGTCACACAGCCCAACTGGTTGGGCTGTGCGCTTACAAACCGAAGGACCCGAGTTCGATCCGGCTCCCTGCAAACCGGTTCAACCATTTAAATTCTTTTAATATAAAACTAAATAAATTAAACATTTAATTAGTATATATACATAATTAAAACATAGAATATTTCGGGTTAGACACGTAGCTCAGTTGGTAGAGCTGCGTGCACGCGTACGAGAGGTCACGGGTTCGAACCTCACTCAGCGCACCAGTTAACATAGTCCGACCGATCAACGGTCCGGTCAATGGCCGGTCAATGGTCAACAAAAAGTCAACATTTTTTTTATATTTTTATTTATTTATTTAATTTAAAATCAATTAAAAATACTTAAAAATAATATTTTTAAAGTTAGAAAATGACCTAAAACTCACAAAAATAAATCTAAAAATCCTATTAAAATTATTAATAAAATCCACTTATTTACCGTACCTTTTCGTTATTATTTAGGTTAGTTATTCCTCGTCGATCAACTCTCTAAACTCGTGCGCATTCAACATCATCTAACGAACGCACCCAATGTGAGTGAATCTCTACAAATTTCCTGTTTTAATCACATTTTGGGGTGTATCATGTGTCTTATTATTTATTACATTTAAACACTTGTGCATCCATCATATCCATGATCAAATGTGTATCCAATATGTATCAATTGTTTGTGTGGTTAATGTTTAGATTAAATTTATCATTTTCAGTACATACATCATCATAGGCTCGTCTGTTCCCCATTACCTATGAGCGGAACATGGCGTTGCCAACATACGATCGGCTCCGTTTGATTGTGCCTTGATCGTACATACATCATCATCAGCCGTCCGTTCCCCATTACCTATGAGCGGAACGTGACGTTGCCAACATATACATTATCATTCATGTCATATACTCATGCAAGGTGGTTTGTTATCGTATGTTTATTTACGTTTGCTCACATATGATTATTGCACAATTTTTCCATATTAAATACAACAAGAAATCAATAATAAATGTTTTCTAACAAGGTTCACTCGCCAACTTTTGTTGACCCAAAAACCCCCATTTTTACACATGATACAGGTGATCCAGTTGCAGCAAGAAACATATAGGACGACCTAGAAGAATAAATCAGTTTAGGCTTTGGATTGTTTATTTAGTTACTTTTTCCTTGTAATTGGATGGACTTGTTTGAAATATTGAAGTTGTAATTTGAATTTAATAAATATGAAACATTTTAGTAAACATCATGAGCTTTGGTGATAACCCAATTATGCCCCGACTCTTATTCCGCTGCGGGTCGGGGTGTGACAGAAGAGGTATCGTCCTAAACCGCGTGCGAGCACGTATTAGCGGGACCACACCACTCCAAAGACACGATTTTACCATACAAGACAATCTAGAAGTTTTTAGAAGAATACACCTGACGACAGAATTATGCCCCTAGCAGACAGGAAAGGACGACCGGTGGCACCAATCGTAATACGCCAACACCTGCCACAAGATCCTCATAGGGCAACAAGAGACAGGCCGACAACTAGTACAAAAGGACGCTGAGCTGGAACGAATGTCCATACGCCACGTCACCTTTGGTACAAGACTAAATTTGGTCATGTTAGAGGGGACATAATGGATATTATTCCTAGTCGGACAGCTAGCAAACACCCAACTGGCGTCTCCTCTCCTTCACAAATCTCCCGATGTAAATAGAAGGCTCGACCTCCAGGTTTAAGGGTCCATTTTCTTATTCTCTCACTCTATAGACACACTTATATCCTCAAAGCTTATTCTCACGCTAGAGGGTAGTTACAAGGAGAACCCCTAACCTCTCCTCCTTGTAACGAGTTCACCGGTGTTGTTCGTTTTTAAAGATTAATAGGAAGAATAAGGCCCATTGTTGAGTAAAGAACAGAGATTGACTTTATACACGAGACGAACCGGCTGGGTAGCCTAGTGCTACTTAGTGTTTATTATTGGCTGAGTAGCCTAGTGTTACTTAGTGTTACTTATTCTCTCACTCTATACACACACTTCATGAGAGCCGTAAAATGTGACGATTTAATTAGAAGGGTATCCGGAAGAGACGGCTGTCCGAAAGATTGGGAAACGTTCATTGCCGCTGCAAAGATCATTGCGAAGACTGAGAAAAACCTAAACGGCGATGAAGGCCGTCAGTATAGTCATAACTAGCATAGCAATTATCAGGAATCCAGCAGGTGTAAAAAGAAGGGACGGAATCCAACTTGGAAAGCGTCTGGTTACAACGAAAAAACCCAATTTCACAGAGCATGTGCGCGCAACCATTAATCGAATTAGATACAAGAAAGAAGTAAAACAAGAAAACAAAGAAAAACTATTAGCGAATATTCTGTGTGTCCGCCACTACGCGAATAGGCTAGATAGAGCATGTGTTGAATATTGTATAGTTGGGATACGAACACATGACTTTGGTGAGGACGAGAAAGGTTCGTACGAATGAAACTTATTCTTACGGATGAGACTCATCCGCACGGAAGAGCCAGGTTTGTCCCAAACCTCATGTATATATAGTGTCATGTGTTAATAGTTTGATAAGTTTTGGACTTTAGAGGGGAAATGTTGGACAGATTGCATGATGTTCTCTTCAGCTTGTAAATGATGTATGCTCTTTCGGTATGAATGGAATCATTCGGTTTATGACTATTCTTACAAGATTTTCTACCAAATTAGTTCTATTCTATCCAAACTTCCGTTTAAACCTACCGGATCGGGAACTTTCAATTGGTATCAGAGCTACGGTATTGATTCAATTGATCTAGTAGTTGATTGAATCACCCATGCTCATGATTTATGGGTTTTTAGACGTAAAACATAAAATTAAAAGTCAATTCACGGACAAAAAGTAAAATTGAAACCATATGATTGATCAATAATGAATTTCGACCTAGTATGTGGAAGAATCATCAAAAAATTCAAAGAAATAAAGATTTTAAATCAAAAAATGTGAACAGCGATGTTTTGAATGGACAAGAGAGTTTCTTGCATAGGAGTCATTCATTTGCATGAATGAGCCTGATCCGTTTGAAAAATCATGTTCGTCCTCACGAACCGGTCTTTCATCCGCACAAACCAACCTTCATCCGCACGGATAAGCATTCATCCGTACGAAACAGAGCGCATCCGCACGAACCAGCCTAATTCATTCTAAAATCATTTCATTCGCATGAAGGAGAGACATTCGCATGAGTGAACCTCTCTCATTCGCACGAATGTGTCAAAATGCCTAAAAAGGCAATTTTTTGATCGTGGTGATGAGACGAGCGTCCATAAAAAATTGGTGATTGAAATTTTTTTGAGATTTGAACGTCAAATACTAGATGTTCAGGGACACCGTTGGAGGATTTAGAGAACAAATATGATGATGAGATCACAGAGTGTTGATGTTAGTGGGGTAGTCACAAATACCTATGTAGAATGATCATCCTTTGGTGTAGTGACTATTAATGGGCCAAAATGTAAATCCGCAATTAATGAAAAACTCACTTTTGAGGAGCAAAATGTCATATTTAAGTATTTCAGAGAATAGAAAGAACTCAATTTGCTTGATTTGAGGGGAAAATTCAGTAAAGAGGTTAGAGTTGTCAGAATTTGGCAAAAATGAGGGAGAATAAAATTTTTCAAATATTAGACATTTTTGGAAATTCAAATGATTTAACAATAGTCAGGTGGTTCCGACATCAGATTGTCTGGGAATGCATAGGATCTGGATTCGTTAATACATGATCAGAGGAAGTTCAAATTCTTAAGATCGTGACCAGATTGATGTCTTAGGGTTTGAGTCTCGAGTCTTCGTAAAAGCCGACTAGCAGGATTAGTGTCCGGAGGATGCATCAGTATTGTCGATTATTAAAAGATATCAGGGGGCTTTCAAAGACTGATAGTTCTATGATAATCGAAAGTGGTCAGAATGTAATCTTTGAGCAGATGAGTTGTTTTTCGGACTAACCGCCGGGGAATGAGGATTTTTGTTGATTAAGTTGGTGCCGGGACTAACGAAGAAGACTATACATCTGTTATCATGACTGAAGAGGAAGAATGTGAGTTTAATCGAGGAAGATTGATTCCCAGATCTGAATGTGTTAACAGATGATTTGTTATCCGACGAAGATTTACTGATTGTGTAGATTACCGTTTCCACTGATCAATCATTCATGAGTGTGCATAAAGGTGATTACGGAAAACGGGATTTCAGATTTTCATGAGTGTTCACATACTTGAAGTTTACCGGTGTGGTGATTCAAAGTTTCTATCAAATGTCGGTTGGTTTATGAAGATTTAGAGATTCGAGCTATGAGAAGTAAATCAAAAACTGAACACGGATGTGATTAACATTGAAATGGAGATGCTGCATTGATTAGTTTCAAGTTGGTGACTATTCGTGAAGATTACAGTTAAGAAAATCAGAGGAAGTCGGGAACCGTGCAAACAAAGACCTGAAGATTCATTTCAGGGGGAATGTATTGGAGAAATTGCAAACCCGAATAATCAATCAAGAGGGAATTATCTAAACATTCTTATGTGATACTAATTGTCATTAACTTCGTACGGGCCTCCTCCCCTTAATATGTATAGCACTATAGGAGTAACGCACAGTCCGTATTCTTGTGGTCATGTTAAGTTTAATCAATTTTGCGGTGACACTTGAGGATTGACTTGTAGTTCGCATGCCATGTTCACATTAATTTCGTATGCTAGCTTAACATGTGGATTTGTTTAAACGGATTTTTATTACTTATGATATGATTTAAACTTGTGTACTCGCAAATACCTTTGTATTGAACTATACTTTTAACATGTTACAGGTCGAGGATGTTGAAATGATGAAAACATAGTAGGAACGGCATAAAAACACACCTATCATGCTAATTACTTGTTATGTTTTGTTGAACTTGTTCTGTTCTGAATTTATGTTGTATTTGAATTTGTGATGTACTTGACTTTTGGATAAACGAAATACAATGGATGGTTTAATTTAATATTGTCGCTATTAGTGTTATGATGTCTCGAGTAATCTCGTTCGTCTCACTCTGATGCTTCCTCCATCGGTTGGGGTGTGATAGATTGGTATCAGAGCCATAACTATAGGGAATTAGGTAGAATTGCCATTTCGACCTAGTCTATAGTTTAAGTGACCAACTTGACCCTTCTTGATTCATGCTTAAAATGTTAATTCTTCCTACTTGCTTCTCCCTATTTCTTTGTCTTAATATATATGCAATATGTCTTTCCTAAGACACTTATACAACTTACACACTTGAAGACTTGAAGATACTCATATTATAAACGAGACGATCTCACCAAAATAGGGGTGAAACCCGCACTTTGGTGATCACTCTCAATCCACGTATTCGATTTTACACGAAATTACACCATCAAGCTAGGAGTGAAATCCACATCTTGATGGGAAATTTCCATTTCAAGCTCTAGTGGACCCTTACCAACGAGTCAGAATTTGCTCCTCATTTGATAAGTACCAACCACACTTAGGGTACGATGTCGTCAAGTTAGGGGTGAAACCCGCACCTTGTCAACTAGTCCCATTCCTCGATTTTAAATCTCGCCAAAGTTTCGATTTTTCAATCGGTTAGAGACGTGTAGTAATTGGAAGGGTAAAGTGCCGTTAATCACTTCTCGACGAGAGCCTTTTACCTATAGGCCAAAGCACTTTTCTCTAATTTGAAAGGATCTCGATTCACTTTGGAATAGTCAACGTTTCTCAACCCGAAACATTCAATGTTTTATTAAGCCTATCTTTTATGTTATCTCAATTATTATGTGTTTTAATACTTGTTACCTCTTTATTTCTAGCCCGATGCACAACTCGCACGCCCTTCACAACCATAAACAATAATAATCCTTGTGAACCAACTAAATTTATACTCTTTACGCAATCATACATGTTTATACTTTTGAATACTTGTATGCCTATGCTATCTATGTGAATTCATACGTGTTACGTGATACTTACATGCTCGAAAATGACTTTTGTAAACACATTGTGATCAAAGACTTAACGCTTCCTCTATTTTCAACCTTTTAGATATCTTTCTCACAAAACTTCATTAGAAAGAAGAAATCAAAGTCCTGCTCCAACTCGATGTCAAAGAAGGACTGTATGAAGTTCATGGCCGAGCAAATGGCCATGGTCATTCCGGATATTGTCAGCAAAATCCAACCCTCGCCAAACGCCGACTCACCCCACGCCTCCGTCGACTCTAAGGTCGAAGCTCCTAAGTCGACGTTCACCTTCAAACAGTTTTGCTCCTACAACCCACTACCTTTCACCGGCGAAGAGGACACCACCAAGTTACTGCAATGGTTTGACGCCATTGAAGTAACCTTTCTACAAAGTGGTTGTCCCGACCACCTGCATGCCATCAACGTAATGAGAGTCTTCCGATCAAGGGCTCTTGATTGGTGGACCTCCGAGCGAAACACTCGTAGGAATGATGCCTCAAACGCCTTCCCTTAGGCTGAGCTTAAAAAGCTGATAGAGAACGAATTCTGCCCCCCATGAATGCTAAAGACTCGAAAACAAGTTTTGGAACCTAAAACAGGTGGGGAACGACAACGCTGGCCTCATGGCCCGTTTCAAGCATCTTAATGTGATTTGCCCAAGTCAAGTTGACACGACGAGAAGGCGATTGCCAAATACATACGCTGCCTCCCTCCTCACCTTACGGACCTCGTTGACGCCACCTCGCCCAAAACCCTCGAGGATACCTATCGCCTGTCCACCAGACTTAACAACAACCACGTTCTTCGTGAAGCCTCCACCAAGGCTTCATCGAGGAATGCCCACCAAGCCACCACCGAAACCCTCGTCGAACCTACCTCACCCAAGCCACCAAGAAGTAGCAACAAAGGCAAGAAACGGAAGGCTTCAAGCCAAACTGCGCGGTAATCACTCTGCCAAACCCTCAACCCTCCCAACAGCTAGCTTCAGCCAACCTCGAGCCTATCAAAAAGGCATACACTGGGCCGCATCCCAAGTGTAACACCTGCCCTTACCACCATCCTATTAACGCCCCTTGCCGCCTATGCACTAGCTGCAATAGGTTTGGACACTTTGCCCCGCAGTGTCGAAGCTTCCTGCAAGCCCCTGCCAACCAAGCTCGAGCCATCACTGCACCCCAAAACCCAACTACGAACCAAACCCTTGTAACGACGGTTCGTGCATGTTTCAAATGCAGAGATCCCAATCACTTCGCCAACACTTGCCCGCAACGCAACAACAACAACCAGAAGCAACAACAGCAAGCTCGTGGTCGAGCCTTCGTCATCACTGCCGCATAAGCTCAGAACGCCAATGATGTCATCACGGGTACGTTTCTCGTTAACAATGTTTACGCTTCGTGTCTATTTGATACTGGTGCGGATAAATGTTTTGTATCCATTGAATTCGAACCATTGCTTAAGTGTAGACATTCTAAGTTGCCTAAACCATTAGAAGTCAAAATCGCTGATGGAAAGTCCGTCACTGTCGATTATGTCCTTTCTAATTGTTCATTGAATCTCAGCGATCCTATGTTTTTCATTGACCTCATACCCATGCAAGTGGTAGCTTCGATATCATAGGAGGTATGGATTGGCTTAGGCGGGTCCGTGCTGAAGTTGTTTGTTCCGAAAAGTTCATCTGTCTTCCCCTTCCCAATGGTGACTCCTTACACGTCTATGGCAAGAAACCTTCTAAAGGTCTCAAGCTTATGTCGTGTATCCAAGCAAACAAATACTTATGTAAGGAATACTTCGCCTTTCTCGCCCACATTATGGAAAAGAAGGACAAGGGTCCGAGCGTGAGTGAGGTTCCCGTTGTTCATGATTACCCTAACATTTTCCCAGAGGATCTTCCTGGTCCTCCTCCTCCTCGTTCGGTTGACTTTCGCATGGACCTTATTACTGGTGCAACTCCTGTTTCGTAATCCCCTTATCATCTAGCACCCTCGGAAATACAAGAGCTATCTAGCCAACTTCAAGAACTTCTTGATAAAGGCTTCATACACCCTAGTACTTATCCTTGGGGCGCTCCCGTTCTGTTCGTCAAAAAGAAGGATGAATCATTTCAGATGTGTATCGACTATCGTGAGCTCAATAAGCTTACAGTCAAGAACCGATATCCTCTTCCACGTATTGACGATCTCTTCGATCAACTTCAAGGCGCGACTTGCTTCTAGAAAATCGATCTTCGCTCTGGTTATCATCAAGTTCGAGTTCTCGAAGAAGATATATCCAAAACCGTTTTTCATACACGTTATGGACACTACGAGTTCATAGTCATGCCTTTTGTTTTGACTAACGCACCTGCGGTTTTCATGGACTTGATGAATCGTGTGTCCAGGCCTTATCTCGACCGTTTTGTGATCGTCTTCATTGACGATATTCTAATCTATTCCAAGACCCAAGAAGAGCACGGGCGACACTTGCGTCTCATCCTCCAGCTTTTGCGTACTGAACGTCTTTACGACAAATTCTCCAAGTGTGAATTTTGGCTAAAGGAGGTTCAATTCCTTGGTCGTGTCGTCAACAAACTCGGTATTCACGTTGACCCCGCAAAAATTAAAGCGGTGAAGAATTCTATTACTCCTAAGTCTCCATCCGAAATTCGTTCGTTTCTCAGTTTACCTGGTTACTACCGTTGCTTTATCTCGAATTTCTCCAAAATTGCCGTACCTCTCACTTCCTTAACTCAAAAGGATAAACCTTTTTTTTGGATTCCGATCAAGAGGAGTCTTTTCAAACACTCAAGGACATGCTTTGCAATGCACCTATCCTAGCCCCTCCTGATGGTAATGACGATCTTGTTGTGTATTGCGATGCCTCAAAAAAAGGTCTTGGTTGTGTTATGATGCAACGGGATAAGGTTATCGCTACGCGTCACGACAACTCAAGATTCATGAGAAAAACTATACTACGTACGACCTTGAACTTGGTGCAGTTGTTTTTGCATTGAAGATATGGCGACACTACCTTTATGGTACAAAGTGTACGATCTTCACCGACCATAAGAGCCTTCAACACATCTTCAATAAAAAAGAACTCAACATGCGTTAACGTCGTTGGGTAGAATTGCTAAACGGCTACGACTGCGATATTCGCTACCACCCTGATAAGGCGAATGTTGTAGCTGACGCCCTTAGTCAGAAACTCATATTAAGAGTATACGTTGCTACCAAACCGTGGGAAAGCTTCATGAGCTGATTTGCGAGGCACAATACTCAACCGTTAATGAGGGTAACCTCGATAATGAGTTGAAGTGTGGTGTTGAAAATCAACTCGTGACCAAACCCAATGGCATCCTTTACTATCTTGATCGTATTTGGATTCCGAGCCGTGACAACCTTCGTGACCTCTTGATGAGTGAAGCTCATAAATCCCGATATTATGTTCATCCCGGTGCTGATAAGATGTACCATGACCTTCGTATGTCTTATTGGTGGCCTGGTATGAAGAAAGATATTGCCTTCTATGTTTCGAAATGCCTTACATGTTCCAAGGTAAGAACGTCCCTCTGGCTTACTCGAACAACTAGAAATTCCTGTTTGGAAATGTGAGAGCATTGCCATGGACTTCATTACCAAACTCCCTCATACATCGTCTGGTCACGATAGTATTTGGGTTATCATTGACCGTTTGACAAAATCCGCTCACTTCCTTCCCATACGTGAAGATTTCAAGGTCGAGAAATTGGCTCGTATCTACACGGATGAAATCATTTGTCGTCATGGTATCCCTAATGACATTATCTCGGAGCGTGATGGTCGTTTCACTTCCCGTCTTTGGAAAACGTTTCAAAAAGCTCTTAGTACTCACCTCAATCTCAGTACTGCTTTCCGTCCTCAGTCTGATGGTCACACCAAGTGTACTATCCAAACTCTAGAGGATATGATTCGTTCATGCGTAATCGATTTTGGTGGCAACTAGGATATGCACTTGCCTTTGGTCAAATTCTCGTACAATAATAGTTACCACGCGAGTATTCAAATGGCACCTTTCGAGGCATTGTATGGTCGCAAGTGCCGATCGCCTATTTGTTGGCATGAGATCGGGAAGCTCAAATCACCAGTCCTGAGCTTATATAAGAGACGACGGACAAAATTTTGCAGATATAAGACAACTTGCTCAAAGCCCGAAGCCGACGAAAGAGTTACACAAAAAAAAGACGCAAGCCCTTGGAATTCAACGTTAGTGACTTTGTGCTTCTCAAGGTATCCCCTTGGAAAGGTGTGGTTCGTTTCGGAAAGAAGGGGAAACTCGCTCCTTGCTATGTGGGTCCTTTTAAGATTCTCGAAAGGATTGGCAAGGTAGCGTACCGACTGGACCTACCACAAGAGCTCAACAACGTCCATCCTACATTTCACGTCTCAAACTTGAAGAGTTGTCTAGCCGAAGAAGGACTCCACGTCCCACTTGAAGACCTTCAAATCAACGAGACCCTACACTTCGTGGAGAAACTAGTCGAGATCATGGATCGAGACACCAAGCAACTAAGGCGCAGTTGAATTCCTATCGTGAAGGTTCAGTGGGAAGGAAAACGTGGCGCTGAGTTTACTTGGGAACTTGAAAGCGACATTAAGACTAAGTATCCGCATTTGTTCGTTACATCTTCCTAAATTTCGGGACGAAATTTCCCAAAGGAGGGGAGACTGTAACGCTTCCCTTTTTGTAACTTTCCATTCTTGGTAAGTTTGTTTTGAAATTCTAATTTTGGAAAGTCTGAACCTTGTAATCGTATCACATTCCAAATCATTGTAAATCCAAGGCTTTGATTATAATCGAATTGATCATTTATATGATTTACGCAACCTTTATACATGCTTATACTTATGTTCTATCCCTTATTCATTACACGATTTATCAATTCAAATTTACACGTAAATTCTTATTGTACATTATAAATCCTAAACATTCCAAACCAAGCAAGACAATTGATGATCTAAACACAAAGAATGTAAACAATTGGCACCTTGTAAATCTTTCACATTCATGTTATGGCAATTGTCACTTAACAAGGTTCTTTTTATGGTTATGTAACACTCTTACACCTAGAAGTAACCCACTAAACAACCAAGTATGTTATTTATATATCAAAAGACATCAAATAAGCAAATTATAACATTTATTTAAAAAAAAGAAAAAGAAAAAGAAAAAGAAGACAGCTTGCGGCCGCAAGCTGTCACACACCATTAATCCTTCGTGCTTCAAGTTTATTAGCCACCTAACTATCTTAAATGCTAACTAACTCAAACCCTAATCCCTTCCCTATATAAACAAGCCTTCCCCCATCCATTTCTCACTTATACAAGCCTCCAAACACTTCAAAAATCCCCTCAAACTTCCAGAATTCTCTATTGTCCTACTTCAGTTTGCAAGTGAGTTCTAACTCACTTCCTTTGCTAATCAAGGTTTGTTTCTTCTTCTAAAACACTTGGATAACCTGTAGGAAGGTTTTCACAAGTTTGCTTGGGCAAACTAAGGTGAAACCTCACCATTTTGAGGTCCAAAAGTGTCATAAACTTTCTGTTTGTTTTCATCTTTTCATATCTTCAAAAATTTCATGTTTTCACTATGTTTTCTTCCTCTACAATGTTTGATAAGCCTCTAGGAATGTTAGGTTTTCCATGGAAAACCAAGGTGGAACAATGCCATTTTTATGGCCAAACATTCTGTTTTGGAAGACAAACTTGTAAACCTTTCTTACGCATGTTTTCTTTTAACAACTTTGTGCTACTTGTGCCTCTAATCAAGCCATGATTAGTGAGCTAGCTAGATTTGTTTCATACAAATTAAGAGGCATAAAATACCTCTAAACTTGCTGTTTTACAAAGGGTTTTAACCCACAAGTGTTGGAACCATCCAAGCTTACAAAGCTTGTGTTTTGGTAAAGGAGTGATTACATGGAGGCCTTGGCTATCCTACTTTCCATCCACCACCTCACTTGATGATTTCTAGTATAATCACTAAGCTATGTTCGACCTTCAATTAAGTAACAAGGCTATGACACGTCCCCAAACGTTGCCACGTTCAGGATGCACGCACCTAGGTTGCTTACTTGGTTGATACATAGTTTAGTGAAGTTTTTTCCTTTAATTTCATTCATGACCATCCGAATTGTCCTTGTGACAATTTGTGTATTGGTGAATCTTACGAAAGAGGTTAAAGGACGGTTATCCTCCTATCTCCATACATGACTTCTATGACCTCCATGAAATCTATGATTTATATGATAAACTTGATAATATAATATGTAACATATATATGTAAATAATAAATGTAACCGAAATTTTGGCAATGACCGTATGGTTATTTGTCCTAACATTAGGTTATTTCATCTAAGACTTAACCTCTTATTACGATTAAGTTGGGCATGACCCATGAAACCACAAACACCCTACGGGGTTGATAATGTCAAAAACGAACGTTAACGTCTAGATAAATACTTTCGACAATACATACTTTTGCATACTTTAAACTCCTAAACTAACAAACTCCATTGTCATTCCAATACTCACACACTTACGTTTCCTTGTGTAGGATAACTCGGTGTTTCGTTCCCTAAATCAACCAAAGATTTCACGGATTTAAACTTTGCAAAACCGTGAGTACACTCGACACCCTTTTACGCTTTACACTTTTGGGTGTAATATGTTAATCTATCAAAAACTCACTAAATCACATTTATACTTTATGCAATCACACAAACAATCCATCATACATGCTATAGTTATGTGATACCCGATTTGTATACTTGGAACATTCTTATGTGATACTAACTGTCATTAACTTCGTACAAGCCTCCCCTTAACATATATAGCGCTATAGGAGTAACTCACCGCCCGTATTCTTGTGGTCATGTTAAGTTTAATCTATTTTGCGGTGACACTTGAGGATTGACTTGTAGTTCGCATGCCATGTTTACATTAATCGCTATGCTGGCTTAACATGTGGATTTGTTTAAACGAATTTTTATTACTTATGCTATGATTTAAACTTGTGTACTCGCCAATACCTTTGTATTGAACTATACTTTTAACATGTTACAGGTTGAGGATGTTGAAATGACGATAACATAGTAGGAACGGCATAGAAACACACCTATCATGCTAGTTACTTGTTATGTTTTGTTGAACATGTTCTATTCTGAATTATGTTGTATTTGAATTTATGATGTACTTGACTTTTGGATAAATGAAATGAAATGGATGGTTTAATTTAATATTGTCGCTATTAGTGTTATGATGTCTCGAGCAATCTCGTTCGTCTCACTTTGATATTTCCGCCATCGGTTGGGGTGTGACAAGATTACCAAAGTAAACTCTCGATAAGTACTTATGTGGCTAACACTAGAATGGAATATCATGTATGATACATGTGTGAAATGGAAATTAATCGGTCCATTATGACTGGTAAATGTATGAAAGTCTTACGCTTAATTAAGAAGACAGAACGAGACATACTTATGGTTATACGTGGGTACTACATCTTTAATGAGTCACAAGTGTTTTTGTGATTTAGTAAGCACCCTAAATGAATAGACTGAAAAAGTAAGAGTAGAATTGGTCTAGTAGGAATGAGAAAGGTTAAGGGTGGGGGGTAGACTTATAACGCCCCAAAACTCGAATGTTTAAATTCGCCAATATGTTTCCATATGATAAAATATAAAACAAACTAACTAGGCTCTTTAACCTAAGGCCCAGAACCTGAATGTTTTACTCACTAGTATGGCTTCATTTATTATGGAATGAAAGATGATAACTAAGTTATTTAACTTAGTTAAATACCATAAGTCTAATTGTAGGATACAAGGTTTGTGGTAAATGGGTTAAGATGGCAAACATGAGGGGCTAAATCTAGCAAGTTGAATTCAATTTTTATAACACCAAAACACTAGTTAGTGTGTGTGTATGTATGTCATGTATGGAGAAAGGGAGAACAAGAACTCCCTCTAATTCAATCCATCACAAGTTCTCCCAAATCATGATCAAATTGGGTAATGAAGCTTTTCATGAATGAGGATTCCTTATCATCTCAACCTAATAAACATGTGGTAAGTTATAATTTTTGATTTGGTGATTACGTATGAAGTGGGTTTATGATCAATTCTTGAATATGTATGAAATTAAGTATGAAGGTGTGTTAGAATCACCAAATCAAACTTTAGTTATGAAAAATTTCAAGTATTTGATGTTTTGACATGAAACCTACTTGGCGATGATGAAGATGGTGACATGGGTGTATCACCAATTCACCATGATCAATCCTTGTGCAATTTGGATGCATGAGGTTGTATGTGATGAATTCTTGTTCGGTTTTCTTTAAATGGTTCCTCTTTTATCGGCTCTTAAGGTTTTACCTCTTCTATGATTACCTCCTTTGTACAAATGGTCTCTTCTTTTCCACGAGATTTCTTGATCAAGAATTCTAAGTTCTTGAGACTTTGTATGAGGCCTTCGGCTTCGTGCACGATTGTAGGTGGTGTCTCGTATGTTTCAAACGCTGGAGTGTCCCTATCAAAGCTTGATTTTGGAAGCTCAAACCTTGGTTCCTCATATGTTGTGTATGAGGTTGATGGTTGAAAAAGGTAACAATTTTGTACCGAATATGACTCACCACATATGGTTCCTCATAATCATCATAATTGTAGTAGTCATTATCTCCCATGTAATTATCAATTGTTTGGATAGTACCCAGAAGATAATGGCTCTAGGGAATTAAAAATTTTTGTGAACACAGAAAGTTTACACGGCCCTGTGCTGTCAGAACACGGCCCCATGCTGAGGACTGTGTTTTATTCGGTACTGGGAATTTTTACACGACCCCATGTGAGCCTTCTATAGAAAGGTTTTGTTTGGTTTTAAGTTACTTCAGACTAGACACGGCCCTGTGTCAGTGTGGCACGACCCCATGTTAAGCTATTGTAACTGAAGTTTTTAGAAAAACGAACAAAAATTTGGACAAAAAAACTAAAGAAAATGACTAGGCCGTTGATTTTAAGCTTCCTTAAAATCCTTGCGTCCCCGACAACGGCGCCAAAAACTTGACGTGAGCAAGGGTAAGTATGATTTTGATATATTTTAAGTACTTTTTACTCTTTTATCAAGCTTTAAATTTATAAAACACGATATAACGCTATCACTCTCTACAACACGTTAGGGTAAGTGCACCCATCGTTGGCGTAGTATAGTGATGGTAAGATACCAAGATCGTCTAAGAACACAAGATCTTTTAGTAACGGATTATCATCAACGTCTAGTTGACCCAAACTTTGAGAAAAGATTTCAAATAAGTAAAATAAAGAAAGAAAATAAAGTAAATAAAAGAAACAAATAAACAAGATAAAATCACTTGGTTCCGACTCATCTTTCATGTATCCTTTGATGATTTTCGCACATTTGGTTTTCTTAAGAGATGATCTTGGTTATAGTGGTGGCATGTATCCTCGGCCTGTGTCTATGGGACATGGCCCTATGTCTCTTGTCTTCTTCTGCTTGTCTTTTTTTTTTTCTGGAATCTTGACTGGGGCACGACCCCATGCCTTGGTGGCATGGCCCCGTGCTTGTCTTCTGATTTGTTTTTTTTGGTGTTGGGTGAAGCTCGAAGGGTTGGTATAATGTATCAACTTCCCTTCTTTTGTATTTATGCTGGTTTTTGCCGTTAATTTGTTCCTTTTGTACATTTAAGCTCTTTTAACCCTGAAATCAAAAGTATACAAAGAAACACATTTTTTCCAACATTAGTACTAAAAATGGTTGATTTTATACCTTATTCTGAAAGTCCAGGTTCCGGCGGGTTTAGACGGAAGTTTGGGTAGAATAGAACTAATTCGATAGAAGAATAAGATGAAGTTGAATGATTACATTCATACTGAAAGAGTTTACATCGTTTACAAGCTGGAGAAACACCAAAACTCATCAACTAACGAACACACAACACTATATATATTTGAGGTTTGGGACAGATGCACTTCTGTGCAGATGTGCTAGTCCGTGGGAGGTAGTTACCTTCGCACGAAGGTGTTACCTCCTCACGAAGGTTACCTCCTCACGAAGGTGTTACCTTTGTACGACGCTACATCCGTATGAACCTCTCCTGACCTCTAAAAAGTCATGTGGATATTCAACACATGCTCTATCTAGCCTATTCGCACAGTGGCGGACATACATAATATGCACCAACAAATCCCCCCTTGGCCGTCACTGTCGAATCTTGATATTGAAATATGAGAATCGTGTTTGAATATTCTGCAACTTTAATCAGGCATCTTGATATCTTCAGATAATTCCTCCTTGATTGATGATTCAGGCTTGCATTATCTTCACTATAAACAAATTCCCCTTGAAATGAATCTTCAAGTCTTTGTTTGCACGATTCCCAACCTCCTCTGAATTGCATAACTGGAATATTCACGAATAATCACAAACTTGAAACTAATCAATGTAGCTTCTCAGTTTCATCTTTAATCACATCTGCATTCAGTTTTTCATTTAACGTTTTAGCTGAATCTCTTAATCTTCAAAAATCCAACTGACAATTGATAGAAACTTTGAATCACCACACCGATAAACTTCAATTTAATGAATACCCGCGAAAATCTGAAATCCTATTTTTTCGTAATCACCTTTAATCACACTCCTGAATGATTAATCATTGAAAACGGTAATCTTCTCAATCAGCAAATCTTCATCAGATAACAATCATCAGGTAACACATTCAGATCTTAAAACATTCTTCCACGATCAGAATCACATTCTTCCTCTTCAGTCACGATAACAGATATATAATCTTCTTCGTTAGACCCGACAGCAACGTAATCAATAAACATCATTATTCCACTGCGGTTAGTTCGAAAAATATTCTGACACTTTAGATTATCACAAAGCTGTGATATGTTTTAAGTATCGACAATACTATTGCATCTCCTGATGCTAATCTTGATATTTGGCTTGACGAAGACCCGTGACTCAAACCCTAAGACATCAATCTGATCTCGATCTGAAGAATCTAAACTTCCTATGATCATGAACTAACGAATCCAGATCTTATGTATCCCCAAACAATCTGAAGTCGGAACCACCCAATAATGTTGCACGTCATGAATTTCAAAAATGCCGGAATTTCTATATTTTCTAATGAAATTTTTATTCCCCCTATATTCTTTTTGCAAATTCTAACCTCTCTAAACCTTATCACTGAATTTCCCCCACAAACTTGGCAAATTCAGTTCTCTCTAATCACTGAAAAACTCAACTATGCGGAAAATATGTCATTTTGTTCCAACAAGTGCATTTTTCATAAATGCGGATTTTCTAGTTGGCCTATTAATAGTCACTATACCAAATGATCACCATTTTGCATATGTATCAGTGACTACCCCATTATCTTCACTACTCTATGATCGGATCATCAAATCTATTCTCTGAAGCTCCTAACGGTGTCCCCAGATAGCCCATATTTGCGTTAAAATATCGAAAACATTTTCAGTCACCAAATTTTTCTTGACACTCGTCTCGTCGCCACGATCAAAACATGCCTTTTTTTAGGCATTTGGGTACCTTCGTGCAAGGGTAACTACCTTCGTACGAGGGTAACTACCTTCATGCAGAGGTAGTTCCTCCGTACGAACATATCTAGTTCAATATTTTCGATCCAAAATATTTATTTCTTCGAATTTCATGATGATTCTTTCATAGAAATGGTCGAAATTCAATTCTAAACAATCCTATGGTTTCAGTTTTAATTTTTGTCCATGGATAGTCCGGTTATTTGATGATTTATGTCTAGAACCCCTCAAAAGTCCATAATTCATGAGCGTAGGTGATTCAATCAACTGTTAAATTGATTGAATCGGTATCGTAGTTCTGATACTAATTGAAAGTCTAGGGTTCGGTGGGTTTAGATGGAAGTTTCGGTAGAAAAGAACTAATTCAGTAGAAATCTTAGTCATAACTTGAATGATTCCATTCATACTAAAATAGTATATCATTTACAAGCTGGAGAAATTTCTCCAGCATTTCCCCTCTTGGAACTCCAAAACTTATCAACTAATGAACATACAACACTATATATACTTGAGGTTTGGGACGATATACTTCTGTGCGGATGGGGATGTGCTGGTCCATGCGGAGGTAGTTACCTTCCCACGAAGGTGTTACCTCCGCACGTAGGTTACCTCCTCACAAAATTACCTCCTCATGAAGGTGTTACCTTTGTATGAAGCTACATCCGGACTAGATTACATCCGTACGAACCTCTATTGACCTCTCCAAAGTCATGTGTTGTATCTCAACATACATAATATGCACCAACATATTTGATATTATTATATGTTGCATTTGGTGCATACCAATACTTGACTGTTGACTTTATGAAAAGTCAACGAATATGAGAATAGCATGATTGTAATACTAGGAGGATTGAGTGATGCATGATGGGTCATTATATGTTATACTTGATGGTATGTTAAATTGCGTAAATTTTGAATGATGCATTGTTAAATCTATGCCTTTTTCTTGTTATAATTGACTATTGAAAGTAAAATATAAGACATGAATTAGATATGATTGGTGATGTGTAATATCATGTATGTTAATAAGAATGTAAATGTGGTGACATGTAAGGAGAAGCATCATGTCTAGGTGATGCAAGCACGAAAGGCTAACGGGTCAAGAGGAGGCGAGGAAGCGACCATGAATATGGAGACTCAAGGTAAGTGATTCCAGAACGAAATTTATTATTATATAGTAAGTTTTAATTGCAAGAAGGATGGGAATCATGAAAGAATGGGTAAGTAATAATAGAACAAAAGTAAGTAAGGTCGTATCGGGTAATATGTGGATTAGTTATGAAAGAGAACTCTTGTTAAGTTCAAACGGGTCAACATGTAGAAAGTAATGTATTGGATGTGGATTTTGGATGTTGTGGTAGGGGAACCATGTAAGAATGCTAGGTAATGATAGTATAAAGGTAAGTATTGTTGTAGCGGGTAAAAAGTAGTTAACTATGTTAGAAATAACTCGGTGACATCAAACTGGTCAAAATAGAGAAAATATGATAAAAGTATAGATTTGATTATTGGGACATGGGGTTAGGTGTTATAATGATTTTGGGGGATTGGAATAATGTTATTTTATGATTCGGGGGCTGGCCAACGCTCTATGTTGCTATCTACACGCCAGCCGACGCTAACAGTCCCGTTTCTTCGTTTTTCTTTGATTCCGACCGTAGACCCATTCCCAGGCCCCGCTAAACTTATGTAATGTACCCAACCTTACCAAATAGTTTTGTGAGGTAAGGGTGAGTATAAAACTCATATTTAAGCTCCCGAAATGTAACCAAAACTCATTAAAGAATGTTTATGAGGTACGGGTAAGGATGGTGCGTGTATGCAAGTATGTGCGGGAATGAAATAAGTATGTAGGAATGTATGAATAAATTTAATTTCATATTAGAAGATGGACCCTATTAGTAAGCATGAACAGAAATGAGTATACGCGTAGGTTGGTATGTACGAGACTTTTATGTATAGTAGTTTATGGCTAAAAATTGTAAGTATGAATATGTGACAATGTAAGTTGCATGTAAGAGTTTGTATAGAGGGGTAGGTGTATGAAGTAGGATTTATTATACTTGAAGAGTTGGATTAGATAATGTGTACGCGTGTTATTGAACCATATGTATTCGAATGAGTGAGCCTTATATGTATGTATGTACGTATGTATGTATGTATGTATGCATGTATGTATGTATGTATGGATGTATGTATGTACGTATGTATGTATGTATATGTGTGTGTGTGGTGTTAATATACATGAGTATTAACGATGCTAACTGGGTTGCCTTTGAGAATGCTAAGAAATGCAGGTACATTATTGTTGACTCATTGAAGATTAAACACCGAGATGAAATGCTTGAATTAAGAAAGATAATCGAATGGAATTTATATGAGGATAGAATGCGACATGATCCTATAATTATGAATCTTAGATTATACATAATGTCACCAAGTACTAATGATGTGAATGTATGTGGTGAATGCAGGTTGTACGGAACTATGGATCATCATCATGAAGGACAAGTAAGTAAAGATCGAGATAAAGAGACATGGATTGTATGGAAGGGATGGTCATGTAGTTTGTATTAGCATGTTATATTTGATACATTAATGAAGGAAGAATGATGTAATTCTTGTGAAGGAGTCTCTTTAAACAATTTTCAAGTATATTAGAACATTTATAACGAAATAAATTTTATGGTATGTATTTCTGCTATGTCTTTTCGGTTAAAACGTGTTTGGGTCTTACAAGTTAGGAAAGTGTTACATGTAATGCACGACTATCCTTGTATGTACGGCCCAGGTCCTAACACATTATAATAATACAAGAAGTGTTGTATACATTACCTTTCACGCTACTTTTATGAATTTTATTAACAAATGCGTATACCACTTTGGGTACCCACAAAAACATCTTTGGCCCACAACGATGGTACAAGAAGTCTGGATCTCCAAGGCTCGTCACGTTAAAGTGCACAACCGGATCTACCTCATTCACTTACCTGTCTTAGCCAATATCTATTCGTGTAACTTGTACAAAGCAGTTTACATATGCACAAATTGTAAAACGATTGAACTTCAAACAAACGGCCCAAGGTCATTTAGATTAACATCATAACAGGTATTCAACCTCCAATAGGTTATACCATCAAAACATGTTTAATAAACACAACTACAACAAAGCATAGTAATTAACAAATTGTCCCAAAAGTGTTACAAAGCCACATGGCCAATCCACGACATACAAACCAGTCTGATGTCGATTCTCAACGGTCCATTTTTTCGCTTGGACCCACGCCCCACCAGTTGTAGCTCCAGCACCTGCATCTTCGTCTCCCAACATAGTGCGCAATACAGCCACAACTACCCCCTTTCGAGACAATTTTCAATCACCTTTAGAATCCTAAACTCCAGATTATCGAATCTTTACGCTTGTTACTGAAATGAGTGGCACAATCTGTCTTGAATAGCTTAAACTCGTGGTCGGATCTTTCTTCAAGCCCAAAGGCTAAACCTTCAGCAAAACCATCTTTCCGACCATTATCATATGTTGTCCCGTCAAGGTCGAACATGTACTTCGCTAGTTAATCAGAAGTCATCAACAAGGCTGCAAGCTATAGATAAGAGGACACAGAAAGTCAAGTGAAGAATACAAAGAAACATTGAAGGGAAGTGAGAAAGAAGACAAAACAAGAGTGCTGACCAAAGGTGTCCCACGATTAATAAGCCATTTACAATACTGGCCCAACTTGTGCGCCACCATCTCAGCAACTTCAGTATGAGCCTTGTGTTTGAAAACCTACTCTTCCAACACAACAACCTGCACCAAAGCTTCATCACGCTCTTTGTGAGTTGCGCTTGCTTGGGTATCCTTTCACCACATTTTCTGCTTCCAATTCTTTGGACGTGCTCGCAATGCAACAAGGTCAACATTTTTCTCCTCAACATTCAAGGACATACAAGTAACTTCTTGGTCATTCTTCTCACTAACCCCTTTCCATTGCAACCCTTCCTCATGAGCAACTTTTAACTCCCATTTTGATTTGGCACACGCCACAGTTCACTCCTAATGTTGATCAACATTAAGTTTGTGCTCCTTAGCCAACTTCTCTTCAGCATCTGTCACCCGCCAATGTAAACCCTTTTCCTCAGAATTAAACTTTTCCCTTGCAGCGACAAACCCTTTATTCTAAACTTCAAAGTCAACAATCTATTCACCCATCCATCTCCATTCACGAACAATCTATTGGTTGGTAGAAAAGAAGTTAGCACCATGTTGCAAATGAGGGTCCAACAACCTCCAGCGATCTCTGCGCTTCTGATACAATCGTTCAGCAGGTGGTAGGGACATGGAATAGAATTCATGATAGTTCTGCAAATTGTCCATGCGAGAACCTTGAACAAGCGACCAGTTAGAAGTATGGGGCAAGTTATCGCATGAAGGGATGTGTGCCATCCAAGGCTCACCAGTCTCCTTTCTCCCAGAGCCAGTACCACCTTGACCTCCTGAATAACCACGCCGTTCGACCTCGCCAACAGACGGTGCACAACGGGTCTATTGAGTAACTGGAGGTGTCTCGCTCGATTCCACATCTGTCTCTAGACCCTCCACCCTCTCTCGAATGTTCACTCCGGGGAGAGTGATCTTCAATCCTTCCCCACCTGCCACAACCTCCACATCCTCTTTTGGACCTTTACCCTTGGCATCTTTAAGCATAACAGGTTCTTTACATGAGAGTCACCCAGAACTGCAGCAGGCGGTGACTCAAGGTCTGGAATCGCTGAAATATTGACAACGACATGTTTAGAATGATGAATAGTCACCTTTTGGGGTCTTGACCAGACACTTTCATTGAACCTGTACACATAAGATGACTTAATATTCATATCGACAACAATAAGCAAGATGTCTAAGCATTACAAGGAAAAGAAGTAACACCTTTCTTCTCAGCAGATTCAACAAACAATTCTTCCAGCTTATTGACAAAGTTCTTCTTCGTGAAAAGACTAAGATCCACCTCACCCTTGGACAGACGACGTCGGACCCCTCGGTTGGCCCATTAACTTCCTTTTCTTCATAGAGATGTTTAAAGAAGCCTCAGTGTCCAACTTACGTTTGGCAGGCAAACTCTTTCTCTTCCTTTCCAATATCTAGAGATGGTAGCTTGATCCTCACTAGCTTCTTCCTCAACATGCCTGACACCTATGTCCAATCCAGACAAGGTGTCAAAAACTATGACATAATCCAGGTATTGACGGTGAGGAGTAGGCTTATTGGTCTGCACACTCGATTGGTCCTTTAACTCTGGATTCTCATGAGCTGGCTCTTTGACAACAACTTCAGGTGTAACAACCACCGGTTCTACATCCACAGCAACACCGGTTCACCTGTTAACTTAGCGCCTAAACCTGCACGATTCTCACGTGACCGATGCACAAGACCGTCAGAAGAAGCAGTAGACTCTTTACTTGAGAGGAGAATAGTCTCTTCCCCTAAGGGAGGCATGACAGTTTGAGGTCTTGCCGGCACAAGGGAATGCGCACCTGTACGAGTATAATCATAGGCAACCAAACTTTCATCTGTAGGATGATGGAAATAATCCTTTATCTACTCCAATCAAGGAAGCTTTCCTTCCGCGAGTATCCGAGCAGCCATCCCACCCATGACTTTGGGATCCAAAGCATTCATCAACCCATACGCTGCGAAATAAATCCCACTCAACAATCCAACACATAGTTATATAAAAAAGAGAAAAAACAAAGTAAATAATAAAGTTCTTACATTGGTTTTTATACCCATAAGTAGGAGCATGCCTTGGGTGCCCACAATGTACTCATACCAGTCGTCACCAACGCCGTCTCAACAAGTTCAAGCATGACAATAGGCCGAGCAATCAAAGTCTTGTACCATTATTGGTTCACGTATGATATCATTAGCACTTTAGGAATGCTCTCATCTGGTCATCGGAAGTGCATTCAATAGATATCATACCACGATGGACGTAGAAGAACTTGTGCTTCCAATCGTGCAGTCTCTGAGGAGGATCCTTGCTGCAAGGCAACACATTCGCAGTGCGCGAGTTGAAAGAATAGAAACCAGCGGTAACGGAAACTTAATAAAAGACATTGAACATATCAATTGTCGGAATCAAGTTTTTTGCCCGACATAGGAAATCGAAGTGGGTAATTCGAGGCATGCCAACATGGCTGACTTGTGAAATATGAAGACCATATCTAGTAAGCACGTCACCAAGAAACTTCGTAATCAGCAAATGAAAGTTACCCTCCTTGAAGAATGCTGCATATAACATCATATATCCAGGGGAGAATAAACCGCCATACTACCAGGTGTAGGGAATTTGGCCCCCGAATTGGCCGGAAATTGAAAGTTCCGACAGATTTGTCGAAATTCGTCTTCTATCCAGTTAATCATCGCCTGATAAGCCCTTAATGGCTCCTTCGATTTCAATTTCTTCCCCTTACGAAAGCCCTCCGGCTTAGAAGAGGCTGACATGATGAAACTCAGGAATTGAGAGTAAAGATTGTAAGGCTCAAAGGATGAGATAAAAAGGAGGTGAAGAGATTCGTCAGAGAGAAGGTGGAAAGATATCCTTTGGAAGGGGTATCACGT
The DNA here is from genome assembly GCA_947069175.1 of Scalesia atractyloides. NCBI lineage: Eukaryota > Viridiplantae > Streptophyta > Magnoliopsida > Asterales > Asteraceae > Scalesia > Scalesia atractyloides. Next base: position 37,825,953 of record CAMTDV010000116.1, read on the forward strand.
CTGATATCATACCCATCGCATTTAATGCGATAGGGAACAACACTAGCAAGTGGGGAGTACCACCCAATGTGGGAACGACACGTCACACAAGGAAAACTGAAAAGTTGCCACTTTAGGGGGTGTGGCCACCACGCGCCTGACATCACTGTTAAAAGCTAGCTGTCACACTGACGTACCCCTGCAAAAGTGATTGTTACACTCACCGACGCGACAACGACTTCAACCTGCAGTGCTACAGTGACAGGCGTCGCCATTAGTCTCACCAACCACGAACACATGTGCTTAGTAGAAATCTTCACTTAGAAGAAACATTATTCACCATTTCCATGAGCCGATTTCCCTCAATCCTATACGCCATTTCATGCACCGATTTGGCTCACTTCTGTACGCCGTTTCCATGCATTGTTTCAGCTCACTTCTATACTCCATTTCCATGCGCTGTTTTAGCTCACTTCCATACGTCATTTCCATGCGCTGATCTGACTCATTCCCATACGCTGTTGTTGATACATATGTTTGCTGCCTGCGTCTACGAGTCGTGTCGATGTTTGTAATAGGTTTAATTAGGGTTGTAAACGAACCGACGTTCAATGAACAGTTCGTTAACCATTCGACAGGAAGTTCGTTTATGTTCGTTCGTTTAATAAACGAACGAACATGAACAAGAAATATCGTTCGATTAGTTAAATGAATGAACATGAACAGAGGTCTCATTCGTTCAATTGTGTTCGTGAACGTTCGGTAAGGTATTCATGAACGTGTTCGTAAACATTCGTTCATTGCATTCGTTTATGTCCACATGTTTGTGTTTTACTTAAAGATCTTTGTACTTTCATATATTTTATCTATACTTTTTATATTATTAAACTTTTATTTATTTTATTACCCTAACAATTAGAATAGGAAACCCTATTTACCTTATTTATGCACCATTTCCCTTTCTTTTCTCATTATTTACATCGACAAATACGATCGACCTCTGTTCCACAATAAGGGATTCATGTTCAAGTGCTACTCTCTGGGCCATCCACCTTCATCCTTTGTTGCGTTCGCCAAATATATTTGTGTTCGTGAACCATTCGTGAACAAGCTCATTTTCTTAACAAACGAACTCGAACATAAAATCTTGTTCAGTAAGTGTTCATGAAGCGTTCGTGAACACATTTATTTCCTTAACGAATGAACACGAACAAGGCCTCATTTGTGTTCGTTTACAGCCCTAGGTTTAATGTTAGATTTTGATATTGTATGTTCACTTCGTACGAAGTTGACCAGTTCCATTTGTACGAAGTGAGACTTACGTTCGTACGAAGTTAGATGTCTATATATAGGTTCGTGGTTTTTGGGTCTGTAACTGTTTTGCAAACGATAAGGCGAAGCCCTTTCGGTTTGTTTCCAGATTTGTAATTGTTACAAGTTGAATGAAACGATAAATTGAAAAGTAATCTGTTTTTTACTTGTCACTAATCTAACATGAATTTCGCTAATTTTGGACTATCAGAGTCTAGGGGCCTAATATGAAGACAAAGAACAAGGTTCAACAATCTCACACTTCTTTTCTACTCATTTTTCACTCTTTTTATCAACGAAAAAGATACTATGTTCGAACGAAGTGGTGCCTTCGCTCGAAGATAAAAATTCTAAAAACTCGACAGTAAATCCGTACGAAGATAGTTTTTTAAAAATTTGGGTTTTTTCTTCGCACGACGATAGATCTTATAAGTTTGGTTTTACCTCAGTACGAACTTAACTAAGTTGTGTTTTTCTAATTGTAGTTCGTACAAGGCTACCTTCGCACAAGGTTATCTTTGTACAAAACTGTTTTTGTTCAAAATTTTTTACGAAATGGAAAACGAATTCTAAAACGCCTTTGCCAACTACAGCCACAACATCAGTCGTTCAAAACTTAAACCTTGATAACGAGATGGGAACGATGAGATAACCACCTAAATTGACAAAACCAACTAACATTTTGAAAATTGGGTGCAAGCAAATTACTTAGAGTGCTGGTATGCATTTGAAGAAGGGTAAAATGTTCCCACTTGAGAGAACGGACTAGAAAAGACTATCATGTAGTTTTCTCTAGGTGAAACAAAAAAGTTCACACGAGAAAAGAAAATGATGAATATTTTTCAACAAGCTGTGAAAGAAGATATCTTCACATTGCTACAACATGAAGGCTATGCGCAATCAATCAGGAACGCACTGAAAGTCAAATTTCAAGGTAGTACACTGATGATGAAGAGTAAGAGGACCTTGATCAAAAAGGAGTTTGATATTTTCACTGCATTTAAAAGCGAATACATGAAGCAGATCATTGAAATATATTGCCATCTACTGGTTAAAATGAAATGGTTGAGTATTCGTAAAGAGAGTGAAGAACTTGTTGATAAGTTGGCCGACGCCTTACTGGAAGGAGAATGGTCGACTTACTTGACTATTTTAAAGAACAGTTCGGAGTACAACATTGGAATGAGTCTATCAAAGTTCATTGAAAAACTTGAAGGACATGAACTAGAATTGCAAAAAATGGCTAAAACAAGAAATTCTCATGCTCAACATGATGTGAATTTGTATTACAAAGGGAGTACGATAGTCAATAATCAGAGGCCAAAGATTTAGACTGCATTTAGTGTAGATAATTCTTCAAGTGCTTCTTCAAATCATTCAAGCAGTGGTAGCGGGTTTCCCTCATTTCCAAGTTTTGATCCAAATACACCACAGACACCTCAATCTTCTCAGAGTTCGAACAATTACAATAGCCAAAATAGCCAGAACAATAGAAACAACTAGAATAAGCGAATCCTGCAGTGCAATATAGTTGTAAATCTTGATAATGCTCAAGACTTTACGAAGACTACTACCAAACAGCACACGGCTTTACTTGCCTCAGTCTTGGAATCATATGAGGCCTGGTTATGGGAAAGATCGGTAATCCGAATATGACAAAGGAGCATTACGATCAGATTGATCCGGGGGAGTTGGAGCTCATTGATATTAAGTGGTGTATGGCTAGCATTATTCAACGAGCTCAAAGATTTATGAAGATAACTAGAAGAAATAGTCTGGGTGGTCCGGATGCAAAACTGGGATTTGACAAGTCAAAGGTTACATGCGTTAAGTGAAAAGAGAAAGGCCATTTTAAACGAGAGTGTCCGAATCGAGAAGTACATGGAAACAGAATCCATTCAGTGACGATTACTACAAGAAAGCAATTTACCACCGAACTTTTCCACAACCTCAGGGTACAACAAAGCTTATACAAATTGAGGATGGTTCGACGAAATCTAAAGATAAAGTTCTTGTGGTCACTCAAGAAGATGAATGCTTTAACTAGAATAACTACATTCTGAAGACCGAAAGTTTGGCACTTCTAGTGCACTTCTAGCAGAAATCACTGAGGAACCTGAACGAACTGTCGAAGAAGTGATCAAAAAAATTTCTAGCGAAAATTATGCTGAAGTCACCTTTGATGAAACTCCAGACGAAGATTCTGATGCATACTACTATGATCAGATTGCTGAAGAGGATATTTTTCACAATGCTTTTAAATCTGTCATTCCACCTGACGTTTATAAATCTTTTGCAGGTTTCTTGGAGGTTCAAGCCAATATCAAATCACATAGATTGATGAAGAAACAAAATCTGAAGAAGAGATTATTGATGTCACTAAAGAAATGAACATTGAAAACCTCAAAAGAGATTGCCGATAAAGCTATGATGGCAAAACTACAAGAGGTAGTCTCTAAAAAATTTCACGAGGGTATGAATGAGTCGGTCAAAGAGGAGGGTAAGAGTGAGAAGACAGAAATCGAAAAACAATGCATGAAGTGCTTGGAGCCATGCAAAGAGTGTTCTGAAAAAAATGAAAAATTTAAAGAACTTAAAAAATACACTAATAACCTGTCTAGTGATCTAAAAGAGACTAAAGAAGCTTATGATAAACTGAGCAAAACTAATAACCAATACCGAGATGCTAGTCGGGAAGATAATGCTAAACTTTCAAAGCTCAAAGCGACGGTCATGGATAAACAAATGGAAGTAAATATTTGTATAGATTGCTAAATTAAAAAGTGAACAAGAAGCTATTTGGATTGAATCGGAATGGGTTAATAAGTTGCTGTTCAGTTATTCGACAACATCTTATGTGATTGATCACATTCTTCCTAAAATAACAGAAAAAGATAAAACGAAAGAGAATGTGAATAGTTATCAAAACAAAGGTCTGGGTTATAATCGAGTTCCACCCCCGATGTGGAACAGGTATTACAGAAAAAAGCCTGACAGGGTGGAAAAGGCACTTAATTTGAAATTGAAAACTGAAAAGAAAGAAGAGTTGCCTGAAAACATCGATGTAACCTATACCAAGATAGAAAATGACTGTGAGTCAGATGTGGTCAAATACGTTGTTGAAAATGTCTTGTGAAATGACAGTGAAAGCACTGATTTTGAGATGCTCAATCTAACTTGGAAAAAATGAGTTCAAGCTCATGTTCTGAAAATGACGACAACTTTCACAAGAATTATATCCCAAAATCAGAACATAGTTTGAATGATGATCCGAATATTGTCATGTATAAAATGAACGGATCTGACAAGCTATATTTTGATGATGAATTTCCGATTCAGAACGTGAACCTGAACAAAGTTGACAAAGTGTTCAAGTTGATAGAAGTTGAGATGTCTGAACTTGGGTACAGGACTAAAGAACAAAGATTTTCAAACTTTAAACGTGATAAATCTTACTATTTCAAACCTAAAGGATCTTATAACAAACAAAGGAATATTATCATGAGAGGAAGGGTTTAGGGTATGTTAAGAACTATGACAACAGGTTTGGAAAATCAAAGTTTTCAAAGAATATCAAATTTTTTTGGCACAAGTTCAGAAAGCGAAAAAGAGAAGTTGTCAAAAGAACAGTCAAACGAAGATTTTTTTTGCTGAAAAAAGACAACGTGAACAGGTTCAGAGATCCACTATCGGAACAGATAGTCAGAAATGCTTTAAATGCAACCAGGTTGGGAATATCACAAGATGATGTCCACAAAATACCTCTAATCCTGTTTATGGTGTCAAGAAAACTTCAGAGGATGTAAAACAGAAATCCCCAATGTCTGTTCCTACTCATATTTTAAAACAAAACAACGAATCAAAAAATGATGTGAAACGAGCAAACTTTAACGTTTCAAATAAAAAGACTGGTGAATCATCATTTAAAATGGATTAAAAAGATTCGAAATATTATTCCAGAAATGCATTTCCAAAATATCAAACTTGGGTGATTAAATCAAAAGCATAATTTTGTAGTGGTCAAAACATATGTTCTAACTATGATTAATCAAAAGATTGATAAAAAATTGAACAAATAAGAATGAAAGTATTTGTGAATCTACCTATGAAAACCCACCCAAGACCGTTAAGGCTTGGGTCTCGCTATTCAAATAATCGTTTAAGTGTATGTGCAAGGGCTCCCAAGATCAATTATTTCCAAGTGGATTATGGATAGTGGAGCGTCCCGGCACATGACGGGGATGTTGGCTCTCTTATACGATGTCAAATCTATCCGAGGGGCTACGTCAGGTTTGTAGGGAACCAAGGTGGGAGAATAGTAGGTGAAGGAATTCTAACTAATGGTGTGGTGTCGTTTGATATAGTCAACTACATAGCAGAGTTAGAGAACAACTTACTAAGTATTTCCCAGATTTGTGACAAAAAATTCACAACACCCTTGACTGATCAAGAATGTCTCATTCTAAAGCTAGGGTTCCTTATACCAGAGGAGTGGATCTTGATGTCCGATCCCCGAGAAAGTGACTTGTATGTATTAGACATGAGCGTCGCAATAACAGCGACTAAATCCGCGCAATGTTTTGTATCCAAAGCAATAGAAAAAGAATCCATCATGTGGCATAGGAAGATGGAGCATATTCATCTCCGAAAAATGAATTTCTTAGTACACAACAACCTAGTGGAGGGGATCAAATTAAACAGTTTTCACTTGAATGACGACTTCATAAGTTGCAAAAAGGGTATACAACACAAAAAGTCGCATCCACAGAAGCTCCTGAACTCAATCAAGCTCCCACTAAAGAGACTACACATGGATCTCTTTGGACCGGTCAATGTTCAAAGTACCTCAGGAGATCTATATTGTCTCATTGTTACTTACATTATTCAAGATTTTCGTGGGTGATGTTCTTGGAAAGCAAAGATGAAACTTTTGAGAGTTTGATGATCTTGTTCTGGAAATAGGAGAACCTGTACCACTTACCGATTAGTCGCATTAGAAGTGACAACGGTACATATTTCAAGAACAATCGGATGTTAGAGTTTTGCAACGCGAAAATTTTGCATGAATTCAGTGCACCATACATCCCACAACAAAACGGTGTAGCTGAACGCAAAAACAAAACCCTAATAGAGACAGCAAGAACCATGCTCGCCGATTCAAAACTGCCAATTAGCTTTTGGAGCGAAGCCGTGGTATCTGCTTATTATACATTGAATAGAGCGTTGACAGTAAAGCCTCACAAGAAAACATGTTTCGAGTTACTTAATCAGCGAAAGCCGAACCTAAAGTATTTAGAACCATTCGGGTCACCATGCACGGTAATCGATGCAAATGGCAAATTCGGGGCTAAATCAATGGAAGGTTTCTCAATGGGATAAGCTAGTCCACTACTAATAGTATATCTTCCTAGCATAAACTGGGTGATTGAAGCTCAGAACATAGATTGTCAACATTACACATCTCCAACACAAAAACCCGGAGATTCTTGGTTGCTCAATTATGAAAGTCTCTGGGATTCCTTCGAGCTACCATCTGAACCGATAGAAGAGGAACTTTTAATTCTTTATCAACAACAGCAAGCTTTATCACAAGAACAAGTTCCTAGACCGCTTGTGATTACTCAAACACGTGTTGGTACTAATGATGAAGAAGTAGGTCCTAGTATTCAACAGTCAGAATCACAGACTGCTTGAACAAGTGATCCCACAGCTGATCAAGAGACGAATGAACCTGCTCCCACGTTTGATCAATCCGATGATTCTGAATCAGATGTTGAATTGACATATGATAATGACGGATCTACTTCCGATGATGGTGCAAATCAGATTGAAAGTTTACTAAACAATCAAGTTGAGGGTCCAAGTGCTCAGAATGAAGCAGGCGCTGATCAAAATATCACAAATCTGGAACATGAAGTGAGCGTTTCGAACGAAGTTATGTCGAGGACAATGTCGTACCACCCATTAGAAAATATCATTGGAGAGTTGAGTCTAGTGTCAAAACGTGAAATTAGATCAATCAGGATCTTAGTTGTTTTTATACTAATGTTGCACCTTTACAAAACACGGTCTCATATAGATGTTTTATTTTGTAGATTGAGCCAAAAATGTACAAGGAAGTTCTCACAGAAGAAAGCTAGGTGAAGGCAATGCAGGAGGATCAATTACAGTTGAAAAACTCGGTGTGTGGAAACTTGTTGATCTACTAGATGACCACAAAAAAGATAAATACTAAGTGGGTTTTCAAGTGCAAAAGAGATGATAGAGGAGTAATTGTTTGAAATAAAGCTCGCCTCGTTGTTCAGGGATTTCATCAGCAAGAGGGAATAGACTACACTAAAGTCTATGCTCCCGTGGCTAGATTGGAAGCAATCCGCATCTTCCTCGCATTCGTATCATGGAAGGGATTCAAATGTACCAATTGGATGTTAACCACCGGGATTTTTTGATCTGATACACAAAGACAAGGTTTATCTACTAGATAATGCGTTATACGGCTTACACCAGGCCCCGAGAGCCTGATACGATACGCTCTCTCAACATCTTCTGGATAACGGTTTTACCAGAGGAACAGTAGACAGTACCCTCTTCACACGGGATGCACTAGGACACATCTTGATTGTACAAATATAAGTGGAGGACATCATATTCTGTTCGACCAAGGATGTGCGGTGCAAAGACTTTGAAAGAGTCATGAAAAATAAATTCGAGACGAGTTCTATGGGGGAGATGAAGTTCTTTCTGAACTTCAGGTCGATCAATTGCCTGATGGAACCTTTATACATCAGACGGAGTATGTGAACGACGTTTCAGAGGAATTCAAGATGTCCGAATCATCACCAATATCTACTCCATTAGCTCTCGATCATGGCATCAGACCAGATACAGCTGGAGTGAAGATTGACGAAACTTTGTATCGTTCGATGATTGGCTCTTTGATGTATCTGAAAGCATCATGCCGGATATCATGTATCCAACATGCCTCTGCACACGCTACCAGTCAAGTCCCAGAGTGTCGCATTGGTTGATCGTCAAAAGGATCCTTTGATACCTGAAAGGTTATCCAAGCACTAGCTTGTGGTATCCACATACCGACGACTTCAATCTCGTAGGATACTCCCACTATCACTTTGGGTGTTGCAAATTAAATTCTAAATCTATAAATGCTGGTTGCCAGTTGTTTAGCACGTGATTAGTAACATGGCAATGCAAGAAGCAAACCAAAGTCGCTCTCTCTACTTGTGAAGCAGAATGCGTTTCAGCTTCCAGTTGTTGTTCCCAAATCTTGTGGTTACAACAACATATGAGAGACTATGGATTACAGTTTCTGATACGCCTATATATGTAACATAACAAAAAATCCGGTTCAATACTCTAAAACTAAACACTTTGAAATACGACATCACTTATCTGCGACTGCTACGAGACAAAGTTGATTCGTATTGAAAAGATCCACACTAATGAACAGAAAGCCGATTTTTATACAAAACCGTTTGACAGAGCAAAATTCAAATATCTTTTGAATCTGACGTCAGGGAGGACACAGAGATTGAAGCCGAGATGGATGACGATTTGACGTAATCCTCATCGGCTTGTCAAGTTTTTAGGTTTCAAATTTATTTGTTTAAAAACAAAATCCAAAAATATGTTTTTGATTTTAGGGTGAGAAATATGTTGTGGAAAATATAAAAACATATAAACATTAAAAATGTACAAAAACATTAAAAACACAAAAAGAGTTTTGGGTAAAAAGAAGAAATGATAGTAAATCAGTAGGCTATCACAGTATGCTAAAGAAATGTAGTATTAAAAAGTGTTTAATCAGGTCTCACTTATGATCTGCTAGTAGACTTTGCACATTCAGTAAATTGTTTTCGAGATATAAACATTAAGGAAAACTTGTTAAATAACATCGCTCGGATATGTGGTCTTCGTACACCAAAATTTCATTTGAGAGATTACCAGATTCTGAGATACTAGGTTTTTATAGATAATTAATATCTAGGGTATTATACAAGTTCTTTTGATTTTGCGTAAGCAATGGCCTAGAACTTGTAGAATACTTTTGCTTTTAAACCTTTAAACTACATCAAATTGAAAGTATCAAGATCTGACAGTTGCAGTTAAAAGATTCCAAAATATGGAACACCACTTTTAAGTCGAGCCTTCATCTCTTTGTCTGTATGGTGGTACTAACCTGAGCTCTCAAGGCCTCGCACAACCCAGATAAAAATATCAGTTACATATATTCACCTTAAGATGAAATCCAGGAAATCTTGATACGAGAGTATATTCTAAGGTGGGAAACACTATTAAGTCAAGTTCTAAGACATCTAATACCAGATCTTGAAACAGTTGAGAAATGTGTAGAGGTTTAAGTGGATCAGTATATTAACAATCTAAGTAAATTTGTTTAGAATTTAAATTTTAATCAAGATCAACGGTACTTGATAAGTTTCAAAAACTGATATGATCTTCTTACACAAACTCACAAAGAATGTCTTTAAATATGTTTGTACATAGCTATTTCATTTCAGAAAAACTCAAAAAGATTTTCAGTGTGTTTTAGCATAAACTTTGGGAAAATCAAAAAGATTTTATTTTTATCTTAGTTTCGACTGCCGATGATGGAAAACTGATCTTCAAAATCTGAAGTTGCTGATTGCTGACTGAATATGGAGAACAACGGGTTGGGAGTTTATTTGAAATGAGAAAATGTTTTGAAATGATCAAAAGTTCATTAATTTGAAACTTAAAATTATCTAAGAACGTCAGTTTGTTCACAAAAGTGGTCAACCAAGGTCATTAACTTAGACTTGGTAGACAAATCAGTTAACCAGGGTCATTAACCTGGACTTGGTCAACTGAGTGGGTCATTAAACTAGTAAAATGTTCAAAAAATTGAAAGTTTTGAAAGATAACGTTATCTTCACCCGAAGATAGATGTTTTATCTTCGCACGAAGATAAAGATCTACCTTCGTATGAAGATAAGACTGAATACTATATAATGCTCAACTTTGCATGAGGATAACATTCACTGTATCACATTTCTCTCCGCACGAACTAAAACTTAAGAGATTTTGCAATTTAGATGATGAAGTGTTGTCCAAATATACATTGTAGTGGTTGGTTTGCACACTACTAACAATGGTTAAGGTATAAAATTGGACAAATTTGGACTTAAAATGGACTTGTCGGGTGTATACTTAAAAATGTAGATCTAGGACAAATGAATCATTGAAACTTAAAATTGATCATGTAAATGGGATAATTTGTATTGTTAGTCCTTGATTTAATCATCAATTTCATTAAAATCATGCGAAATTAGCGTTTAATCTTAACTATTTGTACGAAGTGAACTACCTTCGTACAAAGGTAGAATCCTACCCTCGCACAAAGGTAACTAAGCTTTGAATGCTATAATTCACCCTTGAACGAAGATAGAATCTTTTTGGTCAAAATGTAAGTCTATATTCGTACGAAGTGAAATATGTACCTTCGTACAAAACCAACTTCGCACCAAACTTTGGTATTTTTGATCTTTTGACTACGTGTTTGATTTTATTGTGTTTTTGCAGAAAAAGTCAACGACGTTCGAGCCTAAACACAACATATGTTATGTACTGGATAAGTCAATTCCAGAGATCAAACCATTTGAAGAGATTCTAGATTTTGTGGATCGTCTACCAATCAAGAATGCATTAACTAATCAGCACAAGGCTTGTAGATCTCACGTTCAGAGATTTTGGGATCACACGAAATTCATTCTTAGTCCACCTGCAATACAATCTTTTGTCAGGATCGGAAACGAGGATAAGGAAGTTTTGATTACAGAAGCGCTGATCAGGAGAGTATTAGACTTTAAAGATGAAGATAGTTATCCGATTTCCTTTTCCTTTTTTCCGATCCTGACAAAAGATTGTATTGCTGGTGGACTAAGAATGAATTTCGTGTGATCCCAAAATCTCTGAACGTGAGATCTACAAGCCTTGTGCTGATTAGTTAATGCATTATTGATTGGTAGACGATCCACAAAATCTAGAATCTCTTCAAATGGTTTGATCTCTGGAATTAACTTATCCAGTACATAACATATGTTGTGTTTAGGCTCGAACGTCGTTGACTTTTTCTGCAAAAACACAATAAAATCAAAAACTTAGTCAAAAGATTAAAAATACCAAAGTTTGGTGCGAAGTTGGTTTTGTACGAAGGTACATATTTCACTTCGTACGAATATAGACTTACATTTTGACCAAAAAGATTCTATCTTCGTTCAGGGTGAATTATAGCATTCAAAGCTTAGTTACCTTTGTGCGAGGGTAGGATTCTACCTTTGTACGAAGGTAGTTCACTTCGTACAAATAGTTAAGATCAAACGCTAATTTCGCATGATTTTAATGAAATTGATGATTAAATCAAGGACTAACAATACTGATTATCCCATTTATATGATCAATTTTAAGTTTCAACGATTCATTTGTCCTAGATCTACATTTTTAAGTATAAACACCCGACACGTCCATTTTAAGTCCAAATTTGTCCAATTTTATACCTTAACCATTGTTAGTAGTGTGCAAACCAACCACTACAAGGTATATTTGGACAACACTTCATCGTCTAAATTGCAAAATCTCTTAAGTTTTAGTTCGTGCGGAGAGAAATGTGATACAGTGAATGTTATCCTCGTGTTGAAACTTAAAATTGATCATATAAATGGGATAATCAGTATTGTTAGTCCTTGATTTAATCATCAATTTCATTAAAATCATGCGAAATTAGCGTTTGATCTTAACTATTTGTACGAAGTGAACTACCTTCGTACAAAGGTAGAATCCTACCCTCGCACAAAGGTAACTAAGCTTTGAATGATATAATTCACCCTTGAACGAAGATAGAATCCTTTTGGTCAAAATGTAAGTCTATATTCGTACGAAGTGAAATATGTACCTTCGTACAAAACCAACTTCGCACCAAACTTTGGTATTTTTGATCTTTTGACTAAGTGTTTGATTTTATTGTGTTTTTGCAGAAAAAGTCAACGACGTTCGAGCCTAAACACAACATATGTTATGTACTGGATAAGTCAATTCCAGAGATCAAACCATTTGAAGAGATTCTAGATTTTGTGGATCGTCTACCAATCAAGAATGCATTAACTAATCAGCACAAGGCTTGTAGATCTCACGTCCAGAGATTTTGGGATCACACGAAATTCATTCTTAGTCCACCAGCAATACAATCTTTTGTCAGGATCGGAAACGAGGATAAGGAAGTGTTGATTACAGAAGCGCTGATCAGGAGAGTATTAGACTTTAAAGATGAAGATAGTTATCCGATGGGCTATTCAGAGAGGATGGTTAAAGGGTGTTTCTACAGAATGGGATACAAAGGGCACGTGAATGAGTCAAACTTCAGCAAAGCTTATTTTAGCAGGCCATACAAATTCTTTGTGGATTCAGTTATACATGTGCTAAGTCATCGCAAAGGAGGTTTTAATGTACTTTTAGATTATCAGATATGCATGATAGCAGCTTTATCGTTAAATTTTCCATACAACTTCACGAAAGTCATTTTCAAGCAGATGAAGACCAATATTGTTAGATAAAAATTCATACAATATCCTCGTTTTTTCAGATGATGTTGGAGGATCAATTTCCTGATCTTGTTAAAGATGAAGAGGATGAATTGGTGTTAGAGCATATGTCAAACTTGTCGTTAATACTTTAAATCAGTATCTAAAACAAACGACAGAACCGGTTTGAAAGAAGTTCTTTTGGGCGATAAAAGATGAGAATTATGTTGCACCGTCGAATGACAAATGGAGAAAAGACGAGAGTAATTCAGATAATGATGAAGAAGCTCGTCTAACATTCCAAAGAGAAGCAGTTAGTATGCAAAAGAATATAAGAAAAAGAAACAGACAGCTAAACAAAAAGAGCGTCAAAGAAAGCTGCTACTATGTTAGTTGATGAAGATTCAGATGATGAGGTACATGTTGAAACAGGAAATGTTGAAGGTGAGTTTTCTCTTCTACTTCAGATCATGAAAAAGGTGGAAATGAAGCTGATTCTTAAGAGACAGATAATGATCCACCAGTGTATGTGAATGATCCAAGAGCTATGGCTGATCATAAAGCATAGAAACATACATGAAAGAAATTTCGTGATGATGACGAACCATATGTGCCACCTAAAAAACCTAAAAGAGTTAAAAGCAAGCCAACATATGTTAGCAAGAAAATAACAGGGTTTCCTGCGGCAAAGAAATCAAGAAGAAAGTATTTGAAGTTGACAACTACTGGGGCTGGTCCAGTAGTTCATGAGAAAGAGACACCTACTATTAATGTTGAAGCTGAAGTTGTTATACCAATTGAAACTCCACCATCACCTTAAATAACACAACCACTATCGCAAAATAGACAACCATCACCACCACGACATACATCGCCACCTAAACAACCAACACCACAAAAACAACAGTCAACTCCTCGATCTTCAACTAGACGTCAATCTACATGAGAAGCTGATCATATCTTTGGCGATGATTTCAATTTTCCAAACTTCTCAACAATGGATCCTGTATATCTTGATTTTCTTGATGATCATAATGAACAAAACATAAGAGATTTGGAGAACAGTGTCAAGTTTTTGGGGAGCGATTGAAAGCATATAGAAGCTGTTATTGCTAATCTTGTGTCAAATAACGAAAGATTGCGTAGAGTTACAGAAGATTTATAAGCTGACAGACTAAGAAAAGATAAAAAGCTTGACATGATTCAGAGAGTATTGTAGAAAAAGCTGGGTATTGATTTCGAAGCTGAATTTGATCTGATCGAAATTGAGGATGCTAAAGAAAGAGCTGCTGAAAGAGCACGCAAGGTTGAAGCTGAAGTTGTAGCTGAAGGCAAGGCAAAAGAAAAGATAGATGATGTTCCAATTGTTGCTCCTAAGCCAGAGCCAGAAATTGACATTTCTAAGTTTGTGCTTACTGGTGACGTTGTTCATGTTTCGTGTCACTCAGAGAAACAGAAACTATTAGAGAAAAGGAGAGCACAGGAAAAAGAGAAAAAGGCTGAGGACGATAAAGAGGATGACGATGAAGAGGATGTTAATAATGCTGATGATAAAGATAATGATGATAAGGGTGATGATGATAACACTCAAGGTGGAATTGGGTTGGTGGTTTACTAAGCTGAAATCGTTGATTTCTTCAATTATGATGATTTACTTAATGACAATGTTAATCATGAATGATTCTCAAAGAGAGGGGGAGAAGAAGGGTTATGTGAACGAAGAAGAGTATTTAGGAATTCTCACAGACGTTATTCCTCTAACGGTTGTTCTTGTAATACAACACAAAATGATCTATCTGGAGCATGGCGTAGAAGAAGGTGAGTTTGTTCATAACTACACAAAGGAAGAAATTGCTCAGATGTTGGGTGTTGATGAGAACTCATTTGAATTTGAATTTGAATTTGAAGAAGATCTGAATAACATAAGTATTGCAAAGCCGAATGATTATGTTTATCGATATGTTGAGGATGCATATAACTATGATAATGTTATCGTGGAGGATGATTCTGATGATGAAACGGTAAAATATACTTGTGAAGGAACAAATGACTTCCAACATTCCAAGAGATGTTTAGCGAAGAAACGAATGATTTACTGAAGAGAAAGGTTGAAGAGACATTGAAAGATGGCAATCTTCCGAGGCGTTTAAGTAAAGAAGAAATTATGGAAGCCAGGAAGACATGGTTTAGAGATATGCCGAAAGAAAGGAAATTCTGATGACTGTTAGCGTTTTTCATTCGAGATCAAGACAAGTCGTTAGGAGATATTCTAAGTTGGGGTTGGCTACCTGAGTTGAATGTGTATGCTATCAAGAGAGAATTCAGAGTTCAATGCTTCTGATATTTATTTGATATTCGAACTTTGCGATGGTGGGATGTTGAAGATTTATGTCATGCATCAACTATCAAATGAAGTTTCATGATCAAAAGTTACGAAAGTTGATTAGATTCGAAGCTACACATGGTTTTCTCAATTGGCGCCACATATTCCTAAGAAGATTGTGAAGATCGATCCAGTTACGAAAGAGAAACCCCACATATTCCTAAGAAGATTGTGAAGATCGATCCAGTTACGAAAGAGAAAGATGTGATGTTGATTGTGAAGCTGCCACATGCAATGAAGAATATGCCGTTAATGAAGATTGAACAAGATTTCAGTGAATTCTTCAAGTGGTGGCAATATGATATTGAAACTGGTGAAGCTGTGATTGTTCTAAAGACAGGCGGATTATGGAGAACTGTCAGGATTTTAGATTTGATGTGGGTGGTAAATTGTCCTGAGAAGGATATAGAACGTTTATTCTATAATAAGATTTCTATAACAAGATTTGTTATGAAGCGAAAGAGAAAGTGCAAGCCAATGTTTGTTATGCACATGGTATTACTTTTGGAAAGACATGGAAGTCAAAGTAGAGAGAATTGGAAGGAAAGGAGTTCAGGAAAGAAATGAGGAAGGAAGAAAGAATTGATGAGAAGATAAAAACAGCATCTATTAGAAGATTTCAATTTATGAAGTGGGCTCCGCAACAGATCAAACGCCTATTCCTAGTGAAGAGTGACGGAAGTCGAGAAAGAATTTTTTCGGACATTAAAGTTAAAGTTATAAAGTTTTTGATGATTAAAGACAGATCGAAACAGCGGCAACACCCAAGGGGGAGTTTGTTGATACATATGTCTGATGTTTGCTGCTTGCGTCTACGAGTCGTGTTGATGTTTATGATAGGATTAATGTTAGATTTTGATATTGTATGTTCACTTCGTACGAAGATAGTATATTCAGTTCATACGAAGTTAGTTTGTTCACTTCGTACGAAGTTGATCAGTTTAGTTTGTACGAAGTGAGACTCAAGTCCGTATGAAGTTATATGTCTATATATACGTTCGTGGTCTTTGAGTCTGTAACAGTTTTGCAAACAATACAGCGAAGCCCTGTCGAGCTGTTTTTCTGGATGTATAAGTTTAAACATTGAATGAGAACATAGAATTGAAAAGTAATCTTGTTTTACATGTCACCTAATCTAATAAACGGATTCCGCACATGATTGGACTAGGTTAGTCATAGTTAGAACTAAGCATTTGGATCCTAGAAAGGACCTAACAAGTTCACATATGCTGACCCGAATCACTTGAACATGCGCCTTTTGAATATAAGAATCCTTATGAGTCAAGAGTCACTCCTAGCCGATAAACTCATCTAGAAGCCACACTGGACTGGGGGAGTTGAAGAGGTGGGTCCCAAACCGCGCGCGAGCACGCATTAGCGGGACCACACCACTCCAAAGACACGATTTTACCACACAAGACGATTTAGAAGTTTCAAGGAGAATACACCTGACGACAGAAAGATGCTCCTAGCAGACTAGGAAAGGCTGACAGATGGCACCAATCGTAAGACGCCAACACATGCCACAAGATCCTCACAAGGCAGCAAGAGACAGGCCGACAGCAGGTACAAAATGACGCTAAGCTAGAATGATTGTTCATACGCCACGTCACCTCTGGTACACGACCATATCTGGTCATGTCAGAGGGACAGATTGGGTTTCGTCCTGGTCGGACAACTGGCAAATACCCAGCTGGCTTCTCATCTCATTCACAAATCTCTGGCTATAAATAGAAGGCTTGACCTCCAGGTTTAAGGGTCCGTTTTCTTATTCTCTCACTCTATACACACACTTATATCCTCAAAGCTTATTCTCACGCTAGAGGGTGGTTACAAAGAGAACCCCCAACCTCTCCTCCTTGTAACGAGTTCATCGGTGTTGTTCGTTTTGCAGGATTGATAGGAAGAATCAGGCCCATTATTGAGTAAAGAATAGAGATTGACTTTTATACACGAGACGAACCGGCTGGGTAGCCTAGTGTTACTTAACGTCTCTTCACTTGGTCTGATTTCATGTACACTTTTGTGTCAGTTACTTGTATATATTACTCATGACAAGATCTCAATAAAATTACCTTGAGATGTAGATAAAAATACGTAGTCAGAAATATCTTTTACTAAAGTTTAGGAACTATAGAGTAATTTTATTAAAGTTTAAGAGCGGTAGTGTAAACTAACTTAAGAAAAAGATAAGGAAAAAACTGGGTAAAGTTAAGGGATACTAAATGTAATATCTTAAAAAAAAAAAAAATTGCACTTTGGGTTTCAAAATCAGCTCCATTCATTTTGAATGACCATACTAGGGGTGAGCGTTTCGCTGTTCCAACCCGCGAGAACCTTGGACCCGAACCTTTTTGAATATACTGGTCAGTTTCCGGTTCCAAATTTATCTGAAATATCAGTTTCGAGTCGGGTTGGTTCTGACCCGATAGTTCTAATATAAGTACCACAAGAACCGTTTGTATTTTAATTAGAATGCATAAAAAAACTACAATTTATAAACAAATGGTCCAATATATATGTTTGATACTCTTCTTTAGTCTCTTTGCTATTCTTTTTTATGTGTTATTGTAATCGAGTTCAAGTAACGTTAATATAAATGTATTTGTCATGATATACTTTCCAACTAGATGTATATGTATGGATGCGATATATTAGATAATATAATACAAATTTGAAGTATATATTTATGTATGATTCTCTAATGTATTTATATGTATGTACTTGTGACAAAATAAAAGCAAACACACCACGGACTATGGTATAGTCTTATTACATTGCTTAATGTTTCAAGTGACGAGAATGACAAAAAGCGTTACTAAAACACAAGCCGAGAAACAAAAAGTGACTTGAAAAAGAAGCTCATGGGCTATTGCTGCAACCATATAGAGGAATTCTTTGACGAACATGTTAAAAAAATAGAAGGATGTAACTCTTTAAAGGCTTATTACATCAAAAGGTTCTGGCCCATCAGACCCTTTACCCGACCCATCAAAACCTCTAGGTTCTTCAACCACATAGCCTTCTAAGGTTCGGTTAGTGGTCCTAAGTTTCATCAACAAAAGGATATGTGGTTCTGGTGGGTCCGGGTTAGGTCTGACAATTACACAACCCTAACCATACTTCCAACTTTTAAACTACTCCACCGCATTCTCATTTAAATTTTTAATACCTGAATCCACTTTGAATTGTACATATATTAACTTGGAAAGTAGAATAACCAAAAACATAATAAAAAGCTTGTGGGTGTCACATGACATCCACTGATGGGCTGTCATCTCTCTCCGCCAATAGCAAAAAAACACTATTCAATCTCATGAATAAAATGCACTATGCGTTTGAAAACCGGTTCCATTAATTTTGAATGACCATACTTCCAACTTCTAAACCACTCAACCACATGCTCTTTAAAACTTTTAATACCTGAATCACTTTGAATTATACATATATATTAACTTGAAAATTGGAACAACCCAAAAATTATAAAAAAAAAACTAGTGGATGCCATACTGGTTGGCTGCCACCTCTCTCCGACAATAGCAAAAGATTGTATCTACAGTGATTCTTTGAATTTTTTTTAACCAATTTCATATTCAAATAAGAGCATTCATATTTGATCCTCCATAATTATGTGAAGTGATTGTCAGTGAAGGAAAGAGAAAAAAGTTATTGTTCATAACTAAATTTAGAGAAACTCTTTTTATCCTTTATAATATTTTAATATTCTTTGAAAGTAATTATGAGTGGTAGAAATAGAAAAAATAATGATAAAATTATAAAAACTATTATTTAATTAAAAAAATATAACAATAACCAAGTATTTTTTGAAAGTAACTGCGAGTTGAGTGATAGAAACTTTGAAAAAATAATAATAAAAATATAAAAAACTATTTTTTAATTAAAAAGGAAAGAAAATGTTAAAATTCCTAGTATTTTAATTGAAAGGAGTAAAGAGAAAAAAAGTAATTAGAAAATTAATTGTGAATGCTCTAAATCGAATAACTTGATAAGCAAATAAAAAACACAAGAAAAATAACAAGCGTGAGTGAGACGTGCAAAATACGAAAAGCGAGAAAGAGATAACTTGGTTGCGTCTTTGTGACTGTTGGAGCTTCTCTCCCGTATAAACCCTTCCAGTCGAATTTAGGGTTTTGAATGGTCCATAAAGCTTTCTAATGGGTGCTCAGAAGAGCGTCCATGCCGGCAAAGGTCTCTTTTCTATTTCCTTTACAATTTCCACATAATTCATCTTAATTCACAATTACCAGATCCAACCCTAGGATATGTGCGATTGTATGTATGTTAATCTTCTCATTCCGAATCAAACGTGTCGTCATTGTCTGTTTATACTGATTAATTGCTGTTATCTCATACAGCTAAGATCGATTTCAATGTCGATTTCACGCACAGGCTATGTGCTGCCATGATGGTTCATTCTTTTAGGTATTTCTGCTTCTAGTTTTGCTTTTAATTTCGTTCATATTAAACCTATTCACAACGAATCAGCGTAAGTTTATTTATTTTTTTTTATCTATTTTAAATAGCTAATTTATATAAACCAGATGGCACACTTGAATTTGTTGTATGTCCTCTGCCTAATTTGTAAGCCAATGAGGCTGATATGAATGATGGTAGCAGTGTTAGAAGTTTGGTTTTAGATTTATTGATTAGTCACCTACACACTTAATTCGGTCCATAATCAAATAACGGTCAAGGGCATATATTTGAGATATAGGTTATCGCAGTGGGATATCGGTAATTTAATTATCATGTGGAATCTGTATTTATATATATCGTAAAACATATATAACAGTAATAGTAATATCAAAAGTCAAGCTCAAAATTGCCAATATTTGAAACATGATCTTATAGTAAGCCATGCAATCTTCCTTCGAGTCCACATCAACCAAGGCATCCAAAATAACGGTAATATCGCCGATAATATCAGAACCGATATTTTGTAGAGGGCCTATAACCGATTTCCCACCGATGTTAACAGCATGGTTAGTCACCTTATTATTCTTACATGTTTCTTGTTTGATGTGAAACAGAAACTCAGGCACTGGCAGCCCTCTTTCACTGATTGTTGGGAGGTAGGGTTATCATCTTAATTGCACTTGCAACATATTTACCGAGGAACTGACCAAAAAAAAAATACATCTTTGGACTGACGTTGCATACTTTTGTAATCTCCTTTTATATTTTATTCTTTACAATTAGAGTCCTGTTTGTTATATATTTTTGCAGATTTGAGTCTTATGCATGCTTACATTTTGTTTTCATGTGAACTGAGTCAAGTATAACTTATTTACTTATTTCCTTTCGCAGTCTTTGCATAAAACACCCAAATTTATTTGGTAAAAGTGAGAAGCTTGATGTATTGTGGGATAAAGGGCTTTTAGATTCCAATATATTGATTGCTTATAGGAAACCTAGGCCGGAATGGCTTGCTCAACATTCTTTTGTCCTTCAGGTTTGTTGATATCTACTTGTTTTGTCAACCAACACTTTTTGAGAACCACTACATCTTCTGAATTGTCTTCATAACAACTTGTTTGGATTACAAGTTCAGCTTTTGCTTATGCTTTTCCGTTGTCATAGTGGCATGTCCTGACATTTAGATTTGTACACCCTTTTTCAATTGATTACCAATTTCCATATATGAATTTGTCAAATAAGTAAATCCCGTATCATTTAAATTTAAATTGTTTAGAGTTCCAAGTCATGCGTCAAATACATATACATGTGTAGCATAAGACCTATATAATAATTCCTTTCAAATATCTTTTTTCTTATCTTTAATGGGATACAAACTCAAGTTCTTTCACTTATAAGAATCGTTTTTGTTGACTAGCATTCGGTCTCACCTGAGGTTGGGATACATGGAGTGCCTGTTGACAACTTCTCAAGAACACAGAGCGGCGGTGTAAATCTATGTAGATTCTCCGCTGGTCTAGATCTTGATGAACCTGGAAGTTCCAACTGGAGCAGCAAGACTAGTATAAAATTCGAGGTAACGGGAGCATACTATGCACACATGGCAATTTAGACCCGTGTACTTATGAACGTCTCAATTTGGGTTGTGTTTTTTCTTAAACGTGTACTGTCAAATCATAAAGTTTATCTAGAAGAGGTATGGGTCAAACAATACAACTTTGTAGTGATTTGTTTGACCTTGGTCTGTAGCATGTCCGTCCAGTTAATGATGATGGCTACTCGATAAGTAGAGATCTTCATGGATTTCCAGTAACTTGCAGGTAGCTTTTCTGAATGCAGTTTTTTTTTATTTCTATTATTGGACACTAAAAGATGTCTCATAAGATTTTATAATGCAGTGGTACTCGTGATGATAATATGGTAGTATTGAAACAGGAGTCCCGATTCGCCAAGGCAAACGACCACAGTTTTACTCGGGTTATTGTTCTTTCCTTGTTAAATCATTTTCAGTTGGTCATAATGTAAATGTATTGCTTTATTTTTTTTATTAAAAATATATTAGTAACTTTTTTTAAATTTGTTATTTTCAGTTTAGTCTACAAATAGAACAAGGGATTCCTCTATTCTCGAAGTGGTTAATCTTTAACCGATTCAAGTTTGCTGCTTCAAAGGGAGTGAAAGTTGGCCCTGGATTTCTCTTAGCAAGGTAAAGTTTATTTTTTATTAACTAAAATAATAATAATTTTTTATTCCATAAATTATTTATTCATACAGTATCTATGTGACAGCCTTACAGGTGGTTCCATTGTAGGTGATATAGCTCCTTACCAAGCATTTGCAATCGGGGGACTTGGTAGTGTACGAGGTTATGGTGAGGGTGCTGTTGGGTCTGGTAGATCTTGTCTGATTGCTAACGCCGAGCTCACATTCCCCATGGTATTTACCAACTTGTTAAGGGGTATTTAGACATTTGATCAATAGTAAAGCATTTTTTTTCTTGTATTACCAGAATCATATGCTTGATGGTGCCCTCTTCTGTGATTGTGGAACTGATTTGGGTTCTGGTCGCTATGTTCCCGGTTCGTTTTCCATCTTGGTTCTTTTGCTTATTATTACTGTTTTACTCGTTAGAGGGTATTTTAGACATTCAACCAATAGGTAGTCGCTTTTCTTATGAGTCCATTGCATTATTGTCGGGTCAAAGGTACTTAACATTAACCTTCAAGGGGGTGGGTGATGCAGTGGTAAGCACCTTTTAGCAGAGTCTCATGTTCGAATCTTGATTCCACTGGTTTTCTATCATAACGTCTTGGAGGTGCGTATCAGCGTTTGTTGCGATTTAACAGATCCTAGGGTATCGGCGGGTCCTTTTGAGTTTTCCGGTAACAGGTTCTCATGCTTATACAAAAATAATGGTTAAAAATTTAAAGTAAATCTGTTGACTAATAGTCAAATTTGTAGCTTAAAATTTAGTTACGAATTTAGTAAAAAAATTTAACTGAAAATTGATTTCACATGTTGACTAATAGTCAAATTTGTAGCTTTCAGGTTTGAAGTAAATCTGTTGATCCAAATATAATATTTTAAAAACTTGCTTGATCATGATTTGTTTTTAATAGGAAATCCGGGCTTAAGACACGGTAAACCGGGAAACGGAGTTGGTGTTGGATATGGAATTTGGGTCAAGTTCCCAATGGGCCACTTTCAGGTCGACTATGCTCTCAATGACTATCAACAAAAGACCATCTATTTTGGCTTTAGCAATGTTGCTTCTTGATAGCCTTTGGTTCATCTGGACCCTATGAGATAATTATGATCCAATTTTTCATATTCTTAAAATTGGTCAAAGTCAACAAATTTTGTTTCGTGCCAAACAGGAATGTACGTATTATCTTATTAATTACTGTAAATACAACATTTATTTGCTAACTCATTACCTATTAATGGTTTAGAACAATTTTGTAAATATCGTTTTGTTATGAAATCTTTTAGCACATTTTTGTTTCGAGATAAGATATGAATATTTTGGAAATTGTACAATCCAAAGAAACAATATCAAATATATTTACACCATTATCTTGAAATCTGCATTAAGGTTATGACCGTTTACAGTGCAAGGACAAAAGCATATGACATAATAGTCATGTTATAAATTGTATTTGATGGAAGGTGTAAATATAACATTTTTAGTGTTTTGAATGAAAGTATTTGATACTAATTGTCCGTAGGGATGCCAAGTGTTTTGACTTTTGAAACAAGTAAACATAACAAACAAACAAATAAAAAATATGGAAGTTTCTAATGGTATATGAAATTGTCTATTTTAGAAATGTCGTTGTTGAAGTTTGCATCTTACTAGAACACCACTAAGTTGTACAAGTTTAACTTTAAACACCATTCAGGTTTCAGAATTGATGTGATTTTTATAAGTGATTAAATCGGATGACATAAATCAAAGAGGTATGAAACTTTATCACTTAACCAACACGGTTATTATTCGGAGTGTCGCGTCCCAGTCAAAGATAATATTTCCAGTTCCTTATTACTTTAAAAAGTCGGAGGTCGAACCACGAAGAGTTAATGGTCTGTGTTAAGATTCAATTGATTATTAATTTTAGAGCACTTTTTTTGTTTGTTTAATTGATTTGAAAAAGGTTTCAGAGTAAACCGACAAATTTGTTATTAACTATGAGAACAAATTACTCAAACTGGTTTCTTGATTTAAAACAACAATGAAAAAACAAGTTCCACACCCAGATCGATAAATGCAAGACCTAGGGTTCCTAAACGGTTTAGTTTGAGTTAGTTAGTTACGTTTGATGATTAATGGATTTAGTGTAACGTGGATTAGGTGTTAAGAGCTATCAACGCTACTAGAACGGATCACAATTCACTTGGTTACCGAGAACATGTAAACTGTACCCAAGACAAGGCATAATTGCACATAAACATTTCGCCAAGTCAAATTTAATCTTCATTCGACAATTTACGAATTCGATACAAATGCACGGCAATTATCAAAAGGTTCAAATATCAAAGTCAACTAGTCAGAAATCAAATTAAGCACAATGTTTAAACCCTAGAAAATCTTACAAAAATCTACACCGGGGTGAAACCCGAGGAGACTAGCCACTCATGGTGGTTGATGAATCACGAACACCGGATGATGAACACGAACACCGAGCCATGACCTTGATTCTTGGAGTTATGATGAAGGTTAGGGTTAGAGTTAGATGGTGATTGTGGAATGGATGGATTGGACGGAGAGGTGAGGATGATGATGGATTGATAGTGATGATTAGGGTTTTGGATTAAAAGGATGAAGATAATGATCAATGGTGATTTGAGAAGGATTGTGTATGATGGGGGTTGTGTGTTTTGGCTCCAAGAACTGCTAATTTTTTGAAACTCGTAACTCCTCTTATCCTTTAAAAAAATTCGTCAAAACTTGGTCAAAAGCGAACTTTAGCGCTGCAGGAATAGAGAGCGCGTCGGTGACGGGTATTACCCGCGTCGTCGACGCGACTGTAGGCCGTCGCTGATACGTTTTCCTTTTATATGTTCCGGTTTCTTTTTTTTTTGCATCTGTTTGATCTTGGTCACCTCCTGATGCTCGCAAAGCTCCCAAATAGCTCCTTAAACTCTTTTAAACCTTCAAAACACAAATCATATCAAAGTAGGCTATTCGAAACTCAACTTCATGTAAAACATAAATTTTAAAACTATTAAGCAACGAGTTTTCAACCACGTATCACATCCCACACTTGTCTTTTGCTTGCTCACATGCAAATCCGTTTTTCACTTTCACGTAGGTCGAATAAACAAACCCACATCCCATTCTCAAAAGTTCAAGTTAAGGTCTAATGTCGTACCCAGTTTACAATTTTCACATTTCAAAAGTAATTCAATAGGTTAAATGGATTTTCCACTTTTAGCAATAAAATGGTTACCCAAGACTAACCCACACTTAAAACTAGCACGCCATGCACATCCCTCACAATGGTCTCTCCACTCGGTTTAACAAATAACTAGTAATGATGCACTAGTTTTTATAGTGCACGTTCAAACCGATTAAAACACATATATGCTTGCAACTCAGTCATTCTCCACCAATTTACACAAAAACGAAACACAAGTCAAAAGGTGTTAACGGGTTGTAATGGGGCTAGGTGAAGGGTATGGAATAGGATATTTAAAAGTGGCTAAGGCGATGAAAATTCAATTTTTATTACATGATCTACTAAACAACTAAACATCAACTACAAAGCACACATTCACCTTTTATTCACTAAGCAACTAATACATCTTTTTGAACTTTTTCATAACGATTTTCTACTATTTTTCATTGTATTTTCGGATTTTTTCCGTAAACGATACTAGCAAATACTTACAAACAAATAGCCTAACATTGAATTTTCATCACGTGGGTTTAAAAACAAAAAGGTTGAACGGGTCAAGTGCTAAATGGATTGGTCAAACGAAAGGTTTAGGCTCAAAGTTGGCGACTATGGGATTAAGTTCGGGCAATGTAAGATATATAAAAGGTATAAAAATAAAAGGTTTGTCCTAATGCCTTTAACATTCTTGTGCTCGTAATTGGTCTATGGTCTTAAACGTAAAAAAATTACAAGTTCTACCATATGTATCATAATGGCACACTCAAACAAAGAAACATATAAATGTAATGTGTATAAGCGGCTCAAACTCCCACATGGAAATGGTACGATATGTGATGTGCATAACATGACTAACTTCTTAGGCGGACTATTCCCAAATAAACCCCCCTAATTTTTCTATAAAGCCATACATTGAATACCCATCATGCTATTTATTAGAACTTGACCACGACAAAAGACCAAATGGGTTGTGCAATCCCTTGTTTACTTAGTTTTTAGAATGCTTAAAAGAGGACATTTTTGAATTGTTTTTTTTTTTTTGAAAATTTCCTCATCCCCACACTTGAGGTCAACATTGTCCACAATGTGTAGTGTTTAAACGAAGTGTTAAAATCTTAACTTTTTCTCCCCACCCCCACACTTGAAGTGAAAATTGTCCTCAATGTGTAGCATTTTGAATATGGGCTTATAAAAAATGCAAAGGATGTGACACAACTCTTCTCCAAAATTCCACATCGGTCAAGATTTTACAGAATACAATCCACTTCTTCGCTAACTACATAATCAAAGTTAAGAAAAAGAAACATATGCACCTGGTTTTGCTCTTTTTCTTATTTGCTCCTTGATCTTTCAATACAAGCGGTCGTCCCATAACCAACATAGATGTACCTACAAATCTCAATACTAGTGTAGAAGCGAGCTTCTCACAAAAATAAAAACTTATTACTTAATCCATTTTTACCTTTTTTGAAAGACTTACCAAGTCATTCATTAATCAACTTGAATTTTTTGTGGAAAATAATTTACAAAAATGACAATCCTAACTCACTTTCGTAGGAATCACAACGACATTTAGCATATGCACACAAGCCCTTTAAACCTCTCGATAACTCGGGAGTACGAGTAGGTCTCGTGAGGGTTATATAGGGAACACACCTACAACATTCATTTAAAAAGAGAAAACTAAACTAAAAATAGAAAATTATAAGAACTGAAAATGCTATATGACAACAACAAATGACATACCACCTCTTGGTGATCGAACAAGGTGCTTGTCCATAACCAACTCTTCCAAATTGCCCATTCATGATTCATGCTGTAACAACCCTCAAAAACATCCCACAATCATTCGTAATCGAAACCCCAAACGCGCACGACGCGAACTAGCACGAAAAATTCAAAAATAAAAGATTTCATTGCTTCTCGCGGGCCGCAACAAACTGATAGGAGTTAGTCGTGGGGCGCGGGAGATAGGTATGCCACTGGAGACACATGTGGTCCATGTGTCGTCCACGTGTCAAGCCTACCCATGACTTAGGACACCTATGCCCTAGCTAGACCCTATCGCGGGCCGTGAGAGGGAGACCTTGGCCTGTCGCAGGGCGCGAGACGCCCTAAAACAACTATAAATTGGACGAGGTTTAAGCATTTCTATCTTCTCATTTTCTTTTGTTTATCTCGCTCTCTCGTTTTGTCATTCTAATGCTAGAACTCCTAAACTCTCGAAACTCTGCTCCGTAGAAAGTGTGTTAACCCTAATCACTGGTACCATACTCTGTCCGATTGATTGAGACCGAGCCAGCGGATGTTTAAGTGCTGCCTATGTAAGGCTATAATTTATCATTCGTCGTGGGTTTTGATCTCGTGATTATCGTTAAAGTTGAGATGAGTTAGTGCACTAATACGAGTTCCATTGTATCTACAAATAGGAACTCATAACCATGGAGCTATTAAACTAGAAGACTTAGTAATTAAGTAAGCTTAATGGTTAAGTAAACTTAATGGTTAAGTAAACTTAGCGGTTAAGAAAACTTAGTAGTTAAGAATACTTAGTGATTAAGAAAACTTAGTGGTTAAGAAAGCTTAGTGGTTAAGTAAACTTAATAACTAAGGAAACTTAACAGGAAATGAAACTTAACAACTAAGTAAGTTAATCAGTTAAACAACTAAGTAATTTAATTAATTAATCAGCTATGTAAGTTACTTAATCAGTTAAAGTAAATTAATTAGTTAAACAACTAAGTTTAACAACAAAACGGTCAAGTAAGTTTAGTAACTTTGCATCAAAATATGTTTATCTGGGGTAGGTAATATATAAGGAGGTAATATATAAGGAAGTAATATCTAAAGAAGTAATATCTTGGGAAGATTTATCTGAAATTTATTTGGTTTAAGAAGTTTTCTGAATTCAATGGCCCCAACGCAACTGTTTTTTATATATATTATGCATAACATGCCCTCGGACTGAACCAAGGCATAATCAATATTAGTTTGTTAATCGTGTAAGCTGGGTTATTCAAATTAGGATTTACCTGGTTTTGTGGCGAATGTCACAAGCGGGTCGCGAGACGGATACCCTGGCCTGTCGTGGGGCGTGAGGCGCCCTAAAAACAGCTATAAATTGGACGAGGTTTGGGCATTTCCATCTGCTCATTTTCTTTTCTTTCTCTCGCTCTATCGTTCTGTCATTCTAATGCCAGAATTCTTAAACTCTCGAAACTCTGCTTCGTAGATTAATTACCCATAAATAAATAAATAAAATTAGTTAAACAACTAAGTTTAAAAATAAAACGGTTAAGTAAGTTTAATAACTTAACATCTAAATATGTATCTCTAGGGTAGGTAATATACAAGGAATTAATATATAAGGAGGTAATATATAAGGAGGTAATATATAAGGAAGTCATATATAAGAAGGTAAATATATAAGGAAGTAAATATAAGGAAATAATATCTAAGAAAGTAATATATGTGGGAGATTTATCTAAGAAAGGTTTATCTGGGGAATGTTTATCTGAGGAAGGTTCTGTAAGGGGTAAGAAGTATTACTTACCTATAAATAGGAAGCTTAGAATTCATTTTTCTTTGCTCATTTCTTTTATTCTTCTCTCTATATGTTGGTGTTCTAACAAATAATCACCAATACGATATTCTGTCCAATTGATCCGGGAACCAACTAACGAATGCCAAAGTGCTGTCTGAATAAGACTATACTTTGTTGACTTACGTTATGGTTCCGATCTCGTGACCATCGTTAGGTTTGATATGGTTTTACACTAATACGCATTCTAATCTGTTAAACTAAATGTTTAACTATCACAAAGCTCAAAACTATAAACTTACTGTCAAAATAGATGTTTAATTACCAGAAGATTCAGAATTATAACTAGATGCTTAACTATCAGAAGGCTTAGAATTAGGAGGCCTGTTAAATCAAGAACTATAGACCTACAAGGTGAGTCATTCTCTTTTTCTCAAATGATTTTACAAAACCCTAAATGTTTTATCAGTTGTATTTACAGTGATTAAGTCTTGAACATGGGCTGTAAAGGAAAGTTCGAGATAAGCTAATTACTTTCTTAGATATAACATGATGGGTATTGGTATGCCGTGAGGATGATGGCTAGAACATTGAAACTATGGTAAATAAGCGATAACACTTGGCCACTGTTATTTCTTGTTTATTGGTACTACTCGGTTCTAGAATATGATCCATCATGTGAATACTAATTTCCTTGTTTCTTGATTGAAAGCCTTAATAAAAGATGCACTATCAAAGTCATGATTTGAGAAAATTATGTTTATGGGAAATACAATGATAACTACCTCTCCGGCAAGACTGGGTATGGTGTGGTAGACTCTCCAGCTTGTCCGGGTAAGATGGGGTTGCGTCTCCGGCGAGACCGGGTAAGATGGGGTATATGTTATGTTAAAAAGTTACAGAATTTCCAAAACGATACCATGGCCTGATGTCTGACCTGTTTTTGGAAATATGAACCTATTAAATACATTAACCTTATGAATGGTATGTACATTACAGTATATGAGACATATGATTATATAGATATTTATATCTATAATGATTGACAATTTAGGATGAATCACGAGCATGTGTGTCAATCATAATTCTAGTTTTCTTTATCATGAACCTCTCGTATACATTACGATATCGATCACTATTCCATGTGATCATCCGTCTCGTAACTCGTGCGACAAGATGAATGATGGAAGCCTTTAATTGGACGCCATCAAAAGTATAAGAATTTCCAATGCGTTACCTTAGATTTTCAACGCTGATAGGAAACTTTTAACTAAAAGTTGTGCTAGGCACAAAACGTATAACTAGAACTTACGCTAATGAGAGTAATTCTACTTTCATTAAGAACTCTTGAGAAGATAAGAGTAACCACGACTAGATACTTACAAAGACTTTCTTGCCTGTAATCCTACTAAGATTGCCAATAATAAAGGAGTTGTTATGGCAATACATGGGCTGCAAAGGACTAAAGTTGTCCTAACTATTAGTAAATACGCTGAGAAGGATGAAGTAATGTATGCTTTAAAAAATAAGGCATTAACCCGATCTTCGAAACACACGATCAAGACATATGCCATGAAATGGAAAAAAAGGAAATTTTGTCTGCTTCATAAAAACGAATGAATGGCAACAAAATTCCTGAATCACCAAATGATTGTCTATGAGATCTGTGATCTGATAATGGCGGTCAGACCACAAACCATTAGCAATATGGCCGATCAATGAGTTTATACCTGGACACAAGAAAGAAGAACGTGGAGCCGTATACGTTTCCATTAGGGAAGTAAATCATATTCATCGACATTGCCCGAAACTGACACAGACTTCTGAAAACAGGACAAAAACAACCGAAAATCCTAAGAGGAACACGAGGGCATTGTTCTCATAGCATAAGAGGCAACAATGATTCCTAAGGTGATTGCTGGTACATTTCTTGTACATGATGTTAACACTAAAAGTATTATTTAACTCTGGTGCGAAACAAAGTTTTATAAATACTAAGTTCTGTCAAGCAATAAATCTTTAATCAAACGTAGGTAAGTCTAGAACCCCACCAATATTCGTCGAGTACTTCGGAAAGAAAAGATGAAATTGATAGGATACAAACTTAGTTTTACTTTACTTCATATGAACCTTGTTGGATTCGATGTCGTGATTGAAATAGCATCCAATCATGCTCAAATCTTAAGTAAATCAGTATTCTGTTAAGATTCATAAGCCAACAGGAGAAGTGACCACAATTCAAGGAGAATTTGAGTACTTATTCAAGGAAAGCTATGAGAAAGGATTCTCAAAGGAGCTCATTAAACTAAGTATATGATGCATCATAGAAGTGATAGGAGGTATCAAGTTTTGAATTATAAGAATTACTAATAGATAGGAATGAAAAAGGATGTAGCAAGTTATGTCTCTAAGTAGTTAATTTGTTAGCAAGTTAAAACTGAACATTTGAAACCTTTAGGTTTACTTCAACAATTAGAAATGCCAATATGAAAACGGGATCGATAACAAATGGATGTTGTTACTAAAATTCCCAAAACAAATTGTAATGACACAATCTGGGTAATTGTGGATCGACTAACCGAGTTAGCTCATTTCTACCAATGAAGGAAATCTTTAGTATAAAACGCTTAGTTAAGTTGTACGTGGACAAAATAGTCTCGTTACATAGAATTCCCTTATTTATTTTATCGGATCGAGATAGTCATTTCACTTCTCATTTCTAAGAAAGTTTTCAAAGAGCCATGGAAACTTGACTGGATCTAAGTACAACTTATTATGAGCAAAATGAAAGAACAATACAAACATAGGAAGACATGTTAAGTACATGTATTATAGGTATTGGTTGAAGTAGGACGATCATTTGCCACTCATATTTCCAATAAAGAAATAGTTTTATCATACAAGTATTAATGTTGCTCCATTTAAAGCACTTTATGATGAAAGTACCATCCAGTATGTTGGGCATGAATAGGAGAAAGCAACTATCAGTCCATGAGATCGGCAAACAGTTAGAATTTCAAATCGGAGAAAGAATGCTACTAAAAGTCTCTCCGTGAAAAAGGAATAGTCCGATTCAGCAAGAAAGGAAAGTCAATTCCAAGATTGTTGGACAATTCGAAATCATTAAACAAATTAGATCAGTAACTTATTAGCTAAAGTTACCAGAAGAAATGACAAGTATACATGAGGTGTTTCATGTATGCAACTTAAGGAATGTCTAGCTAATGAATCTTTAGTCGTACCTTTTCAAAGAAATAAAGGTAAATGAAAAGTTAAAATTCATTTATAAGTCGAAGATAAGAATCTCAAAGCATAGAGATTAGTTCTAGTCAAAGTAAAATGGAATTCAAAAAGAGGACCAAAATATACATGGGAATGAGAATCGGAAATGAAGCGTAAGTATCCCTACTTATTCCAGTGAATCTCGAGGACGAGATTTAAAACAAGGTGGGGAGGATGTAACAACTCTCATAAAGGTCCCACAATCATTCGTTATCGAAACCTCAAATGCGCACAATGAGAACCAGCACAAAAAATAAAAAAATAAAAGATTTCATTGCTTCTCACGGGCCGCGAGAGACTGATAGAAGTTCGTCGCGGGGCACGAGAGATAGGTAAGCCGTCGGAGACACGTGTGGGCCACGTGTCATCCAGGTGTCAAGCCTACCCCATGACTCAGGACACCTATGCCCTAAATAGACCCTCTCGCGGTGTCACACCCCGACTAGCAGCGGAAACGATAAAAAGGAATGCAACAGACACTTCTGATTTGGGTCATTGTTATAAAGATACTCTATTAAACATTAATTAACCAATATGATACATCGTTTATTTTTCGTATCGCTATGACACATCGCTGCTACATATTTTAACTAGATACTACACGAGTTTCCATGAGCCGTTTTATTTAGCTAAGTAGCATGCCTCTATCCACATAGTATCGCACATAAACTTCACAAGCAACTAACACAAAGGGGGTCGTCACACAGTGTCTTTGTTACCTGAAAAGTAAATTTTTAAAAGAAAAAAATCAACATAAAGTTGGCGAGTTCCACAAGTTTGTTTGTTTTCAAAATATATTTGAAAATGTTTTGTTGCACATGTGATATAATCTCTCTGAGTTACAAGTTAAGCCGAGACAAGTATCCAATCACCGTGGCCAACACCAACGACAACCAATAACCAAGTACCCCAAGTGGCTATGCCTAACACATCATAGCTCGTTATGAATATGTGCGACCTCGTGTTCGCTTAGTAGGCATACAACCGTGCATTCAACACGGTCTAGGCTTGTCGGGCCAAATAGTACTATCCACAACATTCACCGGCATTGTACAACTGCTTGTGGAGATTTAACCATGTTAGGTGTCTACTCAGATAAATAGCATCAAGACAATTTGCATGTGCACAAGTATGTTAATCAAATGAACCCTCAATGAAAACAGTAAAACATGTATTAAAAAGAGAGGGTTAGTGAAACTCACAGATTGCACAGGTGCTAGGCTATCAAAGTCTGCCAATCCACACCTAATACCAGTATCATATGGTTAATGTCTGTAGGCTAGGTTAGACTAGGTTTAAATTTCTAGGAATAAACTAAGGTAATTAGAACATGGAGTTAGACATAATTGGCGTTTTGAAATCAAATTTGGATCCTGGACACTATTTATCGTGCCGGACAAAGTTGTTTGTTCGAGGTGTTCGGGAAATGATATGTTTAAACAAAGTATACCATTTTATAGTATATGAAAAATGAATAGTATATTAAGGGAGTTCGGGTGTTTGACTAGTCTAGGTCGCTCAAATACACGTTTCCGTATTTACAGTCGGGTAATTACCGGATAAGCGTGTAATATACCTATTTTAACCCAATTTAGTCTGGAAAGGTCGGGATTTATTCCAGACTTTCCAGTTATTTCCAAATAACACCTGAGTGGTATAAAAACTTTGGCGGGTTCGTAATGCGTTTAAATTTGTCGATTATTATAAAATTAAAACAACAATTAAACACGTAATCTTATAAAATAAACATGTAATTTATAAAATTCCCTTAATATTTATAGAAATTATTTCTGATGTAAATTTTCTAGAAAAATTATTTTTTTAATATTTTAAACATTATTTATTAATTTTAATAAATATGTTTTATCGTATATAAACCGTTTAATTTGGCGAATTGACCATCCGAACTCTAAAAAAATCAAAAATTTTACTAAACGTTCTTAATATGTATATGAACTCCCAGTAAAAATTTGAAGTTCACAAAAAATTTCGAAACCCGGTTTAAAATACTGAAAACCTTGTAAACGTGGGATTTTAAAACTGTAGCTCGGGTTATCCGTTGAGCCCAAATTTTTGTATGAAACGTACCCATAATATATGTGATCATTCTGCAAAAATCCGGAATTTATTGAAAAAATAACTATTTTTCCTGATTTAATTGTGTTTAAACGTAATAAATTCGTCAAATGTTCCTCGTTTGTCTAACAATTCTCAAATTTTGCTGAGATCATTTTCTACTGTCCTACACCATGTCCTAAAATTTATAACCAAACAATAATTTTTTTCAAAATCTGTAGCTAAAACAATTTCCATATTTTTAGTTTTTCGCCTAAAAATTATACCTTTCCACGTATTGTCTGTTAGGCCTAGATTCCGGGATCCGTTTGTAACGATTTTCTGGGTATAGTACCTACACAATATGTACAACAAAACCATGCAACTGAAATCATCAATTAAGCTCTTTAGTAGTCTTGTTCTATTAGTTTTTGTTAGCCGATTTCGGTGTTGTATAAATGTCGTTTTGATCCAAAACTCAATCCTTTTCACCCAAATCAATTGTAAAGCTCATAGTTACATAAAACCCACTTAAAAACAGATTGGATGGCTATAAGCTTGGCCTTGTATGGATCAAAATAAGTATGGTTATGGTATGATAAAGTTTACAAAGAATAGAAAAAAACTTACTAAATTGCTTATTTGGCAGATTTTTGGAATGTAATTGCAGGTTTGAAAGTTACAACCAGAGGTTTATAGCTTGTGTGGTTTAAATGAAGTGATTAAGGTGTGTGGGTGTGTGCTTGTATTGTGTAGCTTGTGACCGTACATAAGGGAGGATTTTTTGTCCTCCTTTGCCTAGTCAAATTGCTAATTTCCAGGTTTTTAGATAATGTTAAGTAGATATTTAGGCATAAGTTCGTTATCGGGTCTTAAACACTCTCGGGTGTGGTAAAAGTTCGTAAAACATGGCACTATTAGGCGTTTCTGCGTAGAAAAATAAAACGAACCCAATCGACACAAAAATTCAAACGATTGGGCGTTACTACTCAAAAAAACTTTTATTTGTATTATATAAGTCTTTTTGGGCTTAACTGATGATACAATTCATGTTTAAATTGTACAGTGCGCGTTAAAATTGAAGGCGTTCCGCTAACTGGAAATTGTTTTGTTTAATGTGTTTTCTACCCAATAAAGCATCAATAATCCTATGTTATAGTCTACGGATCATGTCTAAGCATTTATGTACTCCTAGGTTCGCTTACGGCACCTAGGGCAATTTTAAACCGTTAAAACCCGGTTATCCGAAATTTATTCGGTTTAAGAAGTTTTTTGAATTCAATGGCCCCAACGCAGTTGTTTTTTTATATATGATATGCATAACATGCCCTCGGACTGAACCGAGGCATAATCAGTATTAGTTTGTTAATTGTGTAAGCTGGGTTATTCAAATTAGGATTTACCTAGTTTTGTGGCGAATGTCACATGCGGGCCGCGAGACAGATACCCTGGCCTGTCGCGGGGCGTGAGATGCCCTAAAAACAACTATAAATTGGACGAGGTTTGGGCATTTCTATCTGCTCATTTTCTTTTCTTTCTCTCACTCTATCGTTCTGTCATTCTATTTCCAGAATTCCTACTCTCGAAACTCTGCTCCGTAGAAAGTGTGTTAACCCTAATCACTGGTACGATACTTTGACCGATTGATTGAGACCGAGCCATCGGATGTTTAAGTGCTACCTGAATAAGGCTATACTTTGCCATTCATTATGGGTTTTGATCTCGTGATTATCGTTAAAGTTGAGATAAGTTAGTACACTAATACAAGTTCCATTGTATCTAGAAATTAGAACTTATAACAAGGGAGCTACTAAACTAGAAAACTTAATAATTAAGTAAACTTAATGGTTAAGTAAACTTAGTGGTTAAGTAAACTTATTGGTTAAAAAAACATAGCGGTTAAGAATACTTAGCGACTAAGAAAACTTAATGGTTAAGAAAACCTAGCGGTTAAGAAAGCTTAGTGGTCAAGGAAACTTAACAAGGAATGAAACTTAACAGCTAAGTAAGTTACTTAATCAGTTAAAGTAAATTAATTAGTTAAACAACTAAGTTTAACAACAAAACGGTTAAGTAAGTTTAATAACTTAACATCTAAATATGTATATCTAGGGTAGGTAATATATAAGGAGGTAATATATAAGGAAGTAATATATAAGAAGGTAAATATATAAGGTAGTAATATCTAAGGAAATAATATCTAAGAAAGTAATATCTGTGGAAGATTTATCTAAGAAAGGTTTATATGGGGAAGGTTTATCTGAGGAAGGTTCTATAAGGGGTAAGAAGTATTACTTACCTATAAATAGGAAACTTAGAATTCATTTTTCTTTGCTCATTTCTTCTATTCTTCTCTCTATACGTTGGTGTTCTAACAAATAATCACCAATACGATATTCTGTCCGATTGATCCAGGAACCAACTAACGAATGCCAAAGTGCTGTCTGAATAAGACTATACTTTGTTGACTTACGTTATGGTTCGATCTCGTGACCATCGTTAGGTTTGATATGGTTTTACACTAATACGCATTCTACTCTGTTAAACTAAATATTTAACTATCACAAATCTAAAAACTATAAACTTACTATCAAAGTAGATGCTTAATTACTAGAAGATTCCGAATTATAAATAAATACTTAACTATCAGAAGGCTTAGAATCAGGAGGCCTGTTAATCAAGAACTATAGACCTACAAGGTGAGCCATTCTCTTTTTCTCAAATACTTTTACAAAACCCTAAATGTTTTATCAGTTGTATTTACAGTGATTAAGTCTTTGTATTCTAAAATTACTACTAGTATGTGGGGTTTTGTATACATTACTTATTATGCATCACTATTGGACAACGAGTTAGCTAATCAGTGATATGACCACTAGTCATTGAAATGGGCGAGTGAGAAATACTATTAAAAGTAATTTGTTTTACTATTGGACAACGAGGTAGACATAGTAAGTAAACGATTGTAAAAAAACCCTTATTGCTGTAAATTATAACAATGTGTTTTCTTACAACTGAATGAACTCACTAGTATTTCCTGCTGATCAAATGTTTTTAAAATGCGTTTCAGGTAAATACAGTAGATCTGGATAAGATTGTGATACGGCACCAAAAGGCTTAAAGAAGTGGCTTATTTTATCAAATTAAAATTTAGAAACTTTGTCTTCGGGTTTATTCCCTATTAAAGCTACCTTATAAAACATGGGTTTATTCCCATATGTTTAATAACTATAATCTGGTGTTTCTAAAATCTGATATTTTTCCTAACTCACAGTCCTAATGAAAATTTCCGCTGCAATATTTTTAAAATAACCACCGGTACCACTTGACTGTTCACAGCTTCCGTCCACGTTATGGTCGGGGGTTGTGACACATACCACTTGGTCCCGAATGGACCAAACCTCCTTAAGCTCTCTCCTCCTTCTCTTGAAGGGACTTTTTCATCTTCTTCTTCCTGAACGATTTCTTTTTTGTTTCTCCAATCTTACTAACAGTAACACATTTCTTTTTGTTTGGATTAAAGTCCTCCTTAGGACACTTATACTCACTTAGTGGGTTAGTAAACTTGGGAAATACATCCAAAACCAATTCTTGATCCCCCAAACTTCATGTTTACTGTTCACGTTGCACAATTTATTATAGCATTAGTAGTTGATAGAATGGCCAACCGAGTATGACTATAGGATGTGTTACTTCAACACTTCCAATATAGTCCACTAGCAAAAAAATCAACTAGATAGTAGCAATCCTCAACCTTCACAATCACATCGTCCACCATCTCCCTTGGATATGTGGGAGTCTATTCAGCCGGCACCACTATGTGTCAAACTTCTTCAAAGGACCAAAATAATATTGGTCATACATATTCCCAGGCAATATGCTCACACACGCTACAAGATCTAGGAGTGCCCTCTCATTTTTAAATTTACCAATTTGGATTAGAATTAGAGGGTCTCTTGGATCTTGAACTTTTTGGGAAGGACACTTAATACAACGGCACTAACATGTGAAATTAAGTCAAACTTTTCCGGTAATTTATTTTTCCGTTTCTCGCTGCTTAACTCTTTGAAATACTCGACATGAGTCGAGACCTTTTTAATGGCATCAAGAAACGATAAATTTATTTTAGCTTATTTAAAATTTTCCCACCTCTCGTTCTTTGGTGGGTCCCGTTTTTTCAACGTTGATGCATCGTTTGAGTTTAGTAAAGCCAAAGGATATGGGTTGGTTTTAACCTCCTCACCCTTATCCTTCACTTTAGCATGAATTTCACTTAAACAATTTTCACAAAAAGATTTTTTTTAGTTTTTGGTTGTAACATTGTTTCTTGCTCATTTTCACTTCCAGACTCATCACCCACATCCTCCACTACACCATCAACAAATTAGGATGGTGCAATGCTTTCAAAACTACAAACCTTTTCATTTGAAAGAATACTTACAACGCTAACATGCACGTTCCTCCCGTTGTTTGTGTTTGAGCTTTGATGGTTTGGGTTCATGGTGGTATCAATTGGGAGTTTTCCACCACTCCCCTTGAGCTGAGCACATCCTCGGCTTGTTGGCCCACTTGCCTCACCAAGGCCTCATGCGACTTACCTCGCACTTCATTATCTTTCTTTGCCTCTTTCATCATGTTTATCATGGCATCCATCTTGGCACTCAAATCATCTCTGCTGCTCTGATCGTTCGACGACCCATTACCATTCCCACCTTAATTGTAACCTCTTTGGTACTTGTTGTCACGATTGTACCCTTGGTTACCCTCTTGATTATAATTGTTTTTTTGGTAACCCCTTTGTTACCACCTTGGCGGTTTTGGTACGATTGCCCACCTTGACAACACGGTTGAAAATTCTGGTTCATTTGGTTCGAGGCTTCACCATACCTAAGATTAGGAGAATTTTTCAAACCTGGGTGATAGGTGTTGGAGTTCATGTCATATTGCTTCCAGTCTCCATACACTTGATTCACCTCCTCAGTGGATCGGGTCATGTTTACTTAACAATTCTTAGCTTGGTGACCAGTGTCACTACAGTCTTTACATACGGCAAACTAAACCGCACACACACTTTTCTTCTTCATACGGGCCAA
This sequence comes from Scalesia atractyloides, assembly GCA_947069175.1. Lineage (NCBI taxonomy): Eukaryota > Viridiplantae > Streptophyta > Magnoliopsida > Asterales > Asteraceae > Scalesia > Scalesia atractyloides. The sequence goes on from CAMTDV010000116.1 coordinate 37,865,003, forward strand.
TTCCCGCTCCAAAGTGGTGATCTGATCCTTAGCACTAGAATCGAGATTTGGAAGAGATCTTGAAATTGGATGCTTCTTAGCCCAATCAGCCGACTCATCGACCTTGGAATTCTTGTTCATTCGCTCTAAGAAATTCCAATCTTCTTCCTCGTCGTTGTTCAACAACGTCCCATTGCTAGTGGATTGCAAATATTTCCACTCTTCAATCTCGAGCCCTTTCACGAAACACTTCACCAATTCCCATCGTTTGATTTGGTGATGTGGGCATTTCCTTATCAACTCTTTAAAACGGGTGAACGCTTCATGCATCGGTTCACTCAGTAACTGTAGAAATGTTGTATCCCGTCTCTAACATCATTGATTTTGGCCATGGAATAGTATTTGTCGAGGAAGACTTGTTGCATTCCTCCCCAAGTACGGATACTATTGGTCGACAATGTCAAGGACCATTTCTTGGCTTCAGTGAAAACTGAAAAAGCCTCAACCGCACTTCATCATAGGAGAAATTATGTCCCCCAATCATACTACACAAAACTGAAAATTTAGCCAAGTGCGTATACGGTTCATCTTTTGATAGCCCATGAAAGTGTGGTAAAATGTTGATGTAGTTTGGCTTACAATCAAAGGATTGTCTTCCCGGAGGTGGTGGAGTAATCGACGAGTATATTCGGAAATCATCAGTCTAAACTGGTGGTTAACACCCCTAGGTTGTTAAAATTGGTTTTGGTATTGGTGTTGTAGTCGGTTCTGTTGTGGACTGTTGACCTTTTGATGTACCGACGGCCCACGGTTTACCCTTTGGTTACCTCCGCCCACAAATTGGGGAATCCGGTTGCGGTTAGCATTGTTATTATCGTTGTTACCGCCAACCCGGTTCCTTTGAGTGGTTTTGTTGTGGTTAACGATTATTGTCATAGCCGTCATTACGGGCATAACCATACCCCCAATCTTCGCCTTCATCCACAAAATATGCATTTTATACCCCTCGTCTTCATCTTCAAAACCCCCACCGTTGTAGAAGTTTCCGTTGTTGTTGTAATCACCCAAACCCATTAAAACTCCTATCATCATAATTCCTATCTCCATTCACATACTCCGTATGCACACTAACCCATTCCAGTGATTGATAGCCTGGAACACTATATAGCTCGTCATCACCGATGTCGTTTCTCAACTCGTATAAGTCGAGAATTTAGGTTCATTTCTAGGAATGCCACGATTTTGGTTAGCCCCACGGTTGGGGTTAACGTTTCGATTATTAGGATTTGATGAGAATGGATTTGGTATTGATTTTTAGGTTGGTTTTGAGGACAATTTTGATTTGGTGGAGTGGGTGCTCGTTGGTTTTGACGTTGCTTTTAGGTATGGTTAGATGTGGTGATGTTGGTGGTCTTTGATTGTTGCTACCATCGGATTGGTTATTACGGTTGTTTTAGTTTTGAGGAGGGTAATATTTGTATTGATGTTGGTTTTGGTTGTTGGATTAGTTTGGGTTTTGGTTATCCATTTGGATGGTTCCAAAGGATGGGATATGTGGTGAGTTTTGGTTGGGTGGGTTAGGGGAAAGTGTTGCCTCTAACCGGTTGGCTAAGTTCCTTCGCACTAAACGCTCAACCTCCGGTTTGAACATTAATGGAGAGGTTCTTCCGAAGTTCCTCATATGCATACACTATCTGTAATCTGCACAAGTAACACACCCGTGTAACAAGGAAAGATAATATGACAAAGAAAGCAAAACACTTTAAACAGTTAAGCACACAAATAATCAAACACGTCCTAAACACCAAGCGGAAACTCCCCTGCAACTGCACTATAATTTGATTGGAGCGTCACGCATCAGTCAAAGATAAAATTTATAGTCCCTTATACCTCAAACAAGTAATTAGTGGCAATCGAGGGTCTAACCACTAAGAGTCTGTGCTATGTGTTAGGATTCAATTGATTATTAATTTTAGAACACTTTATGAAGCTTTCTATGTTGAATTTTTGTTTTTTAATTGATTTAAAAAGGTGTCGGAGTAAACCGACAAATTTGCTATTAACTACGAGAACAAATTACTCAAATTACTCAAACTGGTTTCTTGATTTTAAAAAATTAAATGAAAGAACAAGTTCCACACCCGGTTTGATAAATGCAAGAACTAGGGATCCTACACGTTTTAGATTGATTTATTTAGTTAAATTTGATGATTAACGAATTTAGTGTCACGTGGCTTAGGTGTCAAGAGCTATCAACGTTACCAGAATTGACGGCAATTCACTTTGTTACTAAGAACATGTAAATTGTACCTATGACAAAGCATAATTGCATATAAACATTTCGCCAAGTCAAATTTAATCTTCAGTCGACAATTTACGAATTCGATACAAATGCACGACAATTATCAAAAGGTTCAAATATCACAGTCAACTAGTTAGAAATCAAATTAAGCACAATGTTTGAACCCTAGAAAATATTACAAAAATCTACACCGGGGTGAAACCCGAGGAGACTAGCCACTCATGGTGGATGATGAATCACGAACACCGGATGATGAGCAGGAACACCGAGCCATGACCTTGATTCTTGGAGTTATGATGAAGGTTAGGGTTAGAGTTAGATGGTGATTGTGGAATGGATGGATTGGACGGAGAGGTGAGGATGATGATGGATTGATGGCGATGATTAGGGTTTTGGATTGAAAGGATGAAGATGATGATCAATGGTGATTTGAGAAGGATTGTGTATGATGGGGGTTGTGGTTTTTGGCTCCAAGAACTGCTAATTTTTTGAAACTCGTAACTCCTCTTATCCTTTAAAAAAATTCGTCAAAACATGCCAAAAGTGAACTTCAGCACTACAGGATTAGAGAGCACTACAGGAATCAACTTTTCCAGCGACTCACTCCGCTACTGTTTATGAGCTTTTCTGAACGACGCAACGCGTCACCGATGCGGCGACAGGCCGTCGACGACGTGTTTTCCTGTTATATGTTTCGGTTTCTTCGTTTCTTGGATACGTTTTATCCTGGTCACCTCCCGATGCTCTGTAAAGCTCACAAATAGCTCCTTAAACTATGTTAAACCTGCAAAACACAAATCATATCAAAGTAGTTTATTCGAAACTCAACTTCATGTAAACATAAACTTTAAAAAACGGGTTTCAACCACGCATCAGTGATATCCATTTCACATAAGTAATATTACCACATAACATAATAAAACCTAAGTCCAAGACACAAAATTTGATTGAAACATGTAAATGGTAAAATTGAAACACTACTATCATAAAATGACATGGAGTTTTCCTTAAGTAAACCAAGTCTTAAAACTTTTAAAAGACTTTTTTTTTCTCAAAAGATACATAAAAATGACACGAGTTTTCCTAAGTAAATAAAGTTTTAAAACTTTTAAAAGAGTTTTTTTCTCATAAACGTGTTGAAAAAGTTATTTACTAAAATGGTAGTTTAAAAAATATTTACCAAAATAAGAATTCTTTAAAAACTTACTTTTTCTTACTCATTATTTTATTGGGTAAAAATAACTTATTTTAAGAACTATGTTATCTAACAAGACTTAAAAAAATACTGTAAAATAATTAAATGGATCATTATAATTTATCAGTAATTCTGGATCATGAAATTTTATAAAAGGTGTTTAATGTTTTTTTATTACAAGCGTTCTCTCCTAATGTTTTTTTAAACAATTTTTTTTTTGAGAAATTTATATTCTTTCATAAACGTTCTTTTAGTTTTCTTACAAGTATGTTTTAACAGTTTTTTTTTTAAATAGTCTTAAATAGAGCTTTTAGATACGTTTTTTTCCAATAATTTAGGATATGTAATAGCTTTCTTAACTGCTAATGTGGGAAACTTCATTATTTTTATCTATTTTTGATGGATCATGTTTAACTTAGCAGATTTATGAAGCATTTAAAATAATATGTTTATAATAAATATTTTTTTATAAAAAAGGAGGATTTCAATAATATGTTTATTAAAAATATTTCTTTAGTAGAACTTTTTGTTTAAACAATAAGATTAGGAGGGAGAAAAATGAGGATTTCAAATAACACTCATTTTGATTAATACGTTTAAAATCACCCATTTTGATAAATAAATTTTCTACTAACAGCCTTTTAGGAAAAAACTCCTTTAGAAAGCCATAAGTTACTAAAAAAGGAAATCTTATGGCCAGACCTTTGCTCATGCTTGGCTTGTGTATATACCGAACCAAGCAGAGCGACTCATATAAAACTGAGTCTCAAATCAAGCGAGCATTTCCGAGTAGTGAATATTGCGAGCTTAAATTTGCAGAGAAAGATAGTGAGAATTTTGGATCTCAAGTTTTTATATCTTTAAAAACAGGCACATGTCATGGTATACTATTTTTCTAATAAATAATAATGTTGTGGCTAATGAGGCGATGTTCATATTGCACGAACAATGACGTTGAGATCAGGAGACGAGAGACTTAGGGTAACAACATGAGATATTGAGGTGATGGGCATACTGTCGTTTAGTGGTTTAGGGTTTAACTTTTAGATTTGGTGTGAAATTTTTTGTTGGCGTGATTAGGCTAGTACGTATAGATATAGTTGTAAATTTGTATATCATGGATCAAAATTTAATAGAGTGATATACATAAAACTATAAATTTAACTTATATTTTTGTATATATGTATATATATGTATAATTTATATTTGTGTATATATATGTGTATACGTGTTTATATATGTATGTCACAGTATGTGTATATAGGGGGCAGGATCTTGGGAAAACGCCCCAAAGTGTGAAAACAGTGAGAACATTTCGTAGCTGTTGGATCAAAACAATCTATGGATTAAATTGACGCGATGGCATTTTTGTAACTATCTATAACTTTTGAACGTGCGCAGGCTTCATTAAGGGTAAAAAGGTAATTGTGAATATACATAACCTTACAAACAACACCGTATAAACATCCCACAAAAACCTCCCCAACTTCTAAGGAAATTGCGGAACCATAGATTAACGCGAAGACTTATATTATGGCGTCTGAAGATCAATCACGATCCAAAAGTGGAAAACGAAGCGAGTTAACTGGCTTGTAGATTATACTAGTAATTTGATGTTATTGGCATTTTAATTTCAACAATAGTTGTGCAGTTTCTGGAGGAAGGGAAACCAGAAAGTCACCTCATCGTAAATGCCGAAGAACCGATGAACAAATGAAGAAAGCAACATCAAAACCAGGTTATAATCGTTACATTTTGTGTCATTTAAAACACCAACTTATGGTTACTATGAAGCTTGCACATATTAACTGTTTTGTGTGTTTGTAAACACCATTTAAAAGATAACTTTGAAATACATGTGACCTAAAAATGCCAACTACCGCTATGAAGTAGTGTATAAATTTTGAACGCCATATAGGATGTGTTATGAAACAACGAACTGAAATAATACCTTTTACATGTATACTTTCAGTAAACTTTGAAAACGCCATATAAGTCAAGATAACTTTCATTGAACTGTGAGAATGCCATAGCTTTGCAATTTGTAAACTTTTATCATTAAAAACTGTGAAAACGCCAATGTAAAGATGTCTGTGAAAACGCCAATGCATTTTACCTTGTTTTTAGGCGAAGATCGTTTGAAAGTCAAGATAAAGATGCACACGGGTGGGGTCCAAAATGCCAAGAAAAGAAAGGCTTTGAACCAGGATGTTGTAACACCTTGTAAAATCGTGTCCAATAATATAATGACACGTGTTGTATTTTTAATATAGTCAATTAAAGACTAATATGGACTAAAAGTGACAACTTGCTCAAACTGAGCCTCTGAATGACGTTTTGATGTCAACATGCATAAACCTAGCCTCTGAACGACCATTAGTGTCGTCATGCATAAAAACGTAGCCTCCGAATGACCATTAGTGTCGTTATGCATAAAACATAGCCTCTGAACGACCATTAGTGCTGTTATGCTTAAACTCGGCCTCTGAGTGACCGTTGTGTCAACATGCCTAGCCTCTGAGTGGCATCGGAGTCAACATGCTTATACTGAGCCTCTGAGTGATCCTTTACGTAGTCCTAACTCTCATGTGTCCTGTTTGTTGGACGAGAGTGATTAAATCCAATAATATATAAAAGTTGGATAATGGAGGGATTAAAAGTGTCAAAATGTTAATTTATACCTCTGAGTGACCTTTTAACGAACCGAGAGCTCGATAATGTCCGGGCATAATCCCGGGTATGCCAAGTATTGGCTACAGAGGGCTAAAAGTGCCAAAAAGGTGTTTAAAAAGGTTTTTAGAAGCTTTATAAGTTAAGGGGTTAAAAGTGTCAAACATTGAAACTGGCCATGGGGTGGTCGCGGGCCGTGAGAGACCTGGCCTAGGTCTCTCGCGGGGCACGAGAAGGGGTCTGCAGCAGAAAGTTTTTCTTGGCTGCCACACAAAGATCCAAAACCATTAAAACCGAAACCATGGCTTCCCAAACTGCTATGCCACGTTTTGGGACACTTGTAAGCTTCCTCTTACAGCCCTAAACACCTGGCTTCACCTCCTTTGAGCTCTCCAACTATAAATAGGTGATCAAGTTCACCATTTGAACTTGCACCTTTCTAAATCATAACTCTTCTCCCTCCTCTGGAAGTTGCTAACTGAAAGGAGCATCCAACATAGTTCTTTTGCACCTTAGGAATCACTGGTAAGTGTTCCTTCTTTGTGCATTTTCGTTTATAGGCTTTTATAGCCAAAAGTCAAGCGTTTTTTGGAAAACGCTTTGACTTTCGGTTAAGACCATTATGGTCAGCTATTGTTCGAAATTAACATGGCTAAGTGATCGTAATAAGGTAGGTGTTAATCCCTATAAAGGGTACCTCCTGAAGATCACGTCTGCTAGACCAATTGACGGGTCAAAGTTATGATATTAAAAAGTCAAATAGACCATTTTTCGGAAAAATCATAAATTTATCTTATATAGTTATGAAACCTGTTTTGACACTTAAACAAGTTGGTAATAATTATTAGAACATGTAAGAACATGTTCGGCTAGTCAATTTCAGTTCTAGGGTCGGTTCGCAACCGAAAGTCGTGAAGTTTGACTTCTGCCTTGACTTTCAATTCTGACCCGATTTAGATTAGTTACCTAATGATCTAAAGTTGCATTAAGATCATAATATAATGTAGCATAACCCTCTAAGGTTATATTACATGATCATACTCAGAATCCAAGTTTATGCGCAAGTTCCATAATTATGCCATCTTTGACCAAAATGCCATTTTTGTATAAAACAAGGTTTTAAATAGTAATGAACTTGAAAATGAGTTTTCTAATGATGTAATATTATATGTAGGATTATTTGGAATATTAAACCAAGTTATAAACTGAGTTTTCAAGCAAGTCCTTAAACTATGTCGATAAATGGCGATTTTAGCCCTTGTGGCTCATAAAATAGTTTTAATCAAATCTTTTCAAGGTAAATCTTTTACCTACTGATATGTTATATTAAATAACATATCTAAGATATTTTAATCTGTCCTTAACATCAGTTTTCGTAAAAATCACATAAAGACGCCATTTTACGACATAAGCGTCGTTTAGGCGCATAGTATGGTTTTGAACCATATTATTGACCAAGAATTGTTACCTACTGATTTTAATACTTATTTTAAACATATTTATAGTAGGTACATATTATAAACTCAGAATCCAAAATAATTTATAAACTATGTGTAAAATGACCAAAATGCCCATTTGGTGCATAGTTTGGTCATAAAAGGTAAAATACACATATAATTGATATCCTACTGATATTATATCATAAATAAAGTATTTTTCCAGAATAATTATAATTATAAAATTAAATTATATTCAAGTTCCTTTTATATGGTATGAAATTACCAAAACGCCCTTATGAGGCATAGTTTCGTTTTAAAACCTTAACGAGCATACAAGTTGATATCCTACTGAAATTTTAACTTATTTAAAATATAATGGCATATAGAACATGTCCATGACTTATCCGGTTACCCATTATCACTTTTAAGCAAACAGTAGATTACACGTAACTAGTTTACGGAATTTAACTGAAACGGGTTTAACCTTATCATTTTAATCTCAAAATCCAGAATGTTAATTGTTTACCCATATTATGCAAGTCAAAGTACTTGTCAGGTTTAAACTACATTCTATCCGATAATCGTTTAATCAAGCTTATACGTTTTGATCATGTACACTACTCGGTCTAAGTCTATGACTTAAATAAAGACCGATAATATTTGATTGGTTAGCTTATGCCATAATTCAGACTAGAGATTTGTCGGTAAATGCTATCTGCATATTAGTACTTTTGTATGCGGCTGAGTTATTGAATTTTGATGCTCAGGTAAATACTCTCAACTTATTTTCCCTATATGGGCTTGGGATACGGTAAATGATTACCGCTTAGTCCGAAATGGGGTCAATCAAATGCCCGTTTGTGGCTAGTAAACCCGCATATTCCGTTTTAATCAGTTTTGTTTGATAACTTAAACATCAGGGGTTAAATTACTGTGTCCTAGATATCCTCGGCTCAATACATTAGTTATTGGCCACGACCTTAGCGTGGGGTGTAGGCATACACCTGACAGATACTCATATGCAAATTACCCAAGACTTTGGAATAACTCCTTCGTGAGTTCGTAAGTGGTGTGTATTTAATCATGTCTCGGTTTCTGTAATGGGCCTTGTATGTATTGACAAACATGTGAATCTGATATAAGGTTGCAAAGTCAACTTTCCCAAGTCAATAAAAGACTTTGTGCCGTTTTACACTTAAAAATCATTTTTAAGTTTTCAAAATGAGTCAGTTGGGTGTATTTACCAGCGAAAGCTGACGTAACGTCCAAAGGCTAACTGCAGGTACAATACGACATAGGCCGGAAGCTGCTCTGTAGTGAATAAGAGAATCTTGCAAATCCTTAGATCTGCCCTAAAGTCTGTTTTATATTCTTTCTTGTATATTTTATGATCCGCCTGTGGATCTTCTATTTTAAGCTTGTTTATTATTTTTTATTTTCGAACATTCGGTTTGTAATAGTAATTTTACTCCAAGACTTCCGCTGTGCCGTGTTTAATTGACTATGATGTTATCAACTGACGTCACGATACTCCCCACCCGGGCCCACCGGTGTATGGATTTGGGTTGGAAATCTGGGGTGTGACAGGTTGGTATCAGAGCCAACGTTTGAGAGAATTAAACACTAGCCTCTTGTGTTTAATCTCAAACTTACACGTGCACATTCCTTAGATTTCCGAGTCTAGGCAATGAGCTAGGATTACTCATTTCATTATTAAGTTATTAGTATTGTTTTGGAATTCATTTTTGACAGGAAAATGCCGCCACGTGTACGAGGACAAAGCGGGAAAGGAAAAGGTCCAATGAGGGGAGGACCATCGGGGCGTATTCCCCCTCAACCCCATAACTCAGATGCTTACCAAGAATCAGGAGATTCATCTCCTTGGCAACCAGCGAGACGTTCTGTCTCTAATAGACACTCGTCCTCACATTCCCAAAATTCTTACCACTCTCACCACTCCTATCATTCACACCATTCTCAACATTCCCATTCACATCACTCTTACCATGAAGAATTTAACCCTAACCATTACTTTAACACGCCTCCAACCGATCAAAATCCATTGGACCAGCCAAACCCTATGGACGAGGACTCCGACCCGGAGATGCCACCATTGGGATCAAATATACATCCCATTGAAATTTCAAGTGATTCAAACTCCTATGCTGGATCGCCCTACCAAGGTCCTAATGAGTGGGACCAATACTGGAACCAATTCACCTTCTCCCACACTCCTTCTCGTCACTCTCAACCACACCCAGTACAAGAAGATGTCCACATGGAACTGGTGGACCAACCTCAACCACCACTTGAACCACCAAGAAGGAAGCGTGGAGCACGTATGTCGGTACGTGCCGGACAAAGGTCGGGATCACTGCCACTTTTTCCCAACTCCTACCCCACAATTCAAGAGGACCCACAAATGGGTAGACCCTCTAATGTTTCACCTATAGTGGAACCAACACCAACACCTGCTGTTCAACCACCACTATCGGGTTATACTAACCCAATCCCCACATATCCAGACACGTCTGGATATGATCCTTTTAACCCGTCTACACCGGTAGACTATCAAGCATGGTCGCAAGACCCCTATATGCAAGCAGTTATGCACAATGCACTTTACCCGTCTCCTTTCCCACCTACTTTTCCGTCGACTGGATATCCAATTTATGGGTACCAGTATCCAGTTATGCCACAACCACAACCACAACCTCCGCCACCACTCGAGGCCATTAATGAGGCCTTAGAAAGAATGAAGGAAATGCAACAGCAGGCGGAGAAGACGGAGAAGAAGACAAATAAGTTCTTCAAGAAACTCTGCAAGCTAGTTAAGGGAAAGAAGGACGAGTGAAGTCTCTTTTATTATATGTAGTCCCTGCGTGGACCTTGTTATTTCTTTAGTCCCTGCGTGGACATTTTATTTCTCTTAGTCCTTGCATGGACAATCAGTTTCTTTTATTTATTTCAAGTATTGTACTTTCTTATTATCATTTAATGAAATATTTTGGAATTATATATATGTAGTTATCCTCTTCAAGCGATCGTCTCGATTTTACTAAGAATTTTTTATCAGCTATATAATTCTAAAAAGATCTTAATGGTTTTGATTTGCCGAGTGGCACAGACCACATATTTGGCCAAATATATAAATGATAGTTAAGAACGGAAGGGTCTTCTATCATGATAGTTAAGGGAAGTTAGGTGGTGGACTAAGTTCAAGCCTCCAAGTCATTAAGGTCAATGCGACCGGGACTATTAATCAACCATTAAGGTCCTCTTATGTTTACATTCAAGTAATGTTCATACTCATGGTAGTGTAACTTGAGGATGTAGGTCCACCTGAGGATCAAGATAAACCAGTTCCTTGGTCATATAACACACACACAAGTGCAGAATCCAAGTGTGCATGCAACCAAAGCAAAGTAAAGAAGACGGGGTAACCAAAGATTCACTATCTTGATTAATGATTGAGAACAAGTACAAACATATACACACAATGCTCGTATGACTCAAACAAACTTGCTGTGTTCTTGTGTCTTTGTCTGCAGAGAGAATGCTGAGAGGCTCGCTTAGACCAACGAGCTAACTAACTCTCACAGCGAGTCAACTCCTGACTGAGAAGTGCATGTCTGCTTATATAGTGTCCTTCTAGAGTTTGTACGAAACACGAATCCCGAAATATGGAACACACTATTTCACACGAGACACAACTCCAGAATTTGGTACGAGTCACTGTTTTGTACGAAATGCTTGATTCGTATGAAATACTCCTTGATTCGTACGAAACCTGTGTTTCGCACGAAATCTATTAGTTCACACAGAATCCCTATTACTGGAGAACGTGTGTAGACTTGACGTACACAAGACTTATCAGTATGCACACATGCAACTGATTAACACAGACAAGCTAAGATGTCATACTAGATCAAGATAGAAGGATATCTCGATCTATTCGACACGACCAAACCTATACAGACACTTGAGCAAAGACCGTACAATTACAACTGTAATTAAGAACAAGCAACAGACACAAAACTGTATCAACAAACTCCCCCTTGGATGTTGCTTGGTCTTCGGTCTTCAGTCTTTGGTCTTCATATGTTGGTCTTCACATTGAATGGTTTGGAGTATCAACAAACTCCCCCTGAAGATCTGCTATTCATTGATAGATCTGCTCTCCAATGATTAGAGCATCAGGTCTTCGACTTCTAAGAAACTTCAAATCTTTCTTGTTTTCTCTTCTGACTTGTCAGAGTTTTACGTTGGTGGTCTTTGTTTATGTTCTTTTGTATCAATCTGTACTCAATAGACAAGTATAATTAGAACACAACTTTCTCAGGGAATACACACGAAAAACTTATCATAATATCTTCGTATGACTGTATTCCCTGAACAAGATACACACACTCGTATGAATTCCAGCAGCAGATTTGAGAAAAACAAGTGACCAAGTCAAATCAAATGACTAGGTTCATCCGTTATGAGATACACACACTCAAACGAATTTCAGATTTTGGATTTCTTTTGATGAGTTACTTGTTGCAAGATATTACTTTATGAAGTTGCGATATCAAACAATTGGTTCTTTGGCTTATCTTGGTAGAAAACTTCCGAGTATCAACTTTGGCTAACTTTCAAAAAGTAATTACATAAGCAACTAAGTAAACTAGACTTAAAAACTAAAATACAGATAAACTATATATATATTTAACAATCTTTTTCGAGTTTCAAGGTAAAGGAATCGTACCAGCATTTTAATCTTTGTCAAAAACGGTATTTGGTTTTCAAAATTAAACAGATAAGTATTTAACTTTGATTATCGGTACTGTTATCCACGTAAGCTAAGAATTATCAGATGTAATCATGATTAGGAGATATGATTAAGGTATGGATTTATACTTACTAGCAGGTGTTCAACCACATCAAGACACATTCTCGTATCAAGATATGCACGAGAGAAAATCTTACCGTTGAGTATACTGCTTTATCATCTGTTTTGACGTATATGAATGATGTGAGATACTCACTTATTTTGATTGAAAACAAGCCCTTTGTGATTTAATCACTTATTGATGAGGAACTTGATTATCATATGCATGCAGGGGACAGGAGTAAGTCCGTGAACAAGTTAGTACCATCGTACCGACAAAGAGATGAACTTAGCTCCCGTATAAAGCTGTGATATTTTATCACTTATTTTGGGGATGTGATATTTTTATCACTTATTTGATGGTCGTATGCAGTATGTACATGTATGTATGATATCATGGAAGTTCTAGGCTTGCGCCACCGTTATTTTTCGGCAAAAGATTCAACCATGATACCCAGATGATAAGCAAGCATAAAGACCGTATATCTCAGATCCTCGGCACTCTATTAAACGAAATTTCAGTACAAAGACCATATGTCAATGAATGGTTCCCCCTGGCATTCTGTCTGTTAAGTTTATATAAACATGTACATTTTAGTCTCATACATCATAAGTAAAGCTACTTATCAATCTTCTTTCTATGCTTTTAACCATTTCTGACAGATTTACCGGTGAATTTCATCATCTTCAACTCATCCAAGAAACTTATTTTTGATTTTTCTATTGTTTTTGTATTTTTCTGAATTCCCCCCCCCCCTTAAACAAAGAAGGTAAATAAAAGACATATTTTTGTATTTTCTTGAAATTTACTCCCCATAAATTATAAAACTGAAAATCTTTTTGTAGTTTTAGATTTTTAGAAAAGTATATACAAAAATAGTTAGCCATGGTTGAGTTACTCGGGTTTCACCTTGATGTCATTGACCAAAAGTAGATAATCAAAACGTGATTTATCAAAGGCTTTGGTAAAAAGGTCGGCACGTTGGTGATCAGTGTGGGTTTTAACGACACCGATAAGTCTCTTTTCATAACAATCTCATATGAAATGATACTTAGTCTCACTGTGTTTTGTTTTTGAATGCTGTACAGGATTCCGAGTGATCTGTAAAGCAGCTTCATTATCAACAAAAATAGGAGTAGAAAGAAATTCAAAACCGTAGTCGCACATTTGCTGTTGAATCCATAGAACTTGAGAGCAGCAACTAGAAGCTGAAATATACTCAGCCTCACATGTTGATGTAGCTACACAAGTTTGTTTTTGCATTGCCACTGACTAGGCGATTTCCCAAGAACTGACATCCTGCTGTTGTTGACTTTGCATCGATTTTACAGTCGCCATGATTAGAATCACTGAATACTGTCAGATTAAAGTTATCATCCTTAGGGTACCATAGACCAGTGTCAGGACTACCCTTTAGATAACGAAAGATCCTTTTCACAGCCACAAGTGAGAAACCTTCGGACTAGACTGATAGCGCGCCAGAAGGCATGTTGGGTACATTATGTCGGGTCTTGAAGCAGTAAGATACATGAGAGAGCCGATCATAGAACGGTAGAGAGATGGTTCTACATGTTCACCCCCCATGATTTTGAGCTAATGGAGTTCCCAAAGGCTTTGAGTCGTCCATCTGAAATCGTTTGAGAATATCTCCGACGTACTTGGTTTGATGGATAAAAATCCCTTCCTTTGATTGTTGAACCTGCAAACCTAAAAAGAAAGTCATTTCTACCATTGCGCTCATCTCGAACTTCTCTTGCATAACCTGTTCGAATTCTTTGCACATTCGAGTGTTAGTAGACCCAAATATAATATCATCAACATAAACATTACTAGCAGCAAATCCTCGTCATATTCCTTGATGAAGAGAGGACAGTCGATCAGGCCTCGTCAAAAACCATTCTTCAACAGATAGGTAGACGAAGTTTCATACCAAGCCCTCGGAGCTTGATGAAGACCATTTAACGCCTTGTTGAGAAGCCAAACCTTGTCAGGATGGGTAGGATCTTCAAAACCTGGCGGTTGCTCAACATATACTTCCTCTTCTACCACACCATGAAGAAATGCACTTTTCACATCCATTTGATAAACGGTGAACTTCTTGAAAGACGCATAAGCCAAAAAGATTCTTATGGCCTCAAGTCGAGCAACTGGTGCATAAACTTCATTGTAGTCGATCCCTTCGACCTGATTAAAACCTTGAACAACCAATCGTGCTTTGTTTCTCACAACAACACCTCGGTCATCCTTCTTGTACTTGTACACCCATCGTGTACCAATCTTCTTGTAGCCGTCAGGCCTGTCAACCAATTTCTAGACGCCTAACTTCTGAAACTGCTGAAGTTCTTCCTGCATGGCTTCAACCCACGAGTCTTCTTTCATTGCCTCTTTCCAAGATTTTGGTTCTACTTGGCACACATAGCAGGCAAAAGGCCAATCATTCAGACCATCAGATTCCCTGATTTCTGAATACAATCCAGTATTCTGGTTGTTTCGAAGCTGATTACGAGTCTGTACACCACCCTGGACATCTCCAATAATATTCTGCTGAGGATAGATATTATGAATTCGAGTTTCTGGCACATTAGGAACTCAAGAGTTGATACCCAAATGTTTGATATTCAGATCAACAGTTAAATAGATAGCTGGATTTGATGACGTTGTAGATGCCTGACCTTCAGTCGTTTCTTGAGGTTGAATATTTGACATATCATTTGAAAATCCAGGAACCGCACCAGAGGCAGCTTCATTTGCATCATGAAACTCATCTTCTTCTGATGAAACATTATAATCCGTAGCGTCTTCGAATTCCTCATTTTGAACAAGATTGTTAACCGAAGTCGACACTTGAGGTTAACAATAGTTGGTCGAACTAGTGATGAATCTACTGCAGTATCACTTTCCAATAACATACGAGCAGCAACTGTTGCATCATCAAAAGTTGGCAGATTAAAGGAGTCAAACAGCCCGTCGTAGTCAAACATCCAAGGAGCACCCGGAGCTCTAACTGCTTCTGTATATCTCTGAACCTTGACTTCACCCCATTCTTCAATCTTCTTTGAAGACAAATTCCACACCCGGAAATTCGGAGTAGCATATCCAAGAAAGAAACCTTCGATAGCCTTGGGACCAAACTTTCCATGTGGGTCGATCATAGTGCATGGAGCTCCAAAAGGTTCTAAGAAAGAAACATCCGGTTTCCTTTTATATAACAACTCAAAGCATGTCTTCCCATGTCTCTTCACCTTTAGAACTCTATTCATCGTGTAGCACGCAGTAGCAACAACTTCTCCCCAAAATTGAACATGAAGTTCTGATTCTACTAACATGGTTCTTGCAGTTTCAATAAGAGTTCGATTTTTCCTCTCAGCTGCCATTTTGTTGTGGAGTGTATCGAGAACTGTACTCATGCAGAATACCCTTTGAGGAACAGTACTCGTCCATAACTTGATTCTTGAATTCCGTGGCATTGTCGCTTCTGATTCTCCTTACCTTCAGATTATACAGATTTTCTAACAGAGTCAGGAGATTCTTGAGGATAGTAGGAACTTCACTCTTGTGTGCCAACATGTTTACCCATGAAAATCTGGAATAGTCATCAGTAACTACCAGACAATAAGAATCACTAAAGGTTGTCTTGTGTTTCATAGGTCTAAAGAGGTCCATATGAAGACGTTCCAGTGGCATATTCCCAGTGTTGATCTTCTTCACGGGATGGGATTTTCTTGCTTGCTTCCCTTTCTGGCATGATACACAAATGTCTTGAAGATGATAATTATCACTGGTACACCATTCACTAGTTTATTCTTCACCAAATAGTTCATTTTCCTTAGGTGAATGTGTCCCATACGTCTATGCCAGGAGATTGATTCCTTCTCGGTGGCTTTAGAGACAAAACATGTGACTTGTGCAGATGTTGTAATAGCTTGGCTCATATCAAGAATATACAAATCATTAATTCTTGGAGCCGACAGGAGAATCCATTCCTTGAGGATCTTGAATCCAGGCTTCAGCACATAACATCCGGCATCATCAAAATGTACCGTGAACTTCTTCTCGCAGATTTGAGAAACGCTAAGAAGATTGAATTTGCCGCACATAATTGATCTTGTCGAAGCTCACAACACCATTGGAGACCATTTCTTCTCCAGTGATGTATCCACCTTTGTCACCAGCAAAAGCAACATAACCACCCCTTATGCTTTTCACATCATATAGGAGCCGCAAGTCGCCCGTCATGTGCGTTGATGCTCCACTGTCAACAATCCAATGACTGTTTACAGTCCCTCCTGGAACACCCTGCACATCCACAAACAAGATTAGTTTGAGATGGGGACCCAAGCCTTAGTGGTCTTGGGTCGTCCCTTATCATCGAGAAATGTAATCTCAATTTCTTGATGATTATCAAACTGAGAACCTCCTTTTGAACCATTATCGGTCTTCTGTTTCCAAGATCCTTGTTTATTACCAGATTTACTATTATTTACAGTTTTAACAGTGTCTGGTTTTATTGACTTTGAGGATCTTTGATCCTTTTTAGAAGAATCTGTTTTTAAAGCTTTCTCAACTGCTTTTACTTGTTTACGTTTTTGTTTCTCTTTTTGATCCTTAATGATTCGTTTATCTTGAGTCGGAGAAACAGATTTACATTTGCAAGTTGGTTCATGAGGGGTTTTCTCAACACATCTTGATTTGGCTGGATTTCGACAATCCTTTATAATGTGGCCAAACTCTCCACATTTGAAACAAGTTCTCCTTTCAACAAAAATAGGAGATCGTGTTTCTCGGGTTGATGTTGAACTTGTGGATCCTGAGGTACTGGGTTTATTTTCATTACATCCATCAGTGTGTTGGGTGTAATTATTTTGACTGTTTTGTTTCAATATCTTAACTTTCTTTACAAAATCAACATTAGATTAAAAGTTTCGACTTTATCGGTCCTTTAAAAGTCACAAATTTAACATTTTTAACCTTTTTCTTATTGCGAGAGCCTTTTGCTTCAACCTTCGGTTGAGAAACTGTAGGCTTTTCAAATCGCTTCCCGTGTTTTTCTGTTGAAGCGGATAATGGTCGTGATTTGGTTGCCTTTTTCTTCTATATAAATTTGGATTTTGACTTTTCAAACACCTGATCTATAGAGATTGGATTTACGTTTTTAATTGGAAAATCTTTGCTTGAATAGATTTTCTCATCTCCAACCAATGTGTACAACACGTTATCTGCTTCATCTGTCGACACTTGTGTCTTGACAGATTTCTCAAGAACGGTCTCTTGATTCTCAACAAATTGAGTTAGGGAGTAGCTGAAAGTTCTACTCTTTTCCTTTCATCAAGAGGCTGATCCTGATCATCATTTCTTGATTCATCATCTGATGTTTCATCCTCCTCCTCAACAGATGGAGTTTGAACAACATCAGACGTTGAATTTTCTGGCTTGCATGGTTCTTGAGAGGATTCAAAGGTACAGAGGGTTCAAAACGAGGCATCTCCTCTTCATCAGGCATTTTTGTATAGTTGTGTTTCATTAGGGGTGGACACGACTTATATCCTATGCATTGAACATCTCCCTTTACTTTTTGAACATCAATGATATGATCAACAACATATTGGGAGTTAGAATAACTTTCCAATTTGCGTTTGATCGAATCATATTCGCATTTCATATTGGGAGTTAGAATAACTTTCCAATTTGCGTTTGATCGAATCATATTCGCATTTGGCGATGGCTACTCTTTCATTGTTTCTTCTAGGAGATTAATGTAGTTATTTATTCCTGTCTGTTTATTCAAAACTGTTTTTGTCAATTCAGAAACACTTTTCTTAAGGGTTTCTATACAGATTTGAATTCTTTTTCATTTCTAGTTAGCGCCAAATTCGGCTCTTTCCATTTTGATAATTCAACAACTAAATTCTGATTATGACTGTTGACGATTTCATATTTTATTTTCAACTCAACACAGTAATTGCAAACAGTAGGAGGGTCAGAATTTACCTGTTTTGAAGAACCTTCAACATTTGCCATAAAGGCAGTGTGTGAGGAAAGGCTGCATCATTTGTAGAGAGTGTCTCTGGCTCTTTCACCGCAGCTTCTGCATTCCTCGTCATGCCTACCTTTTCAGATTTGAACATCTCAGCTTCACTCAACAACTCTTCAACCTCAGCATCATTTCCTTTCTTCCCACTAGAATCAGATCCATAACCATCTGAACTTGAACATTCTTCATCAGAACTACCAGCATCCCCAGATGTGTCATCATTATTTGGAGTGTTGATGCTGTGATCATGCTTGATTTGATCCATGATCCTTGCATAGCATGCAGTTTTTCCGTTGTTCTCAGTTCCCAACTGTACTGACCAATCGCATCCTACATCAGACTGAACTACCAAAGCTCTGTGCGTGTTTGAAGGTCCTGATTGATTGGTATTGTTGGAGTTGTCAACAACTACTATTCTTCTTTCGTTGTTGTATTGTGCTGTGTTGGATGGTTGAGACTGATTTCGAAAGGGGTTGTGATTTCCTTCCTTGCTGGGTCTTGTGCATTCCCGCTTGAGGTGACCTCTTTCTCCGCAGTTAAAGCAAGTAACGACAGTTTTGTCAAAGCCGTATTTTTGTATCCTTCTTGCTTTCCAAACTGGTTCTCTCCATTCTTCTCATATAATCCTTCGCTCTTCTCATAGCACTTGCAAATGCCCACTTGTTGTCCATCAGCTCAATTTCATCTCGGTCAATTTGTTCATAGTCTTCGTTTGTCAAATTGATGTTCCCTATTTGACCTACAACTAAACCACAATACGCACTGATCATGGTATTTAGAAGTTCTGCATGTTCCTGTGCAACTTCTACGTTGATTTTGGAGAGATTTGACGTGTCAAGTTTGACAGTGTTGGGATTTGCCGATTGAGTGTTGTTTCCATAGAAAGCTTGTTGAGGAGCTTGCTGTGGAGCTTTATGTGCTAAATCCCTTGGTTGTGGAAGGAAGGCTTTCGGATCAAAAGCTTGTCCATAGGCTTGATTACTCGAACCTGTAGACTGACTTGATTGAACTGGTTGGGGTAGAAAAGGGTTCACGTTTGACACAAACGCGGTCTGCAGCTTCGGTTGCTGACTTGAGCTTGTACCTGCATTTATACCTCCAAAATACATCTCAGGGTTGTGGAGCAGAGACTTGTTGTGCCTTCCGAAGTTCTTCTTCATTCTTGTTCTCCAGTTTCTGCACAAATTCATAAATACTAATTGAGTCCAAAACACTTGTATGTTTTAAAATATCAATAAATTGACCCCATTTCAATGGTAAAGCATCAGCAAATCGCATCACAATTTCTTGTGGTGCTGCTAACACTTTATACGAGTACATTTCGTTGAGAAGATGATAAAACCGAGTGGTCTTATCATTCAAGGTTTCGTTCTCCATGAACATGAAACCTTCAAACTCTTTCTTGAGCAGATCATTCAGAATCTTCCTGATAGCAGCGTTACCTTCACCTCTTGCTTCCAAAGTGTCCCACAAATTTTTCGTTGTAGTACAATACACAAACTGATGATAAATGTCTTTATGCAGAGCTTGTGTGAGGATAGCAAAAGCCTTTTTCTCAAGATCGTAAGCTTTCTTATCACTTTCGACTACATTGGCCAATGAGGTTGGATTTGATCTAGCTTCTTCAAGTGCTTCATTATAGGGGGTAGTGAAACACGTCCACAATTCCGTGTTTTGACCGAGAACACACGTATGAAAACGACTTTTCCATGAAGGATAATCGTTCATGTGATTTAACTTCGGCGGTCGGTTATTACTCCCTGTTTCACTTTCAGTCGTTAGCAGAGTTTGGATGCTTTGATTCTGATTCGCAACACACGCCCATTGATTTGCAGAGATCATTGCTGTATGTTGAGGCATCAAAGATTTTACCCATGATGTTGCGGAGCTTTGCGAAGTCTCCTGATTTGAACTTGAACAACTCCAATCCCACGTGTTAGAACTCATTATATTTTCTTTTTTTATGAAAATTTAAAGGTTTTAAAGTTTCACAATTATAATAACTGTTTTAAAAATTCACAAATCTGAAAATATGACAAATTCTTAAAATCACAAATCTTTGAAAAACACGAAAAACAAACAACAACTGTTTCGTGCAAGACAGCTGTTTCGTGCGAAACAAGATGTTTCGTGCGAGACGCTTGTTTCGTGCGGGTCAGATGATTCGCACGAAATGTTTTAGTCGCACAAACTGTTTTGGTTAAGTGTTTTTCAGAGGAATCTTTTCAGAAATGGTTTGGTGAGAGATTTCCTTTCTTGTGTAGACCTGCCTTTTTTGAAAATACCTGTTGTCTTACCCACATTTTGTTAAAACACAGATTTTAATAGTCCACAGTCCAAGTCCATATCCAAGTCAGAAAATGTCAACCCTACCAAACTAATCAGATTCAAATTTTTGCAGATTTGTTCTTCAAGGGTGTTCTTCAGAAAAATTTTACCATAAAATTTTCTGCATGCAACAAATTTTAACCAAGTTTTAAGTTAGTTATATATCCAAAACTTAATTTTTCTGCTGGGGCCTCAAGAACACTTCAGAAATCTTCAAACTAGCTCAGACACAACTAAGCCCGGTTTTGAACAAGGAAAGAGCCAAAGCTCTGATACCACTTGTAGGTCCACCTGAGGATCAAGATAAACCAGTTCCTTGTTCATATAACACACACACAAGTACGGAATGTCACACCCCGACCCGCAGCGGAAAAGGTGATCGGGGCATGATTGGGTTATCATCAAAGCTCATGACATTTAATACGACGTTTCATATTCATTAATACAATTTAATGGGAAATATACAATCATAATTACATCATGTCCTAAACATCATTCTAGACTTCATTGTTTTCTTCTAAGGCATTTCCTATGTTTTCCTTGCTTCGTCCTGTTCACCTGTATCATGTGTAAAAATGGTTTTTTTGATCAACAAAAAGTTGGCGAGTGAATCCTATGAAAAACATTTGAACAAGTTTATTTAATTGATTATAAAATAAAGTGCACAACCACACATGAGTAAAAACAGATGTAAACTTATTCACCAATCATTTAATATTAAATAATGCACACATAAACAATAATGGATCGTTTTGCGGCACGCGTTGCTCAACTCATCGCCCACAAGGAACTGATGGGCCTAATGAATGAATTGCATATAACTTGACAATATGAAATACATAACTACAAACAATATAAACAATCTAAGTTTAGATCACAATATGGTATGGCACAAGTTTAAATAAACGAGTTAATTTTAGTGACACATGACACACCCCAAAACGTGTAATTAAAAAGGGGAGTTGTAAGATTCACTCACAGTGGGTGCGTTCGGTTGATGATGTTGAATGCGCACGAAGTTGGTTTTAACCGCGAGTGAAACTAACCTAGATAATGGCATAATGGTTCGGTAAGTAAGCGGATTTTATTAATCAATTTTTGTAGGATTATTGGATATATTTTTGTGAGTTTAAAGCTATTTTCTAACTTTAAAAATGTTATTTTTTAAGTATTTTAAATTGATTTTTAAATAAAATAAATAAATAAAAATAATAAAAAAATGTTGACTTTTTGACCGTTGACTTGTTGACCATTGACTTTGACTGTTGACTGTTGACCGGTTCGTATGTGTGTATGTATGCGCTGGGTGAGGCTCGAACCCGAGACCTCCCGTACGCGTGCACGCAGCTCTACCAACTGAGCTACGTGTCTAACCCGAAATATTTCTGTTTTTAATTATATTTATATACTAATTCAAATTAATCCGAAAATCATTTATTTCAAAAACGATTTTAATTACTCGCTCGGTGCTCTCCACAGGTCTCGAACCCGGGACCTGTGGTTTAGGTTAACACACAGTCCACCGCTGGACTGTGTGTCTAACTTGTTAAATAATCTGATTTTTATTATACTTATATACAAACTAAATAATTTCGTTTCTGCTTTAAATAAAAAGTTTGATAATTGTCCGGACCGGTGCGGTAGTCCGGACTCGAACTCGTGACGTGTGATTAAACATTCACACAGTCCACCACTGGTCTGTGTGTCTATCTTGGTTATTATTCCGGTTTTTATTAAACTTAACATCTTTAAGCAGTGGATCCAGTTCAGTTAAGAAAAAAAAAACATTTTTATTAAGGCGAGGGTGCGTGGGACAAGAATCGAACTCGGGACGTAAGCGTGTTTTATTTGCACACAGTCCACTGCTGGACTGTGTGTCTAACCCGGAATATATCTTGATTTTAATTATACATATACAATACTGAAACTTCGTCTTCTTCGTCAGACTTAACCAGAATCGGAGTCTGACTGGTTCATCGATTTTCATCAAGTTCTTTTAGTGTGTTGCGCTTAATTATAGGTGAGATTAATAAAAGAACGAGAGATTAAGTGTAAGGTATACCGAACAGGGCTCCTCAGTTTCGCCGGCGAAACTCCGGTGACAGCAGATGATTCCGGCGACGTGTGTCTTGCGGCAGAGGGTCTTCAACGAGATTGAGATGAATGTGGGTGGCTTCGGTATGAGCTCTGGGGGTTCAGTAAGGCACAGAGGTGAAAGGGTCGGTTTTCCGGCGAGTTGTAGAAATTTCCGGCGAGTGAAATTACGTCGGGAAAGAGTGTGATTATGAGCGAAAAAGCTAACAGAGGTTAGAGGGGGTATTTATAGGGTAGAACATTGACGAATTTGGTCCGTTTTCCGTCTTGATTCGTCGGTTAATGATTTTCCGGCGGTTATAACTTGTGTCGTGGACTGGACATCAGTTATAACCGATGTTGAGGTTAATGTTTACGTTAAGTCATTGATAACCGACGCCGTTTGACGAAATCGTCGGATTTTCCGGCGTCAACGGATTTGGGCGCGTCAGTTTGACTGGGTTTGATTTCTGTTTCGTTATTTGAATTAATTGTCTGGATATATTACCAAAGAATACAAGTGGCGTAGTGGTTGGATGGTTGAGTGTTAATGCTTTGCTGAAATCGCTGGCTGACCCGGGTTCGAAACCCGTCAGAAGCCTTTTATTTTTAAACCACTATTTTTAATACTTTTTCAAATATAAATTATATATTCCAATATACTTATTAATTATGTATCGTTTAAAAATAATTTGGGCATTAAATACGCAAAGAAATTTTTAACTGATTGTTCGGTTAATAAACGGAGCGGGTTTGGTAAATCCGGTTTTTGACGGATGTTACAGTATCCCCTGCTTTTTAGAAATTTCGTCCCGAAATTGAAGTAGTGATATATTTGACTAAAAATGAAGGTGTTTAGTTTGACAGTTACATACTTAGAAAAAGAGTAAGAGTTTAAATTTTTGTTTGAGGCGGTAACGTTCCTTGTAAGGGTTAAGTACCCTGCTACAGGAATCGCTTTTTGTTGCCTACGGTAAAAATATTGATAAGCAGAGTTGATTCACTAAATATGATATCATGCGTAAGAGTTTTGATATGTTTGGAAGGATAGGGTTATATCCTAAAACAAAATTTCTAATACTACAACGTACATGGAACTTCTCATAACCGTCTAATAATGCCTCTGATCCTTTGACAAGAATACTTATATATAGGAAGTACCAGCGGCGTATCCACCATATTCTTGTCAAATTTTCATTGGTTTTATCAGTAAGTTATGATTGGTTCTATGATGTGACTCTAAACATAAATAAACGCCACAACCAATGTACCAAGAAATTACTAAATCCTACATAGAACTGTCATAACCGCCTGACAATGCCTCTGATCCTTTGACAAGAATACTTATATATAGGAAGTACCAGCGGCGTATCTACCATATTCTTGTCAAATTTTCATTGGTTTTATCAGTGAGTTATGATTGGTTCTATGATGTAACTTTAGAACATAAATAAACACAACAACCAATATTTGAGTCCACATTCTGATAGCATACATGTTTGAATGGTGACAGTTCCTCTCTCGTTTGTTATGATGGAGAGGTTAGTTTATGTAGAAATAGAACACAATCCAATTTCTTTAAATGGCGAGATGATATAAATGTAACACAAATTTCAACCAAGACAATACCAAATCCTACATGGAACTTCTCATAACCACCTGATAATGCCTCTGATCCTTTGGCAAGAATACTTATATATAGGAAGTACCAGCGGCGTATCCACCATATTCTTGTCAAATTTTCGTTGGTTTTATCCGTAAGTTATGATTAGTTACCAAGAAATTACTAAATCCTACTTAGAACTTCTCATAACCGCCTGACAATGCCTCTGATCCTTTGATAAGAATACTTATATATAGGAAGTACCAGCGGCGTATCCACCATATTCTTGTCAAATTTCGTTGGTTTTATCCGCAAGTTATGATTAGTTCTATGTGACTCTACAACAAACACAACAACCAAAACTTGAGTCTTAATTCTGATAGTTCATGTTTGAATGATGACAACACCTCTCTCGTTTGTTGTGATGGAGAGGTTAGTCATTGTGGAAGTGAGACATAGCTCAACTTCTTTAAATGATGAAATTGAATATGCTGAAATGTATGATGAACAAACCTTGACCAAAACATACTAAATCCTACATGGAACTTCTCATAACCGCCTGATAATGCCTCCGATCTTCTGACAAGAATACTTATATATAGGAAGTACCAGCGGCGTATCCACCATATTCTTGTCAAATTTTCATTGACTTTATCCGCAAGTTATGATTAGTTCTATGTGACTCTACAACAAACACAACAACCAACACTTGAGTCTTAATTCTGATAGTATCCATGTTTGAATGATGACAATACCTCTCTCGTTTATTGTGATGGAGAGGTTAGTCATTCTAGAAATGGAATACAATCCAATTTCTTTAAATGATAAGATGTCATAAATGCTAAATCAGTAAGTACAAAACAAACTTCAATCAAGACAATACTAAATTCCACATGGAACTTCTCATAACCGCCAGATAATGCCTCTGATCCTTTGGCAAGAATACTTATATATAGGAAGTACCAGCGGCGTATCCACCATATTCTTGTCAAATTTTCATTGGCTTTATCCGTAAGTTATGATTAGTTCTATGTGACTTTAAAACAAAAACAAACTGAAATAGTAATTCGCATTAATATCCTTGGATAAGATTCCCATTTATAACTGGGATACGGGAAAATTGAGATAACATAAAAACTAAGCGGTTGGAGTTGAATTTTGATTTTCGGTGAAGGGAACTAGTTGGGTGGTTTCGCTTGGGCCGTCATTATCTTCAACAGGGTTGGCGTTGATGTTGAAAACTCTTCCTCTTGCTGGTGGCCTAGCGATTGGGTTTTCTTGATTTACTTGGTTAACTGGGTTTGATTGAGCTTGAGCGTTTATGATGTTAACCAATCGAGGGCACGTGTTTCTAAAGTGGGTAGGGTCGCCACAATTGAAACAAGCTCGAACATATGGGAACATGGGGTATTGGGGTTGTTGATAGGTTTGGATCATGTTTTGAGGAGGGGGTGAGATTTGGTTTTGAGGGGTGCGGCAAACCTTGCTCAAATGACCATAGCGTCCACAATTCGCACATAGTCGACAAGGTAAGGTAGATGGATGGTGATAAAAACAGGTGTTACATCGAGGGTGAGGTCCAAGGTATGGTTTCTTATTTGGGTAAGTTGAGTTGGGTGCTATTTGCGTGATTGGGATAGCTTGGATTGGTATGGCTTGTAAAACTGGTTGGTTACGTTGGGTAGTAGCGAAAAGTTGCCCGTCTCTTTTTCTCTTATAATGGGTTGAGAAGGGGATTCGGTTTGGGTGGAGTTTGAAGTTTCAGTTGATGCTTTATCCTTCTTCTTCTCCTCCTTGAAGTCTTTATTCCGGATGCGGTTCTCGGTGAGCTCTGTAGCTAACTCCATTGCTGCTTCCAAAGTTGCAGGCGTGGTACTTATTACAGAGTCCTGAATCTTTGACGGAAGACCTCGAATGTAGTGCTCGATCAAACGGTAGAGGGGAGTGAACAAGTTGGGAACCATTTGATTTAACTCGAGGAATCTTTTGTTGTATGTGGTGTGGTCGCCTTCCTTTTGCTTTAACAAATAGAACTCATCTTCTAGTTTCTTGATTTCGCTCCTTGGGCAAAACCGTCTTGTCATGATTTCCTTCAACTCTTCCCAAGTCAAAGTCATAGCATCGTCAACGCCTCGTTTGGCCTTCTCTGTATTCCACCAAGTAAGTGCTATTCCATATAAACAACCGGTAGCATATCGCACTTTGCGATCATCAGGGCAATCGCAGTTTAGAAAAGTGTTCTCCATTTCTTCAAACCAATGGAGGAGAGCGGTGACACCTTCAGTCCCTTCGTATTTTGGAGGGTCGCATGATTTGAAATGCTTGTAGGTGCATTTAGTGGTATTTGGGGGAGGGTTGATAACATTTTGATCTTCTTGGTTGATAGGATTAGCGGTAAGGGCTTGTTAGACTTGGATTACAATGTTGGGTATTACGGCAGCCATTTGTTGAGCGATTAGGGCAGCCATGCGCTCGCGGGCTTTTCCTGCTCTCATCTTCCTACGGGCGAGGCTAGAAGACATCTACAAGGAATACATATCAAGAGTATGAGTTGGATGTTTTTGGGATCATGAGTCGTGTTTAGGAATAAACATTCATAAAATAAATATAGAAAAATAAATCTACTACATCCATAGGATGTCTTGGGCTTTGCTCGTCATTGGGCCTTGCATGCCGCCATACTTCACCTTCGTAATCATGTGGGCCCCCATGAATACCGGGTTTTTCATATGGTTCGCATGTGTTAGCCTGGTTACGTACACTAAAACCCGGAGAAAATCGAGAAATATGTATATAACGTATGATATTCGGAGTGTGTCCAGGTATAGACACGGTGACACCTCAAAGTGGGGTTAGTTCGAACGACGTTTGGTGTGGCATGCTTTGGCCTAATAGGTCCTTCGTACTCTCATCGTTAGTCCCCAGGTAGGAAAACTGGTCCGTTATATTGGATTTATACGAATGCCAACCTAGACAGGACGTTCCGACTACCGGTACTTGTACCCTTCCAGTTACTACATGCCCGTCGCAGAACTTTCTTTGATGAGATTTGAAAATTGCGACAAAATCTTTGAATATCAAAAGTATGAAGATGATTTGAATATATGAACATTGAAATATGTATGATGAATGTGTATGTAAGTATGTATGTTTGACTGTAAGTATAAACAAATATGAAACAAATAAACATCATAAGTTAGTATGTAACTACCTAAACAATTAAAATTTAGGCAACTATAGTATAGGCTCTAAGGGTCTAATAACCTATCCTATATCCCTATAGTCATGGCTCTGATACCAATCTGTCACACCCCGACCCGCAGCAGAAAAAGTCATCGGGGCATGATTGGGTTATCATCAAAGCTCATGGCATTTATTATGACGTTTCATATTCATTAATACAATTTAATGGGAAATATACAATCATAATTACATCATGTCCTAAACATCATTCTAGACTTCATTGTTTTCTTCTAAGGCATTTCCTATGTTTTCCTTGCTTCGTCCTGTTCACCTGTATCATGTGTAAAAATGGTTTTTTTTATCAACAAAAAGTTGGCGAGTGAATCCTATGAAAAACATTTGAACAAGTTTATTTAATTGATTATAAAATAGAGTACACAACCACACATGAGTAAAAATAGATGTAAACTTATTCACCAATCATTTAATATTAAATAATGCACACATGAACAATAATGGATCGTTTTGAGGCACGTGTTGCTCAACTCGTCTCCCACGAGGAACTGATGGGCCTAATGAATGAATTGCATATAACTTGACAATATGAAATACATAACTACAAACAATATAAACAATCTAAGTTTAGATCACAATATGGTATGGCACAAGTTTAAATAAACAAGTTAATTTTAGTGACACATGACACACCCCAAAACGTGTAATTAAATAGGGGAGTTGTAAGATTCACTCACAGTGGGTGCGTTCGGTTGATGATGTTGAATGCGCACGAAGTTGGTTTTAACCGCGAGTGAAACTAACCTAGATAATGGCATAATGGTTCAGTAAGTAAGCGGATTTATTAATCAATTTTTGTAGGATTATTGGATATATTTTTGTG
The DNA here is from genome assembly GCA_947069175.1 of Scalesia atractyloides. Classification (NCBI taxonomy): domain Eukaryota; kingdom Viridiplantae; phylum Streptophyta; class Magnoliopsida; order Asterales; family Asteraceae; genus Scalesia; species Scalesia atractyloides. Next base: position 37,893,578 of record CAMTDV010000116.1, read on the forward strand.
AGTTTAAAGCTATTTTCTAACTTTAAAAATGTTATTTTTTAAGTATTTTAAATTGATTTTTAAATAAAATAAATAAATAAAAATAATAAAAAAATGTTGACTTTTGACCGTTGACTTGTTGACCATTGACTTTGACTGTTGACTGTTGACCAGTTCGTATGTGTGTATGTATGCGCTGGGTGAGGCTCGAACCCGAGACCTCCTGTACGCATGCACGCAGCTCTACCAACTGAGCTACGTGTCTAACCCGAAATATTTCTGTTTTTAATTATATTTATATACTAATTGAATTAATCCGAAAATCATTTATTTCAAAAACGATTTTAATTACTCGCTCGGTGCTCTCCACAGGTCTCGAACCCGGGACCTGTGGTTTAGGTTAACACACAGTCCACAGCTGGACTGTGTGTCTAACTTGTTAAATAATCTGATTTTTATTATACTTATATACAAACTAAATAATTTCGTTTCTGCTTTAAATAAAAAGTTTGATAATTGTCCGGACCGGTGCGGTAGTCCGGACTCAAACTCGTGACGTGTGATTAAACATTCACACAGTCCACCACTGGACTGTGTGTCTATCTTGGTTCTTATTCCGGTTTTTATTAAACTTAACATCTTTAAGCAGTGGATCCGGTTCAGTTAAGAAAAAAAAAAACATTTTTATTAAGGCGAGGGTGCGTGGGACAAGAATCGAACTCGGGACGTAAGCGTGTTTTATTTGCACACAGTCCACCGCTGGACTGTGTGTCTAACCCGGAATATATCTTGATTTTAATTATACATATACAATACTGAAACTTCGTCTTCTTCGTCAGACTTAACCAGAATTGGAGTCTGACTGGTTCATCGATTTTAATCAAGTTCTTTTAGTGTGTTGCGCTTAATTACAGGTGAGATTAATAAAAGAACGAGAGATTAAGTGTAAGGTATACCGAACAGGGCTCCTCAGTTTCGCCGGCGAAACTCCGGTGACAGCAGATGATTCCGGCGACGTGTGTCTTGCGGCAGAGGGTCTTCAACGAGCTTGAGATGAATGTGGGTGGCTTCGGTATGAGCTCTGGGGGTTCAGTAAGGCACAGAGGTGAAAGGTTCGGTTTTCCGGCGAGTTGTAGAAATTTCCGGCGAGTGAAATTACGTCGGGAAAGAGTGTGATTGTGAGCGAAAAAGCTAACAGAGGTTAGAGGGGGTATTTATAAGGCAGAACATTGACAAATTTGGTCCGTTTTCCGTCTTGATTCGTCGGTTAATGAAATTTCCGGCGGTTATAACTTGTGTCGTGGACTGGAAATCAGTTATAACCGATGTTGAGGTTAATGTTTACGTTAAGTCATTGATAACCGACGCCGTTTGACGAAATCGTCGGATTTTCCGGCGTCAACGGATTTGGGCGCGTCAGTTTGATTGGGTTTGATTTCTGTTTCGTTATTTGAATTAATTGTCTGGATATATTACCAAAGAATACAAGTGGCGCGGTGGTTGGATGGTTGAGTGTTAATGCTTTGCTGAAATCGCTGGCTGACCCGGGTTCGAAACCCGGCAGAAGCCTTTTATTTTTAAACCACTATTTTTAATACTTTTTCAAATATAAATTATATATTCCAATATACTTATTAATTATGTATCGTTTAAAAATAATTTGGGCATTAAATACGCAAAGAAATTTTTAACTGATTGTTCGGTTAATAAACGGAGCGGGTTTGGTAAATCCGGTTTTTGACGGATGTTGCACGGAATCCAAGTGTGCATGCAACCAAAGCAAAGCAAAGAACACGGGGTAACCGAAGATTCACTATCTTGATTAATGATTGAGAACAAGTACAAACATATACACACAATGCTCGTATGACTCAAACAAACTTGCTATGTTCTTGTGTCTTCGTCTACAGAGAGAATGCTGAGATGCTCGCTTAGACCAACTAGCTAGCTAACTCTCACAGCGAATCAACTCCTGACTGAGAAGTGCATGTCTGCTTATATAGTGTCCATCTAGAATTCATACGAAACACGAATCCAGACATATGGAACACACTATTTCACACGAGACACAACTCCAGAATTTGGTATGAGTCACTGTTTCGTACGAAATGCTTGATTCGTATGAAATACTCCTTGATTCATACGAAACCTGTGTTTCGTACGAAATCTCTTGGTTCGCACAGAATCCTTATTATTGGAGAACGTGTGTAGACTTGACATACACAAGACATATTACTATGCACACATGCAACTGATTAACACGGACAAGCTAAGATGTCATACTAGATCAAGATAGAAGGATATCTCGATCTATTCAACATGACCAAACCTATACAGACACTTGAGCAAAGACCGTACAATTACAACTGTTATTAAGAACAAGCAACAGACACAAAACTATATCAACAGAGGAATCACACTAGCCTTCAAGGTAATGGACTATGTCCTAACTTTATATAGCACATGTGATCTGTTTGGTCCCGGCTAAATATCACCAGTGCGGTGATAAATAAAACATCCAATTGTGATGTATTACCCTTTCGGGTTATGATTAATTCTAAATAGCCTATGTGATCTATTCGATCCCGGCTAATATCACCAGTGCGGTGACGAATAAAACATCCATTAGTGATGTATTGCCCTTATGGCTATGATAAATTTTATATAGCCTATGTGATCAATTTGACCTGGCTAATATCATCAGTGCGATGATAAATAAAACATCCATTAGTGATGTAGTGCCTATGTGCCCTATTTTACATCCAGTAGTGATGCAAGCCTATGTGCCATATTTTATGTCCATTAGTGACATGCCTTTGTGCCATATTTTATGTCCACTAGTGACAGACTATGTGCCTTAACCTTATGTCCATTTGTGACAGGCCTATATGCCATATTTTAAATTTTCTTTGTGACAAGCCTTTGTGCTATACAATTGGCAAATATGACAACGACAATTGTGACATTACGATCCACTGTCTAGTAATATATGGACTTTGTCCAGATCGTAAATTGCCCATAATGGTCCTATTAAGACCTAGGCCAAATATAGATACTTTAAGCCTAAGAGTTGTGATGTTATTCACACTAGCATGATTAGGCGATGAATTTTTATATCCAATGTTTAAAGCCGATATGGTTGGTATATAGAATCAAAAATTTGAAGAATGGCTAATTCTAATGAGGCACAAAATAGTCAGCGGGACGTTGAACCAAACAATGCTGAAAATAGAAATATTGATGATAATGATTTCCAAGCTCGCATTGATGCGCCTGTGGAAAGGGCCATGGGTAAGGCCATAGAAAAGCTAAGAGAGTCTAGTGCTACTCGCTCTAAACCATTATCGATTACCCCATCTTCAGCTCATAAAGAGAGCTCTGCTCACTCTTCAAATGCAAAGAGTGAGCCAAGGAAGATAGACTATGTTGATAGGTCTCGTTCTTCTAAAGACGGGTGTACCTACAAGTACTTTGTCTCCTGTAAACCCTGAGACTTTAATGGGGAAAAAAGGAGCTGCAGAAGCCCTAAAGTGGCTGGATGAGATGGAAACAATAGTAGATATCAGTAACTGTGCTGATAAGGATGTGGTTAAGTATGTATCACAGTCCTTTAAGGGCGATGCCCTACTCTGGTGGAAGGCCATGATACAGTCTACAGGTAAAGTACACCTGTATAATTTGGGGTGGTCCAAATTTGTGGACCTCGTTAAGGAAACATACTGCCCACCCCATGAGGTGGAGAAATTAGAGACAGACTTCTTGTCTCTTTCTATGAAAAACCTAGATTGTCGGAAATATGTGTCCGATTTCAATTCCCTATCTAGGTTAGTTTCCTATTTGATTACCCGGAGCGCAAACGCATTGCGCGTTTTTTAATGGGCTAGTGCCCGAGTTAAAGGGCATGGTAAAGGCTGCTCAGCCTAATACCTATAGGTCTGCTGTAGACCTATCTCTCTCTCTCACCCTTGATCTTGTAAGGCAAAAGTCAGTTAAGTCAGAAATTGACGTGAAAAGGAAGAGAGATGAAGACAAGTCCCAAAGATTTAATAAGAAAAATAAAAGGAGATTCAAGTTCAAAGGGAACCAAGGCAAGTCGGCTGTGATGCCATTTTGCAAGACTTGCAACCGTAGACACTTTGGACAGTGTGATTCTGATTCACAAACAAGACCTTGTGGTATTTTTAAAAGAAGAGGGCATAAGACCCTAGAATGTAAAGATCTTAAGGATGCTGTATGTTATACCTGCAATGAAAAAGGGCACATTGCAACTAACTGCCCTAAGAATTCAAAGAATAATAATCCGAAGCCTGGAGAGGCCAAGAAGGGGAATACACGCGCTTTTGGACTGACTGCTAAGGAAGCTGTAAATGACAATAACGTCATAACAGGTACTTTCTCCATTAACGATATTTATGCTAGAGTTCTTTTCGATTCGGGTGCGGATAAATCATTTGTTGATCATAAGTTTAGTAAACTGTTAAATTTACCCATGAGAACTCTAGATAAAATTTATGAGATAGAACTTGTCGATGGAACCTTAGAAACTGCTTCTTCCATTCTTGATGGATGCTCTATATCCATTAAGAATCATTCCATCCCTATCTCTCTTCTACCAATGAAATTGGCGGAATTCGATGTTGTCTTAGGCATGGATTGTTTATCTCATAACCAAGCCCGTATTGCCTGTGATAAAAAGCTCATCGAAATTAAAACCCCATCTGGTGAAGTGATCATCATTCCCGGAGACTCACACGATGGATTTCCGTACAAGGTGTCGTTATTTAAGGCATCCAAGTGTTTGAGAAAAGGTTGTGTCATCTATATGGCACAAGTAACCATAAATGAACCTAAACTGAACCTTGAAGGTCAACCTATTATCTCAGAATATTCAGATGTCTTTCCCAAAGAATTACCTGGCTTACCTCCAGACAGACAAGTGGAGTTTAGAATTGATATCCTCCCAGGATCAGCACCCGTAGCTAGAGCTCCATATAGGCTAGCACCAACGGAAATGAAGGAATTGAGAACGCAGCTAGACAAACTTTTGGAGAAAGGATTTATTCAGCCTACGCCTTGGGGAGCTCCTATCCTCTTTGTAAAGAAGAAAGACGGTTCGATGCGGATGTGCATTGACTACCGGGAGCTGAACAAGTTAACACTCAAGAATAGATATCCTCTGCCCAGGTCGATGATTTATTTGATCAACTTCAAGGGACTAGCTATTTCTCTAAGATAGATTTAAGATCAGGATATCACCAGCTGAAGGTTAGAAGTGAAGATGTTCCTAAAACTGCCTTCAGGACCCGATATGGTCACTTTGAGTTCTTAGTGATGCCTTTTGGGCTCACAAATGCACCTGCAGCATTCATGGACCTCATGAATAGAGTCTACAAGCCATATTTGGATAAGTTTGTCATTGTCTTCATAGATAACATACTTATCTACTCTCATAATAAAGCTGATTACGAGAAACATCTTTGGTGCATCTTAGAACTGCTAAGGCAAGAGAAGCTTTATGCCAAATTCTCTAAGTGCGAGTTTTGGCTTAGAGAGGTCCAATTTCTTGGAAATATGGTAAGTGAGCATGGTATGCAAGTGGATCCCGCCAAAATTGAGGCCATAATGAATTGGGAAGTACCCAAAACCCAACAGAAGTTCGTAGTTTCCTAGGACTGGCTGGTTACTATAAGAGGTTCATTGAGAACTTTTCAAGAATAGCCACTCCTTTAACTACCTTAACCCGAAAGAATGTTAAGTATCATTGGGGTCCAAAGCAACAAGAATCTTTTGAGGTTCTTAAACACAAGTTGGGAAATGCTCCTGTGTTATCTCTACCTGAGGGTATTGAGGAATTTGTAGTCTACTGTGATGCATCGCACAATGGCATGGGCTGTGTGCTAATGCAAAATGGCAAAACAATTGCTTATGCATCACGACAGTAAAGGTGCACGAAAGGAATTACACCACTCACGATTTGGAACTGGTTGCCGTTGTATTTGCACTAAAACTGTGGAGACATTACTTATATGGCACCAAGTGTATTGTGTACACAGACCATAAAAGTCTCCAGCATCTGTTCAATCAGAAGGAATTGAACATGCGACAATGCCGATGAATGGAAACACTTAATGATTATGATTGCGAAATTCGCTACCATCCAGGCAAAGCAAATGTAGTTGCTGATGCCTTAAGTTGCAAAGAACGAGTTAAACCTATAAGGATTAACGCTAAGAGCATTAAGCTCAGAAATAGCTTAAGCGAGAAGCTACTAGATGTGCAAAAGCAAGCCCTATTAGAAGCTAATTTTCCTAATGAGGGATTAGGCGGAACTGTTGATCAGTTAACGCTTGGAAATGATGGAATCCTAAGATTTAATAATAGAATTTGGGTTTCGATCTTTGGAGAACTTAGAGATCTAATCGTCCAAGAGGCGCATAGTTCAAGATACTCAGTTCACCCTAGTGGTGACAAGATGTATCAAGATCTAAAGAAGAATTATTGGTGGATGGGTTTGAAGAAATCCATAGCCACTTATGTACCTAAGTGTCTGACATGTTCGCAAGTTAAGGCCGAACATCAGAAACCGTTAGGACTTCTACAACAATTAGAAATTCCCACATGGAAATGGGAAATGGTAACTATGGACTTGATTACCAAGTTACCTAAGACCAAAAGTGGAAATGACACTATTTGGGTCATTGTAGACAGACTGACTAAGTCAGCTCATTTCTTGCTAATAAAGGAAACGTATAATTCAGATAAATTGGCTAAGTTGTATGTGGACAAGATTGTGTCCCTACACGGTGTGCCGGTATCTATTGTATCTGACAGAGATACTAGATACACATCTCACTTTTGAAAAAGTTTCCAACAATCATTAGGCACATGATTAAATTTTAGTACAGCTTACCATCCGCAGACTGATGGTCAAAGTGAGCGTACTATTCAAACTCTGGAAGACATGCTTAGGGCATGTGTAATTGATTTATGTGGAAGTTGGGATGACCACTTACCCCTAATAGAATTCTCCTACAATAACAACTATCATGCTAGCATCAAGGCAGCTCCTTTTGAGGCCTTATATGGGAGAAAGTGTCGAACGCCCGTGTGCTGGGCAGAAGTTAGGGAAGCCCAACTATCAGGACCAGAGATTGTCCTGGAGACCACGGAAAAGATTGTGCAAATCCGTGATTGTCTCAAAGCTGCCAGAGATAGGCAGAAGAGCTATGCTGATAAGAGGCTCCAAGTAGGGGACAATGTCATGCTAAAAGTATCGTCCTGGAAAGGTGTGATGGGTTTTGGAAAGAAGGGCAAGTTGAGCCCAAGATATATAGGACCCTTCAAGATAATTGAATGTGTCGGCACTGTAGCTTATAAGCTCATGTTACCTGAGGAGCTTAGTGGAATCCAAGATGTATTCCACATATCTAACCTTAAGAAATGTCTAGCCGATGAGTCGCTAGCAATGTCACACAAGGATGTGCAAATTGATGAAAACCTGACGTTTGTTGAGAAACCAATTTTGATCGAGGATCAACAGGTTAAAAAGCTCCGAAGAAAATTGATACCTATAGTAAAGGTTAAATGGGATGCCTTTAGAGGTCCCGGGTATACATGGGAGGTAGAGTCCACTATGCGACAAAAGTACCCCCATCTTTTTGAATAAAATCTCGAGGTCGAGATTTCTTTTAAGGGGGTGAGGATGTAACACCCTGTAAAATTGTGTCCAATAATATAGTGACACGTGTTGTATTTTTAATATAGTCAATTAAAGACTAATATGGACTAAAAGTGACAACATGCTCAAACTGAGCCTCTGAATGACTTTCTGATGTCAACATGCATAAACCTAGCCTCTGAACGACCATTAGTTTCGTCATGCATAAAAACGTAGCCTCTGAATGACCATTAGTGTCGTTATGCATAAAACGTAGCCTCTGAACGACCATTAGTGTCGTTATGCTTAAACTCGGCCTTTGAGTGATCGTTGTGTCAAAATGCCTAGCCTCTGAGTGACATCGGAGTCAACATGCTTAAACTGAGCCTCTGAGTGATCCTATACATAGTCCTAACTCTCATATGTCCTGTTTGTTGGACGAGAATGATTAAATCCAATAATATATAAAAGTTGGATAATGGAGGGATTAAAAGTGTCAACATGTTAATTTATACCTCTGGGTGACCTTTTAACGAACTGAGAGCTCGATAATGTCCGGGCATAATCCCGGGTATGCCAAGTATTGGCTACAGAGGGCTAAAAGTGCCAAAAAGGTGTTTAAAAAGGTTTTTAGAAGCTTTAATAAGTTAAGGGGTTAAAAGTGTCAAACTTTGAAACTGGCCATGGGGCGGTCGCGGGCCGCAAGAGACCTGGCCTAGGTCTCTCGCGGGGCGCGAGAAGGGGTCTGCAGCAGAAAGCTTTCTTGGCTGCCACACAAAGCTCCAAAACCATTAAAACCGAAACCATGGCTTCCCAAACTGCTATGCCACGTTTTGGGACACTTGTAAGCTTCCTCTTACACCCCTAAACACCTGGCTTCACCTCCTTTGAGCTCTCCAACTATAAATAGGTGATCAAGTTCACCATTTGAACTTGCACCTTTCTAAATCATAACTCTTCTCCCTCCTTTGGAAGTTCCTAACTGAAAGGAGCATCCAACATAGTTCTTTTGCACCTTAGGAAACACTGGTAAGTGTTCCTTCTTTGTGCATTTTCGTTTATAGGCTTTTATAGCCAAAAGTCAAGCGTTTTTTGGAAAACGCTTTGACTTTTGGTTAAAACCATTATGGTCTAGCCATTGTTCGAAATGAACATGACAAAGTGATCGTAATAAGGTAGATGTTAATCCCTATAAAGGGCACCTTCTGAAGTCACGTCTGCTAGACCAATTGACAGGTCAAACTTATGATATTTAAAAGTCAAACAGACCATTTTTCGAAAAAATCATAAATTTATCTTATATATGTTATGAAACCTGTTTTGACACTTAAACAAGTTGGTAATAATTATTAGAACAGGTAAGAACATGTTCGGCTCGTCAATTTCAGTTTTAGGGTCGGTTCGCAACCGAAAGTCGCAAAGTTTGACTTTGGCCTTGACTTTCGATCTGACCCGATTTAGATTAGTTACCTACTGATCTAAAGTTGCATTATGATCATAATATAATGTATCATAACCCTCTGAGGTTATATTACATGATCATAATCAGAATCCAAGTTTATGCGCAAGTTCCATAATTATGCAATCTTTGACCAAAATGTCCTTTTTGCATAAAACAAGGTTTTAAATAGTAATGAACTTGAAAATGAGTTTTCTACTGTTGTAATATTATAAGTAGGATTATTTGGAATGTTAAACCAAGTTATAAACTGAGTTTTCAAGCAAGTCCTTAAACTATGTCGATAAATGGCGATTTTAGCCCTTGTGGCTCATAAAATAGTTTTAATCAAATCTTTTCAAGGTAAATATTTTACCTACTGATATACTATATTAAATAACATATCTAAGACATTTTAATATATCCTTAACATCAGTTTTCGTAAAAATCACATAAAGACGCCATTTTACGACATAAGCGCCGTTTAGGCGCATAGTATGGTTTTGAACCATATTATTGACCAAGACTTGATACCTACTGATTTTAAGACTTATTTTAAACATATTTATAGTAGGTACATATTATAAACTCAGAATCCCAAATAATTTATAAACTATGTGTAAAATGACCAAAATGTCCATTTGGTGCATAGTTTGGTCATAAAAGGTAAAATACACATATAATTGATATCCTACTGATATTATATCATAAATAAAGTATTTTTCCAGAATACTTATAATTATAAAATTAAATTATATTCAAGTTCCTTTTATATGGTATGAAATTACCAAAACGCCCTTATGAAGCAGAGTTTCGTTTTAAAACCTTAAAGGACATACAAGTTGATATCCTACTGATATTTTAACTTATTTAAAATATAATTGCATATAGAACTTGTCAATGAATTATCCGGTTATCCATTATCGCTTTTAAGCAAACGGTTGATTACACGTAACTAGTTTACGGAATTTAACTGAAACGGGTTTAACCTTGTCATTTTAATCTCAAAATCCAGAATGTTAATTGTTTACCCATATTATGGAAGTCAAAGTACTTGTCGGATTTAAACTACATTCTATCCGATTATCGTTTAATCAAGCGTTATACGTTTTGATCATGTACACTACTCGATCTAAGTCTATGACTTAAATAAAGACCGATAGTACTTAATTGGTTAGCTTATGCCATAATCCAGACTAGAGATTTGCCGGTAAATGCTATCTGCACGTTAGTACTTTTGTATACGACTGAGTTATTGAATTTTGAAAGAAGACTAGCTTAGGTAAATAGTCTCGACTTATTTTCCCTATATGGGCTTGGGATACGGTAAATGATTACCGCTTGGTCTGAAAAGGGGTCAATCGAATGCCCGTTTGTGGCTAGTATACCCGCATATTCCGTTTTAATCAGTTTTTTTTTGATAACTTAAACATCGGGGGTTAAATTACCATGTCCTGGATATCCTCGGCTCAATACATTAGTTATTGGCCACAACCTTAGCGCGGGGTGTAGGCATACACCTGACAGACGCTCATATGCAAATTACACAAGATGTTGGGGATAACTCCTTCGTGAGTTCGTAAGTGGTGTGTATTTAATCATGTCTCGGTTTCTGTACTGGGCCCTGTATGTATTGACAAACATGTGAATCTGATACAAGGTTGCAAAGTCAACTTTCCCAAGTTAATAAAAGATTTTGTGCCGTTTTGCAATTAAAAATCATTTTAAGTTTTCAAAATGAGTCAGTTGGGTGTATTTACCAGCGAAAGCTGACGTATCATCCAAAGGCTAACTGCAGTACAATACGAAATAGGCTGGAAGCTGCTCGGTAGTGAATAAGAGGATGTTGCAAATCTTTAGATCTGCCCTAAAGTCTGTTTTATATTCTTTCTTGTATATTTTATGATCCGCCTGTGGATCTTCTATTACAAACTTGTATATTATTTTGTATTTTTGAACATTCGGTTTGTAATAGTAATTTTACTCCAAGACTTCCGCTGTGCCGTGTTTAATTGACTATGATGTTATCAACTGACATCATGATACTCCCCACCCGGGCCCACTGTGTATGGATTTGGGTTGGAAATCCGCGGTGTGACAGATGTTGAGGTTCAGGAAGAACCTTATTATCTGTTCAGTGGGGCTAGAGTTTTATTAAGGGTGAAACATACAACTTGACTTGTTGGTTTACCAATTTTAATGCAAATCAAATACAAACATTATGAAATACAGGATTTTGTACTGCCCTGAAAATGAAGATAGATAGTATACCAACAATGCTTGGGTACTGGCTCATGTAAAATTACAATGGAGAAACAAAGAATTTAAATGTCAGAAACCATACGATACATATCAATGTGGAGTTGATACACTCTTTAACGGGTATACTAAATGGAAACATCATCGTGATGGCCAAAAGATCATCAAAGAACGACAAAGTAGTGGCTGAATGGAGAGGACAGTTTATAGGAACAACTTGGATTAAAAGACCAAGTGTGAAGGTAATGAATGATTACGGGAGAAAATTCTATCAAAATTTCCTTGTTGCATTCTTCACTATCATTGGGCATACAGGTGATAACACTATTGTAAACCAACAATTTTTGGAAAACATTAAACCAACATTCAAATCATCCAAATGAAATGGTGTGATTATCTATTGAGTGTCTAAAATAACAAAAAAGTGTATGGACGCCAATAAAACATTTACAGGGCTTGTCGAATCCATGATTTATACGACTTGGCGTTACTAACCTTATATTTGGCGGATCCTGTTGAGATTCCTTATCTCGTCGTCATGGTGACGGTTCTTCTTGCAAGATATCGAGTCTTGGGCTGCAGCCACATGAAAATCTAGTTAGAGGGTCCGAGGGGGTTTACCCCGAAGGCACTCCGACGCTCAAGCCAGTATCATGTATGGAAATGATAATTATAAACTATAATATTGAGGGATGGAGCAAGAATTTATGCTATAAGAAGGGAAGATGAAGAGGGAAGAAGGAGCCCCAGGTTGTGGGAGAAATAACCTGCTTGTTCAGGAAGATAAACTTCCCTTTTATAGTGGGTACTCTTGGGCCTTAACCCTAATGGGTTGCCTAAGAGCGGGTTTATTAGTAGCAGGCCCACATGGACCTACTGAGCATGTGGGGAAAATATAAATGGGCCCAGGCCCAGTTACCATTTCAGAGGGGTAAGCCTAGAAGAGCATCCCAAGTGGGGTCCCTCGTCGACAAGTCATCCCTAGTCCAAGCCCATTCACTTATGGATGGGCGTAGGACTTATTATGGTCCTTTAAAATCTAGGTGGGTTATTCTCCACCCTTAAAATGTTACCCATATCTATCGGGTAAATATAGTCTAAGGCATGTCATGCCAAACTAATATATTTTGTTGTCCTTAGGGTAACCTTGCATTTAGCATTCGAAATAGCAAGATGACACCTCAAGTAGGGTAGCGCCATACCTTACTTTGATCTATGCCTCCTTGATAGCACTTTAACCAATGTACTCGTTCGAGAGTATTTTTCTTGAGAGCGTTTATGTTGTTTAGACTGTCTTTCCAGGTCCTTCTCGAGGGCATTTCAATCAAAGTACTCGTTCTAGAGTAGTTTTTCTAAGAGCATCGGTTGGGATGCCTTTTTTACAATGTTATACTTTTTGTTGGTGCCCCTCCGAGGAGGGTATTTATCTTGCTTAAGCTGTTAAAGCTTTTTCATGAATTTGATTTGTAACTTGTTTACGCTGTTAAAGCTTTCTATAGGTCGCTTTGTAACTTTTTTAAGTTGTTAAAGCTTTGCATATGCCAGTTTTGTAACTCATTTTAGTTGTTAAAGCTTACCATAGTCGCTTTGTAACTCGTTTAAGTTGTTAAAGCTTTGTTTAAGTTTGCTTCATAACTTGCTTGAGTTGTTAAAGCTTTGTATAAGTTTGCTTCGTAACTTGCTTGAGTTGTTAAAGCTTTCTATAGTTCGCTCTATAACTCGTTTAAGTTGTTAAAGCTTTGTATAGACCCGCTTTGTAACTTGTTTGAGTTGTTAGAACTTTTGGTGGGCATTTTGTCCAATGGCGTCTGGGCCACTTGGGTTTTCATTTGCCTGCTTTGGCGTTTTTGGACGTAGTCGACTTAGTCCTTGCCACATGGTCGGGCTTTGCCTTGTTTAGACTAAGGCGACATGTATGTATGCCTATGTACATGTTCATTTTGTTGTAAGATTGTCCGACACGTCTGTCTAAATGAACATATTTGACCCGTTAGTGGGGTCTTCTTACCATTTGGGTTTTTTGTTCTTCGAGAAGGGGTGCATCTTCTCCTTTTGGAGAGGTTTTGTGAGCCCTTTAGAAACACTTGTTTTGTATAAGGAACCTTCATACGTGAGTCCTTATTAAGGGCTCATTCCTCTCCTGTAGATATGTTGTAATTCTCTAAGAATGGGTGTCCATGGGAAGGGCATCCTCTCCTCTAAGAGAGACTTCTTCGAACATATGTGACCCCAGGATGGGACTCCTTTCCTTTGGAGGGATATTTTCTTAAACGCGGATCTATGGACGGGATCTTTTCTTTTCAGGAAAAGGACTTTTAAGATATGAAGTCGCTTGTAAGGTGGACTCCTTCTTTTTTAAAGAAGGAGTTGTTTACACTTGTAGCCCCGAAGGAGGGTTACATTCTTGTTCCTAGAAGAAACGTCTGACACTTAATCCTATGGAAGGGAATGTTCTTCTATTCTTGGGCGGAACTTCCTCCAAGACTTAATTCAATAGAAGAGAGATGTTCCTGTTCATGGAAGGAACTTCTGAAATACTTAATTCCATAGGAGGGAATACCTTCCTATTTTTGGAAGGAGCTTCTTCAAGACTTAATCTCATGGAAGGGATAAGTTCCTATTCAAGGAATGAACTTCTGAAATACTTAATCTCATCGGAGGGAATACCTTCCCATTCTTGGAGGGAGCTTCTTCAAGACTTAATCCCAAGGAAGGGATAAGTTCCTGTTCAAGGAAGGAACTTCTGACACTTAATCCCATGGAAGGGGATGTTCTTCTATTCTTGGGCGAAACTTCCTCAAGACTTAATTTATTAGAAGAGATATGTTCCTGTTCATGGAAGGAACTTCTGAAATACTTAATTCCACAGGAGGGAATACCTTCCTATTCTTGGAAGGAGCTTCTTCAAGACTTAATCTCATGGAAGGGATACGTTCCTGTTCAAGGAATGAACTTCTGAAATACTTAATCTCATAGGAGGGAATACCTTCCTATTCTTGGAGGGAGCTTTTTCAAGACTTAATCCCAAGGAAGAGACAAAGTTCCTGTTCAAGGAAGGAACTTCTTGAATACTTAATCTCATAGGAGGGAATACCTTCCTATTCTTGCAGGGAGCTTCTTCAAGACTTAATCCCAAGGAAGGGATATGCTCCCATTCAAGGAAGGAACTTCTGAAATATTTAATCTCATAGGAGGGAATACCTTCCTATTCTTGGAGGGAGCTTCTTCAAGGCTTAATCCCAAGGAAGGGATAAGTTCCTGTTCAAGGAAGGAACTTCTGAAATACTTGATTCCACAGAATGGGATATTCTTCTATTCTTGGAAGAAACTTTTCCTTGACTTAATTACATAGAAGGGAAATGTTCCTATTCTTGGAAAGGGATGTTGAGGTTCTTATCCCATAGAAGGGGTTCTTCCTTCCTCAGGGAAGTGACTAGATATGTTGCCCAAGTTCTATCCTTCTTCAAAGGAAGGAGTAATAATGCAGTCCAAGGATTATTCTTCCTTCAAGGAAGGAGCGTCCAAGATTTTTTCTTAAGAAATAATAATGTAGTCCAAGGATTATTCTTCCTTCAAGAAAGGGTTGTCTAGGTTTTTCCTTAAGGCTAACAACGTAGTCCGAGGATTCTTCCGCCTCCAAGGAAGGAGAGTCCTGGTTTTTCCTTAAGGACTAATAAAGTAGTCCAAGGATTCTTCCGCTTCCAAGGAAGGAGCGTCCAGGTTTTTTCTTAAGGACTAATAACGTAGTCCAAGGATTCTTCCGCCTTTAATGAAGGGACCAAATATGCATCCCATGCCTTTTTTTTTCCTTTCAAAGGAGGAACTGATAAAGCAGCTCACAAACAGAGATTCTTCTTCCTTCAAGAGAGAACTAAATATGCAGGCTAAGTTTTTTCCTTTCTTCATGCACCCCACAGAAAGGGATTTACTTTTTCCTTTAAGAGAAAGTATAAGTATCAGTATTTCTTCGTAAAAAGAGTCTCCATTAATATAAGCTTTTGGAAGGAGGTTCTCTTTTTTTCGTAGAGGTCTTCAAGCATGAGAACTTATGGTGGAGGCTTAATCCCCTGCTTGAGGAGATAATACAAATATGAAGATCCTCTCTTTTATAGAGGTCTTCAGTATAGAGCCTGATGGTGTTATACCATGCTAGCTTCCCAGTTCAGTATTATCAAGCGTAGTTGGTAATACTAAACTTACAAAATAAGTTGTGGGACTTTCCTTATTCATTCTTCAATAGTCCAAATGTCCTTTAGCCCGACCGTCTAGACAATTGGTTATGAATAAAGAATATAGTTACTTTTGATGAATCTCAAAAGTCTTCAAAATCATAATTACTTCTACCCAGTGATGCCTTTATCCAGGAATGATAACATTCAAGGATGCAGGAGCAGATAGATGTACCCGGTATACAATACGAAGGAAAAACAATAAATCTTCAATAGATGTCCTATCATCATGGCTTATACCATAATAGTCCCTAGTTCAATGCATTGTCTGTAAAGGCTCTTCTTGTTTACACTAATGTTGTGCGAAACATTATCCTTGCTCAAGGATGTTTAAGGAGGTTGTTGTTCTTTGGCATCCTTGTTTTGTCGGTCCCGGTAGTCTTTTTAGGTTTCGCTAGCAATTATTTAGGAATTACCCCAACGACAATCATGTCGGAGCCGGAGGTGTGCTGCCAAGGCTATACGCCTTATATCCTTTTAATAAACGAATCCAGAGATACCGGTATGTCGGGGTGCCCCGCCTGTACTTTGAGTTCCTTCATGCTTCTTCCTGGAGAGATACCGGTCGTGTTGGGTTTGTTTCAGTCAGCCTTTATTCTAAGCTCTTGTCGTTGATTGAGGCACTTTAGTCAACCGACTAGCTTCCGATCAATATACTTTCTTCCATTTAATTTGTTGGACAATCTTGCTGTGTCATTTTCTATTGACCAAAATAATATGTTAGTAGGTTTGGGATTAAATTATCTTGATAGATAACACTTGTATGCAACGCGTTTCCATGCATTCCGCTTGCTTGGGTTGAATTGCTGGACGAGTAGAAATATCTCCTTATTTAAATTTCAATCCGCCAGATATAATGTATGTTGGATTATATCTGTTTGTCCAGAATGTGTGTATATATACACTCACCTTGTGTAATTACCTTGGAGTAATTGTGCAAAATAGTCAATAACGGTGGCTTGTGCCACCATCTACTTTGTTATGCATAATGCCCTTGTGTCTTTGTTAGTACATTTAATATTTGATTCATGCGCAGCAAGTGCAAACGTCAAATATATTCTCATAAGAATGTGAGGATAATCGCACACGTAATAAAACATGTATATGTAGTTTCTTCACATAAAAGTAGCTATGCAAGTGGGAATTATGAAAATACTATATAGTATTATGGTATAGTTCGCATACTACAGTGCTATGCAATAGATACATGTCTATCTATTATGTATATTCTTGTATATAAGATTTGGCTCAATCTATTCACACACCCCTGCTGCCTATTTGGACACTCTTGAGCAATAGACGGGTCGTCTAGGCCTAGACGCCCCGTATAGGCACTGATTTTTAGGAGTCAGCAGGTACCTGACAGGGCGCACAAATTTATGTGTTTAGACGGGTCGTCTAGACCTAGACGACCCGTTTACGAACTTGTTTTTTTATGTTGGAAAATGGGTGTTTTGGTGGGGCAGATTGGTTGTTGTTGGAGGTTGAAAAAATGGTGTTTTGGTGGGTAAATTGGTTGTTGCTGGAGATTGATTTTTTTTTGTAGAGTAATTTTAGATTTTTAAAAAGTTTTGTTTATTGTATAAAAAGTGAGTTTTCTTTTTCGATCGTTTATATATTTAATTGTTTTTTACATTGTATCTTTTTAAAAAATATAATATTAAAATTTAATACACGTCGATTTAACACAAACAATCATCAAGTAATCGAATAAAGGTTAAACAAAGTTAAATATTACAGATATAACATATATAACATAAATTTTTTTTATATTTACAATTAAATTTTTTTTTGGTATAACTATTAACACGGGGATGGGTACAGAAACCACCAAGGGGACAATGGATATTGTAACAAGTACCAAGGCGGCAGGGGACCAGGTAACTACCACCCACAACGATTCTCCAATTCCAGGTCAACGTTGTTTATCGTCCTGTGTGAGCATTGGAAGCCCGACAAACAGTGTTGCAATTAGTTAGCAGTCATTACTTCTTAATGAACTCGAATTTAGGAAATTGTTCTTAAGAAACTCAATGGCATCTTCAACAGAAACCATATCTACAATGCCACCGTTTCCATAGCCATCTTTTCCATAGCTACGCAAACCATGACGTCTAAACCCTTGAATCCCAACGCTTCTCCTTACATTCTCCCAAACGAACCAGCTCCTTTGTAAGAACTCTTATTAGAGAATTCTGACGACGAATTGAAGTTTTATGCGACATCAAATGCTCTGCATGGGTCTATTTAACAAAGAAATACACGCCTCGTCTAGGCCTAGGCGGGGCATATCACTTTACTACTATACTGACATGCATTGAATGATATCAGATGAAGTAATATAAGCCAAAGTTCATGACGGAGAGAATTCCGACGACAAATTGAAAGTTTTCTGCGACATCAAATGCTCGGCATGGGTCTATTTAACAAAGAAATATACGCCTGTCTAGGCCTAGAGGGGCGTATCACTTTACTACTTTACTGACATGTAGGCAGAACACAAACTTCAAGACGGGTCGTCTAGGCCTAGACGCCCCGTCTTGGGCTGGTCGTCTTCAGCATCCGTTTAGGGCTAGACGCGCCGTCTGATGTGACTGATTTGACGTTGTATAGGGCCAGGAATGTGGTTGGAGAAAAGGAAACCTAGACGCCCCGTCTAGGTCTAGACGACCCGTCTACTTGTGTAATATTACCATTTTACCCCTGCTATCAGCCTAGACGGACATCGAACCAGTGGTAAAATGGAGTTGTTTCTAGAACTAGACGGGGCGTCTAGGTCTACACGAGCCGTATATGCACACTTAATTTTTTTGGTATAATTTATATGATTTTGTTTACTTAATACAAATTTTTTTTGGTAAATAAAATCATGTTAATTATACCAAAAATTTTCTAGTTGTATACAAAATGTTTGTATTAATTATAAACAAATCATATTAAATACACGAAAAATCGTATTAGATGTACCAAAAAGCCTCATTCTTCTGATTCACTATCGACCCAGTTAATACTCGGGTTTGGATTTGGTGCGGGATTCATTATCAGCGTATACCATTCTACACGGGGCGTGTACATGTCCAGCCATTGTTCTGCAGCGGCGCTAAGGTAGGTCAACCACAAACCGTTTACTGTAGGCATTGGAAACTGGCCTTCCAGCTTAATATGTATGAAGTGGTTGTTGTTAACATGTGCAAGCGTTATCGTTCGTGGTTCTCGATCCGTCGGAGGGTTGATTATCCGGAAGAACGTGGAACAACCATCGATGTTTAACAGGTGAACCACGATACCATACCTTTGTGCAATAAGAAGCCCTGCGTGGGGGAAGTCCATCCAGTGAGTGGGGGGACAATGCTCCACTGAATCCCAGATTAGGCTCTAACGATGCGTGTAAAAGTATCCTTCCTCTCATGCTTCAAATACTGGCGCCCGGATCGACGTGTTCTGATCCATCTCCTGTTGAAGGTCTTTTCGAATGTGGCTCCACGCTTGTTCTCCCATACCCAAGCCTACAGCCACAGACCGAAACCCACAATGACTGTCTGGCCTCACATCTTGTGTGCACGAGATGTACGGGTGAAACAATGAGGGAAGGAGAGCTTAAACCGTTTTATTGTTAACACATACTCGTCGTCCACTATCAAGGGAAAACCGTTATCGTCTCGAACCTCTATTTGTTTAGAACTCGTTGAACGGCTTGCCCTGCTATGGGTTTTTGCGACTTGATGACCGACTGTTGAGTGGCCTGCGACGCAACGTACAAGCTATGGCGGGGACATCGTATGTACTTGGTTTGGAACCATGGGACGGAACGTACGAGCTATGCTGGGGGGCGTCGTCAAATCGAAGTTGTGCTCGCTTTGTTGTTGGTCGTCCACGAGTCGAGTGTTGGACAACCGGTTGTTTCTTGGTGGATTTGGTTGGTTTCAACACCGCTTTAATCTTTCCCAACAAGCTTTTCTTCTGAGCAGGGGGGTGTGACTCTAACTGTTGCCGAACAATGTTCAGCTCTTCTACGACGTTAATGTCATCCGATGTCAATTTACATGGGTGAAAGTTAAGCTTCTGCCAGAAGATGTCTACGTCTTCGAGTTGAATCGGACGCTCTACGCGTACGTACTTTTCCAACCTGCAAGCACACGGCAACCCACAGCTGTACCACATCTGACATCCACAAGATGAATGCAAGCACTGCAACACGTCTAGTTTCCTAAGTAGCTCTCCACTCAACAAATCAAGTGTTGTATAGGAAACTTTTCCACGTAGGTGGTCAAATAACGGGTTTTTGTGGTGGTTCATTACTTTTTCGATGCTTTCTCGAAAGCTCCGCCTTATTTCCCCGTATTGTGTTTCAACTATATCCTTGACACAACCTATTATACGGTCCAACGAGCTCCTATCTTGGACACATCTCTTTAAATTAGCGTGTTGACTCTAAACTCTGTTTGTGGTACACTGCCCGAAGTGGCATCTCTGATCAGTCCATGCAAAGACAAACATTTGCTTGTAGTCTTTCAGCCAGTTTTCATACACGTACGTAAACACGCCTAAAAGGTATCAATTATTAGTTAAATGTACATGGGTAGGTCATATTTTATTACAAAAACTTACTTGAACATTTTCACTTCACAAGTCGCTTTTGCAAGTGGCCTAAGTTGTACTCGTATATGGGTATTGATGGAGACTCACACAATCTCCCCCAGGATGACAAATGTTTTTGCCATTCTTCTTCTGTGAATGCGCTATTGCAGTGCTTACAAATATTCTGTTGAATGTGAAACCAGCAGAGATATCGAGAGGCGTTTGGAAAAACTTTAGCACACGCATTAATTAGGGCCAGCTCTCTATCCGTTACAATAACACGTGGCTCCATACATTCGTCCAACATTGACCTGATCCTCTCAAGGACCCATACAAAGTTATCACTACGTTCCTTGCAGATAACGGCATGCGCGATACAAAATGAATAGTTGGTGGGCGTCATACCAACTATCTGGACAAATGGCATGTTGTATACGTTCATCTTGTACGTGGAATCGATCAGCAAAACGTGCGGGAACGCAAAGACACATTTCACTCGAGTAGGGATGAGCAAAGAAGATCTCTGTAACAACCTATGTTTCGGGTTCTTCTCGTGTCTCGTAAATAAATTCGTTTGTAATAAGGATGTTTTCTAGCGACTGCATGGGAGTCAGTCCGTATCTTTGTTCGGCCCTAATCTTCTAAACTGCGTTTTGAACGTCTTTCTGAACATGGAATCTGTTGGGGAACTGCTTCCTTATCGTTTGAAAAATTCTGTGCGGCTCCACGTTTTGTGCTGTCAACTGCTCGATCATTCTGTATTCGTCAGGAGCAAACCTTCGCACAAACGCGTGGCCCGAAAGGTCCTGATAGATTTCGTGATTATGTTCAGTCTTTCCCCCTTTTATCCCCCATGTTTCATACGGATGGTCCCGCATAGCCACCAGGTAAAACGGGCAACCGGTTTTCTTGCTTCCAGCATTTCTAACCGTTGCTGTAGTATGGTGCTCACCACCACGGTCACATTCAAGCCATACCCTCCCGGTCCTTCCACCAATTTTCTTTGATCGTCGGGTCACAATAACGAAACCATCCGCCTTTGCCGTTTCATGTGCCCAGTTTTTAGCTCATCTAGAGAGTTGAAAACCTGTAAAGTCGATAGCGTTGTGTTAGATTTTATGTTTACTCAACTACACAACTTAAATAAATAAGTTTTCATACCATCTCTGTGAGGTACGGATTGCCTGCGCATGGGGGTGCCTCACCACCATATCCTGCACTATCAGGATAGACTTGTTGACCGTACAAAGAATGTGTTGCATTGTAACTTTCGTAACAGTCTCCTCCGTATCCATCTGGATCGTGTTGTTGCACGTACGAGTATTCACACCCGTATCCATAATCCGGAAACCCATGTTGCGCAGGATAACATGGTGCATCAACTTGGTACGAGTCGTCCACATGGGATATTTCTTCAACGGGAGGAAGCTCGTTCAAATCTAGAAACGGTCTGTTTTGATTTCCTTGTACACTTGACACAACCTCCTCTTGCACATTAGAATTGGGAACACCGGTCTCCCCTAACAACGATATCACCTTTAGTAAATAATTAAAACAACAACTAGTTTAACCTAATAACTGTTACCGAATTGGCTTCAGGCACCCATGACTCGCCACAATACGCCCCAAAGAAATAGTTGTCGTCCCAGTTTGATGACATTTCACCACATTTGAATGATATCAGATGAAGTAATATAAGCCAAAGTTCATGACGAAGAGAATTCCGACGATGAATTGAAAGTTTTCTGCGACATCAAAAGCTTTGCATGGGTCAATTTAACAAAGAAATATACGCCCCGTCTAGTATTAGACGGGGCGTATCACGTAGTACTTTGCTGACATGCATGCAGACCACCAAATTCACTTCAAGACGTGTCGTCTAGGCCTAGACGCCCCGTCTTGGGCTGGTCGTCTTCTAGGTCCGTCTACGGCTAGACCATCCATCTGATAAGACTGATTTGACGTTGTACGAGGCCAAAAATGTGGTCGGAGAAAAGGAAACCTAGACGCCCTGTCTAGGTCTAGACGACCCGCCTAAAGAATATTTAAATAGACAGATGGATGTGTGAATATATAGACCCATAAGTTTAACATCTATTTTCTTGTAGCTATGGTCTAGTCTACTTCTTCAACTACACCAAAGACATAGCCTTTGACTTTTTATTAGGTGTACCCGTTAAGTCTTAGAGTTGTACTAGCTCTTTCCTTTCCTTTTCTTTTTCTTTTTATAAGAATGCAAGGTAACCTGTGTATTTTTACTTTGATGTGATAGATTTGTCATGATACTATGTATGTACATACATGCATTCATATACCTTTATCGTAGTTAATTATATGCTTTAAAAAAGGTTGTCATGTAGTTGTATCTTAGGCATATTCATAGGTACTTACTACTTTCAGATCAAGTACTGCTCTTTTTACTCCATCCCACACCTTTTTTTAAGATCGATGGGTATGCTTTACAGATTAGTAAATTTCGCACAAATATTTATAACATCATACGTTATTCTTATAGCATTGTAATATCATGCGTCTGTTTTTATCCAACAGATATAAATGTATGAAAGGTGTTTGGCAGACAAATCTAAAAGGTGATTTAACATTTTCTTTCCCACGTGTCCATAGTCACGTGTAGTAGGTAGTATTTTATATTATCAATTTTGTTTTAATAAAACATGAAGACGCCATTTTTGTTTAAACAACAGACGAAAAACCCAAATACTTTGCATGTTTCCATTCTGGATGAACAGAAGGTTTTGGAAGTCTAAGGTGTTCTTCCTTTTAGACTGTTAATCATATCCAAAGAATAAGCGTTAACTAATGGGTATAACCATCATTTCTCACTTCATGTAAACTTATAGTTATAAAACAGGGATATAGAGCAAAAATGCATATGCCCCTACAGATCTGTGTTTTATAGGTAAACAAATGTAAAGTTGGGAACCAGAAGTTATGTAGCTTTCCAACATCCCAAGATCTGAAGGTTGTACTAAGTCAAAAGTCTTTGGATGGCGCCAATTTCGAATCGTTGATTTAGACGGCTTGGCGTTACTTACCTTAGATTCGGTGGATCCGGTTCAGATTCCTTCTCTCGTCGTCATGGTGACGGTTCTTCATGCGGAATATCGAGTCTTGGGCTGCAGCCACATGAAAATCTAGTTAGAGGGCCCGAGGGGTTTACCTACACTCCGACGCTCAAGTCAGTATCATGTATGGAAATGATAATTATAAACACTAATATTAAGGGATGGAGCAAGAATTTATGTTGTAAGAAGGGAAGATGAAGAGGGAAGAAGGAGTCCCAGGTTGTGGAGAGAAATAACCTGCTTGTTAGGAAGATAAACTTCCCTTTTATAGTGGGTACTCTTAAGCTTTAACCTTAATAAGTTGGACCTAAGAGAGGGTTTACTAGAATCAGGTCCACATGGACTACTGAGCATGTGGGGAAAATATAAATGGCTCAGGCCCAGTTACCATTTCAAAGGGGTAAGCCTAGACGAGGAGCCAAAGCAGAGTCCCTCGTCGACAGGGCCCTTGATCGTACTTGCGGTATGAAATTTTTTTATACAACATTGTTTGCTAAATAAAAACTTGATGATTAATATCTTTTATTACAACTTGCTTTGGTGATTGATCTTGCAGTAGAAAAAGGTTAGAAAGAAAAGAAGGTTACCTAATTGAGTGGGTCACTGTGAATTCTGGAAATATTCGAGAATGTATTGATGAAAAGCATATATGGGGCTTACCAAAAACGCCATGATGTGAAGGCTATAAAGAAAACAATTGTTAGGAAGACTAGGAAGCCACATTAGTTGTTCAAAAAACGCCAAAAACCAACAAGACTAAATTTGAAGTGGAGCTTAATGAAGATGATAACGATGTGGGAATGAAGATGATGATGTTGATAATGAAGATGATGCTGATAATGAAAATGAAGTTGATAATGTTGATGATAAGGTTAATGATGATACCGATTTTGATCATGATGTTCGCCACGGTCATATAGAACTCGACTGTGAAGTCTAAAACGCCATGGCTATTTGTGATGAAGAGGATGATGAGTAGGAAGAAGCTTATATTCAAAGGGTTGTTGCAGATGATTTAGAGACCCAAAAAGGGTGTTTGAAGTATCAACATCAGGAAATCATGCTCTATACATAGTCCTAACATAACATGATGAACAAGATGTTGGTGAAAAACATGACAACATTGATGTGGAAAAAACACCATGTATGAAGCTGAAGAGGTATGTTATACAATTAAAAATTTCACACACTAAACAAGTAAAAACAAATACCATGCTTAATTATCTTTTTCTTATTTGACAGGCAACGACTAAAAAGTTAGATTACAATGAGTTAGAGAAATCTTACAACAAGATAAAGGCTTTATTAGATCAATCAAAGGTTCAACATCCGAATAGCCTGCTATGCATACCAATTATTCACAATGTCTTGATTAGTTAAAAATTATTTCAAAAGATATGGATGAGAACGCCAAAGAAAAGATAAACGAAATAGAAGAGAAAGATAATAATGTGGTTGAGTTTGGTAACAATGAAAACGCTGTGGTTGATAACCCAATAGCAAGAGTGAAATGAAGGTGAAAGGTGAAGTGACCAAATGCCATGACTACAACTGAGGCAGCATGTGAAAGTGAAAGAGAGGATGAGGGTGACATTGACCAAAATGCCATGTCTGTTGAAGGTGGAAATGCATGTAAGGCTGCACTTTAGACTTAAGCTGGTCATGGAGGTGAGGGTGGAGATGAGATTGCAAGTGGTGTTGAAGGTGAAAATGAAGAAGAATATATATGGTTAGACGAAAACGCTACTAATGAAGATGTTGATGAAAATGATATAAAAAGTTAGATTATTATTACAAGAGGCTAGATTATGAAATTGTAAGGTATAATGATGAAAGAATAATGTTTCGGAATGTGACTGAGTTTTTGGGAATGCAAAGACAAGATCTAGAACAGATGATTGAACGAAAAGAGATTTTGATTGCCCAAAGATGGTGGAAGAAATAGTTAAAGCTTTGAAAAAACACCTCGAACTTGAAAACACCATTGTTGCAGCCTTTGATGAAACTCCAAAAGATATACAACGCCTGACACCAATTCAAACATCATCTAGCAAAATGCCAGAGAAGGCAGAAGATCAAGAAAAAGGATGGGGAAGAGCACACCAGACATAGTAAAGATGATTCAACAAAACACAATTCTAAAAGCAGCAGAAGGATGTGGATATGAAAAAAGCAGCAGCATAGCTTGCATTGCAAGCATAAAAAATGCAATAAAAACCTGCATGGTCATAACTATTAAAAAGTCATGTTTTATGGTTGCATGTCTGTAAAACCATTTATAACCTAAGATAGCATGTAAGTTAAATAATGATAATAAAACGCCGTAGCCTGATGATAAAACGCCATTAATGTTACATTCTTAGAAATGTAATGCTAAAACTTAAACAACATATGGTATTTTTCAAGGATATAGTATTCAAGATTATAAGTCAGTAGGATCTCCCGAGGATTATATTTGAGAGCACGAGGCCCGGATTATATGCACACAACAACTTTGTCCAATCTTGGAGGCACATACTGTCACACCCTGTATTTTCAACAAAACGTCGGTGGGCCCGGGTGGGGAATATCGTGACGTAAAGTTGATATCATCATAGTCAATTAAACATAGCACAATGGAAGTCTTGGATTTAAATTACTATTACAAACCAAATGTTCAAAATACAAAATAATATACAGGCTCCTAATAGAAGATCCACAAGCGGATCATAAATAGTACAAAAAAAGAATGTAAAACAGACTTTGGGCAGATCTAGGATTTGCAATATCCTCTTATCACTACCGAGCATTTCCAGCCTATTTTCGTATTCTACCTGCAAACTTAGTCTTTTGAAAGTACGTCAGCTTTCGCTGGTAAATACACCCAACTGACTCATTTTGAAAACATTTGAAAATGATTTTAAGTGCACAAAGGCACAAAATCTTTTATAACTTGGGAAAGTTGACCTTGCAACCTTATTAATAGATTCACATGTTTGTCCATACATACAGGGCCCAATACAAAAACCGAGACTTAATTAACCTACACACCACTTATGAACTCACGAAGGAGTTATACCCAACAAGTGTGGGTAGTTGCATTTGAGTTTCTGTCAGGTGTATGCCTACACCCCGTGCTAAGGTCGTGGCCATTATCTAATGTAATGAGCCGAGGATATCCAGGACACGGTAGTTAACCCCCGATGTTTAAGTTAGCAAACTAAATTAATTAAAACGGTATATGCAGATTTACTAGCCCCAATCCGGCATTCGATTGATCCCGTTTCCGATCAAGCGGTAATAACTTACCGTATCCCAAGCCCGTATAGGGGAAATAGTCAAGAGTATTTACCTGAGCTATTCTTCGTTTAACGCAAGATTTATTAACTCAGCCGTACACAAAAGTACTAAGTGCAGATAGCATTTACCGGCAAGTCTCTAGTCTGGATTATGGCATAAGCTAACCAATTAAAATACTAACGGTCTTATTTAAGTCATAGACTTAGACCGACTAGCTTACTTGATCAAAACGTATAACGCTAGATTAAACGATGATTGGATAGAATGTAGTTTAATCCCAACAAGTACCTCGACTTATGTAATATGGATAAACTTTAAACATTATGGATTTTGAGACTTAATGACAAGGTTAGACCCGTTTTGGTTAATTTTCGTAAACTAGTTACATATGCTTAACCGTACGCATTCAGCGATATCGGGTAACCGGATAAGTCATGGACAAGTTCTATATGCCATTACATTTTAAATAAGTTGTAATATCAGTAGGATTTCAACTTATATGCCCGTTATGGTTATAAAGTGAAACGATGCCTCATAAGGGTGTTTCGGTAATTTATACCGTATAGAAGGAACTTGAATATAATTTAATGTTATAACTATAAGTATTTTGAAAAAAATAATTAATTTATGATATAATATCAGTAGGATATTAATTATATGTGTAATTTATATTTTATGACCAAACTATGCACCGAATGGACATTTTGGTCATTTTACACATAGTTTATAAATTATTTGGGATTCTGAGTTCATATCATATACCTAATGTAAAAATTTTTAGAATAAGTGTTGAAATCAGTAGGTAACACGTCTTGGTTGATAAATACGGTTTAAAACCATACTATGCACCAAAACGACGCTTATGTCGTAAAATGACGATTTGTGTGATGTTTAATGAAAACTGATGTTTTGATTAGATTATCAAGTCTTAGATATGTTATTTAATATAACATATCATTAGATAAAAGATTTATTTTGAAAAGATGTGATTAAAACCATTTTATAAGCCACAAGGGCCTTATCGTCATTTATCGACATAATAGAAGGACTTGTTTATAAACTCAGTTTATAATGTGTTTTGACATCCCAAATAATCCTACTTATAATATTACATCAGTAAAATCTCATTTTCAAGTTCATTATCATTAAAACCTCTTTTTATGCAAAAAAAGGGCATTTTAGTCAAAATGGCATAATTACGAAACTTGTGCATAAACTCAGATTCTGATTATGATCATGTAGTATAACCTCAAAGGGTTATGCTACATTATATTACGATCATAATGCAACTTTAGATCAATAGTTAACTAATCTAAATCGGTCAGAATTGAAAGTCAAAGTAGAAGTCAAACTTCGCGACTTTCGGTTGCAAACCGACCCTAGAACTGAAATTGATGAGCCGAACATGTTTTTACATGTTCTAATAATTATTACCAACTTTTTTAAGTATCAAAACAGGTTTCATAACATATATAAGATCAAATGATAACAATTCTGAAAAACGGCATGTTTGACTTTTTAATATAATAACTGTGACCCGTCAATTGGTCTAGCAAACGTGATCTTCAGGAGGTGCCCTTTATAGGGACTAACACCTACCTTATTATGATCATTTAGCCATGTTCGTTATGAATAAGGGCTAGACCATAATGGTCTTAACCGAAAGTCAAGGCGTTTTCCGTAAAACGCTTGACTTTTGGCTATAAAAGCCTATAAACGAAAATACAAGAGGAAGGAACACTTACTAGAGGTTCCTAGGATGCAATAGAACTAAGTTGGATGCTCCTTTCAGTTAGGAACTTCCAGAGGAGGGAGATAGAGTTATGAATGAGAAAGGTGCAAGTTCAAATGGTGAACCTAGGCATTTATTTATAGTTGGAGAGCTTGAAGGAGGTGATGCCAGGGGTTAAGGGGTGTAAGAGGAAGCTTAAAAGTGTCCTAAAACATGGCATAGCAGTTTGGGAAGCCATGGTTTCGAATCAAATGGTTTTTGGCAATTTGTGTGGAGGCCAAGCAAATTTTCTGCAGACACAGGCCTCTCTCGCCCCGCGAGCGCCCCATGGCCAATTTCAAAGTTTGGCACTTTTAGCCACTTAACTTATAAAACCCTCTAAAACCTTCTAAAAACCTTTTAGCATATTTAGCGCTCCGTAACCAATATTTGGTGTACCCGGGAGTATGCCCGGACATTGTCGAGCTCTCGGTTCGTTAAAAGGTCACTCAGAGGTATAAATGGGATATATGAGAGTTAGGACTTCGTAAAGGATCACTCAGAGGCTCATTATAAGTATGTTGAATACGATGTCACTCAGAGGCTGGGCATGTTGACACAACGTCACTCAGAGGCCAAGTTTTAGCCCCTTAACTTATAAAACCCTCTAAAACATTCTAAAAACCTTTTTAGCATATTTTACCCCCCGTAACCCATATTTGGCGCACCCGAGAGTATGCCCGGACATTGTCGAGCTCTCGGATCGTTAAAAAGTTACTAAGAGGTATAGATTAAGATGTTGACACTTTTAACCCCTCCATTATCCAACTTTAACATATTTACATAATTGAACCCTCTCGTCCAACAAATGGGATATATGCGAGTTAGGACTTCGTAAAGGATTACTCCGAGGCTCATTATAAGTATGTTGACTCCGATGTCAATCAGAGGCTGGGCATGATGACACAACGGTCACTCAGAGGCCAAGTTTTAGCATGTTCACACTAATGGTCACTCAGAGGCTATTTTTTAAGCATGTTGACACTAATGGTCACTCAGAGACTATGTTTTAAGCATGTGGACACTTATGGTAACCAGAGGCTTGGTTTATGCATGTTGACATCAGAAGATCACTCAGAGACTTATTTTGAGCATGTTGACGCTTTTAGTCCATGTTAGTCTTTAATATACTTAAAATAAAAATATAACAGGTGTCGCTATATTATTAGACACGATTTTACAGTGTGTTACACATACTAAATTATGAAGAAAGATTTAAGGCCCTTGAATCACCCTCAAGATTATTCAGCACTCAAATAAAGATTGCAAGTGATTATCTGAATAACTTAATGTCGTCAAATTATCACAATTTTTAATTTAATAAAATGTTCACATAAAAAAATACAGAATACCCCTACATATGAGAAATAAGAAGATGTCTTAAACCATGAATTCAATCGAAACATGGAAACTGTTTTGACAAACTCTCATTTCAAAAGCGATCTGAAAGATAGAAAGATAAACGATTATGATCTGGTCTTCATCCTAATGCTATGAACAAAACATTTGTATGTTATATACTTCAATCTACAACCATATACAGTTGTTGTCTTGGACAACAGTGCTGCTAAAGATAATCTCAGCATTGAAGACAAATATTTTGGCATGGTTAGAAACATGGTAACTCTCTCGAAAACTTCTTATTATATTACAACTTTTATATAAAATGCCATACTGGGTTTGCAAAAAATGTCAAACTAGGAAACGGAATGCTTTTACAAACTACTTGATATATGAAAACCACCTAAGTGGTCGGAGGATAAAAGGGCCAAAATTGTGAGGAAGAAAATGGACTAGAGAACAATGTCAAACAACGTAGATGGTGGCATTTTTATAATGAGGCATATGGAAACATATATGGGGAAGATGTCTGGTTGGGCATGTGGTTTAGCAAAAGAAAAGGCCCTAAATAACCTACAAACCAAATAACTAAATCACCTGAGGATCAAGTACACAACAAAGATCATACTAATGAGATAAATGAGAGTAGAAAAGGAATGGTAAAATCATTAAACAGATTCTTGAACCTAGGAAAAAAACTAAAAGAACTGTACAAATCAGGATTGCAAAGGATTGAAGAAAGGATGGCCGCTGAAGTAGATTAGTTGGTTAAAATGCCATACTTACATGTTATTTTGAATTACCCTTGCATGCTTCTGTTATGACCAACTGTAAAACGCCATATATTCCACAAACTATTGTTTTCGTTTACACTATGCATGTTATATAATAGATCACCTATATATTTTCTCCAGGTTTCAAAACGTTGTATAATATAACACAATTTAGGTTATTATGTTACATAAAATCGTCAAAAAAACATAAAAAAACATAAAAATCATAAATTAGAACATTTTCATGCTATATTATTGTAACACCCTGTAAAATCGTGTCCAATAGTATAATGACACGTGTTGTATTTTAAATATAGTCAATTAAAGACCAATAAGGACTAAAGGTGTCAACATGCTCAAACTGAGCCTCTGAGTGACGGTCCGATGTCAACATGCATAAATAACAAGCCTATGAGTGACTGATATGTCAAATGCTTAAATCATTAGCCTCTGAGCGACTGATATGTCAACATGCTTAAAACTTGGCCTCTGAGTGACTGATGTGTCAACATGCCCAGCCTCTGAGTGACATCGGAGTCAACATGCTTATAATAAGCCTCTGAGTGATCCTTTGTGAAGTCCTAACTCTCATACGTGCCAATTGTTGGACGAGAGGGTTCAATTATGTAAATATATGAAAGTTGGATAATGGAGGGATTAAAAGTATCAACATGTTAATTTATACCTCTAGGTGACCTTTTAACGAACCAGAGCTCGACAATGTCCAGGCATAATCCCGGGTATGCCAAGTATTGGCTATGGAGGGCTAAAACTGCCAAAAAGGTGTTTTAAAAGGTTTTCAGAAGCTTTAATAAGTCAAGGGGTTAAAGTGTCAAACTTTGAAACTGGCCAAGGGGCGTTCACGAGCCGCGAGAGACCTGGCCTAGGTCTCTTGCGGGGCGCGAGAAGCCCTCTGCTGCAGAAAATTTTGCTTGGTCTCCAAACAAAACTCCAAAAAAACCATGTATTCGAAAATATGGACTTGTAATCAGCTATGCCACGTTTTGGGACACTTGTAAGCTTCCTCTTACACCCCTAAACACCTGGCTTCACCTCCTTTGAGTTCTCTAACTATAAATAGGTGATCAAGTTCACCATTTGAACTTGCACCTTTCTTATTCATACTCTTCTCCCTCCTCAGGAAGTTCCTAGCTAAAAGGAGCATCCAACATAGTTCATTTGCACCCTAGGAATCACTAGTAAGTGTTCCTTCCTTGTGCCTTTTCGTTTATATGCGTTTATTGCCAAAAGTCAAGCGTTTTAAAGAAAACGCTTTGACTTTTGGTTAAGACCATTATGGTCCAGCCATAGTTCGAAATGAACATGGCTAAGTGATCATAATAAGGTAGGTGGTACTCTCTATAAAGGGCACCTCCTGAAGATCACGTTTGCTAGACCAATTGATGGGTCAAAGTTATGATATTAAAAAGTCAAACAGTCCATTTTTCGGAAAAATCATAAATTGATCGTATATATGTTATGAAACCTATTTTCACACTTAAACAAGTTGGTCATAATTATTAGAACATAAGAACATGTTCGGCTCGTCAATTTCAGTTCTAGGGTCGGTTCGCAACCGAAAGTCGTGAAGTTTGACTTCTGCTTTGACTTTCGATTCTGACCCGATTTAGATTAGTGATCTACTGATCTGAAGTTGCATTATGATCAATAATATAATGTAGCATAAACCCTCTGAGTTTATATTATATGATCATAATCAGAATCCAAGTTTATGCGCAAGTTCCATAATTATGCCATCTTTAACCAAAATGTCCTTTTTGCATAAAACAAGGTTTTAAATGGTAGGAACTTGAAAATGAGTTCTCTACTGATTTAATATTATAAGTAGGATTGTTTGGGATGTTAAATCAAGTTATAAACTACGTTTTCAATCAGGTCCTTAAACTATGTCGATAAATGAAGGTTTTAGCCCTTGTGGCTCATAAAATGATTTTAATAAAATATTTTAAGGTAAATCATTTACCTACTGATATGTTATATTAAATAACATATTTAAAACATTTTAATCTAACTTAACATCAGTTTTTATTAAACATCGCATAAAGACGTCATTTTACGACATAAGCGTCGTTTCGGCGCATAGTATTGTTTTAAACCATGTTATCGACCAAGACTTGATACCTACCGATTTAAAAACTTATTTTAAACATATTTACATTAGGTACATGTTATAAAATAAGAATCCCAAATAATTTATAAACTATGTGTAAAATGACCAAAATGCCCCTTCGGTGCATAGTTTGGTCATAAAAGATAAAATACACATATAAATTGAGGCCAAGCAAATTTTATGTAGACACAAGGCTCTCGTGCCCCGTGAGAGGCACAGGCCCTGCCACTCACACCCCGCGAGCGCCCCATGGCCAGTTTCAAAGTTTGACACATTTAGCCCCTTAACTTATAAAACCCTCTAAAACCTTCTAAATAGCCCTCCGTAACCAATATTTGGCGTACCCGGGAGTATGCCCAGACATTGTCGAGCTCTCGGATCGTTAAAAAGTTACTCAGAGGTATAGATTAACATGTTGACACTTTTAACTCCTCCATTATCCAACTTTCACATATTTACATAATTGAACCCTCTCGTCCAACAAATGGGATATGTGAGAGTTAGGACTTCGTAAAGGATTACTCAGAGGCTCATTATAAGTATGTTGACTCCGATGTCACTCAGAGGCTGGGCATGTTGACACAACGGTCACTCAGAGGTCAAGTTTGATCATGTTGACACTAATGGTCACTCAGAGGCTATGTTTTAAGCATGTTGACACTAATGGTCACTCAGAGTCTATGTTTTAAGTTTGTTGACACTAACAGTCACTCAGAGTCTTGGTTTATGCATGCTGACATTAGAAGATCACTCAGAGACTTTATGGTCACTCAGAGGCTTGGTTTATGCATGTTGACATCAGAAAATCACTCAGAGACTTAGTTTGAGCATGTTGACGCTTTTAGTCCCTGTTAGTCTTTAATAGACTTAAAATAAAAATATAACACGTGTCGCTATATTGTTGGACATGATTTTACAGGGTGTTACATCCTCACCCCCTTAAAAGAAATCTGGACCTTGAGATTTTATTCAAAAAGATGGGGGTACTTTTTTCACATAGTGGACTCAACCTCCCATGTAAACTCGGGACCTCTAAGGGCATCCCATTTAACCTTTACTGTAGGTATCAATTTCCTACGGAGCTTCTTAACCTGTCGATCCTCGATCTAAATTGGTTTCTCAACGAACCTTATGTTTTCATCTATTTGCACATCTTTATGTGACATTGTTAGAGACTCATCAGCTAGACATTTTTTAAGGTTACTGATGTGGAATACATCATGAATTCCACTTAGCTCCTCAGGTAGCCTAAGCTTATAAGCCACATAACCGACACATTCAATCACCTCGAATGGTCCAGTATATCTCGGGCTTAACTTGCCCTTCTTTCTAAAGCGCATTACACCTTTCCATGGTGATACCTTCAATAATACTATGTCCCCTATTTGGAACTTAAGAGGTTTTTGCCTCTTGTCTGCATAACTCTTCTTCCTATCATGGGAAGCCTTGAGACGATCACGGATTTGCACAATCTTATCTGTGGTCTCCAAGACGATCTCAGGTCCTGATAGTTGGGCTTCCCCAACTTCTGCCCAGCACACGGGCGTTCGGCACTTTCTCCCATACAAGGCCTCATATGGAGCATCATTGATACTTGTATGATAACTATTATTATAGGGGAATTCTATTAGTGGTAAGTGGTCATCCCAACTTCCACCTAGATCAATCACACATGAACTAACCATGTCTTCCAATGTCTGGATAGTACGCTCACTTTGACCATTAGTTTGCGGATGGTAGGCCGTACTAAAGTTTAATCTTGTGCCTGAAGATTGTTGGAAACTTTTCCAAAAGTGGGATGTGTATCTAGTATCTCTGTAAGATACAATAGATATTGGCACACCATGTAGGGACATAATCTTGTCCACATACAACTTAGTCAATTTGTCAGAATTATACGTTTCTTTGACTGGCAAGAAATATGCTGACTTAGTCAGCCTATCCACAATGACCCAAATAGTGTCATTTCCACTTTTGGTCTTAGGTGACTTGGTAATCAAGTCTATAGTTACCATTTCCCATTTCCAAGTGGGAATTTCTAACTGTTGCAGAAGTTCTAACGGCTTCTGATGTTCAGCCTTAACTTGCGAACATGTCAGACACTTAGCTACATAAGTGGCTATGGATTTCTTCAGACCCATCCACCAATAATTCTTCTTTAGATCCTGATACATCTTGTCACCACCTGGGTGAATTGAGTATCTTGAATTATGCGCTTCGTGGAGGATTAGATCTCTAAGTCCTCCAAAAATTGGAACCCATATTCAATCGTTAAATCTAAGGATTCCATTATTTCCAGGTGTTAACTGATTAACAATTCCACCTAATCCTTCATTAGGAGCACTAACCTCTAATAGAGCTTGCTTTTGCGCATCTAGTAGCTTCTCATTAAAGCTATTTCTGAGCTCAATGCACTTCTCGTTAATCCTTATAGGCTTAGCCTGTTCTTTGCGACTTAAGGCATCAACAACTACATTTGCCTTACCCGGATGGTAGCGAATTTCGCAATCGTAATCATTAAGTGTTTCCATCCAACGACGTTGTCGCATGTTCAATTCTTTCGAACAGATGTTGGAGGCTCTTATGGTCAGTGTATATAATACACTTTGTGCCATACAAGTAATGTCTCCATAACTTAAGTGCAAATACAACGGCACCCAATTCTAAGTCATGGGTGGTATAATTCCTTTCGTGCGCTTTTAATTGTCATGATGCATAGGCAATCACTTTGCCTTTTTGCATTAGCACACAGCCATGCTAGTGTCCGATGCATCACAGTAAACAATGAAGTCCTCAACACCCTCAGGTAAGGATAACACAGGAGCATTGCTCAACTTGTGTTTTAGAATCTCAAAGGATTCTTGCTGTTTCGGTCCCCAAACAAATTTGACATTCTTACGGGTCAAAGTAGTTAAAGGAGTGGCTATCCTTGAAAAGTTCTCGATGAACCTTTTATAGTAACCAGCCAATCCTAAGAAGCTACGTATTTCTGATGGCGTTTTGGGTACTTCCCAATTCATTATGGCCTCTATTTTGGCGGGATCCACTTGGATACCACGCTCACTTACAATATGTCCAAGGAATTGGACTTTTCTAAGCCAAAATTCACATTTAGAGAACTTAGCATAAAGCTTCTCTTGCCTTAGAAGTTCTAAGATGCACCGAAGATGTCTCTCGTGATCAACTTAATAACAAGAGTAGATAAGTATGTCGTCTATGAAGACAATGACAAACTTATCCAAATGTGGTTTGCAAACTCTATTCATAAGATCCATGAATGCTGCAGGTGCATTTGTGAGCCCAAAAGACATTAACAAAAATTCATAGTGACCATAATGGGTCCTGAAGGCAATCTTAGGAACGTCCTCACTCCAACCTTCAGCTGATGATATCCAGATCTTAAATCAATATTGAAGAAATAACTAGCTCCTTGAAGTTGGTCGAATAGATCGTCGATCCTGGGTAATGGGTAACGATTCTTGATCGTTATCTTGTTTAATTCGCGGTAGTCAATGCATATCCGCATTGAATCGTCCTTTTTCTTAACGAAAAGAATTGGAGCTCCCATGGGCGAGGAACTTGGCTGAATAAACCCTTTCTCTAAGAGTTCATCTAAATGAGTCCTCAACTTCTTCATTTTCGTTGGTGCTAATCGGTATGGAGCTCTAGCTACAGGTGCTGATCCAGGTAGGATGTCAATCCTAAACTCTACTTGCCTATCTGGAGGTAGACCAGGTAGTTCTTTGGGTAAAACATCAGAATACTCTGAAATAACTGGGAGGTCTTGAATATTCAGCTTGGGTTCGTTGATAGTGACCTGTGCCATATAAATGACACAACCTTTCCTTAAACACTTGGATGCCTTGAATAACGACACCTTGTCTGGCAATCCATAGTGTGAATCTCCATTGATGGTGATCATTTCACCAGATGGGGTTTTAATTTCGATGAGTTTCTTATCACAGGCTATGCGGGCTTGGTTATGGGATAACCAATCCATGCCTAAAACTACATCGAACCCTGCCAATTTCATTGGCAAAAGAGAGATAGGAACGAAATGATTCTTAATGTATATAGAGCATCCATCAAGAATGGAAGATGCTATTTCTAAGGTTTCGTCAGCGAGTTCTATCTCATAAGTTTTGTCTAGAGTTCTTATGGGCAAGTTTAATAGTTTACTGAACTTATGGTCTACAAAAGACTTATCTGCACCCCAATGAAAAAGAACTCTAGCAAATATATGTTGATGAGGAAAGTACCTGTTATGACATTGTTGTCATTAATGGCCTCCCTAGCATTTATCTGGAAAGCACGAGCATTCCCTTTCTTAGCTTCTCTAGGCTTTGTATCATTATTTGTGGGGTTCTTAGGGCAATTGGGCTTAATATGCCCTTTGTCATTACAGCCATAACAGACGACATCTTTAATATTTTTGCATTCGTGGGTCTTATGCCCTTTTCTTTTGCAAATACCACAGGGTTTAATCTGTGGGTAGGTATTGCATTGCCCCAAGCCTGTGGCTATAGGTCTTGCATAGAGGTCTATCATCAGACCTTTTTTGGTTCTTCTTGCATCCAATATTTCCTTTCTTCTTAAAACTTTAAGAGTTATCATCCTCCCGTTTTCTTTTCCCGTCAGTCTTTGTCTTGACTGACTTTTGCCTCACCAAACCAAGGTGAGGGAGAGAGATAGGTCAACAGCGGACCTATAGGTAGTAGGCTGAGCTGCCTTTACCCTCCCTTTTTATCTCGGGCGATAACCCATTAATAAAATGCGCAATGCGTTTGGTTTCAGGGGTAATCAAATAGGAAACTAACCTAGATAGAGAATTGAAATCGAAAACATACTTCCGACAATCTAGGTTCTTCATTATGAGAGTTTGGAAATCTGACTCTATCTTTTCCACCTCATGGGGTGGGCAGTAAGTTTCCTTAACATGTTCCACAAACTTGGACCATCCCAAATTGTACAGGTATACTTTACCTGTGGATTGGATCATAATCTTCCACCAAATTAAGGCATCACCTTTGAAGAATTGTGATACATACTTTACCACATCCTTTTCAGCACAGCCGCTGATATCCACAATCATTTCCATCTCGTCCAACCACTTCAAGGTTCTACAACTCCTTTTTCCCCATTAAAATCCCGAGGCTTGCAGGAGACGAAATATTTGTAGGTACATCCGTCTTTATAAGTACGGAACCTATCAGCAAATTCTATTTTCTTCGGTTCACTCTTCGCATTTGAAGAGTTAACTGAGCTCTCTTTATGAGCTGAGGATGGTGTGATTGAATATGGTTTGGAGCGGGTAGCACTCGACTCCCTAAGTTTTTCTATGACCTTTTCCATGGCCTTTCCCACAGTTGCGTCTATGCGAGCTTGGAAATCTTCATTATTAATGGCTATATTTTCTGCGTTATTAGAGTTAACATCTCGGTGGCTACTTTGCGCCTCATCCGAGTTAGTCATTCTTTAAAGCTTTGATTCTAAACACCAAATTAAATTTCTTTTAGCTATGGTATTAATAACCATATTGTTTGTAAACATTGGATGTGACAATCCATCGTCTAATCAAGCTAGTGTGAATAACATCACAACTCTTAGGCTTATTATATCTATTTTTGGCCTAGGTCTCAAAAGGACCATAAAAGGCAAATTATAATTTGAACGTAGTCCATATATTATTAGACAGTGGATCGTAATATCACAATTGTCATTTCCATTAGGCAATTATAATTAGCTCATAGGCTTGTCTCGAGGACATTAAAACACAGCACATTGGCTTGTCGCTAACGGACGTAAAATATGGCACATTGGCCTGTCACTAATGGACATAAAATATGGCACATTGGCCTATCACTAATGGACATAAAATAAATATGGCACATTGGCATGTCACTAATGTACATAAAATATAGCACATTGGCCTGTCACTAATGGACATAAAATATGGCACATTGGCATGTCACTAAGGGACATAAAATATGGCACATTGGTCTGTCACTAATGGACATAAAATATGGCCTATTGGCCTGTCACTAATGGACATAAAATATGGCACATTGGCTTGTCACTAATGGATGTCAATTAGTATCATCATATTGATGATATTAGTCGGGATCACATTGATCACATAGGCTATAAATAGGTTTTAGGACATAGTCCATTTACCTAGACGGCTAGTGTGGTTCCTCAAGCCACACTACTAGGAGTATGAACATTCCTGAATGTTAACATAAGAGTACCTTAATGGTTGATTAATAGTCCCGGTCACATTTGACCTTAACGACTTGGAGGCTTGAACTTAGTCCACCACCTCAGGATAGAAGGATAACTTCCCTTAACTATCATGATAGAAGGCCCTTTCATCCTTAATTATCATTTATAAATTGGCCAAATATGTGGTCTGTGCCACTTGGCTAATCAAAACCAGAAGATTCGTTTTGGAATTATTTAGGAGAGCAAAAATTTTGAATAAAATCGAGGCGCTCGCTTTGAAAAGGATGAATACATATACATAATTCGAAAATACTTCATTAAATTCTAATAGAAGTTACCATACTAGAAACAACGAAATCAATTGTCCATGCAAGGACTAAAGAAATAAAAATGTCCACACAAGGACTAGAGAAATAACAATGTCCTCGCAGGGACTAACATATATTATTAGAAAAGACTTCACTCGTCCTTCTTACCTTAACCTGTTTGGAGAGTTTCTTGAAGAACTTCTTCATCTTCTTCTCTGTTTTCTCCGCTTGTTGTTGCATTTCTTTCATTCGTTCTAAGGCGTCATTGATGGCTTCAAGTGGCGGCGGAGGTTGTGGTTGTGGTATACTAGGATACTGATAACCATAACTTAGATATCTAGTAGATGGATAAGTAGGTGGGAAGGGAGACGGATAAAGTGCGTTATGCATGACCGCTTGCATGTAAGGGTCATGCGACCATGCTTGGTAATCAACAGGTGTTGATGGGTTAAAAGGATCATATCCAGACGTATCCGGATCTGTTGGGATAGGGTTATTATAAACCGATGGTGGTGGTTGAACCATTGGTGGTGGTGTTGGTTCCACCACATGTGACACATTCGAGGGTCCACCCATTTGTGGGTCCTCTTAAATGGTGGGGTAGGGTTTAGGAAATGGTGGTAGCAAATCCAACCGTTGACCTGCACGTACTGACGTACGCGCTCTACGTTTCCTCCTCGGCGGCTCAGGTGGCGGCGGATGATGTTCCACTGGTTCCATGTGAACATCTTCTTGTATAGGAGGTGGTTGAGAGTGATGGGATGGAGTGTTGGCAAAGGTAAATTGGTTCCAATATTGGTCCCACTCATTAGGAACTTTATATGGCTATCTGGCATAAGAGTTTGAATCGCTCGATATCTCAATGGGGTGCGTTATTTGAACCTGACGGCGGCATCTCCGGATTGGAGTCCTCGTCCATTGGGTTTGGCTGATCCAACTGATTCTGATCAGCTGGGGGTGTGTTAAAGTATTGGTTGGGGTTAAATTCATCCTGATAAGAATGATGGGAATGGTGAGAGTGGTGTGAATGACGTGAATGGTATGAGTGATAAGAATTTTGGGTATGGGAAGGTGAATGTTGTGATAGTGGCCATGAATCCCATGAATCTTCATAGGGGTTCAGGTGATGTAGATGTGGAGGGATATTTCCTGAAGGTCCGCCCTCATTGGTCCGTTTGCTCTTCCTTCGTACACGTGGCGACATTTTTCCTGTTAAATCAATTCAAAAACAATACTAATAACTTAATAATGAAATGAGTAATCCTAGGTCAATGCCTAGACTCGGAATTCTAAGGAATGTGCTCTGATACCAACCTGTCACACCCCGTATTTCCAACCAACCACCGGTGGGCCCGGGTAGGGAATATCGTGATGTAAGCTTGATATTATCATAGTTAATTAAACACAGCACAACAGAAGTCTTGGATTTAAATTACAATTACAAACCAAATGTTCAAAATACAAAATAATATACAGGCTCCTAATAGAAGGTCCACAGGCGGATCATAAATTGTACAAAGAAAGAATGTAAAACAGACTTTGGGCAAATCTAGTATTTGCAAGATCCTCTTATCACTACCGAGCCACTTCCAGCCTATTTTCGTATTGTACCTGCAAACTTAGTCTTTTGAAAATACGTCAGCTTTCGCTGGTAAATACACCCAACTGACTCATTTTGAAAACATTTGAAAATGATTTTAAGTGCATAAAAGCACAAAATCTTTTATAACTTGGGAAAGTTGACCTTGCAACCTAATTAACAGATTCACATGTTTGTCCATAAATACAGGGCCCAGTACAAAAACCGAGACTTAATTAACCTACACACCACTTATGAACTCACGAAGGAGTTATCCCCAACAAGTGTGGGTAGTTGCGTTTGAGCTTCTGTCAGGTGTATGCCTACACCCCGCGCTAAGGTCGTGGCCATTATCTAATGTAATGAGTCGAGGATATCCAGGACATGGTAGTTAACCCCCGATGTTTAAGTTATCAAACAAAATTGATTAAAACGGAATATGCAGATTTACTAGCCACAATCCGGCATTTGATTGATCCCATTTCCGACCAAGCGGTAATAATTTACCATATCCCAAGCCCGTATAGGGGAAATAAGTCGAGAGTATTTACCTGAGCTATTCTTCGTTTAACGCAAGATTTATTAACTCAGCCGTACACAAAAGTACTAAGTGCAGATATCATTTATCGACAAGTCTCTAGTCTGGATTATGGCATAAGCTAACCAATTAAAATACTAACGTTCTTATTTAAGTCATAGACTTAGACCGTCTAGCTACTTGATCAAAACATATAACGCTAGATTAAACGATGATTGGATATAATGTAGTTTAATCCCAAGAAGTACCTCGACTTATGTAATATGGATAAACTTTAAACATTATGGATTTTGAGACTTAAATGACAAGGTTAGACCCGTTTTGGTTAATTTTGTAAACTAGTTACATATGCTTAACCGTATGTATATCAGCGATATCGGGTATGTCGTAAAATGACGCTTATGTCGTAAAATGACGATTTGTGTGATGTTTAATGAAAACTGATGTTATGATCAGATTATCAAGTCTTAGATATGTTATTTAATATAACATATCATTAGATAAAAGATTTATTTTGAAAAGATGTGATTAAAATCATTTTATAAGCCACAAGAGCCTTATCGTCATTTATCGACATAATACAAGAACGTGTTTATAAACTCAGTTTATAATGTGTTTTGACATCTCAAATAATCCTACTTATAATATTACATCAGTAAAATCTCATTTTCAAGTTCATTATCATTAAAACCTCTTTTTATGCAAAAAGGGCATTTTAGTCAAAATGGTATAATTACGGAACTTGTGCATAAACTCAGATTCTGATTATGATCATGTAGTATAACCTCAAAAGGTTATGCCACATTATATTACGATCATAATGCAACTTTAGATCAGTAGTTAACTAATTTAAATCGGTCAGAATTGAAAGTCAAAGTAGAAGTCAAACTACGCGACTTTCTGTTGTGAACCGACCCTAGAACTGAAATTGACGAGCCGAACATATTTTTACATGTTCTAATAATTATTACCAACTTGTTTAAGTGTTAAAACAGGTTTCATAACATATATAAGATCAAATGATAACAATTCCGAAAACTGGCCTGTTTGACTTTTTAATATAATAACTTTGACCCGTCAATTGGTCTATCAAACGTGATATTCAGGAGGTGACCTTTATAGGGACTAACACCTACCTTATTAGGATCACTTAGCCATGTTCGTTACGAATAATGGGTAGACCATAATGGTCTTAAACAAAAGTCAAGGCGTTTTCCGTAAAACGTATGACTTTTGGCTATAAAAGCCTGTAAACGAAAATGCAAGAGGAAGGAACGCTTACAAGAGGTTCCTAGGATGCAATAGAACTAAGTTGGATGCTCCTTTCAGTTAGGAACTTCCATAGGAGGGAGATAGAGTTATGAATGAGAAAGATGCAGGTTCAAATGGTGAACCTTGGCATCTATTTATAGTTAGAGAGCTTGAAGGAGGTGATGCTAGGTGTTAAGGGGTGTTAGAGGAAGCTTACAAGTGTCCTAAAACATGGCATAGCAGTTTGGGAAGCCATGGTTTCGAATCAAATGGTTTTTGGCAATTTGTGTGGAGGCCAAGCAAATTTTCGGCAGACACAGGCCTCTCTCGCCCCGCGAGCGCCCCATGGCCAGTTTCGAAGTTTGACACTTTAGCCCCTTAACTTATAAAACCCTCTAAAACCTTCTAAAAACCTTTTTAGCATATTTAGCATCCGTAACCAATATTTGGTGTACCCGGGAGTATGCCCGGACATTGTTGAGCTCTTGGTTCGTTAAAAGGTCACTCAGAGGTATCAATGGGGTATATGAGAGTTAGGACTTCGTAAAGGATCACTTAGAGGCTCATTATAAGTATGTTGACTCTGATGTCACTTAGAGGCTGGGCATGTCGACACAACGTCACTCAGAGGCCAAGTTTTAGCCCCTTAACTTATAAAACCCTCTAAAACCTTCTAAAAACCTTTTTAGCATATTTTACCCCCCGTAACCAATATTTGGCATACCCGAGAGTATGCCCGGACATTGTCGAGCTCTCGGATCGTTAAAAAGTTACTA
This sequence comes from Scalesia atractyloides, assembly GCA_947069175.1. Classification (NCBI taxonomy): domain Eukaryota; kingdom Viridiplantae; phylum Streptophyta; class Magnoliopsida; order Asterales; family Asteraceae; genus Scalesia; species Scalesia atractyloides. Next base: position 37,936,773 of record CAMTDV010000116.1, read on the forward strand.
AGAGGTATAGATTAACATGTTGACACTTTTAAACCCTCCATTATCCAACTTTAACATATTTACATAATTGAACCCTCTCGTCCAACAAATGGGATATATGAGAGTTAGGACTTCGTAAAGGATTACTCCGAGGCTTAGTATAAGTATGTTGACTCCAATGTCAATCAGAGGCTGGGCATGTTGACACAACGGTCACTCAGAGGCCAAATTTTAGCATGTTGACACTAATGGTCACTCAGAGGCTATGTTTTAAGCATGTTGACACTAATGGCCACTCAGAGGCTATGTTTTAAGCATGTGGACACTTATGGTAATCAGAGGCTTGGTTTATGCATGTTGACATCAGAAGATCACTCAGAGACTTATTTTGAGCATGTTGACGCTTTTAGTCCATGTTAGTCTTTAATATACTTAAAATAAAAATATAACACGTGTCGCTATATTATTAGACACGATTTTACAGTGTGTTGCACATACTAAATTATGAAGAAAGATTTAAGGCCCTTGAATCACCCTCAAGATTATTCAGCACTCAAATAAAGATTGCAAGTGATTATCTGAATAACTTAATGTCGTCAAATTATCACAATTTTTAATTTAATAAAATGTTCACATAAAAAAATACAGAATACCCCTAAATATGAGAAATCAGAAAATGTCTGAAACCATTAATTCAATCGAAACATGGAAACTGTTTTGACAAACTCTCATTTCAAAAGCGATCTGAAAGATAGAAAGATAAACGATTATGATCTGGTCTTCATCCTAATGCTATGAACAAAACATTTGTATGTTATATACTTCAATCTACAACCATATACAGTTGTTGTCTTGGACAACAGTGCTGCTAAAGATAATCTCAGCATTGAAGACAAATATTTTGGCATGGTTAAAAACATGGTAACTCTCTCGAAAACTTCTTATTATATTACAACTTTTATATAAAATGCCATACTGAGTTTGCAAAAAATGTCAAACTAGGCAACGGAATGGTTTTACAAACAACTTGATATCTGAAAACCACCTAAGTGGTCGGAGGATAAAATGGCCAAAATTGTGAGGAAGAAAATGGACCGGAGAAAAATGTCAAACAACGTAGATGGTGGCATTTTTATAATGAGGCATATGGAAACATATATGGGGAAGATGTCTGGTTGGGCATGTGGTTTAGCAAAAGAAAAGGCCCTAAATAACCTACAAACCAAATAACTAAATCACTTGAGGATCAAGTACACAACAAAGTTCATACTAATGTGATAAATGAGAGTAGAAAAGGAATGGTAAAATCATTAAAAGGATTCTTGAACCTAGGAAAAAAACTAAAAGAACTGTACAAATCAGGATTGCAAAGGATTGAAGAAAGGATGGCCAATGAAGTAGATTAGTTGGTTAAAATGCCATACTTACATGTTATTTTGAATTACCCTTGCATGCTTCTGTTATGACCAACAGTAAAACGCCGTATATTCCACAAACTATTGTTTTCGTTTACACTATGCATGTTATATAATAGATCACCTGTATATTTTCTACATGTTTCAAAACGTTGTATAATATAACACAATTTAGGTTATAATGTTACATAAAAACGCCAAAAAAACATAAAAAAACACAAAAATCATAAATTAGAACATTTTCACGCTATATTATCGTAACACCCTGTAAATCGTGTCCAATAGTATAGTGACACGTGTTGTATTTTAAATATAGTCTATTAAAGACCAATAAGGACTGAAGGTGTCAACATGCTCAAACTGAGCCTCTGAGTGACGGTCCGATGTCAACATGCATATATAACAAGCCTATTAGTGACTGATATGTCAAATGCTTAAATCATTACCCTCTGAGTGACTGATATGTCAACATGCTTAAAACTTGGCCTCTGAGTGACTGATGTGTCAACATGCCCAGCCTCTGAGTGACATTGGAGTCAACATGCTTATAATAAGCCTCTGAGTGATCCTTTGTGAAGTCCTAACTCTCATACGTGCCAATTGTTGGACGAGAGGGTTTAATTATGTAAATATATGAAAGTTGGATAATGGAGGGATTAAAAATATCAACATGTTAATTTTACCTCTGAGTGCCCTTTTAACGAACCGTGAGCTCGACAATGTCCAGGATAATCCTGGGTATGCCAAGTATTGGCTACGGTGGGCTAAAACTGCCAAAAAGGTGTTTTAATAGGTTTTCAGAAGCTTTAATAAGTGAAGGGGTTAAAGTGTCAAACTTTGAAACTAGCCAAGGGGCGGTCGCGGGCCGCGAGAAGCCCTCTGCTGCAGAAAATTTTGCTTGGTCTCCAAACAAAACTCCAAAAAAACCATGTATTCGAAAATATGGACTTGTAATCAGCTATGCCACGTTTTGGGACACTTGTAAGCTTCCTCTTACACCCCTAAACACCTGGCTTCACCTCCTTTGAGTTCTCCAACAATAAATAGGTGATCAAGTTCACCATTTGAACTTGCACCTTTCTTATTCATACTCTTCTCCCTCCTCAGGAAGTTCCTAGCTAAAAGGATCATCCAACATAGTTCGCTTGCACCCTAGGAATCACTGGTAAGTGTTTCTTCCTTGTGCATTTTTGTTTATAGGCTTTTATAGCCAAAAGTCAAGCGTTTACGGAAAACGCTTTGACTTTCGGTTAAGACCATTATGGTCCAGCCATAGTTCGAAATGGGCTACGTGATCGTAATAAGGTAGGTGTTACTCCCTATAAAGGGCACCTCTTGAAGATCACGTTTGCTAGACCAATTGATGGGTTAAAGTTATGATATTAAAAAGTCAAACAGGCCATTTTTTGGAAAAATCATAAATTGATGTTATATATGTTATGAAACCTGTTTTGACACTTAAACAAGTTGGTCATAATTATTAGAACATCTAAGAACATGTTCGGCTCATCAATTTCAGTTCTAGGGTCGGTTCGCAACCGAAAGTCGCGAAGTTTGACTTCTACTTTGACTTTCGATTCTGACCCGATTTAGATTAGTTACCTACTGATCTGAAGTTGCATTATGATCAATAATATAATGTAGCATAACCCTCTGAGGTAATATTACATGATCATAATGCAACTTTAGATTAGTAGTTAACTAATCTAAATCGGTCAGAATCGAAAGTCAAAGTAGAAGTCAAACTACGCGACTTTCTATTGCGAACCGACCCTAGAACTGAAATTGACGAGCTGAACATGTTTTTACATGTTCTAATAATTATTACCAACTTGTTTAAGTGCCAAAACTGGTTTCATAACATATATAAGATCAAATGATAACAATTTCGAAAAATGGCCTGTTTGACTTTTTAATATAATAACTTTGACCCGTCAATTGGTCTAGCAAACGTGATCTTCAGGAGGTGCCCTTTATAGGGACTAACACCTACCTTATTATGATCACTTAGCCATGTTCGTTACTCATAATGGGTAGACCATAATGGTCTTAACCAAAAGTCAAGGTGTTTTCTATAAAACGCATGACTTTTGGCTATAAAAGCCTATAAACGAAAATGCAAGAGGAAGGAACACTTACAAGAGGTTCCTAGGATGCAATAGAACTAAGTTGGATGCTCCTTTCAGTTAGGAACTTCCAGAGGAGGGAGATAGAGTTATGAATGAGAAAGGTGCAAGTTCAAATGGTGAACCTTGGCATCTATTTATAGTTGGAGAGCTTGAAGGAGGTGATGCCAGGTGTTAAGGGGTGTTAGAGGAAGCTTACAAGTGTCCTAAAACATGGCATAGCAGTTTGGGAAGCCATGATTTCGAATCAAATGGTTTTTGGCAATTTGTGTGGAGGCCAGCAAATTTTCAGCAGACACAGGCCTCTCTCACCCCGCGAGCGCCCCACGGCCAGTTTCGAAGTTTGACACTTTTAGCCCCTTAACTTATAAAACCCTCTAAAACCTTCTAAAAACCTTTTTAGCATATTTAGCCCTCCGTAACCAATATTTGATTTACCCGGGAGTATGCCCGGACATTGTCGAGCTCTCGGTTCGTTAAAAGGTCACTCATAGGTATAAATGGGATATATGAGAGTTAGGACTTCGTAAAGGATCACTCAGAGGCTCATTATAAGTATGTTGACTCGATGTCACTTAGATGCTGGGCATGTTGACACAACGTCACTCAGAGGCCAAGTTTTAGCCCCTTCACTTATAAAACCCTCTAAAACCTTCTAAAAACCTTTTTAGCATATTTAGCCCTCCATAACCAATATTTGGTGTACCCAGGAGTATGCCCGGACATTGTCGAGCTCTCGGATCGTTAAAAAGTTACTAAGAGGTATAGATTAACATGTTGACACTTTTAACCTTTCCATTATCCAACTTTCACATATTTACATAATTGAACCCTCTCGTCCAACAAATGGGATATATGAGAGTTAGGACTTCGTAAAGGATCACTCAGAGGCTCATTATAAGTATGTTGACTCCGATGTCACTCAGAGGCTGGGCATGTTGACACAACGTCACTCAGAGGCCAAGTTTTACCATGTTGACACTAATGGTCACTCAGAGGCTATGTTTTAAGCATGTTAACACTAATGGTCACTCAGAGGCTATGTTTTAAGCATGTTGACACTTATGGTAACTCAGAGGCTTGGTTTATGCATGTTGACATCAGAAGATCACTCAGAGACTTATTTGAGCATGTTGACGCTTTTAGTCCCTGTTAGTCTTTAATAGACTTAAAATAAAAATATAACACGTGTCGCTATATTATTGGACACGATTTTACAGCGTGTTACACATACTAAATTATGAAGAAAGATTTAAGGCCCTTGAATCACCCTCAAGATTATTCAGCACTCAAATAAAGATTGCATGTGATTATCTGAATAACTTAATGTCGTCAAATTATCACAATTTTTAATTTAATAAAATGTTCACATAAAAAAATACAGAATACCCCTACATATGAGAAATCAGAAGATGTTTGAAACCATGAATTCAATCGAAACATGGAAACTGTTTTGACAAACTCTCATTTCAAAAGCGATCTGAAAGATAGAAAGATAAACGATTATGATCTGGTCTTCATCCTAATGCTATGAACAAAACATTTGTATGTTATATACTTCAATTTACAACCATATACAGTTGTTGTCTTGGACAATAGTGCTGCTAAAGATAATCTCAGCATTGAAGACAAATATTTTGGCATGGTTAGAAACATGGTAACTCTCTCGAAAACTTCTTATTATATTACGACTTTTATATAAAATGCCATACTGAGTTTGCAAAAAAATGTCAAACTAGGCAACGAAATGCTTTTACAAACTACTTGATATCTGAAAACCACCTAAGTGGTCGGAGGATAAAAGGGCCAAAATTGTGAGGAAGAAAATGGACTGGAGAACAATGTCAAACAACGTAGATGGTGGCATTTTTATAATGAGGCATATGGAAACATATATGGGGAAGATGTCTGGTTGGGCATGTGGTTTTTGCAAAAGAAAAGGCCCTAAATAACCTACAAACCAAATAACTAAATCACCTGAGGAACAAGTACACAACAAAGATCATACTAATGAGATAAATGAGAGTAGAAAAGGAATGGTAAAATCATTAAACAAATTCTTGAACCTAGGAAAAAAACTAAAAGAACTGTACAAATCAGGATTGCAAAGGATTGAAGAAAGGATGGCCGCTGAAGTAGATTAGTTGGTTAAAATGCCATACTTACATGTTATTTTGAATTACCCTTGCATGCTTCTGTTATGACCAACAGTAATAGATCACCTGTATATTTTCCACAAACTATTGTTTTCGTTTACACTATGCATGTTATATAATAGATCACCTGTATATTTTCTCCATGTTTCAAAACGTTGTATAATATAACATAATTTAGGTTATAATGTTACATAAAAACGCCAAAAAAACATAAAAAAACGTAAAAATCATAAATTAGAATATTTTCATGCTATATTATTGTAACACCCTGTAAAATCATGTCCAATAGTATAGTGACACGTGTTGTATTTTAAATATAGTCTATTAAAGACCAATAAGGACTAAAGGTGTCAACATGCTCAAACTGAGCCTCTGAGTGACGGTCCGATGTCAACATGCATAAATAACAAGCCTATGAGTGACTGATATGTCAACTGCTTAAATCATTAGCCTCTAAGTGATTGATATGTCAGCATGCTTAAAACTTGGCATCTGAGTGACTGATGTGTCAACATGCCCAGCCTCTGAGTGACATCGGAGTCAACATGCTTATAATAAGCCTCTGAGTGATCCTTTGTGAAGTCCTAACTCTCATACGTGCCAATTGTTGGACGAGAGGGTTCAATTATGTAAATATATGAAAGTTGGATAATGGAGGGATTAAAAGTATCAACATGTTAATTTATACCTCTGAGTGACCTTTTAACGAACCGAGAGCTTGACAATGTCCAGGCATAATCCCGGTATGCCAAGTATTGGCTACGGAGGGCTAAAAGTGCCAAAAAGCTGTTTTAAAAGGTTTTCAGAAGCTTTAATAAGTGAAGGGGTTAAAGTGTCAAACTTTGAAACTAGCCAATGGGCGGTCGCGGGCCGCGAGAAGCCCTCTGCTGCAGAAAATTTGCTTGGTCTCCAAACAAAACTCCAAAAAAACCATGTATTCGAAAATATGGACTTGTAATCAGCTATGTCACGTTTTGGGACACTTGTAAGCTTCCTCTTACACCCCTAAACACCTGGCTTCACCTCATTTGAGTTCTCCAACAATAAATAGGTGATCAAGTTCACCATTTGAACTTGCACCTTTCTTATTCATACTCTTCTCCCTCCTCAGGAAGTTCCTAGCTAAAAGGACAAACATAGTTCGTTTGCACCCTAGGAATCACTGTAAGTGTTCCTTCATTGTGTATTTTCGTTTATAGGCTTTAATAGCCAAAAGTCAAGCGTTTACGGAAAACGCTTTGACTTTCGGTTAAGACCATTATGGTCCAGCCATAGTTCGAAATGGGCTACGTGATCGTAATAAGTAGGTGTTACTCCCTATAAAGGGCACCTCTTGAAGATCACGTTTGCCTGACCAATTGATGCGTCAAAGTTATGATATTAAAAAGTCAAACACACCATTTTTCGGAAAAATCATAAATTGATGTTATATATGTTATGAAACCTGTTTTGACACATAAACGAGTTGGTCATAATTATTAGAACATGTAAGAACATGTTCGGCTCGTCAATTTCAGTTCTAGGGTCGGTTCGCAACCGAAAGTCGCGAAGTTTGACTTCTACTTTAACTTTCGATTCTGACCCGATTTAGATTAGTTACCTACTGATCTGAAGTTGCATTATGATCAATAATATAATGTATCATAACCCTCTGATGTTATATTACATGATCATAATCAGAATCCAAGTTTATGCGCAAGTTCCATAATTATGCCATCTTTAACCAAAATGTCCTTTTTGCATAAAACAAGGTTTTAAATGGTAATGAACTTGAAAATGCATTTTCTACTGATTTAATATTATAAGTAGGATTGTTTGCGATGTGAAATCAAGTTATAAACTGCGTTTTCAATCAGGTCCTTAAACTATGTCGATAAATGACGGTTTTAGCCCTTGTGGCTCATAAAATGATTTTTATAAAATCTTTTCAAGGTTAATCATTTACCTACTGATATGTTATATTAAATAACATATCTAAAACATTTCAATCTAACCTTAACAGCAGTTTTTATTAAAAATTGCATAAAGACGTCATTTTACGACATAAGCGTTGTTTCAGCGCATAGTATGGTTTTAAACCATATTATTGAACAAGACTTGATACCTACTGATTTTAAAACTTATTTTAAACATATTTACATTAGGTACATGTTATAAAATCAGAATCCCAAATAATTTATAAACTATGTGTAAAATGACCAAAATGCCCCTTCGGTGCTTAGTTTGGTAATAAAAGATAAAATACACATATAAATTGATATCCTACTGATATTATATCATAAATAAACTATTTTTCCAGAATAATCAGGATTATAAATTTAAATTACATTCAAGTTCCTTTTATATGATATGAAATTACCAAAATGCCCTTATGAGGCATAGTTTCGTTTTAAAACCTTAACAGGCATATAAGTTGATATCCTACTGATATTTTAACTTATTGAAATATAATGGCATATAGAACTTGTCCATGACTTATCCGGTTACCCATTATCGCTTATAAGCATACGGTTGATTATACGTAACTAGTTTACGAAATTCAACCAAAACGGGTTTAACCTTATCATTTTAATCTCAAATCCAGAATGTTAATTGTTTACCCATATTATGCAAGTCAAAGTACTTGTCGGGTTTAAACTACATTCTATCCAATCATCGTTTAATCAAGCGTAATACGTTTTGATCATGTACACTACTTGGTCTAAGTCTATGACTTAATTAAAGACCCTTAGTATTAATTGGTTAACTTATGCCATAATCCAGACTAGAGGCTTGCCGGTAAATGCTATCTGCATCTTAGAACTTTTGTATACGGCTGAGTTATTGAAATTTAAAAGAAGACTAGCTCAGGTAAATACTCTCGACTTATTTTCCCTATACGGGCTTGGGATACGGTAAACTATTATCGCTTGGTCAGAAATGGGATCAATCGAATGCCGGATTGTGGCTAGTAAATCCGCATATTCTGTTTTAATCAGTTTTGTTTGATAACTTAAACATCGGGGGTTAAATTACTGTGTCCTGGATATCCTCGGCTCATTAGATTAGTTAATGGCCACGACCTTAGCGCGGGGTGTAGGCATACACCTGACAGACACTCAGATGCAAATTACCCAAGAGGTTGGGGATAACTCCTTTGTGAGTTCTAAGTGGTGTGTATTTAATCATGTCTCGGTCTCTATATTGGGCCATGTATGTATGGACAAACATGTGAATCTGTTAACAAGGTTACAAAGTAACTGTCCTAAGTTATAAAAGATTTTGTGCCCTGTGCACTTAAAATCATTTTAAAATATTTTCAAAATGAGTCAGTTGGGTGTATTTACCAGCGAAAGCTGACGTATCGTCCAAAGACTAAACTGCAAGTACAATACGAAACAGGCCGGAAGCTGCTCGGTAGTGAATAAGAGGATCTTTTAAATCCTTAGATCTGCCCTAAAGTCTGTTTTATATTCTTTCTTGTACATTTTAATGATCCGCCTGTGGATCTTCTATTACGAGCCTATATATTATATTATTTCGAACATTTGTTTTGTAATAGTAATTTTACTCCAAGACTTCCGCTGTGCCATGTTTAATTGACTATGATGTTATCAACTAACGTCACAATACTACCCACCCAGGCCCACCGGTGTATGGATTTGGGTTGGAAATCTGGGGTGTGACAGGTTGTATCAGAGCCAATGTTTGAGAGAATTAAACACTAGCCTTTTGTGTTTAATCTCAAACTTACACTAGCACATTCCTTAGACTTCCGAGTCTAGTCATTGAGCTTGGATTTACTCGTTTCATTATTAAGTTATTAGTATTGTTTTTTTGAATTAATTTTCAACAGGATATGCCACCACGTGTACAAGGACAAAGTGGGAGAGGAAAAGGTCCAATGAGGGGAGGACCATCGGGGCGCATTCCCCTTCAACCTCACAACTCAGATGCTTACCAAGAATCAGGAGATTAATCTCCTTGGCAACCACCGAGATGCTCTCTCTCATAGACACTTGCCCCCACATTCCCAAAATTCTTACCACTCTCACCACTCCTATCATTCACACCATACTCACCATTCTCACCGTTCCCATTCACACTCTTACCATGAAGAATTTAACCCTAACCACTACTTTAACACGCCTCCAGCCGATCAAAATCAGTTGGACCAGCCAAACCCTATGGACGAGGACTCCGACCCAGAGATGCCACCGTCGGGATCGATTACGCATCACATAGAAATTTCAAGCGATTCGAACTCTTATGCTGGATCGCCTTACCAAGGTCCTAACGAGTGGGACCAATATTGGAACCAATTCACCTTCGCCCACACCCCTTCTCATCACTCTCAACCACCTCCTGTTCAAGAAGATGTCCACATGGAATTGTGGACCAACCTCAACCACCACCTGAACCACCAAGAAGGAAGCGTGGAACACGTATGTCGGTATGTGTCAGACAAAGATCGGGATCGTTGTCACCTTTGCCCAACTCCTACCTCACAATTCAAGAGGACACACAAATGGGTGGACCCTTTAACATTTCACCTATGGTGGAACCAACACCAACACCTGTTGTTCAACCACCCCCATCGGGTTATACTAACCCAATCCCCACATATCCAGACACGTCTGGATATGATCCTTTTAACCCGTCTACACCAGTACACTATCAGACATGGTCGCAAGACCCTTATATGCAAGCAGTTATGCACAATGCCCTTTACCCATCTCCTTTGCCACCTACTTATCCACCGACTGGATATCCAGCTTATGGGTTCCAGTATCCGGTTATGCCACAACCACAACCACAACCTCCGCCACCACTTGAGGCCACTATCGAAGCCTTAGAAAGGATGAAAGAAATGCAGCATCAAGCGGAGAAAACGGAGAAGAAGACAAACAAGTTCTTCAAGAAACTCTCCAAGTTGGTCAAGGGAAAGAAGGACGATTAAAGTCTCTTCTAAATTATAAGTAGTCCCTGCGAGGACATTGTTATTTCTTTAGTCCCTGTGTGGACATGTTTATTTCTTTAGAGTCCTTGCATGGACAGTTTATTTCATTTTTCTAGTATTGTAATTTCTAAATTGGAATTTAATGGAGTACTTTTGTAATTTCTAGTTAAGTACGAAGGGGTCTTCTATCAGGATAGTTAAGGGAAGTTATCCTTCTATCCAGATGTGGTGGACTTAAGTTCAAGCCTCCAAGTCGTTAAGGTCAGTGCGACCAGGACTATTAATCAACCGTTAAGGTACTCTTATGTTAACATTCAAGAATGTTCATACTCCTGGTAGTGTGACTTGAGGAATCACACTAGCCTTCAAGGTAAAAGGACTATGTCCTGACCTTATATAGCCCATGTGATCAAAATTGATCCTGGATAATATCATCACTGCGATGATAATAAACATCCACTAGTGATGTATTGCCCTTGAGGCTATGATTAAAACATCCATTAGTGATGTATTGCCCTTGAGATGATGATTAAAACATCCTTTAGTGATGTATTGCTCTTGGGGCTATGATTAAACATCCATTAGTGATGTATTGCCCTTGGGGCTATGATTAACATCCATTAGTGATGTATTGCCCTTGGGGCTATGATAAAACATCTATTAGTGATGTATTGCCCCTGGGGCTATGATTAAAACATCCATTAGTGATGTATTGCCCCTGGGGCTATGATTAAAACATCCGTTAGTGATGTATTACCCTTGGGGCTATGATTAAAACATCCATTGGTGATGTATTGTCCTTGGGGCTATGATTTAAACATCCATTAGTGATGTAGTGCCTACGAGCCATATTTCATGTCCATTAGCGACAGGCCTATGTGCCATATTTCATGTCCATTAGTGACAGGCCTATGTGCCATATTTTATGTCCATTAGTGACGGACCTATGTGCCATAAAATTTTATGTCCTTCGTGACAAGCTTATGAGCTAAATAAAATTTTCAAATTATGACAATGACAGTGGTGACAATGCGATCCACTGTCCAATAATATATGGACCATGTCCAAATTGTAATTTGCCTTCGATGGTCCTATTAAGACATATGCCAAATATAGTTATATTAAGCCTAAGAGTTGTGATGTTATTCACACTAGGATAGGCAATGGATTGTTATATCCAATGTTTTAAGACCAATATGGTTGACATACCATGGCTAAGTGAAGCTTTATTGGTGTATAGAACCCAAGACTTAAAGATGGCTAACTCAAATGAGGCACAAAGTAGCCACCGGAATGTGTAATCTTACAAAGCCGAAAATAGAGATATCGATAATGATAATTTTCAAGCTCGCATTGATGCGGTTGTTGAAAAGGCCATGGGAAAGGTCATAGAAAAAATTAGAGAGTCGAGTGCTACTCGCTCTAGACCATTATCAATTCCACCATCCTTAGCTCATAAGGAGAGCTCCGTTCACTCTTCAAATGTGAAGAGTGAACCAAAGTGGCTAGATGAGATGGAAACAATTGTAGATATCAGCAACTGTGCTGATAAGGATGTGGTCAAGTATGTATCACAGTCCTTTAAGGGCAATGCCCTAATCTGGTGGAAAGCCATGATCCAGTCTACAGGTAAAGTACACTTGTATAATTTGGGATGGTCCAAATTTGTGGACCTTGTTAAGGAAACATACTGCCCACCCCATGAAGTGGAGAAATTAGAGACAGACTTCTTGTCTCTTGCCATGAAAAACCTAGATTGTCGGAAATATGTTTCCGATTTCAATTCCCTATCTAGGTTAGTTTCCTATTTGATTACCACGGAGCCCAAACGCATTGCGTGTTTTATTAATGGGTTAGCGCCCGAAATAAAGGGCATGGTAAAGGCTGCTCAGCCTACTACCTATAGGTCTGCTGTTGACCTATCTCTCTCCCTCACCTTAGATTTGGTGAGGCAAAAGTCAGCTAAGTCTGAAACTGACGGGAAAAGGAAGAGAGAAGATGACAAATCCCATAGGTTTAGTAAGAAGAATAAAGGGAGATTTGGGTTCAAAGGGAACCAAGGAAAAATGGCTGTGATGCCAACATGCAAAACTTGCAATCGCAGACACTAAGGACAATGTAATTTTGGTTCACAGGCCAAACCCTGTGGCATCTGTAAGAGAAAACGGCATAAAACCCTAGAATGTAAAGATCTTAAGGATGCCGTCTGCTACGTCTGCAATGAAAAGGGGCATATTAAGACTAACTTCCCTAAAATTCTTAAGAATAATAATACAAAGCCTGGAGAGGCCAAGAAGGGGAATGCTCGTGCCTTTCAATTAACTGCAAGAGAGGCTGTTAATGAAGACAATGTCATAACAGGTACATTCCTCATTAACAATATTTATGCTAGAGTTCTTTTTTATTTGGGTGCAGATAGATCTTTTGTTGACCATAAGTTTAGTAAACTATTAAACCTACCCTTAAGAACTCTAGATAAAACTTATGAGATAGAACTTGCTGATGGAACGATAGAAACAACATCTTCCATTCTTGATGGATGCTCTATATCCATTAAGAATCATTCCATCCCTATCTCTCTTCTGCCAATGAAATTGGCGGGGTTCGATGTTGTCTTAGGCGTGGATTGGTTATCTCATAACTAAGCCCACATTACCTGCGATAAGAAGCTCATCGAAATTAGAACCCCATCTGGTGAATTGATCATCATCCCTAGAGACTCACGCTATGGATTGCCAGACAAGGTGTCGTTATTTACGGCATCCAAGTGTTTGAGGAAGGGTTGTGTCATCTACATGGCACAAGTTAATATAAATGAGCCTAAGCCAAACATGGAGGACCTACCAGTTATCTCGGAATATTCAGATGTCTTTCCAGAAGAATTACCAGGTCTACCTCCAGACAGGCAAGTGGAGTTCAAGATTGATATTATACGCATCAGCACCCGTAGCTAGAGCTCCATATAGGCTAGCACCAACGGAAATGAAGGAATTGAGGAAGCAGCTAGACGAACTCTTGGAGAAAGGCTTTATTCAACCTAGTTCCTCGCCTTGGGGAGCTTCTATCCTCTTCGTAAAGAAGAAAGACGTTTTGATGCGAATATGCATCGATTACCGAGAGTTAAACAAGTTAACAATCAAGAATAGATATCCTTTACCCAGGATCGATGATCTTTTTGACCAACTTCAAGGGGCTAGTTACTTCTCCAAGATCGATTTGAGATCAGGATATAATCAAATGAAGGTTAGGAGTGAAGATGTTCCTAAGACAGCCTTCAGGACCCGTTACGGTCAGTTTGAATTCCTAGTGATGCCTTTGGGCTCACAAATGCACCTGCAGCATTCATAGATCTCATAAATAGAGTCTGCAAACCATATTTGGATAAGTTTGTAATTGTCTTCATAGCTGACACACTTATTTATTCTCGTAATCAAGCTGATCACGAGAAACATCTTAGGTGCATCTTAGAACTGCTAAGGCAAGAGAAGCTTTATGCTAAATTCTCTAAGTGTGAGTTTTGGCTTAGAGAGGTCCAATTTCATGGATATATGGTAAGTGAGCGTGGTATCCAAGTGGATCCCGCCAAAATTGAGGCCATAATGAATTGGGAAGTGCACAAGACCCCATCAGAGATTCGTAGTTTCTTAGGATTGGCAGGTTATTACAGAAGGTTAATTGAGAAATTTTCAAGAATAGCCACTCCTTTAACTACCTTGACCCATAAGAATGTTATGCATAATTGGGGTCCAAAACAACAAGAATCTTTTGAGGTTCTTAAACACAAGTTGAGCAATGCTCCTGTGTTATCCCTACCGGAGGGTGTTGAAGATTTTGTACTCTACTGTGATACATCGCACACTGGCATGGGTTGTGTGCTAATGCAAAAAGGCAAGGTGATTGCCTATGTATCACGACAGTTAAAGGTGCACGAAAGAAATTACACCACCCATGATTTGGAATTGGGTGCCGTTGTATTTGCACTAAAACTGTGGAGACATTACTTGTATAGCACAAAGTGTATTATATACACTGACCATAAAAGTCTCCAGCATTTGTTCAATCAGAAGGAATTGAACATGCGACAACGTCGATGGATGGAAACACCTAATGACTATGATTGCGAGATTTGCTACCATCCAGGGAAGGCAAATGTAGTTGCTGATGCCTTAAGTTGCAAGGAACGGGTTAAACCTATAAGGATTAACGCCAAGAGCATTGAGCTCATAAATAGCTTAAGTGAGAAGCTATTAGATGCGCAAAAGCAAGCCCTATTAGACGCTAATATCCCTAATGAGGGATTAGGCGGAACTGTTGATCAGTTAGCGCTGGAAAGGATGGAATCCTTAGATTTAATGATAGAATTTGGGTTCCAATCTTTGGGGGACTTAGGGATCTAATCCTCCAGGAAGCGCATAGTTCAAGATACTCAGTTCACCCGGGAGGTGACAAGATGTATCAAGATTTGAAGAAGAATTCTTGGTGGATGGGTTTGAAGCAATCCATAGCCACTTATGTAGCAAAGTGTCTGACGTGTTCACAATTTAAGGCTGAACATCAAAAGCCGTCAGGACTTCTACAACAATTGGAAATTCCCACATGGAAATGGGAAATGGTAACTATGGACTTGATTACCAATTTACCTAAGACCAAAAGTGGAAATGACACTATTTGGGTCATAGTAGATAGGCTGACTAAGTTAGCACATTTCTTGCCAATAAAGGAAACATATAATTCAGACAAATTGGCTAAGTTGTATGTGGAAAAGATTGTGTCCCTACACGGTGTGCCAGTATCTATTGTATCTGACAGAGATACTAGATACACATCTCATTTTTGTAAAAGTTTCCAACAATCATTAGGCACAAGATTGAACTTTAGTACGGCTTACCATCCGCAGACTGATGGTCAAAGTGAGCGTACTATCCAGACACTAGAAGACATGCTTAGGGCATGTGTTATTGATTTAGGTGGAAGTTGGGATGACCACTTACCCCTAATAGAATTCTCCTACAATAACAGCTATCATACTAGCATCAAGGCTGTTCCTTTTGAGGCCTTGTATGGGAGAAAGTGCCGAACGCCCGTGTGCTGGGCAGAAGTTGGGGAAGCCCAACTATCAGGACCAGAGATTGTCCTTGATACCACGGAAAAGCTTGTGCAAATCCGTGATCATCTCAAAGCTGCCAGAGACAGGAAGAAGAGCTATGAAGACAAGAGGCGTAAACCTCTTAAGGTCTAAGTAGGGGACAAGGTCATGCTAAAGGTATCACCCTAGAAAGGTGTGATGCATTTTGGAAAGAAGGGCAAGTTGAGCCCAAGATATATTGGACCATTCGAGATAGTCGAATGTGTCGGCACTGTAGCTTATAAGCTCAGATTGCCAGAGGAGCTTAGTGGAATTCATGATGTATTCATCATATCTAACCTTAAGAAATGTCTAGCCGATGAGTCGCTAGCAATGTCACACAAAGATGTGCAAATTGATGAAAACCTGAGGTTCGTTGAGAAACTAATTTCGATCGAGGTTGGACTGGTTAAGAAGCTCCAAAGAAAAATGATACCTATAGTAAAGGTTAAGTGGGACGCTCTTAGAGGTCCCGAGTACACATGGGAGGTTGAGTCCACTATGCGACAAAAGTACCCCCATCTTTTTGAATACAATCTCAAGGTCGAGATTTCTTTTAAGGGGGTGAGGATGTAACACCTTGTATCCAATAGTATAGTGACACATGTTGTTTTTAAATATAATCTATTAAAGACCAATAAGGGCTAAAGGCGTCAACATGCTCAAACTGAGCCTCTGAGTGACGGTCCAATGTCAACATGCATAAATAACAAGCCTCTAAGTGACTGATATGTCAAAAGCTTAAATCATTAGCCTCTGAGTGACTGATATGTCAACATGCTTAAAACTTGGCCTCTGAGTGACTGATGTGTCAACATGCCCTGCCTCTGAGTGACATCGGAGTCAAAATGCTTATAATAAGCCTCTGAGTGATCCTTTGTGAAGTCCTAACTCTCATACGTGCCAATTGTTGGACAAGAGGGTTCAATTATGTAAATATATGAAAGTTGGATAATGGAGGGATTAAAAGTATAAATATTTTAATTTATACCTCTGAGTGACCTTTTAACGAACCGAGAGCTTGACAATCTCCAGGCATAATCCCGGGTATGCCAAGTATTGGCTACGAAGGGCTAAAAGTGCCAAAAAGGTGTTTTAAAAGGTTTTCAGAAGCTTTAATAAGTCAAGGGGTTAAAGTGTCAAACTTTGAAACTGGCCAAGGGGCGGTCATGGGACGCGAGAGACCTGGCCTAGGTCTCTCGAGGGGCGCGAGAAGCCCTCTACTGCAAAAAATTTTGCTTGGTCTCCAAACAAAACTCCAAAAAAAACCATGTATTCGAAAATATGGACTTGTAATCAGCTATGCCACGTTTTGGGACACTTGTAAGATTCCTCCTACACCCCTAAACACCTGGCTTCACCTCTTTTGAGTTCTCCAACAACAAATAGGTGATCAAGTTCACCATTTGAACTTGCACCTTTCTTATTCATTCTCTTCTCCCTCCTTAGGAAGTTCCTAGCTAAAAGGAGCATCCAACATAATTCGTTTGCCCCCTAGGAATCACTAGTAAGTGTTCCTTCCTTGTGCATTTTCGTTTATAGGCTTTTATAGCCAAAAGTCAAGCGTTTACAGAAAAAACTTTTACTTTGGGTTAAGACCATTATGGTCCAGCCATAGTTCGAAATGAACATGGCTACATGATCGTAATAAGTTAGGTGTTACTCCCTATAAAGGGCACCTCTTGAAGATCACGTTTGCTAGACCAATTGATGGGTCAAAGTTATGATATTAAAAAGTCAAACAGACAATTTTTCAGAAAAATCATAAATTGATCTTATATATGTTATGAAACCTGTTTTGACACTTAAACAATTTGGTCATAATTATTAGAACATGTAAGAACATGTTCGGCTCGTCAATTTCAGTTCTAGGGTCGGTCCGCAACCGAAAGTCGTGAAGTTTGACTTCTGCTTTGACTTCCGATTCTGACCCGATTTAGATTAGTTACCTACTTATATAAAGTTTCATTGTGATCATAATATAATATAGCATAACCCTCTGAGGTTATATTAAATGATCATAATCAGAATCCAAGTTTATGCGTAAGTTCCATAATTATGCCATTTTTGACCAAAATGTCATTTTTGCATAAAACAAGGTTTTAAATGGTAATGAACTTGAAAATGAGTTTTCTACTGATATAATATTATAAGTAGGATTGTTTGGGATGTTAAACCAAGTTATAAACTGCGTTTTTAATCAGGTCCTTAAACTATGTCGATAAATGACGGTTTTAGCCCTTGTGGCTCATAAAATGATTTTAATCAAATCTTTTCAAGGTAATCATTTATCTACTGATATGTCATATTAAATAACATATCTAAAACATTTTAATCTAACCTTAACACCAGTTTTTATTAAACATCGCATAAAGACGTCATTTTACGTCATAAGCGTCGTTTTGACGCATAGTATGATTTTAAACCATATTATTGACCAAGACTTGATACCTACTGATATTAAAACTTATTTTAAACATATTCACATAGGTACATGTTACTCAGAATCCCAAATAATTTATAAACTATGTGTAAGATGACCAAAATGCCCATTCGGTGCATAGTTTGGTCATAAAAGCTAAAATACACATATATATTGATATCCTACTGATATTATATCATAAATAAACTATTTTTCTAGAATACTCGTGATTATAAATTTAAATTACATTCAAGTTCCTTTTATATGATATGAAATTACCAAAATACCCTTATGAGGCATAGTTTCGTTTTAAAACCTTAACGGGCATATACGTTGATATCCTACTGATATTTTAACTTATTTGAAATATAATGGCATATAAAACTTGTCCATGACTTATCGGTTATCCATTATCGCTTATAAGCATACTGTTGATTATACGTGACTAGTTTACGAAATTCAACCACAACGGGTTTAACCTTATCATTTTAATCTCAAAATCCAGAATGTTAATTGTTTACCCATATTATGCAAGTCAAAGTACTTGTCGGGTTTAAACTACATTCTATCCAATCATCGTTTAATCAAGCGTAATATGTTTTGATCATGTACACTACTCTGTCTAAGTATATGACTTAATTAAAGACCGTTAGTATTAATTGGTTAGCTTAAGCCATAATCCAGACTAGAGGCTTGCAGGTAAATGCTATCTGCACGTTAGTACTTTTGTATACGGCTGAGTTATTGAAATTTAAAAGAAGACTAGCTCAGGTAAATATTCTCGACTTATTTTCCCTATACGGGCTTGGGATACGGTGAATTATTACCGCTTGGTCAGAAATGGGATCAATCGAATGTCAGATTGTGGCTAGTAAATCTGCATATTTTGTTTTAATCAGTTTTGTTTGATAACTTAAACATCGGGGGTTTAAATTACCGTGTCATGGATATCCTCGGCTCATTAGATTAGTTAATGGCCATGACCTTAGCGCGGGGTGTAGGCATATACCTGACAAACGCTCAAATGCAAATTACCCAAGACGTTGGGGATAACTCCTCTGTGAGTTCTAAGTGGTGTGTATTTAATCATGTCTCGGTCTCTGTACTGGGCCCTGTATGTATGGACAAACATGTGAATCTGTAAACAAGGTTAGAAAGTAACTGTCCCAAGTTATAAAAAAATTTGTGCCCTGTGCACTTAAAATCATTTTAAAATATTTTCTAAATGAGTCAGTTGGGTGTATTTACCAGCGAAAGCTGACATATCGTCCAAAGACTAAACTGCAGGTACAATACGAAATAGGCCGGAAGCTGCTCGGTAGTGAATAAGAGGATCTTGCAAATCCTTAGATCTGCCCTACAGTCTATTTATATTCTTTCTTGTACATTTTAATGATCCGCCTGTAGATCTTCTATTACGAGCCTGTATATTATATTATTTCGAACATTTGGTTTGTAATAGTAATTTTACTCCAAGACTTCCGTTGTGCCGTGTTAAATTGACTATGATGTTATCAACTGACGTCACAATACTCCCCATCCGGGCCCACCAGTGTATGGATTTAGGTTGGAAATCCAGGGTGTGACAATCATAAAAATGCCAAAATACTGGATACACCATATCTGCCCGCCCACAGCACCCCTTTTCAAGTGTCAAGACTAAAGAAGTTAATGAATCATCACATCATATAGTACTTTCACTATAGCCAAATGCATTTTATTCTTTTCGCGCCAAAAAATATAATCAAATCCATTTTGTTGTCATTGGCGCATAGAAAACATCATTATATATGTCGAAAAAGCTATAATTACTAAGACACTCCAAGAAAACCATAAAACATGAAACAAAATAACAAACAAAAATGGTACAAGTTATCTCATGTTGGTTCGAACGATCAGAGAGACGCTTCATTCTAAAGTTCCCAGACAAAAGAAGGGTGAAGGTCAAGACCATCGAAGCCATACTTCGCATCGATGAGGCAGTCCAAAGGGATATTCTTATCCTGGGTGTTCCAATTGCCAACTAGTGTGAAAAACTGAAACAGTAAAAAGAAGATTGAAGAGAAGACTTCAAGCGGATGATGATGATGATTATGAGCAACCAACCGTTACTATTATTGGTTGGAGGTTGTGTCACACCGGCCCATCGCGGAATGGTATGGGGCATGATAATTGTCCAAAGCTTATGGCACTATTAAGATTTCTTAAATAAACAAGTCATAATTAATGTGTCACACGTTACATATAAGTTCAAACATCCAAGTAAATACCCCACTTTTGTCTTTTAAATTACTAAGGCAGTAACTCCTATTTGATCTTGATTCAGTCTAGTCTTTAATTCTTAGTATCTGTATTATGTGTAAAATAATATTTTTGGGTCAGCTACAATGAGATGAGTAAACCTTGATTAAGTAAAAATAGGTTTACCATTTTAAATTTGAAAGTAAAGGAAACACATTTTGCCTCTTTGAATTCAAATATTAATTTAAATAAGAATCATGCAATTATTCATGTGGAAGTAAATGAAGCAAATAATATGAGCATCACCAAATGGTATGGAGCTGAGGTAGTGCAAGTGTGTTATAATTTTTGTTATATTTTAAGTACTTTTACTCGTGGATCAACATTTAAATTCATAAAACAAGATACAATACTACCACTCTACATACGTTAGGGCAAGTGCACCCATCGTAGACATAGTATAGTGATGGTAAGATACCAAGGTCGTCCACGGACACAAGAGCTTTTAATATCGGCTTATCGTTAACGTTTAATCTAACCAAATTATGATAAAAGTTTTGAAAGTTTTAAAAGATAAAAAGTACAAATAAGAACGTAAAGCAAAGGAAAAACAAAAAGACAAGAAAGAATCACTTGGTTTCAACTCCTCTTTTATATATCCTTTGATGATTTCCGCACTTTGTGCTTTTTAAGAGATTATCTTAGTTATAGTGGCATACCCCTCTTGTGAAGGCGATGCTACCCTGAACCATATTGGGCTGAGTCAGCAGGGATACAGTCCCCCAAGGTCGGATTATTGAAAGATAATTAAATAAGTTATTATTTTGAAAAGCGATAGGCCCCTCTTGTGAAGGCGACGTTACCCTCGGCCATATTGGTCTGAGTCAGCAGGCATACAGTCCCGCAAGATCGGATAAAGTTTTAATAGTAGTTTATTTATAAGGGGTTCAAGTCGTTCTTACTTCTCCAATTTGATGCTATCTGCCTCAAGGGAAGTCCTAATAAGTTTAAACCAAGTCTCCCGTACATTGAACGAGGCAAGAACTTTACCCAAACACCCTTCTAACCCCCTTCCAGGTAGTTAACGCACTTTATATAGACCATAAAGAGACGAATGAGTGAATCAACAAAACATGAAGGAATGTTTAACCAAATTTCACTTTCAATGTAAAAAACTAGTTATTAAAGTTATTAATACATGCCCAACTAAAAAGTTGCCAAAGATTAGAAATCAAAAGTAATACATAAAAGATTTGTCTTCACCGAGTGATGTAAGAGATTGGCCAAGCATAGCCTTTGTTTGACAAGAACTCTTACAATCAATATTGGATCCTGAGACTACTACACACTCTAAAAAATGAAATGTGGATAATGGTGGTGGGTGTTGGTGTTGTAGTGGTGTTGGACTCATGGCAAGTGTGAGAGAAGTGTTTGCTAAGGGATGTCTTTCTCATGAACCAAGCACCTCTGTTTATAGCAGGAAACAGAGGGCATACATGACCCGGTGCCCACACCTTGCACGGCCTCGTGGTCTTCTTTTTCTCTGCTTTCACTAATTGCAGATGTAAGGTCTTGTACAAGACGCCCCGTGGTGTCATGGCACGGCTCCATGGTCAGTGTACTTGCTGTACTATTACAGATTCTACGAATCTTAGAGTTGGCTACGACCCGTGTTGGGTTAGCATAACCCTGTGTTGGCTTGTCTTTTGTTGTTGTCTTTTTCTTCAGAGAATCTTGACTGGGCACGCATGCCTGGTGGCCACGGATCTGTGCCTAAGCTTATGTCTTTATTATTATTTTTTTGTTTTGGATGTGGATGGGAATTCGGCAGGTCGTGTCAATCCTTCTTCTTTGTATGTGTGTTAGCTTTTACTGTTAATTTGTTCCTTTATGATCACTGAATAATGACTACGACCAAAACCAAAACCAAAACCAACTACTTTCGTCCCATATTTAAAAGGGTGTGACTGTGGCGATACCAACATCACATAGTTAGGAGGAAACGTCACCACAAGACTAATGGGCGATACCAACACCTCCAAGTCATGAGGTAAGGTCAGCCGTGGATCCACTGAATGAATGACCGATTGACTACAACGACCAGCACAACAACAACATCATCATCATCAACAAGAAAAAACAACAAATAATGCATATACGACACACCAAATATTGCATGCTTGATATGAGATAAAAACAATTGATCGAGACAAATTGATAAACCCCAAAAGGTTCATGATAAAAGGGGAAAGAGTTACTCATTGCATGCGTAGGTTTAATCCACTAAAGAAAAGAGAGTGCACGATTTAAATATTTATGAGAAAAATATAACCAAATCCTAAATATCTAGGAAGTAAATATCAACCAATAATTCTATGAAAATGGGTTCTCCCATTTGGGAACTTAAGATATGTCACTAAATACTTAGAAACTACCAATATAATAACTATCAAATTACGAGGAATAACTAGATTGGATAGGAGATTAGGGTTTATTGTTCTAATTTGGGAATATCCAACGTTCGTGTTTAATTCCACACTTTAAAGTTTATTATTTACAAGACAAGAATACAACATTATCTTCATACCAATTAGCTTTTAAAGATAATTTATTTAACTAAGAAGATAACTTTTCTAAACTAAAAAAACCAATGATGGATACTTATCACTCCTTGATTTCCCTCACATGCATTTTTCCGTTTTTTTACACTCTAATTCATATCCTTTATAATTGTTTTTGATATCCATTTATCATTTAATCACATACCCGACCAATATCAACTAGTTTTATGCCCGTCTCGTGGACGGGCATATTAATGGTATAATAAAATTAGTATTTTATTGTTTGTATTATAAAAAACTTTATTTGTTTAAAACAAAAAAAAATGTGTATAATTTTTAATCGAAAGTGTTTTGTATGCTATGCCTTAAAAAACATAGCAAAGCAAGGTTATTAACAATTTCAATATGCATTAAGTTTTTAAATCAACCATTGAGTACTAAAGCATTAAAAAATAGACAGGAAGGTGAACAGAAAATGTTAGTAACAATCATGTAAGTTAAATAACAACCATTTGTTGAAGTATCATGAAACACACATGTACTCTACTAATTAATATTTTTTGGCTTACGAAGTGATTTCCTAGGCCTTAGTCTCTCATGGGAGTCAGCTGCAACACGTTCATTAGTCGATGAGGTGGGAATGCTGGCATCATCAGTATTCACCTCGCGTGTAGACACAATAGGCTGCATTTATCACAAAAACATTAGAATGAAAAAAATCAATAAGAGAGTCGTTGCCGAAACTTAACAAAATATACCGATGATATCGTCGTAATAGATGAGACTAATGAAACTCGTGGTCCCCATAACACTTCCTCTGCCATTTCCCACTCATCAGTTGTGATCCTTGCTATAAACGCAGCATCGTCAACTTCAATATCTTCAGTAGTCTCTTCTGTATGATGTGTACTTGTACCAACAGTAGATGTAATAGTATCTTCGGTTACCAATGTCAAATTCTCACGAATGTATTTCGACACTTTAAAGCGTTGAGAATAGTGAGGTGCGCATTACATCTATCGACCTTAATCCTAAAAATGACACTTCTACCACATAAAGCGTCAGCAAATAATATTGAGCCCAAAAAGGATCATCAACACCCTATACAAAACACATAAATATTAGTATATTAGTATTAATATTAGCATGCAGAACCACGCACATGAGGAAATAAAAATAGAGACATGCAAGAAAGCATGCACACACACAATAAATAACACACCAACACACATATATATAATATACACACACATACAGGTATACTTAGGTATACATATATGCATATATAATCAAATGTTTGAATTAAATCTTAATAGATAACCTCTGATAAACTCCTAACAACCAACTCTTCTGTAGTTATGTCAAGAAGAGCAACAACAACATTGTCAACAGAACACATGTCGTCTCAGCACCATTATCAAGCACACGAACAACCAATTTGTAACTGTGCAAACATCATTGTCAGAATCTTAGCAATATAAAAAATAAGGAGAGTAACGTATAAAAACTTACGCCTGGTGTGGGTTGGCAACATCTTTTTTACATGCTGGACAATAATAAGCAGCATCAACGAATTGGGTCTTCTTACGACACGTAGAGCATCTAATATACTTCCAGTCGTCCGTAAAATCAATATCATTTATTGTTGCAGCGATAGTATACATTGTGCCCTACGATTAAAAAAAACTCCAAGAAATGAAATACAATAACAATTAGTTGAATATATAGTTACAAAAAGAATACCTCGGGAACCGCCTCTTCACGTAAATAGCGATAAACATCAGAAACACTATTGACATGAAAGACTTGTTTCATTTGTATGTCTGATTTGAACAAAATAGGCACCGGCAACCTAAAAAGGCATCATGTAAGTTTGGTCACATCATAATTAGTTTTTTCACTCATAAATGAGCATTAAGGTAATGAAGACTGTACATATTCTTGAATACGTCAAAAATTGGAAGTGGCAGGTTAATATATAAATGAGAAGAGATTGTTGACGTCAAGCATGGAGAAACTAGTAGAATAACAAACATACTACGTGAAGTATACATATAAGAAAAAACTATATACGCGTATTTTATTTTGTTAGATAAACATACCTTCAAACAATCTAACTTTACAAGAGGTCAAAATGATGACACTGTATTAGCGGTATGACGCCTCATGTCCTCATCACTATACTTAAGTGCGAGTTTGCCCCATAGAGATACGGTGAAATCCTTGCCACTATATATTATTAAAACATAACCATGGAGAAAATGAGAAACCATACATCAGTGGTACATACATAAATAAATGTGTAAAGAACTTACAATTCATCACATAGAAGGATTTGTCGTACTTCCTGGTTACATGATTGCACTTCTTCAAACCCATTTTCAACATAACCCCACTCGCGGAGAACACCGATCACATCTTCTTATAAAGTATATTTAGATAGAACTATGTAAAATGAAGAAAAAACAAAGGTAAATTACCTGTTAGATATGTGTCGTTTTAAGCACATGATCTAAGGACATTGAATGGAGTTAGCTCAAAAATATAACGTCTAAATGAACACGGTTGAACCATGGTAGGACTAATGGATGTATTTCTTGTAAACTCAACATGGCAATCCCATCACAATGGCCGATACCCCTTAGTATAACCTTTAAAAACAAATCGATGCAACCGATATACACAACCCTTATCCAAACGGTTATTAAAAAGATGCATCAGATGATAAGGAATTCTTGCATGAATTGAGCAATCCTGAAAGAAAACAGCTTGCATTATCTAAAAAGAAATTGGTGTGAAGTATTTACGTGACAATGAAAATGTTCACTTACATGCTCATCTGAAAGAATGAGATCAAATGAAAAAATGCGATTTGTTTTAGGATTGTACGATGTCCAAGAACGTGAAACCATTACAGTGACTTGCCACCTGTCAGTAACATCAGGGATCAACTCTGAAATATAACGATACCCCATTTGTAGACGATGTGAACCTAAAACATGTGAGAACAACAAATGACTTTGATAATTTTATAATTATAACAACTAAGTGCATGTAATAAAAGATAAACAATTTTTTTAAACATTCAAATTTAGCACACAACATAATATTTTAAAACATTTGGAATAGCGCATTATGCAAAGCATTAAATAATAGATGTTCACAAAAAAAGGAATGTAATTTGGTACCTTTTTTGAAACGTGAGTCTTAGGAATTTCGTGTTTTCAATGAAGATCAATATTCAAAAGATTATTCACACCGACTCATTTCTTGACATGAGAGGTAAGTTGTAAAATACTTCTTTATACACGACATTTCTTGTTAGATTGTTAGCGCACTTGCCATCATTGTCAATATAAAAGAGCAGTCCATCACGACATGTAACTCGAGAGGCAACAACATAAAGTTGGCCATGCGTAAATACGGGTTTTACCAAGTAAGCACAAACGTGATTGAATGTTTGCCCTTGACATTTATTGATAGTCATGGCAAAGCAAAGTTTGAAAGGAAACTGCCTTCTCCTAAGATGAAAGGGCCAATATGTTTCTGTTGGAGTCATATCAATTCTTCCAATAAAAGCTTTTTCTCCAACATGCGTACCCGTAATAATAATTGCCACAGTAAAACGACGACTTACTTGACTAACCACCAACCGAGTACCGTTACACAATCCTTTTTTTGTTCAAATTCAAGTTACGTAGTTAGATGATTGGTGCACCAACCTTTAACTTTAGTACATGATTCGGAATACCGGAAAATTGCAAAGTGTTAAGAAACTCGACCGGATACACAGCCTAAATTTCCTCAAAGTTATTCTTACTTGGAAAAATGGCATCAACACTTAACAACTCGTGAATCTCGCCTGGCAACTTATCAAGAACATGTAGATTGATCTTATCCACCTCATCGTTAGTAGAAGACAAAATACAACGCTCTTGTAGGTAGTCAATATCATTAAATTTTTGCGATATGTCAGGGAAAGTATTAGATACTACTGCTTCCATCAGATTATTTGAAATGGGGATCAAAAGATCACGAGGGATACGAATCCAAATGCTCTCATCTTCCCCGTCAACAGAAACTGTACGAAGATGACCAGCCCCCATATCTAAAATCCATTTATTGAATTGTTGTTGTTGTTGTGTTAGAGCATCACTACTAACACTTGGATGTCGCAAGCGCATATTAATTGTTAGACAAAACACCTTACACGCACCCCATATAATTGACGACTTATTTACAGACGAAGCGACAATCTCACTATGTGGAGCATGCGGAATTATTGGAAGAATATGTCGAAAATCACCTCCAATAACCACACACGTATCGCCAAAAACTCGATGGTCTGCATCATGGGTGTGATGCCAACAAATATCTCTAAAAGTGCGGTCAACGGCTTCAAACGCATACCGATGTTGTAACGGTGCCTCATCCCATATGATAAGTGCAGCATCATTAATAAGCTTGGCTAAATCCGACTCAACATCTATCAAGCAGCAAGAATCCTTATCAATATCTAAAGGAATTTTAAATCGAGAGTGCTCGGTACGACCACCAGGTAGTAAAAGAGAAGCAATCCCAGATGAGGCAACAGACAAAACGATCTCGCGACGTGCACGGATGTAGGAAATGAGTGTCTTCCATAAATATGTTTTCCCTGTCCCTCCACTTCCAAAAACAAAGACAATGCCACATATCCCACTATTGACAGAATCAACTATATAATCAAATATCTCCTTCTGTTGTGCATTCAATCCATGAAGTAGATCAGAGAAAATTGTTTCTTCTTCTTGAATGCCGTATGTAAGCTCAACTACCATCAATCGACTAACAACTCTATTTGTTAAACGAACTTGAGGTAAATTAGGAAAGTCAGCTAGACATTTACCATGACCAACTAAAATTTTGTCAATCTCAATTAAAGTGTCGTTGCAAATTTTCGCGTCCGTGAATACTATATTATCATTACCTAGTACTGTATGACGCTTGTAAGGAATATCTCCTGATAAGTAAGGTAAGCAATCCAAAAAAAATTGTCGTTGATCGCTAACAATACAAAACAACATAATTGAGACAAACAAATCACGAAGTTGATCCCCGTACTACCACTGGTAAGCTTCACGTATTGAATCAAGCCACTCAACATCATCTCCTAATAACCCTAACGCCTTGCAAGCAGGCATATAAGTCGGATGCTCAACACCGTCAACGGTATGGATTTCTTTAAAGCTTAATGGTCCACGCACAACATTTAATAACATACGTAGGTAATATTTTTCACCCATAGAAGGACTCACATAATAAATGCGACCAACACACTTCCCCCTATATCTTGGCATCCATTTCTTGTCCTTTTCATGCCATGTAAAATGTGTTGGAAACTCCACGTATGTGAGTGAAAGACCCCATGGGTACTTCTCATTTGCACACATCCATTCAGTAAACTTTGACATGGCAGCCGTAGGACGTTGTGCAACATCCTCAAGCTGGTCATTATCACGAAAATAGACTCTTTGACATCCTTCTTCATGAAAAGGTAACCGTTCAACAGGAATGTCGCGATACCTCTTATCAAACTGAAAGAGCTTCCAACACGCTTCAGAGGAGGAAATATATCGACAATTTAGGTATTCCTCGATCTAATTTTCATTATGTAATAAGGATTCAAATGATGTTCTACTTTGAGCACCTTCCAAAACCGCAGTTACACGATCAGGGCCTTTATTTATGTAACCAAAAAGGTATTTGACTAACATACCTTGATTACACCACTCAACGTTAATGTGGCAACCATATTTTACCAACAGGTTACGGTTATAAGGGACCACAAACCGATTATCAAGCTTAATATCTTGAGATCCAACTTTAACCACTCTTGAATTGTTAGGCCTTTTATAACATGGCCATCCATCATTTCTGATGAATGTTTGGTCACAATAATTCTTTGGGTACCCCTTATCACATATACCGTTATGCATACAAGAACTGGAAGGATTAAGCGCACCACATGGTCCGTGCATCATTTGCTTACGAACAACATCAAAGGCCACTGGGTCATCCGATTCCGAGGGAAGCTCAGCTGAAATGTATTTATCAATATGTTGTACTGTACTAATCTTATCTTCAGGTTGTAGGAAAAGCAAAATGTGATAATGCGGAAGTCCTCATTTCTGAAACTCAATTTGGTATATAACTACAAAAAAACACACACAAAAAAAAATCTTATATTCAGGAAAGGAATATTGACTAAATTTGACATATATAAAATTCAAAAGGCAGTAACGAACCTGCTTTTGCTCGACCAAAAATATTCCTTTTCTTTATGTCCCTAATAAGTTCATCGTGCTTTATTTTAAAAACACGTGAAACAATGTCAGGTCGATCGGATGGTGACATGCCAGGTGTTGTTGCATTAATGTGTTGCGTAATTTCTGGCCACTTTGGATTGCATGTCATGGTGATGAATAAATCTGGAGCCCCGGCCCAACGACAAACTGCCATAGCATCTTGATATTGTTGGATCATGTATCTAGGCCCACCAGTGAATGTCACTGGTAGAATAACACGTCGCCCAATTGACTCACAAGTTGATTCACCTTCAGCAACACGATCACATATACCGCTATACAAATCCGAACGGATGGTATTTTGGTTTCTTCTATACCAATTTAAATCATTTTCAAGAACTTGAGCATAAGCATCCACTACATATGTGAAAAACAAACGACCACTTTTGTGCAATGTCTTAGCCTCATACCTCCTAACATGTAAACGGCAACCATAAAACTATCTTGACGAAACAGTTTTTCGCCTACTTGTCTCTATTGTATTGCTTAGAGGAATATTCGGATGGAACCCATCTTCTCCATATGGAAATAGCAAAGGATACTGCAGTGGCATAAAACTTGGGTGCACTTCGGATATACGCTTTGCAGTGCAGCCTTCACGTGTTCGACAATAATATCACGTGAGTGTGTAGGATTTTCATCACCTGGGATCAATGCAGCTACTTCGCAAACAGTAGGCAAGCCATATTGCCTTTGTCCTCTGTTTCATGTGCTAATCAGGTGAAGTCTTAGAGGTGCATTGATGCATCATTAAACCTTTCCCTCGCCATCCTAAACGCTTGTACTAATGCATTACTCTCATCAAGCATCTTCAATAGGTCGTCACTAAGGTACGAAGTACTGCTTGGTCAGAATTTGACGAAAACAATTTTGTAAAGCAAAAAAACGATTGTCAATCTCATTTTCCATGTCATAAATATATAATTGTGCGAATCTAGGATGAGAATCAGGATGTGTAGGTAACAAAGTCCCAATTCTATGGTGATTGTGTCCATTTAAACGATAGGTATAAGGCCCACGTCCATCATTTAATTCCGTAGATATTTTCCCACCAGTAGAGGTAAATGAAAAAATTGAATTTAGAAGCTTGATATTTTCTCTAAACGCCCTAGACCGTGGCTCGCCGTTGTAATCAAGAAGGCTACGCAAAGGTTTAGGAGGATGTCGCATGAGTGGTAATTTGACATTTCCTTCTCCACAACATAACGAAAAACATGGAATTGGTGGAGATAGAGATTTAATAGTTCGTTCCTCATACCAAACCATAGCTCCACAATGCACACATATATGGTCTGCATTGCCGCAATCCCAGTACGATCAAATTTGTCCTATAAAAAACAAGAGTAAGTAAACAATCTCGATATCATGTTACGTTTCATATATAAAATATGGTGTGCAATGACATGATACGTACGAGGTCTATTCTCATCTTGATGGTTGTATGATCGGGAAGTCACATTTTGTTGAGGAGGACGTATTCGTGTAGATGGCTGCAAAACCATAGAAGTGCCGAAAGATTGTACAAGTTCATTTGTGGTACTAAAATTATATACCACATTTCTGTTGGTATTATCATCTGCACATGAATCAAATGTAACTTGAGGGTGATTTCAATGCAAAAGGGCTACATGTCCGTTATTATCAAGCAAACCCCAATTACTATAAAATGAAGGTCAGAAGTAAAGCCCACAGTATGGACGTTGTTTTGTAGCTGTAACCACAAGCGTCAGATTGGGAGGTCGTCCACGTAATCTAGGACGACCCCTACAACGCCTACTTGTATTGGCTTCTCCACGAGCAAATGAAGTTGTGACATGAGAAGGTGTTGTTGAGACTATATCAGAACCACTAGACATAGGATGATCTCCATCAACACCGTCCATTACAAAATTCTAGTTTGGGTCACAAGAATTAGTTATAATATGACTTGGTTTCTTCTATGTTTCCTATAATTCAGGGTTTTGCATTTGTGTAACGGTGTCTTCTATGTTTCCTATAACTTAGGGTTTTCCACATCATAATAATGAATTAAAGATAGTATAATGATTTTTTTAGAATGGTAAGGAGTATTAATTATACTTGTATTATTAGTATTTTTTTTGGTGGACAATTACATTTGTTACACGGCTGGTGCCTTTACAAATGTTTTATGGGGAACATAAGAATATATCAATTTTTTCCAAGATTATAAATTCCAAGGCGAACTGGTATTTGGAAGCCACTTATCAACAAAACCTCAATTAAGAATTTCTAAATCTTGATTGCATAAATCTATACTAAAAAACAACATTTACATGAATATACGTATTATTATATATAAAATATGGACGACACATTAAAAATATTTTTATACGATACTTATTAATTTAATACCGCCATAGACATGTGTGTATAATTATAATAATAGAATATTGTTTGAGATATTTATATAATTATGTTTGGTAATTTATATAATTATGTTTGGTAAATATAAAATTGCTTATGCAATTTTGGTAAAAAACAATTAAGGCAACTTTTCATTCGTTGTAAATTATCAAATATGGTATGTTTAAATAAATAAAAAAAGCAATCTAAATACAAATAGTAAGTTATAATGGAAATTTGTAAAGTATTGGTTGATAATGGAAATGCATAAAGCAACGGGTATGGAAACGGATCTAAAAACAAAGGGTTCTCATCTAATTATGTGACAAAAATGTGAAACAACTGAAAGTATAAGGGGTAAAAATGTATAACCAGAAGGGGTGCAATCAGTTTGTGGGATTCTTGTGGACTGGAGTGTAAAATTTTTGTGACTGCATATAAAACACCTCATCAGTCACTTAGGGTTTCATCCTCTCTTTCACTTGCACACCTACCTCTCTGGATTCGTTCAAAGATGATACGACCTGATGGAGATCCATTCTGGATCTCGTTTTGTTGTTGATCCGGTTGTGGATTAGTATTGTTATTGATCTGGTAGATCTTTATATTTATTTTTCTTCAGTCTCATTGGGCTTGTTGTTGTTGATCCAGTGTTGGATCTT
The DNA here is from genome assembly GCA_947069175.1 of Scalesia atractyloides. Classification (NCBI taxonomy): domain Eukaryota; kingdom Viridiplantae; phylum Streptophyta; class Magnoliopsida; order Asterales; family Asteraceae; genus Scalesia; species Scalesia atractyloides. Next base: position 37,969,110 of record CAMTDV010000116.1, read on the forward strand.
GTAGTTCGATGTTTTTCTTTCTCTGATCAACTGATATTTTCTATAATCAGAAGGGTTGCAATCAGTTTGTGGGATTCTTGTGGACTGGAGTGTAAAATTGTTGTGACTGCATATAAAACACATCATCAGTCACTTAGGGTTTCATTCTCTCATTCACTTGCACGCCTACCTCTCAGTATCTCTATGGATTCGTTCAAAGGTGTTACGACCTGATGGAGATCCGTTGTGGATCTTGTTTAGCTCATAAGACGGGTGTGGATCAGTATTGTTATTAGTCTGGTAGTTCTTTGTATACTTGTTGTTCTGCAGTCTCATTGGGCTGTAGTTTGATATTTTTTATATGTGTTGATTTAGGTCTTATATAAGTAAGATCTAGGGTTTGGGGAGTGTTTTCTGGTTTGGGAAATCAATAAAAAATTTGTCAGGGTTTTGTCGCTTCTCTGTTGTTCTGCGTTGTTTCTTTAAGTTGTTTGTTGTTCGTCTTGATTCTTCATACCATTTGACTTGAGTTCAGAGCTGGGGAGCGCATTCAAGCAGGTGTTTGTGTTTTGCTTATGAGACGCTGAGGGCTTCACAGGAGGGAGTTTCAATAGCTATTTTGAAGCTGCTGTGAAAGAAAAAAGACGAGAAGGAGACTGAGAATGGAAACCCTAAGTTACCGGTGTCGAAATTGGAGGAAGATGGAGTGGTTGAGACGTCTGGTGAGAAGAGAAGACGGAATGTAAGTTAAACAAAGTTTCTCTTGAATTCAGATTGTTTCTTTTGGTGTATGTTGATTTAGTAACTCGATATCATGTATGAGCTACAACGATACCACCTAAAAATGTCGATGCTCCTTTAATGGCTATAGCAAGAAAAGTAGATGCCTTCAAGAGTGGACGTCCCTCAATTTCTTCGATACTGTAATCTATAAATATAAGGTTCTATTTTTATTAGGCATTTAACTTTCATAATTTTTAGTTTTATTTCATATGGTAGAAGCATAAATAACAATTTAATTTTTGTGGTCTTGGCTATAAATGTTCCATCATTTATCTTAGACCCATCTTCTGGAAAGGTTGTTGCATACAATATAGAATGCCCCCTGCAAGCTGTCAAAGTCAGGACCAACTAAATTCGCTGATCATATTTGGCTTGTTTTCAGGTTCAAGTAGGTGGATCACCTCTATATACGTTGAGAGAAGGTGAGGTAAAGGTGGATTTGGTGAGGTATTTGTAGGTCATCGTGTTACTGGTGGAACTGATCGCATTTCAGGTCCTGGTGCCATTGTCAACGGTGTAATGACATAAGTATGGTATTGTTTGTATTATAAACAAAAATTATTTACTTAAACCAACGAAAATATGTGGAATGTTTCATCAAAAGTTTTCATATATTGATGTATAATATGCCTAAAAAAAATAGCAAAGCACTTGTAAAGACAATCAAAGACAACAAAAAAAAAAGTTGAACCATTTAGACCAACTAAGTGCGCCTTCTCTGAAAATGTTTTCCTTTATAAAGTCTGATTTTTTAAGTCAATTTGCATATATTCTGTTTGTGGCAGGTAGCTCTTAAGTTTGAGCATAGAAACAGCAATGGCTGCAGTTATGGTCCTCCTTACGAGTGGCAAACTTACCAGTATGTACAATTTCTTTCAAACATATCTACATAGTTTATTTTTACACATAAGAAGTGACATTTGGGATTTTGGTGAAACAGTACTCTTGGTGGCAGTCACGGAGTGCCTAAGGAAATCAAGGAGACTACTACGTCATGGTATGATAAAAAGTTTTTATTTTTTTCATTTAGAAAAATAACTGTTTTACATAGTATTAATATTTTATTTTGTTTTTCTTACATTTCAGGTCATGGACATGTTGGGGCCTGGTTTGTGGGATGTTTGGAATTCTTCTGGGCAATCGTGAGTTCCTAAACTTATTTTATTATTTATTTTTTTTTTTGCATTTTGAGTTGTTTCATAGCAACTGTAAACCATGTAATTGATAAACGATGTGTTCATTCATATGAGTTGAATTGCTGACTTTGTGCGTGTTTGTCCGAATGTCATCAGAATTGGTAGCTTGTATAGCTGTGGAGTCTTTGTCAATTTTGGAAAAGATGCATTCAAGATGATTTGTTAGGTGGTGAAGAGAGCAGGGGCTGTGGTGGATAGTGGTTTTGTTGGTTCGGTTCCAGCTGCTGGGATTAAACGATCGGTTAGAGATAGGTTAGGAAGCAATGTGGATGCTGTACATCTCGATAACAAACGGTTTGTTTTTCTTGCTCGTGTTCTATATTTTATAGAAACAGCAAAGGCTGCAGTTATGGTCCTCCTTACGAGTGGCAAGCTTACAAGTATGTACAATTTCTTTCAAACATATCTACATAGTTTATTTTTACACATAAGAAGTGACATTTGGTCTTTTTGGTGAAACAGTACTCTCGGTGGCAGTCACGGAGTGTCAAAAGTTCACTATAAAGGAAAGCAAGGAGACTACTACGACATGGTATGATAAAAAGATTTTATTTTTTTCATTTAGAAAAATAACTGTTTTACATAGTATTAATCATTTTATTTTTGTTTTTCTTACATTTCAGGTCATGGACATGTTGGGGCCTAGTTTGTGGGACGTTTGGAATTCTTCTGGGCAATCGTGAGTTCCTAAACTTATTTTACTTATTTATTTTTTTTTTGCATTTGGAGTTGTTTCATAGCAACTGTAAACCATGTAATTGATAAACGATGTGTTCATTCATGTGAGTTGACTTGCTGACTTTGTGCGTTTTTGTCAGAATGTCATCAGAAATGGTAGCTTGTATGGCTGTGGAGTCTTTGTCAATTTAGGAAAAGATGCATTCAAGAGGGTATGTGATTCTGTATATTTTGATTCACTGTAACATGTTCAACTTGAAAAGTTTTTATTTTCTCTCTTATTTGTTGCTAGGTTTATGCCTAACGTATATTTTTTAATTTGTGATTGTCTTAAACAATTAATATTCAAATCAGGTAGGTGCATGGAGACGTAAAACCGGAAAACTTTCTGCTTGGTCAACCGTCAACACCTCAAGAAAAGAAACTATTTCTTGTTGAGTTAGGGCTAGGTAAGGATCTCATTATCAGAATTTAATTATTTCTTATATTTATTAGTAATTAATAAGTTTGTATATGAAATGCAGCAACAAAGTGGCGAGAGAGTGCCAGTGGTCAACATGTTGATTATGATCAGAGGCCTGACATGTTTAGGTAATATTCAATTTTGTGATATCCCGGGTTTTTCGGATAACTTGCACGTGACACTTGTCGAATAATATATGTGTTAAGTATTAAACGTGCATGGAATGAATACGTGATGAGTGTTGGTGTGATTGTTTAGTATAAAGTAATTAGTGTAGATATGTACACGAACCGAACCGCGACACGAACCAACCTCGTTCCTTTGTGACTTTAGGAGTTAACAAAGTTTAAACTTTGAACTTAAGTTTTCGGCCAAAAGAAAACAAGGATCAAACCTAGACCTAGAGTTCCAACTACTCGGCCGAGAACAACCTAAACCGAAAACCGTTGCATGCCAAACCTAGAACCACTCGGCCAAAACCCCAAACCAAACCAACTCACCTTAATCTTTGGCCGCAAGATAAAACCCAAACCGACCCAACCCAAGTCCCTCGGCCACAAACACTAACCAAAACCGAAACTCATAGCATGCAACTTTAGTCCCTCGGCCACGTGATCAAGACCCAAACCAAACAACCCAAGATTCTTGGCCAACAACACTTATCCCAAACCGTAAACCTTATCATGTGCGCCTATAAATTCAGATCATGCATGTTTCCTTCAGAATCCGAAAACCCTAACCAACAAGACTGCCGTCGGCAGCTTTATTCTTGCACCCTCCAATCGCGAACAGCTTTCCCCTTTATCATCTCGATCTGAATTAGTCTTGTTCACCCTCTCGGTCGCAACAGCTTTCCTTTTCTTCCCTTCCGGACGCAGCAGCAACCATCGCCATCTTCTCTCATCACACTCACGGTTCGTTTAAGTTGTTTCGGATGATATGTATGCTTAGATGTTTAAGTTGTTTCGGATGATATGTATGCTTAGATGTTTAAGTTGTTTCGGATGATATGTATGCTTAAATGGTTTAGTTGTCTTGAATTATATCTATGCTAGAATGGTTAGTTGTTTCGGACGATGATTGCTGAATGAAAGCGGCTTTGTTAATCTTTGTTTATATGTATGATAGTTGTCGGAACATATAAGCTTGCCAAGCATGATTGAACGAATGTTAGACTAGCTGATTTGTTAATGATGTTTGCGTTAGATGATTGTATGATTGCGGAATGTTTAAACCGAATTGAATGTTATATTGAAAGCTGATTGTATAGGCTGTAAATTGTGTATAAAAACTAAAGTTATTGAGAAGGGCTTGCATGGATAGGTTATTAGTATTAATCTAGGACTAGAAATCAGTTCTAGATCGCTTAGATTAATCGCATGAACGGGATTATACGAGTTTATTATAAAGAGATGCTGAAACAGTCTGCTGAATAATAGTTACAGCCAACTTTATCTGGCTGTAACTTGGTCGTTAGTTGTCGAAAAACGGATTTTCTGATGTCTAGAACGTAGAGATTTGAATAAGGAATCTAATGGCGCTGGATTCATAATTTTCTGAAATCGTTTGATATTTTTAAAGGGCTAAACAAGTTCAGTAGGTAAAGCTGTTAAAATTCTGGAATTTTATTGGTTGTTTATCAAGCTAGATTTTAAAATCAGTAGAGAGTTGAGTCATGATTTTTGTACAGCAACTAGGTATAGAAATTTCCGGGCAACTCCAACTGGAATTTTGTTAATCGGACGATCAGTGATTTTTAAATAAATTCTTCCGTGGACTGCAGTCAGAAAGCGGTAAATCTGACTGCAGCTTAGTGAATTAATATTTATGGTTAATTGGTAAAGATTTAGGACTTGGAAAAATTATATAAATTTCTATGGTATAAATGTCACCTACTGCAAAAATATGGGAATTTTTGGAATGTTAGAACTATTTTATAAAAATCCTAGAAAACAGCTGAATAATTGAGTGTTAAGCAGAAAGTTGTTAACTTGTGATTTTATGCATTAAAGTGTTGCATGGATTTGGAATATGTTCATGATAAGTTGTTTGATTACTATGATCACATGAGAAAACTTGCATGCATGTTTGAGTGTTAGGTATGTTGTTTGTGTGTATCACTTTATGAGTAAATTGCGTGTGGAATTTGTATTGGTGTGATTACACACTGACGTGGAATTAATTGGTTTGTTAGGACGCAACTAGCGGTCCCATCTCTTATAACATCTTTGCTACACTAACCGAGCAAATAAAGGTGAGTTCACGGCCCCTAACTTTATCCGGTTTTTAAACAACAGGGGGAGAAACATGTATACACTCTCAAACTCAAACTCTTTACGTTATACGAATTTAACGTCACACAACTATACGGTAACTAAGTTAATGTTAATGTAATGTTATGGTCACTATGCAGCTTTATCACTTAAGTCCTCGACAATCTCCTCGGATCGTTAGTATTTGGGTTAAATAGCGGGGGAATTATAAGTAGTACTACTGGGTCTGACGAGCCCCATACGAGCTAGTCGCGCTAGCCGACCGGGTATGGTCAACGGGTGTATGATTGGCCTAACATCGCCATTGTCATGTGATAGGCCTGGCAAAACGGAGGCACAACTGTCAGCTTCGATCGCGAACACTTAGTGACATGACTTTAGGCTAGCTACCTATATACATTAATATTGAACTTAATTACGGAACAACTTAATATTCCGGGTTTGGAATATTGGAACATCAACTTATTATCCCGGGTTGGGGATAATGGAAAAAAAACAACTTAATATTCCGGTTTGGGAATATTGGAAACAACAACTTATTATTCCGGGTTTGGAATAATGGAACTGATACGTTATCCCGGGTTGGGGATAACGGAGTAACAAACTAAAACCGAACAACGAATTTATGAAAACCTGTGAACTCACTCATCTTTAATGTTGACACGTGTTTCTTTACATGTTTCTCAGGACGCTAGGAGCTCTAGGTGCACGCACATGCATTGAACAAGACATCATTATCGAGTCTTATTTATTAATATTGTTTTGGGATTTTTCGTTTGTTTTGGCGCCCGCATCACTACTTATTTATGCTTCCGCCCAAACTTTAAAAACTAATACTCATGCTAAATATTGGTAATCTAAAATTTACAACAAATGATTTTGGAAAACGTATTATCAAATCATATAGAGTCGTTCGACGTACTAGTGTCTTAGATTCTGGTTTGTTCACATGTCTCGCGGTAAAACTCCGCAAGTGGAAATTGAGGGTGTGACAGATTGGTATCAGAGCCACTAGCTATAGAGAACCAGGTTTGCATTAGAAGTAGACCTAAACTATAGCTGATATCACGACACTAGACTTAGTTTGACACCGAATTATTATATCTTGTTATGTAATATACCACAACTGTGTTTGGTAGATTATACCTTCATGATAAGAAATGAAAACAACTCGTAACTAACTACACGACCTAACAGGCAATGTCATCATCCTCATCGTCATCATCGTCCGACAGACTTACGCCACCAAGAGCACCAGGAAAGGCACCAATGGTGGAACCCATACCACCTTATGGCGTGGAGACACGCTCAGCGGCGAAGAAAAGGCTCGCTCTGGGGGAGGAGTCGTCGTTACGCCCAACTATGGCTGTACCGGTTGAACCGGTTAATCCTGTAGAAATAGGAGTTGACATGCTTAGAATCCTAGTGCATACACAACAAAAACAGTTAGAAAGAATGCAGGAAACCATCTTAGCACAAGGATGGATGATCCGACACCTTACGGGAAAGACCGACTCGCTCGAGGAAGAGCATCGTACGAGTAAGATAGCTCGTAACACCATAGCCAGAGATCTGCGTGCGGAGCAGATAAGAGCTGACTGGCTTGAGGACAGAGTCCTGGAAAATGGTTGGAACATTCAGGAACTGCAAAATCAAGCACTTGAACCAGCACCTGCCCCTCCAGTGCCGGTAGAGGAGGATCCTGAAGAGGATCCGGAGGAGGACCCAGCTGAGGAAGCTGGAAATGCCGCACAGGATGACGGCAACGACAGTGACTTGGGGGATGGAGATGTAGACGACTGACACGTCTCGTTTATATTATTTGTTTTCCTTCAGTTTATTATTTTCCACTTGTGTTTAAACTTGAGACTTTATAGTAAATTCGTATGTTTGATTTGCACTTTTGTAAGACGTTGAGATTTCAGTTAATCAAGTATTTCTTTTGACTATTTAACATATTGAGTTGACATAACTAAATAATTATTAAAGTACGAAGTAGGATAACTATATTGGACATATAGACTTATCGGGGTGTGTTTGTGTTGTGTTTCGAAGATCTAAATGGCGACTGGAAGACGTGGAAACCTTAACTTGACGCCCGAAGAGCTAGCTGCCATGATCCAGGAGCATGTGAACGCAGCATTAGCGGGTGTGCAGAACCAGCCGGCAGGTAACCATTATTAAGTTTTCGCGTGAAAATCTAATAGTGAGGCTAGTACAGTTCCTTGCTGACTTCCTGTTCTCTGTCAGCAGGAGGGGGCTTTAATCCCTATAAGATGTTCCTTGACGCAAAGCCAAGCAAGTTCTCGGGGGCGGAAGGACCCATTGGACTTGTCCGCTGGATCGAAAAGTCGGAATCCGTTTTTGAAATGTGCAACTGCTTAGAGGCCAACAAGGTCAAATACGCCGCCTCAACACTGGAAGATGGGGCACTGACATGGTGGAATGCCCAAGTCCAAACACGTGGACTATTAGCTGCAAATGCAATGGCATGGACTGAGTTCAAGGCCCTGATTAAAGAGGAGTACTGTCCACGAGACAGAGTGCAACAGTTAGAGCAAGCTTTGTGGAACCACAAGATGGTGGGATCGGAAATTGAAGCTTACACCGCAAAACATCATGATTTGGTATTTCTGTGTCCTGAATTGGCCAACACGGTGGAGAAAAGACTCGAGTTCTATCTTGGGGGTCTGGTTCCGGAAATTCAGGGTATGGTGATGTCTAGTAACCCTGTAACAGAACATCAAGCAATCCGATTGGCTCACAAACTCACCGATAAAGCGGTGGAACAGAAGAAACTGCCAGCACGGGGTACCACCGAAGTCGCTCCAGATAACAAAAGAAAATTTGAAGACTCCACTGTTCGACAGTCTTCGTCATCACATCCGCAGCAAGGGAACCAGAAACGGTTCAATCATTACCACAGCCACCGGGGTCATCAAAATCATCCCAACAACAACAACAACAACTACAACAACAACAACCAGAATGCAGGCGGCTATGTACGTCGAAAGCCGCAGTGCAACCGCTGCAATCTTCACCATAACGGCCCTTGTGCAGGAAATCGCTGCCAAAGATGTGGCAAGATGGGACATGCGGCAAAGGATTGTCGTGGGGAAATCATGTCCCGACAAAATCAGAATCAGCCCCAAGGTCAGCAGCAAGGTATAAACCGGGGATGCTATCAGTGTGGTAGCACTGCTCATTTCAGAAAAGACTGCCCACAGTTGCGCAACAACAACAATAATGGTGGAAACAACCACAACCACCACAACCACAACAATAATACCAACAACAACAATGGGAACGGTGGCACAGGAGGTGCCAAAGGTCGTGCATTTACATTGGGCCGCGGAGAGGCCAGAAACGACACGAACGTAGTCACCGGTAAGTTTCCCCTTAATGAACATTTTGCTTCTGTGCTTTTTGATACGGGTGCGGATAGGAGCTTTATATCTGAGTCTTTTAGGAAGAACCTAAATCTCACGCTTAAACCATTAGAGACCCCTTATGTGATAGAATTAGCCAATGGTAAATCGGTAGATGTGACCCAAATCGTATCCGGCTGTCAACTTAAACTCGCGGGCCACACTTTTACCATTGATCTGATGACAACTACCCTGGGTAGTTTTGACGTGGTAGTCGGAATGGACTGGCTATCCGACGTCCGGGCTGAAGTTCTCTGCTTCGAAAAGTCTATCCGTATTCCACTCTCGAACGACGAAATCCTGACAGTACAAGGCGATAAGGCAAGCGCCGTCACCAACATTATCTCATTTATGCAAGCGCAGAAGTATCTTCGGAAAAAGAATTCCTTCGCTTTACTCGCACTAATTACCGAACAGCCTAAGGACGAGAAACGTATGGAAGACATCCCTGTCATCCGTGATTTTTCCGATGTATTCCCAGAAGAACTACCTGGTCTTCCACCACATCGACAATTGGAGTTTGAAATCGAATTGGCAAGCAATGCAACTCCCATCGCCAAAGCTCCATACCGCCTAGCTCCAGCCGAGCTGCAGGAGCTGTCTACTCAACTTCAAGAGCTGCTAGAAAAAGGATTTATCCAACCAAGCGTTTCGCCATGGGGAGCTCCAGTCCTGTTTGTCAAGAAAAAGGACGGGACTTTCCGCATGTGCATCGACTATAGGGAACTCAACAAGGTTACAGTCAAGAACCGATACCCGTTACCTCGCATCGACGATCTATTCGACCAACTGCAAGGGTCAAGTTACTACTCTAAGATTGATTTACGATCTGGTTATCATCAGCTACGCGTCAGAGAGGAGGATATCGCTAAGACAGCATTTCGCACTCGGTATGGCCATTACGAGTTCTTGGTCATGCCATTCGGTCTCACTAACGCACCTGCGGTGTTCATGGACCTCATGAACCGCGTGTGTAAACCATACCTCGACAAATTTGTCATTGTGTTCATCGATGACATACTCATCTACTCCAAAAGTGAAGAAGAGCATGCCGAGCATCTACGATTACTGCTAGGATTACTTCAACAGGAAAAGCTATATGCCAAGCTTTCGAAGTGTGATTTCTGGATCCGGGAAGTTCAGTTTCTCGGGCACGTCGTGAATGAAAAGGGTATCCACGTAGACCCTGCCAAGATTGAAGCCATCAAAAGTTGAGAAGCACCTAAGACTCCGACGGAAATCCGCCAATTTTTGGGATTGGCTGGTTACTACAGACGCTTCATCGAGGGGTTTTCAAAGATTGCACAACCGCTCACTACCCTCACCCAGAAAGGCATCAAGTATGCTTGGGGTGAAAAACAAGAAGCAGCATTTCAATTGCTGAAGCAGAAACTTTGCAGTGCACCCATTCTGTCCTTGCCGGAAGGGACAGATGACTTCGTAGTATATTGTGATGCTTCCATTCAGGGATTGGGATGCGTACTCATGCAACGCGATAAGGTCATCGCGTATGCGTCACGACAGCTGAAGGTTCACGAGAAGAACTACACGACGCATGACCTAGAATTGGGAGCAGTAGTGTTTGCACTTAAGATTTGGAGACACTACCTTTATGGAACGAAGTGCACAATCTTCACTGACCACAAAAGCCTCCAGCACATCTTTGATCAGAAGGAGTTGAACATGCGACAGCGTCGCTGGGTCGAACTCTTTAACGATTATCAGTGTGCCATTCGGTATCACCCGGGTAAAGCTAACGTGGTAGCTGATGCCCTCAGCAGGAAGGAACACTTGAAACCTCGTCGCGTACGAGCATTACAACTCACTATTCATTCAGGGCTACCCGAACAAATACGCGACGCCTAGTTAGAAGCAGTTAAGGAGGAAAACATCAAAGCCGAATCAGTGGGAAAAATGGAACGTGATTGGGAAGTAAAGCCCAATGGAGCCCGGTATTTCATGAATCGCATATGGGTACCTCTTTACGGGAACCTCAGAGAGCTAGTCATGGATGAAGCTCACAAATCTCGATACTCTGTCCATCCGGGTTCGGATAAGATGTATCAAGACCTTAAAGCTGCGTATTGGTGGCCTAACATGAAAGCCGATATAGCCACCTACGTGAGTAAATGTTTGACTTGTGCAAAAGTCAAGGTGGAGTATCAAAAGCCATCGGGGCTACTCCAACAACCTGAGATCCCAGTGTGGAAGTGGGATCAGATCTCAATGGATTTCATCACTAAACTCCCGCGAACCTTGGGTGGTTGCGACACCATCTGGGTGATTGTGGATCGTTTAACTAAGTCCGCACACTTCCTAGCTATCAAAGAAACGGATAAGATGGAGAAGTTGACTCGCATCTACATTAAGGAAGTAGTTTCTCGGCACGGAGTGCCAACGTCCATCATCTCAGATAGAGATGCTCGTTTCACGTCAAACTTCTGGCAGTCACTCCAGAAAGCGTTGGGAACACGCTTGGATATGAGCACAGCTTATCACCCTCAGACTGATGGTCAAAGCGAAAGGACCATACAAACCTTGGAAGACATGCTTAGGGCATGCGTAGTGGACTTCGGAAATAATTGGGAAATTCACCTGCCTCTAGTAGAATTCTCATATAACAACAGCTATCACACGAGTATTTCGGCAGCACCATTTGAGGCATTATACGGTCGTAAATGTAGATCACCGGTCTGCTGGGCAGAAGTCGGTGACAGTCAACTCACAGGCCCTGAGTTAATACTTGAGGCTACTGAAAAGATTGTACAAATCAGAAACCGCATGGCGGCGGCACGAGATCGACAGAAAAGCTACGCTGATCAACGACGCAAACCGCTCGAATTTCAAGTAGGCGATCGCGTCCTACTAAAGGTGTCACCCTGGAAGGGTGTAATCCGCTTTGGAAAACGGGGCAAACTTAACCCACGGTACGTAGGCCCGTTTGTAATCTTGAAACGAATCGGACCCGTAGCATACCAATTAGACCTTCCTGCCGAACTCAGTGGAGTTCACAACGTATTTCACGTGTCAAATCTGAAGAAGTGTCTATCAGATGAAACTTTAGTTATTCCATTGGATGAGATCCAAGTGGATGAATAACTACACTTCGTAGAAAAGCCGATTGAGATCATGGATCGTGAGGTCAAGACTCGAAGGCACAGCAAGATTCCAATCGTTAAAGTTCGTTGGGACTCTAAGCGTGGACCGGAGTTCACGTGGGAAAGGGAGGACCAAATGAAAAGCAAATACCCACATCTCTTCGCAACTGAGCAGCAAACTAACGATGACAGTACCTAAATTTTCGGGACGAAAATTCTTTCAACATGGGGATGATGTGACAACCTGGAAATTTTCTCATACTTTCGTGTACTATTGTTGACTAAATTCTTGTACATGACACTTGGAAATCTTTGTGTATGACACTTGGGAATTTCTTGTAACGTTGCGTACCATCATTAACAAACTAACTCTTTGTGCGTGGCACTCTAAACATGTACGCTACATGCTAAACCGCGTTTACTCAATTTTCGGGACGAAAATTCTTTCAACATGGGGATAATGTGATATCCCGGGTTTTTCGGATAACTTGCACGTGACACTTGTCGAATAATATATGTGTTAAGTATTAAACGTGCATGGAATGAATACGTGATGAGTGTTGGTGTGATTGTTTAGTATAAAGTAATTAGTGTAGATATGTACACGAACCGAACCGCGACACGAACCAACCTCGATCCTTTGTGACTTTAGGAGTTAACAAAGTTTAAACTTTGAACTTAAGTTTTCAGCCAAAAGAAAACAAGGATCAAACCTAGACCTAGAGTTCCAACTACTCGGCCGAGAACAACCTAAACCGAAAACCGTTGCATGCCAAACCTAGAACCACTCGGCCAAAACCCCAAACCAAACCAACTCACCTTAATCTTTGGCCGCAAGATAAAACCCAAACCGACCCAACCCAAGTCCCTCGGCCACAAACACTAACCAAAACCGAAACTCATAGCATGCAACTTTAGTCCCTCGGCCACGTGATCAAGACCCAAACCAAACAACCCAAGATTCTCGGCCAACAACACTTATCCCAAACCGTAAACCTTATCATGTGCGCCTATAAATTCAGATCATGCATGTTTCCTTCAGAATCCGAAAACCCTAACCAACAAGACTGCCGTCGGCAGCTTTATTCTTGCACCCTCCGATCGCGAACAGCTTTCCCCTTTATCATCTCGATCTGAATTAGTCTTGTTCACCCTCTCGGTCGCAACAGCTTTCCTTTTCTTCCCTTCCGGACGCAGCAGCAACCATCGCCATCTTCTCTCATCACACTCACGGTTCGTTTAAGTTGTTTCGGATGATATGTATGCTTAGATGTTTAAGTTGTTTCGGATGATATGTATGCTTAGATGTTTAAGTTGTTTCGGATGATATGTATGCTTAGATGTTTAAGTTGTTTCGGATGATATGTATGCTTAAATGGTTTAGTTGTCTTGAATTATATCTATGCTAGAATGGTTAGTTGTTTCGGACGATGATTGCTGAATGAAAGCGGCTTTGTTAATCTTTGTTTATATGTATGATAGTTGTCGGAACATATAAGCTTGCCAAGCATGATTGAACGAATGTTAGACTAGCTGATTTGTTAATGATGTTTGCGTTAGATGATTGTATGATTGCGGAATGTTTAAACCGAATTGAATGTTATATTGAAAGCTGATTGTATAGGCTGTAAATTGTGTATAAAAACTAAAGTTATTGAGAAGGGCTTGCATGGATAGGTTATTAGTATTAATCTAGGACTAGAAATCAGTTCTAGATCGCTTAGATTAATCGCATGAACGGGATTATACGAGTTTATTATAAAGAGATGCTGAAACAGTCTGCTGAATAATAGTTACAGCCAACTTTATCTGGCTGTAACTTGGTCGTTAGTTGTCGAAAAACGGACTTTCTGATGTCTAGAACGTAGAGATTTGAATAAGGAATCTAATGGCGCTGGATTCATAATTTTCTGAAATCGTTTGATATTTTTAAAGGGCTAAACAAGTTCAGTAGGTAAAGCTGTTAAAATTCTGGAATTTTGTTGGTTGTTTATCAAGCTAGATTTTAAAATCAGTAGAGAGTTGAGTCATGATTTTTGTACAGCAACTAGGTATAGAAATTTCCGGGCAACTCCAACTGGAATTTTGTTAATCGGACGATCATTGATTTTTAAATAAATTCTTCCGTGGACTGCAGTCAGAAAGCGGTAAATCTGACTGCAGCTTAGTGAATTAATATTTATGGTTAATTGGTAAAGATTTAGGACTTGGAAAAATTATATAAATTTCTATGGTATAAATGTCACCTACTGCAAAAATATGGGAATTTTTGGAATGTTAGAACTATTTTATAAAAATCCTAGAAAACAGCTGAATAATTGAGTGTTAAGCAGAAAGTTGTTAACTTGTGATTTTATGCATTAAAGTGTTGCATGGATTTGGAATATGTTCATGATAAGTTGTTTGATTACTATGATCACATGAGAAAACTTGCATGCATGTTTGAGTGTTAGGTATGTTGTTTGTGTGTATCACTTTGTGAGTAAATTGCGTGTGGAATTTGTATTGGTGTGATTACACACTGACGTGGAATTAATTGGTTTGTTAGGACGCAACTAGCGGTCCCATCTCTTATAACATCTTTGCTACACTAACCGAGCAAATAAAGGTGAGTTCACGGCCCCTAACTTTATCCGGTTTTTAAACAACAGGGGGAGAAACATGTATACACTCTCAAACTCAAACTCTTTACGTTATACGAATTTAACGTCACACAACTATACGGTAACTAAGTTAATGTTAATGTAATGTTATGGTCACTATGCAGCTTTATCACTTAAGTCCTCGACAATCTCCTCGGATCGTTAGTATTTGGGTTAAATAGCGGGGGAATTATAAGTAGTACTACTGGGTCTGACGAGCCCCATCCGAGCTAGTCGCGCTAGCCGACCGGGTATGGTCAACGGGTGTATGATTGGCCTAACATCGCCATGGTCATGTGATAGGCCTGGCAAAACGGAGGCACAACTGTCAGCTTCGATCGCGAACACTTAGTGACATGACTTTAGGCTAGCTACCTATATACATTAATATTGAACTTAATTACGGAACAACTTAATATTCCGGGTTTGGAATATTGGAACATCAACTTATTATCCCGGGTTGGGGATAATGGAAAAAAAAACAACTTAATATTCCGGTTTGGGAATATTGGAAACAACAACTTATTATTCCGGGTTTGGAATAATGGAACTGATACGTTATCCCGGGTTGGGGATAACGGAGTAACAAACTAAAACCGAACAACAAATTTATGAAAACCTGTGAACTCACTCATCTTTAATGTTGACACTTGTTTCTTTACATGTTTCTCAGGACGCTAGGAGCTCTAGGTGCACGCACATGCATTGAACAAGACATCATTATCGAGTCTTATTTATTAATATTGTTTTGGGATTTTTCGTTTGTTTTGGCGCCCGCATCACTACTTATTTATGCTTCCGCCCAAACTTTAAAAACAGATACTCATGCTAAATATTGGTAATCTAAAATTTACAACAAATGATTTTGGAAAACGTATTATCAAATCATATAGAGTCATTCGACGTACTAGTGTCTTAGATTCTGGTTTGTTCACACGTCTCGCGGTAAAACTCCGCAAGTGGAAATTGAGGGTGTGACAAATTTTAACAAATAACTGAAGATAACTCTTCATTTCGTATAATATACAGTTATACGTATAATATTCGTTTGATCTACAAAGGAACAGTTAGATACGTGAGTGTGCACGCACATCTGGGTAGGACAGTGAGTAGAAGAGATGATCTAGAATCTCTTGCATATGCACTCGTTTTTCTTCATCGTGGTAGACTTCCTTGGCAAGGGTATCAGGTATTGCTTGTTTGTCAAGTTACAGTTTGAGGTTTAATCTATATCTATACTATACAATAAAAGAAAACCAATGGGGGACACATGTTATTCATTGGAGTCATATATTTTTTGTTTTCTCTCTCCTACTTAATTATGGATACTTATACTTATTTTTTAATTAAAATAGTTATTACATTAATGAAATCAATTTAATACTCAATCAATTATTAATTTTCTGTATAAGGTTATATTTTTTACTTAAAAGCTTCACCAAGTTAAAAATTATGTTGGTTAAAATTTTAAAAACGAAGAATAATGATGATACTCGTTTTTATAAGTGATTTCTAAAAATTTTCAATTATATAATGTGGTTGGATGGTAATAACGGTAAAAATACAAATGTTAAATAATAAGAAGAGGGGTATAAAAAATCAAAGTTAATACCCAATTAGAAGATATAATGTTTAGAAAAATTAACCTAACAAAATTTACAACTTTCACGTCAATGTTCATTTTTTAAATACATATCTAAACGAATTTGTATGTTAACAAATTACATTATATTTTATTCTATTAGTATAATACACGGGTTTTTTTAACCGTGCGATGCATGTTTTCTTTAAAACATAATTTTTTTATTACTAATTATATAACATTACATTACATTTATCAACCCGTCTAATAAACATGATTGTAACCTAGTTAAATCTAATAGTAAAATCTGTGTTATTTGTTGATAGGGTGACAATAAATCATTTCTAGTTTAGTTAACTAGTTATATACCCGTCCGGTGGACGGGCATATTAATGGTATAATAAAATTAGTATTTTATTGTTTGTATTATAAAAAACTTTATTTGTTTAAAACGAAAAAATGTGTATAATTTTTAATCGAAAGTGTTTTGTATGCTATGCCTTAAAAAACATAGCAAAGCAAGGTTATTAACAATTTCAATATGCATTAAGTTTTTAAATTAACCACTGAGTACTAAAGCATTAAAAAATAGACAGGAAGGTGAACAGACAATGTTAGTAACAATCATGTAAGCTAAATAACAACCATTTGTTAAAGTATCATGAAACACACATGTACTCTACGAATTAATTTTTTTTGGCTTTCAAAGTGATTTCCTAGGCCTTAGTCTCTCATGGGAGTCAGCTGCAACACGTTCATTAGTCGCTGAGGTGGGAATGCTGGCATCATCAGTATTCACCTTGCGTGTAGAGGTAGCAGAATTTAGTTCATCGTCAGTAGATAAAATAGGCTGCATTTATCACAAAAAAAATTAGAATGAAAAAAAAATCAATAATAGAGTCGTTGCCGAAACTTAACAAAATATACCGATGATATCGTCGTAATAGATGAGACTAATGAAACTCGTGGGCCCCATAACGCTTCCTCTGCCATTTCCCACTCATCAGTTATGATCCTTGCTATATAGCATCGTCAGCTTCAATATCTTCAGTAGTCTCTTCTGTATGATGTGTACTTGTACCAACAATAGATGTAATAGTATCTTCGATTACCAATGTCAAATTTTCACGAATGTATTTTGACACTGTAAAGCGTTGAGAACAGTGAGGTGCCGCATTATATCTATCGACCTTAATCCTAAAAATGACACTTCTAGCACATAAAGCGTCAAGCAAATAATACTGAGCCCAAAAAGGATCATCAACACCCTATACAAAACACATAAATATTAGTATACTAGTATTAATATTAGTATGCAGAAACACGCACATGAGCAAATAAAAATACATGCAAGAAAGCATGCACACACACAATAAATAACACACCAACACACATATATAATATACACACACATACAGGTATACTTAGGTATACATATATGCATATATAATCAAATGTTTGAATTAAATCTTTATAGATAACCTCTGATAAACTCCTAACAACCAACTCTTCTGTAGTTATGTCAAGAAGAGCAACAACAACATCGTCAACAGAACACATGTCATCTCAGCACCATTATCAAGCACACGAACAGCCAATTTGTAACTGTGCAAACATCATTGTCAGAATCTTAGCAATATAAAAAATAAGGAGAGTAACGTATAAAAACTTACCCCTGGTGTGGGTTGGCAACATCTTTTTTACATGCTGGACAATAATAAGCAGCATCAACGAATTGGGTCTTCTTATGACACGTAGAGCATCTAATATACTTCCGGGTGTCCGTAAAATCAATATTAGTTATTGTTGCAGATAGTATACATTGTACCCTACGATTAAAAAAATCAAAAAAACTCCAAGAAATGAAATACAATAACAATTAGTTGAATATATAGTTTCAAAAAGAATACCTCGGGAACCGCCTCTTCACGTAAATAGCGATAAACATCAGAAACACTATCGACATTGAAAGACTTGTTTCATTTGTACGTTTGATTTGAACAAAATAGGCACCGGCAACCTAAAAAGGCATCATGTAAGTTTGGTCAGAGCATAATTAGTTTTTTCACTCATAAATGAGCATTAAGGTAATGAAGACTGTACATATTCTTGAATACATCAGAAATTGGAAGTGGCATGTTAATATATAAATGAGAAGAGATTGTTGACGTCAAGCATGGAGAACCTAGTAGAATAACAAACATACTACATGAAGTATACATACAAGAAAAAAACTATATACACGTATTTTTTTTTGTTAGATAAACATATCTTCATACAATCTAACTTTACAAGAGGTCAAAATGATGACAACTGTATTAGCGGCATGACGCCACATGTCCTCATCACTATACTTAAGTGCGAGTTTGTCCCATAGAGATACGGTGAGATCCTTGCCACTATATATTATTAAAACATAACCATGGAGAAAATGAGAAACCATACATGAGTGGTACATACATAAATAAATGTGTAAAGAACTTACAATTCATCACATAGAACGATTTGTCGTACTTCCCGATTACATGATTGCACTTCTTCCAACCCATTGTTAACATAACCCCACTCGTGGAGAACAGCGATCACATCTGCTTATAAAGTATATTTAGATAGAACTATGTAAAGTGAAGAAAAAACAAAGGTAAATTACCTGTTAGATACGTGTCGTTGTAAGCACGTGATCTAAGGACATTGAATGGAGTTAGCACAAAAATATAACGTCTAAATGAACACGGTTGCACCATGGAAGGACTAATGGATGTATTTCTTGTAAACTCAACATGGCAATCCCATCACAATGGCCGATACCCCTTAGTATAACCTTTAACAACAAATCGATGCAACCGAAATACACAACCCTCATCCAAACGGTTATTAAAAAGATGCATCAGATGATAAGGAATTCTTGCATGAATTGAGCAATCCTGAAAGAAAACAGCTTGCATTATCTAAAAAGAAATTGGTGTGAAGTATTTACATGACAACGAAAATGTTCACTTACATGCTCATCTAAAAGAATGAGATCAAATGAAAAAATGCGATTTGTTTTAGGATTGTACAATTTCCAAGAACGTGAAACCATTACAGTGACTTGCCACCTGTCAGTAACATCAGGGATCAACTCTGAAATATAACGATACCCCATTTGTAGACGATGTGAACCTAAAACATGTGAGAACAACAAATGACTTTGATAAGTTTATAATTATAACAACTAAGTGCATGTAATAAAAGATAAACAATTTTTTTAAACATATAAATTTAGCACACAACAGAATATTTTACAACATTTGGAATAGCGCATTATGCAAAGCATTAAATAATAGGAAAGGAATGTAATTTGGTACCTTTTTGAAACGTGAGTCTTAGGAATTTCGTGTTTTCAATGAAGATCAATATTCAAAAAATTACTCACACCGACTCATTTCTTGACATGAGAGGTAAGTTGTAAAATACTTCTTTATACACGACATTTCTTGTTAGATTGTTAGCGCACTTGCCATCATTGTCAATATAAAAGTGCAGTCCATCACGACATGTAACTCGAGAGGCAACAACATAAAGTTGTCCATGCGTAAATACGGGTTTTACCAAGTAAGCACAAACGTTATTGAATGTTTGCCCTTGACTTTTATTGATAGTCATGGCAAAGCAAAGTTTGAAAGGAAACTGTCTTCTCCTAAGATGAAAGGGCCAACATGTTTCTGTTGGAGTCATATCAATTCTTCCAATAAAAGCTTTTTCTCCAACATGCGTACCCGTAATAATAATTGCCTCAATAACACGATGACTGGTGCACCAACCTTTAACTTTAGTTACGTAGTAAGATGATTGGTGCACCAACCTTTAACTTTAGTACATGATTCGGAATACCGGAAAATTGCAAAGTGTTAAGAAACTCGACTAGATACATAGCCTGAATTTCCTCAAAGTTATTCGTACTTGGACAAATGGCATCAGCACTTAACAACTCGTGAATCTCGCCTGGCAACTTATCAAGAACATGTAGATTGATCTTGTCCACCTCATCGTTAGTAGAAGACAAAATACAACGCTCTTGTAGGTAGTCAATATCATTAAATTTTTGCGATATGTCAGGGAAAGTATTAGATACTACTGCTTCCATCGGATTATTTGAAATGGGGATCAAAAGATCACGAGGGATACGAATCCAAGTGCTCTCATCTTCCCCGTTAACAGTAACTGTACGAAGATGACCGGCCCCCATATCTAAAATCCATTTATTGAATTGTTGTTGTTGTTGTTGTGTTAGAGCATCACTACTAACAGTTGGATGTCGCAAGCGCATATTAATTGTTAGACAAAACACCTTACATGCACCCCATATAATTGACGACTTATTTACAGACGAAGCGACAATCTCACTACATGGAGCATGCGGAATTACCGGAAGAATTTGCCGAAAATACCTCCAAGAACCACACACTTATCGCCAAAAACTCGACGGTCTGCATCATGGGTGTGATGCCAACAAATATCTCTAAAAGTGCGGTCAACAGCTTCAAACGCATACCGATGTTGTAACGGTGCCTCATCCCATATGATAAGTGCAGTATCATTAATAAGCTTGGCTAAATCCGACTCAACATCTATCAAGCAGCAAGAATCCTTATCAATATCTAAAGGAATTTTAAATCGAGAGTGCGCGGTACGACCACCAGGTAGTAAAAGAGAAGCAATCCCAGATGAGGCAACATACAAAACGATCTTGTGATGTGCACGGATGCAGGAAATGAGTGTCTTCCATAAATATGTTTTCCCTGTCCCTCCACTTCCAAAAACAAAGACAACGCCACCTGTCCCACTATTGACAGAATAAACTACATAATCAAATATCTCCTTCTGCTGTGCATTCAATCCATGAAGTAGATCAGAGAAAATTGTTTCTTCTTCTTGAATGTCGTATGTAAGCTCAGCTGCCATCAACCGACTAACAACTCTATTTGTTAAACGCACTTGAGGTAAATTAGGAAAGTCAGCTAGACATTTACCATGACCAACTAAAATTTTGTCAATCTCAATTAAAGTGTCGTTGCAAATTTCCACGTCCGTGAATACTGTTTTATCATTACCTAGTACTGCATGAAGCTTGTAAGGAATATCTTCTGATAAGTAAGGTAAGCAATCCAAAAAAATTGTCGTTGATTGCTAACAATACAAAACAACATAATTGAGACGAACAAATCACGAAGTTGATCCCCATACTGCCACTTGTAAGCTTCAAGTATTGAATCAAGCCACTCAACATCATCTCCTAATAACCCTAACACCTTGCAAGCAGACATATAAGTCGGATGCTCAACACCATCAATGGTACGGATTTCTTTAAAGCTTAATGGTCCACGCACAACATTTAATAACGTACATAGGTAATATTTTTCACCCATAGAAGGTCTCACATAATAAATGCGACCAACACACTTCCCCCTATGTTGTGGCATCCATTTCTTGTCCTTTTCATGCCATGTAAAATGTGTTGGAAACTCCACGTATATGAGTGAAAGACCCCATGGGTACTTCTCATTTGAACACATCCATTCAGTAAACTTTGACATGGTAGTCGTAGGACGTTGTGCAACATCCTCAAGCTGGTCATTATCACGAAAATAGACTCTTTGACATCCTTCTTCATGAAAAGGTAACCATTCAACAGGAATGTCGCGGTACCTCATATCAAACTGAAAGAGCTTCCAACACGCTTCAGAGGAGGAAATACATCGACAATTTAGGTATTCCTCGATCTCATTTTCATTATGTAATAAGGATTCAAATGATGTTCTACTTTGAGCACCTTCCAAAACCGCAATTACACGATCAGGGCCTTTATTTATGTATCCAAAAAGGTATTTGACTAACATACCTTGATTACACTACTCAACGTTAATGTGGCAACCATATTTTACCAACAGGTCATGATTATAAGGGACCACAAACCGATTATGAAGCTTAATATCTTGAGATCCAACTTTAACCACTCTTGAATTGTTAGGCCTTTTATAACATGGCTATCCATCATTTCTGATGAATGTTCGGTCACAATAATTCTTTGGGTACCCCTTATCACATATACCGTTTTGCATACAAGAACTGGAAGGATTAAGCGCACCACATGGTCCGTGCATCATTTGCTTACGAACAACATCAAAGGCCATTGGGTCATCCGATTTCGAGGGAAGCTCAGCTGAAATGTATTTATCAATATGTTATACTGTACTAATCTTATCTTCAGGTTGTAGGAAAAGCAAAATGTGACAATGCGGAAGTCCTCGTTTCAGAAACTCAATTTGGTATATAACTACAAAAAAAAACACACGCAAAAAAAATCTTACATTCAGGAAAGGAATATTGACTAAATTTGACATATATAAAATTCAAATGGTAGTAACGAACCTGCTTTTGCTCGACCGAAAATATTCCTTTTCTTTATGTCCCTAATAAGTTCATCGAGCTTTATTTTAAAAACACGTGAAACAATGTCAGGTCGATCGGATGGTGACATGCCAGGTGTTGTTGCATTAATGTGTCGCGTAATTTCTGGCCACTTTGGATTGCATGTCATGGTGATGAACAGATCTGGAGCCCCGGCCCAACGACAAACTGCCATAGCATCTGGATATTATTGGATCATGTATCTAGGCCCACCAGTGAATGTCACTGGTAGGATAACACGTCGCCCAATTGACTCACAAGTTGATTCACCTAGAGCAACACGATCACATATACCGCTATACAAATCCGAATGGATGGTATTTTGGTTTCTTCTATACCAATTTAAATCATTTTCAAGAACTTGAGCATAAGCATCCACTACATATGTTAGAAACAAACGACCACTTTTGTGCAATGTCTTAGCCTCATACCTCCTAACATGTAAACGACAACCATAAAATTCTCTTGACGAAACAGTTTTTTGCCTACTTGTCTCCATTGTATTGCTTAGAGGAATATTGGGATGGAACCCATCTTCTCCATATGGAAATAGCAAAGGATACTGCAGTGGCATAAAACTTGGGTGCACTTTGGATTTACGCTTTGCAGTGCAGCCTTCACGTTGTTCGACAATAATATGACGTGAGTGTGTAGGATTTTCATCACCTGGGATCAATGCAGCTACTACGCAAGCAGTAGGCAAGCCATATTGTCTTTGTCCTCTGTTTCGTGTGCTAATCAGGTGAGGTCTTAGAGGTTGCATTGATGCATCATTAAACCTTTCCCTCGCGATCCTAAACGCTTGTACTAATGCATTACTCTCATCAAGCACCTTCAAAAGGTCGCTTACTAAGGTACGAAGTACTGCTTGGTCAGAATTTGCCGAAATACAATTTCATAAAGCAAAAAAAATGATTGACAATCTCATTTTCCGTGTCATAAATATACAATTGTATGAATCTAGGACGAGAATCAGGATGTGTAGGTAACAAAGTCCCAATTCTATGGTGGTTGTGTCCATTTAAAAGATAGGTATAAGGCCCACGTCCATCATTTAATTCCGTAGATATTTTCCCACCAGTCTAGGTAAATGAAAAAATTGAATTTAGAAGCTTGATATTTTCTCTAAACACCCTAGACCGTGGCTCTCCGTTGTAATCAAGAAGGCTGCGCAAAGGTTCAGGAGGATGTCGCATGAGTGGTAATTTGACATTTCCTTCTCCAAAACATAACGAAAAACATGGAATTGGTGGAGATAGAGATTTAATAGTTCATTCCTCATACCAAACAATAGCTCCACAATGCACACATATATGGTCTGCATTGCTGCAATCCCAGTACGGTCGAATTTGTCCTATAAAAAAACAAGAGTAAGTAAACAATCTCGATATCATGTTACGTTTCATATATAAAATATGGTGTGCAATGACATGATACGTACGGCGTCTATTCTCATCTTGATGGTCTATGATCGGGAAGTCACATTTTGTTGAGGAGGACGTATTCGTGTAGATGGCTGCAAAACCGTAGAAGTGCTGGA
Source organism: Scalesia atractyloides (assembly GCA_947069175.1). Taxonomy (NCBI): domain Eukaryota; kingdom Viridiplantae; phylum Streptophyta; class Magnoliopsida; order Asterales; family Asteraceae; genus Scalesia; species Scalesia atractyloides. The sequence goes on from CAMTDV010000116.1 coordinate 37,993,222, forward strand.
AGATTGTACAAGTTCATTTGTGGTACTAAAATAATGTACCACATTTCTGTTGGTATTATCATCTACACATGAATCAAATGTAACTTGAGGGGGATTTCAATGCAAAAGGGCTACATGTTCGTTATTATCATGCAAACCCCAATTACTATAAAATGAAGGTCAGAAGTAAAGCCCACCGTATCGACGTTGTTGTGTAGCTGTAACCACAGGCGTCGGATTGGGAGGTCGTCCATGTAATCTAGGACGACCCCTACAACGTCTACTTGTATTGGCTTCTCCACGAGCAAATGAAGTTGTGACATGAGAAGGTGTTGGTGAGACTATATCAGAACAACTAAACATAGGATGATCTCCATCAACACAGTCCATTAAAAATTCTAGTTTGGAGAAATAATCACAAGAAGTAGTTATAATATGACTTGGTTTCTTCTATGTTTCCTATAATTCAGGGTTTTGCATTTGTATAACGGTGTCTTCTATGTTTCCTATAACTTAGGGTTTTCCACATCATAATAATGAATTAAAGATAGTTTAATGATTTTTTTAGAATGGTAAGGAGTATTAATTATACTTGTATTATTAGTATTTTTTTTTGGTGGACAATTACATTTTGTTACACGGCTGGTGCCTTTACAAATGTTTTATGGGGAACATAAGAATATATCAATTTTTCCAAGATTATAAATTCCAAGGTGGACTGGTGTTTGGAAGCCACTTATCAACAAAACCTCACTTAAGAATTTCTAAATCTTGATTGCATAAATCTTTACTAAAAAAACAACATTTACATGAATATGCGTATTACTATATATAAAATATGGACACACATTAAAAATGTTTTTTATACGATACTTATTAATTTAATACCGCCGTAGACATGTGTGTATAAGTATAATAATAGAATATTGTTTGAGATATTTATATAATTATGTTTGGTAATTTATAATTATGTTTGGTAAATATAAAATTGCTTATGCAATTTTGGTAAAAAAACAATTAAGGCAACTTTTCATTCGTTGTAAATTATCAAATATGGTATGTTTAAATAAATAAAAAAAGCAATCTAAATACAAATAGTAAGTTATAATGGAAATTTGTAAAGTAATGGTTGATAATGGAAATGCGTAAAGCAATGGGTATGGAAACGGATCTAAAAAACAAAGGGTTCTCATCTAATTATGTGACAAGAATGTGAAACAACTGAAAGTATAAGGGGTAAAAATGTATAATCAGAAGGGGTGCAATCAGTTTGTGGGATTCTTATGCACTGGAGTGTAAAATTGTTGTGACTGCATATAAAACACCTCATCAGTCACTTAGGGTTTCATCCTCTCTTTCACTTGCACACCTACCTCTCTGGATTCGTTCAAAGATGATACGACCTGAAGGAGATCCGTTCTGGATCTCGTTTAGTTATTGATCCGGTTGTGGATCAGTATTGTTATTGATCTGGTAGATCTCTATATTTGTTGTTCTTTAGTCTCATTGGGCTGGTTGTTGTTGATCCAGTGTTGGATCTTGTAGTTTGATGTTTTTCTTTCTATGATCAACTGATATTTTCTATAATCGGAAGGGTTGCAATCAGTTTGTGGGATTCTTGTGGACTGGAGTATAAAACTGTTGTGACTGCGTATAAAACACCTCATCAGTCACTTAGGGTTTCATTTTCTCATTCACTTGCACGCCTACCTCTCAGTATCTCTCTGGATTCGTTCAAAGGTGTTACGACCTAATGGAGATCCGTTGTGGATCTTGTTTAGTTGTTGAGCTGGGTGTGGATCAGTGTTGTTATTGGTCTGGTAGTTCTTTGTAGACTTGTAGTTCTGTAGTCTCATTGGGCTGTAGTTTGATATTTTATCAGTTGTTCCTGTATTTTTTATATTTGTTGATTTAGGTCTTACATAATTAAGATCTAGGGTTTGGGGAGTGTTTTCTGGTTTGGGAAATCAATAAAAAATTTGTCAGGGTTTTGTCGCTTCTCTGTTGTTCTGCGTTGTTTCTTTAAGTTGTTTGTTGTTCGTCTTGATTCTTCATACCATTTGACTTGAGTTCAGAGCTGGGGAGCGCATTCGAGCAGGTGTTTGTGTTTTGCTTATGAGACGCTGAGGGCTTCACAGGAGGGAGTTTCAATAGCTATTTTGAAGTTGCTGTGAAAGAAAAAGACGAGAAGGAGTCTGAGAATGGAAACCCTAAGTTACCGGTGTCGAAATTGGAGGAAGATGGAGTGGCTGAGACGTCTGGTGAGAAGAGAAGACGGAATGTAAGTTAAACAAAGTTTCTCTTAAATTCAGATTGTTTCTTTTGGTGTATGTTGATTTGGTTACTTGATTTAGTAACTCGATATCATGTATTAGCTACAACGATACCACCTAAAAATGTCAATGCTCCTTTAATGGCTATAGCAAGAAAAGTAGATGCCTTCAAGAGTGGACGTCCCTCAATTTCTTCGATACTGTAATCTATAAATATAAGGTTCTATTTTTATTAGGCATTTAACTTTCATAATTTTTAGTTTTATTTCATATGGTAGAAGCATAAATAACAATTTAATTTTTGTGGTCTTGGCTATAAATGTTCCATCATTTATCTTAGACCCATCTTCTGGAAAGGTTGTTGCATACAATATAGAATGCCCCCTGCAAGCTGTCAAAGTCAGGACCAACAAAATTCGCTGATCATATTTGGCTTGTTTTCAGGTTCAAGTAGGTGGATCACCTCTATATAACGTTGAGAGAAGGTGAGGTAAAGGTGGATTTGGTGAGGTATTTGTAGGTCATCGTGTTACTGGTGGAACTGATCGCATTTCAGGTCCTGGTGCCATTGTCAACGGTGTAATGACATAAGTATGGTATTGTTTGTATTATAAACAAAATATTATTTACTTAAACCAACCAAAATATGTGGAATGTTTCATCAAAAGCTTTTATATATTGATGTATAATATGCCTAAAAACATAGCAAAGCACTTGTAAAGACAATCAAAGACAACAAAAAAAAGTTGAACCATTTAGACCAACTAAGTACGCCTTCTTTGAAAATGTTTTCTTTATAAAGTCTGATTTTTGAAGTCAAGTTGCATATATTCTGTTTGTGGCAGGTAGCTCTTAAGTTTGAGCATAGAAAAAGCAAAGGCTGCAGTTATGGTCCTCCTTACGAGTGGCAAGCTTACAAGTATGTACAATTTCTTTCAAACATATCTACATAATTTATTTTTACACATAAGAAGTGACATTTGGGCTTTTTGGTGAAACAGTACTCTCGGTGGCAGTCACGGAGTGCCTAAGGAAAGCAAGGAGACTACTACGTCATGGTATGATAAAAAGTTTTTATTTTTTTCATTTAGAAAAATAACTGTTTTACATAGTATTAATCATTTTATTTTTGTTTTTCTTACAATTCAGGTCATGGACATGTTGGGGCCTAGTTTGTGGGATGTTTGGAATTCTTCTGCGAAATCGTGAGTTCCTAAACTTATTTTATTATATTTTTTTTTTTGCATTTTGAGTTGTTTCATAGCAACTGTAAACCATGTAATTGATAAACGATGTGTTCACTCATGTGAGTTGACTTCCTGACTTTGTGCGTGTTTGTCAGAATGTCATCATAAATGGTAGCTTGTATAGCTATGGAATCTTTGTCAATTTTGGAAAAGATGCATTCAAGATGATTTGTTAGGTGGTGAAGAGAGTAGGGGCTGTGGTGGATAGTGGTTTTGTTGGTTCGGTTCCGGCTGCTGGGATTAAACGATCGGTTAGAAATAGGTTAGGAAGCAATGTGGATGATGTACATCTCGATAACAAACGATTTGTTTTTCTTGCTCGTGTTCTATATTTTATAGAAACAACAAAGGCTGCAGTTATGGTCCTCCTTACGAGTGGCAAGTTTACAAGTATGTACAATTTCTTTCAAACATATCTACATAGTTTACTTTTACACAGAAGAAGTGACATTTGGGCTTTTTGGTGAAACAGTACTCTCGGTGGCAGTCACGGAGTGCCTAAAGTTCACTATAAAGGAAAGCAAGGAGACTACTATGTCATGGTATGATAAAAAGTTTTTATTTTTTTCATTTAGAAAAATAACTGTTTTACATAGTATTAATTATTTTATTTTTGTTTTTCTTACATTTCAGGTCATGGACATGTTGGGGCCTAGTTTGTGGGATGTTTGGAATTCTTCTGGGCAATCATGAGTTCCTACACTTATTTTATTTATTTATTTTTTTTGCATTTTGAGTTGTTTCATAGCAACTGTAAACCATGTAATTGATAAACGATGTGTTCATTCATGTGAGTTGACTTGCTGAGTTTGTGCGTGTTTGTCAGAATGTCATCAGAAATGGTAGCTTGTATAGCTGTGGAGTCTTTGTCAATTTTGGAGAAGATGCCTTCAAGAGGGTATGTGATTATGTATATTTTGATTCACTGTAACATGTTCAACTTGAAAAGTTTTTATTTTCTCTCTTATTTGTTGCTAGGTTTATGCCTAATATATATTTTTAATTTGTGATTGTCTTGAACAATTAATATTCAAATCAGGTATGTGCATGGAGACGTAAAACCGGAAAACTTTCTGCTGGGTCAACCGTCAACACCTCAAGAACTATTTCTTGTTGACTTAGGGCTAGGTAAGGATCTCATGATCAGAATTTAATTCTTTCTTATATTTTTATTAGTAATTAATAAGTTTGTATATGAAATGCAGCAACAAAGTGGCGAGAGAGTGCCAGTGGTCAACATGTTGATTATGATCAGAGGCCTGACATGTTTAGGTAATATTCAATTTTAACAAATAACTGAAGATAACTCTTCATTTCGTATAATATACAGTTTACGTATAATATTCGTTTGATCTACATAGGAACAGTTAGATGCGCGAGTGTGCACGCACATCTAGGTAGGACATCGAGTAGAAGAGATGATCTAGAATCTCTTGCATATACATTCGTTTTTGTTCATCGTGGTAGACTTCCTTGGCAAGGGTATAAGGTATTGCTTGTTTGTCAAGTTACAATTTGAGGTTTAATCTATATCTATACTATACAATAAAAGAAAACCAATGGGGGACACATGTTATTCATTGGAGTCATATATTTTTTGTTGTCTCTCTCCTACTTAATTATGGATACTTATACTTATTTTTTAATTAAAATAGTTATTATACCATTAATGAAATCAATTTAATACTCAATCAATTATTAATTTTCTGTATAAGGTTATACTTTTTACTTAAAAGCTTCACCAAGTTCAAAATTATGTTGGTTAAAATTTTAAAAACGAAGAATAATGATGATACTCGTTTTTATAAGTGATTTCTAAAAATTTTCAATTATTTAATGTGGTTGGATGGTAATAACGGTAAAAATACAAATGTTAAATAATAAGAAAAGGGGTATCAAAAAATCAAAGTTAATACCCAATTAGAAGATATAATGTTTAGAAAAATTAACCTAACAAAATTTACAACTGTCACGTCAATGTTCATTTAAACGACTTTGTAAGTTAACAAATTACATTATATTTTATTCTATTAGTATAATACACGGGTTTTTTTAACCGTGCGATGCATGTTTTCTTTAAAACATAATTTTTTTATTACTAATTATATAACATTACATTACATTTATCAACCCGTGTAATAAACATGATTGTAACCTAGTTAACTCTACTAGTAAAATCTGTGTTATTCGTTGATAGGGTGACAATAAATCATTTCTAGTTTAGTTAATATGTGGCTTTTATTGTTGACTTGGCACACACTTGGCGTAGATTATATTTTTCTTACTATTTATCTTTTATATCACAATAGTTACCTAACTAAACAAAGTAATAATATATTAATTACTAATTTAAGTTCCATTCACAAATTTGCTATTTATTTTTGAAACCAATGGCCTCTCACCATTCAATTATTATTTTTTCGGTTTTATATATTCACAAATCACAAGTTGTATGTATAATTTCTTTTGCATATAAATGTATTACTTTGCTTTCTTTACCATATTATAAAGAACACAACGATAGAAAGGAGTGGCCTTATTTAGTTGTGTCTGAGAGAGAAGATAAATTGTTTTACCTCTATTAAGGTTTATATACATGTTTACATGCAGCAAAATGCTGCCACAGGCCCCACGTTGAATAATTGCTTATGACAGCTTTAATTTTTTTTGGAGATTTTTTAACTGGTCGGGAGGAAAATTAAAAATTTTTAAATGGCGTATTTACGGAAATTATTATTTGTTATTTCTAATAGCTAAATGCACTTACATTTCCTTTTTATATAAAATGGTAGTCATTAATTATACAACGTATCTCGAAAAGTATAACTTAGATCAAAACGATGATTATTTTTTTGCTCTTACCAATATTTAAAAACAAACATTGTTACTTTTACTTTTAGATCTTTATTTAATGGAAGTAATTTTTTTATATTTAGGTGATAAGCGAATGTGCTGGATAATGCACTTTGGCTACTAATAAGCAAATTGGTTGGATTTGACTCTGTGAAATGAGTGGTCTATCAAGCCAGATATGAACCTTTCATTTGTTATTTATTTACAACTTGATTTGTATTTTGTTTACAGGTCTAAAAGGTTGGATTGAGCCTAAAACAATTTAAAATTGAACCAAAGATTTGTTTTCTCATTAGACTCTTATGGTGTAGTATTAGTTAACGAGTTAGGATTTTTCATAAACATGTTTAATGATTAGGGATTATTTAAGATAACTATTGAGCTTTCAAGAAGTATGATTTTTTTATAATCATATAGAAATAAGTATTAACATACCTAATGGCTGGTTGCTAGAATAATTAATGTTAATGTCTATGAAGGTTAAAACAAAAATAATTAAAAAAGGAATAGTACCTTAAAACTTGAAAGAGAATAGGCGAGAATCCTACAGAGCTTCAAATCCGTGTAATTCTTCCAACATATCTAAAAAAACATTAAAACATGAAAGAGAATAGGCTTAGAATCCTGCAGGTTTTGATAGCCAAAAGGAGTGGCCTTATTTGGGTGTGTTCGAGACAGAAGGTAAATTTTTTAACCTCTATTAAGCTTTATATATACATGTTTACATGCAGCAAAATGCTGTCACGTGCCCCACATTGAATAACTGCTTATGACAGCTTCCATTTTTTGGAGATTTTTTAACTAGTCGGGAGGGAAAACATTGAATAACTGCTTATGAGAGCCTCCATTTTTTTAGAGATTTTTTAACTGGTGGGGAGGGAATTTAAAAGTTTAAAAATGGTGTCTTGGAGAAATTATTATTCACATTAAATAACTACCTGTGACAGCTTCCATTTTTTTTGGAGATTTTTTAATTGCTCGGGATGGAAATTAAAAATTTTAAAATGGCGTCTTTACGGAACTTATTATTTGTTATTTCTAATAGCTAAATGCACTTACATTTCCTTTTTTATATAAAATGGTAGTCGTTAATTATACAACATATCTCGAAAACTATAACTTAGATCAAAACGTTGATTATTTTTAATTAATATATTTCATACAACAGTATTATTACATTTTAAAAATAATTATGTATGTATGACAAAAGTTTTGTTTTAGTTGTAAACCGAAGCATTATTATTATTTTTTATAAATATACTATTTTATAAAACTTACTATTTAAGAAATGATTTTAACCCTTTGATTTATTTACATAAACCGAGTGCATTTTCTTTTATTATAAAAGTATTCCTCACTTGTGTGCCATCTGTATTTAGTTACTTTCAACACATCAAATATTAAATTAACTTTTTTAACATGTGTTTTTGACATGTGTTCTGCCAATCAGACAACATGAATTGCACTAAACCTTTATAAATGTTTATATATCTTGAGGTGTTATTTTTTCTGTAATTAAGTAAGTATCTATTAATATCAATATCGTACAAATATCATTAATAATATATTAGTATTACTATTATACTAAGGCAACTTATATAAAGCAAAGATGTAAAATAAAATTTAAGTCATCTGGATAGATTAAAAACTAACTAAACTTGGTTCAAAGTAAAGCGAAAAAAAAACCATAGCAAATACTTGTCAAAACTAAAGCTTTAAACGGACTCCACTTGAACAACTCGTTCACGGGAACGTATTTCAATTCGTGGAATTTTAGATTTCTTCCAAAAACTCTCCATTGAATCTACAGTATCAACCATCTGATCGTCGGGCTGTTGATCATCTTCGGAAGCTCCATGATCACTGCTGCTGACGTTAATAACCTATTCCCATTTCCAGGTGGCAAGAGACTCCAACCTTTTGTTTAGCTTGTCACACTTTCGTTTCTAAGAAAACAACAATTTAAAAAGTTAATGTGGATAGAAGAAATAAAATATATAACACCAATGTAGTTCAGATTTACCTGCTCACTGATTTCACGGAGAATTTCGGAAGTGGGTGGACTTGACTCTCCATCACATTGCATTATCTCAACACTTTTTAAAGGTTTCTACAAAATCAATGTGCATCATTAGGTACCACTTTTACATGTTTCTACAAAATAAACATAAATTTTAAGTATGTTTAATTACAGGTGATTCAAGGTGTTGCTGCTCTTTGTCTTCTTCGGTTTTGCAATCATACTTTTCAACTCGGTAAGTTCGCTCCGACTTAAAATAGAAAAGATAAAAACATTATGAAGTATAATGGTAGGCAAATGTATAGACCACAAAGAATTTACGTTTAAATATATTTACTTACAGGTAATTCAAGGTGTTTTTGCTCATTTTCTTCTTCGGTTTTGGGATCATATTTGTCAACTAGGTAAGTCGGCTCCACCTTAAAATACAAAAGATGAAATTATTTAAGGTATAATGGGTAGTAGTTAAATGTGCAGAACTAAAAAACACTTTTACAGGTTTCTACAAAATAAACATAAATTTTAAGTATGTTTACTTACAGGTGATTCAAGGTGTTGTTGCTCTTTGTCTTCTTCGGTTTTACGATCATACTTTTCAACTCGGTAAGTTGGATCCAACTTAAAATAGAAAAGATAAAAACATTATGAAGTATAATGGTAGGCAAATGTGTAGAGCAAAAAGAATTTACGTTTAAATATATTTACTTACAGGTAATTCTAGATCTGCTGCATTCATGTTTCTCTGCTCCGTTTGCTTAAACTTTGATAACCTGTTTTGTTCTAGAAAAAGTAATTGTGTTGCTTCTTATATATAGGCTGCGATTGGCAGTTTCAATATACCCCACTTGCCCACTACATGAAAGTTTCTTCGTCTATCAATTGAAAACTGGTGAGAATTTAAATCAAGACGTGGTAAAAGTATCTAATATTTCGCTAACTGCATATTATTTTTTTTAAACTTTTATAATTTGATCACATGGTCAACAATGCAGGTACAAAAGTGGAGATTCAAGTGTTAATATGTAAATGCCAGTTAACCAAATGAAATTATATAACATAGGTAAACTATCTAATTATACATTTATATTTTACAATGACTCTTTACAGTTAATTAATAATTCACACTGTTCTATTTACAAGTTTGAATTGATACAACCAAGTATGTATTTAATATAAACAGAGTATTTGTTTACTGTGGGAGGTTACCAACGTATAATGTGGGTAGGAGGAGAACGTGGTTGAGATTAAAAATTGAAGACTTTTAATGGATAGGATCAGCCCAAAAATCAGTTGAGATTAGTGAGAATTTAAATCAACAGCTGCAGACGTGGTAAAATACCTAATATTTCGTTAACTGCATATTATTTTTTTTAATTTTATAATTTGATCATATGGTAAACAATGCAGGTACAAAAGTGGAGATTCAATTGTTAATATCTAAATGCATGTTAATCAAATGAAATTATATATCATAGGTAAACTATCTAATTATATATTTATATTTTATAATGACTCTTTACAGTTACATAAATGATGCACACTGTTCTATTTACAGGTTTGAATTGATACAACCAAGTATCTAATTTAATATAAACAGAGTATTCGTTTACTGTGGGAGGTTACCAGCGAATAATGTGGATAGGAGGAGAACGTGGTTGAAATAAAAAATTGAAGACTTATAATGGATAGGATCATCCCAAAAATCAGTTTGGTGAGAATTTAAAACCAATAGCTGAAGACGTGGTAAAATATCTAATATTTCGCTAACCGCATATTATTATTTTTTTAAAATTTTATAATTTGATCACATCATAAACAATGCAGGTACAAAAGTGAAGATTCAATTGTTAATATCTAAATGCAAGTTAACCAAATGAAATTATATATCATAGGTAAACTGTCTATATACGTTTATATTTTATAGTGACTCTTTGTAGTTAATTAAATAATGCACACTCTTCTATTTAGAGGTTTGAATTGATACAACCAAATATATAATTTGATATTAACAAATATTTTTATTTTCTATTTGGTATATAGGTTTGTTTTTTCACTTATTTTTACATACAACTGTACATACTATTATATTTAATTTTTTTTATTAAATCTATGTTTTACAAAAGTCTTTTTTTAGCTTAGTAACAATGGTTAATTTTTCTAGTGTGATTTTTTATGCATGTTGCATTTAATGAAGTTGTATTTTTGTTTTAAGTGTTGTTTTTGTAAGTTAGAACGTGGATGGAAGTTTCTTTTGTAATTGTTGCTTTTACAATCAAATTATGCTCAGTAATGTTCCCATTAAAATCGGGTTAGCAGGTCAAAGGAAATCTAGGAGGATAACTATCAAATAACTGCTACTTCTAGAAAGAATTTTATATTTTAAATGGCTGAGATTTCATCTCAGGTTGATCCAATGGCTTAGATTTCTTTTTGTTACTTTAATAGGAACATAAGAATATATAATTAGAATACTTTCCTAAATCGTTCTAACAACATAACCACCTAAAATACATTAACCCTAATCATCATTCTCTTCTCTCCCCACGGAAATCGATCAACAGATCAGATTCACAAAGCATCCAAATCAAAGGTATAAAAATCGTACCCTTCGTTTTTTTTAGTTTAATCTTTGTTGTTTAATTTTGATTCGAAACCAGTGGTTTCCTACCTCTCTACACTTGTACTCTTTCAAAGCTCTAATAATCTTGTGGAAGATGAATCAGATTTGTGTAAGAAAATCTCAATTATCTTTCAAATATACTATACTCTGAAACTTGAAACTTGAAATATGTTTTTTTATATATTTTTGGGATCACCTACATTTACTGTTTCATTTTATCAAAGCTCTAACACCAGAAGCAACATGTGCAAGGGTATTGTATTTTTTTTTTGTTTATTAGCAATTGTGTGAAATGTGATTTCTCCACTAATTTAATCTATTTATAGTTCTGATCATGCAACTCTCGAAATTAGGAACTTTAGAAAAAAAAAACTTTACTAGACACTTAAATATTATTTTAATATTTAAATAAGTTCATTAAAAAGATAGGATTAGTATTATGTCAAAATACTTTAAATTTCGTTAAGGAAATCACATTTTAAAATTGGTTAGAATCCTAAATCATTGTTTCCTTATTGGATAATAATTCGAAATTGTAGATAATCACAGTAATTATGCTTATTATTATAATTATTTACCATATTTAGTAGTTAGAATTCAACCTATTTATTTTGATTCCTTTGTCGATATTTAAGTTATAAATTTTAATCTTAATCTTTAATAATAATAATAATATTAATCTTATTTTTTATAAACGTTATTTTCACCAAGGAAGTTAAATTTTATAAATGATTAGTTTCCTAAATAATGGTTTCCTTATTTAATGATAATTGAAAATTATTTAAGTTATAATTATAAATTTTCTTCTTAATCTTTACTTTTAATAATCTAAATCTTATTTTTTATAAAATACCTAAATCATTAAGGAAATTAAATTTTAGAAATGATTAGTTTCCTAAATCATGGTTTTCTTAATCAATAATAATTTGAAAATTCTATATAAAATACCAATAATAAGATATTGGTTTCCTTATTTATGATATTTAACTTATAAATCTTAATTTTTCATAAAACACCTTAATCATCGTTTCCTGGATTGTGATTTATTATGAACAAGCTTTGAACCTCGTGTATTACACGGGGTACTTAATGTAATTTTATATAATAAATAAAAAAATTATATTTTTAAAAAAACTTGTGTATTTCATATGTTGAATAAAATACAATGTCATATGTTAGCACATATGGTCGTCAAGATTTATCTTTTAAAACTAAACTTTGATATACTATTTACTTATTGTAACATTTAGTTTGTTTTTCATTCATTATTAGGTAAAATACACATGTATTATATGAGGTTGAATCCCCCTTTTATGGTACACTGGTTGCAAATTTATATTAAAGAGAGTTTATGGTACAAAAAGGTGGAGATCGATCCTCACGTTTTTATATATTTCATTATTTTTATGAATTATACCGTAAAATCGAGAACTAAATTTCTTTTAATTGAGTATAGAATTGTTATATTTAAAACTGGTGTTTTATTTCCTAAATATTAATGCAATGTGCGATAAAAGATGAGTTTAAACCAATTATAAGAGTGTGTCTAACATTACAAAGTATATATATCTACTCATAGTACTGAGGATATAACTTTATGATTATATAAAAAAAACAAATGTTTATCCTTATCTAAATATTATTTACAACTATTTATAAATATTTATTCTTATCTAATTTTTTTTACAATTAGGAAAATAAGATGAAAAACATCAGAAAGTGGCACGTGTCTCAAAAAAAATTCAATTATTAAAATAGAAATATTCGAAATACAAAATATGAAATTTTTTATAATTCAAAAATTTCAAAAAATTGAGATCATTAATCAATCTAAACAATCACAGTAAGTAACTAACATCCATTATCAAAAAATTGCTGATATTTACATAATGAAGTTTTAATCCTATTAATTTGTTTTATGCAACTCTCTTATCGTTTTCACTATTATCCAGCTAATTTCGTTTTTATGTTCCTTCATAGAACCATGAAAGGCTAAAATCTAATCTTTTTGAATGATATTGATAGCAAAAGAGGAGAGTTTACAATAAAGATAATAGTGGTTAGGCTTTGGAGGAGACTATAGCCTAAAAAGGTTGGTGAGACATGGGCTATTGAGATGGCGCTAATGGATGAAAAGGTACGTCTTCAACTGCTTTAAGTACTTCATATGTTTTTTTTAACATTATTTGTTCTTATAATGTCAGGAAACTAAAATGCATGCCACCGTGTAGAGTTTAAAAACACAAAAATATTTTCACATGAAAATGAATGCTATATAATTTTTAAGCAACGTTATGATCAAAATAATCAAAAGTTCAAACATTTTGATACCAGATATGTACCGAAAAGTTCTAGCATTTCTTACGTTTCTTACATGGTCAACTATATGTCGCATTATTAAGATTAAAAAACAGAGTTAGTGTCAAGTTACTTATACAAGACGAAGACGGAAATATTACATATAAGACAACTAATATGGTCTACAAGGAATTTTTTACTGAAATTTTAACGATTTGTTATTTGTTTCTTCAATTTATTTGTTTTTAAAGGATTTTAAATATCAAGAAACTAATACTATTTTCATTTGTCAAACTGAGCATTTACGCGGTGAATAACCTAGTTGTTTATTGATTACAAGGAAGGGTATCTTTTTAATAATAGAAGTGTAGAGAAAACAAGTTTATTTAATATCGGTTAAATATTATACTTTTACAGGTTTTATAAATAAATGCTTACTTATTTTTATGACAGTACTTCTGTTTAGTTTTACATACTTAAATGGTCCAAAAAAAGAAAAGGTATCTTTTTATAAACCAATATAGTTATTATATTCCCCAAAAAAACAAAACAACAATTATCTAACAAAAAGTGCGGTTTGTGTGGTTAACTCGCGTGGAACGGTTCCGAATAATAACAGTGCACACGAAAACTAGCTGAACAACTCTATCCATCTGAAAATCCTTTTCCTCCTTTTTATTACATTTGAAAAGCATACTAATTCCCCACTACTCATCTGTGTAGTTTACTTTATTCAACGTGAAAAAGTTGTTTACTGGACATATGTTGAACTTACAATTAAAAAAAACATAATTGGAACTTCATTGGAAAGTAGGCAGCTTTATGGTGCGGCGTTTAACTTCGTGAAAGAAGTTTATATATATATATATATATATATATATATATATAATATAACACCAGTCAACACTATTCAACACTTTAATCATAATCAAAATAAAAATAACACCCTAATATAACAAAATAAAAAGGGACACATGTCACCTCTATAATCTTTCTTATCCTTCTCACACTTTTAAATTTTCTCACATGAACCTATATATATATATATATATATATATATATTATATATATAAGGTTTTCGAGTGAACGCTAGTGTTTTTGCGAACTGAGCGAAATAATCCTGACCATTGATTTACACACATGTAACGTCAGGATTTCATCATCAAATCGTAAAATACACAAGTATATTTCATCATCAAATCCTAGTCATTGATTTACACACATGCAAGGCTAGGATTAGTTCGCTCAGTTCGCAAATACACTTGTGTTCACCCTTGAACCTAATCATATATATATATATATATATGTAAGTTTTTGTTTCCTGTATAAAAGATGAATTTGTGAGAATGATAAGAAAGAACATGACAATGACACATGTCATTATTTAATTTATTAGGATAAGAACAATTAAGTAATTTAACAAAATACCTAATTAAAGATAAAATTATAAAACCCACATTTAATGCATATGCAACTTTCCGCCGTCTTTTTTAAACGTCAATAACTTTTTATACGTAACTACTTTTTTAAAAATTACACCATAATAACGAGGGGTTTTTATCTTTAATATGAGTACCATATTGCTGTACTTATTTACAAAAAAAAATTACGTTTCGATCGTATGTTTGAGTCCATGGTGTTTTCTCTATATTATTTTAATTGTAGTGATTCAAGGCATTGTGTTTTACAGTAAAACACCATAACGTGTATAAAACACCATAACATTGCAAGTACCATTTACGTTCAATCTTTCAATCCCATTTTCTTTGGTGTTTTATTTTAGGATTTCAAAACAGATTATGATGTCTTGTAAAAGGAAAAAATAGCTCGTTGAATTTAATGATATTTTTTTATTGCTAATGGAATGGTTCTTTGTATACTTGTATAATGTCTTATTTTCTATGGTGTTTTATTTTAGTTTCATAGTGTTTCTGTGTAAGAAAATAGTAGTTTGCTGAATTCAATAGAATTTGTTATGTTATGATGTCTTATATACGTTCATGGTGTTAGACTGAAAAAACAACACCTTGAATCACTATATAACTAAAACAAAATAGAAAAAACACCATAGACTAAAACATCCGATCAAAACGTAATTTTTTTCTCTATATAAGTAAAGCAATATGATACTTATATTAAAGATAAAAAACAATCGTTATTATGGTGTGATTTTTTAAAAAGTTACGTATAAAAAGTTATTAACGTTTAAAAAAGACCGGGGGAAGTTGCATATGCATTGCATGTGGGTTTTTGAATTTAAAAGTGTTAAATTTACTTTTATACCCTTGATCTAGAAAATTAATTATTTTAAGGGTAAACATTATTTACAATTTTGCCATTATAATCTCAACCATTGGATTATAGATCAAAGGGTGTAGGTTCTTTCTTACACTTCTTACAAAACACACACTTTTTACAATAGCTCTACCCTAGATATATATATATATATATATATATATATATATATATGAACTAGTCATTTACCCGTGCGATACGGCAGGAGTGGCAATTTACAATAGGATACTCGTTTACCGTTAGTTTATTAGTCGTCTCGTGGTATATTGTGTAGTACTTAAGTTAGTTTTCTTATTCATGATATGTTGACACTTGTTTTTCTGTTAGTTTATTAATTCTTTGGTGACATACTTTTCCTATTTTATATGAACTAGTCATTTACCCGTGCGATACGGCAGGAGTGGCAATTTACAATAGGATACTCGTTTACCGTTAGTTTATTAGTCGTCTCGTGGTATATTGTGTAGTACTTAAGTTAGTTTTCTTATTCATGATATGTTGACACTTGTTTTTCTGTTAGTTTATTAATTCTTTGGTGACATACTTTTCCTATTTTGTTTGGTTGTAGCTTCGGCGTGATCGATATATAAGAAGAGTACAAAACAAGAAAGTAGATATTATTAAAAACAAGAAGAGTACAATAAAACAAGTAGCTGGATAAAACACCAAAAACAAAATACGAGGAGTCTCTTGTATCTCTTCCTGTTTTACCAATACATCTATTCGCTCATGAATTTCTTGTATCCATTCCCTGAGTATAACATCAGTGGTTAGTGAGTCTGTGGTTGAATCAGTGATTTTGCTATACAACTACTGTTGGTGTGTTAGCAGTGGTTTGTCATCAGTGGTAGTTTGCAGGAATAACATCAGATGTTACGCAAACACTAATGATGTTAGACAAACGTTGATGATGTTGCTAACCTCTGATGGAGTAATAACATCGGATATTAGGCAAACACTGTTGGTGGTAGCGAACCACTACTGAGTATAACATCAGTGGTTTTGCTATACAACTATTGTTGGTGTGTTAGCAGTGGTTTGTCATTAGTGGTTTCTGAGTAGTGGATAGGATTACAAGTTACATATTTAACAGAAAAAGCTAAACAAACAGTAACTTAATGACGGGACGTCCATCTTTATTACTAAACAAACAGTAACTTATAGAAAATTCCCACCTAAAGTACACACCAAAAACATCTTATATAAACAACCTTAGGCCCTTCCATTGATTACATCAAAAGCAAACGCCATAGTTTACTAAATACCATATGGCAAACCTCGTTTCTTATAACATCATCCCTAAAGTTTCACTAAATGAGGTGGACAACATTCTTAGGTCATTATTAAATGAGCATAACAATGTTGTCCATCTCGATCAGCAAAATTTAATTGTGATAAACCTCACCTTTTTCAAATTAAAACGATTGAAAGTTCAAAATAACAGATGGCAAACCTATAAGTTGTGTGTCCTAAAAGATTTTGCTGAATAAGATGGACAAATCCTCAAGACAAAGAGTCTAATGACAGTGATATGTCATTTTGTCTTCTTTGTACTTGAGGAAGGCTTGGATGAGAAGGAGAGACATATACCAGTGTAAAAGCTATTTTAGATTCCATTTGAAATGATGGAGAGTGGGATGAGCATGATGATGATAGCCAAATATCATCAAAGCGAAAAACCCACTCACAATCACACCTAAAAGAATAGCGTCCACAAAAACGTCATCGATCTATTTCTCCACGATTCACAAAACCACTTCATAAAATCAACATCAAAAGATGGCACCAAAAACTAAAACGCCATATTTTTTGTTGATTGATCAGCTTCGCCTAGAGCAGGGTGTTTCAGCTGTGTAGAGAAATCGGCACCTATCTAAGGAATTCAAAGGTTCACGGGATAAAAACTTCAAAAATAAGAGACCGATTGCAGTGAAGATTTGGATGAGAAATTGGATTAGCATTTTTCTATTTCTTTTTTCTGTATCTTTTTTGGTGTTATTTATGTGGTTTGTTATCTAATTTTCAGCTAATAAAATACATTATTTCTCTAGTTCCTTACAAAATGCCAAAATGCGACAAACGCCAAATACCAAAACTATAATAAAATTCCTTTAATCACGTATTATTATTAACTCCAAATAATTACTGAAATATATAAAACAAGGTGCAGAAGAGTTCAAAGATAAAGCAGAAGAGTTTATCACACAGCTGCTCAAACAGGATCCGAAGACTTGTGATATTCTAGTTGATCTTCAAACTAAAAGAAAAAATGAAATTGCTTGGAAGAAGGCGAGAGTCATAAATATTATAGGAAGTGTTAATTATAGCGTGTAATTTTTAATATTTTTCAAACTCAAAATTCTGTAAAACTATTTAATATCGAACGAAGAAAATTCGGACTTTACCCTTAAATTCCTGATATAACTTATTAGTGGTCAATTAGCAAACAAAGTATAACATACGCAAATAATGTATTGATTTCAAACATTCCATCTATCAAATGTTAAAATTTAAACAAACTAAAACGAAAACATCATACCAATAGACCAAAATGAAGAATCCGTCTTTATAGGCGAAGGCAAATCATCTGTGCACGGGTAATCTCAGTTGAGTAATGGATGACAGTTGTTTGGTAACCTCTGCTAGAGACCGGAAGTGGTTCTGAACAGAGGAATGATCAATGGATTGGGAAAACAGTGGTTTCACCAACAATGAAAGTAGGAACAGAGGATACACTTTCAGCAACTGATACATTTTCATGGAGTAATAACATCAGATGTTAGGAAAACACTATTGGTGGTAAACAACCACTACTGGACAATCACTGTTGAGTATAACATCAATGGTTAGTGAGTCTGTGGTTGAATCAGTGGTTTTGCTATACAACTACTGTTGGTGTGTTAGCAGTGGTTTGTCATCAATGGTTTCTGATCAGTGGATATGATTATAAGTTGCAGATTTAACAGATAAAGCTGAACAAACAGTAACTTAATGATGGGATGTGCCATCTTTATTATTCAACATACAGTAACTTATAGAAAATTCCCGCCCAAACTACGCGTCAAAAACATCTTAGATAAACAACCTCAGGCCCTTCCATTGATTACACCAAAAGCAAACGCCATAGTTTATTAAATACCATATGGCAAACCTCGTTTCTTATAACATCAGTTTTGTTCTCCCTAAAGTTTCACTGAATGAGGTGGACAACATTCTTATGTCATTAGTAAGTGAGCATAACAATGTTGTCCATCTCTCAACAAAATTTTATTGAGATAAACCTCACCTTGTTCAAATTAAAACGCCAGAAAGTTCAAATAACAGATGGCAAACCTGTTAGTTGTGTGTTCTAAAAGATTTTGCTGATGAGATGGACAAATCCTCAAGACAAAGAGCCTGATGACAGTGATATGTCATTTTGTCTGCTTTGTTCTTGTGGAAGGCTTAGATGAGAAGGAGAGACCTATGCCAGTGTAAACGTTATTTTGGACTCCATTTGAAATGATGGGGGTGGGATACGCATGATGATGATGGCCAAGTATCATCAAAGCGAAAAACCCACTCGCAATCACACCAAAAACAATAGCGTCCACAAAAAATGGCATCAGTGTTACCACCATCCACATAAGCACTTCACCAATCAACATGAAAAGATGGTACCAAAAGCTAAAACGCCATATTTTTAGTTGACTGAAGCTTGGTCATCTTCGCCTAGAGCAAGGCGTTTCAGCTGTGTAGGGAAATCGGCACCTATTTAAGGAATTCAAAGGTTCACGGGACGAAAACTTCAAGAATAAGAGACTGATGGCAGTTAAGATTTGGATGAGAATTGGATTAGCATTTTTTATTTGTTTTTCTAATATGTATCTTTTTTGGTGTCATTTTCTGTGGTTTGTTATCTAATTTTCAGCTAATAAAATACATTATTTCTTTAATTCCTTATAAAATGCCAAAATGCCAAACACCAAAACTAAATAAAATTCCTTTAATCACATATTATTATTAACTCCAAATAATTACCGAAATGTATAAAATAAGGTGCAAGAGAATAGAACAAAAGGGTGCCTTACAAAAGTTTAATTTTGCCATCTTTATGTATAAAGATGGATTAAAATACAAAACGCCAAATTTAAAAAGATGGGACGTGTTACAACCTTAATAGATAAAGGTGAACACACAGTAACTGCAAACAGTAACTGACACGACGGAAAATTCGTTACTAAGATTTATTATAGGTCTGCATCCTACATCACACGATAAGAGATACAAAACGTATACATCAAAAAATTACTATTGTTTTTTAGCATCTTAGCCTGGTTTCTCTCACAACATTCTAAACGTGACGTCTCAATCTTTATGTAAACATCTACCACAAACTATTGTAGCAGTCTACCACTAAACAGAAACACGTTTTCGGTAGATTGAATGTGGAACTTGTAACAGTAGTACTCTCGCATAGCCACGGTTGTTCTACCACTTCGTGTGTTAGCCTCTGAACGATGAAGATATTTTAAAAACAAACAGTTAATAAAATAAAACGCATTAGGGTATTTTTATGATCGTCACTTAAAAGAATAATAAGTTGTTGGTACCTTCCATTTCTCCTTCGATGTTGTCATTGCTGTGAACCTCATCGATCAATATCTTTGATGAGTTTGATAACCTCTAATAGAGTAATAACATTAGATGCTAGACAAACACTGATGATGTTGATAACCTTTGAAGGAGTAATAACGTCAGATGTTAGGCAAACACTGTTGGTGGTAGACAACCACTGCTAAGTATAACATCCGTGGTTATTGAGTCTGTGGTTGAATCAGTGATTTTGCTATACAACTACTCCTGGTATGTTAGCAGTGGTTTGCATCAGTAGTTTCTGATCAGTGGTAGTATGCGATCAATTATTTATATTTCACGGTGTTTTTATAACATTTTATATACCTCCGATGTCGTTGGTCGGTTGTACCCCCTTTGGCCAAGTTCAACCGAAGTATTCAAAGTGACTCTATAGTTGTCCAGAGGTCCTAGTTCCGCAAGTCTTCGAAATTTATCGATATATGGGTTTGTAGAAAGAACGCGAGTCATAATCTGAGTAATACATCGATCAAGATTTGGCCATTGGAGTCTGAGATCTAACTCAGCATCAGGATCATAAAAATACAACTGCAGGTACCTGGGGGTTCCATCCCTCGGAACTAATTGGTCGATTTTGTGATATATTCCTCTATGTGCACGAAAAGTATATACACTGTCTCTCATATTGCTCAATGTATCATCCAACATCAATCCTATTGAGGCAAAAGAAAAAATGGGTGTTATAAGCACGAATGTGTTACATGAAAATATTTCCAATTTCATCTTGCGATGTGAAAAGCCGGTGCAGTTCCTCTAGAATTTCTGAATTTGCTAACACTTTTTTCCCACCCATACAACAAAAGGTATCAAACTCAAATTGAAAATGTTTTCCTCCACAATCAGGACATGCACCCTGTTCTTTTAAAACACGATGCTCTCTAGGTACATGATCGTAAACAAAGTTATATGGATCATCTTCTACGTTCCCAGCTTGGAAGGAAGGTTGATCAACAACTTCACAAAATTGAGGTAAAAGTGTACGCGGTTGAATTTGAACACTTAAAAAATCATTGTCTTAAGTAATGAAGGTTGTTAAAGATGTCAAGTTCGACAAAGAAATCATTATTAAATAAATAGAAACCTCGTGATGTTCTAGGCACGACTTTCAATTACAGAGAGGAATGTGCGTGATGCATTCTCATTTATCATTTGGGTAAATTGAGTAATGTTAGTATCGAAACTTCTTAAGGGTGTCCTTTCTGTTGATCTAAGACTCATTAAAGATATTGATGAAGAACTTCGGGAGACCTCAGCACTCCCAAATTTCGAGACTTTGTTATTTTCTTTGCGTGTAGCATAGTATCTTTTGTTATACTCTTTTCGTTTTTCGACTCTAGTAGATGCACTCGAGCTAGAAGCATGATTAAGATGCTTTGGTTGTCCATTATTCATTGTAAATTGATAAAGTGTCAAATACCTTGCAAATTATTAAATAAAAGATAGTCATAATATTTAAGAGAGAATAGGGAGTAAGGGGGACCTTCGCTTCATTATAAATTGGACCCGAACCTTCTTTCTTCTCCTGTGGAGCCCTGATAAAGAAACCGGCGGCAGGTTAGTACAGTTATTCGGCTTGCGAATTTTTCCCTGCGATGAAATTCGGGGAAAACATGGAACCGGTCACTATACGGGGGGGCGAGACATGACTGCGACTTAAGATTCAAGTACCGTTGAAAAGACTAAAGGAACGGGGGAATGAATACCTGTAATAAAGCACAGGCTAATACGAGCCGACCAGAAGAAGCAAGGCTTTAGATTACCAGATCCTGGACACAATCTTCCTAGAGATGGAGAGCCCCTGCCTTTTCTAGCTTCTCCTTCTTGCTTGCTTACCTAGCTCTTGTCTTAGTGATGATGAAATAAAGTCAAACTACTGATGAGCCAGCATCTGAAAGAATCCTTGCCAAACCTCTGATGAGTTTGCTAACCTCTGATAGAGTAATAACATCAGATGTTAGACAAACACTGATGAAGTTGGTAACCTCTGATGGAGTAATAACATCAGATGTTAGGCAAACACTGTTGGTGGTAGCCAACCACTGCTGGACAACCACTGCTGAGTATAACATCAGTGGTTTTGCTATGCAACTACTGTTGGTGTGTTAGCAGTGGTTTGTCATCAGTGGCTTTGCTATAAAACATGATTAAAATAAAACAACAACAGATTTAAATTTAAACTAATACATAATTAAAACTAAAACAACTACATGATTAATATTCAAACTAATTCAACATAAAAGAGTACATGGAAATAAAATTAGGTAACCCATAGTAAAACATTCGATAAACAACAAAATATATTATTATCAGCATCATTGTGGTGGAGGCAGCCGTCATCAAAATTAATCTAAGGTACCCAAACCATTTCTTCATCCAACGGTGGTTCGTATTCCGCCCCTTCCGTACCCTTCAGCCCAAGTCGTTAGTTCTTGTGTTTGACTGGGGTTTTCGACATGAGGGTAGTTTGAAGGTGGAGGATGTTGTGGCGGTATGATACGTGCTCGAAAATCGATGATGAATCGTATTTAAGTTTATGTTTTTACATGAATTTTGGTTTCGAATGGCCTACTTTTGATTACAATTGTGTTTTGCAGGTATAACGGAGTTTAAGGAGCTACTCAGGAGCTTTACGAAGCATCGGGGAGCGAACGGGATCAACTGGGAATTGGAAATGAAGAAAACGGAAACCAAGAGTTGGTTATTCCCGTCGGCCAGAAACTCGCGTAGACAGCATATTAAGGCGTCGACAGAAAACAAAAAATCTAGAGGGCATCACCGACGCCCTACAGAAAGTGCTATCGCTGAATTTCGTTTGTTGAGTGTTGTTTTGAACGAGTTATAACCCACATTATGGGTTTTTCAAAGGGAGTTGCGGTTTTTGTGAGTTTGAAACCCATTCTTGGAGCCAAGAACGCATCCATCTTCATCATTCTTCCACACCAATCATCCAATCCATCATCTTCGATCCTAATCCTAGTTCTCTACCATCATCATCCATCCTTCAATCCATTCACCATCATCATCAACCTTAAACCCTAACCATCATTCATCACTATCGCCAAGCTTCAAGAGGTCAAAGTTCGAGCTCTCATCAATCATTGATCGTGTCCCGTTCACCATGAGCGGCTAATTCTTGAGGGTTTCACCCGGGTGTAAACTTTTGTAAGGATTTCTAGGGTTTGCTACTTGTTTAGTATTTGGTTTGTGACTAATTGAATTGCATTTGAAACATTGGATAATTGTCTTTCGTTTGTATTGAATTTACGAACTGTTGAGTGAGTTATGAAATTCGACTTCTGAAATGAATATGCGTATTTATGCCTTGTCGTTTGATAGGATTTATTTGTCCAAGGTAACGAAGTGCATTGCGGTCCGTTGTCTATGATGTCGATAGCAATTGTCACCTAAGCCTTGTGATTCTAAAACCGTTAATGAACTAATTCGATTAAACCAAGTTAAAACGTGTAGCAACCCTAGGTCCTACAATTGTTGAACCGGGGTGTGAACCTTGTTCTAAATTATTGTTTACAACCATTCTATCAAGTTTTCATGAAAATCTCATTTGTTTAAGTTTTTATAGTCAAATAATTGCAATCAAACTTGTCGGTTAAATCCCACATCTCTTTCAATCAAATAATCATTTCAATTAAACAACATAGCAAGCTTCATAAATTTTGACAACCGTTAAAAATCAATCGCATTCATTGCAAACTACAAACTCTTCGTGGTTCGACCCCTTACTACCACTAACGCATTTTTAAGAGTAATTTGGGATTATAAATATTATCTTTGACCGGGGCGCGACAATCCGATAACGGTACAAGGGTGTTTGCCCCCGGACGGTGATGCCCCTCCCCAATTCGTAGTCCACCAAATTGTAGTTGAGCAAAGGTATAGTCATACACCCAATTCAACTCTTCATCCGTCAAAAACCATGGATCATCATGTTCAGGGTTTGTCATCGGCGGAGGGTTTGTCACCGGCGGAATTGGATAAGGCGGAGAGTTTGTCACCGACGGAGGGTTTGTAACCGGCGGGATTGGATAAGGCGGAATTGGATAACCACCACCCATAGCTCTCAGTTGATATGTGTTCGGAGTGGATTGTGAACTGAAAAATCAATTTTAAAGCAATATAAAAATATCTTGGTTATATATAAAGAAAAATTTAAAGATTTATAAATTAACTTTACATATTTAAATTTATATATAAGTATTATTTCTAGTTACACCTGTATATAAAGATATTAATTACAAAACAAACTAACAAATAAATATTGTTATAGCTATGTTTATAGCAGTTAGAAGTTACAAAACAAAACAAAACAATAATAGCGAGAAAGGTTACAACAATGCAAGACCCAGAAGTAGAAAATCTTACAACAATGCACTCTGGACTGTAATGTTGTAACATTCTAATAATAATAATAAATAATAATAATAATAATAATAATAATAATAATAATAATAATAATAATAATAATAATAATAATAATAATAATAATAATAATAATATAATAATAATAATAATATAAATCAATTCAGTATATAAAGCTTATATTATTATTAAACGGGTACATTACGAGTAAGTTGACAGTTATAAACATGAGGTATATAGACGAACGTTTACTTTTATAGGAGCCGTTTAATAATTAATAATAAAATATATTATTATAATTGACCTTACTCCGTTTTTAATGAAACTTAGGTCAAAATGTAGATAAAAATATGCTTGTTCTAATGACATATTCATCGTTTATGAAACGTTATATTTTAGAAGTTACAAACGATAAATGAACGAAGCAGCTGAATTATATATATATATATATATATATATAATTTTTAACACATATATGAGATTTGTATGCATACGTGTGTAGCTTTCAGAAAGATAAGAAAGAATAAAGTGACATAGCAAACTTGATACTTCAAATATAAATAGAGGCAGTGGTAGGCATCCCAAACTGCTCACACTGTTTCTCTTGCTCTCTCTACTCTGTTGCTTTTATACCCGATACCCTAAACTCTGCTCCGTTATAAGTGTTTTAACCCTGATCACTGGTACGACACGTTATCCGATGGATCTAAAACCCATCAACGGATGTCAAAGTGCTGTCTGTATAAGGCTATACTTTGTAAACTATGTTGGGGTTTTGTCTCGTGATGTGTCGTTGAGGTTTAAGTTGGGGTGTTATACTAACACGGGTTGAATTGTATTTTTATTCGGAACTTAGGATTAGCACCAGGAAGCTTTAAGCTAAAACTCTAAAACTACAATGTGAGTCATTCTTTCTTTTTACCAAATACTTTACAAAATCCTAAAATGTTTTCAATTATACTTACAGTGATTAAGTTTTTGTATTCTGAAATTATTACCGGTATGTAGGGTTTTGTATACACTACTTGATAATCTTCACTATTGGACGAAAGTTAGCCAATGAGTGATATGACCACTGTCACATCAGAACTGCCACCGAGTGACAAATACTGATTGAGTATTTGATAGACAAAAACAATGTAATAACCCTTGACACTGTAAATTATAACAATGTGTCTTTTAATAAAAATGAATGAACTCACCAGTATTTTTCGCTGACAAAAATGTTTTTAAACGCATTTCAGGTAACTTATTGTGAAAGTAATAGAAGTCTGCTATGGAGCACTAAAGGCTTAAATAAAGTGGCAATGACTAATTGTATAAAAGAAGAAATTTATGTTTTGTCAACTAGAGTTTATCCATATAAAAATATTTGAATGAAATATGGTTTTTATCCCATTTTTTAATATTAAACTTTGGTGTTTTTCCAAAATCTGAAATATTTCTTAACTACGATCCTGATGATAAATTCCACTGCCAATTTAATAAACACCGATAACACTAGTAATTGGGTTTACGGCTCCCGCCTAGGGTGTGGTCGGGGGTTGTGACAGAAGGTCGTATCAGAGCCACTGGTTTAAGCAATTTAGGTGTTCTTTTAATACCTAAACTTAAATATTAATGTTAGGAATTTTATATAAAATGACTTTTGTGTTAGATTTGTGAAAATAAATTTCAATATATATATATATATATATATATATTTTTATATTATTTTAACAATTTCTGAGTTCACACTATGAGTGACAAAAGTGTGTCCAATGCTTTTCAACATATGTCTGATTCGGAGATGGATGAAGGACCATCCGGAGCTGTATCAGGATATGAAGCAGATATGGAGAAACCTTTTGTGTTTCAAGCTAAATCAACTGAACAAATTCCACCCAAGAAAAGGGGTTGGTTTATTCAGGAAAAAAGAGAAAAAAGAAGGAAGAAGAAAACTCAGGAAGCCACTAAGGCTATCAAACTGTGACCTTTTTCAACCCATATAAAGTAAGATAAACTTGAATCTGTTAGCAGACCCTGAACCACAATTGCTACCATTTCACCCAAAGCAACCGTTAGGACTAATACCACTTTACCTAGAACCTATCCAAATGAACCCACAACCAATACCGGTATTTAACACAGAGGAAATTCCCAGGATACTAACGCCAGCACCGAATCCAATGGAACAGTGGTGGACTAATGACTAGGAATTCCAAAATCTCATGCAAGACCCTTACCTCTAGCCACCACAATTCCTACCATACATACCGAATGCCTATCTCGCAATGAGCCCCGAGAATGTAGCTTAGCTTAGGCAATATGGAGAGGAGCTGATGACGGCAGGAACCAGATCCGTACAAGTGGGGAAAATCTCGTTTGGAAATATGACGAGAGGGAATATCAATTCTAAAGACGAGACTGGCCTACTATGATATAATATATATATATATATAACATATATATATAACATATATACATATATACATACATATATATATATATATATATCGACGCATACCAAAATTTAAAATACGGACAGGTATTAGTATTCTTACTGAAAAAAAAAGAGTAGAACATCGCAATGTTCGACGATTTTGATCAAATTTGTTTGAATATTTGTCTGTTTTGATTTTTGTTTTTGTTTCTGGTTTTGTTTTTGTGATATTAATATCTGGTAATGTTTGAAATTCAGATGTCGAATGAGGTAAATCAGGAAGTTCGGAATAATAATGATAACGGAAACCACATGGATAAAAGTGCTATAAAACATATAGTAGCTCAAGGAATAATTGATGACATGCCATTTATTATTGAAGCTATTAAGAGACCTACACCTGAAAACAACAATCATACTATAAGCAGTAAACGTACCCACACTGAACCTAGTCTCAGCGTCAATGGAGATAATGGCATTCTTGTCAAAGCTCCATTCCTAAACGAAAGAAGACCATCGCTTATGGTTGTTCTTATAAAGAATTCTTGTCTTCTAAATCGATCGAATTTTCTGGTAATGAAGGAGCCATTGCAGCTTTGCGCTGGCTGGAAAAGACAGAAGTAGTTTTATAAATTAGTAAGTGTGATAAAGAAGACAAAATAATACATGCTTCTAATCTTTTCAAAGATGAAGCAGTAGAATGGTGGAATACCATTCTTCAATCAAAAGGTAGTGACATGGTTTATGCCATGGAATGGAATGAATTTAGGAAATGACAGAAAGAAAATTTTGTCCTCCTCACGAAAAGGAACAGTTAGACAAGAAAATTCTAAACCATAAGATGATTGGTGTAAATTGCCGTGAATTTACTACCAAATTCTTTGAATATGAAAGGATAGTACCAGCCCTGGCTTTGCTAGAATCGGTATTAATCTCCCGTTATATATGGGGTTTAGTTAGTGAAATCAGAGACATGGTTAAGGTAGCTAGACCACAAACTATTGAAGATGCAGTTGAACTGGCTAACACTTTAACAGATGGACTGATACACACACGGGAAGAAAACTAGATTAAGGATTTAGCCCAAAGGGTTACCCAGGAACTACGTTCTTGTAATTCTTACCGAAAGAAAGGAGCAGGCTCATCTACGTCACCTTTCTATAAGTTATGTAAAAGGAAACATTCAGGAAAATGAAAGGTATATTGCAATTTCTGCAAGATACCGGGACATAAGGAAGAAGAGTGTAGAAGGAAAATTAACGCTAAAATATGCTTTAACTGCAGAGAGGCAGGCCATATCCGACCAAACTGCCTGAAACTAGCTATAGCACCTAACAACAAGGAAAGACAACTGAAGGACCAAAGAAGAATGCTAGAGCCTTCGTACTGACAGCCAAAGAAGCCGAGCTGATTCCCAATGTGATTACCGATAAGATTCTAGTTCATGATGTCTATGGTAAAGTATTATTTGACTCTGGGGCAAACCAAAGTTTTATAAGTACTACTTTCTGTCAATATCTCAATCAACCTTTAACTAACCTTCGCCAAGAATGTACGGTGGAAATGGAAAATGGAAATTCTATAGGTATACACTAAATCCTTCAGAGAGGAAAAATAGAATTATTAGGACATAATTTCACAGCCAACCTGTTACCAATAAATCTAGCCAGATTTGATGTTGTATTAGGAATGGATTGGCTGGTAGCCAATCATGCGCGAATCTTGTGCGATCAAAATTCTGTTGAGGTTCGTACGCCAACAGAAGAAAGGATCTCAATCCAGGGAGACAAGCCGGCAACATCGACAAAATTCAGCTCTGTGATGAAAGCTTCAAGCTACGCACGAAAAGGAGGAATAGTGTATATGACCTATGTGATCATTAGCACTAAAGAAAAAGAATTAAAAGATATTTCTGTATTGTCAGATTTTCAGATGTTTTCCCAGAAGAGCTACCTGGACTACCGCCTGATCGCGAGGTTGAATTTAGAATTCACCTAATACCAGGAACTGCACCGATTGCCAAAGCACCCTATCGTCTAGTGCCAACAGAAATGCTAGAATTGAAGAAGCAACTAGATGAACTATTGGAAAAAGGTTTCATACAACCTAGCTCATCGCCTTGGGGAGAGCCAGTGCTATTCATCAAGAAGAAAGATGGATCAATGCACATGTGTATTGACTACAGAGAATTGAATAAAGTCACAATTAAAAATCGGTACCCAATACCAAGAATCGATGATTTATTCGATCAACTTCAAGTAACTTGATTCTTTTCAAAGATTTACGCTCAGGATATCACCAACTAAAAGTACAGGAAGAGGACATTCTTAAAACTGCTTTTAGAACAAGGTCTGGACATTTTGGTTTAACAAATGCTCCAGCTGCATTTATGGACATGATAAACAGGATATGTAAACCATACCTAGATAAGTTTGTAATTGTCTTCATAGACGATACACTTATCTACAAGTACTTCTGACATTATTGATAAAAGAAAAGCTTTTTGCTAAATTCTAAAAATGTGAGTTCTTGTTACAAGAGGTACAATTTCTTGGACATTTGATTAATCACGAAGGAATTCACGTAGATCCTACGAAGATTGAGGCAATTACCAAATGGAAAGTCCCTAATTCACAAACAGAAGTAAGAAGTTTTCTTGGATTGGCAGGATACTATAAACGCTTTATTCAAGATTTTTCTATGATAGCCATTAACCAAGTTAACATGTAAATCAGTTAAGTTTGAATGGGGACCAAAACAGGAGGAAGCTTTGAAGATTCTAAAGCAAAGACTAACTAATGCACCAATACTTGCTTTACTAGAAGGAATTGAAGATTTCATAGTATACTGTGATGCATCAAAATTAGGATTTGGATGTGTGCCGATGCAACGTCAGAAAGTGATTGCTTACGCATCTAGACAATTGAAAAAGCATGAGGAGAACTACACAACACATGATCTGGAATTAGGAGCGATAGTTTTTTGCCCTAAAAAATTGGAGACAATATCTTTATGGTAGTAAGTTCACTGTTTTACAGATCATAAAAGTTTAATATATATTTTCGAGCAAAAAGAACTGAACATGAGACAAAGACGTTGGATGGAAATCCTCAGTGATTATGATTGTGATATCCAATATCACGAAGGGAAAGCTAATATAGTAGCTGATGCTTTAAGTCAAAAGTATCATGAGAAGCCAAAAAGGGTACGTGCTCTCAGGTTAAATCTGCAGATAGATTTAATAGAACAATTAAAGAAAATCCAGGAAACAACAATCAAGAATGTTGCTGAAGGATTAAAGGGAATAATAAAAGAATTAGAAAAAGGAACAGATGGAATTTGGAAATTCCGTAAGAAAAGAATTTGGGTACCTATCCAAGGAAATTTAGGAAACCGAATTTTGGAAGAAGCTGATAAGTCTAAATATACGATGCATCCTGGTAATGACAAGATGTATCAAGATTTGAGGAAGAATTTTTGGTGGATAGGAATGAAAAAGGACACAGCAAGTTATGTTTCAAAATGTTTAAATTGCTCACAAGTTAAAGCTGAACATCAGATACCTTCAGGTTTACTTCAACAATTAGAGATGCAAATTTGGAAATGGAATTGATAACAGTGGACTTTGTTACCAAACTACCCAAGACACGAAAAGGTATTGATGCAATCTGGGTGATTGTGGATAGATTGTCTAAGTCTGCACATTTCTTACCAATGAAGGAAACTTTCAGTATCGAACAATTAGCTAAGCTGTATGTGGATGAAATAGTCTCACTACATGGAATCCCTTTATCTATTGTGTCCGACATAGATAATCGTTTTACTTCTCAGTTCTGGGCAAGTTTTCAAAAAGCTATGGGAACTCGATTAAATCTAAGTACAGCTTATCACCCTCAAACAGATGGACAAAGTGAAAGGACGATTCATACTCTGGAAGACATGCTTAGAGCCTGTGTGATAGACTTTGGAGGACGTTGGGATGATCATTTACCATTAATAGAATTCTCTTACAACAATAGTTATCATACAACCATTAATGCTGCACCATTTGAAGCACTCTACGGACGAAAAATGTCGAACACCTGTATGTTGGGCAGAGATAGGAGAAAAGCAATTATCAGGACCTGAGATTGTCCAAGAAACAACTGAAAAAATAATTCAAGTCAAGGAAAGACTCAAAACGGCCCGAGATCGTCAAAAGAGTTATGTAGATAATCGTGGAAAACCATTAGAATTTCAAGTCGGGGATAAAGTATTGCTAAAAGTTCACCTTGGAAAGGAGTCGTCAGATTTGGTAAAAGAGGAAAGTTAAGCCCAAGGTATGTTGGACCTTTTGAAGTTATCAAACGCATAGGACCAGTAGCTTATCCCAGCTACAGTTACCTGAAGAAATGACAGGAGTACATGATGTATTTCATGTATGTAACTTAAAGAAATGTTTAGCCGATGAATCATTGATAGTACCTCTTCAAGACATAGAGGTAAATGAGAAACCAAAATTTATTGAGAAACCCCTGCAAATTGAAGACATGAGGGTCAAGAACCTCAAGCATGTGATTCAAAAAGAGGAAGGACATATACCTGGGAACTAGAATCGGAGATGAAAAAGAAATACCCCCACTTGTTCAACTAAATCTCGAGGACGAGATTTAAATAAAGGTAGGGAGGATGTAACATTCTAAATAATAATAATAATAATAATAATAATTATAATAATAATAATAATAAATAAATAAATAAATAAATAAATAAAGTAAATAACCTTATATTAATATTAAACGGGTAGATTACAAGTAAGTCGACAGTTAGAAATATGAGGTATCTAGACGAAGATTTACTTTTATAGTAACCGTTGAATAATTAAAAATAAAATATATTATTATAATTGACCTTACTCCGTTTTTTATTAAACTTAGTTCAAAATGTAGAAAAAATATGCCCGTTCTAATGACATATTCATCGTTTTATAAAACGTTACATTTTAGAAGTTATAAACGATAAATGAGTGAAGCAACATAATTAATTATATATATAAAATAATAATAAAAATCTTTAACACATATATGTGATTTGTATGCATACGTGTGTAGCTTTCAGGAAGATAAGAAGGAATAAAGTGACATAGCAAACTTGATACTTCAAATATAAATAGAAGTAGTGGTAGGCATTCCAAACTGCTCACACTATTTCTCTTGCTCTATCTGCTCTGTTGCTTTTATACCTGATACCCTAAACTTTGCTCCGTTGTAAGTGTTTTAACCCTGATCATTGGTACGATACCCTGTTTGATGGATCTGATGTGTTGTTAAATTTTAAGTTGGGGTGTTACACTAACACAGGTTGCATTGTATTTTTATTAGAAACCTAGGATTAGCACCAGGAAGCTTTAAGCTAAAACTCTAAAACTACAATGTGAGTCATTCTTTTTTTTACCAAATGCTTTACATAATCCTAAAATGTTTTTCAGTTATACTTACAGTGATTAAGTTTTTATTTCTGAAATTACTGCCGGTATGTGGGCTTTTGTATATACTACTTGATAATCTTCACTATTGGACAAAAGTTAGCCAATGAATGATATGACCACCGTCACGGAACTGCCACCGAGTGACAAATACTGATTTAGTATTTGATAGATATAAAAATGTAATCACCCTTAATACTGTAAATAATAACAATATGTGTTTTTATAAAAAATGAATGAACTCGACAATATTTTTCGCTGTCAAAAATGTTTTTAAACGCGTTTCAGGTAACTTATTGTGAAAGTAATATAAGTCTGCTATGGAGCACTAAAGACTTAAATAAAGTAGCAATGACTAATTGAATAAAAGAAAAAATTTATGTTTTGTCAACTAGGGTTTATCCCTATAAAAATATTTGAATGAAATATGGGTTTTATCCCATTTGTTTAATATTAATCTTTGGTGTTTTTACAAAATCTGAAATATTTCTTAACTACGATCCTGATAATAAACTCCGCTGCCAATTTAATAAACGCCGATACCAACTGGTTCACGGCTCCCGCCCAGGGTGTGGTCGGGGGTTGTGGCAAATGTGGAGTGATGGTAGAGTCTTACATATTTACAGAGCTCCAAGCATGCTTTACCACCCACCCAGTCACTGTTTGCTTACAAATGTAAAAGCAACTGTAAAAGCAAGACTGATAGGTTAAGTAGTAAAAAATCTAAAGGACAGCAGTACCAAATGAAAAGATTCTCTGACTTAGGGAGTTGGTATTTGAAAAGGTTAGTATTTCACAGCTATTAAACTAAACCTGGTACTCAGAAGAGTAACTGAGAATATGTCAGTTTAAGGTAGATTGTAACTAATTGCAACTAAATGGTTTAGTATTGAAAAGGGCTCTATTAATGACAGGTGTACGAAAAGTTGACTATAATATCAGTGGTCAGTCAGTCAGTGGTTGAGTCAGTGGTTTTCATCAGTGGTTTTTGATCAGTGATTCAGTGGTTTGCATCAGTGATTTGCATCACTGGTTAGTGAGTCAGTGGTTGAATCAGTTGTTTTGCATCAGTGGTTTCTGATCAGTGAGTCGGTGGTTTGCATCATTGGTTTGCATCAGTGGTTAGTGAGTCAGTGGTTTTCATCAGTGGGCATTTATGTCAAGTTTGCTTAAATTCATAACAGTTGAGAAATTGTTTTCATTTTCATGCTCTCGTAATTATGATTACTTGTATATGACTCACAATCTCCCCCTCAGCCTAAGATAACTGATTTGTTCGTACAGAATGTAAGGAAGATAGCTTAGATTGATAATCAATGAAAGTGATCAAATAGAACAATACAGGCACAAATGATGCCAAAACTAAACATTAAAAGAACTTTATTATGATTACTTGTTGTACGCTAAACATTACAAGAATAGATGCTAACAAAACTAAACTTTATTACTGATCCTTATTTCTCATCAATGATTCCCTTATTTGGCCTTTGAACTGAAGTTCAAAGTCTAGGGCAATCATGTCTTCTACATCCCTTTCAAGCTTAAGATTCAACAAGTCTTGGTGATCAGCTACATCCAGACCATATGCATCCTACACCTTTATCCTTTGAACTCTACCATCTGACCTAAGCAATGTCAATTCATGGTTGTCTTTGTTAGACTTCCATTTGTAGGTCCCCTAGTCCTTATGGATCTTGACAGAATCGTCTATCTAATCTAGAGTGCGGAATCCCCTAGATCAGATTTCACAGAAAACAATAAGAACACAAACACGAACACTAAGAATTCCTTCAAACTGTATTCTATTGATTATCAAACACAATTGTTTTACAATCAATTCAAGACTCTTCTCACAAACTCTCTGAAGCAATTCTTGCAGCAACTGAACAATAGAACCAACAACCAGCTGAGTAACCTTAACCCTAATCATAACCTCCCTTTATATAGAGATAGGTTATGCTCATGGGCTAGGGTTTCCTCCATGGACTACTAATGGGTTTAAGGCCCAATTCGCCTACCATGTGTTATATTGTATCTAGTTCAGCCCAAATGCTTCTAATTAACTATTACAAAACTAAACCCGCTAACCGTTTATCAATTTACTAATTACAAGATATCCAAAGACCAAATCTAAGCTGTTGTCACAAATATGCACCAATAAACTCCCCCTTGACAATAGCTTCATAACATAACTTGGTCTTCACTCTTCTTGCAATCTTCAGTATCTTTGAAAAACGTTTAAGTTGGTCTTTGGATAGCTTCAGCTTTAACAGCTTCTATCACCAATAGACTCCCCCTAATCTGATGTATCCAATCACCAAATCTTCTAAATTATTGGCATTTCAGTAAACTCCAGTTTAGTACTTGCATAGAAATCTTCAAAGCTCTTCAACTTTGTCTTCAATGTAGAAAGGAGGTTCTACCATGCATCCAAGCAAACTCCTCTTCACCAAACTTCTCAGCAACACACTGCTACAATCTGTATACTATAAAACAAACATCTCGAGAACCCATAAGAATTTTTCAACATAAGTTAAACAAATAATTATTATTCAAGAGATAGTTAAACTGTATCACAGATTAAGCACTTCACAACTATAACCAACATACTCAAAATTTTTAAGACACCATGAACCTGCAATATCATAAAAATTTTGAAACACGAAAATGAAATATTTTTGGATTTTTAAATTTTCTGAAAGCAAATAAATAACGAAATAATAAACACTCTATTTTTGTGAGATTCACCGGTAAGAAGATCATATCAGCAACATTAAACTGTTTTCACACTCTTTTATATTTTTATATGCAATATTCATGAATAGCAGTCCAAGACGATTACCAGTATTGTTTATCCACTTAAACAAACTACATGAACATTTCAAGTACCATTACCTCGTGATCTGCTGAGTTAATTTATACTGATATACTAGTGTGTCTGTTGGTGCATAATGTCTATTGCCTACGTCTAGGATTAATCTGTAATGTTTATAAAGTTTACACGGTAATACTTAAATGAGAAAATGTAAATTTTATGTATTGATACACTGTGCACAAAACATTAGTGTGTTTCGTACGAGTGAGTCACTCGTACGAATACTATTTCGTACGAAACACAGGTGTTTGTTGGTTAGCGAGTAATGTCGACCTATAAATAGGGAAGTGTTGTGTTAGAGCTAGGAACGGATTTGTCATTTGATACAGCAATGCTCTGTTAGTTTGTTTACTTGCATCTGTAACTTGAACGTCTTTAATAGATCAGAAGCTTTTAAACAGTAAGCTCTGTCTTGTTTGTCATATCTACCTCTCTAGCAATGAATTCCGCCTCTGCTAGTTGAGCGAGATCAGATCGATTGCTCATTTTGGGAGCTCGATCCCCGTCCACAAGTGGTATCAGAGCCATGAGATCTGATCTACAGATAGACAACAAGTAGTTACTATGCAGACTTGGACATAACTTCATCTTCACCATTTTTCTGATCTTTGCTGGATTTTGGCGAATTTTTAGACGAATTCATGGACAAAATGGACTAGGATTTTAGTAATTCAAGTTAATCTTCAATCTAATCAATCCATACCATAATTCGGACATAAAATTGAACTAAATCATGTTGAAATTGATAAAATTTAGTCAGTTTGAAATTTGAATCATTTGAATCAGTTTTCGTACGAGTTTCGCACGAAATTAAGTTGTTCTTGATTTTGGTACGAATCAGATTAAATTTCATACGGATCAGTTAAATTTCATAATTCTTACAGTTTTTTAGAATTTCAACTTTTTTTGTATAAAATGACTTGAATCGCACAAAATCTTAATCGTACCAAAACTCATTCAGTTAAAAATACTTGTTTCGTACAAAAACTTATTGATTCGTACAAAATCGCAGTTTTTGAAAGAAAAAGAAGAAAGTTTGAATCGCACAAAATCTTAATCGTACCAAAACTCATTCAGTTAAGACACACTTGTTTCATACAAAAACTAATTGATTCGTATGAAATCCTGTGATTTTCGTGAAAAATTTGAATCGCACAAAAATTTTGTTTAGCACAAAAATTTTGTTTCGCACAAAATTCTGGTTTCGTATGAAATCTTTGTCCGCACAAAAAGTTTTCTAATCTGATTTGTTTGTTTTTCGAGAAGTGTGTTCTAACTTTTTGCAGGAAAAATGTCTGAGGAATTTTACAATGCGTTTGCCACATCGATTGTCACCACTGCAGCAGCTCAAAATATCAATTTAGAGAATGAAATGAGAACAATGACTAAACCTCCAAAGCTTATGAATTTGGAAGACTTTGATAGTTGGAGCGAGAGGTTTATGAACTGGGTGCAAGCTAATCATTTTACTTGCTGGTTTGAAATCGAGGCAAAATACATCGCACTAGTTGGTGAAAGTGGGCTTGAAAAGACCCTTGCCTAATTCTCTGATGTTGAACGAGAAAGATTTATCAACGAAAAGAAGATGATGAATATTCTTCAGCAATCGATCAAAGAAGACATCTTGGCTTTATTGTAGCATGATGATGATGCACAATCTTTATGGAATGCTCTTCGACTTAAATTTCAAGGTAGTGCTCAACTCCGCAAAAGCAAAAGGGCATTATTAAGCGAAGAGTTTGATGTATTCACATTGATCAAAGGAGAAACGGTTAAGCAGCTAATTGAGCGATACTGTCATCTGGTGGTTTATATGAAGAGAATGGGAATTGTGAAGACAAAAGAAGAGCTTGTTGATAAAGCGATAAGCTAGCTGCTTCTCTGCCACAAGGTGAATGGTCAATTTACTTAACCATCTTGAAGAATGGAGTTGAATACAGTAATTTCTCGTTGCCTCGCTTTATCGAGAGATTGGAAGGTCATGAATCAGAGATGCAAAAGATGTCCAAAAACAAAATTGTTCAAATGCAACAAGATGTTAATCTTTATTTCAAAAACAGTTCTGCTGCTCAAATCCAAGCGCCAAAGATTCAAACTGCATTAAGTGCATATAGCTCACCAAGCACACCTCAAACTCAGTCAAGTGTTTTTCAATCATACCCAACAGTTGATCCAAATACACCTTCTAGTCAACAGTCTTCTTTCGGATCAAATCAATCTCAGAACAATCAAGCCACTCCATCATCTAATGCAAGTCAAAGAATTCTGCAATGCAACATTGCCGTTGACTTTCAGAATGCACAAAATTTTGATGAAAAGATGGCAAAACAACATATGTCTCTACTTGCTTCAGTTCTTGAGTCATATGATAGTCTTGTTGCTGGAAAGATTGGTAATTCTGATATGACACGAGAAGACTACGATCAAATTGATCCAGTTGAAATGGAGTTGATAGATATAAAATGGTGCATGGTATCCATCGTTCGATGAGCACAGCGATTTATGGAAATCACTGGTAAAGAAAAATTGGGAGGATTGGATGGGAAACTTGGATTTGATAAATCTAAAGTTACTTGTTTCAAATGTCGGGAGAAAGGTCACTTTAAAAGAGAATGTCCAAACCGAGAGGTTCAAGGGAATCAGAAT
Source organism: Scalesia atractyloides (assembly GCA_947069175.1). Lineage (NCBI taxonomy): Eukaryota > Viridiplantae > Streptophyta > Magnoliopsida > Asterales > Asteraceae > Scalesia > Scalesia atractyloides. Next base: position 38,031,226 of record CAMTDV010000116.1, read on the forward strand.
CCTTTCCAAGATGACTATTACCAAAGAGCGATCTATCACCGACCACAACCGAGAACAAGAATCGTGCCGATTGAAGACAAGCAACCTGAAACTAAAGAAAAGTCTTTGGTTGTTACACAAGAAGACGAAGGGTTTAATTGGAACAAGTTTATTTCGAAAGGAGAAAGTTTGGCATTGGTGGCTGAAATTATTGATGAACCGGAAGAAGAATCGGAGGCATCGTTTGATGAAGGACCTGAGGATGATGATTATTACTATCATATTTCATCAGAGGAAGAGGAGCTGTTGAATGGTCCATTCAAACATCTTTTGCCTAACGATGTTTTAAAAACTTTTGCAGGATATTTCGCACCTACTCAACATTCAACAGATGAAGTGCAAAAGAAACCGGTTGAAGATGTCAAAATAGATGAGAAAAAGGAGTTGCTGAAAGAAGACATCATTAAAGCGTGCATGGCAAATGGAAATGAGGTAAACAAGTCATTTGAGAATGAAAAATTTTGTTCTAAGTCTGATGAACCATGTGGTGAGTGTCTTGTGAAAGACAAAAGATTTGCTAAATTGCAAAGTTTAACAGACAACTTGTCAAGCGATTACAAAACCATAAAGGAAGCATATGACAAATTGAGTGCGTCTGTTAAACAATATAATAAAGCACTCAGAGAAAATGACGCAACACTTATGATGCTTAAAGCAACAGTGATGGATAAACAAATGGCAATTAATATTCATCTAAACACTATCGCTGAGCTCAACAGTGAGCTTGAGAAAGTGATAATTGAAACCAAACGAGTTAACAAACTGTTAATTAGTTATTCCACAAGCTCATACGTCATAGATCACATTTTACCAAAAATTGAAAATACTGAGGAATCTAAAAATGGTAAAACAAAGAGTGGAAGTTATGATCGAGTTCCTCCACCCATGTGGAACAGTTATTCTTGCAAAAATCCATCTGGGGTGGAAAAGGCGCTAAATATTAAATTGAAAACCGAACAGTTGCCTGAGGATATCGATATAACTTACACTAAAAATGATGGTTAATGTGATTCTGAAGTGGTAGAAAATGTGATTGAAAAAGTGTTAACAAATGAATCTGAAGTGGCTGAGTCTGAAAAGTCTGAGAAGTCAAAATCTGATGACAAATCAGAAAACAGTTTAAATGATGATCCTAATGTCATAGTTTATAAAATGAAAGAATCTGATAAACTATTTTTGGATGAGGATTTTCCCATCAAGAATGTGAAAAGAGGTTGTGTTGATGAAATGTTCAAGCTGATGGAGGTAAGTCATGATGATTTAGATAAACATGATTCATCTTTCTATTCTAAATCAAAAACTGATAACCGATCTTACTATCAAAAAAATGGAGAATATCCGGAAAACAAGCATGCAGGGTTGGGTTTTCAGAAGCAACATAACACCAACAGGTCCCAAAAATTGGATTTTACAAAGAAAATTAATTTTATATTTGGGATAACAACCAAGAAGGAAAAGGAAATCATTGGTACTCAATCAAATGATGATTTTCTTAAAGAAAAAGAGAAACAGAAACAGAAATAGGTTTTGAATACCTTTGTTCATAAGGACAGTAGGACATGTTTTAAGTGCAAGAAAGTTTGACATATCGCATGATATTGTTCACAAGAAAGTTCAAAACCAGTTTCTTCTCCGAAAAAGTTCACCAAGGATGAAAAGCAAAAAGCACCCATGGTTATGCCGAAACAAATTTTTAAAAGAAAAACTGAATCTAATCAAAATGTTAAACCAATTATTAAACCTAAATCTAAATTTAAAATTAGTGAAACATCACACAAAGTTCAACAAAAAGATTCAAAATTTTATGTTAAACAGGCTAAACCACAAACACAGAAATGGGTTGCTAAAATTGTTAACACCAAATCATCCAAGATTGAACTCAAACCTTCTGTTCCAAACAACATTGAGCTTAAAAAGATTGAAAAGAACAAAGTGGGTCCAAAGTTCGACATTCTAAACCCACCCAAGACCAAACAGGCTTGGGTCTCTTTGTTTAAATAAATTTTGTTGATCATGTGTGCAGGGGCTCCAACGTTTGATATTGTCAAAATGGATCATGGATAGTGGAGCGTCTCGCCACGTGACAGGAATGCTTGCATTGCTCAATGATGTTAGAGCTATTCGAGGAGGATATGTTGGATTTGCTGGAAGGCAGGGAGGTAGGATTGTTGGAGAAGGGATTCTCTCGAACGGAGTTGTATCGTTTGATAAAGTGAACTATATCGCTGAACTTGAGAACAATCTACTTAGTATCTCGCAAATTTGTGACAAGAAGTTCACGACACATTCCAATGATAAAGAATCTCTAATTCTAAAACCCGGTTTCAAGATTCCAGAAGAATGGATTCTGATGCGAGCTCCATGAGAAAATGATTTATATGTCCTTGACATGAGCATCACGTCTACCACGTCAAAGAAAGTTCAATGCTTTGTTTCCACAGCTACCGAAAAAGAGTCAATTTTATGGCATAGAAAAATTGGGCACATTCATCTTCGAAAGATGAATTTTCTTGTGCATAACGACTTAGTGGAGGGTGTCAATTTGAAAAGTTTTCATTTATCAGATGATTGTCTTAGCTGAAAAAGGGGAAGCAGCATAAGAAATCACACCCGAGAAAGCTGTTGAATTCGATAAAGCTACTATTAGAAAGACTACACATGGATCTCTTTGGACCAGTCAATGTCAAAAGCATTTCTGGTGATTTATACTGTCTTGTCGTTACAGATGATTATTCTCGATTTTCATGGGTATTCTTTCTGGAAAGTAAGGATGAAACGTTTGAAATTCTTATGATCCTTTTCAGAAAGCTCGAGAATTTATTCATTTGCCCATTAAGAGAATTCATAGTGATAATGGAACGAAGTTCAAGAACAAGAGGATGCAAGAGTTCTGCAATGTTCTTCATGAATTCAACGCCCCCTATACTCCACAACAAAACGGAGTAGCTGAACGAAAGAATCGCACGTTGATAGAAACTGCTAGAACAATGTTAGCTTATTCGAAATTACCGATCAGTTTTTGGAGTGAAGCAGTAGCATCAGCATGCTATACCCTAAATCGTGTGTTGACAGTTAAGCCTCACAAAAAGACATGTTTTTAGTTACTAAATCAAGGAAAGCCTAAGCTTTTTTGGAACCTTTTGGATCACTGTGTACCGTCTTGGACTCGGCTGGTAAATTTGGAGCCAAATCTTTGGAGGGTCTCTTTGTTGGTTATGCTACTCCTCAAAAACGTGTTTTCTTGCCGAGTCTGAACCAGGTAGTTCTAGCGCAGCACGTAGATTGTCAAAGATATACAACACCTATGTAGAAGCCTGGGGATTCGTGGCTGTTTAACTATGATGGATTGTGGATTCGTTTGATCTTCCAGATGTGACAACTGAAGAAGAACTTGTTATGTTATTTCAACAACATCAGTTATCTAACCAAGAACAAGTTCCTCTACCGTTGGTGATTTATACGTCTTTACCAGTTAACACGTCTGATGTTGATCAAAGCTCTTCTGTTCTAAATCCGGTTCCTGCTACAAATGTCAATGCTGTTGAATCTTCTGTCCAGCCAAATGAAGATGATGACTCTAATCGGGAACCAACTTTCAATGATGGAGGATCCAGTTCTGATGAAGGCTCTGAATAGATTGAAGACTTTCTGAACCAACAGGCTAATCAATCTAATGCTAGGAATAAAGCTTCTTCATCTGTACCGGTTGTCGATGAAAATATCTCAAATTTGCAATCGCAAGTAGATGTTCCAACTGAAGTGATGCCAAGGACACTTTCATATCATCCGTCAGATAACATTATAGGCAGCTTACAATCAGGAGTGTAAACTCGCAATCAGATGAATAAAGATCTAAGTTGTTTCTATACTAGTATTGCTCCACTTCAAGTTCGATTTTCTCACAATTGTTTTGTTTTTCATGTTGAACCGGGAAACTAGAAAGACGCGTTGAAAGAAGAAAGTTTGGTGGATGCGATGCAAGAAGAGTTATTGCAATTCTAGAAACTTGGCGTCTGGACACTTGTTGACCTACCAGATCATCACAAAAAGATTAATACAAGATGAGTCTTTAAGTTTAAAAGAGATGATAGAGGAGTTGTCGTGCGCAACAAAGCTCGACTGGTGGTTCAAGGTTTTCATCAGCAAGAATGGATAGACTATACTGAAGTCTACGCCCCAGTTGCACGTCTTGAAGCAATTCGCATTTTCTTGGCCTTTGCCTCGTGAAAAGGGTTCAAGGTGTACCAATTGGATGTTAAATCTGCTTTTCTTTACGGAAAAGTGAAAGAGGAGGTGTACATCGGTCAACCACCTGGGTTCGTTGATCCAGTGCACCAAGATAAAGTCTACCTCTTGAATAAAGCCTTATATGGTCTTCATCAAGCCCCGAGAGCTTGGTATGAAACATTATCGAATCATCTTTTGAATAATGGCTTTATCAGGGGAACAGTAGACTCAACTCTCTTCACGAAGGAAGTAGATGGACATCTAATTATCGTACAGATATATGTGGATGATATTATCTTTGGATCGACAAATGACAAGCTGTGTAAAGACTTTGAAGAAGTCATGAACCACAAATTCGAAATGAGCGCAATGGGGGAGATGAAGTTCTTTCTAGGACTTCAGGTTGATCAGTTGCCTGATGGTATCTTCATTCATCAGACGAAATATGTTCATGACATATTGGAGAAATTCAATATGACAGGAGCTAAACCAGCATCGACCCCGTTAGCTCCAAATCATGGCATCTGTCCAGATCTTACCGGCGAAAAAGTTGATGAAACTTTATATCGCTCCATGATCGGATCCTTGATGTATCTCACTGCTTCTCGACCAGATATAATGTATCCAACGTGCCTCTGCTCCCGTTATCAGTCTAATCCAAAAGAGTCACACCTGCTTTATCTGAAGGGTTTTCCAAGCACCGGCTTATGGTAGCCTAGACATGATGATTTTAATCTTGCAGGTTACTCGGATTCTGATTTCGGATGCTGCAAACTGAAAACAAAATCTACAACGGCAGGCTGCCAGTTCTTCGGAACCCGTTTGGTAACATGGCAATGCAAGAAACAAACCGCGGTCGCTCTCTCTACCTGTGAGGCTGAATATGTTTCGCCTTCTAGTTGTTGTGCTCAGATTCTCTTGATACAGCAACAGATGAGATATTTCGGTTTGCAATTTCTTGATACGCCTATATATGTAGATAATCAGGCTTGCGATCGTATCACTAAAACCTCATGTCAAGACTCACGTACTAAACATATCGAGATTCGACACCACTTTATCCGTGATTGTTACGAGAAAAAGTTGGTACAAATTGAGAAGATCCACACTGATGATCAAAAAGCAGATTTTTATACCAAAGCTTTTGATAAAACAAAGTTCAAAAATTTGTTAAAGCTTAATGGTTTAAAAAATATGATCTCAGGGGATGTTTTTGAGGTTGAGTTTGAGGATGATGACGACTTGATGTGAATTTGTCATCGGTTAAACGTTTTCTGTACATTCTTTCTTCTAATTTCTTAAAAGTCCAAAAATATGTTTTTGATTTAGGGGGAGAATATTTGAGGAAAATACAAAAACATTCAAAAAATCAAAAAGAGTTTTGTAAAAAGAGTGATCGTAGTAAATAAAAAATGATAGTCACAGCATGCTAAAGAATTGTATTGTTTTAAAGTGTTTAAGCAAGTCTTACTATTGATATGCCAATAGACTTCACTCGTTCAGTAGATTGTTATCGTATATAAACCTAAAACACAAATAAAACTGATTAACTTGTGGGTTAACATCTCTCGGATATATGTACTTAGTACTCCGAAATTTCATTTGAGAGAATGCCAGATTCTGCGATACTAGGTCTTTATATTTGATTGATATCTGGGGTATTATTCGAGTTCTTCTGATTTTGCGGAAGCAATGGCCTAGAACTCATATAATACTTTCGTATTATTTCCCCGAAAAATGCATAAAATGATTATGTCTTAAGCAATTATGACATTTGCAGTACAAAAGATTCCTTAATGGAACACCACCTTAAGATGAGGCTTCATCTCTTTGTTTGTACGGTAGTACTAACCTGAGCTCTCAAGGTCTCACATTATCCCTATATACAAATATCAATTCGATATATTCACCTGTAAAATGACATTCTGGGAATCTCGATACGGGAGTATATTCTGAGATGGGAAACACAGTTATTTCATGTTTCTAATAATACTTTAACATATCTTGAAACAGTTGAGAAACGAGAAGAGGTTTAAATGGACAAATATATTGGCAATCTAGGTAAATTTGTTTAAAAGCTTAAAAGGTGTGTCTAGACTAACGGTACTGATGACTTATATGAATGCTTGAAATGATCCTCTGAAAACACAAAATTCACAAAAATGTTATTCTTTAAAAATTTCTTAAAAACGCAAAAGATTTTTAGGTTTCTTAGCTTGATTGTTTTATTTTTGTTTACCGATGATAAAAACACTGATGGTTGGATTCATTGCAACATCTTGCTGAACAAAGTTTGGAATTATGGGTTGGGAGCTAATTTTTAGCAACAAAGTTTACTAAAATGTCAAGAAAGTTCATTAATTTGAATCTTTACATGTTAAAATAAATCTGTTTGGTCAAACATGGTCAACCAAGGTCTTTAACTTGGACTTGGAAGGCAAATTGAATAATCAGGGTCATTAACTTGGACTTGGTTAGTCAAGTGGATTTTTGAAACAGATAAAATTATTGAAAATAAAATATAAAAACAAAAATAAAAATAGGAATTGAAAAAGTTTAAAAGTTTTTAGTTTTGATTCGTACAAAATCAAATTTCATGCGGATAAAGAGTTTTTGTACGAAACAAAGGGTAACCATTTGGTACGATTCACAAAATTTCGTACGAAACATGGAAAGTATAAATACCCTTTTGGTTCGCACAGAAATGAGATTTCTGTTCTTTAAGCACTATTGAGCGATTCAGAGAGATTTTTGTGCGATTCATTTCTAAAACTTCATTTCTAAAACTTCATTTCTTGATTCTTGTGCTTGCTATTCACATTGTTGAGGTTGATTTACACACCTTGTACAATGGGCAAGGTAATTTCGTCACGATCTAACTGTTATCATGTCAAAATTTCGCACGATTCGGACTAAAACTTAGATCTAGGGAAATTGGACCGGTAAAACTTAAAATTGATCACAAAATCGTTAATATTGGCTCTAATAACCTGAAAATCAACTATCAATTTTCTAAAAACAACAAGTTTTACCCTTGGACAAATTTTGGGACGAAGTAGATTTGGTACGAGTGACCTGTTATGTACAAAATGAGATTTCAAAGAAAATTGTTTAAGTAAAGAATTTTGTGCGAAACAAATGAATCGTATGAATAACATAACTTCAACTTTCAAATGGTTTGATCATATGAAGTTTTTGTACGAAACAAAGATTTCGTACGAAACATAGAAAAATGTTTAAATGTTCAAAAATTTCTGATCAAATGGAAATTTCATGCGAAATAAAAAGATTTTTACGAAACAAGAAATAGAAATTTTGAAAGTTTAACACTTTTGTTTAACTGTGTATTTCGTACGAAATTGAGAGTTTTGTACGAATCAGTGAAGAATTTTTGAAAGTTTGAAAATTTCTAACGGTTGAATATTTTTCTTGAACAGGCAAAGAGATCCGGGTTTTCGCCAGTACATAACATATGTTGTATTACAGATGCTAAAATCCCAGAAATAGCTGCGTATCGAAGTATCCTGGATTTTCTTACTAGAATAGGAGTGACACAAGCGATTACAGAAAGACATACTGTATATTTGTCACATGTTAAGTATTTCAAGAATGTTGCGGAATATAGTCTTGACGGCAATACCATTATATCAGCAGTGAAGATTAACGATGTGGATATTCAAGTAAAGATTAATGAAGATTTGATTCGGAAAGTGTTAGAGTTTAAAGATAACAAGTATGATCCAACGGGCTTTACTGAATATATGGTGAAAGGATGTTTTTACAGGATGGGATATTCAGGTTTCGTAAATGCTGCTCCTTTCAAAAAGGGAAATCTAAGCGCGCCGTTTCGATATCTGGGACATGTTATTATTCATTGTTTGGGTCACAGGAAGGGTGGATTTGATGACTTAGTATATTATCAGATGTGCATGATTACCGCGCTGGTGCTGAATCTTCCTTATAACTTTTCGAAAGTTATTTTTACTCAGATGATCCAAAACATACAGAGAGATATTTTTGCAGTACCCGAGGTTTATACAGATGATATTAGATTATTTACATCCGGACTTGAAGAAATCTTCTGATGATGTGCTTAAACTTGAGCATATGGATGTTCAGTCTCTGCGAAAGATGAACATACTTTGAAGTCCGCTCCCGCCGCTAAACCAATGTTCGGTGCTATTCTGAATAAAGATTGTTATCTTTCCGCACCTGGAAAATGGAGAGTGGTGATGATGAGGAGGAAGTGAATTCTTTATCTTTGTTTGTGGCAAAGCGAAGTCCATGGTTTGTGAAAGACGGAGATAAAGGAGGTAAGGCTACATACAAAGGAAGAAAGAGAAAAGCTGCATCTACTGTTAAAAGATCAGGATTGAGGGATGAACCTGAGATTGAAGAAACAGTTGAAAAAATGGTAGAAGATATAGAACGTCAGGCTTTTGGAGCTGACACAACAGCAGCTGAAGAAGTACTATCTTCTAGTACAGATTCTGAGGATAGACGTGCATGAGAAAAGAGAAGAGCGGAGAAATTGGAAAAGAAACGTCAAGATGAGCTGAAGCGAAAAGCCGAAGAACGAAAAAGAAAGGCAACAAGCGAAGACGATACTACTTACGTTCCGTCTGAATCCGAGCTTGAATCTGGTTTTAGAACTCCAGTTAAGAAAAGACCGAGAAGGATGAAAAGATCTGCAGCTCGCATATCTCCGATTGTTAATCCAACAGAAGCTGATGCTGAGCAAACTACTGAAGCAAATGTGGAGGAACAAACACAGGTATTCCATCTCCACTACATTATATGCATCCCGAGCCAGATCAACCACATATTGAACCAGAGATTTCTTTGCAACAACCATCAGTTCCTAAACAAGAACCAGAACAGCGACAAACAACACTCCAAGATTTTGTACCAGAACCTGTTCAACAACCTATGCCTGATCCAGAGCCTGTCTTACAACCAGCACCACAACCGTCGGCTCAACAACAGTCTCAATCATCTCATGCTCAACAATCTCGTCCTACATCACAACCGTTTAGCTCACAAGTGTTCTTTGACGAGATTAATTTAGACGATCTACCTGGAGGAGATGAGTTTCGATTTGATGATCCTAAAATTGATGATTTGCAGAAAAAAGTGAATATGAGTTTGTGCGCATTGCTGAATTACAAGAGCAGATAAACTTGCTAACGGCAGAGAAGTTTGAGATGCTTGAAAGAATTGGAGGTTTAGTCGTTGATAAACAACAACTTGAAGCGATGATGGCAAGTATTATTTCTGAAAATGAAAGGTTGCGTTTGCGAATGACAGAGTACGAAGAAGAAAGGTTGAGCAATAATCGAAGGATGGATATATTTGAGAAGATTCTTGAGAAGAAGTTTGGTTTGAGTATATCTGCAGCGATTGATGAGATTAAACGTACCGAAGCTAGAGAAAGGGTTACAGAACGAGAACGATTGGCTAAGCAACAATCTGATGCACTAGGAAAAGGAAAGGGTAAGATTGATAAGGATTCTGTGACTGAAGAAACTGGGCCAGTACAGTGTTGGGATATCGTAGTGTACGAGGAACCAAAGAATTTTATTTTGATAGGAAAGCCTGTTGATGTTGATATAGATTTTCTGGATCTTTCTCAAAGACATCGAGAGTGGTTGATGAAAAAATGGGAAAAGATAGTACAAAATCGGTTGAGGAAAAGGAAAAGGAGGAAGAGATAGAAGATACCAAAGAAGTTGACGTTGAAGATAAAGATTCTAGTGATTCGGATGATGGTAAAGATGATGATAATGTGGGTGGATCGGGTGTTCGTGTAATAGATTAAAATATTAATGAATTAGTTGATCTTTCCGAGTATTTTGATGATTATGAGAATCAAATTGCTGAAGAAGAAGGGTTAAATAAAGTTGATGATTCAATTGATGCTCAGCAAGCAGGAATCTTCAAAGAGAATGTTACATTATCTGTTCCTATTGTGCAAAAGCCATTTGTTTTATACCTTGATCATGATGTAGAAGAGGGAGAGTTTGTGCATAGTTACTCGAAAGAAGAGATAGCTGAAATGCTTGGAATTAGTGGAGAAAAGTTCGAGTTTAACTTTTAAGATGATCTAAACAAGATAGATGTGTTCGAACCGAATGATTATGTTTTTGAGGAAATTGAAGACGCAAATGTTTATGATAACGTTGTCGTTAAAAGTGACTCTGATGAAGATACTAATGATGCCATTCAGGGTACAGAGGATTACCAACGTTTATCGATTTATTCACAGCAGAGAATTCTGAAGTATTACAAAGGAAAGTTTCGAAAGCTGTTAAAGAAGGAACGATTCCAGAAAAGATGTCTACAACTGAGATTATCGAACAAAAGAAGAAATGGATTAGGGAGAGTCCAGCTGAACGAAAGTTTAAAAAGACCCCTGTCATTTTTTACTAGAGATGCTGATATTTCTTTAGGAGATATTTTGAGTTGGGGTTGGATCGAAGAGCTGAATGTTTATGCTATTAAGAGAGAATTTGGGATTCAATACTTTCGATGCTTAAGCGACATCAAATCACTGCCATATTAGGACATTAAGGAACTTGTGCAAACAAAGATGATAAACCTTAAGATGAAGTTCCATGATCAAAAGCTGTGGAGGTTGATTAAATTTGAAGCGAAGCATGGTTTTGTTCACTGGAAACCGCATTTTCCGCGTCGTATTACTAAAGAAGATCCAGTGACAAAAGGGAAAGATATTACGTTGATAGTGAAGAAACCACGGGTGTTGAAAAACATGCCGTTGATCAAAATGGAACAAGATTTCTATACGATCTTCAAGTGGTGGCATTACGATTCTAATACAGGTGAGGCTGTTATTTGTGTACATCCTGATGAAGATACGTGGAAGATAACCGAGGAATTATCCGAAGCCGCCATTGCACACAAAATAATATTTGGGTTGTGACGAGGCATTCGAGTACTAGACCCTATGTGGCTAGTAAATTGTTCGAAGAAAGACATTGAATGTTTATTTTATAGCAAGATCAGTTTTGAAGAAAAGGATCAGGAGCAAGCACTTCAATTTCAAAAGGTCGTAAATGTGTGCTTTGCAAATGATATTCATTCAGGATCGAATTGGAAGACAAACTGGAGAAAGATTGAAAAGAAGGAATCGAAGAAAATTGAAGAAAAAGAAGCTCGGATCGCCGAACGTTCAAGAGTAGCATCATTAAGGAGTTTTCAGTTTTTAAAGCAACGTCCTCTTACCGATCAAACGCCTATTGCTTATGAGGAACGTCGAAAACCGTTAAAGAGATTTTTTGGGCGTTAAAGTCAAATCAAATTGAAGTTTTGAAGATTATCCAGACTACGGCAACATCCAAGGGGGAGTTTGTTGGTGCATAATGTCTATTGCCTACGTCTAGGATTAATCTGTAATATTTATAAAGTTTACACGTTAATACTTAAATGAGAAAATGTAAATTTTAGTATTGATACACTGTGATTCGCACGAAACATTAGTGTGTTTCGTACGAGTGAGTCACTCGTACTAAATACTATTTCGTACGAAACACAGGTGATTGTTGGTTAGCGAGTCATGTCGACCTATAAATAGGGAAGTGTTGTGTTAGAGCTAGGAACGGATTTGTCATTTCATACGGCGAAGCTCTATCAGTTTGTTTACTTGCATCTGTAACTTGAACGTCTTTAATAGACCAGAAGCAGTTAAACAGTAAGCTCTGTCTTGTTTGTCATATCTACCTCTCTAGCAATGAATTCCGCCTCTGCTAGTTGAGCGAGATCAGATCGATTGCTCATTTCGGGAGCTCGATCCTTGTCCACAGTGTCCCACCTAAGGACATACCCCCGCGATCAAGGTATGCACAAAAATTCATCGTAGTAGGTGAGTATACCGAAATTCATCCTTTTTGATTTACAACGTTAGATAATTGGTGATCAGGTCAGTACTTCCGTACAGCAAAGAGACCAATATATCCAATGAGGCTTAGGACAAATACCAAATTTTGGTACGAATAATGCAATTTTGCACATTTGAATGACTCTCTAGGAGAGCTTCTTCAATATTTGGGATTTGGCATTTTAGCTCTTTTAGGATATCCCGGTTGTGCCTAGGTCAGCATATATCTGGATACAGCAGAAGGACAACCTTGATACCCTGGATGAAATAACGATATAAAGACCTAAAACCTCAGATTTTGGCAATCTATCAATGCAAGATTAAAGGTTATAAAACCATAAGCCACCGATATGTTACCCACTCATACACAGTTTATTATATGTGTATCACAAAGGTAAGTTGATTATTTCATGCCTTTTGCCTACTGGTACATCATATGATGAAGCTGCTATCACAGTTAAGCAATTTCTTTTAAGTTTAGTGTGAGAGTCTAACTTGCTGATGTACTATCATTTCTTCTTTTTCACATAGTGAAAACTCATTTTCGATTTTCTATTTTTTATGTTTTTGATTTTCTATTTTTTTATGTTTTTGATTTTCTATATTTTTTTTTGTTTTTGATTTTTGAAAAGCAGTAAACTATTTACAAACTATTTTTATGGAAAAATTGTTATTCAGGATTCCTCATCCCGTTGAGTTCGACTAAATGTTCAAAACGAGCCCTGTCAAATGCTTTTGTGTAAAGATCTGCCAGGTTATCTAGTGTGTCAACTGGATGCAGTTCAATTAATTTCTTTTCAGCACAATCACGTATAAAATGATGACGAATGTCTATATGTTTTGTGCGACTTTGTTTTACGGGATTGTTGGTGATTGATATAGTGGCATTATTGTCTATCATAATAGGAGTACGAGTGAAATTCAAACCATAATCGCGCATCTGCTGTTGTATCCAGAGAACCTGAGAGCAACGGCTACTCACAGCAATATATTCAGCTTCACACGTCAATGTAGACACGCAAGACTGCTTCTTTTATTGCCATGACACAAGCCTCCCTCCTAAGAACTGACAACCACCTGTGGTGGACTTCCTTGTAGATTTGCATCCTCCAAAGTCCGAATCAGTAAAAGCAACAAACTTCAAATCACTAGCAGCTGGATACCATAACCCAAGTTTAGGTTTCCCCTTCAAGTAACGAAGAATCCGCTTCACCGCTTTCATGTGGGACTCCTTTGGATTCGCTTGAAATCTGGCACAAAGAGATACTGCGAACATGATGTTAGGTCTTGAAGCAGTCAAGTACATCAGATAACAAATCATTGCCCTGTATTGAGTTGGATCAACATCCTCCACACTCTCATGATCTGGACCAAGATTGTGATTCTCACAGATAGGTGTATTAAAAGTAGCGTAATCCTCCATCTTGAAACGAGACAAAATGTCATACACATACTTCGTCTGATGTATGAACATCCCATCCTTCTTCTGTTCAACTTGTAAACCCAAAAAGTAGGATAGCTCACCCATCGCACTTATCTCAAACTTGCTCTTCATTACCTCTTCAAAATCATGACACATGTTCTCATCAGATGAACAAAAAATGATGTCATCTACGTATACCTGTACCAGTTGAAAGTCTTCCTTCTTCCTTTTAATGAATAGTGTATTGTCAATCTGACCTCTTTCGAAACCATGTTTTAGCAAGTGTGCTAATAGTGTCTCATACCACGCCCTAAGTGCCTGATGTAGTCCATACAATGCCTTATCAAGTCGATAGACTCGATCTGGATAGTCTGGATCAGTACACCCGTCTGGCTGTGAGACATACACCACTTCTTGGACTTTCTTGTAAAGAAACGCACTCTTCACATAAAGTTGGTAAACTTTGAAGCCCTTGAATGAAGCAAAATCTAGGAACAAACGAATTGCTTCCAACCTTGCTACTGGTGCAAACACTTCATTATAATCAATCCTTTCTTGCTGATTGAACCGTTTTACCACCAACCGAGCCTTATTTCGTATCACGATCCCTCGGTCGTCTTTCTTGCACTTAAACACCCACTTAGTGCCTATTTCTTTTTCTCCTTCAGGTAGATCAACTAGCTCCCAAACCTTCAATTTCTTGAACTGAGCTAGTTCCTCTTGCATAGCTTCTACCCAACAATTGTCTTTTAGAGCCATATGAACATTCTTCGGCTCCGCTTGGGCAATAATGCAGCTATACAAACATTCATTTATCAACCCAGTCTTCTGAATCGAAGTAAACAAACAGGAACCTTCGAGCACACCTCTTCTCGTCTGAACACATGCAGCAGGATCACCAATGATGTTTTCAACTGGATGATCTCTGTGTACTCGTGTGGTAGCAATAGTGTCAACAACAATATTATCTCCCAGATTAGATCCAACCTCCCCCTGAATATTAGCAGTAGCAAACGGATTAGTGAAATCCTCCCCCTGAATAGGTTCAGACTCACTATCACTGGAGTCCTTTGGAACTGCACTGGAAGAAATTTCTGGGGCATCTGTCATCGATACACTCAATCTCGGCATGAAGTCACACTCACCATCTTCACTGATCATAGTATGGATCACTTGAGACTCATCTGCATTAGAAAAATCAGGAATATGAAATGATTTAAACACACTATCATAATCATATAATATAGGAGGACCACTCGTTGATTATTGAGGTGTATAACTAGTGATTTCCATGTTAAACACAACCTCAATTTTACCAGTTTTTAGATTAAAAACCCTTTTATTAGCTTTGCGGTTCCATCCCCCTATGTGGTCGGCCTTATTACCAGTCTAAGCTTGGGCCTCTGTTGCTGACATAAAAGCAACTTGGACAAAAAGAAACGAAGTGGCTTAGACAAATCTTTTTTGATGTTCCAGGCATATAGCCTAGAAAGTAACCTTCATCAGCTACCTTACCGATTTTTTGCTTATTTTTGTTGTGCACAATGGTGCATGGTAATCCAAATGGTTCAAAGCCTTTTAAGTTTGGTTTTCGGTTAAACAATAGTTCTTGTCTTGTTTTGTTAAACCGTTTAACCATCAAAACTTTGTTCAGGACATAGCAAGCTGTGTTCACAGCTTCTCCCCAGAAGAGAACTAGAAGCTTTGAATCAGAAAGCATAGTCCTTGCGGCTTCAATCAACGTCCTGTTCTTCCTCTCAGCGACTCCATTCTATTGAGGTGTATAAGGAGTAGAATATTGATGTTCAATTCCTTTGCGAAGACAATAGAGATCCAGAACTTGATTCTTGAACTCCTTGCCATTATCACTCCTTATCCTCTTGATCCGTGCATCATGGACATTTTCCAATTTTGTAAAAAGATCAATCAACATCTCCGCTATCTCATCTTTTGTACCTAAAAAGAAAACCCATGAGTAACGTGAGTAATCATCAGTGACAACTAAACAATAGTACTTTCCACCTATGCTCCTTACGTTCAATGGACCGAATAGATCCATATGAAGTAATTCATAAGGGGCATCTATGGAATTTACTGTTTTAGACTTGTAAGGTTTCTTATGTTGTTTTCCTTTTTGACATGGAAGACATTTATCTTCCACGTGAAACCTCTGCATTGGCACCCCTTCCACTAAACCATTTTTAATAATATAGTTCATTTTTGATAGTGGATGTGGGCCATGCGTCTGTGCCACAACAACGACTCAGCCTCAGATGCTTTTGATCGTAAACACGCCACCACAGAAGACGAATCCTTGGCACCCATGTCCATGACATAAGTGTCATTTCTCCTTGGTGCTCTCATCACTCTCCAGTCATCTAGTATCATCAAACCAGGTTTCAACACCAAAGCTTCAGACTTTGTAAAGTGGACCAAGTGACCCTTGTCACAGACTTGAGACACGCTCATCAGATTGTGCTTCAGCTTCTCAACATAGTTCACTTTGTCCAGTGTGATCTTCCCGTTAGTTACTTTTCCTCGTCCAGTAATGTGCCCGCCTTTAGGACCTGCAAAATTCACATATCCACCATCTATATTCTCAAACTCAGTCAGCAACCTCGCATCCCCCGTCATGTGCTTGGAGCAGCCACTATCAACATACCACAAGTTGATAATACTCCTTAGCAGCTCCTGCACCATTCAGCAAAATTAGTTAGATTTGGGGGACTCAAGCCTTAATGGTCTTGGGTCTTCAAGATTCATCAATCATAGGAACATCCATCCAGTATCCATCACTCCTAACAGGAGTCTTGGATCTTAGACCTGTTGATGGAAATGGTTTTTGATTTCCACTTGGTCTGTGGTCCTAAGGTTTCCTAACCATGTTTGGACTTTGCGACCTTTGGAAATTATGATTTTGGTTCCATGAATTTTGATGATGATAATTTCTAAAGCCATCGTTATAAAAATTTCGATTACCAACATTCTGGTATCGATTTTGATATTGAACTTGACTTCTAAAATTATTTGATTGACCATGAAAGTTATTCATTCTTGGTGAACTACTTCTAGGTCTATCATATCTGCCTGATGTAGATACAGGCTGAAATCTTTGTTGATTTCTTTGAAAACGAGGAACTTGAAGAGTTCCTTTTTCAGCCGTATCTACACCCTCAGCAACACTCTGTTGCCTGGTAGAAGATATCTTTGGTGAGTTAACCTTCTTCTCACCATCACCACTTTTTGCTGGTGATTTTTTCTTTCTGCCTCTCACTTACCTGTGCTTCACTCTTTTTGTTGGGACAGCAGCTGGCTACATGTCCTTTTTAATGACATTTGAAACACGATTTTCTAGCCGAAGACTTCTTAATTGAAGCCTCTTGCTTAGATTCATCAGGCGATGATGATGATGATGATGCTTTAGAAGGATCTTGTTTAGTTTGCTTAACTTCTGATTTTTTTTGTTTTTATTTTTAGCAAACTGCACATTAGACTCTTTTGTAATAACAGGGACCTCTTCATTCATGTCACTCCCCTTAACAAAATCAACCTTTTTAACAAAATTTGTTTTTGATTCTTAGGGTGTGTATTCTTTGTTTTCAAAATAGCGTCTCTGTTATTATCCTTCTTGGCATTTTCAGAACAATCAACAATTCCTGATGTGGAACTACCAGGTGTGTTGACACAAAGTCTGTAAGCTCTTCTTCATCTGGCAAGAAAGAATAGTCATGACCAAGAGGTGGTGGAACTTCATTCAAACCTTTGAATCCCATACACGTCTTGTCATTACTCTTATTCAAGCCATTCATCATATGTTTCATGACAAAAGATGAATCTCTGAATTGATTTAATTTCTTTTCAAGTTCACACATTTTAAGTTGTGCTTCAGAAAACTCTTTGCACTTTTCAGAAACCTCTTTTGTTTTCTCACTCATTGTATTATGAACTAAATCAATAACTTGAAGTTTTTCGTTTAGCTTACAGGTTAGAATATTAATTTCTTCTTCATAACCTTTAATTTTCTTGAAGTATAATGACTCATTTCATTTTACGAAAAAGTTTGATTCTTTTAGGTTTGAGAGCTCATTAGCCAGACTTTGGTTTTGTTTTGTTAAAGTGTCAACCTCACTTTGCAGTTCACAACATTTCAAACAAACATAACTACTAGAGTTAGAACATACCTCGCCTGTTTATTTTCTTAGATCAGCCATGAAAGCATCAAAATCAGCAGCCATCTTCTTCTCAGTAGTCATCTGTTCTCCATTATCTTTCTCAGCTACTTTCTCTTGCTCCTTCTCAGCATCAGCTTTCACTTCTTCATCAGTAACTGGAGCTATCTCAGCCATGAACGCATGTGAGACGTTGTTATCACTCTCCAGATGAAGACTCCAATAATAAGAACCCTCTCGAGTAGTAGAAATCAGGGCCTTTAATCCAGTGTTGTTTGATGCATTCCTGTTGCTTGAACCATGACTAGGAGAATCTTGAAAGGATGAACTAGGACGCGATTCAGACTTTTCTCTTTGACACTCTCTAGAAAAATGTCCATAGTTGTGACAGTTGTAACACTTTACTTTTGACTTGTCAAAGCCCACACTTTTGCCAACGAACTTCCTGCCCATTCTGTTCATGAACCTCTTCACCCTTCTAGAGATCATGGCCATCTGCCATTGCAAATCCATCTCCTCTAAGTCATCAGGGTCAATCTGATCATAATCTTCATAAAACTTAGCAGGATTAGATATTTTTCTCTGTATATAGTTCTCGTAGGAAGCAACGAAAGAAGCAAGTAATGCCAGGTGTTCTTCAGCACTTTTGACACTCAGAGGCATAGACTTAGAACTGCTGTTATTTGTTTGTTGTATCTTAGCCCCTGACGAGCCTCCTGAAGCAGCAACAAAACATACTTCTCCATCATAATTCGTCATGACCTGTTCATTCTCACATGAGAGAAACACAATTGTAGTATCACTAGAAGCATTGTTGGAAGACGAAGGTGTAAGACCTTTATAAATCCCTGGATCTTGAACCTGATCATAACCCGTTTCCTTCTTCTTCATATTGAGCTCATAAGCTCTCAACTTTCCAACAACCTCTTCCAGGTCTTTCTTTTCATAATCAGCTTCACCCTTTATCATCAACGTGTAAATTTCCCACTTGGCAGGTAAAGCATCCAGCAACTTGTCGTTTATCTCCACTTCTGTGTATCCCTCTATGTCATAAGTATCTATTTATGACATCAGATGATAATATCTCGTGATAATATCTTCAAGGGATTCATTTCTCATGCCTATAAACACAGCAAACTGTTACTTCAGCAGATCCACCTTGTTCTTCTTTACATCAGTATTGCCCTCATACATCTTCTCCAGGGCATCCCACATCTCCTTTGATGTTGTATAACGCTTGAACGTATGTTTGATGCCCTTAGGTAATGACATCTTGATAGCAGCTAAGGCCTTCTTTTCAGATTCATACATTCTCTTTTCAGCTTCAGACATGTTGACATAAGCAGTCACACGCTGTCTTCCCTCAAAATCATGCATTGGGTTAGCGGTACCCATCTTGAATACAGATCCACATCCGTGTGTCCTGATATTCAATAAAGGATTGAAACCTATCCTTCCAAGTAAGATAGTTCTCCACCTTCAGCATCTTTGGAGGTTTATTTGTGGTACCAGCCTCATGCTCCATCCTCAACAGCTCATTTAAGTTTGATATATTCGACATTTTTACCGAACCGGCTCGTTAAAAACGTTAAAACTTGCCCGAAATGAGTGGTTACCAAATTATACTGTTAGACTCGTCTCGTCGATACGATTCTAAAGATGTATATTGTTCGATAGTGATTTTTAGAATTTTCGTGCCTTTTTTTTGTCCTAAAAACCAACCGAGTCTAACTGTCCAAACGGTTCGTCAAAATTCTCTGTGGATCAATTTCTATGTCCGAAAACGTTTAACTCTGGTTGCGTCAGTTGGTTAAGTTTCCACCTTTTTATCAGTAACTCGGAACAGTGTAAAATCCGAAATGGTAACTCTGGATGACAATCCGAAATGAAAATCCAGAACAGTAATCCGAATTACTAATCCTAAATAGTGATATGAGATGAAAATCAGGAATGCAGTGTTTTGATACGAAATGAAAATCCGAAATAGACTACTCTGATCTGAAATGGAATCCGGAATAGTACTAATCCGAGATGGAATCCGGAATAGCTACTGATATGAAATTCAATCCGAAATCCAATCCGAAATGGCTTCTGATCCAAAATACAATCCGAATTGCATTGTTTTCCAGATCCGAAATGCAGATTCTGGTCCGAAATTCATGTTTTCAATCCGAATTACTATGTTTTTCAATCCGGAATGCCAGTCTTCAATCCGAAATGCCTGCTGCCAATCCGAAATCCCTGCAGAAAATCTTAAATACCTGCAAAAAAAATTCGAAATACCTGCTGAAAACCCTAATTCAGCCGTCACACACTCCAAAACAGCCTCTAAAACTCCAAAACACAGATTTTTCTGCTGTCACGATTCTGAACCGAGCAATAATCAAGATCTGAATGCTCTAATACCAATTGTATGTCCCCTAGTCCTAATGGATCTTGACAGAATCGTCTATCTAATCTAGAGTGCGGAATCCCCTAGATCAGATTTCACAGAAAACAATAAGAACACAAACACGAACACTAAGAATTCCTTCAAACTGTCTTCTATTGATTATCAAACACAATTTGTTATACAATCAATTCAAGACTCTTCTCACGAACTCTATGAAGCAATTCTTGCAGCAACTGAACAACAGAACCAGCAACCAACTGAGCAACCTTAACCCTAATCATAACCTCCCTTTATATAGAGATAGGTTATGCTCATGGGCTAGGGTTTCCTCCAAGGACTTCTAATGGGTTTAAGGCCCAATTCGCCTACCATGTGTTATATTGTATCTAGTTCAGCCCAAATACTTCTAATTAACTATTACAAAACTAAACCCGCTAACCGTTTATCAATTTACTAATTACAAGATATCCAAAGACCAAATCTAAGCTGTTGTCACAAATATGCACCAACACCATTTTAAAATTTTTAAGTCAGATGGTTTTCTTGGGAGTAGTGTTATTTTTGATGAGTTGGGTAAAGTTGGTTTGCATACAAGTGTGGATATTGAGGCTCTAAGCTTCTCACTTGTAGCATCTAAGCCAAACAAAAATTGGTTCTTTATTCCCTCTTTTCTCAATTCCTGATGCATTCGTTGATCTTCTTCTTCTACCCGCTTTTTTCTCTTTGCTAGATTCAAGGCAATGGTGGATAAGCTGGTGGTTGAAGTTAATCTTTTAGGACCAAGGGTCTATTTAAGAGCAGAGGTTGTTTGCTCATAGATTGGCTTTCTTGGAAGTGTGATTCCCAAAACAGATTCGGATCACTGTGGTTAATTGTTATCACCCAAACAACTATAGATTAGTTGTTTGAATGTGTGAAAGTTAAGAAAAACCAAACTAAGAAGATGAAGAATCTTGAAAGGATCAACCAACTAGTGTTGTATATGAAATCCCAATAATATGCAATCAATAACATCACCTGGATATTCGGATGTAAGCACAATAGCAAAAATCACAACACAAGAGAATCACCAAAATCTGTCCAAGAAACTTGGACAAGCCATTCATTGAAGAACATATTTATACAAACTGATTACCCAGCGTAATTATTAATTATGCTGGATTGCTAAATACGCCGCCACATTGTAACTTTCACATAATTGCACTTTTGACCCTTTTAGATTCTCTAACTATTACAAACCAGCTCAAACTATGGATAATCAAGTACCAACGGTCTCAAAATGTTCTAACAATATCCCCCTAGACCGTTGCGTGCTTGAGTTTCTTCAATCTTGTCTTGGAACTTCAGGGTCCGCGGCTGATACTTGTTCCTTTTCTTGCGCAGCTTGATCGGTAGGTTGGTCGGTTGTTGCTTCGATTTTTCTTTAGAGCTTAGATTAACAACAGCTTCACTTGAGGGTTGTTGGAACTCCGTAGTGGCTTCATATGTGGATGAAACCGGAGTTTGAGAGTGAGATGCAGCTTGAGATGGTGAGGGAGCTTTCTGTTGGAATGATGACTTGTGCTTCCTTTTTCTTTTTCTTGCCTCCTCCTTTTCTTTCTTCTTCTCGATTCTGAGTACACTCTCCATCATTTCTATCTTTCTTTCTCTAGCCCGCTCCACAGCCCTTTGAAATATCATTCCTTCTTCTCTGTACTCATTTCCGGCTCCAACGTGGATTTTGTGACCATAGAGAATGTTAAGATCGGAGAGACAGAACTAAGAACATCCATCGGGTCTAGAATGCGAATATCTTCGTTAGAAACTAATCGGATCACTATTTTTCCCGTCTTCCCGTCGTAGAACCACTTCTTGAAATTTGTAAGCATGACGGGCTGTTCTGGTGGGATTTTGACTCTCGTTTCAACCTTAGTAGGATCAATGACCCATGTAACCATTCCCTTTCCGGTGATAGGATCTTTAGTGGTCTTCGACACTCTTCTTCTAGGTCGTTGGGGCTTAAAGACTGTGAAACCCCGATTGCATTCTCTCAAAATAAGTCTTTCAAAGTCAGCTCCGATGGTACTGTTGTTTGGGTTTATCAAGTCTAGCCTGCCCAGTTCCCGAATATCCCATCTTGGGAGGCTTTTCATATCGACTCCGGTCTTGAAGTGCTAAATGACTCCACCTTGTCTCTTCACAATGAACATCCCCTTGAGATTACAGTACTTCCAACTTATGATTCTGTCGGTAACTTCAGATTTTTCAACAGTGACCACCTGATAGAAGTCTTTCTTTCCGGAACCACTCTGGATGCATTGGAGTTACTGAGTCACCATCCTCAGTTTCATAAACAGTATCTTCCTCCAAACCCCATTCAACAAATCGAGCTGGCATCTCATCCCAGTCCACCTCCTCTTCTTCGCTTTCGTCATCCTCAGTGACGTTTACGGCAGATTCTAAGCGCTTTTTCTTCTTTATGCGTCTTCAGCCCTTTGTCTTTCTTCTCCGGCCTTGAACTTCTCATTGTAAAAAATGTCTGTGGACGAGAACATCGGTTGTTTGTCTACTTTGGTGCAAAGTTCTCTGATCATACGATACATCTTTTCCATCCCATCCTGCTGAAATCTCACGAATCTCGTTTGTTCTTTGACATATGCATGGAGTTCTTTGTTTCTCTTTTGTTGTTCTCTCAGCTTTTCGTGAATAACATTCGTGTTGCTTACCTGACGTTTCAACAGACAGATCTCCTGAGCTGGGCCTTTTCCAATGTCTTTCGCTAGCTTATCGTACAAATCCTGAAAGGAGGTGATCTTCGAGGAGCTTGTTGCGGCATCTGCCTTGGTTGTGCCTCTATCGATGGTCCTTCCCCTATTTTCTTACGCTTCTGCGGGGGAGATAAACTTGGAGCTTCTGGATCGATAATCATTTGATCAACAAATTCATCTAACTGTTCTTGCTCCGTAGTGACCGTTACTGGCGTTTCAGATTTTGTCATATGACACCTCTTTCTTCTAGCTTCTCTTTTCTCTCTTTCTTCGGCCTCGTGGATTGGATGGAGATTCTCAATGTGCTCGCAATGTTCTCAGGTGCAACCTGCCCTGAAGCTGCTTTCCATCAATCGTTCTTAAGAAGCAGTATCTTTCCGTTTCTTTGATGAGTCCCCTTCCTTCATAATTTGCTTTCCTTTATTCTTTCTAACTAGCTGCTCGGTTTCCTCTTCTTCCTCTTCCACTTCCTCATCAACATCTCCTTGTCTCTTTCTCTTAACATGTTCTCTGTATTTCTCATAGGCTGCTTTCACAACTGGATATCTTTCTTCCCTATACATCCACTAATGCAGCAGGACCCATTCTTCAGTTTTCAGCTCTGTAATCTGACGACCTATCGGCAACTGAAACTTGTATAGATCGCCATCATGAGGGAGACTTGGATGTTGGTCGTTGATGAGGAGCTGAACAAACCGTGGGTACATGGCCCATGTGGAGGAATTGGAGTTATCAACCATGCAGTAAAAGATAAGACCGGAGATATTGAATGGCTGTTTTGTGCCAAGGTTGAGCATAGCAGCCGGCCATTCTAAGTTCAATCCATCATATCCTCCCTTTCTGTGGGCCAAGCTCAAAGCAAATGCATGAAGAATGAATCTCCAGTCCTTTGTAAGCCCCTTTCTTTTGATCTCATTATTCTCTCTGAAATCTCCATCATACCTCATCCCCTTAAAACCATCGAGAATGTCATCCTTCTTAATTCTGAGCGGATCACTGTGCTTGTCTCCAAGACTAAGGACTCTTCGTACATTTTCCTCTGTTACTACGACCTTCATGTTCCTCACTATAGTCGTGATTCTCTTAACTTCGTCTACTGTTGACACCTTGGCGGTTTTCCAAAACTCTTAAATGTGGATGTTGTAGATGATCGGATCAGCTTGAACAGCATAGCTAATCCTGCTTGAGTTTATCCACTCCGCTACATCTTAGAAATTACTTGGAGGTGGAACCAGTTTGCAAGGCTGATCGTGCTTTCGTGTTTTATCCCAGATGATTTCCTTTACCATTTCTGAAATCAAGAACGAGTCAAGTTAGATTAATATACATAAATATATATATATATATATATATATATATATATATATATATATGTACATATATATAAGTATAAGAATATACATTAATAACAACATTTAAAAGATATACATTAATTTATACATAAAATATATTATAAATAAAATAGAAAAGAGATCTAAAATAAATTTCATAAAACCGCTATTATTTACGCTATACCAATTTTGCCGGACACTTAACACGAGACTCAGAGACAACTACGCTGAGTTAGGAATATTTACGCCGCATGGGAGTCGCGGATTGTAGGTCCACTTGCGGATGTCAAACCTACTCCTTGTTCATACAACATACACACAAGTGCGGAATCCAAGTGTGCATGCAACCAAAGCAAAGTATAGAACACAGGGTAACCAAAGATTCACTATCTTGATTAATGATTGAGAACAAGTACAAACATATACACACAATGCTCGTATGACTCAAACAAACTTGCTGTGTTCTTGTGTCTTCGTCTTCACCAGAAATGCTGAGAGGCTCACTGGACCAAAGGGCTCACAATCTGGTGTGTTCGTCAGTTACCTTGACTAAGAAGGTTATGTCTACTTATATAGTGTCTGTCTAGATTTCGTACGAATCACAATACTAGACATACGGAACACACTATTTCACACGAGACACATCTCCAAGAAATTGGTGCGGAGCAGCTGTTTCGTACGAAAACACTCATTGATTCGTACGAATCATCTGACTCGTACGAAATCTCTGACTCGCACAGAATTCTTCTTCTTGGAGAACGTGCATAGACATGATGTTTACAAGACTAAACGGTATGCACACAGACAAGCTAAGATGTCATACTAGATCAAGGTAGAAGGATATCTCGATCTATTCGACACGACCAAACCTATACAGACACTTGAGCAAAGACCGTACAATTGCAACTGTAATTAAGAACAAGCGACAGACACAAAACTGTATCAACAAACTCCCCCTTGGATGTTGCTTGGTCTTCGGTCTTCGGTCTTCATATGTTGGTCTTCACATTGAATGATTTGGAGTATCAACAAACTCCCCCTAAAGTTCTGCTATTCATTGATAGTTCTGCTATCCAATGGTTAGAGCATCAGGTCTTCGAACTTCTAAGAAACTTTAAATCTTTCTTGTTTTCTCTTCTAACTTGTCAGACTTCTTCGTTGCTGGTCTTTGTTCATGTTCTTTTTGTATCAATCTGTACTCATAAATCAAATATAATTAGAACACAACTTTCTCAGGGTATACACAGGAAAGACTTATCATAAATTCTTTGTATGATCGTATTCCTGAACAAGATACACACACTTGTAGGAATTCCAGCAGCAGATTTGAGAAAAACAAGTGACCAAGTCAAGTCAAATGACTAGGTTCATTCATATGAGATACACACACTCAAACGAATTTCAGATTTTGGATTTCTTTTGATGAGTTACTTGTTGCAAGATATTACTTTATGAAATTGCGATATTAAACAAAAGGTTCTTTGGCGTATCTTGGTAGAAAACTTTCGAGTATCAACTTTGGCTAACTTTCAAAAAGTAATTACATAAGCAACTAAGTAAACTAGACTTAAAACTAAATATACAAATAAAGTATATCTATTTAACAATCTTTTCCAAGTTTCAAGGTAAAGGAATCATACCAGCATTTTAATCTTTGTCAAAAACGATATTTGGTTTTCAAAATTAGACAGATAAGTATTTAACCATGATTATCGGTATTGTTGTCCACGTAAGCTCAGACTTATCAGATGTAATCATGATTAGAAGATATGATTAAGGTATGAATTATACTTACTAGCCGGTGTTCAACCACATCACGACACATTCCCATATCAAGATATGCACGAGAGAAAATCTTACCGGTGAGTATACTGCTTTATCATCTGTTTTGACGTATATGAATGATGTGAGATACTCACTTATTTTTGATTGAAAACAAGCCCTTTGTGATTTAATCACTTATTGATGAGGAACTTGATTTTCATATGCATGCAGGCCACAGGAGTAAGTCCGTGAACAGGTTAGTACCATCGTACCGACAAAGAGACAAACTTAGCTCCCGCATAAAGCTGTGATATTTTATCACTTATTTTGGGGATGTGATATTTTTATCACTTATTTGATGGTCGGATGCAGTATGTACACGTATGTATGATATCATGGAAGTTCTAGACTTGTGCCATTGTTATTTTTGGCAAAAGATTCAACCATGATACCCAGATGATAAGCAAGCATAAAGACCAAGACCATATGCCAATGAATGGTTCCCACCTGGCGTTCTGTCTGTTAGGTTTATATCAACCTGCACATTTTAGTCTGATTGTGAGCCTACCGATACATCATAAGTAAAAGCTACTTATCCATCCACTTTTTATGCTTTTAACCATTTCTGACAGATTTACCGGTGAATTTTATCATCTTCAACTTATCCAAGAAACTCATTTTGGATTTTTCAAATGTTTTTGTATTTTTTAATTTTCTCCCCCTTAAACAAAGAAGGTAAATAAAAGACATATTTTTGTATTTTCTTGAAATTTACTCCCCCTAAAATATAAAACTGAAAATCTTTTTGTAGTTTTAGATTTTTTTAAAGAATATACAAAAATAGTTAGCCATGGTTGAGTTACTCGGGTTTCACCTTGATGCCATTGACCAAAAGTATATAATCAAAACATGATTTATCAAAGGCTTTAGTAAAAAGGTCGACACGTTGGTGATCAGTGTGGATTTTAACAACATCGATAAGTCTCTTTTCAAAACAATCTCATATGAAATGATACCTAATCTCAATGTGTTTTGTTTTTGAATGTTGTACAGGATTCCGAGTGATCTGTAAAGCAGCTTCATTATCAACAAAAATAGGAGTAGTAAGAAATTCAAAACCGAAGTCTCGCATTTGCTGTTGAATCCATAGAACTTAAGAGCAGCAACTAGAAGCTGATATATACTCAGCCTCACATGTTGATGTAGCTACACAAGTCTGCTTTTTGCATTGCCACGTGACTAGGCGATTTCCCAAGAACTGACATCCTGCTATTGTTGACTTTGCATCGATTTTATAGCTGCCATGATCAGAATCACTGAATGCTGTCAGATCAAACTTATCATCCTTAGGGTACCATAGACCAGTGTCAGGGCGTCCCTTCAAATAACGAAAGATCCTTTTCACAGCCATCAAATGAGAAACCTTCGGACTAGACTAATAGCGTGCCAGAAGACATGTTGGGTACATTATGTCGGGTCTTGAAGTAGTAAGATATATGAGAGAGCCGATCATAGCATGGTAGAGAGATGGTTCTACATGTTCACCCATTCCATCTAGAGTGAACCCATGATTTTGAGCTAATGGAGTTCCCAAAGGTTTTGAGTCATCCTTCTGAAATCACTTGAGAATATCTCCAACGTACTTGGTTTGATGGATAAAACTCTCTTCCTTTGATTGCTGAACCTGCAAACCTAAAAAGAAAGTCATTTCTCCCATAGCGCTCATCTCGAACTTCTCCTGCATAACCTGTTCGAATTCTTTGCACATTCGAGTGTTAGTAGACCCAAATATAATATCATCAACATAAACCTGTACTAGCAGCAAATCCTCGTCCTGTTCCTTGATGAAGAGAGTAAAGTCGACCAGGCCTCGTCGAAAACCATTCTTCTACACATAGGTAGACAACGTTTCATACCAAGCCCTCGGAGCCTGATGAAGACCATATAACGCCTTGTTGAGAAGCCAAACCTTGTCAGGATGGAGAGGATCTTCAAAACTTGGCGGTTGCTCAACATATACTTCCTCTTCTACCACACCATGAAGAAATGCACTCTTCACATCCATCTGATAAACGGTGAACTTCTTGAAGGACGCATAAGCCAAAAAGATTCTTATGGCCTCAAGTCGTGCAACCGGTGCATAAACTTCATTGTAATTGTTCCCTTTGACCTGATTAAAACCTTGAACAACCAGTCGCACTTTGTTTCTCACAACAACACCTCGGTCATCCTTCTTGCACTTGTACACCCATCACGTACCAATCTTCTTGTAGCCGTCAGGCCTGTCAACCAATTTCCAGACGCCTAACTTCTGAAACTGCTGAAGTTCTTCCTGCATGGCTTCAACCCACGAGTCTTCTTTCATTGCCTCCTTCCAAGATTTTGGTTCTACTTGGCACACATAGCAGGCAAAAGACCAATCATTCATACCACCAGATTCCCTGATTTCTGAATACAATCCAGCATTCTGGTTGTTTCGAAGCTGATTACGAGTCTGCACACCACTCTGGACATTTCCAATAATATTCTGCTGAGGATGGATATTATGAATTCGAGTTTCTGGTACATCAGGAACTCGAGAATTTATACCCAAATTGTTGATATTCAGATCAACAGTTAAATCGAGAGCTGGATTTGATGACGTTGTAGATGCCTGACCTTCAGTCGTTCCTTGAGGTTGAATATTCGACTTATCATTTGAAAATCTAGGAACCGCACCAGAGGCAACTTCATTTGAATCATGAAACTCATCTTCTTCTGATGAAACATTATAATCTGCAGCGTCTTCGAATTCCTCATTTTGAACAAGATTGTTAACCGAAGTCAATACATGAGAGTTAACAATAATTGGTCGAACTAATGATGAGTCTACTGCAGTATCACTTCCAATAACATCTGAGCAGCAACTGTTGCATCATCAAAAGTTGGCAGATTAAAGGAGTCAAACAGCCCATCATAGTCAAACATCCAAGGAGCACCCGGAGTCCTTACAGCTTCTGTATATCTCTGAACCTTGACTTCACCCCATTCTTCAATCTTCGAAGACGAATTCCACACCCGAAAATTTGGAGTAGCATATCCAAGAAAGAAACCTTCGATAGCCTTGGGACCAAACTTTTCATGTGGGTCGATCATAGTGCATGGAGCTCCAAAAGGTTCTAAGAGAGAAACATCCGGTTTCCTTTTATGTAACAACTCAAAGCATGTCTTCCCATTTCTCTTCACCGTCAAAACTCTATTCATTGTATAGCATGCAGTAGCAACAGCTTCTCCCCAAAGTTGAACAGGAAGTTCTGATTCTACTAACATGGTTCTTGCAGTTTCAATAAGAGTTTGATTTTTCCTCTCAACGACACCATTTTGTTGTGGAGTGTATCGAGAACTGTACTCATGCAGAATACCCTTTGAGGAACATTACTCATCCATAACTTGATTCTTGAATTCCGTTCCATTGTCGCTTCTGATTCTCCTTACTTTCAGATTGTACAAATTTTCTAATAGAGTCAGGAGATTCTTTAGGATAGTAGGAACTTCACTCTTGTGTGCCAACATGTTTACCCATGAAAATCTGGAATAGTCATCAGTAACTACTAGACAATAGGAATCACCAAAGGTTGTCTTGTGTTTCATAGGTCCAAAGAGGTCCATATGAAGACGTTCCAGTGGCATATTCACAGTGTTGATCTTCTTCATGGGATGGGACTTTCTTGCTTGCTTCCCTTTCTTGCATGATATACAAACATCCTGAAGATAAAAATTCTTCACTAGTACACCATTCACTAGATTGTTCTTTACCAAATAGTTCATTTTTCTCAGGTGAATGTGTCCCATACGTCTATGCCAAGAGATTGATTCCTTCTCGGTGGCTTTAGAGACAAAACATGTGACTTGTGCAGATGTTGTAATAGCTTGGCTCATATCAAGAATATACAAATCATTAATTCTTGGAGCCGACAGGAGAATCCATTCCTTGGGGATCTTGAATCTAGGCTTCAGCACATAACATCCGGCATCATCAAAATGTACTGTGAACTTCTTGTCGCAGATTTGAGAGACGCTAAGAAGATTGTGATCAATTTTCCGCACATAATTGATCTTGTCGAAGCTCACAACACCATTGGAGACAAGTCCTTCTCCAGTGATGTATCCACCTTTTTCACCAGCAAAAGCAACATAACCACTCCCAATGCTTTTCACATCATATAGGAGCCGCAAGTCGCCCGTCATGTGCCTTGATGCTCCACTGTCAACAATCCAATGACTGTTTACAGTTCCTCCTAGAACAGCCTACACATTGCACAAACAAGATTAGTTTGAGATGGGGACCCAAGGCTTAGTGGTCTTGGGTCGTCCCTTATCATCGAGAAATGTAATCTCAATTTCTTGATGATTAACAAACTGAGAGACTCCTTTTAAACCATTACCGGTCTTCTGTTTCCAAGATCCTTGTTTATTACCAGATTTACTATTATTTAAAGTTTTAACAGTGTCTGGTTTATTGACTTTGAAGATCTTTGATCCTTTTTCGAAGAACCCAATTTTTAAGCTTTCTCAACTGCTTTTACTTGTTTACATTTTTGCTTCTCTTTTTGATCTTTAATAACTCGTTTATCTTGTGTCGGAGAAACAGATTTACGTTTGCAAGTTGATTCATGAGGGGTTTCTCTGTACATCTTGATTTGGCTGGATTTTGACAATCATTTATAATGTGGCCAAATTCTCCACATTTGAAACATGTTCTCCTCTCAACAAAACTAGGAGATCGTGTTTCTCGGCTTGATGTTGAACTTGTGGGTCTTGAGGTACTAGGTTCATTACATCCATTAGTGTGTTGGTGTAATTGTTTTGACTATTTCTTTTCAAAATTTTAACTTTCTTTACAAAATCAACATTAGATTTTCCTTGAAAAGTTTCGACTTTATCTGTACCTTTAGAACACACAAATTTAACAGTTTAGCCTTTTTTGGTAATGAGAGCCTTTTGCTTCCACCTTCGGTTGAGAAACTGTAGACTTTTCAACTCACTTCCATCGTTTTTCTGTTGAAGCGGATAATGGTTGTGATTTGGTGCACTTTTTCTTCTCTAAAGGTTTGGTTGTTGACTTTTCAAAAACCTGATCTATAGAGATTGGATTTACGTTTTTAATTGGAAAATCTTTGTTTGAATAGATTTTCTTATCTCCAACCAAAGTATATAACACATTATCTACTTCTTGTGTTGACACACTTGTCTTCACAGATTTCTTAGGAACAGTCTCTCGATTCTCAACAGATTGAGTACTAGGAGTAGCCGAAGATTCTAATCTTTTCCTTTAATCAAGAGGCTGATCCTGATCATCATTTCTTGATTCATCATCTGATGTATCATCATCTTCTTCATGAGACGATGAACTTTCTGGCTTGCTTGGTTCTTGAGAGGAATTGCCTAATTTGAACCCTAACACTGCTGCGAATTCCTTAGGATTCAAAGGTACAGAGGGTTCAAAACGAGGCATCTCCTCTTCATCAGGCATTTTAGTATAGTTGTGTTTCATTGGGGGTGGACACGACTTATACCCTATCCATTGAGCATCTCCCTTTAGTTTTAGAACTTCAATAATATGATCAAGCACATATTGGGAGTTAGAATAACTTTCCAATTTGCGGTTGATCGAATCCTATTCGCATTTGGTGATGGCTAACTCTTTCTTTGTTTCTTCTAGGAGATTAATGTAGTTATTAATTCCTGTCTGTTTATTCAAAACTGTTTTTGTCAATTCAGAAATACTTTTCTTAAGGGTTTCTATTACAGATTTGAATTCTTTTTCATTTCTAGTTAGCGCCAAATTCGCCTCTTTGTATTTTGATAGTTCAAGAACTAAATTTTGATTATGACTGTTGACGGTTTCATACTTTATTTTCAATTCAACACAGTCATTGCAAATAGTTGGAGGTTCAGAATTTACCTGTTTTGAAGAACCTTCAACATTTACCATAAAGGCAGTGTGATGAGGAAAAGCTGCACCATCTGTAGAGAGTGTCTCTGTCTCTTTCACCCCAGCTTCTGCATTCCTCGTCATACCTACCTTTTCAGATTTTAACAACTCAGCTTCACTCAGCAACTTTTCAACCTCAGCTTCACTTCCTTTCTTCATATCAGAATCAGATTCGTAACCATCTGAACTTGAACATTCTTCATCAGAACTACCAGCATCCCCAGATGTATCATTATTATTTGGAGTGTTGATGTTGTGATCATGCTTGATTTGATCCACGATCTTAGCATAGCATACAGTTCTCCCCTTGTTCTCAGTTCCCAACTGTACTGACCAATCGCATCCTTCATCAGATTGAACTACCAAAGCTCTATGCGTGTTTGAAGGTCCTGATTGATTGGTGTTGTTAGAGTTGCCAACAGCTACTATTCTTCTGTCATTGTTGTACTGTGCTGTGTTGGATGGTTGAGACTGATTACAAAAGGGGTTGTGATTTCCTTCCTTGCTGGGTCTTGTGCATTCCCGTTTGAAGTGACCTCTTTCTCCGCAGTTAAAGCAAGTAACGGCGGTTTTGTCAAAGCCGTATTTTATATCCTTCTTGCTTTCCAAACTGGTTCTCCCTGTTCTTCTCATATAATCCTTCGCTCTTCTCATAGCACTTACAAATGCCCACTTGATGTCCATCAGCTCCATTTCATCTCGGTCAATTTGTTCATAGTCTTCGTTTGTCAAATTGATGTTCCCTATTTGACCTGCAACTAAACCACAATATGACCATGGTATTTAGAAGTTCCGCATGTTCCTGTGCAACTTCTACGTTAATTTTGGAGAGATTTGACGACAGTGTTGGGATTTGCAGATTGACTGTTGCTTCGATGGAAAGCTTGTTTAGGAGCTTGCTGTGGAGCTTTATGCGCTAAGTCCCTTGGCTGTGGAAGGAAAGCTTTCGGATCAAAAGCTTGTCCATAGGCTTGATTACTCGAACCTGTAGACTGACTTGATTGAACTGGTTAGGGTAGAAAAGGGTTCAGGTTTGACACAAACGCGGTTTGCAGCTTTGGTTGCTGGCTTGAGCTTGTTCCTGCATTTATACCTCCAAAATACATTTCAGGGTTTTGTGGAGCAGAGACTCGTTGTGCCTTCTAGAGTTCTTCTTCATTCTTGTTCTCTAGTTTCTGCACAAATTCATAAATACTAATTGAGTTCAAAACACCTGTATGTTTAAAAGATCAATAAATTGACCCCATTTCAGTGGTAAAGCATCAGCAAATCACATCATAGTTTTTTGTGGTGCTGCTAACATTTTATATGAGTACATTTAGCTGAGAAGATGATAAAACCGAGTGGTCATATCATTCAAGGTTTCGTTCTCCATGAACATGAAACCTTCAAACTCTTTCTTGAGCAGATCGTGCCGAATCTTCCAGGTAGCAGCGTTACCTTCACCTCTTGCTTCCAAAGTGTCCCACAAATTTGTCGTTGTAGTACAATACACAAACTGATGATAAATGTCTTTATGCAGAGCTTGTGTGAGGATAGAAAATGCCTTTTTTCTCTAGATCGTAAGCTTTCTTGTCACTTTTGACTAGCTTGGCCAATGTGGTTGGATTTGATCCAGCTTCTTCAAGTGCTTCATTGTAGGGGGTAGTGAAACACGTCCACAATTCTGTGTTTTGACTGAGAACATACGTATGAAAATGAATTTTCCATGAAGGATAATCGTTCATGTGATTTCACTTCGGCGGTCGGTTGTTACTCCCTGTTTCACTTTCGCTCATTAACAGAGTTTGGATGCTTTGATTCTGATTCGCAACACAAGCCCATTGATTTGCAGAGATCATTGTTGTATGTTGAGGCATCAAAGATTTTACCCATGATGTTGTGGAGCTTTGCGAAGACTCCTAATTTGAGCTTGAACAACTCCAATCCCACGGGTTAGAACTCATTATATTTTCTTGTTTTATGAAAATTTAGAGGTTTAAAATAGTTTCACAATAACAATTACCTTTTAAAAATTCACAGATCTGAAAATATGACAAATTCTTAAAATCACAAAGCTTTGAAAAACTTGAAAAACAAACAATAACTGTTTCGTGCGAGACAGTTGTTTCGTGCAAGACGCTTGTTTCGTGCGGGTCAAGTGTTTTGTGCGGTTCAGATGAATCTTACGAAACTTTTCAGTCGCACAAACTGTTTTGTTCAGCGTTTTTCAGAGGAATCTTTTCAGACATGGTTTGGTGAAAAATTTCCTTTCTTGTGTAAACCTGCTTTTTCGAAAATACCTGTTGTCTTACCCACTTTTAGTTAAAACACAGATTTTTAACAGTCAACAGTCCAAGTCCAGATCCAAGTCTGAAAATGTCAACCCTACCAAAACTAATCAGATTCAATTTTTTGCAGATTTCTTCTTCAAGGGTGTTCTTCAGAAAAATTTTACCATAAAATTTTCTCCATGCAACAGATTTTAATCAAGTTTTAAGTTAGTTATCTATCCAAAACTTAAGTTTTCTACTGGAGATTCAAGAACACTTCAGAAATATTCAAACTAGCTCAGACACAACTAAGCCCGGTTTTGAACAAGGAAAGAGCCAAAGCTCTGATACCATTTGTAGGTCCACTTGTGGATGTCAAACCTATTCCTTGTTCATACAACATACACACAAGTGCGGAATCCAAGTGTGCATGCAACCAAAGCAAAGTAAAGAACACAGGGTAACCAAAGATTCACTAACTTGATTAATGATTGAGAACAAGTACAAACATATGCACACAATGCTCGTATAACTCAAACAAACTTGCTGTGTTCTTGTGTCTTCGTCTTCACCAGAAATGCTGAGAGGCTCACTAGACCAAAAGGCTCACAGTCTGGTGTGTTCGTCAGTTACCTTGACTGAGAAGGTCATGTCTGCTTATATAGTGTCTGTCTAGATTTCGTACGAATCACGATACTAGACATACGGAACACACTATTTCACACGAGACACATCTCCAGGAAATTGGTGCGGAGCAGCTGTTTCATACGAAACACTTGTTTTGTACGAAAACACTCATTGATTCGTATGAATCATCTGACTCGTACGAAATCTCTGACTCGCACATAATTCTTCTTCTTGGAGAACGTCTGTAGACATGATGTTTACAAGACTCAACGGTATGCACACATGCAACCGATTAACACTGACAAGCTAAGATATCATACTAGATCAGGTAGAAGGATATCTCGTTCTATTCGACATGACCAAACCTATACAGACACTTGAGCAAAGACCGTACAATTACAACTGTAATTAAGAACAAGCGACAGACACAAAACTGTATCAACAAGGATTTAGACTTTTGACTCAAGAATATATCCAGCGAAGATGATTATCTACGCTGGTTCACCGGCGTAATTGTCAATTACGCCGGTTGCTCGAACTCGCGTTCAAGACTTAAATCCGCTGACTCAATGGTTTGAGATAATTACCCCACATTCAAACTATCTACGCTATATTCAAATTAAATACGTTGGCTTCAAGATTTTCTTGATAAACCCAAAAAACTGGATGAAAACCAGATTCAAATGTTTGTGTATAATTCAGCACATTTGAAATCGATGCACAACATCAACAATCAAAAAAACATTCAGCAATTTATAGCTAGAATACCGATTTGATTTCAAAGTGTTTGAACAAATTACTTAGAGATGAAAGTGAATGTGGGTTTTGGTTGCGAAGAAGATGATGAAATTAGAGATTTGAAAATATTTGCACAAAAACGAAACTAGAATATATATATACATGATTGCCTTCCAGCGTATTTAATAAATACGCTGGAATGATAATTTTACGCTGCGTTGATGATTTTGTGAAATATCTTCAAGCTTAAGAAATCTTAGAAACAAATACGCTCGAAAATGTTAACTTTTCTCGAAAAACGTGCCTGTTTTTTTATTAAAAATAGTGCAAGAATTTAAAAATAAGCTTAAGAAAAATGAAAAATTGCGATCTGGATCCTGAAAGTTGTTTTTGGGGCCAGGAAGCCTCCTTTTTCACACAAAATTTATGCTTATTGACATGAATCCTGTGACTTTCCTACAAGAGATCATACTGGTAACATTTTGTTAGTTGAAGATAAGATATTACATATTTTAAATAATTAGGCACAAGAAAAACTGTCAATATGTTTGTACTTTTAAATCCATGCACTTATCTTTCAACATGCGATTAGAGAGCCTTTTATCATGTTGCGGTAACATTGACAAGAAATTCGATGTTCCCCCACTCATGTTGAAACAGTCATAATGTTGTGCCCGCGAGTCCCACATCAGGACGTACCCCTGCAATCAAGGTATGCGGAAAGATTCCTCATAACATGTAAGTATATTGACTTCATT
The DNA here is from genome assembly GCA_947069175.1 of Scalesia atractyloides. Lineage (NCBI taxonomy): Eukaryota > Viridiplantae > Streptophyta > Magnoliopsida > Asterales > Asteraceae > Scalesia > Scalesia atractyloides. Next base: position 38,067,561 of record CAMTDV010000116.1, read on the forward strand.
CGTATTTGAAATTTCAACGTTAGACAATTGGTGTTCAGGTCAGTACTTCCGTACAGTAAAGAGACCAAGGTCTAACGAGGGCTATGACAGATACAAAAACGGTATGATTTAAGCACTTGAATGATTCTCATGAGAGCTTCATTTGTGTATGGTTTTGGCCGCATTGGCTCTTTTGTAAAGATATCATAATTGTGTCTAGGTCAGCATATATCTGGATGCAGTAGAAGAACAACTATGGTATCCAAGAATGATTAGTCAAAATAAAGACCCAAAATCTCGGACTTTGGCAATCTATCAACGCAAGATTTAAGACCATTAAGGCATACGCCGCCGCAAGTTGTACAACATTATGGGTATCCAGAATTCTTGTGTGTTCATAAGAATTTGCCTCCTTTTCGCAGTTTACTCAAGGTAGTGCTGAATCTACTGACATGTTGTTGCTTGAGGCCTAAATCTTCTTCTGTTTTAAGATCAAAACAAAGTGTTAGCAGTTTTTCTATCATTTCTCGTACAGGTGTCTGATAAAGGATTCTGTCTCAACAGTATTTTCTAGAAAACTTCCCCCCTTTAAAATTTTATTTTCGAGAATCCAATGCTTGAAAAGAAATTTTTAACTTGTAGAAAATCTTTTTGCTGGGCACATTTTATGAGATTATTATTTATTATGAAAACTATTATTATTATTATTTATTATTATTATTATTATTTTTTAAATAACATCAACACCACCGACCTAAAACAGAAAACAACCCACAAAGTTATCTTCCACATCGCCACCTTCAACAACGATACACAACCGTCGTATTCTCCTTTCTCCGATCCACACCTTCCAAATCCCCACCGTATTCAACCACACAAATCACCACCGAAAAAGCACTAATTTCACAGAACCTTCAATCCACCAATTCGCCACAATTTCACAAACCTTCAAACCCTAAATCATGCTACAATCACCAGTCCATTTTTTTAATTACTTCCACTCAAGGAAGTTTACCATCTCCAACCAGGTTACCAACTGATTGAAGCGAGTTTTATCAAAGGCTTTCGTGAATATATCCTTTCTCATACGCATCTCTGTTGCATCGTGTCCACCGGCACCACTTGAATATATCCTTTCTCATACGCATCTCTAATCACATGAATGCGAATTTCGATGTGTTTGGTTCTGGAGTGGTGGATAGGGTTCTTCACAATTCCAAGACACGCTTCGTTGTCGATGAATATAGGAGTCTTCATAACGTTGATTCCATAATCCAATAACTGATTTTGTACCTAGAGAACTTGAGAACAGCAACTATAAGCTGCCGTGTATTCAGCTTGAACAGTCGATGTGGAGACTGTCGTCTGCTTTTTGCTTTGCCACGAAATGAGATGATTTCCTAAAAATTGACATCCTCTAGAGACGGACTTTCTATCAACTTTACAACCTGCCTGATCACTGTCAGAGTAAACAATTAAATCAAAATTACTATCTTTAGGATACCACAAACCAAGCTTGGGAGTTCCTTTCAGATAGCGAAAGATTCTTTTGACAGCAGCTTCATGAGATTCTTTCGGATCCGTCTGAAATCCGAAGGATTTATTCACGGGTTTTCCTTGAAGATCTGAAGTAAGTTCCATCTGAGTAGCGAAGGGAGTGCTGGCCGATTTGCGATCATTCAAATTGTACTTGGATAGAATATCTCGGATATACTTAGCCTGATGAATGAGTATGCCGTCTTCCTTCTGCTTCACTTCTAATCCCAAGAAAACGTAAGTTCTCCATCATACTCATTTCAAATTTTTCCTTCATCACTTGCTCAAATTCCCTGCAAAGAGCTTCATCAGTCGACCCAAAGATGATACCATCTACGTAGATCTGCACCAGCATCACATCATCTCCGATTCGCTTCGTGAAAAGAGTCATATCAACTTTCCCTCTTGAGTACCCTCATTCCAGAAGATATGTTGACAAAGTCTCGTACCATGCTCGAGGAGCTTGGTGAAGACCATAGAGAGCTTTATCAATCTTATAGTATTTCGCTGGGAAGTGAGGATCTTCAAAACCTGGAGGCTGACAGACATAGACTTCTTCTTTCACTTTCCCATACAGAAAAACACTCTTCACATCCATCTGAAACACCTTGAAGTTTTTGAACAAGGCATAGGCTAAGAAGATTCTGATAGCTTCTAAGCATGCTACCGGTGCAAAACTTCCTCATAGTCAATTCCCTCCTCCTGCTGAAAACCTTGAACTACTAATCTTGCCTTATTTTTGATAACTACACCACGGTCGTCCATCTTGTTTCGAAACACCCACTTTGTACCAATTTGATACTTTCCGTCTGGTAAGTCAACGAGTTCATAGACTTTAAGTTTTCGAAATTGGGCTAATTCTTCTTGCATTGCTTGTACCCAGCTGGAGTCTTGAATTGCTTCTTCAATATCTCTTGGGACAGACTATGAGAGAAAAGCTGCATACAATCCTGTGTTGATGGTATGTGTTTGTCCGCGCGTTCGAACTCCATCTTCAACAAAACCGATGACATTTTCAATTGGATGATTTCGATTGGTCTTGTACCTTGCGTTGGAGTGAGATTCCATTTGTTGAGGCAGATTGGTGATGTGTTCATCGACATAGATAATTGGAGTTTCGTCATCTTTAGGAGGTTCATCCACAGCCTGCTGTGAAGAAGAATCATCATGTGTGGATGCATTCTCAGCAGATGTGTCACCATTTACTTCGATAACACGAGGAGTAGGAGAGGCAGAGGCAGGGGTGAAACGGGTTGTAAAAGGAGTGAAACCAATGTCTGAAGGATCAAACAATGGCTCCAATGGAGTGGATTCTACAGGTTCGGATTCAGTGACGGGTTCAGCAATGTCGAAAGTGTTGAATACAATGTCTACATCATAAAACCAATTGGGAGCGCTTCCAGTGTTAGTGGAGTTTCCTTCTTGAAAATCGACGTAATATGATTCAATCACCATCTTCGTCCGTTTGTTGTAGACTCGATACGCCTTTTGAGAGGATGAATAGTCCATGAAGTAGCATACATCACCTACCGCTTCAAACTTGATGAGATTATCTTCAGTGTTGAGAAGTATGCATGAGCATCCGAACGGTCTGAAGAAATCTATCAGAGGCTTCCTTTAGAAAAGTAGTTCATACGCTGTCTTTCCGTGAGGTTTGACAATTAAAACACGATTCAAAACCTAGCATGCTGTGTTGACTGCTTCAGCCCAGAAGATTATGGAAGCTTGGAGTCGACAAGCATAGTTCTAGTAGCTTCGATGAGAGTTCTGTTTTTGCGTTCCGCTACACCATTTGGCTGAGGAGTTCTGGCAGCACTGTATTGAAGACGAATTCCTTTTTCTTCGCAGAAGGAGACAAACGTATGATTCTTGAATTCTGTACCGTTGTCGCTTCTTACGGATTTCACCTTCAGCTTGATTACGTTTTCAATCATAGGGATGAAGCTTTTCAGAATGGAAGTTGTCTCACTCTTAGCTTCGAGGAAATACACCCATGAGAACCTTTAAAAATCATCTATAATTACCAAACAATAAAATCTTTAGCTAAACTATTAACGCTTATAGGCCCGAAAAGATCCATGTGAAGTAATTGCAGTGGGGCGGAAATTGTATTCACTGCTTTGGACTTATGAGGCTTTTTATGTTGCTTTCCTTGGGCACATGCTATGTATTTTTCAGAAAAAGGAAAATCTTTCATAGGTAAACCTCTTTTAGATTTAATTTAGAAAGGTTATTCATGTTTTTAAAGTTCACATGTCCCAAACGCCTGTGCCACAGCAGTGATTCCGATTCAGATGCTTTTGAAATAAGACATCTCATTTGCTCATTTGATTTGGCCTTTCTCATATTCAGCACGTAGGTATCGTTTTGGTAGGGAGCTCTAAGCATGATCATTTCTACAGGGACGGAGTATTCGGGTTTGAGGAATAAGCACTCCATGTCATTAAACAGCACTGAAATTCCTTTGTCACAGACTTGTGAAACACTCATGAGATTGTAACACAATTCTGGAACATAGTTCACATTCTCCAGAGTGAGTGCTTCCGACACCACGTCGCCCATTCCAACGATCTTCCCTCCCTTTTCGTCTCCGACAAAGGACACAAAATCACCATTAATAACTTGAAAGTTTGTGAGCAGATCCTTAACCCGGTCATAGGCCTAGAACAGCCGCTGTCAACATGCCAGATATATTCCATGAGCATCCGAAGCCATTTCTGAATCTTATTCTGTTATACAAAAACAACAAAAATATTTACAGATTAGCTAGCTTTTGGAACCCAGACTTGCTTTACATTAGATCTATCATGATTCAGAGCAAGAGAGTTTTCTTTTCTTTTCCAAAAACAAGTTGAGTCAACAATGCATTTTACTAATTTCTTTAGATTGTCAAATTGATCAGTAAAACTCTTAACGAGATCTTGATTAGGTATAGAAAATTTCTTGCTTTTGCAACGTTTCGCAGTATGTCCTAAATGACCACAGCGAAAGCATTGTTTGCATTTTGATCTTTTCTTCCTGGGTGCTGAGTGCGAAGACTATGTATGTGATTATAATCTGGAGCTGCTTGAGGAATCTGATGATGTAACATGGCTTGAATCACTGATTTTCTTCTTGTCCGGATGATGTTTATCTTCAATTTCCTCTTCAATGTGCTCACTGTCTGATGACAAGGTTGCTGATACTTGACTTTCATTTGACATTTCTCCATCACTCTCTAGAGTTGTTGTGCTTGAATCATCCATGCTGCTTTCTTCAGTAAAGTCTTTATCGTTCTCTGAAGTACCTGGAACTGATGGAACAAACTCGAGAATTTCCTCTGTGAGGAACTTTCCAAATCTGTTTTTCTTCAATTCTGGTACAAAGACAGGAGATTCAAGCATAACATTTTCATCATTAAAAATAGAGTTTAAGTCATGACTCTCAACCTTAGCATGCAATTGGTTGTGAGTCTTAAATGTAGGCGCAAGGCCATTACAGTAATCCCGAATGTTCAATTTTGGCTCAAAGTTGTTACAGTCATCCATCCTAGATAAACTATTACAATTATCCCGAATAGAAATTATGTTTGTCTTATTACAATTCCAGGCAAGCCAGTTAACTGTTGAATAACTGTCGCTTGAATAACCGATTCCTATTTTTGAACCTCCACATTCATCTTCGTCATCGCACACATCTTCTTGACCCTCACACAGATCTGCATTGCTTTCAGACATATTAGTATTGTTTTGTGGATTGTAAAAAACATTTTGATCCACAAGATCATTTTTATCGATTAAATCATTTTTAGGATGACGAGATGGCATAGGGACATAATTTTTGCTGTGCGGAGGAGGAAATAATTTTCTTTCATTTCCGAATTTATCCTTATATCCAATTCCAACCTTGATGAATGTCGGTCCTTGGCAGTTTACAATATCAACCAGTGCTTTTTGACTAATTTTTCATTTATCAATAATGATTTGCAATTTGTTATTTACGTTTTGAGATTTTTCTAGTTTTTCGGTCAAATCATTTATGATAAAATCTTTTTTGAAAACAAATTCTTTTAAAGTCTACATTTCGGCTATGGTTGAATTCAACTTTCGCTAATAAGCAGTCTTAGTTTCTTTTAATTCTTGATTTATTTTCAAAACTTTATCTTTATCTTTAATTATATCACGGTTGAGTGATTTGTAATGTGCCACGACGTTCAAACATGGCTTGGAGCACAGCTTTGCTTTAAATTCATATGGAATGCTGTTTACCAAATCCTTATCCTCAGCTTCTGACTTCATGACGGTGGCAGAAGTTCCAACAACTTCATTCTTGCTGTTACTTATGGCTTCTTCAACTGCAGGCTTCGACTCATTCATTTCAGCTTTCTGTTTTCCCTTCTCTGAGGTCTGTTCAACAGGACTGGTGATGCTTTTCAGACCAGCGTCATCATTTGGAATCTTGGAGGTTTGTTTTTCAACACAATTTCAAGCGGACGTGACAGGACAGTGGAGATGTTTGCCATAAGGGCCTTGTTAACTTCACCTTTTGCCTCTGCTATTTCCTCTGACCAGTCATAGACTTCCACAACCAAAGCCTTTTGATTGTTTTCAGCAATGTTGTCACTCCCTTCAATGGCCACGGGTCTTCTTGTCTGGATGAGCTCGGCATTCTCGTTCTTCAGCAACAGACAATCCCTTTGAAATGGCCCAAATTTTTGCAATTGTAACATCTCAGCTTGGACTTGTCAAATCCAGCTTTTCCAAGGGCCAGCCTTTTTCCCGTCTTATCTTGGAATTTCTTCAATCGAAGAGTGATCATTGCCATCTGCCACTTCAGATCCATCTCCTCCATGTCATCAGGATCCACTTGATACATGTCTTCAGCTGTGAGGAAATCTTTCTTCAACTCTCCTGATAAGAGCCTCATAGCTGCTTAAGAAGGTATTAAACAATGCGACATGTTCCGTGGATATTTTAAGTGCTTGAGCGTCGCTGGCCACAATAGTCTTTTCGGAGGATGACGAGGCCTTCACAGAGCTTGCGGAAGCATTCGGATAGGATTCGACAGCACTTTGAGAGTTTAATCCACATGAGGTGATAGGAGCAAGAAATGCCATATTCTTGGGGGCCGAGGTTGCAACAGCTTTCTGAGTAATCTTCTGAGAGTAACCAGTTTGGTTCATCTCTCTTTTAACAATGTCCATTTCAAATGCTTTTAGAGTGTTGATCAGTTCTTAGAGTATAACAGGAGTTGTGTTGGTTAAGAAAGTTCTCTTAATCATCATGCATTGAAGGCTCCATTCTTTGGGGAAAGAATCCAGCAGCTTCTTGATTGATGCGTAATTTGCGACGGGATTTCCCACTTTCTTCATCTTAGTTAACACTCCCAAAAATCGACTTATGTGGTCAGATAAGCTTTCGCCACGAACACTTCCAAACATGTCATACTCCTTCTAAACCATGTCCCGTAGGTTGTCCATGAGTTCCTCATTTCCTTCATAGTGGTCGATTAGTGCTAACCACAGTTCATGTGCTGAGGTGTACTCTTCAAATAAGTTGTTATCGTCCTTGGACAAAGCCACAATAAGAGCAGCATGAGCCCTCCAGTCACGTTGAATCAGAGTTCTATCTTCATCTGTGAACGTTGATGGATCTTCATTTATTGTACGAATGCCGTCACGAATTATCATTGGAACATGCGGACCCACTGTGACTGACATCCATTGAGTATAGTCGGTATACTCAAAGACTGCTTTGATCCTTTTTTTCGAACTACTAAAATCTTCTGATCCTTTCAACTTTGGTGGCCTTGTAGCAGTTCCAGTCTCTAGCTCGACTTGGACAATCAGATTGAGTTGATTGAGGGACATGATTGATGATCGGTGATTAAATAAACTGGAAAGAAGTTAAATACGCTGCAAAACAAATAAATACGCTGGACTAGAGATCAACTTCGCTGCACTTGAGATAAAATACGCTGCACTTGAAAATCAAAAGCTAAATCCGCTGGATATTCAAAAACAAACAAAAGTTTGGTTAATTTCGCTGATCACCGTGATAAAATCGCTGAGGATTTGTATCACTGACTTCGAAGTCGCCTTTGATTGCTGGCACTATTACGCTGACACTCAACAAATTCTCTGGTTTATACCCAGCGTATTTGTTAAATACCCGATATTCAAACTTAATTACGCTGCCTTCAAAGATATCTACGCTAGCTTCAAAAATAAATACGCCCAGAAGGGTTTTAGTACGAACAAAGACCCTCTAATCACCCAAAAACGACTCAAAATCCATGTTTCTTTGCAGCAAGATGACCAAAATGTTTACTAAACCATTGATTAACAACAACCCGATGATTAAACACACCAGATCAAGCTATTTTAAGCCCAAAAATTTGAAAAACCATAAAACTTTGAAAACTTTTGAAAAACCTTCAAAACTTGAAGAATCTTAACAAAAACTTGAAGAGCACAAAGGCTCTGATACCAAATTGTGATTCCCAAAACAGATTTGGATCACAGTGGTTGATTGTTATCACCTGTTTGAATGTGTGAAAGTTAAGAAAAACCAAACTAAGAAGATGAAGAATCTTGAAAGGATCAACCAACTAGTGTTGTATATGAAATCCCAATAATATGTAATCAATAACAGCACCTGGATATTCGGATGTAAGCACAATAGCATAAATCACAACACAAGAGAATCACCAAATCTGTCCAAGAACTTGGACAAGCCATTCATTGAAGAACATATTTATACAAACTGATTACCCAGCGTAATTATTAATTACGCTGGATTGCTAAATACGCCGCCACATTATAACTTTCACATAATTGCACTTTTGACCCTTTTAGATTGTCTAACTATTACAAACCAGCTCAAACTATGGATAATCAAGTACCAAGGGTCTCAAAATGTTCTAACAGGAAGGGTCGTTTTTCTTAATTCTACCAACCTTCTGTAGGTATCTACCACTTTAGATTCTGACCATCTGGCAATCTGCCTTGTTGTTCAATATAAAGCATCAACAAGCTCGGCTTTCATTCTCTTAATTTTCAGAATATGGTCTTGGCTTTCAGTTTTGGCCTTTTTCCAAACTGGAGGAGTAGCTTCTTTGGAGAGTCTTTGAGCATAGAATGACTTATTTCAATTTCTTCTTTAAGCTCATTAGCCGACCAACCTTTAAATTGTGCCCTTGTTGCTTTGTAAGGCTTATGCTTCATGACATGATCAAGATAATCTTCTATCAGTTCTGGATCATCAGTGGTTGGCTATTCAGACATAGACTTACTCAGCTCCTTAGCAAATTCTTCAATGCTTCTGACTTTGCTCAATTGGTATTGCAAGGAGAGTTATAAAGCCCTGTCATCTTTATCTTTTGAATTTTCTTTTGCAATGTATTCAGCTTGTTTAGCCTTCAGCTTAAAATACTCATCCAAGTTCGTAGGCTTTCTATACCCCAGCAGGGAGGAAATCCTCTTTTTGTTGGATCTTCTATTTTGTAGAAAGTTTCAATCTCACCTTTAACTGTTAAAATTTCCAATGGGTATATTGCACCCAATGGAAGGAACGAGGAGGGTTGGTGCATGTTTGGAACTAGGGGAAATGGAGTTTGAGAGTGTGGAGGTGATGATGATTGTGATGAGATGGGAAGTGGTGATTGGTTGTCTTCATCATCATCAACAACAAAAGCTTTTCTTTTGCGTTGAAATTTAATTTTGGGAGAAGGTGGATGTATGGGAATTCGGAATGGTGTGGGCAGTGGTTCAGTTGAGGTTGGAAAGGTGATCAAGGCAGTGGTTTGAACAACATCTGTTGGAGCAGCTGTTGTTCTAGCATTTGCTGTCACAACATCTGCCCAAACATCTGCTGTGGGTAGAGTGACAGAGGATACATTTGTAGTAGCTGCAGCAGTGGTTATAGGAGAGATGGGAGTTTCTTGTCCTGCACTTCTAGCAGACCTTCTTTGCCTTGAAATTCCAACATCTTCCTTTTCCATTTGCCTAGCCTTTACTTCTTTTACGAGTCCCAAAGCTTTTTCTTTGAGTGTATCCTATCTTTCTTGCTTTTCATTTGCAATCCTGTCAGCTTCTTTGTTTAATGATTCATTAATTTCTTCACCCAAAGTCGCTTCGGATGCTTCAGCAGTTGTTGTTGTTGTTGGCTGTTGTTGCACCTGAGGTTTAACTTTTGAGTCAGGCTACAACTTTCGCATTGAATCTTTCTCCCCCTTTTTGGCATCATCTTCATTGTCATCTTGAAGAATGATCACAAGGGCAGGGCCAGTAGTTTTGAGCAGATTCTCTTTGATGGCTTTGATGTCACTTGTGTATCTTTATAGCGAGCATCGACCATATTTTGGATCAGTTTCATATGGGTTTCATGCTGAATATCGGCCAGTTGTCTTTGAGCAAGGATGATTGGTTGAACAACCTTCCATAGCTCATCAGCATTTTGTGTGGGAGATGGTTGAGGTTGGGAGTTTTGGAGGACCTGCTTCATCATGGTTTTGAGGTTATCTATAGATGATTCCATGGAAGACATCCTCTACGTCATTTCTTTATACCTTAATTCATCACCTAATCTAATAGGATCATTTGAATTCCTACCAGAGGTAGTTGTATTTGGATCTGCTATTGGAGTAAACTCCATACTATCAGACCCAAATGCCCCTTGTTCTTGGTTCTGGGGACTTCCAACTGGCTCAGAGAATACAACTGTAGCCTCAACAGTTATTGCCGTCAAGAAAGTCTTATTTGTGTAACCACTGTCCGACTGAGCCACTGTTGTAGCAACAGTTGTAGTAGTTTCTTCACTTGTCCTACCACCAAGAGTTACATGTAACTCTTGGGTGTAACCTCCTCAATTGCCTGTGGGCTAGCAGATAGAGTTGTCTCAGACTCAGTCAGATGTGGAGGTTGAGTCTCTTTAATGGGTGAGTAATAGGGACTGTTTAGTGACTGAGTTTTCTCTATTGCCTCAAGCAAAGGTATAAATGTGGGTGGAATTCGAGTAGTGGGTACGAGAGTACAAAGATACATAGCCTTGGGAGAGAGGCTGGAGAACAAATGCTTAAGTGAAACATCTGCCTCATAATGTGGTGTCCATATGCTTACAACTTGTTCCTTTTGTGAGGAAACCAGAGGAGATTATGATCGTAGAGATCTTTGAAACATCTGATGTGAGGAAGTAGCAGTAGTGGTTGTAAGTGACTTATGTGATGTCACAAGTAAGACATCTGGGATCTTATCTTCCAGAGCTACCTTTTTAGGGTGTTTGGTGGTTTTGGAGGATTTGGTTGGTTTCTTTCTAGGTTTAACTGGTGGGGTTGCACAACACTGGTTGTAGTGTTGTGGTCAACAGGAGCAGTGGGCTCAGCAACAGAGGAAGGAGCAGTGGTTGCAGAAGTTGTCAAAATATGCTCAGTCTCTGTTGCTTTAGTTTTCAACACCTTAGGTTTTTGAGTTGAGAGTCTAGTAAAAGTTTCATGTTTGAGGCTGCCAACTTCATAGGTTACACCTTGTTTAAAATCAGACTCACAAGCTTGTTTTTGTAAGTAGAAACTTAACAACCTAGGGTGTATCAAAAAAGCTTTACCCTTTTTAAGATTGTTAAAATTAGCAACCAGATCTGAAAACAATACCTGAGAAAAGTTAAATTTTGATTTGGTTAAAATAGCATAACCCAGGTATTGAATATTCAAAGGTATTTCGTTGAAACCATTGTTTTTGCTGACATGCACAGTAAAAGGGTGTGAAAAAAGAATTTCATGTCAGCGGGAAATTCCCGTTTGAAAATCGTAATACCTGAAAGCTGACCTTCATATCCACGCTTTAAGAATTTTGCATGTAAATCTTTCTTTGAAAAAGATGTGGGGTCATCAAGGTCATTAAGACCGAAAGTGATGGAGATAGTAGAAGGAGGGATTTGGACCAGTGACTGTCCAATCTTTGATGTGATGGCAATGGCCTTTTTGTTCTGAATTTACAGTTCAATGTTTGCCCAGAATTGGCAGAGGGTGTCGATGTAGATCGGCGCTTTTGCAAGTAACACACCTTTGTATGATGATGTTTGTAGAACATTAATCATGCAGTGAAACACAGTATTATTGTTGGTTTTCTCGAATATTGGAAGGTAGTTATGGGGAGTTTTGAGGATAAGATTCATGGTGAATTTAGGGTTTGAAAGAAGAAGAGAGTAATGGAGAAATTTATGGGAGATTTTTTTTTTGAGATTGAAATGGCAAGTGGAAACTGTGTTAGGATGAAAGAGGGTTTATAAAGTAAAGAATGAATGCTGACTTGGCAGCGGTTTCCAAAACCACTGATGTTTTACTCTACAGTGGATGTCCAGCAGTGGTTGTCTACCACCAATAGTATTTGCCTAACATCTGATGGCTATCATCTGTGCACGTGTAAACTCTGCTGGAGACCAGCAGTGGTTCTGAACAGAGGAATGATAGGAGGATTTGGAATATTGTGGTTTCACCAACAGTGGAATGGGAAAACAGTGGTTTCACCAATAGTGGATAGGGAAAACAGTGGTTTCACCAACAATGGAAGTAGGAACAGAGGATACATGTAAAGCTTCGCTTTTGTAACTTTCCATTTTTAGTAAGTTTTCTTCGTGTTTCTATATTTGGAAAGTCCAAACCTTGTAATCTTATCTCATTTCCGAATCATTGTAAATCCAAGGCTTTGATTGTAATCTAGTTGATCAATTATACGAAATTCACAATCTTCATACGCATTTATACTTGTGTCATACACGTATTCGTCAAACAAATTAAAGCTTCGAATTAACTCGTCGATTCTTATCATGTATTCGTAAAAGGTAAATGTTTCAAATCAAGCAAGCAATTAACAAGTTAAACGCAAAATGCATAGACTTTTGGCATCATGAATCTTGTCACACTTATGTTAAACACTTGCAATCTATGTTCAGGGTTTATGTAACACCTTATTACATGTTCTAATCTTTAAAACACTTCACGCTTATATTACATATGAAATGCAACATTTAATCAAATAATTTAACCTAACTATATTTATTGAATAACGAAAAAAAAAAGAAAACATGACAGCTTGGGGCCGCATGCTGTCACACCCATATCCTATTCTTGTTTCAAGACATTTAACCACCTAATCCTCATAAATGGTAATCTAACTCAAACCCTAATCCCTTCCCTATATAAACAAGCATTCCGCCACCCATTTCTCACTTTACAAGCCTCCAAAACTTTACAAATCCTCTCAAACTTCCAAAATTCACTACTGAGTTATTTCAGTTTGCAAGTGAGTTTCAACTCACTTCCTTTCTTATTTGAACCTTGTTTCTTCTTCTAAAACATTTGGATAACCTCTAGGAAGGTTTTCACAAGTTTGCTTGGGAAAACTAAGGTGAAACCACACCATTTTGAGGTCCAAAAGTGTCTTGAACTTTCAGCCCATTTTTACTTTTCAAAACTTTAAAAACTTCAAATTTCTTCATGTTTTCTTCCTCAATAGTGTTTGCTAAGCCTCCTGGGATGCTACAATAGGTTTTTCATGGAAAACCAAGGTGGAACAATACCATTTTTATGGCCAAACTTTCTGTTTTGGAAGTTAAACTTATAAACTTTTCTTAAGCTTGTTTTCTTTTAACAACTCTATGCTACTTGTGGCTCTAATCAAGTTTATGGTTAGTGAGCTAGCTAGACTAGTTTCATACAAAATCAAGAGGTATAACATGCCTCTAAATTTGTTATTTTACTAAGGGTCTTAGCCCACAAGTGTTGAAACCATACAAAGCTTGTGTTTTGGTGAAGGTGTGATTACATGGAGGCCTTGGCTATCAAACTTTCAATCCACCCCTCACTTTATAATTTCTATCCACTAAGCTATGTTTCACCTTCAATTAAGTAACAAAGCTATGACACGCCCCCAAACGTTGCCATGTTCGGGATGCCCGCACCTAGATTGCTTATTCGGTCGTAACGTAGTTTAGTGAAGTACTTTATTCATGACCATCCGGATTGTCCTTGTGGCAATTTGTGAATTGGTGAATCTTACGAAAGAGGTTAAGGATGGTTATATTCCTACCCCTATACATGACTTCTGTGACTTCTATGAAATCTATGATTTATATGATAAACTTGTAATAATATATGTAAACTATATATGTAAATAATAAATATAACCGAACCTTTGACAACGACCGTGTGGTTACTTGTCCTAACATTAGGTTATTATATCTAAGACTTAACCATCGTTACGATTCTATTGGGCATGACCATAAAACCACAAACACCCTACGGGGCTTATAGTGTCAAAAACGAGCGTTAAGTCTAGATAAATACTTTCGAGTATACATACTTTTGCATACTTTAAGTTCCTAAATTAACGAACTCCATCGTCATTCCAATACTCACACACCTACGTTTCCTTGTGTAGGATAACTTGGTGTTCGTCCCCCTAATCAACCCAAACACTTTCACGGAATTAACTTTGCAAAACCGTGGGTGCACTTGAACACCCTTTTACGCTTTACACATTTGGGTGCAACATGTTGGTCTGTCAAAATATACGCAATCACACTTATAGTTTTATACAATTACACAAACAATCCATCATACATGCTATAGTTATGTGATACCCGATTTGTTTACTTGGAACATTCTTATGTGATTCTAATTGTTATTAACTCCGTACGAGCCTCCCCTTAACATGTATAGCGCTATAGGAGTAACGCACCGCTCGTGTTCTTGTGGTCATGTTAAGTTTAATCTATTATGCGGTGGCACTTGAGGATTGACTTGTAGTTCACATACCTTCTTTATATTCATATCGTATACTAGCTTATCATGTGGATTTGTTTAAACGTTTTTATTACTTATGCTATGATTCAAACTTGTGTACTCGCCAATACTTTGTACTGAACTATACTTTTTAACATGTTGCAGGTTGATGATAATGATATGATGAATTGTGGTAGGAATGGCATAGAAACCTACTCAGAATACTAAGTTATTTATTATGTTTCGTTGAGCTTGTCTTAATTGATGTTACTTTGTATTTGAATTATGTTGTACTTGACGTTTTTATGAATGTAAATGAGTTGTTAAATTAAATATTGTCACAATTAGTGTTATGATGTCGTCTCGAGCAATCTCGTTCGTCTCACTCTGATGTTTCCGCCATCGGTTGGGGTGTGCAGATTGGTATCAGAGCCATAACTATAGGGAATTAGGTAGAATTGCCATATTCGACCTAGTCTATAGTTTAAGTGTCCAACTTGACCTTTTTTGATTCATGCTTAAAATGCTAATTCTTCCTATTTGCTTCTTCTTATTTCTTTTGTCTTAATTTATATGCAATGTGTCTTTCCTAAGACACTTACACAACTTACAAATTTGAAGACTTGAAGACACTCATACTATAAACGAGATGATCTCACCAAAATAGGAGTGAAACCCGCACTTTGGTGATCACTCTCAATCCGCGTAGTCGATTTTACACGAAATTACACCATCAAGTTAGGAGTGAAATCCACATCTTGATGGGAATTTCCATTACATACTCTAGTGGACCCTTACCAACGAGTCGGAATTCGCTCCTCGTTTGGTAAGTACCAACCACACTTTGGGTACGATGTTGTCAAGTTAGGGTGAAACCCGCACCTTGTCAACTAGTCCCATTCCTCGATTTTCAATCTTGCCAATTTTTTTATTTTTCGATTGGTTAGAGACGTGTAGTAACTAGAAGGGTAAAGTGTCGTTAATTGCTTCTCGACGAGAGCATTTTACCTATAGGCCAAAGCACGTTTCTCTAATTTGAAAGGATCTCGATTCACTTTGGAATAGTCGACATTTCTCAACCCGAAACACTCCTATGTTTTATTAAGCCTATCTTTTATGTATCTCAATTATTATGTATTTTAGTACTTGTTACCTCATTCATTTCTAGCTCAATGCACAACTCGCACGCCTTTCGTAACCAAAAACAATAATAATAATCCTCATGAACCAACTAAATTTATACTCCTTACACAAATCATACGTGTTTATGCTTTTGAATGCTTATATGCCTATGCTATCTATGTGAATTCATACATGTTACATGATACTTATATGCTCAAAAATGATTTTTTTGTCCTAAAAATCACACGAGTCTAACCGTACAACCGGTTTGTCAAATTGTCTATGGATCAAATTCTGCGTACGAAAACGTTTAACTCCGGTTACGTCAGCCGGTTAACTTTCCACCTTTGTGGGTACAATTCGGAACAGTACCGAATTCGGAACAGTAACTCAGAATGTTAATCCGAGATGGAATCTCGAAACAGTCATCCGAGATGCTAATCCAAGATGGTGATTCAGAACAGTGATCCGAAATGGTATCCGAGATGCAATGTTTCAATCTGAGATGCTTTCCAAATTCGAGATGCAATCCAAAATGCAATCCGAGATGAAATTCCAAGACTAGTACGAGATGACTCCGAAATGAGATTCCAAGACAAGTCCGAGATGAGTCCGAAATTGTTATCCGGAATGCTATCAGAGACGAGTGCCAATGCGAGATGAACGATAAATCCGGGATGAAAATGAAATCCGGAATGAAAGCCTGATCCGAAATGAAAGCCCTTTCTGGAATGGAGAATCCTTATCTGAAATCAACCGTATTCCGATCCGGATTGCGTATAATCCGGATAAAGTTGTTGAGAAAGTTGATGAACAGTAGTCCAGGATCAATCCGTGATGGATGATCTTCCTCGTGTTCTTCGGGATCTTCAAAGTTCCGTATCCGAAATGCTTGAATCTTCTTCGTGTTCTTCAGAATCCTCAACAGGTCTGTATCCGAGATGCTCAAACCTTCTTCGTGTTCTTCAGAAGAGTAGCAGTTCAAGATGAAAACAGCAGTAGTCTTCAACAGTAACAATCCGGGATGAACATCAACACGTCTTCCAACTCTAAACAGTTTTGGATTGGTGATACCGAGAGCCTGTATCGAACAGCAGGCTCTGATACGAATTGTAAGTCCCGATAATCCGGATCTAACAACGATATCACACACATCAAGGATGGACGAAGCCAAACTTGATGATATTCAAGAAAACCAAAATGATGAAGAACAATAACAATCAACTTTAACACCTTGCACACGATTCTATTACTTGAACAAGCAAAACCGTCTGGTACAAGATGGAGGCTTTCTAGAGAAAACCCAAACGTCTAACCCTAGAAATGAATAAGCTTAGCTTATATACCTAGGGTAAAGGTATGCCCCTCATGCGCTTGCCTGGCCCACATGGCCTATGGCATACCCAAATGACCTATAAAGGTACAAACCTAATACAAACTAACCCTGTTAATCCCAGTTAACTCCCGTAGACCATTGCGTATATTTGATGCTTCAGTCTCACACTTCTAAGACCTAACATATTTCATCACCAAACTCCCTCGTACATCGTCTAGTCACGATAGTATTTTGGTAATCATCGACTGTCTGACCAAATCTTCTAATTTCCTTCTCATACGTGAAGACTACCGAGTCGAGAAATTGGCATGTATCTACACGAATGAAGTCATCTGTCATCACGGTGTTCCCATGGACATTATCTCCGACCGTGATGGTCGTTTTACTTCCCATCTTTGGTAAACGTTTCATAAAGCTCTTGGTACTTACCTCAATCTCAGTACTGCTTTCCATCCTTAGTCTGATGGTCAACCGAGCATACTATCCAAACTCTTGAGGACATGCTTCGTTCTTGCTTAATCAATTTTGGTGGAAACTGGGACATGCACTTGCCTTTGGTCGAATTCTCGTACAATAGCAGTTACCACGCGAGTATTCAAATGGCACTTTCGAGGCATTGTGTGGACGCAAGTGCTGATCGCCTATTTGTTGGCACGAGATCAGGGAAGCTCAAATCACCGGTCCCGAGCTTATACAACAGACGACGGACAAGATTTTGCAGATTCGGGACAACTTGCTCAAAGCCAGAAGTCGGCGAAATAGTTACGCAGATAAAAGACGCAAGCCCTTGGAATTCAATGTTGCTGACTTTGTACTTCTCAAGGTATCCCCTTGGAAGGGCGTGGTTTGTTTCGGAAAGAAGG
Source organism: Scalesia atractyloides (assembly GCA_947069175.1). NCBI lineage: Eukaryota > Viridiplantae > Streptophyta > Magnoliopsida > Asterales > Asteraceae > Scalesia > Scalesia atractyloides. The sequence continues at coordinate 38,085,153 of CAMTDV010000116.1, forward strand.
GAAAGCTCGGTCCTCGCTATGTAGGTCCTTTCAAGATTCTCGAAAGGCTTGGAAAGGTAGCGTACCGACTGGACCTACCACAAGAGCTCAACAACGTTCATCCAACCTTCCACGTCTCAAACTTGAACAGATGTCTAGCCGAAGAAGGACTCCAAGCCCCACTTGAAGATCTTCAAATCAATGAGACCTTACACTTCATGGAGAAACCTGTCGAAATCATGGATCGACGCACCAAGCAGCTAAGGCGTAGTCGAATTGCTATCATGAAGGTTCAGTGGGAAGGAAAACATGGCGCTGAGTTTACTTGGGAACTTGAAAGCGACATGAAGACTAAGTATCCGCATCTGTTCGTTACATCTTCCTAAATTTCGGGACGAAATTTCCCTAAGGAGGGGAGACTATAACGCTTTGCTTTTGTAACTTTCCGTTTTTAGTAAGTTTGCTTTGTGTTTCTATATTTGGAAAGTCCAAACCTAGTAATCGTATCTCATTCCGAATCATTGTAAATCCAAGGCTTCGATTGTAATCAAGTTGATCAATTATACGAAATTCACAATCTTCATACGCATTTATACTTGTGTTCATACACGTATTCATCACACAAATAAAAGCTTCGAATTAACTCGTGGATTCTTGTCATGTATTCGTAAAGTGTAAATGTTTCAAATCAAGCAAGCAATTAACAAGTTAAACGCAAAATGCATAGACTTTTGGCATCATGAATCTTATCACCCTTATGTTAAACACTTGCATGCTATGTTTAGGGTTTATGTAACACCTTATTACATGTCCTAATCTTTCAAACACTTCACACTTATATTACATATGAAATGCAACATTTAATTAAACAATTTAACCTAACTATATTTATTAAATAAATAAAAAAAAAGAAAATATGACAGCATGCGGCCACAAGCTGTCACACACATATCCTCTTCTTGTTTCAAGACATTTAACCATTTAATCCTCATAAATGCTAACCTAACTCAAACCCTAATCCCTTCCCAATATGAACAAGCATTCCCCCACCCATTTCTCACTTTTACAAGCCTCCAACACTTCACAAATCCTCTCAAACTTCCAGAATTCACTACTAAGTTATTTCAGTTTGCAAGTGAGTTTTACTCACTTCCTTTCTTATTTAAACCTAGTTTCTTCTTCTAAAACACTTGGATAACCTCTAGGAAGGTTTTCACAAGTTTGCTTGGCAAACTAAGGTGAAACCTCACCATTTTGAGGTCCAAAAGTGTCTTGAACTTTCACTCCACTTTTATCTTTTTCAAAACATTAAAACTTCAAGTTTTCTTCCTCAATAGTGTTTGCTAAGCCTCTTGGGATGTTACCATAGGTTTTCCATGGAAAACCAAGGTGGAACAATACCATTTTTATGGCCAAACTTTCTGTTTTGGAAGTTAAACTTATAAACTTTTCTTAAACTTGTTTTCTTTTAACAACTCTATGCTACTTGTGCCTCTAATCAAGTTTATGGTTAGTGAGCTAGCTAGACTAGTTCATACAAAATCAAGAGGTATAACGTGCCTTTAAACTTTTTGTTTTACTAAGGGTCTTAACCCACATGTTTTGAAACCATCTAAGCTTACAAGCTTCTGTTTTGGTGAAGGTGTGATTACATGGAGGCCTTGGCTATCCAACTTTCAATCAACCCCTCACTTGATGATATCTATCCACTAAGCTATGTTTCACCTTCAATTGAGTAACAAGGCTACGACACGTCCCCAAACGTTGCCATGTTCGGGATGCACGCACCTAGCTTGCTTATTCGGTCGAAACGTAGTTTAGTGAAGTACTTTGTTCATGACCATCTGGATTGTCATTGTGGCAATTTGTGTATTGGTGAATTTTACGAAAGAGGTTAAGGACGGTCATCCTCCTACCTCCAAGCATGACTTCTATGAAATCTCTGATTTATATGATAAAGTTGTAATAATATATGTAAACTATATATGTAAATAATAAATATAACCGAACCTTTGACAATGACTGTATGGTTACTTGTCCTAACATTAGGTTATTTTATCTAAGACTTAATCATCATTACGATTCTATTGGGCATGACCCACAAACCACAAACACTCTACGAGGCTTATAGTGTCAAAAACGAGTGTTAACGTCTAGATAAATACTTTCGACAATACATACTTTTGCATATTTTAAATTCCTAAATTAACAAACTCCATCGTCATTCCAATACTTACATACCTATGTTTCCTTGTGTAGGATAACTCGGTGTTCGTCCCCCTAGTCAATCCAAACACTTTCACAGAATTAACTTTGCAAAACCGTGGGCACACTCGAACACCCTTTTTACGCTTTACACATTTGGATGCAACATGTTAGTCTGTCAAAATATACGCAATCACACAAACAATCCATCATACATGCGATAGTTATGTGATACCCGATTTCTTTACCTGGAATATTCTTATGTGATTCTAATTGTCATTAACTCCGTACGAGCCTCCCTTAACATGTATCACGCTATAGGAGTAACGCACCGCCCGTATTCTTGTGGTCATGTTAAGTTTAATCTATTATGCGGTGACACTTGAGGATTGACTTGTAGTTTACATACCTTGTTTACATTCATCTCGTATACTAGCTTATCATGTGGATTTGTTTAAACGTTTTTATTAGTTATGCTATGATTCAAACTTGTGTACTCGCCAATACTTTATACTGAACTATACTTTTTAACATGTTGCAGGTTGATGATATTTATATGACGAATCGTGGTAGGAATGGCATAGAAACCTACTTAGAATACTATGTTATTTATTATGTTTTGTTGAACTTGTCTTAATTGATGTTACTTTGTATTTGAATTATGTTGTACTTGACGTTTTTATGAATGAAATGAAATGAGTTGTTAAATTAAATATTGTCACAATTAGTGTTATGATGTCTCGAGCAATCTCGTTCATCTCACTCTGATGTTTCCGCCATCAGTTGGGGTGTGACAATACACTTGCATATGTCTCACAATCTCCCCCTCAACCTAAGATGACTACTTTGTTCGTACAGAATGTAAGGAAGATAGCTTAAATTGATAATCGATGAAAGTGATCAAATAGAACAGCACATGCACTGTTCTTTTATACTACCATCCTAACCACTGAGCATGAAAGTGACACTTAACAAAAATAACAAACTAATAACATCTACTAAGCTTACCACTGCCATCCATTGAACATTACAAGGACTGATAGAAAACACTGATGATACATCCTCTGTTGGTCTTAAAAAGAGCATTGCCTTGACAGATCTTTAGCTTTGATCTTCAGCAGAGCTTTGTCTTGGCTGACCTTTTACCTTTAGTCTTTAGCAGAGCTTTGCCTTGGCAGACCTTCAGCTTTAGACTTTAGCAGAGCTTTGTGTTCAACAAAGTTTAGCTATGGCAGACCTTGGACATTTAGTCTTCATCAGACCTTGACTTGGGCAGATGTGACATTATTGTAGGGTTCAACTCCAACATATATTTAATATCCAACACATATTTTTACTTAATTTAGTGTATTTTGACAAATTACATATATAAATTTTCTTTGCCTTGTATGGGGAAGATGGGTGGTTCTCTCCACAGGGCTTACAAAACACAGGTTATGTGCAATAGTCTACCATATTTAACATGTAAAGTTTTTTTTATATGTTAAATAAGGCGGGCTGCCGCCAATAACCTGTGTTTTGTAAGCCCTAGGAGAGAACCACCTATCTTCCCCCTAAAAAGCAAAGAAAAAATATCACGCAATTTAAACCTTCTTTCAGTTTCTCTTCATCATAATTAGACGTGCTACACTCAGTTGCTGATCTCATCTGACAAACAATAACGATTAGTATTAATGTTATTTCATGAGATATAGTTAACAAAATCATTTTAGTGAAAGTGCACCTATCGCTTACCGTATAAACTTGTTGCGGCTGCGTTGGCTGCGGCGTTGCATCTACCTGTAAACAAAGAGGGGTCAAGATTTAGGTTTTCTTTTACCATAAAGTTCATAGTTCTAACTTGAATTAATAAATGGTTTTATTTAGCTTACCTTAATTTGCACCATTCAACTTCTAGGCGAGTGACCTGATCTTCAGATGAGCTATAAAGCATTATATTAAGAACATTCAAAATTCTGTCTACAAATTGAAAAATAAACAATATAATTACCGTATGAGAGAGGAAATGAGAGCTCTGAACCTCAGATGAGATGAAAATGAGAGAGGGTCAGTGAAGATCTCAAATCATTTGGATCTTGTGAAACCTTGAACATCTTGTGAAATCGCTATCTCTTAAATCGCCAGAGAGAGAAAGGGGCCAGAGGATTTTGAAAATGAAGAATGAATCTAGAAAACCCTTTATATATATATCAGTGGAAGGGGTGTATGGGGAACTGGGATGAGCGGGAATTGAAAAATTGAATGCAAAATTAGGCCGCTCAAACATATTGTGCTTAAAGATGTTGTACTTCATGCATTAAAGGAGTTTTAAGGGAAGTGACAAATTACCTTAAGTTATCCTTTGGATATGCTTATTAATACAGTATAGATTAGTTTAAATTCGCTAATTCAAAACAGAATAATGCAGTTGATAGCGAGTTTTTGTTTAGTATATTAACATGAATGGGAAACACTATAATCTTACCGATTTGCAGATAACCCAACGAACGTCGAGGCTTGCCAGATATTCTGATTTTTCGGTGACTTGGGAAGGGTAGCTGATGGTTCTATAGATTCCGACATCGTTCCGGTGAGCTCCGTGGTGATCTTAGCCTGCGTGGTGAACACGCTGAGTTGATTATACTTGCTCCCGAAGGTTTTACAATGTTCTAACCCGAGTTCCATGGTTGACGATTAACAAGCAAAGACCTTCGGTTGTGATCAGATTCTAATAAATCACGCTTATTGATGACCAATTTCATTAACCCCCGAAGTTATGAGATGATTGAAATCATAAATGCTATTTAAAAACGTCGCTTGAAGCGAATATCCATTATGGGTTACGGTTTATACGTTTCAGCTTCTTCATGGCTAGGGAAGATGGTTCGTTGGATTGGGGTTAAATATAGAATGACACGGATTTACGAATTGTAGTGGAGTGGTTTGTGTGGTGTTGTTAAACTCAGGGACGCCGTGTCCGAATCCCGCTCCCTGCAATTTTACTTCACCGTTTTCATTTATGTGCTTTCAGCTCCTAAAGAAACATGCTAAAATTTGTTTATAATAACAATGTGTTTAATATCAACACATACATTAGCGCATCTCAGTTGATTTCCCTCTTTGAAGTTAGTTCGACCGGTCATGGTGCCCGGATTAGAGTCCCATGAAAACACTTTTTTTTTCTTAGAACCGATTTCCAGACTTTCATACCAAGCCCCTCGTACATTTAACTTGTTTCAACCTACATTCTAACTTGGTTACCAATTCCTTTATGAAACTAACAGTAACTTGGTAAACTAACTTAGCTAGTGTAATGTCAACTAACAAACTAACCTAGTTAGTTTATTCTTTAAATTTTAAGTTTCCATTATTTACAAAACTAACCCTATAAGTTTGCATGGGTTACAATATAGTTTCCAACAATTACATAAATCACCCCTTAGCTTATAACCAACCTAAATAATGTTGTTAAAGTTCCCCTTTCCATAAATATAACTTAACTAACTGAAACCTTCATTCGTTTTTTATCCGCGTCGTACACAAACACTATTGATTAACTAAATAACAAAAAATATATAAATTTAAAAAAAATGACCAATTAAAATTTATTTTTTCGAAGGACCCAATTTTGCAATCCGGGTTGGGTTTCAGATGTTACAGTCACCCCCACTTTTGGGAATTTCGTCCCGAAATTTGGAGAAAACCGCTCGACTAGGATAATGTGACGGTTTTCTTATAGACGTAAAAAGTATTGATTAGATTTGAGAATAGAACAAAGAACTTCAAATCAGTTTGTTTCTTAGGAATGCCCGGTAACGAGTGTTAGCCACAAGTCCTAAGGATGCGGAGAATACGCTTAAACTAGGATACAACAGTGGTTACATTTGGATCAAATTAAGGCGGTAGCGTTCTTGATAAGGGTTAAACACCCAGGTAAGGAATCACTTTTAGTGCCTAAGATCCACAAACGAGGAGGGTAAATGGTTATGTATGATATAGCCTGTCATAGGCGAGGCAATTTTAAATCACGAAGCCTCAGCATATTGGCATTGAATTGCGACTTAAGGAATATTTTGTCCTAAAGTTGACTTGTAACACAAGAGAGTTAGCACACTGAGTCGCAAGATGTACTCATGATTCCTAACTACATGTTGTGTCAAGACTTGGTATTTTGTAAGAAAATTTCTTCATAAAAATGCCACAATGATAAGATTGAACTCACAATACCATAGAATTGAATCACACAACCAAAACAAACTAACACAAAATCTCTAATGATTAGACTAATGCTGCTTTTGAAATTTTGGTAGTCACTTATATATAGGAAGTACAAGCGGCGTATCCACCATGTCTCTTGTAGGTCCACTTGGAGGATCAAGATAAACCTGCTTCCTTGTTTATACAACACAAATACGTGTGTGGAATCCATGTATGAATGCAAACCAAAGCAAAGTAAGAACATAGGATAACCAAAGATTCAATATCTTGATTAACTGAAGAGAACTGATACAGACATACACAAATAATGTTCATACACTCTCATGCAACACACTCTGTGCTCTTGTGTCTCTCTCTCTCTAGTATAGCTCTAGTTTCTCTAGTCTCAACGACCAACTGCTATACTGAGAAGTGCATGTCTGCTTATATAGTGTCCCCACTCAGCAACAATACGAAGTATGTTGCTAGTTGTACAAAACAATAAAAGACACGAAAGACATTCTCCAAAGATGCTCGTACGAACGATCTGGCTCGTACGAAGCATGAACTTGCTCGTACGAACAAGCAGGATACTTGTTTGGATGAACTCATTCATACGAATGGTAGAACACTTGTACGAATCTTGAGTGGCTCGTATGAGCAATATGTTGCTCGTACGGAGGACTTCCACTCGCACATGAAGTTTACTTTGGAGAACGTGTCATAGAAATGACGTACACAAGACTCAACAGTATGCACATATGCAACTGTTTTACACAGACAAACTAATCGTCATACTAAACCAAGATAGGAGGATATCTTGATTCGGTCGACACAACCAAACTATAGAGACACAGTAAACAAAAACCGTACAATTACAGACGTAACTAAGAACAAGCGACAGACACAAAAGTGTATCAACATCTCTACCAAACTTTCATCTACATTGTTATTCGAATCATGATTGATAACACAACAACACTTACACAGAACTTCCCATGGCCAGTCAAACGAGGATTTTGATAGTTTGATAAGTACACTTATATAGGAAGTACCAGCAACGTATTCACCATGTCCTTATCAAATTTTATCTACTTCTTTATCCACTCATGATTAGTTCGATGTGACGACACTGCTAACTCACACATTAAACAAATACAACCAAACCATAAACAACCATAGCTTGATAGAATACTACTTGTGTCCTTAACTCTTTACAAGTTAAGCTATGATCGCCTCCTTGTCCTTTGTGGGTCAGGTCGGGTAATTGCTTGAAATGAAATAATAATGATAATTTATTATGGAATGACAACAATATGAATTGATAATAGCGTGAAATAACAATAACACTATGAAGAGATAATATGACGATAAAGATAATAAATGACTTTAGCATGAAATGCCAACGTCAACATAATATTAACGTTATTATCCGAGAATAAAATGAAAATCGATGCTAATTCAAAATAGTATATAGAAACTTCCCAATTGCCTTGGGATTGAAACCATAGAAAGGTTTTGTCCATTCAGACTTAGGTTACACGTTTCCAATGTCATTGTTAGCTCCAACTCGATTCAGTTTAACGTTAAAAGCTCTACCCCCTACAATCCGATTTGCTTGGTTGATTGGGTTGGCGTGGGCTTTAGCATTGATGATATTAACCAATCTAGGGTAGGTGTTTTTTAAATGGGTGAGATCCTCACAGTTGAAGCATGCCCTAGTATATGGCATCATAGGGTAGTTGGGCTCATAATTGGGCAGAATCATATTCTGAGCAGGATATGGAACCATCATCAGATTGGGCTGGTGGAAGGGTTGAGTTAGCACTTATGCATTCTCAAGAATTCTGCCAGCTAGACAAGATGTATACTCTTTCGGTATGAATGAATAAATGATTCCGCTGATTCTGTTTCTACTCCTTTCTTAATAACGTTCTACCGAATCGGTACTATCATTCGCCCAAACTTCCGTCTAGAACCGTCGTCACTAGGACCTACAACTAGTATCAGAGCTACGATATCGATTCATTCAATCTAGCAGTTGATGAATCAACTATGCTAATGATTTTTGGAGATTTATGGACGATTGAGGGGTTTTAGGCGTAAATCATCAAATAAACGAACAATCCACAGACAAAAAGTAAAATTAAACCTATAGGATTGTTAGAAACTGATTTTCTACCAAGTCTTTGCTAGAATCATCGTGAAATTCGTAGAAACAAAGATTATGGATCGAAAAATGGTGATCAGACTCGCTTGTACGAAGTGTGTCACCTCGTACGAAGTGATGACCCACCTTGTACGAAGTGAAGACCCACCTCGTATGAAGTGTGATATGCCTAAAAATTGAAAAAAATGGTACGGTCAGACTTTGCAAAATATGAGGGGAATAAAAACTTTCACGAATATGTTAAGATTCCGACATCTTTGAAATTCGTGACGCTGCAATAGTATTTGGGTGGTTCCGACTGCAGATTATTTGGAGAATGCAAAGTGTTTTGGATTTTTTTGCATGAGAATAAAGTGTAGTCAGAATTCATTAGTGATTAGATCAAGTTGATGTCTACTTTTCGTAAAAGTGGGGTTGCATAACTGAGTCTTGAAGGAGTTGTTTATAGGATTCTGTAGTCGTGGTCATGTTGATGCCTGAGTCCTCGTATAAGCCGGTTAGCACACACGACTGCTAAGTAGTACGAGTAGTTAATAGAGAGTGTTCATGGGATAGATCTGTGATAGACCAAAGTATCCAATTTAAATCTGCAACGCAAATAAATTTTTTTCTGGATTAACCGCCAGGAAATGATGATGTTTTATTGATTCAGTTGCGTTGGGACTGACGAGGAAGGCTATATACTTGCAATTCCTGACTAAAGAAGATGATATATGGGTTTTTTAGACAAAGCCATGTACTGGTTGCTCACGAAATAGACTATACATTTGAGATTGTTATGAAAGACGAAGATTACATTACTGATCTTGAACGAAGAAGAAAAGGTATTGACATATAGTTTTTCCGATGAAGATTTGCTGATTGAGAAGATTACCGATTTGCTGATCAATTATGATTACGAAAATCGGGATTTCAGATTTTCGTAGGTATTCACAGATTTGAAATTTGCCAGTGTGGTAATTCGAAGTTTCTATCAATTGCCTGTTGGGTTTTTGAAGAACAAAGGATCGAGCATATGAGGAGTCCGCTTAAACCAAACACGGATATGGTTAAAGTTGAAAAGGAGAAGCTGCATTAATGAGTTTCAAGTTGGTGGTTATTCGAGAAAATTTGTCGAATAATCAAATCTAAGGAGGTCGGGAACCGTGCAACCAAAGAACTGAAGTTCAATTACTGGAGGAATTAATTTCAGGGGGAACTGGTGCTTTCAAGTTGATAATGCAAGCCCGGATCATCAATCAAGGGGGAATTTGTTTACACATTCTACGACATCGATGGATACCTGATTGAAGTTGCAGAATATTCAAACACATCTATCATATTTCAAGATCAAGCTTCGACAGTGACGTCCAAGGGGGAAATTGTTGATGCACTTTATGTCCGTCACTGTGCGATAGGGTAGATAGAGTGTGTGTTGAATATTGTATAGGTTAGATACGAACACACGACCCAAGTACGAACGTGAGAGGAGCAAAAGTGTCACTTCGTACGAGGTGGTCACTACTTCGTACGAAGCAGTATGCTCACTTCGTACGTGGTGCTCATGTCTATATATATGTGTTGTGTGTTCATTGTTTTGTAAGTTTTGGAAGTTCCCAGAGGGGAAACGCTGGCGGAAATCATTTCCGCCAGCCAGACAAGATGTATACTCTTTCATTATGAATGAATGAATGAATGAATGAAGCTTCCGCTGATTATGTTTCTACTCCTTTCTTAATAACGTTTTACCGAATCGGTACTATCATATGCTTAAACTTTCTTCTAGAACCGCCATCACCGGGACCTACACATAAACTCTTACAGTCGCTCCCATGTTAAGGCCACAACGACTTCAAAACTACGAGTGTTCTTCTCAGCATTCCACCACTTTAACCATTCCTAGTAAGCGGTCGGTTGTATAGCGAATCTTGCGATAATTAGGGCACTCGCAATTCAGGAAGGTACTCTCCATTTCTTCAAACCATCAGAAGAGGACAATCGCACCAGCAGTGCCTTTGTAAGTAGGAGGGTCGCATGACTTGAAGTGTTTATAGGAACACTTAGAAGAATTTGCACCATCATGGTTCTCCTGATTGTCAGCCCTCTTATTGATTAGGGCTTCTTGAACTTGAACCACGATATTCAGGATGACAATGACCATTTCTTCCGCGATGTGGACTGCCATGCGACGGCTAGAATTTTTAGCACGCTTTCCGGTATGAAGACGTTTACAAGACATCAACAAGGATTAATGCAAAAAGGTTGAGAATTTAGCAAATATCGATCGACTGACAAGTTGAATAAAAACATCCACAAAAACATAAAACTTATGATAAAATAGTATTTTCGAAATGAATATTGAAAATTTCTAGGTTTGGTACGTCGTAAGGCTTGGTATGCTATCTAACGTCACTTCCATAATCACGTGGGCCCTCGCAATACCGAGCTTCCGCATGGTTCACATATGTTTACCCAACGACGTACACTTAACCCAAAGTAAAATATTGAATGTTAGATGTCTCAAGTTAGGGTGATATCAGAAGATATTAGAGGGTATCCATGACTTAACACAAACACATTGACTTATCAAAGTGTTGTTAGTTTTCGTGATGTTTAGTGTGACATGCTTAGGCCTAATAGGTATTAATACTCTCATTACTAGTCCCTAGGTAGGAAAATTGTTCCCTATTGGATTTATACAAGTGCCAGCCTAAAAAGGACGTCCCGACTACTGGTACTTAACCCTTTTAGTTACTACATGTTCATCACAAGAACTCACTTTGACAAGAACGAAAAATTTAAATGAAATTGGAAATATCAAAATGAAATAGAAATAACATCAAGTATAATTGACATGAATTTAATTTTGAATTGATTTAGACTCGTATGAATGAGGGTGTGAATGGAATAATTAGAAAAGTTAATGTTTATATCGTATAGTTTGTGCAAGTATAGATAATAAATCACATAGTATCATGCAAGGCACCTTAGCATAACATCTAAAAGTGCTCACATGCATAGTTGTGTGACATTAACGATTTTAAAATATTTGAAATTTAACAACATAAACTATGAGACAACCTCTTTAGCACATAAGGATATAAAACCCTATTAGGCTATAGTCTAGGTCTAAGGGTCTAATAACCAACCCTAATTCCCTATAGCCATTAGCTCTGATACCAATCTGTTACACCCGGACCCGCAGCAGAATGGTATGGGGCATGATGGTTGTCCAAAGCTTATGACACTATTAAAATTTTATAAAACAAGTCATAATTAATATGTCACACTTTCGAATATCCAAGTAAATACTTCAAATTTGCCTTTTAAATTACTAAGGCAAGAGCTCCTATGTGATCTTGATTAAGTCCAGTCTTCAATTCTTGATACCTGCATCACGCATAAAATAATATTTTTAGGTTAGTTACAATGAGCTAGTAAGAAACCTTGGTTAAGTAAAAATAGGTTTACCATTTTAAATATAAAAGTAAATGAAACATATTTTGTCTCTTTAAATTAAAATATTAATTTAAATATTAAACATGCAATTATTTATTTGGAAGTAAATGCAGCAAATAATATGAGCATAGGATGATGACTGAATAATGACTACGACCAAGATCGACACCAAAACCAACTGCTTGTGTCCCAACATTCCTTAGTTAGGAGGAAAGGTCAGACCAAGATTAATGGGGCGATACCAACATCTCCAAGTTATCAGGAAATGTCAATCGTGGATCCACTGAATGAATGATTGATTGACTATAATAACCAATGCAACAACAACATCATCAACAAATAACAAAAACAAATAATGCATATACGACACACCAAATATTGCATGCTTGATATTAGATAAAAACAAATGATCGTGACACAATGATACACTCCAAAAAGTTAATGATAAAAAAGGGAGAAAGTTTACTCATTGTATGTGTAGCTTCGATCCACTAAAGAAAAGCGACCACATGATTTGAATATTGACGAGAAAAATATAACCAAATCCTGAGTATATAAGAAGTAAATATCAACAAATAATTCTATGAAAATTGGTTCTCCCATTTAGGAACTTAAGATATGTCATTAAATATTTAGAAACTACCAATATAATAACTATCAAATTACGAGGAATAACTAGATCGGATGGGAGATTAGGGTTTATTGTTTTAGTTTGGGAATATCCAACGTTTTTGTTTAGTTCCACACTCTAAAGTTTATCATTTTCAAGACACGAATACGACATTATCTCCATACCAATTAGCTATTAAAGATTATGTGTTTAACTAAAAAGATAACTTTTCTATTGTTTATTGATTACAAGGAAGGGTATCTTTTCTTAAAAAAAGAAGAATAGATAAAACAAGTTTTATTAATATCGGTTAATTTTATACCTTTATAGGTTGTATAAATAAATGCTTAGACTTATGTCTATGACAATATTTATGTTTTAGTTTTACATGCTTAAATGATTTGAAAAAAGGTGTCTTTTTATAAACTAATATAGTTATAAGATTCCCCCAAAAAAACAATACCACAATTATATAACAAAAAGTGAGGTTTGTGTGGTCAACTCGCGTGGAACTGTTCCGAATCATAACAGAGCACACGAAAACCACCATCTGAACTACTCTTTCTATCTGGAAATTCTTTCCCTCTTTTTTTTTTACATCCTAATTCCCCATTAATCATCTGTGTAGTTTACATTTGTAAACAGATATTGTAAAATTGAAACTTTGTTCATTCAACATAAAAAAGTTGTTGACTTGACAAATGTTGAAATTAAAGTTACAAAAAAACAAAACATAATTGGAACTTGAATGGAAAGTAGGCAACTTTATGGTGCGAGGTTTAATTTCTCAAAAGAAGGTTATATATATATATATATATATATATATATATATATATATTTGAAAATTCATTTCAGAAAAAATTTAATATTAGAAGAAAATGAAGAAAGGATATAATGGTAAAACATTAAATAGTTTATAACTCCTCTCACTAATTATGTTATCTTTAATTGATAACTCAAAAACATTTTATCCTACAAATTTCAAAATTTATCCTACATATGTCTTACACTTATCGAAATTTACCCTACACGTATGTAAATTTACCCTAAACATTTCAAAATTTATCCTACACGTACTAAAATTTATCCTACACATGTCGAAAATTGTCATTCACCATAAATTATTTTATGTTAAAAGAGTATATTAAAAAAAATGAGTTACAAATTTAATTAATTAGCTAATTAATGACAATTATAGATTTATCTATATACCATTTTTCATAACATTAAATGCACCCACTAAATAAAGTAAATGACTCCTCTCATTAGTTATGTTATCTTTAATTGATAACTCAAAAACATTTTATCCTACAAATTTCAAAATTTATCCTACATATGTGTTACACTTACCGAAATTTACCCTTCACACATGTAAATTTACCCTACAATATTCAAATTTATCCTACACGTACTAAAATTTTCCTACACATGTCGAAAATTGTCATTCACCATAAATTATTTTATGTTAAAAGAGTATATTAAAAAAATGAGTTACAAGCAACCATCATATGCACACTTCAAGCAACCATTGCAGACTCTGCAACTGCAAATTTGGAGTTAAAAATGGGTTCAGAAATAGAAACAGAGGTGATTCACTCATGGTCTGCTCCCAGATCGTTAAGCACCAGCCTCATGTACTCTTTTGCTCAGTGAGAGAGAATCTGGTGGAGTTGAATGGATTTGGTTGCAGATTGAGAGCGTATATTTTAATCTTGATAGTGAATGTTCTCTCACAATTCCACATCAATCCACACCGATTAACATCCTAAATCATGCACCGAACAACACGACCCTATATCATCTCTCTTCTTTCCCCATTTTGGATCCGATATATATCCATCCCACGGTTGACCGTCATCTCCGACGGTTGACTACCATCTCCGACAAGTGAAAGTTCAATTTCATTCTTCAACTGTTCATCCTCTTTGCTCGAGATCGAAACTCATCATATTACAGCAACCTCATTGCTCCAGAATCTTTGCAGTTTTGAGACCGACAGAGGGAAACAGATTCACTACTAATTCTTGCAAACATTTCGTCCTTCTGTAACTTTAACCTCCAGCTCCGCCTGCCGTCCGCCACCCGATCCACCGTAAGATTCAACAGTATGAGTGTTCTTTTGTGAAAGAAAAGTCGACCCACCAGGTGTTTGATCAAATGCCTCAATGAAGTGAAGGTTTTAAAAAACTTGTTTCTTTCGCATTCTTGTGAAGTGGGGTACCATTTAAAGGGTAGGCAACCCGCTGTTGCTGCCCTCCTTTATCTTGTATAGAATTTTACTGGTTTTCTACCCCCCAACAACTCATCTCGAGTTTGGTGTACCGTTAGTGTGTTTTTTCTTCGGTGGCAATTAACATACGCGCATGGCTCCTACAAAAGGGGGTCGGAACGTTAAGTCAATGGGCCCTGTGCAGGGCTCTTCTAGTGGTTTAAGGACCTGCCCTTTCAAAATTTTCCACGAATGTAAAGATGGCAAACCGGGGTCTGTGGGTTTTTTCCGCCTACTTGAACACATGCAAAGCACACACCTCTAGACAGAAAACCAAAAGCTATCTTTGAAGGAGGCTATCTCCAAGGACTTGGACCTGTTTTTGGATGTTGCGGAAGTTCTTAGGGAAGGGGATAAATGGTTATGTGGAAAGTGCATGGTGATGCATGCACTCAGTAGGGGATGCAAGCATGATAATGAGGTCGTGTTGTTTGCCATGATATCAGGGGATGTTGAAGATTTCATTGTTGGGATCCGGAAACCATGTCAAGTGGTGGTTGACACAAACCCACGTCACCCAGCAGGGCTCGGGGGTGATGTTAACCTACTCGAGTGGGTTTTCTCCCTCCCTATTCAGACTGTTAAAAGCATTCCCCCCAGTTGCCGGCTGTTGTTTGCTCAGGTTCTAACAGATGCTTTGCGCAAAATGGTAGCGTCGCCAGGATCGGTTGACAATTGGGTCCAATTGTTTTTACTACCGCGTTGCACCTTGCGGGTGGTTAGACCATCCTCCAGACAAGAGCGAAGGTCAGGGAACAGGAAATCTCTACAGTGTAGTAACATCTTACACGCGCTTACAATTTGGAAATATGGGTCTGGGTTTGATGATTTGGTCTCTTCCCTATTGGATAGCGTGGGGGAGACGAGGGCTTCAAGGGGAGAATGCAGGAGAGAGGAAGACAAAGAAAGGAACCCTAATATTAAGCAATGTCTTCGGAAAGTCAGGGATGGACATTTCACAGCTGCGGTTAAGGTCCTATGCTCTAGTGGAGTTGTCCCTCTAGGTGATTCGACATTGAAAGCTCTTATTGATAAACACCCAGTGGTGCCGCCCCCGTCCTTGCCTTCCAACCCTTTGGCCCAACCCACTCTTGTTGTTGATAGGGAGTGTGTACTAAAATGTATTCGATCCTTTCCTAAAGGGACGTCATATGGCAGAGACGGGATACGGGCCCAACACCTGCTAGATGCTATTGGTGGCGAGGGCTTGGTGACTTCCTCAGGTTTGCTTACGATCATTACTGAAGTTGTTAACTTATGGTTTGGGGGATCCTACCCTAAGGTGCTTGCTGAGTTTGTTGCCTCGGCCCCCCTCACCTCCTTATTGAAGCCCGATAAAGGAATTCGACCTATTGCTGTGGGGGGTATTTGGCGAAGGTTGGTTTCAAAGGTGGCGATGAAGAAGGTCGGGAAAGAAATGACCCAGTACTTGGGTGACTATCAATTTGCGGTGGGGGTGCCAAATGGGGCAGAGACGTTGCTTCACAGTGCAAACAGGTTTCTCAACTCATTTTATTGAGATGGTTCCTAAGCCTTGCTTACTGTGGATTTCTCCAATGCTTTCAACACGGTCGACCGCACAACTTTTCTGCACGAGGTTCATCAGTGTTGCCCGTCAATCTATCGGTGGGTCCAATTTCTTAACGCCCAGCCTGCTAGGTTGTATGTTGGTAACGAGTGTATTGGGGCTACTACCGGAGTTCAACAAGGAGATCCCTTGGGCCCCCTTCTCTTTGCCCTTGCCTTACATCCTCTTATTCTCCGGGTTCAGGACCGCTGTAAACTCCCGTTTCATGCTTGGTACTTGGATGATGGGACGTTTATCGGCAACGCCTCTGAGGTTGCTAAGGCCTTAGACATCATCAATGAGGAGGGGCCATCTATAGGGCTTTATCTCAACATTAAGAAAATAGAGGTTTTTGGGCCGACATGCGACGGGCGGAAAGTTCAAGATGGGCTTTTCCCGAGAGGGATCGGTAGACCAAAGAAGGGGATTAAGCTCCTTGGTGGAGCTGTTAGTCGGGATCCTAGCTTTATTGAGGAGTTGGCAGGGTGGCGAGCCTCGGGGGCGGTTGACCCCATGAAACTCTTACCCTGCCTGAGAGATCCCCAATGTGAACTCCTTCTGCTAAGGTCGTGCATGGGGGTCGCTAAGTTACTTTTTGGGTTGCGGACTTGTCAACCGCATTTTATGGAGGATGCGGTATCTCGGTTCGATGATGGCCTTAGAGAGGCTATAGAAGACATAGTAGTGGGTGGCGACCCCTTCTTTGGTGACCTCCAGTGGCGTCTGGCATCTTTGCCAATGCGTCTAGGTGGTTTGGGCCTCTTCTCAGCTTGAGATGTTGGGGCTTATGCCTTTGTGGCGTCTAGAGCTCAGTCTTGGGAACTACAGGATCATATCCTTCAAAACTGTGAGGTCATCGGGCTTGACCCGGACTATCAGCAGGCGCTTGAACGCTTAAATGTCTCTCTCCCAGACTTGGATATTGACGGTTTCTCTAATAAGGATATGAGAAAACTCAATTGGTCAACCAAGAAACAGTTGAGGAGGTTACACCCTCATGAGTTACATGTAATTCTTGGTGGTAGTTCAAGTGAAGCAACTACTACAACTACTACTACAACAGTGGCTCAATTGGAAAGTGGTTACACACGTAAGACTTCCTTGAAGGCAACAACTGCTGAGACTACAATTGTATCCTCTGAGCCAGTTGGAAGTCCCCAGTACCAAGAACAAGGGGCATTTACTTCTGGCAACATTGAGACTCCTCATGTTGATTTTCCAAATACAACTACCTCTGGAAGGAATTTAGATGATCCTATTCATTTAGGTGATAAATTACAATATCAAGAATTGACGGAGAGAATCAATACCATGGAATCATCTATAGATGAAATTAAATCCATGATGTAACAATTGCTCACAAATTCTCAACATCAACCATCTCCAACACAAAATGCTGATGAGCTATGGAAGGTTGTTAAACCAATCATCCTAGCTCAGAGACAATTAGCAGATGTTCAGCATGAAACCCATATGAAGTTGATCCGCAATATGGTCGAGGCTTGATATAAAGATACACAAGCTAACATTAAAGCCATCAAAGACCACTTGCTCAGAACTACTGGCTCTTCCCCGGTTATCATTCTTTATAATGACAAAGAAGATGATGCCAAAAAGGGGGTTGCAGCCTGACTCAAAAGTTAAATCACAGGTGCAACAACCATCAGCAACCACTACAACCACTGCTGAAGCATCCAAAGCTACTTTGGGAAGGGAAGTGATGAGACCCTAAACAAAGAAGCTGAAAGGATTGCTATTGAAAAGCAGCAAAGACAAGATACACTTGAAGAAAAAGCTTTAAGGCTTATTAAAGAAGAAAAGGCTAAGCAGTTGGAAAAAGAAGATGTTGGTATTTCAAGACAAAGAAAGTCTGCAAGAAAAGTAAGACAACCAACTCCTATCTCTTCTAAAACCACTGCTGAAGTTACTGTTATTGTATCATCTATCACAATAACCCCAACATATGTTAGAACAGATGTTGTGACAACAGATGCTGGAATAACATATGTTGCACAAACCATTACCCTAATCATATTTCCTACATTAACCGAACCATTATCCTCACCACCTCGAATTCCTACACATCCACCATCTCCAAAACTTAAATTCCAACGCAAAAGAATTGATGATGATGATGATGAAAAGAGCCAATCACCACCCCCTTCTCATCACAATCCATTTCATAACCATCCTCATCACTGCCATATCCTGAAACCCCATTTCCAACCATGCACTTATCATCTTCATTCATTCCAATGGATACACTATACCCTTTGGAACTTTTTCAGTTAAAGGAGAGAGAAGCTTTTTACAAGATAGAGGATCCGAAATAGAGAAAATTTACATCTTTGCTGGGTTATCGAAAGCCTAAAAACCTTGATGAATATCTTAACTCAAAGGCTAGACAAGCTGAGTCCATTGCAAAAGACACATCAAAAGATAAAGATGACATGGCTTTGCAAATCTCCTTGTAATATCAATTGAATGAAGTGAGAAACATTGAAGAATTTGCTAAGGATTTGAGTAAGTCTATGTTTGAGACTCCAACCACTAATGATCCTGAATTGAAACAAGACTATCTTGATCATGTCATGCACAAGCCTTACAAAGCAACAAGGGCTCAATTTAAAGACTGGTTGGAAAATGAGCTAAAGGAAGAAATTGAAAGAATTCATACAATGCTCAAGGATCCTTCAAAGAAGCCTACTCCTCCTGCTTGGAAAAAGGCCAAACTTGAAAGTCAAGACCATGCTCTTAAAATTAAAAGAATGAAAGCCGATCTTGTTGATGCTTTATATGGAACAACAAGGCAAGTTGCTAGATGGCCAGAATCAAAAGTGGTAGATACATACAGAAGATTGGAAGAGCTGAGAAAGAAAGATCCTCCTGTCCCAAGAAAGCCAATTTATGCTCTATCAACCACTACTCCCCAACAAACTAATGTTCCTAAAAGATCAACTTCAACCTCTGGCTTATCTACCATTGCCTTAAATCAAGCAAAGAGGCAAAAGCAGAAGGAAGAAGAGGATCAAAGGATGCATGAAGAACTATGAAAAGAGGGGATAAAAAATCAAATTTTGTACCCCGCAGATGCTGCAAATAATAAGCTTAGAGCCTCACTTTCTACACTTGTAAGCAGACCTATCTCACCCAACTCATCACAAATAACTCTACTCTCAAGAAAACCATCTGACTTAGAAATTCTAAAATGGAAGTCTAACATAGACACCCATGAATTGACACTGCTCAGGTAAGATGGTAGTGTTCAAAAGATAAAAATGGAGGATGCATATGGTCTGGGTGCAACTGACCTCCAAGACTTGCTGAATCTAGAACTTCAAGGGATGTAAATGATATGATTGCCCTATACTTTGAATTTCAGTTCAAAGGATAAATAAGGGAATCATTGATGAGAAATAAAGATCAGTAATAAAGTTTTTGTTTTGGCATCATCTGTTCTAGAGGGAGATTGTCGAAATTGAACCCTAAAAAAGAACAGATGATAGAAAGCCAAAAATATACTACAACCTTTGATCCTACTAATAATATAACATATGCCCAAGTCAAGCTCTGCTATAAGATTAAATGTCAAAGGTCAAATATAGCAAAACTCTATTGAACACAAAGCTCTACTGAAGTCTAAAGCTAAAGGTCTGCCAAGGCAAAGCTCGGCTGAAGATTAAAGCTAAAGGTTTGCCAAGGCAAAGCTCTGCTGAAGATTAAAGCTAAAGGTCTGCTAAGCAAAGCTCTGCTGAAGACCAACAGAGGATGTCTCATCTTTTACTATAGGTATTTGTAATGTTTAATTATAGCAGTGGTTAGCTTGATGTTGTTAGTTTGTTAATTTTGTTAAGTGTCGATTTCATGCTAGCATTATCATAAGATGCTCAATGCTTAGGATTGTAGTATAAATAGAACAGTGCTTGTACAATTCTATTTGGTCACTTTCATCAATTATTAATGTATCATTCTTCTTTACATTTGGTACAAACAAATCAGTGATCTTAGGCTGAGGGGGAGATTGTGATTTATTTGCATGTGATTATAGTCACTAAAAGCATGATAATGAAAAACTATCTCTCAACTGTTATAAATTAAAGTTCATCATTCCGCTGCATTTACATCTGATTTATCATCTTTCATTTATCATTTTTGGAACTTTCATAAACAGTTTCAAACTCAGATCCTATCATATATATAGTGGGTGAGTTAGGTTTGGTGTTAAATGAGGTTTAGAGGTGATGGGGTGTGAAAAAGGTGGAGAAAATAGGCCAACCCACGAGCTGCAAGCAACTTTCAGCGGATTGAGGTCTCTCGCGCCCCGCCATAGACTACTTTAGGCAAATTATACAATTTGGTCCTTGAACTTGGTTTTTCCTTCATTTTAAGATAAAACTTGGTGTTTTAGCATGTTTTTAAGTGTATAACATGTATGTAAGTATAATTTGAGTATCGAGAGTGTATGTATGAGTATTTGTACATATAATAAGTATCAGTTTGTATGTAAAAATGCATTTAACGATCGAATGCATGTAAGACAAGTATGTATGAAGTATAAATTTTATTACGATCAAAATCTCGGGTTGCAAGGTTGGAAATGAAATACGAATGTGATACGAATACAAGTTTCCATTAATATAAATACAATTACACTTTCTAATTATGGAAAATACAAAAAGTGAGGCGTACTCAACATTATGACAAGTAAATCACATAAGAATGTTCCAAAAATACAAATCAAGTATCACGTATTTAAGCATGCATGAATGGATTGTTTATGTTTGCATAAAGTATAAGTGTGAATGTATAATATGACAGGTTAAACATATTGCACCCAAAAGTGTAAGGCGAAAGTAGCGCTTTCAAGTGTCCTCATGGTTTTGCAAGCTTTTCCTTTGGTAAACCCGTGAAGAGTTGGAGGGTTGGAGGATGGATCACCGAAGTTATCCTACATTAGGAAATGTAGGAGTGTGAGTATTATGATTTGGTAGCGAGTTCAGATTCAGAATTAAAGTATGTATACATAAAGTAATTATCTAGTCGTAAACACCTGTTTTTGACCTGTAAGTCCCGTAAGGGTTGATGTGATTTCATGGGTCAAGTTACCCATTAGAATCGTATCGAGAGGTTCAAGACTTAGATAATATAACCTATTGCCATGAAAAGTAACCATATCCGATTATTATCAAGGATTCGGTTAAATATATGTTTATATATACTATATAGTTTACATAATCATTCTAAGTTAAGTCCATCATGAGTATTCATAGATTGCATGTAAGTTAAGCATGGAGGATTAACCTCATTGTACGATTCACCAATACACAAATCACGACAAGGATGATTCAAATGGTCATGAATGAAAAAAAAGAAGTATTCAACTATTTAATACGTCTTCAGTAGCCAAGTAAGATTAACCTGGGTGAGTCATCTCAACATGGAAAGAGTTAACTAAGTGTTGGAGGCTAGACGGGGTTATGTTACTTTAAGACTAGCAAGCCACTTGGAAAGTAAAGCATCAAGTAAGGTGGTGGAATGAGAATAGGATAGCCAAGGTTTCCAAGTATTCACACCCATACCAAAATACAAGGCTTGTCATAAGATTATGGCAAGCTCGGATGGTTTCATCAATTGTGGGTTGTATAAACCCTAGTAAAACAGAAAGTTTAGAGGTGTTTGTACCTCTTAAACTCATAAGAACCTTCTCCTAATGAGTCTCATAACCTTAGATAAGCTTAAGAACAAGTGGGTACAAGATTGAATCAAGAAAAACATAGTTTATAAAGGTTTAACAAAATATTCTTCCAAAACAGAAAGTTTGGACCTCAAAATGGTGATATTCCACCTTGTTTTACCATAGTAAACCCGTGGAAACAATCCTAGAGATGTTCCAAGCTTTGTAGAGGAAGATTTGGTGAAGAAGAGTAAGTTTGAACTCACTTTTGTACTTAGAAAGTTTTTGTGTTGAACTTGAATTTCAAGAGATTTTGAGAGTGTTTTGATGATTTAGAAGTGTTTAGAAAGTGGAAAAGAGGGTTAGGAAGCTTGTTTATATAGTGGGTAGTTAGGGTTTCGTGTTAAATGAGGTTTAGAGGTGATTGGGTGTGAAAAAGGTGGAGAAAATAGGCCAACCCTTAGCTTGGAAACGTTATGCTGCGTATCGAGGTCTCTAGCCACCTGCGAGACGCAAAGCTTTGTCTCTCACGCCCCACCAGAGCCTCATTTAGGTAGATCTCTCATGCCCCACCGAACTTTGGTTTTTCCCCATTTTAAGCTAAAACTTGGTGTTTTGACATGTTTTTAAGTATATAACACATATGCAAGTATAATTTGAGTATCGAGAATGTATGTGTGAGTATTTGCATGTATAACAAGTGTTGGTTTGCGTATAAACATGTATTTAAATGACCAGTTGTGCGAATAACAATGTATATAAAATATGAATTTCATTGTGGTTCATGCCTCGAATTGTGATAGCGGAGATGGAGTATGATTGTAAGGTTTCTAAAAATAGAATATGAATAAGAACTTTATAAAAACAGGAATACGAAAATACGATGCGTTACACCGAGAGGATGATGAGAATTTTGGAGTTAAATGGGTTAGTAGATGAGTATAATTTGCAGTTTATATGTGACACAAACGAGTTGATAGTTTTGATTATGATGGAGATAAACATTAACGAAAAAAATGAGTTAAACGGATAATTTTTATCGATCCAATATGGCCTGAATCCGGTAACTTTGCTGGAGAAGTCCCCCTAAAAGGTGGGATTTCTCTTTGTTTGATTTAACAAGTTTGGTCATCTAACACATATAGTACCTTCGAGTTCTAAGTTTTACCAAATGGCTAAAAACTTTAATTAATAAAGGGCATTTTAGTCATTTTGTAAGTCTTAACAAAAAAGTTAACAAGGTTTGGACTTCATACTCAACATTATGACAAGGTTTAGCCTGAGTACTTAACATTGTGACATATTAGAATGTTAATACCTAATTTTGCAACAAAAAACTATTAGTACCTGACATAGAAATTTGGTAGAAACCACAAGGACCAACAGTGTAAGTTTTTCAAATAATAATTCGACCCGAAAGGAGCCTAGCGGACCTTTACTCATGCTTGACTCGATTACAAACCAAACCGAGCAGAGCGACTCGTTTACAACCTAATCTCAAATCGAACGAGCATTTTCCGAGCAAGCGACAAGCGGTTTGAATGACCCCATTACATTCAAAGATCTCTAGTATAACAAAACTCATAAAGACCCTTGTACTATAAATCTTGTTTATGAAAACTAAATTAAATAATCCAAATTAGGACAAGTATACGGATTTACAAATCCTTACATCGTTCCACATGCGACAATGACACATTATGATTTATCTTTGGGATCCTGACGATGACACATTATGATTTACCTTAGTGATCCTAAAACCCGAAGATCAATTACTTGATTATCTACTAACACATTCCTAGTACCTGGTGAATCTCGTATGATCCCTCTTTACTAAAAAATTTTGGGATGAGTGCATACCTAAATGTGTTTTTATGTGGTGTTAAATTACGTAAGTTACTTTCTGTTGTGTTACTTTGCACAATTATTAACTTGATTGAGCCACTAGAATATGGGTAGATCTACTTGCGGAATTCCCCACGCATACAGGGGTGGACCCACAGACCCACAGAGAGTCAGGATCTCCGAACCCCAATTTTAAAAAAAAATAGTAGATTCAGTATATTAAATTTTTGAAGGAACCCAGAAAATTAATTAAGTGGACAACATGACATGAATAGTGAAGTCATGTGTTCGAACCTTGTACAACTCATCTTTTGTGTTTTGTTTTGAGTAAATTAAAAAAACCGTCATTTATGTTGCCACTGGATTGCAAACTATGTCCATTATCTTGAAAAAAAGTACAAAAAACATATTCGATGTTTGCAAATTATGTCCTTTAGCCTAACTTAGTTACTTTTCATGGTTAAATATGACCAAGTGAGTCTCACGTAAGGGTAAGTTTGTTAGTCACTTTACCTACTTAATTTAAAATATATTTTAACACATAACCCGCCACCACCCTTGCACCACTTACCCCACCAGCCACCCCCATCCCCACCTGACCACCACCACCACAAACTGCCACTAGCACTTCCCCACCCCCATATCTCGTTGGCATCCATCACAACCACCACATCACCCCTCCGACCACACCTCTCAGCAACTCCGATCACAAATGAAAAATCAAATCGAGATATCACACTTTATCCATTTGGGGTAGATAGTGGATTCGTGGGTGGAACACTATATAGAAGAAGACGATCTTTGTAATCTGAGAGTTTCATCTCAATCCCAACAATGAACCCAAAAAAATCTTTACAATCCCAATAATCATCTTCAGTTTGTTCAACAGTTTCAATGAAATTCGCGGGCTTGGAATTTGGGTTTGATGAAGACCCATCAAAACATAAAGTACGTATTCCTTAAGATCTCTGGATCCACTTAAATGATTTCAAATTGGTAAGATATCAAATGTCTCCAAATGGTGCATTCAGACCTGGATCTGCGTAGAGCCATTTACGTTGCGGTGGTGAGATCGAAAATAGGAAGCTTCGGAGGGGGTTTTTTTAGATTTTACAGATTTGATTTCAACGATCTGTTTCTTGGTGGTGCGCTAGCGGAGATACAATGGCGGTGGTGATGCGATGGTGGTGGTGCTATTTCGGTGGTAGGTTGTGTGGAGGTGGTGGTGGTGGAAGTGGTTCGGTGGGGTGTATGGAGGTGGCGACAGTGGTCCGATAGGGTGTATGGAGGTGGTGGTGGTGGAAGTAGTTGGTGGGGTGGGATGAATGGAGGTGGCAACAGTGGTCCGACAGGGTGTATAGAGGAGGTGGTTCGAGAGATAGAGGGGATGAGTGTTGTGATAGAGAGAGAAGGGTTTATGTGTGATATACATAACTTTTATAATTATTATTTAGTATGTAGGGTAAAATGACCAAAATACTCTTATGTGAGGTTTACTTGGTCAAATTTAACTATGAAAACTAATTGGTTTAGGGCTAAAGGACATTGCGTGCAAGGGTTTGCAAACATCAAGTACATTTTTTGTACTTTTGAAGATAAAAGACATAGTTTGCAATCTAGTGTTAACATAAATGTCAACTTTGGTAATTTGCTCTTTTGTTTTTTTCCTTAATCTAACTTAAAACTATGGTTTCCTTACTTTCTAAACAAACACATGCAAACATACATAACACATGTAAACCTATTTTTTTTAGTTTCATAACTTGAATTTGTTAGTTGTCTAGTTAATTTTGGGTTTATTATTATGATATAAAGTTTGAAAAATAGAATAGCATGTAAGTCCTTATATCTTTTGTTTTTTCACTAATTTAATTTATAATATGGTTTCCTTAGGAATTTTGTTGGTTGTCTAGTTATTTAAGGAATTATAAATATGAATATAAACTTTGAAAATTAGAAAAAAAATGTAAATCTTCGTATCATTGTATGCTATGGTTCTATGAATGTGAATTTATAATTTTTAACTTAGTTTCTTAAAACTTGAATTCTATGACTAATGATGCAAGGACCGAAAACTTGTATGTTATGAATTTAAACTTTAATAACTTTGCAATGTTTTTTTTGTTTTTTTTTTTTTTTTGTTTCGAGTAACATCTTGTGTGTTATCATTAAGAATCATGATTTCATATATATATATATATATATATATATATATATATATATATATATATATATATATATATATTTAGGGTATGGATACTAATAAAAGTTTACCCTATTTGAGATACTTGAAAAGCATTCTGAACCATACATTTCTATAAGCTTTTCGTAATATACACATATGTATAGTTTAAAAATGACTATTTACATATATGTATATTGTTAAAATCTTGAATTATACGCATATGTATATAGTCAATTATAAACTATACAGATGTGTATATTACGAAAAGCTTAGGGAAAATGTGTGGTCTAAAATGCTTCACAAGTTTCTTAATTAACCTAGTGCTTCTCACAGGATCATACATACATACATACACAGTTTGTCATATGTTCCATGCTCTGACCCAACACGAACAACAATCGACCTGAAAGTTTCAACATTTGGTTGTGAAATATTGAAATACCGAAAAAATTAGACCTCATTAGAAAAAAAAATCCTGACACATAATGGCCTGACAAAAGGCTAGGGAGGCCACTACTAAGATTAGGAAATACTAGCGGCATGTGTTTTGTGCATGTTGATCTACATGTAGCAGGGTGTAGGTTAGTGTTAACGTTTGGGCATGACAGTTTTGAAGCGCATGCATGTTTGGTTGTGACCTCAATGAATTTGCATTATATATATATATATAAAAATATAAGGATCATGTGAAAAGCATTTGGCTAATTGAGAAACTTGGGAAGTATTCTAAATCATACATTTTTCATAAACTTTTCGTAATATACATATATGTACAGTTTAAAATTCACTATATACATATGTGTATTTTTGAATATATATGTATATAATGTGAGGTTCATTGGGGAATACTAAAAAAAGGAACCGAGTAACACTCTTTAAAATTTAACTTAAATGTTAAAAATAATTTTTATTTTTTCTCGGCGGTTTTCTTAATAAATACTTGTAGAAGAAGTAAAAAATATTAAAAAAAAGCTTAATTTTTTTTACAAAAATGATTTTTTACTGGAATATTTCTACCCATTTTTATAAGGAAAAACTTTGAAAAATTTTTAAAAAAAATTGATTTTTAACATGTTAAGTTAATTTTATAGATATCTTTTTTTTATATTTTTTAAACATTTTTTATATTTTATATTGTTTTTATATTTTTATTAAAAACGTTTCTACATATATTTATTGTTGATACACTTTTGTGTCTGTCGCTTGTTCTTAGTTACGTCTATAATTGTATAGTCTTTGTTTATTGTGTCTGTATAGTTTGGTCGTGTCGAACAAATCAAGATATCCTCCTATCTTGATTTAGTACGACGATTAGTTTGTCAGTGTTGTAAAACAGTTGCATGTTTGCATACTGTTGAGTCTTGTGTACGTCATGTCTGTTGGCACGTTCTCCGAAGAACACTTTCAATTACGAGTGAGAAGTGCTTCGTACGAGCAAGTTGTTGCTCGTTCGAGCCACTAACCATTCGTACGAGTGATTCAGCAGTCGTACGAGTGGCTCTATTCAACAAGCACATTGCTTGATTCATACAAGCCAGTTCATGTTCGTACGAGCCATGGGTCGTTCGTACGAGCATCCTTTGGAGAATGTTCTTCGTGACTTGTAGTGTGTTCGTACAACCAGTAACATTCTTCATACCGTTGCTAGGTGTGGGCACTATATAAACAGACATGCACTTCTTAGTAGTAAGTTGGACATGTTGGCAAGTGGATAAGTAGTGAGATACTGAGAGCACAAGAGAGAGAACACAAAGAGTATTTCCTGAGTCTGTATGAACATTGTTTGTATGTGTTTATAATATTTCTCTTCTGTTAATCAAGATAGTGAATCTTTGGTTATCTTGTGTTTCTAACTTTGCTTTGGTTTGCATACTTACGTAGATTCCGTACTCGTATGTGTGTTACAAAAAAGGGAAGTAGGTTGAACTTGATCCTCCAAGTGGACCTACAAGTGGTATCAGAGCTTTGGCTCTCTTCCTTGTTTAAAACCAAGCTTAGTGTTGTGTCTGAGCTAGTTGTGAGGGTTTCTGGAAATGTTCTTGAACTTTCAACAAAACTTAAGTTTTTAAAAGATAACCAACTTAAAACTTGTTGTATCTAGAAAATTTTCATAAAAACCTTGTTAGAATACATGGAAACATGTTAGAATCTGGCTTTTGTTAAAATTTTCTATCAACATTCAGTTAGACATATTATCAGGTGAAACACTGTCAGAAAACTCACCGGAATATTCTTGTAGGGTAGACCAAATCTCTAGACTTGACTGTTTTGACTGAAAAGCTGATATTAGAATGTTTGTCTTTTTAACCAAACTTGTGTAGGCAACTGACCACTTTCGAACAAACTCAGAAACAAGTCTGTGTTAGAAAAGGAAATTTTCACCAACCAACCCTGCAAAAAGATTCCTCTTTGTGAAAACCAAATATCAGCGAAAAACATCCGTGCGAATAACCCATCCGCACGAAGAACAAGATTGTTTGTGCGAATGACCAAGTCATCCGCACGAAGGACCTTGTTCGCACGAAGCACAGGTTGATCGCATGAAAGACTTTTGTTCGTACGAACAACCTGGTTCGTACGAATGATAGTGGCTCGTGCGAATCATTGATTCGTACAAAGAACCCACCTTCTTTGATTGTTTTTCGTGTTTTAATTTTTCAAATCTTTGTTTATATTAAAATTGTGAACTTTAAAATGAGACTGTTATTTCAAAAATTAAACTTTAAACCTTTTAATTTTCATAAACAACAAAACATAATGGGTACTAATCCTTGGGATTGGGGTAGTAGTTCAAGCACAAATCAAGACACATCACAAAGCTCCGCAACCTCGTGGGTAAAATCACTAATGCCTCAACACACAGCCATCAAAACTGAACCATATGAACGACTATCCATCGTGGAAAAGTCGTTTCCATACATATGTTCTCGGTCAAAATACGGAATTATGGACATGTTTTACCACATCACATAAGGAATCTCTCGATGAAGCAGGATCAAATCCAACCTCCTTAGCCAATTTAGATGAAAACGATAAAAAGGCCTATGATTTAGAGAAAAAAGTGTTTTCTCTCCTTACACAAGCACTTCATAAGGATATTTATCATCAGTTTGTGTACTGTACCACCACCAAAAATTTGTGGGATACTTTGAAAGCAAGAGGAGAAGGAAATGCTGCAACCAGAAAAATACGACATGATATGCTGAAAAAGAGTTTGAAGGTTTCATGTTCATGGAGAATGAAACATTGAATGATATAACAACACGTTTCTACCATTTGCTTAGTGAAATGTATTCATACAAAGTGTTAGCATCTCCATAAGAAATCGTGATGCGTTTTTCTGACGCTTTACCGCAAAAGTGGAGTCAATTTATTGACTTACTAAGGCATACAGGTGTTTTGGATATGATTAGTATTTATGAATTTGTTCAGAAGCTGGAAAACAAAAATGATGAAAAAATCCAGAAAGCAAAAAGGGTTTCCGTTCCACAAAACCATGAGATGTACTTTGGAGGTATTAACACAGGTGTTAGTACAACTCAGCAACCAAAACTTCAAACCGCGTTTGTGTCAAATGTTAACCCCTTTCTACCACCACCAGTTCAAACAGATCAATCTGCCGGCTCAAGTACTCAAACCTATGGTCAAGTATTTGATCCAAAGCCTTTCTACCACAACCTCAAGTTGTTAGACCTCAAGTTCCACAACAAGCTTCTCAACAAGCTTTCTATGGTAACAACTTTCAACCTGCAAATCCTAATACCGTCAGACTTGATACATCACATCTTTCCAAGGTCAGTGTAGAAGTTGCTCGAGAACACATGGAACTTCTGAACACTATGGTTAGTGCTTACTATGGACTAGTCACTGGTCAAATTGGAAACATCAATTTGACTAATGAAGACTATCAACAAATAGACAGAGATGAGATGGAGTTGATGGATATTAAATGGGCGTTTGCAAGTGTGGTCGGAAGAGCTAAGGATTACATGAGCAGAACTAGGAGAACGAGTTTGGAAAGCAAGAAAGATACGAAATATGGTTTTGATAAAGTTGTTGTTACTTGCTTCAACTGTGGTGAAAAAGGTCACTTCAAGCGTGAATGTACTCGACCCAGCAAACAAGGAAATCACAACCCTTTCCGAAATCAATCACAACTATCCCACACAACTCAAGTTAACAATGAACGAAGAATCATTGCTGTTAACAACCCAAACAACTCTAACCAGTCTGGACCTTCAAACAACACAAATAGAGCTCTAGTAGTTCAAGCAGATGAAGGATGCGATTGGTCAGTACAATTGGGAAACGAGAATCATGGAGGAACTGCATGTTATGCCAAGATTATTAATCGGATCAAACATGTTCACAACATTGATTATTCTGATGATGATGATAGTTCGGGGTATAATGGGAGTTCTGACGAAGAAAGCTCGGGTGTAGGTGGTTATGGATCTGATTCAGATGTTAGGGAAAGGATTGATGCTAAGGTGAATGAGTTGCTGGAAGAAGCAGAAAAGTTGAAAAGTCAAAAGGCTGGTTTGATAAGGAAAACAGAAGTTGCATCAAAAGAAATGGAGAAAATCTTTGACAACAATGCGTCCTTTTCTCATCATACCGCTTTCATGGCTAACGTTGCAGGTTCAACAAGTCAGGTAAAATCCGACTCTCCTAAGCTATGCAGTGACTGCGATGAATTAAAAACAAAAATTGAAACAATAAACAGTCACAATCAAAGCCTAGTAGTTGAACTGTCAAAATGCAAAGAGGCAAATTTGGCGTTAACTCAAAACGAAAAAGAACTCAAATCTGTAATTGAAACTCTTAAGAAAAGCGTTTATGAATTAACTAAAACAGTTTTGAACAAGCAAACAGGAATTAATAACTACATTAATATCCTTGAAGAAACGAAAGGAGTTAGCCATTGCCAAATGCAAACATGATGCAATTAAGCTAAAATTGGAGAGTTATTCTAACTCCCGATATGTGCTTGATCACATCATTGACGTTCAAAAGCTTAAGGGAGATGTCAAATGCATTGGGTATAAATCGTGTCCACCTCCGTTGAAACACAATTATACCAAATTGTCTGATGAAGAGGAAATGCCACGCTTTGAACCATCTGTACCTCTTAATCCTGAAGAGTTTGCAGCTGGATTAGGGTTTAGGCTGGACAATTCCTCAGTTGAACCAAGAAAATCAGAGAACTCATCATCAGTTGCCGATCAGAATCCTCCTACAATAGAGGAGGATGATTCATCAGATGATGAGTCAGAGAAAACCAATCAGGATCAATCTCTTGATGAAGAAAAAGGGGTAGAATTTTTTGCTGCTCCTGATGTGAAATCTGTTGCAAATCAAGAGAATGATCCTATTAAAACTGTCAAGACAACAACATCTACATCTGAAAATGATAATGTGTTGTATACTTTGATTGGGGATAAGAAAATTTACTCAAACAAAGACTTTCTGATCAAAAATGTAAATCCAACTTCAATTGATCAAGTTTTTGAAAATTCAACAACCAAATTTTTGGAAAAGAAAAATCCAATCAAGTCTCAACCATTATCCATTTCAAAAGAAAAACAACAAGAAAAGCGAGCTGAAAAACCTAAGGTATTACAACCAAAGGTTGAAGCTAAAGGAGCTCGCTACAAGAAGAAATTGAAGAATGTTAAATTTGTGGGTTCAACTGGTACTGATAAAATCGAGACCTTTGAAAGCATGTCTAACATTGATTTTGTAAATCAAGTCAAGATTTGAAAGTGTAACAGTCAAAACAATTACACTCAACACATAAATGGGTGTGAAGATGAACCAAGTACCTCTAGACCCACAAGTTCAACATCAAGTCATAAAGCAGGATCTCCTAAATTTGTTGAAAGGAGAACATGTTTTAAATGTGGAGAGTTTGGCCACACTATCAAAAACTATACCAATCCAGCAAAACCAAAATTTGTTGAAAAATCCCATTCTGAAACAACTTGCCAACGTTGATCTATGTCGCCTAAACAAGACAAACGAATTGTTAAGGAACAAGAAGAAAAACAGAGACGTAAACAAGTAAAAATAATTGAAAAAGCATTAAAATCGGATTTTTCAGAAAGGAAACCAAGTTCATCAAGTTTGATAAAACCAGAAGTATGTAAAACTGTAAATAATAGTAATTCTGGTAAATTTTAAACATCTTGGAAACCTAAAACCGGTAATGTTTAAGGGGAGGCACAAAGTTTCCAAATCATCAATAAATAGAAATCACATTTCTTGATGATAAGGGTCGACCCAAGTCCACTAAGGCTTGGGTCCCCATCTCAAACTGATCGGGTATTGATATGTGCAGGATGTTCCAGGAGGAACTGTGAATAGTCATTGGATTGTTGACAGTGGAGCATCAAGGCACATAATAGGCGACTTAAGGCTTCTTTATGATGTGAAAAGCATTAGGGGAGGTTATTTTGCCTTTGCTGGAGATAAGGGCAGAGACATCACTGGAGAAGGAATGGTTTCCAATGGTGTTGTTAGTTTTGATAAGATCAATTATGTTTATCAAATTGATCACAATCTTCTGAGTGTTTATCAAATCTGCGACAAGAAGTTCCGGTTCATTTTGATGATACCGGTTGTTATGTGCTGAAACCTGGTTTCAAGATTCCCAAAGAATGGATTCTCCTGTCGGCTCCAAGAATTAATGACTTGTATATTCTTGACATGAGCCAAGCTATTACCATGTCTGCACAAGTTACATGTTTTGTCTCAAAAGCCATTGAAAAGGAATAAATCTCTTGGCATAGATGAGTGGGACACATTCACTTGAGGAAAATGAACTATTTGGTGAAAAATAATCTTATGAGTGGTGTACTAGTGAAGAACTTTCATTTACAAGACGTCTGTGTATCGTGCCAAAAGGGAAAGCAAGCTAGAAAATCTCATCCTATGAAGATGATTAACACGGTAAGTATACCTTTGGAACGTCTTCATATGGACCTCTTTGGACCTACGAAACACAAGACTACCTTTGGTGATTCATATTGCTTAGTAGTTACTGATGACTACTCAAGAATTTCATGGGTAAATATGTTGGCACACAAGAGTGAAGTTCCTAAAATCCTCAAGAATCTCCTACGCTACTCAAAAATTTGTACAATTTGAAGATAAGGAGTATCAGAAGCGACAATGGCACCGAATTCAAGAATTATGTTATGGATGAGTTCTGTTCTTCTATGGGTATTTTGCATGAATACAGTTCTCGTTACACTCCACAGCAAAATGGTGTCACTGAGAGGAAATATAGAACTCTGATTGAAACTGCAAGAACTATGTTAGTAAAATCAGAACTTCCTGTTCAATTTTGGGGAGAGGCTGTGGCTACTACATGTTATACGATGAATAGAGTTCTTACAGTGAAGAGGCATGGGAAAACATGTTTCGAGTTGTTACATAAAAGGAAACCGGATGTGTCTTTCTTAGAACCTTTTGGAGCTCCATGCAGTATGATTGATCCACATGGAAAGTTTGGTCCAAAGGCTATCGAAGGTTTCTTTCTTGGATATGCTACTCCTAATTTCAGAGTGTGGAATTTCTCATCGAAAAAGATTGAAGAATGGGGTGAAGTTAAGGTTCAAAGATACACTGAATCAGTAAGAGCTCCGGGTGCTCCTTGGATGTTTGACTATGATGGATTGTTGGACTCCTTTAATCTGCCAACTTTTGATGATGCAGCTGCTCAAATGCTACTGGAAAGTGATACTGCAGTTGACTCGTCATCCTTACGACCAATTATTGTTAACCCTCAAGTTTCTACTTTGGTAAACATTCTTGTTCAAAATGAAGAATGCGAGCATGCCGCGAATTACAATGTTTCGTCAGAAGATGATGAGTTCCATGATGCAAATGAAGCTACTTCTGGCCCGGTTCCTGGAATTTCAGATGTCACATCAAATGTGCAAAATCTAGGGACGACTGAAGGTCATGCATCTACATCTTCATCAAATCCAGCAAACGAATTAGCTATTGATCTGAATATCAACAATTTGGGTATAAATTCTCGAGTTCCCGATGTTCCTGAAACTCGAATCCACAATACCCATCCTCATCAAAATATTATAGGAGATGTCCAGCGTGGTGTGCAGACTCATAATCAGCTAAGGAACAACCAGAATGATGGTTTTTATTCGGCTATTAGGGAATCTGGGGAACAAAATGATTGGTCTTTTGCCTACTTTGTCTGCCAAGTAGAACCAAGATCTTGGAAGGCGGCAATGAGGCAATGCAAGAATAACTTCAGCAGTTTCAGAAGTTAGGCGTGTGGAAATTGGTTGACAGGCCTGATAACTACAAGAAGATTGGTACAAGATGGGTTTACAAGTGTAAGAAGGATGACTGAGGTGTTGTTGTGAGAAACAAAGCAAGATTTGTTGTCCAGGGCTTTAATTAGGTAGAAGGCATTGATTACAATGAAGTTTATGCACCGGTAGCACGTCTTGAGGCCATAAGAATTTTCTTGGCTTATGCGTCCTACAAGAAGTTTACTGTTTATCAATTGGATGTGAATAGTGCATTTCTTCTTGGTGTGGTTGAAGAAGAAGTATATGTTGAACAACCACCTGGATTTGAAGATCCAATCCATCCTGACAAGGTTTGGCTTCTCAATAAGGCACTGTATGGTCTTCATCAGGCTCCTCGGGCTTGGTATGAAATGTTGTCTTCCTATCTTCTGAAGAATGGTTTTCAACATGGATTGATCGGCTGTACTCTCTTCATAAAGGAAGAGAATAAGGACTTGTTGCGGGTACAAGTATATGTTGATGATATTATTTTTGGGTCTACAAACGAGAAAATGTGCAAAGAATTCGAGCAAGTGATGCAAGAGAAGTTTGAGATGAGCGCCATGGGAGAAATGACTTTCTTTTTAGGTTTGCAGGTTCATCAATCTAAGGAAGGGATTTTCATCCATCAAACCAAGTACGTCGGGGATATTCTCAAACGATTTCAAACGGAAGAATCAAAGCCCTTGGGAACTCCATTAGCTCAAAATCATGGGATTACTCCTGATGGAATGGGTGAACATGTGGAACCGTCTCTTTATCATGCTATAATCGGATCTCTTATGTATCTTACTTCTTCAAGACCCGATATAATGTACCCAACATGTCTTCTAGCTCGCTACCAGTCCAGTCCAAAGGTTTCTCATTTGATGGCTGTGAAAAGAATCTTTTGTTATTTAAAGGGTCGCCCGGACACTGGTCTATGGTATCCTAAGGATGATAAGTTTGATTTGACAGCATTTTTAGTGATTCTGATCATGGTGGCTGCAAGATCGATGCAAAATCATTATCAGCAGGATGTCAGTTCTTGGGAAATCGCCTAGTCACGTGGCAGTACAAAAAACAGACTTGTGTAGCTACATCAACCTGTGAGGCTGTGTAACACCTCGTTAAATTGTGTCCAATAGTATAGTGACACGTGTTATATTTTTATTTAGTCTATTAAAGACTAATAGAGACTAAAGGTGTCAAAATGCTCAAACTGAGCCTCTGAGTGACTTTCTTATGTCAGCATGCATAAATGATATGTCAACATGCTTAAACAATAGCCTCTGAGTGACTGATATGTCAATAGCTTGAACTTCGCCTCTAAGTGACTAATATGTCAACATGCCCAGCCTCTGAGTGACATAGGAGTCAACATGCTTATAATGAGCCTCTGAAATCGTGTCCAATAGTATAGTGAC
The DNA here is from genome assembly GCA_947069175.1 of Scalesia atractyloides. Lineage (NCBI taxonomy): Eukaryota > Viridiplantae > Streptophyta > Magnoliopsida > Asterales > Asteraceae > Scalesia > Scalesia atractyloides. The sequence continues at coordinate 38,121,001 of CAMTDV010000116.1, forward strand.
ACGTGTTGTCATACGTGCCACTTGTTGGACGAGAGAGGTTAATTGTAACACCTCTTAAAATTGTGTCCAATAGTATAGTGACACGTGTTGTATTTTTATTTAAGTCTATTAAAGACTAATAGGGACTAAAGGTGTCTACATGCTTGAAATTGAGCCTCTGAGTGACTATCTGATGTCAGGATGCATAAACGTAAGCCTCTGAGTGACTGATATGTCAACATGCTTAATCAATAGCCTCTGAGTGACTGATATGTCAACATGCTTAAACTTGGCATCTGAATGACTGATATGTCAACATGCCCAGCCTCTAAGTGACATCGGAGTCAACATGCTTATAGTGGGCCTCTGAGTGATCCTTACGAAGTCCTAACTCTCATGCGTGCCACTTGTTGGACGAGAGAGGTTAATTCTGTATATATGTGAAAGTTGGATAATGGAGGGGCTAAAAGTGTCAATATGTTAAATTATACCTCTGAGTGAACTTTTAACGAACTGAGAGCTCGAAAATGACCAGGCATAATCCCGGTACGCAAGTATTGGCTACAGAAGGCTAAATATGCTAAAAAGGTGTTTTAGGAAGGTTTAAAAGGGTTTAATAAGTTGAGGGGCTAAAAGTGTCAAACTTTGAATTCTGACAAGGGGCGCTCGCGGGGCGTAAGAGGCATGGTCTTGGCCTCTCGTGGGGCGCTAGAGGCCTATGTCTGCAGAAAATTTGCTTGTCCTCCACACAAATTGCCAAAAACCATTTGATTCGTAACCATGGCTTTCCAAACTGCAATGCCACGTTTTAGGACACTTGTAAGCTTCCTCTTACACCCCTTAACACCTTGCATCACCTCCTTCAAGCTCTCCAACAATAAATAGGTGCCAAGGTTCACCATTTGAACTTGTACCTTTATCATTCACAACTCTATCTCCCTCATCTGGAAGTTCCTAACTGAAAGGAGCATCCAATTTAGTTCTATTGCATCCTAGGAACCACTTGTAAGTGTTCCTTCCTCTTGCATTTTCGTTTATAGGCTTTTATAGCCTAAAGTCAAGTGTTTTACAAAAAAACGCCTTAACTTTCGGTTAAGACCATTATGGTTCAGCCCTTGTTCGTAATGAACATGGCTAAGTAATCATAATAAGGTAGGTGTTAATCTCTATAAAGGGCACCTCCTGAAAATCACTTTGCTAGACCAATTGACGGGTCAAAGTTATGATAATAAAAAGGGAAAATGTCACAAAATAGTAACCAAGTTTCAAAAGTGTTCTAATTAGGTCATTCGTATCGTTTTTGTCCCAGTTAGATAACTTAACATTCAAATCAAGTCATGTCCTTTTTTCCATGTGTCAGGAGCAAAACGGAGCATAAGATGCTCGGGTCGGATTATATTAATATATAAAATTTTATTTAACAAAAATACAAAACACTTTAATTACATTAAAAATAAAAAAAAACAAGTTAAAATCTACGTCATCATTGGACGTTAGCATCAAATGAAAGGGAAAAAAGAAACAAAAATTCACATCACCACGGTTACCTGTGAAATGGATGAAAAAACCCTTAATTTTAATAAAAAATGAATGTTGAGTGACATAATTGGAACACTTTTGAAACTTGAGTGACTTAATTTGAACACTTTTAAAACTTAGTTACTCTTTTACAAAGTTACCCCAAATAAAAAGTCAAAAAAAGCCATTTTTCGGAAATGTTATAATTTGATCTTATATATGTTATGAAACATGTTTTGGCACTTAAACAAGTTGGTGATAACTGTTAGAACATGTAAGAACATGTTCGGCTCGTCAATTTCAGTGCTAGGGTCAGTTCGCAACCGAATGTCGCGAAGTTTGACTTCTGCTTTGACTTTTGATTTTGACCCGATTTAGATTAATTAGCTACTGATCTAAAGTTGCATTATAATTGTAATATAATGTAGCATAACCCTCTAAGGTTATATTACATGATCATAATCAGAATATGAGTTTATGCACAAGTTCCGTAATTATGCCATTTTGACTAAAATGCCCTTTTTGCATATAAAGAGGTTTAAATGATAATGAACTTGAAAATAAGTTTCCTACTAATGTAATATTATAAGTAGGATTATTAGGGATGTCAAACCAAATTATAAACTGAGTTTATGAGCAAGTTCTTGTATTATGTTGATAAATGACGATAAGGCCCTTGTGGCTTATAAAATGGTTTTAATCACATCTTTTAAGGTAAATCTTTCACCTACTGATATGTTATATAAAATAACATATCTAAGAAATGTTAACCTGACCTTAACAGTTTTCATTAAACATCACGTAAATCGTCATTTTACGACATAAGCGTCGTTTCGGCGCATAGTAGTTTTAAACCATATTTACCAACCAAGACTTGTTACCTACTTATTTTTAAATTTATTTTAAATATTTTTACAGTAGGTACATGATCCCAAATAATTTATAAAATATGTGTAAAATGACCAAAATGCCCCTTCGGTGCATAGTTTGGTCATAAAAGATAAATTACGCATGTAATTAATATCCTATTGATATTACAACTTATTTAAAGTGTAATGGCATATAGAACTTGTCCATGACTTATCTGGTTACCCGATATCGCTGATATGCGTACGGTTAAGCATATGTAACTAGTTTACAAAAATTAACCGAAACGGGTCTAACCTTGTCATTTAAGTCTCCAAATCCAGAATGTTTATAGTTTATCCATATTACACAAGTCAGGGAACTTGTTGGGATTAAACTACATTCTATCCGATCATCGTTTAATCTAGCGTTATATGTTTTGATCCCGTACGCTACTCGGTTTAAGTCTATGACTTAAATAAGACTGTTAGTATTTAATTGGTTAGTTTATGCCATAATCCAGACTAGAGACTTGCAAGTAAATGCTATCTGCACTTAGTGCTTTTGTGTACGGCTGAGTTAATAAATCTTGCGTTTAAAAGAAGAATAGCTCAGGTAAATACTCTCGACTTATTTCACCTACAGGGGCTTGGGATACGGTAAATTATTACCGCTTGGTTGGAAATGGGATCAATCGAATGCCGGATTGTGGCTAGTAAATCCGCATATTCTATTTTAATCAATTTTTGTTTGATAACTTAAACATCAGGAATTAACTACCGTGTCCTGGATATCCTCGGCTTATTACAATACATAATGGCCATGACCTTAGCGCGGGTGTAGGCATACACCCGGTAGACGCTCAAAATGCATTACCCACAAGGTTGGGAAGAAATGGCTCCTTCGTGAGTCCAAAGTGATATGTACGTTAATCATGTCTCGGTCTCTGTACCGGGCCCTGTATGTATGGAGAAACATGTGAACCTGTTAACAGGGTTGGACGGTCAACTTTCCCAAATTATAAAAGATTTTGTGCTGATACGCACTTAAAACATATTTTAAAGGTTTTCAAAACGAGTCAGTTGGGTGTATTTACTAGGGAAAGCTGACGTATTTTCAAAAGACTAAGCTTGCAGGTACAATACAAAAATAGGCTAGAAGTGCTCGGTAGTGGTAAGAGGATCTTGCAAATCCTAGATCTGCACAAAGTCTATTTTATATTCTTTCTTTGTACAATTTATGATCCGCCTATGGATCTTCTATTACGAGCCTGTATATTATTTTATTTTGAACATTTGGTTTGTAATAGTAATTTAATTCTAACACTTCCGATGTGCTGTATTTTATTGTCTATGATGTTATCAACTTACGTAACAATACTCCCCACCCGGGCCCACCGGTGTTTGGATTGGCTGTGGAAAGCTGGGGCGTGACAGGTTGGTATTAGAGCCAATGTTTGAGAGAAATAAACACTAGCCTTTTGTGTTTAATCTCAAACTTACACAAGCACATTCCTTAGACTTCCGAGTCTAGCAATTGACCTAGGATTATTCATTTCATTATTAAGTTATTAGTATTGTTTTGATTTGATTTTTAACAGGAAAATGTCGTCATGAGTTAGAGGAAGAGGAAAAGGACCAATGAGGGGAGGACCCTCAGTGCATATCCCTTCTCATCCCATCACCCGAACCCTTATGAAGATTCGGGGGATTCATGGCCACTACAACAACATTCGCCTACCTACAATCAAAGTTCATATCACTCGTACCATTCACACCACTCCCACCACTCTCATCATTCTTACCATGATGAGTTTTACCCCCAACCAATACTTTAATACACCCCCAGCCGACCAAAACCAATTAGATCAGCCAAACCCAATGGACGAGAACTCCGACCCGGAGATGCTGCCGTCAGGATCAAATACAAATCCCATCGAGATATCGAGCTATTCAAATTCCTATGCCGGATCGCCATAACAAGGTCCTAATGAGTGGGACCAATATTGGAACCAATTTACCTTCGCTAACACTCCTTCCCACCATTCCCAACCACCGTGCAAGAAGATGTGCACACGGAACCGGTGGAACAACCCCAATCGTCACCCGAACCACTAAGGAGGAAAAGAGGAGCACGTATGTCAGTACGTGCAGGCCAATGGTCGGGATCACTGCCACCTTTGCCCAAACCTTACTCCACTATCCACGAGGACCCACAAATGGGTGAACACTCTAATGTGTCACCTGCGGTGGAACCACCACCACCACCAATGGTTCAACCACCACTATCGGGATATAATAATTCTATCACAACGTATCCAGATACATTTGGATTTGATCCTTTTAACCCAATTACACCTGTTGATTATCAAGCACTGTCGCATGACCCTTACATGTAAGCGTTCATGCATAACGCACTTTACCCGTCTCCTTTCACACCTGCTTATCCACCTACTGGATATCCAAATTGTGGATACCAGTATCCTATTATGCCACAACCACAACCTCCGCCGCCACTCGAGGCCATTAATGAGGCCTTGGAACTAATGAAAGAAATTGCAACAACAAGCGAAGAAAACAGAGAAGAAGACAAATAAGTTCTTCAAGAAACTCTCCAAGCTGGTTAAGGGAAAGAAGGACGAGTGAAGTCTTTTCTAATATATGTAAGTCCCTGCAAGGACATTATTATTTCTTTAGTCCCTGCATGGACATTTTTATTTCCTTACTCCTTGCATGGACAGTTTATTTTATTGTTTCTAGTATTATAATTGTTATTGGAATTTAATAATGTATTTTTGGAATTATATATATATGTATTTATCCTCTTCAAGCGAACGTCTCGATTTTTTTGAAATTTATGCTCTGCTATATAATTCCAAAAGACCTTAATGGATTGATTATGCCAAGTGGCGTAGACCACTGACCAAGAAATGATAGTTAAGGACAAGGAGCCTTCTATCAAGATAGTTAAGGGAAGTTATCCTTCTATCCAGAGGTGATGGACTAGGTTCAAGCCTCCAAGGTCGTTAAGGTCCAAGGTGACCGGGACCATTAATCAATCATTAAGGTACTCTTATGTTAACATTAAGGAATGTTCATACTCTTGGTAGCGTGACTTGAGGAACCACACTAGCCGTCTAGGTAAAAAGGACTACGTCCGAAGACCTAATATATAGCCTATGTGATCAATGTGATCCGGGCTAATGTTATCAATGCGATGACAACAGACAGGCTAATGTGCCCAATTTTATGTCCAAGGTGACAGGCCAATGTGCCCAATTTTATGTACAATGTGGCAAGCCAATGTGCCCAAATTTATGTCCAATGTGACCGGCCAATGTGCCCAATTTTATATCCAATGTGATAGTCCAATGTGCCCAATTTTATGTCCAAGGTGACAGGCCAATGTGCCAATTTTATGTCCAAGGTTAACAGGCCAATGTGCCCAATTTTTATGTCTATTAGTGGCAAGCCTATGAGCTATATATAATTGTCTAAATGACAATGACAGTTGTGACATTACGATCCACTGTCTAATAACATATGGACTATGTCCAGATTGTAATTTGCCTTTGATGTCTATTAAGACCTAGGCTAAATATAGATGTAATAAGCTTAAGAGTTGTGATGTTATTCACACTAGCTTCAATAGGCAATTGATTGTTATATCTAGTGTCTAAGCCAATATGGTTGTTATATCATGGCTAAGAGAAATTTTGTTTGATGTTTAGAGCCAAAGCTTCAAAATGGTAAACTCGGACGAGGCATAGAGTAGCCCCCGAGAGATTAGCTCTAACAAGGCTGAAAATATAGCCATTAGCAATGATGACTTCCAAGCTCGCATAGATACAGCTGTGGGAAAGGCCATGGAAAAGGCCATAGAAAAACTTTGGGAGTCGAGTGCTATTCGCTCCAGACCATTATCAATCGCACCATCCTCAGCTCATAAGGAGAGCTCAGTTCACTCTTCGAATGCAAAAAGTGAACCAAAGAAAATAGAATTTGCTGATAGATCCCGTTCTTCAAAAGACGGATGTACCAACAAATATTTTGTTTCCTGTAAACCCCAGGATTTTAATGGGGAAAAGGAGCTGTAGAAGCCTTAAAATGGCTGGATAAAATGGAAACATAGACATCAGCGGCTGTGCTGAAAAGGATGTGGTAAAATATGTATCACAGTCCTTCAAGGGCGATGCCCTCATTTGGTGGAAGGCAATGGTTCAATCTACAGGTAAGATACACATGTACAACTTAGGATGGTCTAAGTTTATCGATCTAGTCAAGGAGACTTACGGTCCACCTCATGAGGTGGAGATCTTAGAGAAAGATTTTCTGACTCTTTTAATGAAGAACCTAGACTGTCGGAAGTATGTTTCTGACTTCAATTCCATGTCTAGGTTAGTTTCGTATTTAATCACCCCTGAATCCAAATGCATTGCGCCTTTTATTAATGGGTTAGCGCCCGAGATAAAGGGCATGGTAAAGGCTGCTCAGCCTAGTACCTATAGGTCCGTTGTAGACCTATCTCTCTCCCTCACCTTAGATTTAGTGAGGCAAAGGTTAGTTAAGACTGAAACTAACGGAAAGAGGAAACGGGAGGATAATAACTCCCAAAGGTTCAAAAAGAAAGGAAATTTCGGATTCAAGAAGAACAAGCACACGTCTAATGACAAACCTCTGTGCAAGAATTGTAAATATAGACATTGGGGGCAGTGTAGTATAAATCCACCGAATAAACCCTAGGGTATCTGCAAGAGAAAGGGACATAAGACCCTAGAGTGCAAGGATCTTAAGGATGCAGTTTGCTACAACTGTAATGAAAATGGGCATATTACATTCAATTGCCCCAAGAACCCCAAAAGTAATGATGCAAAGCCTGGAAAGGCTAAGAAAGGGAATGCTCGTGCCTTCCAAATGAATGCCAGGAGGCCATAAATGACAATAACATCATAACAGGTACATTCCTCATCAATGATGTATATGCTTGAGTTCTTTTCGATTCGGGTGCAGATAAATCTTTTGTTGCTCATAAGTTTAGTAAACTATTAAATTTGCCCATAAGAACTCTAGATATAAGTTGCGAAGTAGAACTCGTTGATGGAACGTTAGAGACAGCATCTTCCATTCTTGATGGATGTTCTATATCCATTAAGAATCATTCTATCCCCATCTCTCTATTGCCAATTCGATGTAGTTTTAGGCATGGATTGGTTATCCCATAACCAAGCCCGTATTGCCTGCGATAAGAAACTCATCAAAATTAAAACCCCATCTGGTGAAGCGATCACCATCTCTGGAGATTCACATTATGGATTGCCAGACAAGGTGTCGTTATTTAAGGCGTCTAAGTGTTTGGGGAAAGGTTGTGTCGTTTACCTAGCACAAGTAACTATCAATGAGCCTAAGCCAAGCATTGAAGACCTTCCGGTTATCTCGAAGTATTCCGATGTCTTTCCTGAAGAATTACCATGTCTATCTCCAAATAGGCAAGTGGAATTAAGAATCGATATCCTACCTGGATCAGCACCGGTAGCTAGAGCTCCATATCGGTTAGCACCGACGGAAATCAAGGAATTAAGAGTTCAATTAGATGAACTTTTAGAGAAAGACTTTATTCAGCCTAGTTCCTCGCCTTGGGGAGCTTCTATTCTTTTCGTTAAAAAGAAAGACAGTTCAATGCGAATGTGCATTGATTACCGAGAGTTAAACAAGATAACGATTAAGAACCAATATCCTCTACACAAGATCGATGATTTATTCGACCAACTTCAAGGGGCTAGTTACTTTTCTAACATTGATTTGAGATCAGGATATCATCAATTGAAGGTTAAGAATGAGGATGTTCCTAAGATTGCCTTCAGGACCCGATATGGTCATTTTGAATTTCTAGTGATGCCTTTTGGGCTCACGAATGCGCCTGCAGCATTCGTGGATCTCATGAATAGAGTCTGCAAACCATATTTAGATAAGTTTGTAATTGTCTTCATAGACGACATACTTATCTACTCTCGTAATCAAGTTGATCACGAGAAACACCTTCAGTGCATCCTAGAACTGCTAAGGCGGGACAAGCTATATGCTAAATTTTCTAAATGTGAATTTTGGCTTAGAGAAGTCCAATTTCTTGGACATGTTGTAAGTGAGCGTGGTATCCAAGTGGATCCCACTAAAATAGAAGCCATAATGAATTGGGAAGCACCCAAGACCCCATCGGAGATTCGTAGTTTCCTAGGATTGGCTGGTTACTATAGGAGGTTAATTGAGAATTTTTCAAGAATAGCCACTCCTTTGACTACCTTAACCCGTAAGAATATCAAATTTGTTTGGGGTCCGAAACAACAAGAATCCTTTGACTTCTAAAACACAAGTTGAGCAATGCTCCTGTGTTATCTCTACCTGAGAGTATTGAGGAGTTTGTAGTTTATTGTGATGCACCGCACACTGGCATGGGTTGTGTGCTAATGCAAAAAGGCAAGTTGATTGTTTATGCATCACGACAGTTAAAGGTGCACAAAAGAAATTACACCACCCATGATTTGGAATTGGGTGCCATTGTATTTGCACTATAGCTATGGAGACATTATTTATATGGCACCAAGTGTATTATATAAACTGACCACAAGAGTCTCCAGCATCCGTTCAATCAGAAAGAATTGAACATGTGACAGCACCATTGGATGGAAACACTTAATGATTATGATTGCGAAATTCGCTATCATCCCGGCAAGGCAAATGTCGTTGTCGACGCCTTAAGTCACAAGGAGAAAGTCAAACCCATTAGGATTAACGTCAAGAGCATTGAGCTCAGGAATAGCTTAAGTGAAAAGCTATTAAATGTGCAGAGGCAAGCCCTATTAGAGGCTAACATTCCTAATGAGGGATTAGGCGAAACTATTGATCAGTTAACGCCTAGAAAGGATGGAATCCTTAGATTTAGTGGAAGCATCTGGGTTCCAATCTTTCGAGGACTTAGAGAGCTAATCCTCCAGGAAGCACATATTACAAGATACTCTGTTCACCCGGGTGGTGACAAAATGTACCAGGACCTGAAGAAGAATTATTGGTGACAAAGTGTTTAACGTATTCGCAAGTTAAGGCCGAACATCCGAAGCCGTTATGATTTCTACAACAATTGGAAATTCCCACATGGAAATGGGAAATGGTAATTGTGGACTTGATTACCAAGTTACCAAAGACCAAATGTGGTAATGAAACCATTTGGGTCATTGTGGATAGGCTGACTAAGTCAACGCATTTCTTTCCAATTAAGGAAACGTATAATTCAGAAAAACTGGCTAAGTTGTATGTGGACAAGATTGTGTCCCTACATGGTGTGCCGGTATCTATTATATCTGATAGAGATACTAGATATACCTCTCATTTGGAAAAGTTTCCAACAATCTTTAGGCACAAGATTAAACTTTAGTACGGCTTACCACCCGTAGACGGATGGTCTAAGTAAGCGTACTATTCAAACTTTGGTAGACATGCTTAGGGCATGTGTGATTGATTTAGGTGAAAGTTGGGATGACCACTTACCCCTAATAGAATTCTCCTACAGTAATAGTTATCATACAAGCATCAAGGCTGTTCCTTATGAGGTCGTTTATGGGAGAAAATGTCGAACGCCCGTGTGTTAGGCAGAAGTTGGGAAGCCCAACTATCAGGACCTGAGATTGTCCTGGAGACCACTGAAAAGATTGTGCAAATCCGTGATCGTCTCAAGGTTGTCCGTGATAGGCAGGAGATTTATACTGACAAGAAGCGTAAACCTCTCAAGTTCCAAGTGGGGGACAAAATCATGCTAAAAGTATCACCTTGGAAAGGTGTGATGAGATTTGGAAAGAAGGGCAAGCTAAGCCCAAGATATATAGGACTATTCGAGATAATCGAATGTGTCGGCAGTGTAGCTTATATGCTTAAGCTGCCAGAGGAGCTTAGTGGAATTCATGATGTGTTCCACATTTCTAACCTTAAGAAATGTCTAGCTGATGAGTCGCTAGCAATGTCACATCATGATGTGCAGATTGATGAAAACCTGAGGTTCTTTGAGAAACCAATTTCGATTAAGGATCAACAGGTTAAGAAGGTCCGAAGGAAATTGATACCTATAGTTAAGGTTAAATGGGATGCCCTTAGAGGTCTCGAGTATACATGGGAGGTTGAGTCCACTATGCGACAGAATTACTCCCATCTTTTTTAATACAATCTCGAGGACGAGATTTCTTTTAAGGGGGTAAGGATGTAACACCTCGTAAAATCGTGTCCAATAGTATAGTGACATGTGTTGTATTTTTATTTAAGTCTGTTAAAGACAAATAGGGACTAAAGGTGTCAACATGCTCAAATTGAGCCTCTAATTGACTGTCTGATGTCAACATGCATAAACGTAAGCCTCTGAGTGACTGATATGTCAACATGCTTAATTATTAGCCTCTAAGTAACTGATATGTCAACATGCTTAAACTTGTCCTCTGAATGACTGATATGTCAACATGCCTAGCCTCTGAGTGACATCGGAGTCAGCATGCTTATAGTGGGCCTCTGAGTGATCCTTTACGAAGTCCTAACTCTCATGCGTGCCACTTGTTGGACGAGAGAGGTTAATTTTGTATATATGTGAAAGTTAGATAATGGAGGGTTTAAAAGTGTTAATATGTTAAATTATACATCTTAGTGACCTTTTAATGAACCGAGAGCTCATCAATGACCGAGCATAATCCCGGGTACACCAAGTATTGGCTACGGAGAGCTAAATATGCTAAAAAGTGTTTTAGGAAGGTGTAAAAGGGTTTAATGAGTTGAGGGGCTAAAAGTCTCAAATTTTGAAAACTGACAAGGGCCGCTCGCGGGGTGCGAGAGGCATGGTCTTCGCCTCTCGCGGGGTGCGAGAGGCCTATGTCTGCATAAAATTTGCTTGGCCTCCACACAAATTGCCAAAAACCATTTGATTCAACACCATGGCTTTCCAAACTGCTATGCCACATTTTAGGACACTTGTAAGCTTCCTCTTACACCCCTTAACACCTGGCTCACCTCCTTCAAGCTCTCCAACTATAAATAGATACCAAGGTTCACCATTTGAACTTACACCTTTCTCATTCACAAATTTATCTCCCTCCTCTTGAAGTTCCTAACTGAAAGGAGCATCCAACTTAGTTCTATTGCATCCTAGGAACCACTTGTAAGTGTTCCTTCCTCTTGCATTTTCGTTTATAGGCTTTTATAGCCAAAAGTAAAGCATTTTATGAAAAACGCCTTGACTTTTGGTTAAGACCATTATGGTGTAGCCATTGTTCGTAATGAACATGGCTAAGTGATCGTTAAACATCACGTAAATCGTCATTTGACGACATAAGCGTTGTTTCGGCGCATAGTATGGTTTTAAACCATATTTACTAACAAAGACTTTTTACCTACTGATTTTAAAACTTATTTTAAATATTTTTACAGTAGGTACATGATACAGACTCAGAATCCCAAATAATTTACAAACTATGTGTAAAATGAGCAAAATGCCCCTTCGGTGCATAGTTTGGTCATAAAAGATAAATTAAACATATCTTTAATATCCTATTGATATTACAACTTATTTAAAGTGTAATGGCATATAGAACTTGTCCATGACTTATCTGGTTACCCGATATCGCTGATATGCGTATGGTTAAGCATATGTAACTAGTTTACAGAAATTAACCGAAACGGGTCTAACCTTGTCATTTAAGTCTCCAAATCCAGAATGTTTATAGTTTATCCATATTACACAAGTCAGGGAACTTGTTGGGATTAAACTACATTCTATCCGATCATCGTTTAATCTAGCGTTATACGTTTTGATCCCGTACGCTACTCGGTTTAAGTCTATGACTTAAATAAGACTGTTAGTATTTAATTGGTTAGTTTATGCCATAATCCAGACTAGAGACTTGCAAGTAAATGCTATCTGCACTTAGTGCTTTTGTGTATGGCTGAGTTAATAAATCTTGCGTTTAAAAGAAGAATAGCTCAGGCAAATACTCTCAACTTATTTCCCCTATACGGGCTTGGGATACGGTAAATTATTACCGCTTGGTCGGAAATGGGATCCATCGAATGCTAGATTGTGCTAGTAAATCGGCATATTCTGTTTTAATCAATTTTGTTTGATAACTTAAACATCGGGGGTTAACTACCGGTCCTGGATATCCTCGGCTCATTACAATAGATAATGGCCACGACCTTAGCGCGGGTGTAGGTATACACCCGGTAGACGCTCAAAATACATTACCGAAAAGGTTGGGAAGAAATGACTCCTTCGTGAGTCCAAAGTGGTGTGTACCTTAATCATGTCTTGGTTTCTGTACCGGGCCCTATATGTATGGACAAACATGTGAATCTGTTAACGAGGTTGGACGGTCAACTTTCCCAAGTTATAAAAGATTTTGTGCTGATATGCACTTAAAAGTATTTTAAATGTTTTCAAAATGAGTCAGTTGTGTGTATTTACCAGCGAAAGCTGACGTATTTTTAAAATACTAAGCTTGCAGGTACAAAACGAAAATAGGCTGGAAGTGCTCAGTAGTGATAAGAGGATCTTTCAAATCCTAGATCTGCCCAAAGTCTGTTTTTCTTTGTACAATTTATGATCCGCCTTGTGGATCTTCTATTATGACCCTGTATATTATTTTATTTCGAACATTTAGTTTGTAATAGTAATTTAAATCCAAGACTTCTGTTGTACTTTTTTTTATTGTCTTTGATGTTATCAACTTACGTCACGATACTCCCCACCTAGGCCCACCGGTGTTCGGATTGGCTGCGGAAAGCCAGGGTGTGACATTAATTCTGTAAATATGTGAAAGTTGGATGATGGAGGGGTTAAAAGTGTCAACATGTTAATTTATATCTTTGAGCGACCTTTTAATGAACCGAGAGCTCGACAATGTCCGGGCATACTCCCGGCTATGTCAAATATTAGTTACGGTGGGCTAAGTACGCTATAAAGGTGTTTTAGAAGGTTTTATAAGTTAAGGGGATAAACTTGACAAACCTTAAAAGTGGCCGTTGGGCGCGAAAGGCCAGGCATGTGCCTCTCATGGCACGCCAGAAGGTTGTATCTAAAGAATTTTTGCTTGGCCTCCACACATGTTGCCAAAAACCATTGTTTCAAAACCAGGGACTTCTAAACAGCCACACCACGTTTTAGGATACTTATAAGCTCCCTCTAACACCCCTTAACACCTGGCATCACATCCTTCAAGCTCTACAACTATAAATAGGTGGCAAGGTTCACCATTTGAACTTGCACCTTTCTCATTTTACATGCTATCTCCCTCCTCTGGAAATTCCTAACTGAAATGAGCATCCAACCTAGTTCTATTGCATCTTAGGAAGCACTTGTAAGTGTTCCTTCCTCTTTCATTTTTGTTTATAGGCTTTTATAGCCAAAACTCAACTGTTTTACTAAAAACACCTTGACTTTCGGTTAAGGCCATTATGGTCCAGCCATTGTTCGTAAGAAACATGGCTAAGTGATCATAATAAGGTAGGTGTTAATCCCTATAAAGGGCACTTCCGGAAGATCACGTTTGCTAGACCAATTGACGGGTCAAAGTTATCATATTAAAAAGTCAAACATGCCATTTTTTTGGAAAAAATATAATTTGATCTTATATATGTTATGAAAAAAGTTTTGACACTTAAACAAGTTGGTAATAATTATTAGAACATGTAAGAACATGTTTGGCTCATCAATTTGAGTTCTAGGGTCGGTTCGCAACCGAAAGTCGTGAAGTTTGACCTCTCCTTTAACTTTTGATTCTGACCCGGTTTAGATTAGTTAGCTACTGATCTAAGGTTGCATTATGATCATAAAATAATGTAACATAAACCTCTGAGGTTATATTACATGATCATAATCAGAATCTAAGTTTATACACAAGTTCCGTAATTATACTATTTTGACTAAAATGCCCTTTTTGCATAAAATGAGGTTTAAATGATAATGAACTTGAAAATAAATTACCTACCGATATAATATTATAAATAGAATTATTTGGATGTCAAATCAGAATATAAACTGAGTTTATGAACAAGTCCTTGTATTATGTCGATAAATGACGATAACGCCCTTGTGGCTCATAAAATGATTTTAATCATACATATTCACATCAAATATTTTACCTACTGATATGTTATATTAAATAACATATCAAAAACATATAAACCTGATTTTAACATCAGCTTGCATTAAACATCGCACATATCGTCATTTTACGACATAAGCGTCGTTTCGGCGCATAATATGGTTTTAAACCATATTTATCAACCAATATTTGTTACCTACTAATTTTAAAACTTATTTAAATTGTTTTTACAGTAGGTATAAACTCAGAATCCCAAATAATTTATAAAACTATGTTAAAATAACCAAAATGCCCCTTCGGTGCATAGTTTGGTCATAAAGGATAAATTACACATATAATCAATATCCTACTGATATTATATCATAAATAAGTTATTTTTCTAGAATATTTATGGTCATAACAATAAATTATATTCAAGTTCCTTTTACATGATATGAAATTACGAAAATGCCCTTATGAGGCATAGTTTCGTTTTAAAACCGTAACATGCATAAAAGTTGATATCCTATTGATATTACAACTTACTCAAATTATAATGGCATATAGAACTTGTCCATGACTTATCCGGTTACCCGATATCGCTGATATGCGTACGGTTAAGTATATGTAACTAGTTTAGGAAAATTAACCGAAACGGGTCTAACCTTGTCAATTAAGTCTCAAAATCCAGAATGTTTATAGTTTACCTATATTATACAAGTCAAGGTACTTGTTGGGTTAAACTACAGTCTATCCGATCATCGTTTAACCTAGCATTATACGTTTTGATCATGTACGCTAGTCGGTCCAAGTCTATCACTTAAATAAGACCGTCAGTATTTAATTGGTTAGCTTATGCCATAATCCAGACTAGAGACATTATGGTAAATGCTATCTGCACTTAACTACTTTTGTGTACGGCTGAGTTATTAAATCTTGCGTTTAAACGAAGACTAGCTCATGTAAATAGTCTCGACTTATTTCCCCTATACGGCTTGGGTTACGGTAAACTATTACGCTTGGTTGGAATTGGGATCAATCGAATGCTGGTTCATGGCTAGTAAATCTGCATATTCCGTTTTAATCAGTTTTGTTTGATAACATAAACATCGGGGGTTAACTATCGTGTCCTAGATATCCTTGGCTCATTACAATAGATAATGGCCACGACCTTAGCGCGGGTGTAGGCATACACCCGATAGACGCTCAAAATGCATTACCCACAAAGTTGGGAAGAAATGACTCCTTCGTGAGTCCAAAGTGGTGTGTACGTTAATCATGTCTCGGTCTCTGTACCGGGCCCTATATGTATGGTCAAATATGTGAATCTGTTAAAAAGGTTTAACGGTCAACTTTCCCAAGTTATAAAAGATTTTGTGCTGATACGCACTTAAACATATTTTTAAATGTTTTCAAATTGAGTCAGTTGGGTGTATTTACCAGCGAAAGGTAACGTATTTTCAATAGACTAAGCTTGCAGGTACAATACAAAAATAGGCTGGAAGTGCTCGGTTGTGGTAAGAGGATCTTGCAAATCCTAGATCTGCCCAAAGTTTGTTTTACATTCTTTCTTTTGTACAATTTACGATACGCTTGTGGATCTTCTATTACGAGTCATCTGTATATATTATTTGGTACTCTGAACATATGGTTTGTAATAGTAATTTAACTCCAAGAGTTCCGTTGTGTGGTGTTTAATTGACTATGATGATATCAACCTACGTCACGATATTCCCCACCCGGCCCCACCGGTGTTTGGATTGTCTCTGGAAAGCCGGGGTGTGACAGGTTGGTATTAGAGCCAACATTTGAGAGAATTAAACACTAGCCTTCTTGTGTTTAATATCAAACTTACACAAGCACATTCCTTAGACTTCTGAGTCTAGGCTTTGACCTAGGATTACTCATTTCATTATTAAGTTATTAGTATTGTTTTTTATTTGATTTTAACAGCAAAATGCCGCCAAGAGTACGAGGAATAGGAAAAGGACCAATGAGGGGAGGACCTTCAGGACATATTTCCTCACATCCCCATCACCTGAACCCCTATTAGGACTCGGGGGATTCATGGCCGTTATCACAACATTCACCTTCCTATACCCAAAACTCGTACCACTCATATTATTCACATCATTCACACCACTCGCACCACTCTCATCTATCTTATCATGATGAATTTAACCCCAACCAATACTTTAATACACCCCCAGCCGACTAAAATCAGTTAGACCAACCCAATCCCATGGACAAGGACTCCGACCTGGAGATGCCGCCGTCAGGATCAAATACGCATCCCATCGAGATATCGAGCGATTCAAACTCCTATGCCGGATCGCCATATCAAGGTCCTAATGAGTGGGACCAATATTGGAACCAATTTACCTTCGCAAACACTCCTTCCCATCACTCTCCAACTCCTCCTGTACAAGAAGATGTCCACATAAAGCCGGTGGAACAACCCCAATCACCACCTGAACCGCCAAGGAGGAAAAGAGGAGCACGTATGTCGGTATGTGCGTGCCAACGGTCGGGATCGCTGCCACCTTAGCCTAAACCTTATCCTACCATTCATGAGGAACCACAATGGGTGGACCCTCCAATGTTTCACCTGTGGTGGAACCGACACCACCACCAGTGGTTCAACCACCACCATCGGGTTATAATAACCCTATCCCAACCTATCCAGATACGTCTGGATATGATCCTTTTAACCCATCTACACCTGTTGATTACCAAGATTGTCGCATGACCCTTACATACAAGCGGTCATGCATAACGAACTTTACCCATCTCCTTTCCCACCTGCTTATCCACCTACTGGATATCCAAGTTATGGGTACCAGTATCCTATTATGCCACAACCACAACCTCCGCCACCACTTGAGTCCATAAATGAGGCCTTGGAACGAATGAAAGAAATGCAACAACAAGCGCAGAAAACGGAGAAGAAGACAAATAAATTCTTCAAAAAGCTCTCCAAGTTGGTTAAGGGAAAGAAGGACAATTAAAGTCTCTTCAAATAATATGTTAGTCCCTACGAGGACATTGATATTTCTTTAGTCCCTGCGTGGACATTTTTATTTCTTTAGTCCTTGCACGGGCAGTTTGTTTTTTATTCATTACTAGTATTGTAATTTCTATTGGAATTTAATGAAGTATTTTGAAATTATATATACGTATTCATCCTTTTCAAGCGAACGTCTCGATTTTATTCGAAATTTATGCTCTGCTATATAATTCCAAAAGACCTTAATGGGTTCGATTATGCCAAGTGGCACAGACCACAAATTGGCCAAGAAATGATAGTTAAGGGTAAAAGGCCTTCTATCAGGATAGTTAAGGGAAGTTATCCTTCTATTCAAGAGGTGGTGGACTAGGTTCAAGCCTCCAATGTCGTTAAGGTCCAACGTGACCGGGAGCATTAATCAACCATTAAGGTACTCTGATGTTAACATTAAGGAATGTTCATACTCCTGGTAGTGTGACTTGAGGAACCACACTAGCCGTCTAGGTAAAAGGACTACGTCCTAAGACCTACTATATAGCCTATGTGATCAATGTGATCCCGGCTAATGTCATCAATGTGATAACGATTGACAGGCCAATGTGCTATAATTTGTCCAAAGTGACAGGCCAATGTGCCATAATTTTGTCCAAGGTGACATGCCAATGTGCCATAACTTGTCCAAGGTGACAGTCCAATGTGCCATAATTCATCCAAGGTGACAGGCCAATGTGCCATAATTTGTCCAAGGTGACAGGCCAAGGTACCATAATTTGTCCAAGGTGACAGGCCAATGTGCCATATGTTATGTCCAAAGTGACAGGCCAACGTGCATTATGACCATTACTGAAAAAGCCTATGAGCTATATATAATTGTCTAAATGACAATGATAGTTGTGACATTACGATCCACTGACTAAATAATATATGGACTACGTCCAAATTGTAATTTGCCTTTGATGGCCCCTTCTGAGACCTAGGCCAAATATAGATATGATAAGTCAAAGAGTTGTAATGTTATTCACACTAGCTTAGATAGGCGTCGGATTGTTATATCTAATGTTTAAAGCCAATATGGTTATTAATACCATGGCAAAGAGAAGTTTTATTTGGTGTTTAGAACCAAAGCTTCAAAATGGTAAACTTGGACGAGGCACAAAGTAGCCACCGAGAGGTTAACTCTAACAAGGCGGAAAATATAGCGGTCAATAATAATGACTTCTAAGCTCGCATAGACGCAACTGTGGGAAAAGCCATGGAAAAAGCCATGGAGAAATTTAAAGAATTGAGCGCTACTCGCTCCAAGCCCTTATCAATTCCACATTCCTCAGCTTATAAGGAGAGCTCTGTTCACTCTTCAAATGCAAAAAGTGAACCAAGGAAATTAAAATTTGCTGATAGGTCCCGTTCTTCTAAAGACGGATGTACCTACAAGTATTTCGTCTCCTATAAGCCCCGAGATTTCAATGGGGAAAAAGGAGAAGTAGAAGCCTTAAAATGGATTGATGAGTGGGAAATGATTATGGATATCAGCGGTTGTGCTGATAAGGATGTGGTAAAGTATGTATCACAATCCTTCAGGGGCGATGCCCTGATTTGGTGGAAGGCTATGATCCAATCTACAGGTAAGGTACACCTGTACAACTTAGGATGGTCTAGATTTGTAGATCTTGTAAAGGAAACCTACAGCCCTCCACATGATGTGGAGAAATTAGAGACTGACTTTCTGACTCTTTCATTGAAGAACCTAGATTGTCGGAAGTATGTTTCAGACTTCAATTCCCTGTCTAGTTTAGTTTCCTATATGATTACCCCTGAACCCAAACGCATTGCGCGTTTCATTAATGAGTTAGCGCCTGAGATAAAGGGCATGGTAAAGGTTGCTCAGCCTAGTACCTATAGGTCCGCTGTAGACCTATCTCTCTTCCTCACCTTAGATTTAGTGAGGCAAAAGTCAGTTAGGACTGAAACTGACGGAAAGAGGAAACAGGAGGATGATAACTCCCAAAGGTTCAAAAAGAAAGGAAATTTCGGGTTCAAGAAGAACCCGCACACGTCTAATGATAAACCTCTGTGCAAGAATTGTAACTACAGACATTGGGGACAGTGTAGTGTTAATCCACAAATTAAACCCTGTGGTATCTGTAAGAGAAAGGGGCATAAGACCCTAGAGTTCAAGGATCTTAAGAATGTCGTTTACTACAATTGTAATGAAAAAGGGCATATTAAGTTCAATTGCCCCAAGATCCCCAAAGGTAATGATGCAAAGGGAATGCTCGTGCCTTCCAAATGAATGTCAGGGAGGCCATTAATGACAACAACGTCATAACAGGTACATTCCTCATTAATGGCATATATGCTAGAGTTCTTTATGATTCGGGTGCATATAAATCTTTTATTGACCATAAGTTTAGCAAACTATTAAACTTGCCCATAAGAACTCTAAACATAACTTATGAGATTGAACTCTCTGATGGAACGTTAGAAATAGCATCTTGCATTTTTATGGATGTTCTATATCCATTAAGAATCATTCTATTCCTATATCTCTCTTGCCAATGAAAGTTGGCGGGGTTCAATGTAGTCTTAGGCATGGATTGGTTATCCCATAACCAAGTCCGCATTGCCTGCGATAAGATTCTCATCGAAATTAAAACCCCATCTGGTGAAACGATCACCATCCCTGGAGATTCACACTACGGACTGCCAAACAAGGTGTCATTATTTAAGGCATCCAAATGTTTGAGGAAAGGTTGTGGCATCTACATGGCACAAGTAACTATCAATGAGCCTAAACCAGATATTAAAGACCTTCCAGTTATTTCGTAGTATTCTGATGTTTTCCCTGAATAATTACCAGGCCTACCTCCAAATAGGCAAGTGGAATTTAAAATTGATATCCTACCTGGATCAGCACTTGTAGCTAGGGCTCGATATCGATTAACACCGACGGAAATGAAAGAGTTAAGGACACAATTAGATGAACTTTTGGAGAAAGGTTTCATACAACCTAGTTCCTTACCTTGGAGAGCTCCTATTATTTTCGTTAAGAAGAAGGACGGTTCAATGCGAATGTGCATTGATTACCGTGGATTGAACAAGTTTTAAATGTTTTCAAAATGAGTCAGTTGGGTGTATTTACCAGTGAAAGCTGACGTATTTTCAAAAGACTAAGCTTGTAGGTACAATACGAAAATAGGCTATAAGTGCTCGGTAGTGATAAGAGGATCTTGCAAATCCTAGATCTGCCCATGGTCTGTTTTACATTCTTTCTTTTGTACAATTTACGATCCGCCTGTGGATCTTCTATTACGAGTTGCCTGTATATTATTTTGTGCTTTGAACATTTGGTTTGTAATAGTAATTTAACTCCAATACTTTTGTTGTCTGGTGTTTAATTGACTATGATGATATCAACTTACGTCACGATATTCCCTACCCGGGACCACCACGGTTTGGATTGACTGTCGAAAGCCGACGTGTAACAGGCTGAGTATATTTTAGCTTCTAGTTGCTGCTCTCAGGTTCTATGGATCCAACAGCAAATGCGCGACTACGGTTTTGAATTTCTAACTACTCCTACTTATGTTGATAACGAAGCTGCTTTACAGATCACTCGTAATCCTGTACAGCACTCAAAAACCAAACACATTGAGATTAAGTATCATTTCATTCGAGATTATTATGAAAAGGAACTTATCAATGTTGTTAAAATCCACACTGATCACCAACATGCCGACATGTTTACAAAAGCTTTTGATAAATCACGTTTTGATTATCTTCTTTTGGACAATGGCATCAAGGTGAAACCCGAGTAAATCATCCTTGGCTAATCGCTTTTCGTAAATATTTTCCTAAAATCTAAAACGACAAAAAGATTTTCCATTTTCTCTTAGTTTTATATTTTAGGGGGAGAAAATTTTAAGAAAAATACAAAAACACGAGAAAATACAAAAATACAAAAATATGTCTTTTACTTAGTTAAGTCTTTATTTATTTATTTACCTTCTATATTTAAGGGATAAAAATTTAGAAAAATACAAAAACAATAAAAAATTCAAAAATCAAAAATGAGTTTCTTGGAAAGATAAGAGAAGATGATGATACACCGGTGATCTATCAAAAACGGTCAAAAACATAAAACAAAAATTGATAAGTAGCTTTACAAATGATGTATCGGTAGGCTCACAATCAAATTAAAATGTGCAGGTTGATATAAACATAACGGACTGAAAGCCAGGTGGGAACCATTCATTGGCATATGGTCTTGGTACCGAAATTTCGTTTGATAGTATACCGAGGTTCTGAGATATGCGGTCTTTATGCTTGCTTATCATCTGGGTATCATGGTTGAATCTTTTACCAAAAATAACGGTGACGCAAGTCTACAACTTCCATGATACCATACATACGTGTAAATACCGCATACGACCATCGATAAGTGATAAAAATATCACATCCAACCAAAAATAAGTGATAAAATATCACAACTTTATGCGGGAGCTAAGTTCGTCTCTTTGTCGGTACGATGGTACTAACCTGTTCACGGACTTACTCATGTGCCCTGCATGCATCTGAAAATCAAGTTCCTCATCAATAAGTGATTTAATCACATAGGGCTTGTTTTCAATCAAAATAAGTGAGTATCTCACATCATATACGTCAAAACAGATGATAAGTAGTATACTCACCGGTAAGATTTTCTCCCGTGCATGTCTTGATACGGGAATATGTCATGAAGTGGTTGAACATCGGCTAGTAAGTATAAATCATACATTAATCATATCTCCTAATCATGATTACATCTGATAAGCTGAGCTTACGAGGACAACAATACCGATAATCATAGTAGAATACTTATTTATTTAATTTGATGTTTAAACAAAACTCGTTTTTGGCAAGATTAAAAGCTGGTATGATTCTCCAACCTTGAAACTTTGAAAAAGATTGCCTATTAAATATAAGTTTATTCTTATTTGTTGGTTGATATTTTAGTTTAGTTTAATCTATTGTTAAAATTAAGTTATTTTTATTTAGCCAAAGGTGAAGCTCAAAAGTTTTCTACCAATATACGCCCGAAAAATCATTTGTCTTGCTATCATAACTTCATAAAGTACTTTCTCACAACGGGTAAACTCATCTCAAAGAACAAAATCTGTTTAACAAGCACTTTTCCTCACTTAACTTGTGATTAGTGTGGATATGTGCACAGATCTAAACAGGTCAACGAGAAACCTAAGGTCCTCGAAGAACTAAAAGTCCAGTTTTGAAAGACTTGGACTCGTACGAATCAGAGATCACTCGTACGAGTGATTGTGCCTCGTACAAATGACCATTGGTGTAAATTGTATGAATGGCAGTCCTTCGTACGAGCTAAGGTTCTTCGTACGAGTATCTTGATGGGGTACAAAGGTGATGAAGTTCTTTAGTACAACTTTACTTTCACCTAGCTCACGTCATCCTTTCACCTCTCTTTAAAGTTGTTTCTGATATCCTTAAGGTATAATTTGACAATGGTGACATACCTTGAAGATGAATGATTTGAATATTATCTGACTATGTGACATTGTCTGACATGAACAACAAACTTTAAGCAAAAATATCTTTAGTGAAAAACACGTTCCTCATGAATAATCTTCTCTTGAAGTTGTTTGTGCAAACAAGATATTTCTGATTCGTACGAGCGAAATACCACACGCATGAGTAACATGTCGCTCATACGAGCCAGTTACTCGTACGAGTAAATCACTTGTTTTTCTAAGTAAGGCGTTCGTACAAATCAGTTATTCTTCGTACGAATAAAATGTTATTCGTATGAGTCAGTAGTTCTTCGTTCAAGGAATACATAGATACAGGAAGTTTGAAATAAAATTTTTTGTGTATATTCCCTAATGAATTTATATCCTTATTCTTGTTATCTTTTGTGTACAGAATGGAACAAAAAGAACATAAAAGAAAACCCGCAACGAAGAGAACTGACAAGTCAGAAGTGGAAATCATGTCAGAGACAAGACACAAAATGGTGGCCTACAAGACACAACATGGTCGCCTACTTAGATCCGGAAGATAAATTTGCTGAGTACAACGGTATAATGAAGTTTTTGCGCGACTCAAGGATACATTATTCTATCACACACAAGAATACAGTATACAAGACGTTGATCAAGGAATTTTGGGATTCGGCTAAAGTTGCTGAAGTGAATGGGCAGGAACTTATCCGCGGGAGAGTAAATGACTTGAGCGTAGATGTCTCTGTTGAAATCCTAAACTCAGTGTTACAACTTGGCGATGATCCTGAAGCTCCAATCTCAGTTCCGTTGAAATGTCAACGTGGATGTTTGCTTCGAATGAAATGTGTTGGAGATTTTCTCGTAGGACAACTAAACAAAGCATGGTTGCTACCCCGATAAAAGTTCTTTCTACAAGTTCTAATTTAGTGTTTGAGCGACAGACGAAGTGGTTATGACATGGCGAATAACGACTTGGTTTGAATGATGATAGCTTTGACATTGAACAAACCGTTTAGTGTTTCAAAGTATATTTTTGCAAACATGAAGGAAAACCTGAGAAGAACCGGATATGGTGGAAACAAGTTTTGGATGTATCCTCGTTTTCTCCAAATGATCTTAAATGTGCAACATCCGAATCTTCTGAAGAACGACAACGAGGTTCTAAAAGTTGAGATCATGATGGAACATTCGTTGAAGATTTTTAGAGGTGTAGCAGCAAAACGTTACAAGGAAAACACACCTTCTCGTAAATTGTTTGGTTTTCTGGAAATGATAAATATGTTGCACCAGAAAACGATAAGTGGTGCCATGATGATAATGAGTCGGATAATGAAGAACCAACTTTGAAGAAGATGATCGAATATAAGTTTGGTCGTCAAAAGGGAAAAGGTGATGATGATGATGATGATGATGATAATGATGGTAATGGTGGTGCAAGTGATTTAGGTGCTACAGGTGGTGATACGGGAAGAAAGAAACAAAGCAAAAGAAAGCCTAAGGGTACATTGTCATCACAACCTGAAATCACACAACCTACAACCTCACATCAAGAAACTATACTGGAACCAGTTACAGAAGTCCAGTCTACCTTTACAATGGAGGAGACTGAACCTGTAATGACGGAACCCACTACAACTTATCAACCACAACCTTCAAATTCCACAGCAGCTGAAACACCTTCGGCTGAAGATACTCCAGTTTAATCACAACCTACTACTTCTTCAGTTCAACAATCCCAGTCCATAACTCATCAACAAAATACAAAATGAAGCAGTCGTTTATTTTCTGAAATGGAACAAGATGAGAAAGTGGATTTTATGTTCTCTCAGTTGCAAGCTGCAGCAATCCAGATTAACAAGCATTCAGAGTTTATGTCTTCAAATCGGAAAACAATTGTCAAACAACAGTTGGAGATAAATTCTCTGAAAGAGACCGTTAGAAAACAAGATTCGGAGATTGCGCAGTTAAGAAAAGAAAATGAGTGGCTGAAGGCTGCAGATGCTGAAAGGGCAACTCAACTACAACAGATGAGAGCAGCTGATAACTCTCGGGGAATTGAGTTGAATAGGCTGAAAGAACGTAGTGCGGTTGTTCAACGATCTGCCGAAACATTAACTGCTAAGCATAACGACTTAAGAGAATGGTATCATTCTCGTAATGCTACACTGGTTGAAGGCTTTAATGGTATTGAAGACGTGTTTGAAATGAGCAGAAAGCGAGTGAACATTCTGTGGAATGAAAGATGTAGAGCATAGGAGATCAAACGTAAACATGATCAGAATAGTGAAGACCCTGGCAATCCTGATGCTTCAGCCTCATCCTCGCAACCAAAAGTTTCTGCTTCAACTCCAGTAGTAGAGTCTAATGTACAGTAGATCGTGACCGATCCAGTTGCCTCCAGTGGCACTCAAGAGGAAACAGGAAAGATTTGATCTTTCTGGAAAGTATTGAAGACCTTATTATCAATCAACGATGGATTGAACATTTTCAGGGAAGTTTGTTGATACAACAGGCAATTCGGAATGAAGACCGAAGACCAAGCAACAGCCAAGGGGGAGTTTTTTGATACACATTTGTGTCTATCGCTTGTTCTTAGTTACGTCTATAAGTGTACGGTCGTTGTTTATTGTGTTTGTATAGTTTGGCCGTGTCGACCAAATCAAGATATCCTCCTATCTTGATTTAGTACGACGATTAGTTTGTCTGTATTGTAAAACAGTTACATGTTTGCATACTGTTGAGTCTTGTGTACGTCATGTTTGTTGGCACGTTCTCCGAAGAACACTTTCAAGTATGAGTGAGAAATGCTTCGTACGAGCAAGTTGTTGCTCGTACGAGCCACTAACCATTCGTACGAGTGATTCTACAGTCGTACGAGTGGGTCTATTCAACAAGCACATTTCTTGATTCATATGAGCCAGTTCATGTTCGTACGAGCCATGGGTCGTTCGTACAAGCATCCTTTGGAGAATGTTCTTCGTGACTTGTAGTGTTTCGTATAACCAGTAACATTCTTCGTACTGTTGCTAGGTGTGGGCACTATATAAACAGACATGCACTTCTCAGTAGTAAGTTGGACAGGTTGGCAAGTGGATAAGTAGTGAGACACTGAGAGCACAAGAGGGAGAACACAGAGAGTATTTCCTAAGTCTGTATGAACATTGTTTGTTTGTGTTTGTACTAGTTCTCTTCTGTTAATCAAGATAATGAATTTTTGGTTATCTTGTGTTTCTTACTTTGCTTTGGCTTGCATACTTACGTGGATTCCGCACTCGTATGTGTGTTACATAAACAGGGAAGTAGGTTAAACTTGATCCTCCAAGTGGGCCTACATTTATAAGGAAAAACGCCGAAAAAAATTTAGAAAAAGTTGATTTTTAACATGTCAAGTTGAATTTTTAAGAGTGTTTTTGGGTTCTCCACTTTTTAGTGTTCCCCAATGAACTTTCCCCTATATAGAGGATAGATTATGAGAAAGCTACTTTAAATGAGAAAACCAAAAAACTAACTAAAAAGCCTAAAAGCATATCAAAATTTTTTTTATTAAAAGTCGCTATAAATAATATATAAAAAAACTTTATTTTTAAAAAAAGTTGTACTACACATGTGTAATAATACGAAAAGCCTAAACCACCTAACCCACCCCCTACCGACAACCCCCAAAAACCTAAACCCCCACTCCCCCCCCCCCCCCAATAAAACCTAAAACTAAACCCCCCAACCGCACCCCTCAAAAAACCTAAACCCCAACCTGCACCCCCTTCCCCCCCCCCCCCCTCCAAAAAAAAAAAAAAACCTAAACCCCCTCCCCACACCCAAAAACCTAATCTAATGCACATGTGCAATACAAGTTTTTTTTTTTTAGTTTTTTATACATAATAAGTGGCGAATCTTTATAAAAAATGTAAAAATACATGTTTTTAGGCTTTTTAAGTTATTTTTTTAGTTTTCTTATGTATATGTAGTTTTCTAACAATTCTCTTACCGTTATATATATATATATGTGTGTGTTATATGTGTTTGCATGTCTAAATGCATGAAGTCACCAAATTTTATGTTGACAAGCATTTCATGAAACTAAAGTTACAAGGACGCATGAGATGTTATGTTGGATGCAAAAAGCTAATCGGGAATTAATTTGATAAAAAAAATGTTTTTGCTTTAGAATTTATTAATTGAATAAATTTTGACCGGGACATATGTGTAAAATTTGTCTAAATTCTAGAAGTTTACTAAAAACACACGTATATCTAAAGTCTTTTACATCTAATTAAAACCTCCCGCATCTTGTTATAATATCTATTTTTTTCAGGTAAATAATTTTTATTTTGTTCTTTTTACTTCTTTTTCTTTTCAATCATAACCACTCAAAATATGAAGAATAGATATAGGTAATAAATGATGAATCTAGATATTTAGCTAACCATCGTACTTTTCCTAAAATTGTTTGTTATTTTTGGATTCTAATAAAGTGTGATAAAGTGTGATAAAGACCGATTTAAGATGGTCAATCTTTTAAGTTATAGACTCCTTCAACGGGTTAGGCTCTAAAGAACATAGAAGACGAATATATACTTGGAAACCATTTTCTCTCGTTTTTACCAGTCATTCAGTCCCTTTAAATACATAAAATGCCGAACCCAAATAAACATGGAGAACTGTTAGAAATTAAACCCTACAAAGAACAGATGATAGAAAGCCAAAATATACCACATTCTCTTATCCTAATAATAATATAACATCTGCCCAAGTTAAGCTCTGCTGAAGACTAAATGTCAAAGGTCTGCCATAGCAAAACTCTATTGAATACAAAGCTCTACTGAAGTCAAAAGCTAAAGGTCTGAAAAGGCAAAGCTCTGCTGAAGATTAAAGCTAAAGGTCTGTCAAGGCAAAGCTCTGCTGAAGATTAAAGCTAAAGGTCTGTCAAGATAAAGTGTGATAAAGACCGATTTAAGATGGTCAATCTCCTAAGTTATAGACCCGTTAAACGGGTTAGGCTCTAAAGAACATAGAAGACGACTATATACTTGGAAACCATTTTCTCTCATTTTTACAGTCATTCAGTCCCTTTAAATACATAAAATGCCGAACCCAAATAAACATGGAGAACTGTTAGAAACTGAACCCTACAAAAGAACAGATGATGGAAAGTCAAAATATACTACATCCTCTTATCCTAATAATAATATAACATCTGCCCAAGTTAAGCTCTGCTGAAGACTAAATGTCAAAGGTCTGCCATAGCAAAACTCTATTGAATACAAAGCTCTACTGAAGTCAAAAGCTAAAGGTCTGACAAGGCAAAGCTCTGCTGAACATTAAAGCTAAAGGTCTATCAAGGCAAAGCTCTGCTGAAGGTTAAAGCTAAAGGTCTGTCATGGCAAAGCTCTGCGGAAGACTTAAAGAGGATGTCTCATCACTGTTTTACTATCAGTCTTTGTAATGTTTAGTTTATAGCAGTGGTTAGCTTAGAAGATGTTGTTAGTTTGTTATTATTGTTAAATGTCACTTTCATACTTACATCATCATGAGATGCTCAGTGGTTAGGATTGTAGAATAAATAGAATAGTGCTTCTACTGTTTTATTTGATCACTTTCATCAATTATCAATCTAACATATCTTCCTTACATTCTGTACGAACAAATCAGTGATCTTAGGCTGAGGGGGAGATTGTGATTTATATGCATGTGATTACAATTCACTAAAAGCACTATAATGAAAAACAATTCTTTGGCTGTTATGAACCAAAGTTCATCTTTCTGCTGCATGATCATCTGATTTACCTTCTTTCATTTATCAGTTTTAGAACGTTCATAAACAGTTTCAAACTCAGATCTTAACAATTGGTATCAGAGCTTGTAATGTTTAGTTTATAGCAGTGGTTAGCTTAGCAGATGTTGTTAGTTTGTTATTATTGTTAAATTTCACTTTCATACTTACATCATCATGAGATGCTCAGTGGTTAGGATTGTAGAATAAATAGAACAGTGCTTCTACTGTTTTATTTGATCACTTTCATCAATTATCAATCTAACATATCTTCCTTACATTCTGTACGAACAAATCAGTGATCTTAGGCTGAGGGGGAGATTGTGATTTATATGCATGTGATTACAATTCACTAAAAGCACTATAATGAAAAACAATTCTTTGGCTGTTATGAACCAAAGTTCATCTTTCTGCTGCATGATCATCTGATTTACTGTCACACCCCGACCCGCAGCGGAATAAGAGTCGGGGCATAATTGGGTTATCACCAAAGCTCACGATATTTACTAATATGTTTCATATTTATTAAAGTCAAAATTACATTCTCTATAATCCAAACATGTCCATACAATACAAAGAAAATTAACCAACTAAACAATCCAAGCTCTAAACCAGTTTATTCTTCTAAGCCAATCCTATGTGTTTCTTGCTGCAGCTGGTTCACCTGTATCATGTGTAAAAATGGGGGTTTTTGAGTCAACATAAGTTGGCGAGTGAACCTTATTAGATAAACATTTATTATTGATTTCTTGTTATTTTTATCAAGGAAAAATTGTGCAATAGTCATAAGTGAGCAAATGTAAATAATCAAACAGTAGCAATAACAACCACAAACTATAACATACAATAACATATGAACTTGCATGAATGTATAACATGAATGAAACTGTATATGTTGGCAACGTCACGTTCACGCTCATAATGTAATGGGGAACGGACGGCCTATGATGAATGTCTGTGCGATCAAGGCTCAATCAAACGGAGCCGATCGTATGTTGGCAACACCAGGTTCACGCTCATAATGTAATGGGGAACTGCTCAACGCTCATAATGTAATGGGGAGCGGCGGCCTATGAACTTGCATGTACTGAAAATAATAAATTAAATCTAAACAATAACCACACAACAGTTGATACAAGCTGAATGCACATTTGTTCATGATATGATGTATGCACAATGATCTAAATATAATAAATGGTAAGACACATGATACACCCCAAAAACGTGATTAAAACGGGGAATTTTGTAGAGATTCACTCACATTGGGTGCGTTCGGTTGGAGATGATGAGATGCGCACGAGTTGGAAGAATTGAACAATGAGGATTAACTAACCTAAATAATAACGGAAAGTATAGTTAATGAGTGGATTTTATTAATAATTTTATTAGAATTTTTTAGATATATTTTTGTGAGTTTAAGGCTATTTCCTATCTTTAAAAACATTATTTTTAAGTATTTTTAATTGATTTTTGAATTAAATTAAATAAATAAAAATATAAAAAAATATGTTGACTTTTGCGTTGACCGTTGACCATTGACTGTTTGACTATTTGACCGGTTTTATTGTGTAAATGTATGCGCCGGGCAGGACTCGAACCCGAGACCTCCCGTACGCGTGCACGCAGCTCTACCAACTGAGCTACGTGTCTAACCCGAAATAATCCTGTTTTAATTATATTTATATACTAATTCAGTTTATTCAAAATTCCTTATTTTTAAAAAGGATTTTAATTATCAAACCGGTGCCGTCAACAGGTCTCGAACCCGGGACCTGTGCTTTAACGTTACACACAGTCCACCGCTGGACTGTGTGTCTAACTTGGTTAATAAACAGATTTTTATTATACTTAACATCTAATTGCGAAAAGGATCCGGTTCATTTAGAAAAAGAACATTTTAATTACAGAGGGTGTGTGCGTATCAAGGATCGAACTCGCGGCGTGTGATATATGTGTGCACACAGTCCACCGCTGGACTGTGTGTCTAACCCGAGATAATATCCAAATTATAATAAACTTATAATCAACTTAACTTCGTCTTCTTCGTTACCGAATTACAACTTACGATTACTCTATTGTTTCTTGATTAATTTGATTGACAAACATTCATAAGACTAAAATGAAATGGCAGAGACGGTGTTGGAAGTAAACATACCGGAGAAATGATTTATCTCAGAATTCCGGCAAGGCGTCGGCTCTGTTTTTACGGATTTCGACTGAGCGAATAAATTAACAGTTTTGATTAGCTAAGTGAGGAATTGAAGTATTAAACAAGAGTTATCAGAAGGTTTGAATGTCTATAAGCGGAAGATAAGAATTTTCAGAAGTTTTCCGGCGAGAGGGAATTCCGATATCGACGTCTGAAATTGATTCCGATTGAAGGGTTTGAATTAGCAATAGCTTAACAACTGATAGATAAAGAAAGAATTGAGAGACTTACTGATTTGATGGAAAACACGGTTTTCCGGCGAAAGTCCGGCGAGTTCAAATAGCTTCTCCGGCGAACTGAAAGTTGTGCGAAAATGCAATTGAAGGTTTGCAGAATGTGTTTGAGTCGCGAGAAGGGACAATGATTGAAGAAATTCAGGAATTGCAGACTTTTCAGTTAATAAAACCGATCCCACATGAATTCAAGTCCATTCAAAGAGAAATTGATTGGAGGTGTCGGTGTATCGGTTATAATCGATAAACCGCTAACAATCAAACGTTTTTGGACGTTTGGTGACCGATTTCAGTTACAGTTCGCGTAACCAGAGTGATTTACGATTGACTATAAAATTTAATTGTTTCCTAGAATTTACAGAAAACAACAAGTGACGGAGTGGTTATATGTGTGTGTGATAAGTCTTTGAACTTAAATCCGGCTGACCCGGTTCTTTTTAATTATTTTATTTTTACTTTTTATCAATTATAACTTTTATATTCTAGTTTGTTTATTAATTATGCATCATTAAAAATTAAAATGGACATAAATACGCAACGAACATTTATAACTTGATATTCGATTACAAACGGAGCGGGTTTGGAAAACCCGTTTTTGACAAATGTTACAGTATCCCCTACTTTTAGGAATTTTGTCCCGAAATTTAAGTAGTAGAAGTAGTAGGAAAAAGATGCGGGTATTTTTTTTTCGCGCATTGAGTCTTCACGTTCCCAAGTAAACTCAGGTCCCCGTTTCGACTCCCAGCGTACCCTAACAATTGGAATGCGACTTCGTCGAAGCCGTTTTTCTCCGAAGTCCATGATCTCTACAGGTCTTTCAACAAAATGCATAGATTCATCAATCTGAATATCTTCCAGAGGAATATGGAGGTTTTCATCAGCGAGGCACTTCTTCAAGTTTGATACGTGGAATGTGGGATGAATCCTGTTGAGTTCTTCTTGTAGATCAAGCTTGTATGCTACAGGTCCTACTCTTTCGAGTATCTTGAAAGGTCCTACGTAGCGTGGTGCTAGCTTGCCTTTTTGACCAAAACGAACTACTCCCTTCCACGGTGATACTTTTAAAAGTACATGATCACCAATGTTAAACTCCAATGGCTTCCGTCGTTTATATGTATAACTCTTTTGACGACTTTGAGCCGCTAGAAGATTGTTTCGAATTTGATGGATCTTGTCTGTGGTTTCTTGAATCAATTCTGGACCGGTGATTTGAGCTTCCCCAATTTCGTGCCAACATACTGGAGATCGGCACTTACGACCATATAAAGCTTCAAAAGATGCCATGCCGATGCTTGAATGATAGCTGTTGTTGTACGAAAATTCAACCAATGGTAGATGAGCGTCCCAATTTCCCTTGAAGTCTATGACACATGCTCGAAGCATATCTTCAAGAGTTTGAATGGTGCGTTCAGATTGTCCATCAGTTTGAGGATGATAAGCGGTACTGAGATCTAATCGCGTACCCAAAGCGGCTTGTACTGCTTGCCATGTTCGTGAAGTGAAACGACCATCACGATCTGAAATAATGCTTAATGGTACATCATGTCGGCTTACGATTTCGCTGATGTAAATACGGGCTAGCTTCTCGTTCTTGAAATCTTCGCGGATAGGAATAAAGTGAGCTGATTTTGTAAGACGATCAATGATTACCCATATAGTGTCATACCCACCAGAAGTGCGAGGTAACCCGTTAATGAAGTCCATGGTTATGTTTTCCCACTTCCATACAGGTATTTCAGGTTGGATCAGAAGTCCTGAGGGTCTTTGGTGTTCAGCTTTCACCTTGGAACATGTAAGGCACTTGGAAACAAAAACAGCAATATCCTTTTTCATTCCATGCCACCAATAGGTGTATCGAAGGTCTTGATACATCTTATCGACTCCTGGGTGTATAGAGTATCGTGTTTTGTGAGCCTCATTCATAAGAAATTCACGAAGGTTGTTGTGGTCAGGAATCCATATGCGATCTAGATAGTACAGAATACCGTCAGATTTAGTTTCAATTTTAAGTTCAGCTCCACAGGACAGCTCCTTTCGTACATCATCTTCCGTTAGAAACACATGTTGGGCTTCTCGAATTTGATCTTTAATGTCAGTTATGATTTGCGAACATAGAAGATGAATGGAGTTCGCATAACCCTTTCGACTGAGTGCATCAGCCACCACATTTGCCTTGCTAGGGTGGTACCAAATTTCACAGTCGTAGTCATTTAGAAGTTCGACCCATCTTCGTTGCCTCATGTTTAACTCCTTTTGGTTGAAGATATGTTGAAGACTCTTGTGGTCAGTGTATATTTCACACTTAGTACCGTAGAGATAATGTCTCCATATCTTAAGAGCGAACACAACGGCTCCAAGTTCTAGGTCATGGGTGGTGTAGTTCTTCTCATGAGTCTTGAGTTGTCTCGAAGCATAAGCTATAACCTTTCCTCTTTGCATTAGAACACAGCCTAGTCCTTGCCCTGACGCGTCGCAATAAACCACGAAGTCATCACAACCTTCAGGCAGAGTGAGGATTTGTGCATCACAGAGTTTTTGTTTAAGGGTTTGGAAGGCTTCTTCTTGTTTGGGTCCCCATATGAAGGGTTTTCCCTTATGTGTTAAAGCCGTGAGTGGTACAGCAATGCGAGAGAAGTTTGAAATGAAACGGCGATAATAACCAGCCAAACCAAGGAATGATCTTACTTCAGTTGGTGTAC
Source organism: Scalesia atractyloides (assembly GCA_947069175.1). Lineage (NCBI taxonomy): Eukaryota > Viridiplantae > Streptophyta > Magnoliopsida > Asterales > Asteraceae > Scalesia > Scalesia atractyloides. The sequence goes on from CAMTDV010000116.1 coordinate 38,154,872, forward strand.
GTGGCGCTTGCCATTCTTGTACCGCTTTGATCTTTGAGGGGTCGACATGTATTCCCTTGTCATTGACTACATGTCCAAGGAATTGTACCTCTTTTAACCAGAATTCGCATTTGGAGAATTTGGCGTAAAGCTTTTCATTCTATAGAAGTGTAAGGATGAGTCGAAGATGTCGCTCATGATCAGACTCAGACTTTGAATAAATGAGGATGTCGTCGATGAAGACTATAACAAAACGATCGAGATAGGGTTTGCAGACTCTATTCATTAGATCCATGAAGACAACTGGAGCGTTGGTTAAACCAAATGGCATGACCATGAAATTCATAATGACCATAACGAGTTCGGAAAGCGGTCTTTGGGACGACTTCTTCATGTACTCTGAGTTGATGATAACCAGTACGAAGGTCGATTTTTGAAAAACAGCTGGCGCCTTGAAGTTGGTCAAGAAGATCATCAATGCGAGGTAATGGATAGTGATTCTTGATCGTTAACTTGTTGAATTCTCTGTAGTCGATGCACATGCGAAACGATCCATCTTTCTTCTTCACAAAAAGGACAGGTGCACCCCAAGGCGAGGAGCTAGGACGTATGAATCCTTTGTCAGTCAACTGTTGCAATTGACTGGCTAGCTCTTGCATTTCAGAGGGGGCTAACCTATAAGGAGACTTTGCAACTGGTGTAGCACCAGGTATAAGATCAATACGGAATTCGACTTCTCTTACTGGAGGAAGTCCTGAAATGTCGTCAGGAAAAACTTGCGGGAAATCTTTTACTACTGGGATGTCTTCGAGTTTCTTCTCCATGGTTCCCTTTTTGACGACATGAGTTAAAAATGCGACATAATTCTTGCGAAGATATTTTTGAGCTTGAAGACAGGACATTAAGCTGAGCCCTTTCGTGGGGTTTCTCCAAAGATTCGTAGAGTTTGACCGTTTGGAAGAGGAATGCGTATAAACTTCTCGCGGCATACAACTTCAGCCTGATGTTGGCTGAGCCAGTCCATACCAATTATAATATCAAAGCTTCCCAACTTCATAGGAATGAGGTCAACTGGAAAATCGTGGTCGTTTAAGGTGAGAGTACAGTTGCGTATAATAGAATTTAATGAGACCGGTTTTCCGTCAGCAACTTCTACTGTTATGGATTCCATGAGCTTATCACGAATTTGGTTTAGGATGGGTTCAAACTCTAAAGACACAAAACTTTTATCTGCGCCAGTATCAAACAACATGGATGCATAACTACCATTGATAAGGAACGTATCGTTAACCACATTGCTGTCAGCTCTAGCCTGATTAGCGTTGATGTTGAAAGCTCTTCCTCTTGCAGGTGGAGGAGCTTGGTTAGCTTGATTCACCGGATTGGCTTGGGCTTGAGCATGAATAATGTTCACCAACCTTGGACAAGTGTTTCTAAAGTGGCTTGGGTCTCCACAATTGTAGCAAGCCCGCATAGGTTGTACCATGGGATAGTTGGGTTGGTAGTATGATTGGGCTAAATGTTGGGTAGGTGGTAATAGTAGGGGTTGTTGGGCTTGACCCATTATTTGTTGGGGGGTTTGGGTTGAAGGCTGGTGGCGGTTCGTTCGCTGAGGTATGCGACAGGTTTGAACAGTATGACCTGTGCGACCATAGCCGGTGCAATGTTGGCAGGGATGATCAGGAAAGTGGTGGTATTGGCAACGGTTGCATTTTGGTAATGGGCCAGAGTATGGCCTTTTGTATGGTGCAGGTGAAAGGGCAACTTGGGTAATGGGTGCAGCAGGGATAGGGAAATAGGTTTGTGTGACAGCGAAGTTTCTGGTGTTACGTTTCCTCTTGTTAGCAAACTTAGAGGAGGAGGTGGAATGGTTTGAAGTTTGGCCCTCAACGGGGGCTTTCTTTTTCTCTTCTTTAAACTTACCGTTGCGAATTCGATTCTCGGTCAGTTCAGTAGCTAGTTCCATAGCAGCTTCAAGTGTTGCTGGCGAAGTGCTGAGAACTGAATCTTGAATTTTCGAGGGAAGACCTCGAATATAATGGTCGATTAAGCGGTAAAACTGGGGTGAACAAGTTAGGGACCATTTTGTTCAACTCTAAGAACCTCTTGTTGTAGGAAGTATGATCTCCCTCCTTTTGCTTCAAAGAATGAAATTCGTCCTCTAGCTTTTTAATCTCACATCTAGGACAGAATCGCCTCGTCATGATTTCCCTTAACTCCTCCCACGTTAAGGCCATTGCATCATCGATTCCCCTCTTACCCTTTTCAGTATTCCACCAGGTAAGAGCTACCCCAAATAGTCTCCCGGTTGCGTATCGTACCTTGCGATCCTCGGGACAATCGCAGTTGAGGAAGGTGTTTTCCATTTCCTCAAACCAGTGGAGGAGAGCAGTGACACCTTCGGTCCCTTCAAATTTAGGAGGATCGCAAGACTTGAAATGTTTATATGAGCACTTGTTGGTAGGAGGGTTGCCGATGTTCTGGTCTTCTTGCTGGGGAGGATTGGTGGGATTTGTGGCGAGAGCTTGTTGTACTTGAACCACAATGTCAGGAAGCACTGCGGCCATTTGTTTTGCGATTTGAGTGGCCAAGCGTTCGTGAGACCTTCCTGATCTTTTACCCCCTCGTTGTTATCTAGCCGACATCTACAGGAACATACATAAGAAGATTGTGAGTTTATGGAGTCTTTTTAGGTGTCATGTGTCTTAAAGAAAATGAAAATAACATAAATACCATTAATGCAACTACATCCATAGGATGTCTTGGGTTTGCTCATGTTGGGCCTCAAATGTCCCCCATACCTTCACCTGTATAGTCATGTGGGCCCCCATGTCTATTGGCTTGGTAGGATTCACATTAGTATTGGCGATTTAACACTCGCATCACCCGAATGAAAACCACGAAATATGTTTACGAGATGTATGGTCGGAATGTGTCCAGGTGTAGACACAATGACAACTCAAAGTGGGGTTAGCTCACACGACGTTTGGTATAGCATGCTTTGGCCTAATAGGTACTTCGTACTCTCATCGTTAGTCCCCAGGTAGGCAAACTGGTCCTTTATTTTGGATTTATACGAATGCCAGCCTAGACAGGACGTTCCGACTATCGGTACTTGTACCCTTCCAGTTACTACATGCCCGTCATGAGAACTCACTTTGATGTGATTTGAAAATACAAAAATCATTGTAAAAACAATTATGAAAATGATGTGATGTGTGCTTTCATTGATATCATATGTTATGAGAATATGATTCATGATAGGCATTATATACTAATATGTACTTATGAACATGCTTGCATAACATTGAATGTAACATTAAACATAAAACATATAAACATCATGAATTTTGCATGTAACACACAAAAATCTTAAAATTTCTAATCAACTATAGTATAGGCTCTAAGGGTCTAATAACCTATCCTATATCCCTATAGTCATGGCTCTGATACCAATCTGTCACACCCCGACCCGCAGCGGAATAAGAGTCGGGGCATAATTGGGTTATCACCAAAGCTCATGATATTTACTAATATGTTTCATATTTATTAAAGTCAAAATTACATTCTCAATAATCCAAACATGTCCATACAATACAAAGAAAATTAACTAACTAAACAATCCAAGCTCTAAACCAGTTTAATCTTCTAAGCCAATCCTATGTGTTTCTTGCTGCAGCTGGTTCACCTGTATCATGTGTAAAAATGGGGGTTTTTTGGGTCAACATAAGTTGGCGAGTGAATCTTATTAGATAAACATTTATTATTGATTTCTTGTTATTTTTATCAAGGAAAAATTGTGCAATAGTCATAAGTGAGCAAATGTAAATAATCAAACAGTAGCAATAACAACCACAAACTATAACATACAATAACATACAATAACATATGAACTTGTATGAATGTATAACATGAATGAAACTGTATATGTTGGCAACGTCACGTTCACGCTCATAATGTAATGGGGAACGGACGGCCTATGATGAATGTCTGTGCGATCAAGGCTCAATCAAACGGAGCCGATCGTATGTTGGCAACGCCAGGTTCACGCTCATAATGTAATGGGGAACTGCTCAACGCTCATAATGTAATGGGGAGCGGCGGCCTATGAACTTGCATGTACTGAAAATAATAAATTAAATCTAAACAATAACCACACAACAGTTGATACAAGCTGAATACACATTTGTTCATGATATGATGTATGCACAATGATCTAAATATAATAAATGGTAAGACACATGATACACCCCAAAAACGTGATTAAAACGGGGAATTTTGTAGAGATTCACTCACATTGGGTGCGTTCGGTTGGAGATGATGAGATGCGCACGAGTTGGAAGAATTGAACAATGAGGATTAACTAACCTAAATAATAACGGAAAGTATAGTTAATGAGTGGATTTTATTAATAATTTTATTAGAATTTTTTAGATATATTTTTGTGAGTTTAAGGCTATTTCCTATCTTTAAAAACATTATTTTTAAGTATTTTTAATTGATTTTTGAATTAAATTAAATAAATAAAAATATAAAAAAATATGTTGACTTTTGCGTTGACCGTTGACCATTGACTGTTTGACTATTTGACCGGTTTTATTGTGTAAATGTATGCGCCGGGCAGGACTCGAACCCGAGACCTCCCGTACGCGTGCACGCAGCTCTACCAACTGAGCTACGTGTCTAACCCGAAATAATCCTGTTTTTAATTATATTTATATACTAATTCAGTTTATTCAAAATTCATTATTTTTAAAAAGGATTTTAATTATCAAACCAGTGCCGTCAACAGGTCTCGAACCCGGGACCTGTGCTTTAACGTTACACACAGTCCACCGCTGGACTGTGTGTCTAACTTGGTTAATAAACAGATTTTTATTATACTTAACATCTAATTGCGAAAAGGATCCGGTTCATTTAGAAAAAGAACATTTTAATTACAGAGGGTGTGTGCGTATCAAGGATCGAACTCGCGGCGTGTGATATATGTGTGCACACAGTCCACCGCTGGACTGTGTGTCTAACCCGAGATAATATCCAAATTATAATAAACTTATAATCAACTTAACTTCGTCTTCTTCGTTACCGAATTACAACTTACGATTACTCTATTGTTTCTTGATTAATTTGATTGACAAACATTCATAAGACTAAAATGAAATGGCAGAGACGGTGTTGGAAGTAAACATACCGGAGAAATGATTTATCTCAGAATTCCGGCAAGGCGTCGGCTCTGTTTTTACGGATTTCGACTGAGCGAATAAATTAACAGTTTTGATTAGCTAAGTGAGGAATTGAAGTATTAAAAACCGATCCCACATGTCTCCGGCGAACTGAAAGTTGTGCGAAAATGCAATTGAAGGTTTGCAGAATGTGTTTGAGTCGCGAGAAGGGACAATGATTGAAGAAATTCAGGAATTGCAGACTTTTCAGTTAATAAAACCGATCCCACATGAATTCAAGTCCATTCAAAGCGAAATTGATTGGGGGTGTCGGTGTATCAGTTATAATCGATAAACCGCGAACAATCAAACGTTTTTGGACGTTTGGTGACTGATTTCAGTTACAGTTGGTGTAACCAGAGTGATTTAAGATTGACTATAAAATTTAATTGTTTCCTAGAATTTACAGAAAACAACAAGTGGCGGAGTGGTTATATGTGTGTGTGATAAGTCTTTGAACTTAAATCCGGCTGACCCGGGTTCGAGTCCTGGCAGCCTAAACTTTTTAATTATTTTATTTTTACTTTTTATCAATTATAACTTTTATATTCTAGTTTGTTTATTAATTATGCATCATTAAAAATTAAAATGGACATAAATACGCAACGAACATTTATAACTTGATATTCGATTACAAACGGAGCAGGTTTGGAAAACCCGTTTTTGACAAATGTTACATTTACCTTCTTTCATTTATCAGTTTTAGAACGTTCATAAACAGTTTCAAACTCAGATCTTAACAATTGGTATCAGAGCTTGGTCAATCGAATTTGATTTAACAATTAATTTGATTAGAATAGATCAGCTCTCACTGCTAATTTGATTTGTTTGTTTTTATTGAAAAACAGAGTTTAATTACATTTTCAAAGTTTTTAAACAAAAATGTTTGTAAACAATCGACTGTCACACACTTCACAAGATCCTCATAACACCGGCACCATGTTTAAACCACTGATCCTTGTCAGATCTGAGTATATAATCTGGCAACGACGGATGGGTCATGTCCTTGCTCAGCAAAACACCGGTTGCTGGAAGTCGGTCATCTTTGGACCTCATGTTCCAGTGATACCAGGTACAGAGAACCCTAAAGTCAAGTACCAAAGAATCCCGGAAATTTTTTTGAGCAAGATTTCCAAAAAATCGAGCTAGATGCAAAGGCATTTAGCATCGTGGCCTCTACATTACCAAACAATATCTATGCTGGCCTGTTGCATTGCAACAGTGCAAAGGACTTATGGGATGCTTTAAAAGAGCAATTCGGTGAGACTGAGGAAGTGATTGAAAACAACAGAGAGGTTCTAAATCAACAATATGAAACGTTTTGTCATGTCAAAGGAGAGCCACTAACCCAATAGTTTGAAAGATTTAGTTGTCTCATTAGCGAACTTAAACCGGTGAATGTTACACTTGAAAATTCGAATCTAAATAGTCGTTTTCATATATCATTACAGGACAAGTAGGACACTATAGCTTTCGTAACTAGAAATTTAGTTGGGTTCAAAGAAATGAGTCGTACTCAGCTTCATGGTAGGCTCCTCACTTATGAGAGAGAGCTGAACCAAAAAAAGAAGCTACAAGAGTCTAGCAAAGTGGCTGATGACTATGCATTCGGTAGTACAACTCTATTTGTCCAAGAAGAAGCCACTAGCTGTAGTAAGGATCAGAGTTATGATCATTTCATTGATATAACTTCTGGTTTCAACTCTCACCCTTACACACCTAATTATGCATTTGCTACTAATGGGGAAAGCCAAAATTCTGACAACTTATGCTTTAAGATGAGTGACCTTCAACATTTTGATCCATTAGATTTGGAAGAGATGGACATTTTTGCACCAGTTGGCTTTGGTTAAGTGTCTGGGCTAACAAATATTTCAAGAGAACTAGTAGAAATTTCTAGGGTGGTATGGGGGGACAAAAGTTGAGCTAGATAAGTAAAAAATTAAGTGTTATAAATGTAATAGGCTAGGACACTTTTCTAGATAATGTAGGTGTCAATCAACTGGACCAATTGTCACACATCCTAGCCCTAGACCTCAAAACACTGTCCAGTATTCCCTATATACCCTTGCTCATCATATACAAAACACTTCTGATTTTGCACACCCTTCTACCACTGTTCAAGTGCAATATGTTCAAACCACTGTTCCTCAAATTCAATATGTTCAAACACCAGCTCCTCAGGTCAAAGGCAACCTGCACAACAAGTTAGTCAAACCACTGCTCAGGCAGAGGTTAATCAATAGAGCTTCTTTACTCAGGGTTTTGTTGATTGGAGTAGTTTGCCTGAGGATCTGACTTATGAACACTTTGCTCTAATTATTGACATTGAAAAGAAACAAAATGAATTTTGCTTTATGGCATTAGAGTCTAGTTGAGGGTGTTGAATTTGAGGAGGTGGGGTCTAACTCTGTTGAATCTAATGTTCATGATGAAACAGTGGTTACAAGAGAAAGTGTTGATGAAGATGTGAAACCTCTGTTTGACCCATGGGAAGCTAGTGTGTGTAAAGGTGAATGTGATTGTGTTATGATGGTTGCTACTAAGGTCTTAAAAGATCTATGTTCAGATAAATGTATCATAGCTTTTGCAAACATAAAAGAGGTGAATGAAAACCTTAGGAATAAGATTTTGGATGATGAATTGCAATTTGAAAAGCTTTCAAAAGAGTTAAAATCAAAATTACTTGAAAAAGAATCTGAAATCAGCAGCTTAAAACATGAAGCAAGCATAGCCAATGATCAACTCCAAACCATGATAAAAAAATATCAGGTTTACAAAAAGGAGTTGGAATCCACCCAAATCACTTGTGAAAAATGGGTGGAATCCTGTAAAAGGTTATGAGATTTTACTAGAAAACCAGGTCAAAAGTAACATAAAATTTAGCATAGGATTCAAGAAAAATGACCAAGTTTCTGAAAATGTTATTGAAAATGATCCTGGTGTGGTTGAAATCGTTCCTACAAACTTGGCTGGTCAAGAAATCAAAGTCACAGATAAAAATGGAAATAAATTTTTTTTAGAAAGACATGAGGGATTCTCAACTTCGAGGAGATTGAGAAATATCAATTCAAACCCACATGGTCTGATGACTGTGACATTCTTAAAATTTCAAACCAATGGATTTTTCAACCATTGAAGGTGTCAAAGCACCAAAGGCTAGAATCATTCCCATAACAGATTTACCAGCAGATGTTACAATATCTTCTAACAAAAAGTCTAAGAAAGGGAAAAAGAAAGAAAAGATCAAAAACTTGTTTTGTGATTTTTGTGAAAAGAAGAACCATGTTACTAAAAATTGTCTTATTCTAAAAGCTTATGACATCAACAAAACAGGTGAGATCATTGATTCTCCAAATTGCACAATTTGTAATAAAACAAATCATAAAACTCAAGAGTGTGTTTATCTCAAAAGGTTGATGTGAAAAAGAATGAGTATAGATCCAAAACACTAGAGAATTCAAAGACAAGTATTGCAAAAGGAAAGTCTAAACAGACCTTTGTGCCTGTTGAAACATCTGTTACCAAAGCACTGTACAAAACCTCTGTTCCTAGAGAGATGCAGGTAACGGATACTCCATCTGCCAACCAGTACCCAAGAGGATGTGGTCAACCAATTTACCTAAAGGTACCTCTTAGTTATGAAGGTTATAAAAAGCCCTCAAAACCAAGAGTGAATAGGCATCCTCATGGTTACTATCATCTAATCGGAGATGGGCCTCAACAGATGTTACAAAGATCTGTTCAAACCTCTGCTCAATCTTCCAAATTTGAGACTGACATGTTTGTGACCCTTTCCAAAGCCATTTTGGCTTTAAAAACCCACCTAAACTAATTATTTTCCTTTGTGCAGGGAGCTTCTACTTACCTTGATAGTTTATGGTATGTAGATAGTGGAGGCTCCAGGCATATGACAGGATGTAGAGCCCTTCTCAAAGACTTCATGGCTCATGGAGGAGGTGATATATCTTTAGATAATAATTCAAATGGGAAGGTGCTTGGGTCAGGAATAGTTCAGGCTGGGAAACTCAAACTTGAAAATGTCAATCTAATTGACAATCTGAAATTTAATCTTCTTAGTGTTTCACAAATGAGTGACAAAGGCTATCGGTCATCTTCACTAAGAAAACTTGTCAGATTGTTGAGCCAAAAGTGGTTAAAAAGATTGATCAAATCATAGCCGAGAGCAAAGCACAACTTGTTGCTTATAGGAGTGGCAATGTATATGTGGTTAATATGTTGAAGTATAATCCAATGACTGATGCGTGTCTGTTCTCAGCTGCCTCTAACAAAGAGACAGAACTATGGCACAAAAGACTTGGACATACAAATGTGACAACTATCTCCACACTCTCTAAACAAGGCCTTGTAAGAGGTCTACCACAAACATTTTTCACAAAAGAAGAACATTGTGTTTCCTATTTAAAAGGAAAACAACATAAAAGTTCTTACAAACCAATTGGTGAGTCCAAAACAAGTCAGTGTTTACAATTGTTACACATGGACTTGTTTAGCCCTGTAAAAATCATGAGTCTAAGTAAAAAAGAGATATTGTCTTGTCATAGTTGATGATTTTTCAAGGTTTACATGGACTTACATTTTGCACTCCATGGATGAGACTGTAGGTATCTTGTATAAACAAGTTGAAAAGCAATTTGACCTGCTAGTAAAAGTCTTCAGGAGTGACAATGGCACAGAGTTTAGAAATAAGGAGTAGGATGAGTTTTGTGTGTCAAAAAGAATTGTAATGCAGTACAGCATTCCAAGAACACCAGAACAAAAAGGGGTGGTTGAAAGGAGAAAAAGGACATTAATTGAAGCTGCTAGAACCATGCTTGCAGACTCTAGTTTACACTTGTCATTTTGGGCAGAGGCTGTAAACACAGCTTGCTGTGTTCAGAACAGAGTTTTAATCAACCCAAAACATCAATCCACTTCTTATGAAATTCTATTCAAGATCAAACCACTGATCTCATATTTTAAAATCTTTGTTGCCCATGCTTCATCTTAAATCTAAAAGATTCTATTTCAAAATTTGCAGCCAAAGTAGACTGTGGTTATTTTTTGGGATACTCAACCACTGCTAAAGCCTACAATGTCTTTAATTCAAGGACTAGGTGTGTGGAAGAGACCTTGAATGTTAAGTTCAACGTACTTTCTTCATTAAAAATCCCAGAAAATCATGCTGAACATTTTGATTTAGACAAATTCACATTTGAATCTGTGTCTGCTAAGACTGACCCTACAGGTACACCACAGTCTCCACAAAAAGACTACGGATATGGCATTGTGATTCCACATTATAAAGCCACATCCACCACCAGAGGAACATATGTTATTAGCAACTATGAAAACTCTGCCACTGTTGGATCAACCACTACTGATCCTCAATCCTCTACCATCTCATCAACTATAACCTCTGTTGATAAAAGTCCAACCACTGTGGATAAAAGTCATCATGTTCTCACACCTCTCTCACCAATACCTCCACCTCCATTCCAAACAAATGTTGGCTCTTCAAAATTAGATGTTAGCTCAGATGATTCCCATCTGCAACCTTCACCTCAAAATGCCATTATTCCATTTAAGGGAGATCTAATCTACCTTAAAAACCATCCATCTGACCTTATTATTGGTAACATCAATGAAGGGGTGCTTACTAGAAGTCAATCACAAAACATTTGTCGTTTTGTTGGTTTCCTATCTCTCATACAACCTATTAAGTACCAAGAGGCACTGAAAGACCACAGTTGGGTAGAAGCTATGCAAGAAGAGCTCCTTCAACTTAAAAGACAACAAGTATAGGAACTTGTACCATTGCCAAAGGATGTATGTCCAATTGGCACAAAATGGGTCTTCAAAAACAAAACTGATGAAAAGGGTATTGTTATCAAGAATAAAGATAGGCATGCGGTTCAAGGTTATCGACAAGAAGAAAGCATTAATTATGATGAAACATTTGCTCCTGTAGCAAGATTAGAAGCCATCAGATTGTTCTTAGCCTTTGCCGCAAAGCACAACATCAAGGTGTTTCAAATGGATATAAAAAGTGCATTCTTGTATGGTAAGATCAAAGAAGAGTTATATGTTTGTCAACCTCCTGGCTTTGAAGATGCATTTTATCCTGATCATGTCTGCAAGCTTAAAAAAGCTTTGTATGGCTTGAAACAAGCACCAAGAGCCTGGTATGAAACTCTTTCCACTTTTCTCTTATGCATTGGTTCTTCAAGGGGAAAAATTGACAAAACCTTATTTTTGAAATGGAAAGGAAAGGATTTGATGCGTGTCCAAATTTATGTGGATGACAACATTTTTGGATATACATGCACTGCCATGTGTGAAGAGTTCAGACAACTAATGGCAGCAGAGTTTGAAATGAGCAATGGGTGAGCTCCAATGTTTTCTTGGTCTCCAAGTAAAATAATTGTAAAATGGTACATTCATTCACCAAAGTAAGTATGTCAAAGAACTACTTAAAAATTGATATGAATGATGGTAAACCATGTAGCACACCCATGGCAACCACAAAGCTAGTCACTTTTGATGATAAAGATGACTTGGTTGATCGAACTCTTTATAGAAGCATGATAGGTTCTTTATTGTACCTAACTGCATAAGGCCAGACATCATGTTTGCAACATGTGTATGTGCCAGATTCCAGTCAGCACCTAGGAAGTCCAATCTCATTGCTGTAAAAAGGATATTAAGATACATAAAAGGTGCTCCCACACTTGGTATTTGGTGTCCAGCTAATGGAAACATTGAGCTTTCAGGTTTTTCAGACAATGATTTTGCTGGATATCACACCACAAGGAAGTCCACTTCAAGAGGCTGTCAATTCCTAGGCAATTGCTTAGTGTCTTGGCAAAGTAAAAATTAAGTTACAGTATCAACATCCACAGCAGAGGTTGAGTATATTGTTGCTGCAAGCTGCACTGCTCAACTCCTATGGCTTCAAAATCAGTTGCTGGATTTTAGTGTAACTACTCTAAAGACTCCTCTCATGTTAGATAGTCAAGCAGCTGAAAACATCATTAAAAATCTAGTATTTCATTCTACCACAAAGCACATTGACATCACACATCACTTTGTGAGAGATTGCTATGAAAAAGATTTGATTTCTCTGCATCATGTTCCAACTAAAGGTGACTGGAAGATGTTCTAACAAAAGCATTAGATACATCTACCTTTGAAAGTCTGATCTCTAGGATTGGTATGCTAAACATGGAATAAAGAACTTTTTTTGTTCTCCATGTATACAGCATCAATATGTTTTCAGAAAATCAAAAAAATCCATCATTAAATAGTCAAGCAGTATCTCATTCTACCACAAAGCACATTGACAGCAGACATCACTTTGTGAGGGATTGCTATGAAAAAGGTTTGATTTCTCTACATCATGTTCCAACAATAGATCAACTGGCAGATGTTCTAACAAAAGCATTAGATACATCTACCTTTGAAAGTCTGATCTCTAGAATTGGTATGCTAAACTTGGAATAAAAACAAGTATTTATGTTCCATACATAAATAACATCAAATTGTTTTCAGAAAATCAAAAAATCTATCCTTAAAATAGCTAAAATTGATATTTTTCAATAAATCTCTAAAGTCTGTTCACAACCATTGTTTCTCAAAACCTCTACTTGGCATGAAAATCTATCCGTTGCTGAAAGTGTATCCTCTATTCTACTTCCACTGTTGGTGAATCATTGTTTTCCCAATCCATTGATAATATATCCTCTGATAGTGTACACTCACCACTGTTCATTCATCTGTTCAAAACCACTAGTGGTCTCCAGCAGAGGTTTCCAAACAACTATCATCCATTATCCAACAGAGTTTACACGTGCACAGATGATAGCCATCAAATCTTTTGGAAATCGCTGCCAAGTCAGCATTCACTTTTTCCTTTATAAACCATGTTTCATCCAAACAGAGTTTCCACTTGCCGTTTCAATTTCAGAAACAAAAATTCTCCATAAAAATCTCCATTACTCTCATCTTCTTCCAAACCCTAACTATTCACTTTATTACCATGAATCTCATCATCAAAACTCCCCACAACTAACTTTCAATATTCGAAAAAACCAATAATAATGTTGCGTTCCACTCCATGATTGATATTCTACAAAATCATCATACAAAGATGTGTTACTCGCAAAAGCACCAATCTATATTGACACCCTCCGCCAATTTTGGGCAAATGTTGAACTTCAAGTTCAGAATAAAAAGCCCTTTGCCATCACTTCCAAGATTGGACAGTTACTTGTTCAAATCTCTCTATCTACTATCTCCACCACTTTCGGTCTCAATAACCTTGATGACCCCAGATCTTTCTCAAAGAAAGATTTACATGTAGAATTCATTGAGCGTGGATATGAAGGTCAGTTATCAGGTATTACCATCTTCAAACCTGAATTTCCCACTGACATGAAAATCTTTTTCCACACCCTTTTACTATGCTTGTCAGCCAAAACAACTGCTTTCAACGAAATACCTTTAAATATTCAATACCTGGGTTATGCTACTTTAACCAAATCAAAATTGAACTTTTCCCAGGTATTGTTTTCTGATATGGTTATAAATTTTAATAATATTAAAACGGGTAAAGTTTTTTATACACCCTAGGTTGTTGAGTTTCTATTTATAAAAGCAAGTTTCTGAGTCTGATTTTCAACAAGGTGTCATTTGTGAAGTTGGCAGCCTTAAACATGAAACTTTTGCTAGACTCTCAACACAAAATCCTAAGGTGTTGAAAACTAAAGCAACAGAGACTAAGAAAATTTTGACTATTTTTACAACCACTGCTCCTTCCTCTGTTGCTGAGCCCACTACTCCTGGTGACCACAACACTACAACTAGTGTTGTGCAACCCCCACCAGTTAAACCCAAAAAGAAACCCACCAAATCCACCAAGCCCACCAAACACCCCAAAAAGGTAGCTCAAGAAGATGAGATCCCAGATGTCTTACCTGTGACAACACCAAAGTCTTTTACAACCACTACTACTACTTCCTCACAGCAGATGGTTCAAAGATCTCCACCATCACAAGCTCCTCTTGTTTCCTCACAAAAGGAACAAGTTGTAAGCACAGGGACACCACACAATAAGGCAGATGATTCAATTGAACATTTGTTCTCCAGTCCCTCTCCCAGGGCTATGTCTCTTTCTACTCCCTTACCCACTACTCCAATTCCACCCACATTTATACCCTTGTTGAGGCAATAGAGAAAACTCAGACACTCATCAGTCCCTCTCACTCACCCATTAAAGAGAGTCAACTTCCACATTTAACTGAGTCTGAGAAAACTCTATCTGCTAGCCCACAAGAAATTGAGGAGATTACACCCCAAGTGTTACATGTAACTCTTGGTGGTAGTTTGAGTGAAGCAACTACTACAAGTACTGCTACAACAGTGGCTCAATTAGATAGTGGTTCCATACTTAAGACTTCCTTGAAGGCAACAACAGCTGAGGCTACAGTTGTATTCTCTGAGCTAGTTGGAAGTCCCCAGAACCAAGAACAAGGAGCATTTGGTTCTGATACTATGGAGTTTACTCTTGTAGATGATCCAAATACAACTATCATTGGTAGGAATTCAGATGATCCTATTAAATTAGGTGATGAATTTAGATATAAAGAATTGACAGAAAGGATGTCTTACATGGAATCATCTATTGATGACCTTAAAACCATTGATAAAGCAGGTCCTACAAAACTCCCAACCTCAACCATCTCCCACACAAAATGCTGATGAGCTATGGAAGGTTGTTCAACCAATCATCCTAGCTCAGAGACAACTAGCCGATATTCAGCATGAAAATCATATGAAACTGATCTGCAATATGGTCGAGGCTCGATATATAGATACACAAGCTGACATAAAAGTCATCAAAGACCACTTCCTTAAAACTACTGGCTCTGCCCCGGTTATCATTCTTCAAGATGACAAAGAAGATGATGCCAAAAGGGGGAGAAAGATTTCATGAGAAAGTTGCAGCCTGATTCAAAAGTTAAATCACAGGTGCAACAACAGCCAGAAACCACTACAACCATTGCTGAAGCATCCAAAGCGACTTTGGGTAAAGAAATTGATGAGACATTAAACCAAGACGCTGAAAGGATTGCAAATGAAAAGCAGCAAAGACAAGATACAATCGAAGAAAAAGCTTTAAGGCTCATAAAAGAAGAAAAGGCTAAGCAGTTGGAAAAGGAAGATGTTGGAATTTCAAGGCAAAGAAGGTCTGTTAGAACAGCAAGACAACCAACTCCCATCTCTTCTACAACCACTGCTGCAGCCACTGCTAATGTATCATCTGTCACTCTACCCACAACAGATGTTAGGGTAGATGTTGTGACAGCAGATGCTGGAACAACAGATGTTGCTCAAACTACTGCCTTAATCACATTTCCAACCTTAACCGAACCATTATCCACGCCATCCCGTATTCCTACACATCCACCATCTCCAAAAATTAAATTCCAACGCAAAAGAAAAACTTTTGTTGTTGATGAAGATGATGAAGAGAGCCAATCACCATTTCCTACTTCATCACAATCCATATCACAACCATACTCATCACTTCCACATTCTGAAACCCCATTTCCAATCATGCACCTATCCTCTCCATTCCTTCCTATGGGTTCATTATACCCTTTGGAAATTTTTACAGTTAAAGGAGAGATTGAAGCTTTCTACAAGATAGAAGATCCGACAAAAAGAGAATTTCCTTCCTTGCTGGGGTATCGAAAGCCTAGGAACCTTGATGAATATTCTAAGCTAAAGGCTAGACAGGCTGAGCTCATTGCAAAAAACAAATCAAAAGATAAAGATGACAGGGCTTTACAAATCTCCTTGCAATATCCACTGAGCAAAGTAAGAAGTATTGAAGAATTTGCTAAGGAGTTGAGTAAGTCTATGTCTAAGCAGCCAACCACAAATGATCCTGAATTGAAAGAAGATTATCTTGATCATGTCATGAAGCAAAATCCTTACAAAGCAACAAGGGCACAATTTAAAGACTGGTCGGCAAATGAGCTAAAGGAAGAAATTGAAAGAATTCATACAATGCTCAAAAGATCCTTCAAAGAAGCCTACTCCTCCTACTTGGAAAAAGGCCAAACTTGAAAGTCAAGACCAAGCTCTCAAAATTAAAAGAATGAAAGTCGAACTTGTTGATGCTTTATCTGGAACAACAAGGTAGATTGCTAGATGGCATGAATCAAAAGTGGTAGATACCAACAGAAGGTTGGAAGAATTAAGAAAGAAAGATCTATCTATCCCAAGAAAGCCAGTCTATTATCAATCAACCGTTGCTCCTAAACAGACCCATGCTCCTAAAAGAGTAACTTCAACATATGGCTTATCCACCATTTCATTAAATCATGCAAAAAGGCAAAAGCAGATGGAAGAAGAAGATCAAAGTATGCATGAAGAATTAAGAAAGGAGGGTGTAAAAAATCAAATTTAGTATCACACGGATGCTGCAAGTGACAAACTTAGAGCCTCAATTTCTACACTTGTACGCAGACCTATTTAACCCAACTCATCACAAATAACCCTACTCCCAAGAAAACCATCTGACTCAAAAAATTTAAAATGGAAGTCTAACAAAGACAACCATGAATTGACATTGCTCATGTCAGATGGTAGAGTTCAAAAGATAAAGATGGAGGATGCATATGGTCTGGATGCAGCTGATCTCCAAAACTTGTTGAATCTTGAACTTGAAAAGGACGTAGACCCTACTTAATTGTTTTCTTTCTAGGCTGAAACCTGAAATACAGTCTGAAGTTGCTATTATCCGGCCCACGTCTCTTTATGACGCTTGTGGGCTAGCCTTCCGGGTTGAAGATAAGTTGGCCCAATCGGTTAAACCCAAACCCTTCTACCCCACTCGCTCTTATACCCCTGCAATCAATCTAGTTTCTATAATATCACCAGCGACTTCTCAGCAACGGAACCCTTCCATTCCGCCAAAACCTGCAACCCCCTCCACCCCTCCCCTGCTACTTACACCCCAAAACCCTTGCCGTTTACGAAATTATCTCCTGAAGATCCAACAGCAGCGAACAAAAGGTTTATGTTTTCATTGCCCCGAAAAATTTTATCAAGTCATAAGTGTTCGCCACCACAGTTCCTTTTCATCATGGACAACGACGAACATATGAATACGCCGAATAATCCGAAGGAACCGTGTACCGATGATCCGTCCGGTTAGCACTCTCTGATGTGGGATACTTTGGGTTATCATCCATTCCAACCCTACGTGTCACTGGGTTCATCAATGGACGACCAATCACTTTGTTAGTTGATTATGGTAGCACCCAAAACATCATCCAACCTCGTATCACATCCTTGTTCGCTTTACCATCGAAGCCACTCGAGCCGTTCAATGTTATGGTGGGAAACATGCAGTTTATCGTTGCAGACATTACTGCCCTGAGGTGAATTTTGCACTTACAAAAAACTGCGTTTTCTATTCCGTTTGTTGTATTACCTATTGAAGGTGTTGGTGCTTCGTATTGCTTAGTTAAGCACTTTGGGTTCTATTGTGGCGGATTTTTTTAGTACCGTAGATATCCTTTCACAAAGATGGCCAACAATGTACTCTTAAAGGTGAACCACTTTCCAACATCTCTCATCAAGTTCATTTTCTGCTCTTATTAAACATGGTCCAGTCCCCTCCTTATCCATATCATTTCTTTGTTGGCACTTTTTAAAAACCTTTTCCAAGAACCACATCAACTACCTCCTAACCGTCCTCACAACCATCATATTCTATTGCTCAACAATGACCAGCCGATCAATGTCAAACCGTATCATTACCCACATTTTCAAAAACAAATAACGACCCGTTTGATATCGGAAATGTTGCATGATGGAGTAATTCGTCCAAGCCAAAGCCCTTTCTCATCTCCGGTTTTACTCGTTAAAAAGAAGGACCGCTCGTGGTGTTTTTGTGTTGACTATCGAGCTCTCAATACCGCAACAGTCCGTGATCAATTTCACAATCGGTGAATTTCTTGATGAGCTTCATGGTGCAAAAATCTTTTCTAAAATTGATCTACGCTTCGGGTTTCTTCAGATTCGTGTCACTAACGAAGATGTACATAAAACGGTGTTTCGTACGACGGATGGTCATTACGAGTTCGTTGTGATGCTGTTTGGGCTCACAAATGCTCCGTCGACGTTTCAATCCACCATGAATGATCTTTTCCGAAGTGTTCCAAGCCAATTTGTTCTCGTGTTTTTTGACGACATATTAGGGGTGTTTGGTTCACATGAATTCAACGGAATGTAGGGGAATTGGAATCTAAATTCCATCTTTTAAGTTGTTTGGTTCACATAATTTAATAGAATTGGAATTTAAATTAGGCATGATTCCTCAAATATCTTTAACTAAAGCAATTTAATGTGAAGAATTAAAGTAAATTCATTGGAATCTTCGACCGTTTCGTCCCACACCGTTTTGATCTATACGACCCAAACCGTTTAGACCCGTACTGTTTAGACCCATACCATTTCGACGCGAACGGTTTCGACCCCTAATGTTTCGACGCGAACCGTTTCGAAGCAAACCGTATCGATGCGAACTCCGTTTCGATGCGACCGTTTTGAACCGTACCCTTTCGAATCGAACCGTTTTGACCCGAACAGTTTCAAATCGAACCGTTTTGACGTCCTAACCGTTTCGACCCGTACTGTTTCGAATCGAACCGTTTTAAACCGAACCATTTCGACGAGTATCGTTACGACGCGAACCGTTTTTACCCGTACATTTTCGAATTGAACCGTTTCGATGCGTACCGTTTTGATGCGAACCGTTTCGTCCCACACCGTTTTGATCTATACGACCCAAACCGTTTAGACCCGTACCTTTTCGACGCGAACTGTTTAGACCCATACCATTTCGACGCGAACGGTTTCGACCCCTAATGTTTCGACGCGAACTGTTTCGAAGCAAACCATATCGATGCGAACTCCGTTTCGATGCGAACCGTTTTGACCCGTACCCTTTCGAATCGAACCGTTTTGACCCGAACAGTTTCAAATCGAACCGTTTTGACGTCCTACCGTTTCGACCCGTACTGTTTCGAATCGAACCGTTTTAACCCGAACCATTTCGACGAGTACCGTTACGACGCGAACCGTTTTTACCCGTACATTTTCGAATTGAACCGTTTTGATGCGTACCGTTTTGATGCGAACCGTTTCGACCCGGACCTGTTCAAATCAAACCGTTTCGATGCGAAGCATTTCGAACTGAACCGTTTCGACGTGTACCGTTTCGAATCGTACCATTTTGACGCAAATTGTTTCGAATCGTACCGTTTTTACCCGAACCGGGGATTGTGGGTGCCGGGGTGATGGATTCTAATTCATTTGACAACCAAACACAACAAAAATGGAATTGCGATTCCAGTTCCAACAATTTCCAATTTTAATTGGAATGTTTAAATTCCAAATTCTAATTCCTCTACAAATTCCAATTTCAATTCCAAACCATTCCGCGAACCAAACGCCCCCTTAATTTATAGTGCCTTGTTGGAAGATCATTACGCCCACTTGCGGAATGTTTTTCAGACTCATGTCAATAACAAGTTTTATGCAAAGGGTTCTAAGTGTGTGTTTGCCAAATGGGAAATTTCGTTTTTGGTCACCGTATATCAAGTAATGGGGTTGCACCGGAAACCGATAAATTGGAAGCTATACAAACTTGGCCACAAACAATTTTGTTTACTACCCTAAGAGCATTCTTGGGTTTACGGACCTCCTAAATAAAAAAGAATTATGTTGGAACGCAGAAGCACAATATGCTTTTGTTGTTCTCAAAGCTCAAGTGAAGGAACTGATCACACTTGCATTACCCAATTTTACGCAACCATTTGAGGTTACAATGGATGATTAGTGCATCGCTATTGGCGCGGTTTTGTCTTAGAATTCACGACCAATTTCCTTTTTCAGCAAAATATTATGCCAGACTATGCAAGGTTATTCAACTTAGACTAAAGAATTGTACGCAATTACTAAAGCATATTCTTACCCAGATAATTCAAACACCGGAACAACAACGTTGGATTACGAAGCTTATTGGTTATGATTTCGAAATACATTTCCAAACCTGGTTTAACCATTAACCACCATAGTCGGAGACCTCTCACCTCTGCTCTCTTTGTAGTCTGACCGGCGCCGCAAATCCTCCTCATCGCCAGCCTCATCTTGTTCACAGGTAAGCAAGTGTTGAATCTCAGTTTTCTCCCTAAACACACACAGGTTTCCCTCGCAGGCTCGCACATCTGCTACTCACTCCTCCCTAGCACCGGTCTCTTTGAAACCCTAACCACCGCACCTTGAGAAACCTTTTCGATTGAAACCGGTACACCCGCAGACAGATTCTGCTTCTTCACTTGATCAACAACACGTTTCTGATGCATTGATTCAAACAAACCTTCAAACATCAAAAGCAAACGCTCTGCCATAATATAAACAGCAGAACCTTTACCATTATACACCATAGCATTCTGAAACGTCAATCTAACATCAAAAGCAATTGCAAGTGCAGATTCATACACATTTCTAGCAAGTTTACACTTCATAGTTCCTAAATCCATCGGATTACTAATAATAGTATGAAGCAAAGTTTCTCCAACGACAAACCACCACCTCAGATGATGTTATCAAATGATCACATTGTTCCAGACTAACATTAAGATATTTAAACAGAAGCAAAGAACGACAATTTGTTTCCAACCGGGCAGTTGAGATTTCAGTATTGGTTTATGAAGCTCGTTATTAAAAGTTGCACGCCAGGTGTTCGTTAAAATGTCTAGAAGAAAAACCATTTATTTTAAGGCTGGATATCAGTTGTTTACTACAACTGGTTGAATAACGAGTTGTTTCAAATAGTTTCCGTTGGATTTGGAACACCGAAAAATAGATTAAGATTTATTTTGGTTTTCGTTTTGGAAGCCCGCAATGGATTGAGTGTGGTGTGCTTTAAAGGGGGGTGGGACAACTTGTCGTTGCCCACGCTAACCTATTAGTTTTTGCCATTTATTTTCCAAGCTTAGCGCCAATTATCCTTAAACTTCGTTTGTATTTTGAATAGTTGATGCCCGGGTCTAGAGTGGGGGGTTTGTCTAGGGCTTTAACTGTTTTTGGGGCTCCATCCGAGGAGGGGGTGTTGGTTCCTCAAGGGGTGTCTGGTTGTGTCCTTATAAGGGCTTTCATTGTTGCCCCGATGGACAGGCAGGGGCCAAGGGGTTCCCGAGGTTGGTGGCCCATATCAAGCGGCTTCATTTGTCTTCAGATGACAAAAAGTGGGCCATGCGCGATGCTGTATCCGCGGATTTGGATTTATTTGTTTCGGTTGGTGAGGCTCTTAAGGTTTTAGGCCAATGGTTATGTGGGAAGTGTATGTGTTTACATGCTCTCAGTCGGGGTGCCATCATGCAGATGGGGTGACACGATTCAAGTTGGTTACGGGAAACGCGGAGGAGTTTATTGTTGGGATTCCTACACCGAATGTTGGAAAGGAGATTGTTTCTTTTGGAGGTATGGGGGTGGACGTGGGTCTGCTTGATCGTGTCTTCTCCTTCCTATCAAAACAGTTAAGAGCATCCCCCATAGTTGTCGCATGGCCTTTTCCCAGGCTTTAACGACATCTCTATGCAAGGTGGTAGCTGCGCCAGAATCTGTTGAGGCGTGGGTGAGACTTTTGTTGTTGCCACGTTGCACGTTGCAGGTTTTCAGGCCTTCTAATCGTCAGGAGCGCAGGTCGGGGAACAGGAAGTCCTTACAATGTCTTAGTATTCAACGGGCCCTGGCAGCGTGGGGTAATGGGGATGGTTTTGCTGAACTCATCCTATCACTTTTTGCCCAACCATCAGAGGTTGTTTCGCGCCCTGATGAGTATCCCATGGGTCTGATAATTCTAGGGTGAGCACCAACGTTAAACAATGTTTACGAAAAGTTGCAGATGGCCATTTCACTGCGGCGGTTAAAGTTTTATGTTCTTCGGGGGTTGCACCGTTTGGTGAGGATACTATGAAAGCATTGGTGGCTAAACATCCTGTCCTACCTCCTCCGGCTATGCCTGAGTCCTTACTATCGGAGCCACCCCTTACTGTGGATGTTGATAACGTCCTTGGGTGCATTAAATCTTTCCCCAAAGGGACCTCTTGTGGGAGGGATGGGTTGAGGGCTCAACACATTTTGGTGCTCTTTGTGGGGAGGGGTCGGTGATCGCATGCGGGGTGCTTAGGGCCATTTCTGAGGTAGTCAACTTGTGCTTGGGGGGAGGTGCCCTAGGGTCTTGTCAGAGTTTGTTGCTTCTGCACCCCTCACGCCTTTACTTAAACCAGACAACGGGATTAGGCCTATTGCCGTGGGCGCAATTTGGAGGAGGTTAGTTTCTAAGGCGGCTATGAGGGGGGTCGGGAAAGAGATGGCTAAATATCTTGGTGATTTTCAATTTGGGGTGGGTATTCCTAGCGGGGCGGAGGCTGTGCTCCATAGTGCGAACAGGTTTTTAAATGTGTTCCACTCGGATGGGTCGTTAGCCATGATTACTGTTGATTTCTCTAATGCTTTCAACTTAGTGGATAGAACCGCCCTTTTGTCAGAAGTTCGAACCTGATGCCCCTCCATTTCCTTATGGGTGGATTTTCTATATGGACAGCCGGCTAGATTATATGTCGGAAACGATCATATTTGGTCCACCACTGGGGTTCAGCAGGGAGACCCCTTGGGGCCTCTTCTCTTTGCCTTAGTTTTGCATCCCCTCATTCATCAGATACGAGATAGATGCAAGCTACTTTTCCATGCTTGGTACTTGGATGATGGTACAATTATAGGTGATGCTAAAGAGGTGGCTAAAGCTTTAGAAATCATCAGGTCTTTGGGCCATGTTTGGGGCTTCAACTTAACGTTAAGAAAACATAAGTTTTTTGGCCATCGTGCAATGGAGTTAAGAAGCAAAAGGGTTTGTTTCCTAGTGGGATTGGGAGGCCGGTGTCGGGTGTCAAACTCCTCGGGGGCGCTGTTAGCCGCGATGCGGGTTTCATCAGTAGGTTGGCCGTGAAAAGGGCACCTTGTGCAGTGGATCTGATGAGCTATCTTCCACATCTGCGGGACCCTCAATGCGAGCTCCTCTTGCTGCGCTCTTGCATGGGTGTTGCTAAGTTGTTGTTTGGCCTCAGAACGTGCCAACCCACTTTTGTTGGGGAGGCTGTTTCGGTTTTTGACAAAGGCCTTCGGAGAGCTATCGAGGATATCGTGGTTTGCGGGGGTCCGTTTTTTGGGGATCTTCAATGGAGGCTTGCATCCCTCCCGACCCGTTTTGGGGGTTTGGGTTTATGTTCGGCTGAGGATGTATCCACGTATGCTTTTGTGGCCTCGAGGGTGCAATCTTGGAGTTTACAGGACCACATTATTCGAGACTGTGGTATTGGTGGGTTAGATTCTGATTATGTGTGCGCGTTGGATTGCATAAAAATGTCCCTTCCGGATTTTGATCTTGGTGGTTTCTCTAATAAGGACACCGCCCCCCCTAAAGCCCAGAATGATTTGGCGAGTGCCCTATTTAGTAGAACTGTCCAGTGTTTGGGAGAGAAGTTTAGTCTATCCCCTCGTCAGAAAGCTGTGTTTGATTGTCTCCGGGCACCTCATTCTCAGGATTTTCTGACAGTTATCCCCGTTGAAGGACTAGGCCAACACATGTCAGCAATGGAATACCGGGCAATTCTTAAGTACCGGCTAATGATCCCTCTGTTTCCGGTTGATGAGCCCTGCCCAGTTTGTCGCAAGGCTTTTTTAGATACTTTCGGCGAACATGCGGTCCATTGTAAGGAGTTACCTGGTTTTAAATACGGACATGATTTGGTAAGGGATATTCTCTATGATGTTCTTAAAGCGGGCAGGGATTTCGGCGAAAAAGGAGGCTCCGGTGAACTTTCTGACGGATCCGCTCGACGGGAGGTCTACTCTTCGGCCAGCTGATATTCTTGTGTTTGGGTGGGCTAGGGGAAAACACGCTTGTGTGGACCTTACAGGAGTGTCCCTTCTTGTTGGACTCAGGGATAATGGGTTTGTTGCTGGCCAGGCTGCGTTAAAGGCGGAATCAGGCAAGGTCGCTAAACACGAGAAGGCTTGTTTAGAGAATCAACACGTGTTTATCCCATTCGCTTTTGATACATTTGGGTCCCTAGCCCCAGAGGCTGTGGAATTTCTAAACAGGGTCCAACAAGTTGTGAATAGTAATCTTTCAACATTTAAGGGCCGTTTCGTCTTTAGTAGGATTGGTTTTGCAATTCAAAAGGGGCTTGCGGCCAGATTGTTGTCCGTTTACCTGCCACTTGTTTGTAATTTGTTACTTTGGTATATAATTATAAATGACCGATAAAAAAAAATTTCAAAAGAATATTTTAAAAAAAAACCTGGTAAAGAAAACTCTGTTGCTAACGCTTTGAGACGTGTCACAGTTCCAGTCATGTTGGCGATCTCACATCCTACACAAACGTGGCTCCAATAGATACGCTCGTATTTCAGCAAAGATCCAGTCAGAATTCAGTTTGTTACCAGCACACCGCGGATCCAGCAGGGTTTCCTTTTCATGCATTTCTCGACGGCTTGGTTTATTTGCATGGTAAACTCTTGATTCCCCCCATTTCAGATGTATGTTCACGCCTAATTCACGAGTTTCATTCGCCATTTGTTGGGGGTCATGCGGGTGTTAATGCGCTAGTTAATCGCTAATCGTCTACTTTCACGTGGCTCGGATTAAAAAAAAAAAGACGTTTCAGATTTTGTTAAGAAGTGTAGTATCTGTCAGGCCATTAAAACTCCGAACCGTAAGCCATATGGTTTGTTACAGCCTCTGCCTACACCAGAGCATACATGGACCGACATCTTAATGGATTTTATAACCACTTGCCACCATCGAAAAGTAAGACATCTATTTGGGTTATTGTAGACCGATTGTCGAAATTTGCTCACTTCATCGCCTTCCCTCCGGGGTATACCACGATCTCTTTGGCCGGTATTTTCATGCGAGAAATCTATCGTTTGCATGGTCTATCGAAAACAATTGTTTCGGATTGAGACCCGCTATTTATCAGTAAGTTTTGGCGTGAATTAGTTAAGATAATGGAGTCTAAGCTTCTTCACTCAAGTGCATACCACCCGCAGACCGATGGACAATCGGAAGTTGTTAATCTTTGCCTCGAGATGTATCTTCGTGCTTATGTGCGTGACGAGCCAAACAAGCGGGAACGTTATTTGTATTTGGCCGAGTTTTCGTACAACACTAGTCACCATTCCTCGATTAAGATGTCGCCCTTTCAAGCTCTTTATGGTCACACAAGCATAGTGTCTATCGAGTCATCTTTAATTAACCTTTAGCCACCAACGTGTTATGGAACGTTTAAAAGAAGCGATTGAAGCGACCAAAGCGAGAATGCTTAAACAGGCTAACAAGCATCGGATCGACAAAGAATTTGGTGTTGGCGATTGGGTTTATCTTCGTCTACGTAGATATCGTCAAGAATCAGTGCAACAACGCGCTAATCAAAAACTCTCCAGGTGTTTTTTTGGGCCCTATAAAATTCTTAAACGTATCGGAAAAGTCGCTTATAAGTTAGCGTTAACAGTGGGATCTAAAGTTCATCCGGTTTTCCATGTTTCACTTCTCAAACCAAGCTATGCCAATGCCGTGGTAACTCAAGGCGATCTTGTGGATTTTAGTCAAGACATCGACATTGGCCATTTACCCAAAGCTATTATTGATACTCGCATGGGAGCGAAGGGCAAAACGGAAATTCTGGTTAAGTGGGATTCGCGACCGTTGGAAGAAGCAACATGTGAAGACATCACAAAACATCAAGTTACAATTCCCAGGTTTTACTGACATTGAGGACAATGTCGTTACTCAAGGAGAGGGAGATGATACAGGCCAGCCTGTTAGAAGCCAAGATGCAGCCAAGCCAGTCAACAGCCCAAGTCGGAGGATGCAAGGCCCAAAAGGTTGATTAAAAGGCCAGCCCGATTGGAAGCTTGATGCCTAAGATTATGCACGTTCCATTTTCAGCATGTTTATTTTGTTTGTTATTTTATTTCAGTATGCATGGTTGAACTTGTCAAGTAATGGTAGAACATGGGTAGTTAGTAGCAGAAAATAAGGACATGAACTCCAAGTCTTAGCATGTTTAAATTCCAGTTTTTGCATAATGAAAATCATCAGAAAATTGCCCCAAGTTCTTGCCTTCTTTCTCAATTCTTTGGAGTGTTTGCCTACTAGAAAAGGCTATACCAGGTCATGTGGATTACTTGCATCAAGCACGTAGCGAAGTGGTAATTTTGTTGATTTCTCTAATTCTTTCCCTAAGATTTAGAGAACTGGTGTAAATGCCAGATGTCCTGACCAGTGTCGGAGGCAGAAATATTTTCAAACGGCAGTCATTTTTTTTTAATCAAGTCAAAATTTTCAGGCCGGGTCGAGTTGAATCACATAATAAAAGCTAATATCATAATAAAGTACAATATCACTGAAAAACACATAATGAAAATACAAAGTAATTTGAAGTATATAAAAATACGTTTTTATACATTTTATAAAACCAGTGGTGTTAGTTGTGTAAAAACAATTGTGTCATTCAAAAATTTTCTATTACGATAATACGAGTAAAAATCATTGAAGTCGGACGAATCCGTCCATCACAATGTGGCTCCACCAATGGTCCACTGGAGATTCATAAATTCAAATTTGACATGAGAAAATAAGATGGCCGACAAACCCTTTAAAGGAGAAAGCAACTATGCAAGTGGGCAACGTGGGAAATGAATTCAGCCCATAATAATGCATGTTGACATCGACTACCAAATGGAACAGTGGGATATAAATTGGGCATGTGGAATAAATTCTCATACGTAGAATACTAGAATTTATAATGTTTCAGTTTTGGCTGGGTGATAGTGTCTTATTAAAAGGTTTTGTTCTTTGTAAAAGAAAAAAAGTCAGGTTTTCAATTCTGGTATAAGATGTAATTTAATATTTGTTAATGTAGTTAGAAGTAGGAATAATGTAACAGTTGCTATTGAAAAAAGACAAGAATTTATAAGCAGTGTAACAGTAGTAAAATAATGAAGCCTTTTGGTGACCTCAAGTTGTCAACATTGAAGTAGAGGATGAAGCACGTGGTTTCTTTTGGTTAAACGTGTATGTTATTTGTTGGTTAAAAATGATAGATTTATTTATAATTCTGAAAACACTATGGTATTGATTTTTTTTGTTTAACTTTTTTGTTATTATGGTTAACTTGATTCCAGTGTAAACAATTTTATGCAATTTTATGTTAAAATCGATGATATGGGATGTGGTTACCTACTTTGTAATTTGTTAGGTAGCTATTACACGCGTGCGTGCGCGTGTATATATATAATTTATAATAGTGTAACAGTAGCAAAATAATGAAGCCTTTTGGTGACCTCAAGTTGTGAACATTGAAGTAGAAGATGAAGCACGTGGTTTCTTTTGGTTAAACGTGTACGTTATTTGTTGGTTAAAAATGATGGATTTATTTATAATTCTGAAAACACTATGGTATTGATTTTTTTTGTTTAATTTTTTTGTTATTATGGTTAACTTGATTCCAGTGCAAACAATTTTATGCAATTTTATGTTAAAACCGATGATATGGGATGTGGTTACCTACTTTGTAATTTGTTAGGTAGCTATTACACGCGTGCGTGCGCGTGTATATATATAATTTATAACAGTGTAACAGTAGCAAAATAATGAAGCCTTTTGGTGACCTCAAGTTGTGAACATTGAAGTAGAAGATGAAGCACGTGGTTTCTTTTGGTTAAACGTGTACGTTATTTGTTGGTTAAAAATGATGGATTTATTTATAATTCTGAAAACACTATGGTATTGATTTTTTTTGTTTAACTTTTTTTGTTATTATGGTTAACTTGATTCCAATGCAAACAATTTTATGCAATTTTATGTTAGAATCTATGATATGGGATGTGGTTACCTACTTTGTAATTTGTTAGGTAGCTATTACACGCGTGCGTGCGCGTGTATATATATAATTTATAAGCAGTGTAACAGTAGCAAAATAATGAATCCTTTTGGTGACCTCAAGTTGTCAACATTGAAGTAGAGGATGAAGCACGTGGTTTCTTTTGGTTAAACGTGTACGTTATTTGTTGGTTAAAAATGATGGATTTATTTATAATTCTGAAAACTCTATTGTATTGATTTTTTTTGTTTATCTTTTTTGTTATTATGGTTAACTTGATTCCAGTGCAAGCAATTATATGCAATTTTATGTTAAAATCGATGATATAGGATGTGGTTACCTACTTTGTAATTTGTTAGGTAGCTATTACACGTGTGTGTGCGTGTGTGTGTATATATATATATATATATATATATATATCCTTTTTCTGAAACGACTGATTTTTTTACGATTTTTAAGTTATTTTTTTTAAAAAAAACCTTTTTGTTTAGTTCTTGTTGTTCTCACAACTTAATTTGGTTTTTACTTTATCATAATATAAATCTATATTATATTATAATGCATCAGTGAGGAGCATTTTAATATACTCAAAATAAGATTTTTTTCCCTCTTAATTTATAAATACACCTTTAAAATGAGGATAAATTAGTCTTTTAAACAGTAATTATATTTTAGCCACTCATCTTATTACACTTAAATCCTAAGTTTTAACATAATTATGGGTAATTAATTACACTTTTCTCTTTCCACAACAAACTTATAATTCTTTTACGTAATCTTTCAATATCTTATAAACTATAATGTTTTGAAAAGATTCAAAAGCACCATGACGACCTACTCATTTTTATCGACATTTCGATAGTGGTATTGGTCAGTATTGACGTATAGATTAAAAGTTACAAGTAGATGATGTCTTATGTACAAGTGATTAATAGCTATCAAATGTCAAATGATTACATACCTTCAATTTAATCCCTCATCTAGATTACAGTTTAATCCCTTACCTTAAACAAAGTTATAGATAATTAGTTAGTAGTTACACTTTATTTCCTTATAAAAAAACTAACTCTCCCCTCGATTTTTTAAACGGTCATAAAATTTTGGTACTTAATATTTTTTTTAAAATTACACCACGTAAACGAGTATTTTATTCTCTTTAATTTAGTAGAGTATTGCTATAGTTTTTTATTTAAATAATTGATATGTTACGTGATTAACAATGTCTAAGGGCGAGTAATAACTAAATCCGTTAACCGAAACCGAAATCAATCAAAAGTTGAATTAACTGAAAACTGATTAACCGTAACCCCAATTAAACAAAAACGGTTATCGATTTTTTGTACCCTCATTTAACCAAAATTAACCGATTTTCATCTATTTCTAACTATTATACCTTCAGTTTATGTATTTCATATCTATACCCCATTTTATGTATTTATACCTCCATTTCATGTACCTATACATCCATTTCATGTATTTATACCTAAATTTCATGTATTTCTAATCAAAAGTTTTAGCACAAGTTTGGTTTTGACTATCAACCGAAAATAAATGAATCAAACCAAAAACTGTTAAACTAACTAAATAAACCAAACCGATTAACTAAAAACGGGTTGGTTGATAAAATAGACTAATCGATAATCTCAATTTCAGTTAAGGATAATAATCTAACCAACCGAACAATGCAAACTGTAGCAATGTATGTGTTTCTTGACGCATCACGGGCGCACTTGTCAGTTATTAACCAAAATCAGTTATCGGTGAGCAATAACTAAATTGTTAACCTAAACCAAACTGAAAACAGACGAAACGGAACGAAATTAGTCAAAAACTGAATTAACTAAAAACTGAAAACTGAATTAACCAAAAACCGGTTATCAATTTTTTGTGCTCTCGTTTAAGCAAAATTAGCTGAACCGAACCGAATCAATCATATTTTCATATAGTTCTAGTTTTTATACCTACAGTTCATATGTTTCATATTTTATATGTACATTTCATATATTTATACTTTCATTTCATGTATTTATACCTCAATTTCAAAATTTTCTAAGCAAAAGTTTTAGCTTAAGTTTGGTTTTTGCTATTAATTAAAATTAAAAGAACCAAACCAAAAACTGTCAATCTAACCGAATAAATCAAATTGATTAACCGAAAATCGATATCGATGACTTTGGATATATATATGTGTGTGTGTGTGTGTATATGATGCTACAACAAATATTGTATGAATTGAAAAACTAAAAAAACAAGTATCGTAATACAATGTGTCCCTCCCGCTTGTGTGTGTGTGTGTGTATATATATATATATATACATATGTGTAATATATATATATAGTGGAGAGTTCAAATGAGAAGAAAACTTTTTTTAGAATAAAAAGAATAACTTTTAAACCAATAGAAATTCTCTACTTACTTCATTTAATATGTGTATTTAATGTTATGAAAAAGGGCATATAGGTAAATCTATAATTGTCATTAATTAGCTAATTAGTTAAACTTGTAACTCATTATTTTAATATACTATTTCAAAATAAAATAACTTATGGTGAAGGACAATTTTCGACATATATAGGATAAATTTTAGTATGTGTATGATAAATTTTGAAATGCAATGGTAAATTTACATGTGTGTAGGGTAAATTCCGGTAAGTGTAAGACATAAGTAGGATAAATTTTGAAATGTATAGGATAAAATGTTTTTACTTTATTAATTAGAGATAACATAATTAATGAGAGGAGTTATAAACTTTTTAATGTTTTACCATTATGTCCTTTCTTCTTTTTTCTTCTCACATTAAATTTCTTCTCAAATGAACATTCCTATATATATATATGTGTGTGTGTGTGTATGGGATTGGGTAAAATGTGAAATAACTCTAGATGAGAGAACTATAAAAACCCATCATAGCCTTTGATCTCCTATAGATGTAAGGTTGAGATTTGTTTGGTGATTATAACATGTGGGGTCTTATCATTTTATTTAAAAATTATATATTGAACTATAAGAGGGTAAAAAATACTTTTGTTAACTAATAATTTATTGACTTTTTGACATATATCAAGTCTTACATTTCAGATCCATTAAGTCAAATAAACCCCATCACACTTTTTTTAAATAAAAACCTTATGTTATGAATAATCCAAATATTAATTATGATGACCAAACAATTTTATTACTAACATGAACAACAACACCACATTCGTGAACACATTTAGATTAAGCAAAAATCTGTACCGGTTAAAACTTAGAAGCAAACATTAGTGATGGTAAAAATACTTGAGCCCGACGGGTATACCCGAAACCTGACATAAATGTAACGGGTATACTCGATACCCGATGGGTATTGGGTCGGGCATGTGATTAGTTTTAAAAATTTTCGCGTATATGGGTTGGGTATGGGATTAGTTGATACCCGACCCAAGTACCGAAACTATATAACCGTTTACCCGAACTATATACCCGATCATATATCCTATTTTTTAATTCTATTTTTATTTCCCACTAACCCTTGTCTATTAGTAATTGTAACATCCGTCAAAAACCGGATTTACCAAACCCGCTTCGTTTATTAACCGAACAACCAGTTAAAAATTTCGTTGCGTATTTAATGCCCAAATTAATTTTAAACGATACATAATTAATAAGTATATTAGAATATAAAATTTATTATTGAAAATCTGTTAAAAATAATGAAATAAAAATAAAATACTGCTGCCGGGTTTCGAACCCGGGTCAGCCAAAGGTTACACAAAGACTTAACTCACACTCGCTCAACCGCTCCGCCACTTGTGTTGTTTGTTAACATATTGAAACAGTTAATACATAAATCAATCTGGAAATCAAAACCCAGTTACTCAAACGCGCCCAAATCCGTTCACGTCAGAAATCCCGACAATTTCGTC
The DNA here is from genome assembly GCA_947069175.1 of Scalesia atractyloides. Taxonomy (NCBI): domain Eukaryota; kingdom Viridiplantae; phylum Streptophyta; class Magnoliopsida; order Asterales; family Asteraceae; genus Scalesia; species Scalesia atractyloides. The sequence continues at coordinate 38,187,010 of CAMTDV010000116.1, forward strand.
AAATTTGGCCGTTTCTTTTTAGTCATAACGTATGCATTAACACTAAGATCGGTTATAACCGAAGAAAACCATCAATTTCATTCATTGCTTTGAATTTCTATTGAAACCAAAAATACAATCCAAATTCGGGATTGTACCTTGTTCATCAGTTAGGCTCACGTATCTATTCAACTCACACTCATCATTTCGCATAGAAAACTTCGCCGGAAGTCGCCGGAATGCTCTGAAAAATTACCGGAAAGTTTCGCCGGAAAACCGAATTCAATCCACCTTTTCTTCTTACCCAAAAATAAGATCATAGAACTCGTACTGACATCACTCCCACTCACCTTAAACCACTGAAGAATCTCGGTCGCAAGAAATTTCACTCGCCGGAATTCTCTGCAAGTCGCCGGAAAACCGGGACTCTCATATACACGGTAATTACCTCGATGTTTCTGTTTCATTCCATTATAAGACGAATTCTAACACCATTTCATCGCTCAGAATCAACCTCAGACGACATTGTCGGATTTTTCTGTTTTCGCCGGAAACCGGTATGATCATGTATATCTACTGATAGTCGTTACCCAGTGATTCAATTTCACCTTTAATTCATCCAAACTAATTATTGACTCTAACAGCCGAAGGTCACCAGAACAGAGCCGAAGAGCTTCGCCGGATTTTTCTGAAGAAGACGATGTGTTCGGTATTTTCTTTCCCCAAAATCTTCGGTTCAATACTTTTCAATTGTTCATCTTGTTCATTAATCGAATTAATCAAGTAACAGTTAGATAACCGATGCCTGAGTTTTGAACGAAGAAGACGAAGTAGTTATGTTATAAGATTATTTAAAATCGGAATTATAAACGGGTTAGACACACAGTCCAGCGGTGGACTGTGTGCAAATAAACACATACACGACGCGAGTTCGATTCCTGTCCCAACCTCATTCGCTGTAATAAAATGTCTTTTTTTTAAACTGAACCGGGTTAACTCCGTTAGATGTTAAGTATAATAAAAGCTAGGATATTTACCAAGTTAGACACACAGTCCAGCGGTGGACTGTGTGCCAAACTAAACCACAGGTCCCGGGTTCGAGACCTGTGGCGAGCACCGAGCGAGACATTAAAATCGTTTTTAAAATAAATGATTTTCGGATTAGTTCAGTTAGTATATAAATATAATTAAAAACAGAATTATTTCGGGTTAGACACGTAGCTCAGTTGGTAGAGCTGCGTGCACGCGAACGGAAGGTCTTGGGTTCGAGCCTCACCCGGCGCACACAATTACACAATAAAACCGGTCAACGGTCAACGGTCAACAAGTCAACAAGTCAACGGTCAAAAAGTCTTTTTTTATTATTTTAATTCATTTATTTTATTTAAAAATCAATTAAAAATACTTAAAAATAACATTTTTAAAGTTAGAAAATAGCCTAAAACTCATAAAAATATATCCAAAAATTCTATTAAAGTTGTTAATAAAATCCATGTATTTACCTTACTTTTCATTATTAATTAGGTTAGTTATTCCTCGACGATCAATCCTCTAAACTCGTGCGTATTCATCATCATTCACCGAACGCACCCAATGTGAGTGAATCTCTACAAATTCCCCGTTTAAATCACGTTTTTGGGGTGTATCATGTGTCTTACTATTTATTATATTTAAATCATTGTGCATACATCATATCATGAATAAATGTGTATCCAGCCTGTGTAAACGGTTTGTGTGATTATTGTATAGATTTAATTTATTGTTTTCAGTACATGCAATTTCATAGGCCGCAGCTCCCCATTACATTATGAGCGTTGAGCATGTTCCCCATTACATTATGAGCGTGAACCTGGCGTGCCAACATACGACGGCTCCGTTTGATTGAGCCTTGATCGCACAGACATTTTTCATTTTCAGTACATGCAATACGATCCGCTCCGTTTGATTGAGCCTTGATCGCACAGTTTCATTTATGTTATATATTTATGCAAGTTGATATGTTATTGTATGTTGTTGGTTTGTTAATGTATGTTATTGTTTGTTGTTGTTTAATATCGTATACTAATGGTTTGTGATTGCATGCTGTTGGTTTGTTAATGTATGTTATTGTTTGTTGTTGTTCGATATCGTATGCTAATTGTTGTTATGGTATGTTTATTTACGTTTGTTCATATATGAATATTGCACAATTTTTCCATATTAAATACAACCAGAAATAAATAATAAATGTTTTCTAACAAGGTTCACTCGCCAACTTTTTGTTGATCCAAAAACCATTTTTACATATGATACAGGTGAACAGGATGAAGCAAGGAAAACATAGGAAATTGCCTTAGAAGAAAAATAATGAAGTTTAGAAGGATGAATAGAACATGTTGTATTTGTTTGATATGATTGTATGATCTCTTTTAAATTGAAATAATAAATATGAAACCTTGTAATAAATGTCATGAGCTTTGATGAAAACTCAATCATGCCCGGTCACCTTTTCCGCTACGGGTCGGGGTGTGACAGATTGGTATCAGAGCTTTTGACTATAGGGATATAGGATAGGTTATTAGACCCTTAGAGCCTATACTATAGTTGACTAGATTTTAATTGTTTATGTGGTTACATGCAAACTTATGATATTTATTTGTTCATATTTATTACATACACAAATGCATGCAAACATTTCCAATATTACAATTTGTGATACATAGTGAATTATACTTGCAGTCAAACATACATACTTACATACATATTCATCATACATGTTACAATATTCACATATTCAAATCATATTCAAACTTCCGTTATTCAAGATTTTGTCGCATTTTTTCATTTTTCAAATCTCATCAAAGTGAGTTCTGCGACGGGCATGTAGTAACTGTAAGGGTACAAGTACCGGTAGTCGGAACGTCCTGTCTAGGTTGGCATTCGTATAAATCCAATATAACGGACCAGTTTGCCTACCTGGGGACTAACGATGAGAGTACGAAGGACCTATTAGGCCAAAGCATGCCACACCAAACGTCGTTCGAACTAACCCCACTTTGAGGTGTTACCGTGTCCACACCTGGACACATTCCGAATATCATACGTTACATATTTCTTGATTTTCTCCGGGTTTTAGTGTACGTGACCAGGCAAACACATGCGAACCATATGAAAAACCCGGTAATCATGGGGGCCCACATGATTACGAAGGTGAAGTATGGCGGCATGCCAGGCCCAATTACGAGCAAAGCCCAAGACATCCTATGGATGTAGTAGATTTATTTTGCTATGTTTATTTTAAGAATGTTCATTCCTAAATACAACACATGATCCCAAAAACATCCAACTCATACTCTTGATATGTATTCCTTGTAGATGTCTTCTAACCTCGCTCGTAGGAAGATGAGATCAAGAAAAGCCCGCGAGCGCATGGCTGCCCTAATCGCTCAACAAATGGCTGTCGTAATACCCAACATTGTAATTCAAGTAATGGTAGAACATGGGTAGTTAGTAGCAGAAAATAAAGACATGAACTCCAAGTCTTAGCATGTTTAAATTCCAGTTTTTGCATAATGAAAATCATCAGAAAATTGCCCCAAGTTCTTGCCTTCTTTCTCAATTCTTTGGAGTGTTTGCCTACTAGAAAAGGCTATACCAGGTCATGTGGATTACTTGCATCAAGCACGTAGCGAAGTGGTAATTTTGTTGATTTCTCTAATTCTTTCCCTAAGATTTAGAGAACTGGTGTAAATGCCAGATGTCCTGACCAGTGTCGGAGGCAGAAATATTTTCATACGGCAGTCATTTTTTTTTAATCAAGTCAAAATTTTCAGGCCGGGTCGAGTTGAATCACATAATAAAAGCCAATATCATAATAAAGTACAATATCACTGAAAAACACATAATGAAAATACAAAGTAATTTGAAGTATATAAAAATACGTTTTTATACATTTTATAAAACCAGTGGTGTTAGTTTTGTAAAAACAATTGTGTCATTCAAAAATTTTCTATTACGATAATACGAGTAAAAATCATTGAAGTCGGACGAATCCGTCCATCACAATGTGGCTCCACCAATGGTCCACTGGATATTCAATAATTCAAATTTGACATGAGAAAATAAGATGGCCGACAAACCCTTTAAAGGAGAAAGCAACTATGCAAGTGGGCAACGTGGGAAATGAATTCAGCCCATAATAATGCATGTTGACACCGACTACCAAATGGAACAGTGGGATATAAATTGGGCATGTGGAATAAATTCTCATACGTAGAATACTAGAATTTATAATGTTTCAGTTTTGGCTGGGTGATAGTGTCTTATTAAAAGGTTTTGTTCTTTGTAAAAGAAAAAAAGTCAGGTTTTCAATTCTGGTATAAGATGTAATTTAATATTTGTTAATGTAGTTAGAAGTAGGAATAATGTAACAGTTGCTATTGAAAAAAGACAAGAATTTATAAGCAGTGTAACAGTAGCAAAATAATGAAGCCTTTTGGTGACCTCAAGTTGTCAACATTGAAATAGAGGATGAAGCACGTGGTTTCTTTTGGTTAAACGTGTACGTTATTTGTTGGCTAAAAATGATGGATTTATTTATAATTCTGAAAACACTATGGTATTGATTTTTTTTGTTTAATTTTTTTGTTATTATGGTTAACTTGATTCCAGTGCAAACAATTTTATGCAATTTTATGTTAAAATCGATGATATGGGATGTGGTTACCTACTTTGTAATTTGTTAGGTAGCTATTACACGCGTGCGTGCGCGTGTATATATATAATTTATAACAGTGTAACAGTAGCAAAATAATGAAGCCTTTTGGTGACCTCAAGTTGTGAACATTGAAGTAGAAGATGAAGCACGTGGTTTCTTTTGGTTAAACGTGTACGTTATTTGTTGGTTAAAAATGATGGATTTATTTATAATTCTGAAAACACTATGGTATTGATTTTTTTTGTTTAACTTTTTTTGTTATTATGGTTAACTTGATTCCAATGCAAACAATTTTATGCAATTTTATGTTAAAATCGATGATATGGGATGTGGTTACCTACTTTGTAATTTGTTAGGTAGCTATTACACGCGTGCGTGCGCGTGTATATATATAATTTATAACAGTGTAACCGTAGCAAAATAATGAAGCCTTTTGGTGACCTCAAGTTGTGAACATTGAAGTAGAAGATGAAGCACGTGGTTTCTTTTGGTTAAACGTGTACGTTATTTGTTGGTTAAAAATGATGGATTTATTTATAATTTTGAAAACACTATGGTTTTGATTTTTTTTGTTTAACTTTTTTGTTATTATGGTTAACTTGATTCCAGTGCAAATAATTTTATGCAATTTTATGTTAGAATCTATGATATGGGATGTGGTTTCCTACTTTGTAATTTGTTAGGTAGCTATTACACGTGTGTGTGCGCGTGTATATATATAATTTATAAGCAGTGTAACAGTAGCAAAATAATGAATCCTTTTGGTGACCTCAAGTTGTCAACATTGAAGTAGAGGATGAAGCACGTGGTTTCTTTTGGTTAAACGTGTACGTTATTTGTTGGTTAAAAATGATGGATTTATTTAAATTCTGAAAACTCTATTGTATTGATTTTTTTTGTTTAACTTTTTTGTTATCATGGTTAACTTGATTCTAGTGCAAGCAATTATATGCAATTTTATGTTAAAATCGATGATATAGGATGTGGTTACCTACTTTGTAATTTGTTAGGTAGCTATTACACGCGTGTGTGCGTGTGTGTATATATATATATATATATCCTTTTTCTGAAACGACTGATTTTTTTACGATTTTTAAGTTATTTTTTTTTAAAAAACCTTTTTGTTTAGTTCTTGTTGTTCTCACAAACTTAATTTGGTTTTATTTTATCATAATATAAATCTATATTATATTATAATGCATCAGTGAGGAGCATTTTAATATACTCAAAATAAGAACTTTTTCCCTCTTAATTTATAAATACACCTTTAAAATGAGGATAAATTAGTCTTTTAAACAGTAATTATATTTTAGCCACTCATCTTATTACACTTAAATCCTAAGTTTTAACATAATTATGGGTAATTAGTTACACTTTTCTCTTTCCACAACAAACTTATAATTCTTTTACGTAATCTTTCAATATCTTATAAACTATAATGTTTTGAAAAGATTCAAAAGCACCATGACGACCTACTCATTTTTATCGACATTTCGATAGTGGTATTGGTCAGTATTGACGTATAGATTAAAAGTTACAAGTAGATGATGTCTTATGTACAAGTGATTAATAGCTATCAAATGTCAAATGATTACATACCTTCAATTTAATCCTCTAATCTAGATTACAGTTTAATCCCTTATCTTAAACAAAGTTATAGATAATTAGTTAGTAGTTACACTTTATTTCCTTATAAAAAAACTAACTCTCCCCTCGATTTTTTTAAACGGTCATAAAATTTTGGTACTTAATATTTTTTTTAAATTACACCACGTAAACGAGTATTTTATTCTCTTTAATTTAGTATAGTATTGCTATAGTTTTTTATTTAAAAAATTGATATGTTACGTGATTAACAATGTCTAAGGGCGAGTAATAACTAAATCCGTTAACCGAAACCGAAATCAATCAAAAGCTGAATTAACTGAAAACTGATTAACCGTAACCCCAATTAAACAAAAACGGTTATCGATTTTTTGACCCTCATTTAACCAAAATTAACCGATTTTCATCTATTTCTAACTATTATACCTTCAGTTTATGTATTTCATATCTATACCCCATTTTATGTATTTATACATCCATTTCATGTACCTATACATCCATTTCATGTATTTATACCTAACTTTCATGTATTTCTAATCAAAAGTTTTAGCACAAGTTTGGTTTTGACTATCAACCGAAAATAAATGAATCAAACCAAAAACTGTTAAACTAACTAAATAAACCAAACCGATTAACTAAAAACGGGTTGTTGATAAAAATAGACTAATCGATAATCTCAATTTCAGTTAAGGATAATAATCTAACCAATCGAACAATGCAAACTGTAGCAATGTATGTGTTTCTTGACGCATCACGCGCGCACTTGTTAGTTATTAACCAAAATCAGTTATCGGTGAGCAATAACTAAATTGTTAACCTAAACCAAATTGAAAACAGACGAAACGGAACCGAAATTAGCCAAAAACTGAATTAACTAAAAACTGAAAACTGAATTAACCAAAAACCGGTTATCAATTTTTTGTGCTCTCGTTTAAGCAAAATTAGCTGAACCGAACCGAATCAATCATATTTTCATATAGTTCTAGTTTTTATACCTACAGTTCATATGTTTCATATTTTATATGTACATTTCATATATTTATACTTTCATTTCATGTATTTATACCTCAATTTCAAAATTTTCTAAGCAAAAGTTTTAGCTTCAGTTTGGTTTTTGCTATTAATTAAAATTAAAAGAACCAAACCAAAAACTGTCAATCTAACCGAATAAATCAAATTGATTAACCGAAAATCGATATCGATGACTTTGGATATATATGTGTGTGTGTGTGTGTGTGTATATGATGCTACAACAAATATTGTATGAATTGAAAAACTAAAAAAACAAGTATCGCAATACAATGTGTCCCTCCCGCTGTGTGTGTGTGTGTATATATATATATACACATATGTGTAATATATATATATAGTGGAGAGTTCAAATGAGAAGAAAACTTTTTTTAGAATAAAAAGAATAACTTTTAAACCAATAGAAATTCTCTACTTACTTCATTTAATGTGTGTATTTAATGTTATGAAAAAGGGCATATAGGTAAATCTATAATTGTCATTAATTAGCTAATTAGTTAAGCTTGTAACTCATTATTTTAATATACTATTTCAAAATAAAATAATTATGGTGAAGGACAATTTTCGACATATATAGGATAAATTTTAGTATGTGTAGGATAAATTTTGAAATGCAATGGTAAATTTACATGTGTGTAGGGTAAATTCCGGTAAGTGTAAGACATATGTAGCATAAATTTTGAAATGTGTAGGATAAAATGTTTTTACTTTATTAATTAGAGATAACATAATTAATGAGATGAGTTATAAACTTTTTAATGTTTTACCATTATGTCCTTTCTTCTTTTTTCTTCTCACATTAAATTTCTTCTCAAATGAACATTCTCATATATATATATATATATATATGTGTGTGTGTGTGTGTGTGTATGGGATTGGGTAAAATGTGAAATAACTCTAGATGAGAGAACTATAAAAACCCATCATAGCCTTTGATCTCCTATAGATGTAAGGTTGAGATTTGTTTGGTGATTATAACATGTGGGGTCTTATCATTTTATTTAAAAATTATATATTGAACTATAAGAGGGTAAAAAATACTTTTGTTAACTAATAATTTATTGACTTTTTGACATATATCAAGTCTTACATTTCAGATCCATTAAGTCAAAAAAACCCCATCACACTTTTTTTAAATAAAAACCTTATGTTATGAATAATCCAAATATTAATTATGATGACCAAACAATTTTATTACTAACATGAACAACAACACCACATTCGTGAACACATTTAGATTAAGCAAAAATCTGTACCGGTTAAAACTTAGAAGCAAACATTAGTGATGGTAAAAATACTTGAGCCCGACGGGTATACCTGAAACCTGACATAAATGTAACGGGTATACTCGATACCCGATGGGTATTGGGTCGGGCATGTGATTAGTTTTAAAAATTTTCGCGTATATGGGTTGGGTATGGGATTAGTTGATACCCGACCCAAGTACCGAAACTATATAACCGTTTACCCGAACTATATACCCGATCATATATCCTATTTTTTTAATTCTATTTTTATTTCCCACTAACCCTTGTCTATTAGTAATTGTAACATCCGCCAAAAACCGGATTTACCAAACCCGCTTCGTTTATTAACCGAACAACCAGTTAAAAATTTCGTTGCGTATTTAATGCCCAAATTAATTTTAAACGATACATAATTAATAAGTATATTAGAATATAAAACTTATTATTGAAAATCTGTTAAAAATAATGAAATAAAAATAAAATACTGCTGCCGGGTTTCGAACCCGGGTCAGCCAAAGGTTACACAAAGACTTAACTCACACTCGCTCAACCGCTCCGCCACTTGTGTTGTTTGTTAACATATTGAAACAATTAATACATAAATCAATCTGGAAATCAAAACCTAGTTACTCAAACGCGCCCAAATCCGTTCACGTCGGAAATCCCGACAATTTCGTCAAATTTGGCCGTTTCTTTTTAGTCATAACATATGCATTAACACTAAGATCGGTTATAACCGAAGAAAACCATCAATTTCATTCATTGATTTGAATTTCTATTGAAACCGAAAATACAATCCAAATTCGGGATTGTACCTTGTTCATCAGTTAGGCTCACGTATCTATTCAACTCACACTCATCATTTCGCACAGAAAACTTCGCCGGAAGTCGCCGGAATGCTCTGAAAAATTACCAGAAAGTTTCGCCGGAAAACCGAATTCAATCCACCTTTTCTTCTTACCCAAAAATAGGATCATAGAACTCGTACTGACATCACTCCCACTCACCTTAAACCACTGAAGAATCTCGGTCGCAAGAAATTTCACTCGCCAGAATTCTCTGCAAGTCGCCGGAAAACCGGGACTCTCATATACACGGTAATTACCTCGATGTTTCTGTTTCATTCCATTATAAGACGAATTCTAACACCATTTCATCGCTCAGAATCAACCTCAGACGACATTGCCGGATTTTTATGTTTTCGCCGGAAAATTTCTGAAAGTTTGAGAATCACGCTGATAACCGGTATGATCATGTAAATCTACTGATAGTCGTTACCCAGTGATTCAATTTCACCTTTAATTCATCCAAACTAATTATTGACTCTAACAGCCGAAGGTCACCAGAACAGAGCCGAAGAGCTTCGCCGGATTTTTCTAAAGAAGACGATCTGTTCGGTATTTTCTTTCCCCAAAATCTTCGGTTCAATACTTTTCAATTGTTCATCTTGTTCATTAATCAAATTAATCAAGTAACAGTTAGATAACCGTTGCCTGAGTTTTGAACGAAGAAGACGAAGTAGTTATGTTATAAGATTATTTAAAATCGGAATTATAAACGGGTTAGACACACAGTCCAGCGGTGGACTGTGTGCAAATAAACACATACACGACGCGAGTTCGATTCCTGTCCCAACCTCATTCGCTGTAATAAAATGTCTTTTTTTTAAACTGAACCGGGTTAACTCCGTTAGATGTTAAGTATAATAAAAGCTAGGATATTTACCAAGTTAGACACACAGTCCAGCGGTGGACTGTGTGCCAAACTAAACCACAGGTCCCGGGTTCGAGACCTGTGGCGAGCACCGAGCGAGACATTAAAATCGTTTTTAAAATAAATGATTTTCGGATTAGTTCAGTTAGTATATAAATATAATTAAAAACAGAATTATTTCGGGTTAGACACGTAGCTCAGTTGGTAGAGCTGCGTGCACGCGAACGGAAGGTCTTGGGTTCGAGCCTCACCCGGCGCACACAATTACACAATAAAACCGGTCAACGGTCAACGGTCAACAAGTCAACAAGTCAACGGTCAAAAAGTCTTTTTTTATTATTTTAATTCATTTATTTTATTTAAAAATCAATTAAAAATACTTAAAAATAACATTTTTAAAGTTAGAAAATAGCCTAAAACTCATAAAAATATATCCAAAAATTCTATTAAAGTTGTTAATAAAATCCATGTATTTACCTTACTTTTCATTATTAATTAGGTTAGTTATTCCTCGACGATCAATCCTCTAAACTCGTGCGTATTCATCATCATTCACCGAACGCACCCAATGTGAGTGAATCTCTACAAATTCCCCGTTTAAATCACGTTTTTGGGGTGTATCATGTGTCTTACTATTTATTATATTTAAATCATTGTGCATACATCATATCATGAATAAATGTGTATCCAGCCTGTGTAAACGGTTTGTGTGATTATTGTATAGATTTAATTTATTGTTTTCAGTACATGCAATTTCATAGGCCGCCACTCCCCATTACATTATGAGCGTTGAGCATGTTCCCATTACATTATGAGCGTGAACCTGGCGTGCCAACATACGATCGGCTCCGTTTGATTGAGCCTTGATCGCATAGACATTTTTCATTTTCAGTACATGCAATACGATCGGCTCCGTTTGATTGAGCCATGATCGCACAGACATTTTTCATTTTCAGTACATGCAATACGATCGGCTCCGTTTGATTGAGCCTTGATTGCACAGTTTCATTTATGTTATATATTTATGCAAGTTGATATGTTATTGTATGCTGTTGGTTTGTTAATGTATGTTATTGTTTGTTGTTGTTTAATATCGTATACTAATGGTTTGTGATTGCATGCTGTTGGTTTGTTAATGTATGTTATTGTTTGTTGTTGTTCGATATCGTATGCTAATTGTTGTTATGGTATGTTTATTTACGTTTGTTCATATATGAATATTGCACAATTTTTCCATATTAAATACAATCAGAAATAAATAATAAATGTTTTCTAACAAGGTTCACTCGCCAACTTTTTGTTGATCCAAAAACCATTTTTACATATGATACAGGTGAATAGGATGAAGCAAGGAAAACATAGGAAATTGCCTTAGAAGAAAAATAATGAAGTTTAGAAGGATGAATAGAACATGTTGTATTTGTTTGATATTCTTGTATGATCTCTTTTAAATTGAAATAATAAATATGAAACCTTGTAATAAATGTCATGAGCTTTGATGAAAACTCAATCATGCCCGGTCACCTTTTCCGCTGCGGGTAGGGGTGTGACAGTAATTTATATTAGTATGTTCATAAAGTAAAATAAATTCTTTTAGTATATGCATTTGATAATAGTATCTGAAAGTCCAAGAACCAGCAGACGGAAGTTTAGGCAATATTGTGCTAATTCGGTTGAATGTTATTAAGAACGGAGTAGAAGCAGAATAATAGTCATAAGTCATAAACTTCCATTCATACTAAAAGAGTATACATCTTAATAAGCTCGCAAAATTTCGCCAGTGTTTCCCATCTAGGAACTCCAAAACTTGGAAAACTATAAACATACGACACTCTATATAGACATCTACCCTCGTGCGAAGAGAGCATTTTACCTTCGTACAAAGTGAGCTAACTTCGTACGAAGTGGCTACCTTCATACGAAGTGACCTTTATCCACCTCTCTTCGTACTTAAGTCATGTGTTCGTATCTTATCTATACAATATTCAACACATGCTCTATCTAGCATATTCGCATAGTGACAGGCACACGGAACATGCACCAGCAATATTGAAAGTCTAGGAACCAGTGGGATTAAATGGAAGTTTGGGCAATATACTGCTAATTTAGTAGCATGTTATTAAGAACGGAGTAGAAGCAGAATAATAGTCATAATTCATAAGCTTCCATTCATACCGAAAGACTATACATCTTGACAAGCTGGCGACATTTCGTCAACGTTTCCTATTTGGGAACTCCAAAACTTGGAAAACTATGAACACACAACGCTATATATACACATCTACCCTCGTGCGAAGAGAGCATTTTACCTTCGTATGAAGTGAGCTAACCTCGTACGAAGTAGCTACCTTTGTACGGAGTGGCTACTTCGTATGAAGTGACCTTTATCCATTTTTCTCATTCGCACTTAAGTCATGTGTTCGTATCTTATTTATACAATATTCAACACACGCTCTATCTAGCCTATTCACACAATGGCGGATACACGGAAAATGCACCAACAATATTGAAAGTCCAGGAACCAGCGGGATTAGACGGAAGTTTGGGAAATATAGTGCATGGTTTCCGACCTACTCTGATTTGCTTTATTGTAATCTTCATGAATAATCAACAACTCGAAACTAATCAGTGCACCATCTTTGTTTCTACGTTAACCACATCCGCGTTCGGTTTAAGCGCACTCCACTGCTCGATCATCTAATCTTCAAAAACTCAAACGGCAATTGAAAGAAACTTCGAATATCACCCTGAAAAATTTCAACGGAGTGAATACCCATGAAAATCTGAAATCTTGTTTTCCGTAATCACTTTTAAGCACACTTCTGAATGATTGATCAGCAAAACGGTAATCTCCTCAATCAACAAATCTTCACGAATTTAAAAAATGCCGGAATTTCAATATATTCTCTGAAATTTTTGTTCCCCCTCATTTTTGCAAATTTTGATCTCTCTAAACCATATCACTGAATTTTCCCCTCAAATCTCGCAAATTCAGTTCTCTCTATTCACTAAAAAACTCCACTATGCGAAAAATGTCATTTTGGTCAACAAAAGTGCGTTTCTCATCAATAGTCACTATACCAAATGATCACCATTCTGCTAAGGTATCCGTGACTACCCCACTATCTTCAACCTTTGTGATCGTGTCATCAAATCTGTTCTCTAAAGCTCTCGACGGTGTCCGTGAACAACCCTTATTTGTCGTAAAATCTCAAAAAAATTTCAATTGCCAAACTTTTTTCAGGCATTTTGGGTTACCTTCGTACAAGGTAAGGTACCTTCGTACAAGGGTAAGGTACCTTCCTACGAAGTAACCACCTTCATGCGAAGTGAGTATTTTCATGTGAAGTGAGTATCTTCGTGCGAAGTGACTATCTTCGTACGAATGGAGTACTTTTGTGCGAAGATACTTCCATGATAATCACAATTTCCGATCAAAATATTTATTTCTTCGAATTTTATGATTATTGTTTCACAGACATGATCGAAATTCAATTTTAAACAATCCTATGGTTTCAGTTTTAATTTTTGTCCATAGATTGTCCGTTTATTTGATGATTTATGTGCAAAACCCCTCAAAAGTCCATAATTCATGTGCTTAGGTAATTTAATCAACTGTTAGATCAATTGAATCGGTATCATAGCTCTGATACCAGTTGAAAGTCTAGAAACTAGGGGGATTAGACGGAAGTTTGGGCAATATAGTGCTAAGTTGGTAGAATGTTATTAAGAACGGAGTAGAAGCAGAATAATAGTCATAAGTCATAAGCTTCCATTCATACCGAAAGACTGTACATCTTGACAAGCTGGCGACATTTCGTCAATGTTTCCTATTGAGAACTCACGACGCTATATATACACATCTACCCTCGTGTGAAGAGAGCATTTTACCTTTGTATGAAGTGAGCTAACTTCGTACGAAGTGGCTACTTCGTACGGAGTGGCTACTACGTACGAAGTGACCTTTATCCACCTTTTTCGTTTGCACTTAAGTCATGTGTCCGTATCTTATCTATACAATATTCAACAAACGCTCTATCAAGCCTATTCACATAGTGGCAGACACATTGAACATGCACCAACATTATTTACAGTTTGTATGTGGTGAAATATATACATGTAAGTGTAAGTATTATAAAGTTATTATTAATTTATGATAAAACTTATATGTATGTAATGTACATTTTTAATTTATAATAGTTGTTGCATAAATAAAATTATATAATAATTATAATTAGTAAAAGAATGTATTTAGATATCCCAACATATATCTTTTAACGAAAATGGGTATAACTGATACCCGACAGGTATTACCCAACAAATACCGATTTACATTTAAAAAATCATTTGGATAGAACATATGAATATTTTGAGTTATATTCAGTTAAACCATTCATAAATAAACAAACACAATTACATAATCCAGTGAATTCATGAGAAACAAAATGAAGAATTCATCAACAATTTGTTTTAATAACTCTTTAACCTTATATTATATTAGAATGATTTTAGTATTGTAGATTAATTTGAGGAACTTGAGACAAGTGCGATGAATGAACCTCTCTCTGGCCCATAGCAGATAATTGTGCAAGGCCCAAGGGATTGGTTATGATGAATTTGGTGAAGAAAAAAACCATATACAAATGACACCAAACAGAATCGTACAAGGGACCTCTTGACTAATAGATAATACTTTGCCACCGTACCACTCTTCAACTTTATTTATTATCTCATAAACTATTTATGAGTTCATCTAGATTATTTATATATGTTTTCTACTAAAAACTTGAAACTTGATGGGTTCGCGCGAACTTGTTGCTTAGTATGAAGATCCACCCTGATCACATACATGTAATGATTCATATTACATGCATACACTATAATTAAAAATAAAGAATGCTAAATTTTATGGTTTAATTTTAAGGGATATTAGATTTAAATAATCTAAACTTTCACTAATTGGCTGATAACACTTTCAACTTTTGATTTGTACATCAGCACTTCCAACTTTCAATTTACTGGTCGATAACACTCTCTAACTAACTGAACCCTAACCTAGTTAGCTGACACGTCATAAACATGCAATGTCAGCTGCCACATCAGTTGTCATGTCATAAAAAATGATACATCAGCTACCACATCATAAAAAATTGTCACATCAGCTGCGACATCATATGCCACATCAGCAAAAAAAGGGCCACATCAAGTGGCATCTTAGCAAAAACTTACTGGGTTAGGATTCAGTTAGTTAGAGAGTGTTGTCGGTCAATAAGTTGAAAGTTGAGAGTATTGGTACACAAATCGAAGGTTAGGAGTATTATCGGCCAATTAGTGAAAGTTAAGCTTATTTAAATCTAATATCCTCAATTTTAATAGAATTATTATTATATAAAAAAGCAATTAATGTTCCAAAAAGAAGAAAGTTGGGGGAGTTGATTAGGTGACTTTCTCTATTATTAAAATAAGTAAGACGATAACCAACTGTTGCTTAAAAAAGATAAATTGACTATCTGTCATTCTTTAGTTGGCTGAATTGGTTAAGGACAGAGAATGTTATTATTTAACTCCTATTTTGGAGTGGTTATTTAATTTCGAAAATATTTTTTAAAGTAGTTATTTACTTATGACTTCTTTTAATGGAGTTTTAAATAATGAATGAAAAATATGTGGTAACTTTTTATGTTTGGTTACAATTTTAAATGGTAAGGATAAACTGATAATTTTATGTTTAAAAAGTTCAAAAATCATTTAGAAACCCAAGTTTTTTTGCTTTTTCAGAAAAACAACTTTTTACCTTTTTTTAAAAGACAACAAAAATCACTTTTATAAACATTAAACAAAAGTTTTTAACTTAACAATAGGTGACCGTCTCTGCTTTTCTATATTTTCTACTGGTTTCACCTGTTTACAATTTATTATTAATTGATGACCTTATATTACATGGTGTCTAGTCTACTAAGAATTTTGCTCGCAGACGGGGGTATGATAATTCAAGTGGGTTCAGTTTCACATGTGTTTTAATTGATAATATTGCTGCTTCATGGCCTTCATCATCATCTTGAACTTTAGTTCATTTTCGCATGTGTATTTAGTTCATCACATATCACATTTAGTCAAGATCTAAATTCAAATTTGTATCTAAAAACCAATTCTTGATTGATTCCAGCTAATTCGTACAAAAGTTTGGTGTTATTGAAACTTCAAAGTATTTTCATTGGTTAAACCGCGTGTAATCTGAGCTCTAACCTAGTTTAACATATAACAAAAAATGTTGGGACAGATGTAACTAACATAATAATGTACCTAGATCCGAAGATTAAACATTTAACTAGAGTAATTAGTTGTTTCATCAGTGGTGAAATAATTCTAAAGTAGATTAATTATCTTCAATACAAAAGGTTATTTTTTTCAATACAAAAGTAATAATTAATATTATTAGTAATTATATGTATAACGCTTCCCCTACTCAACATTCGATTAATATCTTTATTGTTTTTATTTATAGATAGACAAATAGACTAAATAGTAATAGATAGACTCTTGGATAAGTCTTGCTTATTTAGTATATTAATATTATTAGTGTTAAAGACACTTAAATCTCCTTATTTATTTATTATGAAAATTGGAAGGGGATCCTGTTAAGGTTACTGTTTTTCCCTCAATTTACCACAACATATTGATGGATTGATTAAAAGTTGTGGGCTTTATAGGCTCTTCATTTGGCCATCCTTAGCCTGTGGACAAGTAAACAATATATCACAACAAAACTAGTTTTAAGGCTATCTTGGTTTTATTATCTGTGTTATTCCAATCTTATACTCTGTATTCCGATTAGGATCTTACTTATTACTGAGGCGATTAACTTCCAAATTAATTAAATTACCGAATAAACAAAATAGATCTTCCTTTGATCTGGTTACTTCGCACATCTCTATAATCATGGTCTCTTTTCGGGTCCAACAGAGATATAAGTACTTAGTAAAAATCTCTTGGTTTCACTACTTTATCGGATTACCCAAACCCCATTAATTAATCTTTCTTAACTTTTACCCTCCAATTGGATCTGGTGCATTACAAGAAGCTTACCTAAGGATCTTGATTTAATATCAGATGCCTTTCATTACCCCAAGATCTAGTTTGATACAAGAAGCTTGTCACCGGAATCTAGTTAAATACCAGAAAACCTCTAGTAAGATCTAGTTCAATACAAGAAGTTTACACCGGATCTGATTAAGGGTACTAGAAGCCGTATGGACGCTCAATCAAGTTAAATTAGATTAGATTAATTTAGTTAAATTAAGTTGTTAAGTCAATTTAGTTTTAAAGGAGCCAAGTGAACATGCCACAAAAAATAACAAACCAACAATTAGTATATGATGAACACAATTGAAAAAAATAAAATGCTAGATTAAATAGTTTAACTAACCCAAAAGTTTAAGAAGATATAAAGATTACAACCATATGAAGATCTTAACACTTTCACCAATGGCGACAACCAATCTTGCATGATGATCAAGCTCAAGTGTACGTGTGAGTAAAAACTATCTCTCAACTCTCATTTGTTACATGTTTTCAGTGAACTAATCTACTAATGCTTTATGGCTGAAGTGAGAGATCAAATATAGATTGTTGGAATTCTATCTTTGGAGAGGTTTCGGTCGGCATGAATGTCTTCCCTAAGGATCAATCTCTCATCTTCCAAGCAAGGAGGTTTAGGAAGTATCCTAATCATGGCATACTTGGGCATCAATACACATTGATCCCACATTTAAAGGAGTTATGGCCCTCAAAAGATTCCTTGGAGGCAAGTCCTTGGATGGAGACTTAGCAGTCTAACACTTAGAAGAGCAAACAAAACTCAAGACATAACAAGGTATAAGGCATGCTTGAAATGAGAAGGTGATGCCTTTATTTATAGTAGAGCTGGAGGTAGATACGCATGGCTCTGCATGGTTAGGAACAACCATTCCTTGTCCTTTTGTCCATAGATAGAAGTTGTCCTTTTTTTTGTCGATGTGAAGGTACTATGCATGGGCGTGCCTCTATATGCACGACCGTGCATAGGACACGTGTCCTGACAGGTCTCAAAGCTGGTGACTTATGGTCTTCCATTTTGTCTTGTTTGATTTGTCTTTTTTGGGAGGCACGACCATGCTTAATATGCACGAGCGTGAATGTACTTCTTTTGCTTGCCCATGAAGTTTGTCTAATATTTTCTAACTTTCCAAGAGGCGGAGTTGAGGTGGCAGAGCCGTGCACCATAGTGTGCTTGGGCGTGTATGAAAATACTTGGTATTTTTGTCCATTTTCATCGTTTTTATTTCCTTTTAGTTTTGGACCTTCAAACTCTAGACAAGTAAAAAATGAACGTTTTAGGTAGTGTTTCTCAAAATAAAGTCTCAAATGTACATCAAAATGGGGGTAAATATGGATAGAAAATATGTATAATTGATAGCATATCATAAACCCAACACTTAAACTTTGCTTGTTCTCAAGAAATCGTGCATTAAATCAAACCCAAATGGTAATAAAAGATAGTAAATTAGTGAGTTACTTTTTGTGTATTTACATGGAAAATTAAATAAACATAACATACCAACTTGAACTTTGATTATGCATAAAATTTCACAAAAATCACTCAACTCTCTTTGGCTTGTGTTTGTGTGCATCGTGAGTAAAATGCTTGTATGCAAATAAAATTTTCACTAATAACTAAGTAAAATGCACGAATCAAAAGGACTTAAAAGGGAAAATATATTTTCTATTTTTTATTGGAACAAAAGTGAATTATCAGGCAAGATGTGTTAGAAACTTCTTACTTTCTAGTAGTAGTTCTGGCTAGATGATTCTTCTAAGGATAGTTTGGTGAACTCTTTTCTAAACTTGTCTCACTACATCTCCAACTATTCCTTCATTGCGTAGTACACATTGCTATCTTTACGTGCGAACCGTTCGACTTGAAAGCCAATAGCACATACCTTGATTAGGCGTGTATACCCAAATTGGAAGTAGGGTTGGTTCTTGCTACATTTTCCTTCATATAACAAATTTCCACATTTGACATACTTCTCATATCTTTTGGCTCTTCTTGCACTCTTTGACAAGCCGCAATAGGGTGACATTTGTTTTTGTTGGCCCACTCCTCATGTGAAGTGTCTAAAGGAAAACTAGTTCTTTGAGTTCAGGTGGCAATTCGGGCTTTGCAAAGAATACAAGAAAACAAATTGGGATTGAAAGGATGCATCTTGAATTAAGAAGGTGAGAAAGCTTGTGTTTTTCATCCGTTTCATCGTTTTTTGCTTCTTTTTTATATTTGGACCTTCAAATCCTACAAAAATAAGAAAGGAACAATTTTGATAGTGTTTCCTAATAATAAAGCTTCAAAAGTATATTAAAACGATGGTAAATATGCATAGAAAATACGTATAATTGATGACACAATATTAATCCAAACCTATTCTGGCCTTGGAGGCTAAAATCACAACCCAAATGCCCCAAATCATAAGTATGGATCAAAATTGTACATCATTGTGAAAATAACAACTTCATGTAGAAACTACATGATTTTGGTTTGAAATATCAGCGTATCATCATTTTGCTTATAATATATAAATTGATAGGTTGCAATGTGTAAATTGATGGGTTGAATGTACGATAGATTTGTGAAATGAAAATAGTAATACGATATTGATGGGATGTAGCTTAATATGCATACAAAGAAAATAATATGCTCACTAACTAATGGTGGTTACCTGGATGCGATTGTGAGTTAATAAAAAAAATCCCAACAAATGCTGATAGAACTTAGTGCCTTGTTACTCCTTCCCGAGTAATGTTTACATAAGATTATCAAAAGAATAAAATACTTGAAAAAATGGATACACATCTAACAACCTCTAAATTTTTATAGATTTGTCTTTCTTGTGCCACTAATAAGATGATAACCGCATCCCATGACCAAAAATATAATTATCTTGCACTAAACAATATCTAAAATCTGGCCAAATATTAGTTGGCTCACCATCGCCACATCTACACAAGAGAAAATCATGTAAAATTCAGTTAATAGGTAGCTAACACACTGATTTTTATCAAAATACTCATAAAGGGGTAAATATGTCATTCCAACTCTGCCATGCTATCAGAAATGGTGTATACAAAGACCTTAAATAATATCATACAAAAAACTACAACATAAATAAGTTTGGTTGATTATATAAAATTCAACCCATGTTTTATGAACTTCGAAACTAAAAATGGCAAAGAGATTAGAGAACCAAAAGCTACTGGTATAGAGTCCACCTAGTACAGATAGACATAATATCGGTTATCATATGAATCAATTAAAAGTTTAATGTGTTCAAACTTAGGGAAAAACATGCAACGAAGGTAATAACACTTAGTTTAATTCCTGTTGCAATGTGATACAAAGGTGTAGCCCGTTAGAAACCATGTATAGACGATTCAGCATGACACTTCTTAACAATAATTTCATATTATTTTTTAAAATGGGTTGTGTTTGATCCTAACTAGGTCAAGTGGGTCAAATAAAAAAAAACTTAGAAAGTAAATAAAAAGGTGTACACATGCTAATCAGATTCGTTCATACTAAAACACATGTTTCAACCCAAAAATCATTTTGACCCGATACCCAACCTACACAACAAACCATCAGCCACATCTAGCTGGAAAATACTATTTTGAATAGAAACAGTTTTGACCACAATGAAAAATACAAATATTTTTAACGACACTTTAAATACGAATAATAAATTAACTTTGAAGATAAGAGGTATAATAAGCAAAGTGTTAGAACTGAGTTTCTTTGTTTGTAAACAAATATTGATTATGACAATAATATTCATAAACTGGGAGTCATCATCAACAATTGTTTTTCCTTAATCATCACGGGATCCAAATGTTTTACAATTCAATGGACTTTATAGACCCCTCAGCCGATCACACAAACATATCAGTTCGTATAAGAGAAAATGTGATGTGGTGTGATTTGTGATAAATAGATCACTAACAGGTGTGATCTATTTATACTAAGTACGGAAGCTCTGTTCAGTGACTGGCTAAGGTCACCATGATAGTCACATCTAACATTCTTAACAGAAAAGATTCTTAGATGTTTGCTAACAACTGAGCAAATCCTAACATCTAATCTAGGCTATACTAAACACTGATAAGATAAATACTGTTATATTGAGAAACCACTGTCTATGCTATCATCTGTTGCAGTTGTCCAATCATCTGTTTGGCTTAACAGATGTGGTCTTCTTCTTTAGACCTTAGACTTAGACCTTAGGCTTGATCAAGGCTTTGGGTATTCAATAGATGATAGTTTTCAACAGATGTTGGTACTCTTGAATAACGGTTCCAAGTTTTCATCAGATGTTAGCCATGCTCTTGAATATATGTTCTGGGTAGGTGTTCAAGATTAACTATCTAGGGGAGAGACTGGTTCGATCTTTTGCTTATTTCTTGATCAATGGGTCATGTTTTGGCTTTTGGATATTATCTGTTCTTTTGTAGGTCCAACCCAAAGAACACTTATTATATATTACTTTATCATTTGGATTACATAGTTTTGGCCACAATAACAAATACAAATATTTTTAACAACACTTTAAGCATGAATAATAATTTAACTTTGAAGATAAGAGGTATTATAAGCAAAGAATAGTTACTATATAATATCATTTACATTATAGCATCCAACTCACCGTGGCTATATGGTCATGAGCTGGAAACTACTAAATTACTTAAAACATATGAGGCCTTTAAGTATGATTAAGAGAGTAACTCATGCCATAACTTCCAACCATTAGTAGCAAACTGAGAATCGAAAACAATATACTCTAAATTGAATTAGTAGTAAGGATAAATCCAATCAAATATGGATTATGAAATCCATGATAATTAATAAAATGCAAAACAATATATCAAAACACAAACTGAACAAGACATGGATCATAAAGTCGATCATTACAAAGATAGATTTGTTAAAGCAATGCACATCAAAACATTTACAATTCAATTCCATAAAAGGATATAATTTTACAAATCAATAAAAACCTAGACAAGGTCAAAGGAGTGTTGTAGTTTTGCAAATCCATAAAAATAACCTACATGAGGCTACACATAGAGAAAAGCAAATTAGAATCAAAATTCTGAAAATTTAAAGTATTAAAAAGTAAAATCATGATAATGAAAGCACGACAATTCACTAGATCAAACCAGAATTAAAATCAAGATAATGAAAGCACAACAGATCATTAGATCAAACTAGAACAATTATCATAAAACAACATTTGCAATCCCAACAAAAAAAGATAAATCTGATCTTAGTGAACCTTAAATAGATTGAAAAAAAGGAAAAAGAAATATAAGATTGCTAACCATATTGATGTCTTCAATTGGAACAGATGGCAGATCTTCAAGCTTTAATAAAGAACAATCAATTTAGGGTTTGTAATTTGGAAAGAAAACAAGCAAATTGTGAGCCTTGATTACCGTGATGGAATTGATGTTTGATACCGGTGCCCATGCAACAACTACTTACAATAGACCTAGCATAACTGGCCAACTACTCGATCTAGACTGCCATGACAACTTCCATTCTATTCAGATTTCTGATCCATAAACTCCAATCATCACTCCTTCATTGCCAACTCTTTTGGTAGACACTAAAATTGAATGAAACAAACATTATATATTAAAAATACAATATAGAAAGTAATCATAATCTGTAAAATATTAAAAAATATTAGATTAACATATTATATTAACAAATTATACATGTTGATAACCAAAATGAAACAAACAACCTTAGATTATGAGAAATGAGCTTTCAAACAAAGAAAACCCTGATAATATTACAATCACAAAGATGGAACAATAGAACAATAAAACCCCTACCAGATTAATGTCTTACAATAACAGATCGATTAGATTAAATAGATTAAATAAGAACACATACATATAGAGAATACAAACGAAGAAAAATAACAGTTGAAGTAACACTACTGAAATCAAAATGAATATAATGAGAATATTATGAAACAGTTAAAGTGAAGTGAATAAACACAAAAAATAGTAATAAAAACAAGAATGATTGTTACCTAGAGACGAAATCGTACGTTGGCCTTGAATAAATCTGAGTGAAACACATTTAGGGTGGAGGGGATAAAGAGGATTAGGGTTGCACCTATTTGATGAAGAT
The DNA here is from genome assembly GCA_947069175.1 of Scalesia atractyloides. Classification (NCBI taxonomy): domain Eukaryota; kingdom Viridiplantae; phylum Streptophyta; class Magnoliopsida; order Asterales; family Asteraceae; genus Scalesia; species Scalesia atractyloides. Next base: position 38,210,507 of record CAMTDV010000116.1, read on the forward strand.
TTAGGGTTTTGACAAGAAAATCGAAGATGATCGCAAAAAAAGTAAAGATGGCGATAGAACTGAAGTTAAGGTTATTTGGTTTGCAAGTTGATAGATCTTGTTGTTGTAAATTGGTCAGGTTATTAGTAAAGTGGGTGGGTAATAGAAAAAAAACTCATGGGGGGGGATAAGGGAGGGAAATAGGTGATGCCCTCATTGAGTGTCATGTGTCCCCATTGAGTTTACTTTATTAGTATTAGTATGTATTTACATCATATAGCAGCCAACTCCCCATGCCTTAATCATAATGAGCTAGAAAGTACTAATATTACTTAAAACATATAAAGCCTTGAAATAAGATTAACAGAGTAACTCTTACCAACACCTTGAAACCACTAATTCCATATTAATAACAAATAGAAAATGAACAACATACTATAAACTTAAATTAGTAGCAAAGATAAACCCAACTAAATATGGATTATGCAATCCATGGCTACAAATAAAACGCAAAGAAATATATCAAAATTCAAACCGAGCCAAACGTGGATTCTAAAGTCATCATTAAGAAGATAGATTTTTAAACCAATGAAGATCAAAACATTTACAGTTCAATTGCATAAGAGGATATAATTTTGCAGATCAATAAAGATAATATACATGAGGCCACACATAGAGAAATGTAAATTAGAATCAAATTTTTGAAACATTTGAAAGTATTAACAAAGTAAAACCATGATAATGAAAGCACAATAAATTTTTGAAAAATTTGAAAGCATTGACAAAATAAAAGTTTGAAAGTATTAACAAAGTAAAATCAGTAAATCAAACTAGATGTAAAATTATGATAATGAAAGCACAACAAAATCATTAGATCAATCGAAACAATTATCATAAAACCACCTATAGCACCATCAGGTACCAAATTCAAGAGTCCAAACCAGAGTCGATACAAGCAAAAAGAAAATGACACCACCATATTATATATTGATATTAATGTATAATGAAATGTGTCATGCATCCATAGTTTAAAGTAATAGCGTATATGAAAACTATTTGTTATGTTTGAATTGTAAGAAAAAGATTTTCTTATATGATTACATGTTTCCACCCTAAAGATAAAAGTAGAAAAAGGGGGGCTACGATCTCACCTTGAGTTTCGATGATGATCTTGGTTACTTGAAGCGTGTTCAACGATTTGTGATTGACCTAATTTATTCAGACTGAAGGATTTAGGTAGTGTTTGGTGTGTAGGAATGAAAGGCGGAATGGAATGGACCATTACGAGAGAATAAAGAAAAGGGTGTTTGGCTGGTTAATAGAATGGAATCACCCATTACATAATGCATTCAGTTCCCTCAAAACCATTCCTTCCTCCCCCATGCTTTTTTTTATTTCATTTCATCCCCTCTTGCACCCTTTGTTAACGACACCACAACTAACGACTGTCGCCACCGACACCCACCACTAGTGCCCATTGTCGCCGCCGCCCGCAACCAGCCACAGCCACCGCCACCTCCCACCCACCACCCACCACCATTGCCACCCACTACTGCCACCAACTGTAGGATCGGCTCATCAAAATAAGCATAGGACCTAACTTGAAATCTAGTCAATATATGCGGAATTTATGCTTAACTAGTGACAATATGATCGTTACTTTTTAAATGCTCAGTTCCATTAATATCGTTAAACGTTTTACAATTCTGAGACAAACTGGACAGGGCTTCACCTTCACAGTCAACAAAACAGCTCCCTACTCAAGACCATAAGTCACCTATAGATATACACACTTCGTGCGAGTTGGCTTTGCCACTTCGTACGACTTGGACACTTCGTACGAAGTGGCCTATTACATATATTTTCAACATAAAATCTAACGCTGAAGCCCTATTACATAGACGACATGGCACTAAGACGTAGGCTATAGACATCTGCATCAACAAACTCCCCCTTGGATATTGCCGCAGTCTTGGTCAGTCTTCAACGTCTAAAGAAATTCTTCCTCGACTTTCTACGTTCTTCAGATGGTATCGGTGTCTGATCAGTAGCTGGTGCCCACTTGATAAATTGAAATCTTCTAAGTACAACTTTCTTCATCATATCAGCAATCCGTTCTTATTTTCTAATATGTTCCATGAACTCTTTACATTCCAGTTCCCTCCATTTCGATTGCCATATCTTTCTGGAGTTAATCCCATGAGCATAACAAACGTTGATCACTCCCTGATACTGCATCGCTTGAACTTTTTCTCTAACTTTGTAGCATATCTTATTAAAGAACAAACACTCTATATCTTTCTTAGAACAGTTAACTAGCCACATCGAGTCTAGTATGTGTATCGTTCTCCATAAACCTTCATTTTTCTCCAACTTTCAGGAAAGAATCATTAATTTTCAAACATTTCGTCTTTGCTTTCCAGAAATAGAACCCATGAAAATCTTGAGTAGTCGTCAGTCACAACATGTTAGGATCTGAGTTTGATATTGATGTAATTGTTTAGATGAAATCAATGAAAGAAAATAAATAATCAATGAAACGGTGCAGCGGAATTCTATAAACTTTGAAATCACAATAATAGAAAGATTGTTTTCATTAATATGCCTTTCTAATTATAATCATGTATGCATGCAATTTACAAACACCCCCTCAAACTAAGATCACACGAATTTGTTCGTACAAAACGTGTAGAAGAAAAGTGATAGATAGAACAGCACAGACACTGTGCTATTTATAGTACATTACAAACCACTAAGCATATTTGGCTGACGTCACTATGAAAGTAACATTTAACAAATTAAAACAAATTCTATCCTCTGGTAGGCCTAAATACTATTACACTAATTACATAGTAAAACTCTGTTGATCAATAACTGCTGAGGTATCCTCTGTTGGTCTTCAGCAGACCTTTGCTTCAATTGCCTTTATGCTTCATCAGAGTTTTCTCTCTAGCAGATCTTTGCTTCTAGTAGAGCTTTGTCTTTAACAGATCTTGTGAATAATCTTTAAGTATGAGCAGAGTTTAGAGCAACAGATCTTTATTAGTGATAAGATGTTATAAATTGTTTTGGTTTTCCAATCATCTTTTCTTTTATAGGGTTCAATAAATGCAACAATCTCCCCTAGAACAGATGATGCCAAAACCCTTCTTTATTTCTGATATGTATTTCTCAATAGAAATTCCCTAATTTTCCCTTTGAACTGTAGTTCAAAGTTCGTAGAGAACATATCTTCAAAATACCTTTGCAATTTAAGTTTCAATAGATCTTGGAGGTCATCTGCATCCAGACCATATGCATCTTCCATTTCCAGCTTTTGAATCTTGCCATTTGATCTGAGCAGAGTCAATTCATGGGTGTCGGGGGATGACTTTCATTTTAGAATTTTTGAATCATTTGGCTTTTGTGAGGGAAGACTTATTGTTGAGCTTGGTTGAAATGAGTTGCTTACAAGTTTAGAGATTGTTTCTTTTAGTTTTTCACTTACAACATCAGTGTAATAGAGTAATTGATTTTGATTCCCTCTTTTCTGTGTTTGTCAAACCTCTGTTCATCATCCTCTTCCATCTGCTTTTGCCTTTTTTTACTTGATGTAAGGCAATTATGGGTAAGACAGAGGATAAGGGCTGCTTTTTAAGGGTTTGGGTCTGATGAGTGATAACATTTGTTGGGTAGTCTAGCTTTCTTGGAACCGTAGGATCTTTCTTTCTAAGCTCTTCCAGTTTTTTTGTAAGTATCCACAACCCTAGACTTAGACCATCTAGCAACTGACCTTACACTACCATAATTTACTCATATCTTTAGCGAAGTCTTCAATCTTTCTCACTTTGCTAAGTTCATAAGACAAAATACATTGAGTAGTCCTGTTATCTTTCCCTTTGCTCTTCTCTTTGGCTATGTTCTCAGCCTGTTTGGCCTTCAACTTTAGATATTCATATAAATTATTGGCTTTCTGTAACCTAAAGAGAGATGGAAAGTCTAGTTTCGAGATATCCTCTGCTGTGAAGAATGATTCAATTTCTTTTTGCACAGCCATCAGTTCCAGAGGATATTTGGTAGCAAAAGGTATTATGGATGGTGGTTGATAAATGGTTAGAAGTGAAGTGGTTTTGTATGAAGGTGATGAGGATGGTGATGAAATGATAGGTTTTGATGACAAAGGAATTGGTGATGGAATCCCTTCATCATCATCTTCAACAACAGAAGTTTTCCTTTTGCGTTGGAATTTGATTTGAGGTGACGGTGGTCGTGTTAGAATTCTTGGTGGTGTGGATAATGGCTGGGTTAAAGTAGGAAATGTGATCATGGCAAAGGTTGAGGTAACATCTGTTGGTTGGTTTGATGGTGGTGATGTAACATATGTTGGTACATTTGTTGTACCAACATTTGTTGGTGGTGCAGATGATTTCTTAGGTGAGGGTTTTTGTTTCTTTTGAGGTGGTGGTGTTGGTTTAGTTTTTATTGGAGCAGAGGATACACTTGTTGTAGGCATGGCAGTGGTTTTAGAAGAGGTGGTTGTTGGCTGTCTTACATTTCTTATTGACTTTCTTCTTTTTGAAGAACCAATGTCTTCCTTTTCCATCTTCTTAGCCTATTCATTTTCATTGAGTTTGGAAGATTTGCTTTCCAGTGTATCTTGCCTTTTCTGCTTTTCTTTAGCAATCTCTTCTGCTTGTTTGTTCAAGGTCTCATCAATCCCTTTTTAAACACTAGCATTTTATGCTGTAGCAAAAGTTTGGTTTACAGTAGTGGTTGTAGCAGACCCTGGCTTTTGTTGCACCTTTGAATCTGGTTGCAACCTTTTCAGTTTATCACTCTCCCCCTTTTTGGCATCATCCTCTATTTCATCTTGAAGGATTGTTGTAGGGGCAGAGCTAGTAGTCTTCACCAAATGTTCTTTAGTGGACTTGATGTTAGCTTGAGTATCTTTGTATCTGGCATCAACCATGTTAGCTTGAGTATCTTCATGGTGGATGTCAACCAAATTCCTTTGAGCTAGAATGATTGGTTACATATATTTCCATAGCTCATTGGTACTTTGCTGGGTTGATGGTTGGCTTTGAGCATTTTTCAACATCTACTTTATCATTTCTTTCATTTCCATGACAAAGGCTCCATTGACGTCATTCTCTACGTCAATTCTTTGTATCTCAATTCATCACCTAATTTAATAGGTTCATCTGAATCCATACAAGAGGTAGTTGTATTTGGATCATCAAAAGGAGGAATCTCCATGTTATCAGAACCAAATGCCCCTTTTTCTTGATACTTGGGACTTCTAACTAAAGTAGAGGTTACAATTGTAGCCTCAACAATTGTTGCCTTTAAGGAAGTCTGATGGATGTAACTACTATCCAACTGAAACACTGTTGTGTTATCAGTTGTAGTGGCTACTTCACTTAAATTACCACCAAGAGTTACTTGTAACTCATGGGGTGTAGCCTCCTCAGCTGTTTCTGGTTAGCAAGGATATTAATCTTAGACTCAGTCACATGTGGAGGTAAACTCTCATGAATAGGTGACTGAGAGGAACTGATTTGTGTCTGAGTTATCTCAATTGCATGAAACAAAGGTATGATGGTAGGTGGAATTGAGGGTGATGGTTGTGGGGTAGAAAGAGAATTTTCCCTGGAGAGGGGCTTTGAAACAAAGATTCAAGTGAATCATCTACTTCATAATGTGGGATCCCTGTGCTTACAACCTGTTCCTTTTGTGAGGAAGCAGGAGGAGTTTAGCTTTTTGGTGGAGATCTTTCCAACTGTTGTGAGGAAGTAAGAACAGTGGTTTCAAGTGGTTTTGGTGATATCACAAGGTTATCCTTTGGGATCTCATATTCCAGAGGTGCCTTTTTATGAATTTTGGTTTGGTGGGCTTTTTGGATTTGGATGGTTTCTGTTTGGATTTTTCTGGTGTGGGTTTCACAACACCGGTTGTTGTGTCATGATCACCAGGAGTAGTAGGCTCAACAATAGAGGTTTGAGCTTGAGATGTGGACTCATCCAAAATTTTCTCATCCCCCTTTGCTTTTGTTTTGGAAACCTTTGACTCAATATTTTTTATTCTTGTAAATGTTTCAGTAGTAATATTCTTCATCTTAAAAAGAACTCCTTGTTTAAAATCTTTTTCTAGAAGTTGTTTTTGTAAATAATAGCTCAAAAGCCTAGGATACAAAAGAAAAGCTTTATTTTTTTGATATTTTATTCAAATTTACCACCAAGCCATAAACAACACATGGGATAGATTAAAAATCATATTTTGTTAAAATAACATATCCTATAAATTGAATATTTTATTGAATCTCATTAAATGAGGTGGTTTTTGCTGAAAGACATGTGAGTAAAGTATGGAAAAAATAATGCATTTTAGTAGAAAAGTTTGGTTTGTAAATGGTAACACCAGTTAACTGACCTTCATACCCACGTTCTATAAACTCAACATGTAATTCCTTCTTGCCCAAAAGAAGTGTTACCTTCTAGGCCATTTAGACCAAAAGTTGTGGAAATTGAGGATAGGGAAATTTGGATAAGGGTTTCTCCGACCTTGGAAGTGATAGCATATAGCTTCTTATTTTGGGATTCAACCTTAGCATTTGCCCAGAACTGTCGGGGAGTATCCACATAAATTGGTGTGTTTGCAAGCATGATGTCTTTGTATTTTGAGGATTTGAGAACATCAATTATTGGATGGAATGAAGTATTATTTTCGGTTTTCTCGAATGTGGGGAGGTAGTTATGTGGGAGTTTGATGTTATGAGCCATGGTCGGAGATGGACATGAGGAGTAATGAAGAAGACAAGAGTAATGGAAACCGCTTTTGAGAATTTTGAATTCGAGACGGCAAGTAAAAACTCTGTTGGGATGGAATAGTGATATATAAAGGGAAAAAGTGAATGCTGACGTGGCAGTGGTTTCAAAGATTTGATGGCTAATCATCTGTCCACATATAACCTCTGATGGATAATGCAGGACAGTTGTTAGGGAAACTGCTTGAGAACAGTGGTCATGAACAGTGGTGATTTTACTTTAACAGAGGATATATATCAGTGGATAAGGCAAAACAGTTATTTAGCCCAAGTAGTTGATGGAAATTGTGGACAAGATAGCAGAGGTTATACTTATTAGTGGATAGACATTTAAGCAAAACAGAGGTTTTAGAGAAACAGTGGTTTCAAATAGACTTTCAGGATTATTGAAATATTCAATTTTAGCTATTTTTAAGGATATATTTTTGATTTTCTGAAGACATTTTAATGCCTTTTACTCATGGAAAACAAAATTTTTACTTTTAATCTATGTTAAGCATGCCAATTCTAGACATACCTTTTTCATAGCAATCCCTCACAAAGTGATGCCTGATGTCAACGTGCTTGGTTGTTGAATGTGAGACTAGATTTTTAATTATGTTTTCAGCTGCTTGACTATCTAACAGGAGAGGAGTCTTTAGAGTAGTTATACCAAAATCCAACAATTGATTTTGAAGCCAAAGGAGTTGAGCAGTGCAACTTGCAGATGATGTTGAACTGCAGCTTGATTTTTGCTTTGCTAAGAAACTAAGCAATTGCCTAGAAATTGACAACCTCCTGAAGTTGACTTCCTTATGGCACGGCATCCAGCAAGATCACTATCTGAATAACTTGAAAGCTCAATATTCCCATTAGCAGGATACCGATAATAAGTGTGGGAGCACCTTTTATGTACCTAAATATCCTTTTCACAACAATAAGATTTGACTTCCTAGGTGCTGACTGGGATTTGTCACAGACACATGTAGCAAACATGATATCGGGCCTAGATGCAGTTAGGTACAATAAAGACCCAATAATGCTTCTATAAAGAGTTTGATCAACCAAGTCATCTTTGTCATCAATAGTGACCAACTTTCATGTAGCCACGGGTGTACTACATGGTTTATAATAATTCATATCAAATTTGGTAAGTAGTTCTTTGACATACTTACTTTGATGAATGAAAGTACCATTTTGCAATTGCTTAACTTGAAGACCAAGAAAGCATTGGAGCTCACCCATAGCACTCATTTCAAACTCTGCTGTCATGAGTTCTCTAAACTCTTCACACATAGCATTGCATGTGGATCCAAAAATGATGTCATCCACATAAATTTGGACAAGCATCAAATCCTTTCCTCTCCATTTTAAAAACAAAGTTTGATCAATTTACCTCTTGTAAAGCCTCTAGATAAGAGAAAGGTGGAAAGAGTTTCATATCTGGCTCTAGGTGCTTATTTCAAGCCATATAAAGCTTTATTTAGCTTGTAAACATGATCAAGATAAAAAGCATCTGCAAAACCAGGGGGTTGGCATACATATACCTCTTCCTTAATCTTTCCATATAGGAATGCACACTTGATATCCATTTGAAACACCTTGATGTTGTGGTTGGCAACAAAGGCTAAAAACAATCTGATGGCCTCTAGTATCGGAATAAGAGCAAAAGTTTCATCATAATCGTTGCCTTCTTCTTGTCTATATCCTTGAACCACAAGCCTAGTTTTGTTTTTGACAACAATGCCCCTTTCATCTTTTTTTTCTTGAAGACCCATTTTGTGCCCATGGGACATACATCCTGAGGCAATGGTATAAGTTCCCATACTTGTTGTCTTTTGAACTATAAGAGCTCTTCTTGCCTGGCATCTACCCAACAATTGTCTTTTAGTGCCTCTTGGTACTTGACAGGTTGTGTGAGTGATAGAAAACCAACAAAAAAGACAAATGTTTTGGGATTGAATTCTTGTGAGAACCCCTTCATTGATGTTGCCAATAATTTGGTCAGATGGATGGTTTTTAAGGTAGATTAGATCTCTCTTATATGGAACAATGGCATTTTGAGGTGAACGCTACAGATGTGAATCATCGAGCTAACATCTGTTGACAATTTTGAAGGTCTAACATCTGTTTGGAATGGAGGTGAAGGTATAGGTGGAATAGGAGTAAAGATAGGTTGACTTTGTTCACAGCGAATGGACTTTTGTCAACATGGGTTTGACTAGATGAGTTGGAACAACTGTTGATCCAACAATGGCAGAGTTTTCACAGTTGTTAGTAACATCTGTTGCTCTGGTGGATGAAATGACTTTGTATTGTGAAATCACGATGTCATATCCATAATCTTGATTTGAAGACTGTGGTGTACCTGCATTGTTAGTTTTGATAGACATATCTTCAAATGTAAATTTATCTAAATCAAACAGTTCAGCAGGATTTGCTGGGATTTTTAATGAAGAAGCTCATTGAACTTTACATTCAAGGTCTCTCTTCCACACAACTAGTCCTTGAATTAAAGACTTTTTAGGCTTTAGAAGTGGTTGAGTATCCTAGAAAATAACCACAATCTACTTTGGCTGCAAATTTTGAAATTGAATCTTTTAGGTTTAGAATGAAACATGGGCAACCAAATATTTTGAAATATGAGATAAGAGGTTTGATTTTGTATAGAATTTCATAAGTAGTCTTTTGATGCCTGGGGTTAATTAAAACTTTGTTGTGTACATAGCAAGCAGTGTTTACAGCCTCTGCCCTAAAAGACAAGGGTAAACATTGAGTCTGCAAGCATTGTTCTAGCCGCTTCAATTAAAGTTCTATTTTTTCCTTTCAACCACCCCATTTTATTCTTGTGTCCTTGGGATGATGTATTGCCTAATAATCCCTTTTGTCACACAGAAATCATCCAACTTATTTTTAAACCCTGTCACATTGTCACTCCTAAAGACTTTTACTGGTATGTCAAATTGCTTTTCAACTTGTTTTACAAAATTTTGCAAAATACATGCAGTCTAATCTTTGGAGTGCATGAAGTAAGTCCATGTAAACCTTGAAAAGTCATCAACTATGACAAGATAGTATCTCTTCTTTTTAATACTCATGATTTTTATAGGGCCAAATAAGTCCATTTGTAGCAATTGCAAACACTGACTTGTTTTGAACTCATCAATTGATTTGTATGAACTTTTATGTTGTTTATCTTTTAATCTAGAAACATAATGTTCATCGTAGGTGTATTGTTTTGATGGAAGACCTCTTAGAAGACCTTGTTTGGAGAGTGTAGTTATAGTTTTAAGATTTGTGTGACCGAGTCTTCTATGCCATAGTTCTGTCTCTTTGTTAGTAGCAACTAGAACAGACATGCAATAGACATTGGATTATCTTTCAACATATCAACTACATACATATTGCCACTCCTGTGAGCGACAAGCTGTGCTTTTCTGTCAGCTATGATTTGATCAATCTTTTTAACCACTTCTGGCCCAACAATCTGACAAATTTTCTTAGTGAAAAATGACCCATAGCTATTGTCACTAATTTGAGATACAATAAGAAGATTAAATTTCACATTGTCAATAAAATTGACATGCTCAAACTTGAGTTTCCCAGCATGAACAACCCCTGACCCCAACACCTTCCCTTTTGAATTGTTAGCAAATGATATATCACCCCCTCCATGTGCCATGAAATCTTTGAGTAGGGCTCTACATCCTATCATGTGCCTGGAGCTTCCACTATCTACATACGATAAACTATCAAGGCAAGTAGAAGCTCTCTGCACATTAGTAAACAATTAGTTTAGGTGAGTTTCCAAAGCCAAGATGGCTTTGGACGGGTCACAGACATTCTAGCCTCAAGTCCAGGAATATGGTCAGTGCTTTGAACATATTTTGATAACATCTGTTGTGAACAATTTCCTATCAAATGATCATAACCATGTGGATGCCTGTTAACTCTTGGTTTGGATGGTCTTTTGTAGACCTCATAGCCAAGTGATGCACTCTTGTAAGTAGGTTGGCCATATTCTCTTGGAAATTTATTTGCTGGTGGTGCATCTGTTACCTGAACCTTTCTAGGAGCAGAGGTTATACTCAATTGTTTTGTAACAGATGTTGGTACAGGGACAAAATTTTGTTTAGTCTGTTCTTTTCTTGAACTCTCGAGTGTTTTAGATTTATACTAATTTCTTTTGACATCAAAATTTTTGAGATAAACACACTCTTGAGTTTTGTGGTTTGTTCTGCCACAAATGGTGCAATTCATGAATCAACTCTGTTGGGATGGAATAGTGATATATAAAGGGAAAAAGTGAATGCTGACGTGGCAGTGGTTTCAAAGATTTGATGGCTAATCATCTGTCCACATATAACCTCTGATGGATAATGCAGGACAGTTGTTAGGGAAACTGCTTGAGAACAGTGGTCATGAACAGTGGTGATTTTACTTTAACAGAGGATATATATCAGTGGATAAGGCAAAACAGTTATTTAGCCCAAGTAGTTGATGGAAATTGTGGACAAGATAGCAGAGGTTATACTTATTAGTGGATAGACATTTAAGCAAAACAGAGGTTTTAGAGAAACAGTGGTTTCAAATAGACTTTCAGGATTATTGAAATATTCAATTTTAGCTATTTTTAAGGATATATTTTTGATTTTCTGAAGACATTTTAATGCCTTTTACTCATGGAAAACAAAATTTTTACTTTTAATCTATGTTAAGCATGCCAATTCTAGACATACCTTTTTCATAGCAATCCCTCACAAAGTGATGCCTGATGTCAACGTGCTTGGTTGTTGAATGTGAGACTAGATTTTTAATTATGTTTTCAGCTGCTTGACTATCTAACAGGAGAGGAGTCTTTAGAGTAGTTATACCAAAATCCAACAATTGATTTTGAAGCCAAAGGAGTTGAGCAGTGCAACTTGCAGATGATGTTGAACTGCAGCTTGATTTTTGCTTTGCTAAGAAACTAAGCAATTGCCTAGAAATTGACAACCTCCTGAAGTTGACTTCCTTATGGCACGGCATCCAGCAAGATCACTATCTGAATAACTTGAAAGCTCAATATTCCCATTAGCAGGATACCGATAATAAGTGTGGGAGCACCTTTTATGTACCTAAATATCCTTTTCACAACAATAAGATTTGACTTCCTAGGTGCTGACTGGGATTTGTCACAGACACATGTAGCAAACATGATATCGGGCCTAGATGCAGTTAGGTACAATAAAGACCCAATAATGCTTCTATAAAGAGTTTGATCAACCAAGTCATCTTTGTCATCAATAGTGACCAACTTTCATGTAGCCATGGGTGTACTACATGGTTTATAATAATTCATATCAAATTTGGTAAGTAGTTCTTTGACATACTTACTTTGATGAATGAAAGTACCATTTTGCAATTGCTTAACTTGAAGACCAAGAAAGCATTGGAGCTCACCCATAGCACTCATTTCAAACTCTGCTGTCATGAGTTCTCTAAACTCTTCACACATAGCATTGCATGTGGATCCAAAAATGATGTCATCCACATAAATTTGGACAAGCATCAAATCCTTTCCTCTCCATTTTAAAAACAAAGTTTGATCAATTTACCTCTTGTAAAGCCTCTAGATAAGAGAAAGATGGAAAGAGTTTCATATCTGGCTCTAGGTGCTTATTTCAAGCCATATAAAGCTTTATTTAGCTTGTAAACATGATCAAGATAAAAAGCATCTGCAAAACCAGGGGGTTGGCATACATATACCTCTTCCTTAATCTTTCCATATAGGAATGCACACTTGATATCCATTTGAAACACCTTGATGTTGTGGTTGGCAACAAAGGCTAAAAACAATCTGATGGCCTCTAGTATCGGAATAAGAGCAAAAGTTTCATCATAATCGTTGCCTTCTTCTTGTCTATATCCTTGAACCACAAGCCTAGTTTTGTTTTTGACAACAATGCCCCTTTCATCTTTTTTTTCTTGAAGACCCATTTTGTGCCCATGGGATATACATCCTGAGGCAATGGTATAAGTTCCCATACTTGTTGTCTTTTGAACTATAAGAGCTCTTCTTGCCTGGCATCTACCCAACAATTGTCTTTTAGTGCCTCTTGGTACTTGACAGGTTGTGTGAGTGATAGAAAACCAACAAAAAAGACAAATGTTTTGGGATTGAATTCTTGTGAGAACCCCTTCATTGATGTTGCCAATAATTTGGTCAGATGGATGGTTTTTAAGGTAGATTAGATCTCTCTTATATGGAACAATGGCATTTTGAGGTGAACGCTACAGATGTGAATCATCGAGCTAACATCTGTTGACAATTTTGAAGGTCTAACATCTGTTTGGAATGGAGGTGAAGGTATAGGTTGAATAGGAGTAAAGATAGGTTGACTTTGTTCACAGCGAATGGACTTTTGTCAACATGGGTTTGACTAGATGAGTTGGAACAACTGTTGATCCAACAATGGCAGAGTTTTCACAGTTGTTAGTAACATCTGTTGCTCTGGTGGATGAAATGACTTTGTATTGTGAAATCACGATGTCATATCCATAATCTTGATTTGAAGACTGTCGTGCACCTGCATTGTTAGTTTTGATAGACATATCTTCAAATGTAAATTTATCTAAATCAAACAGTTCAGCAGGATTTGCTGGGATTTTTAATGAAGAAGCTCATTGAACTTTACATTCAAGGTCTCTCTTCCACACAACTAGTCCTTGAATTAAAGACTTTTTAGGCTTTAGAAGTGGTTGAGTATCCTAGAAAATAACCACAATCTACTTTGGCTGCAAATTTTGAAATTGAATCTTTTAGGTTTAGAATGAAACATGGGCAACCAAATATTTTGAAATATGAGATAAGAGGTTTGATTTTGAATAGAATTTCATAAGTAGTCTTTTGATGCCTGGGGTTAATTAAAACTTTGTTATGTACATAGCAAGCAGTGTTTACAGCCTCTGCCCTAAAAGACAAGGGTAAACATTGAGTCTGCAAGCATTGTTCTAGCCGCTTCAATTAAAGTTCTATTTTTTCCTTTCAACCACCCCATTTTATTCTTGTGTCCTTGGGATGATGTATTGCCTAATAATCCCTTTTGTCACACAGAAATCATCCAACTTATTTTTAAACCCTGTCACATTGTCACTCCTAAAGACTTTTACTGGTATGTCAAATTGCTTTTCAACTTGTTTTACAAAATTTTGCAAAATACATGCAGTCTAATCTTTGGAGTGCATGAAGTAAGTCCATGTAAACCTTGAAAAGTCATCAACTATGACAAGATAGTATCTCTTCTTTTTAATACTCATGATTTTTATAGGGCCAAATAAGTCCATTTGTAGCAATTGCAAACACTGACTTGTTTTGAACTCATCAATTGATTTGTATGAACTTTTATGTTGTTTATCTTTTAATCTAGAAACATAATGTTCATCGTAGGTGTATTGTTTTGATGGAAGACCTCTTAGAAGACCTTGTTTGGAGAGTGTAGTTATAGTTTTAAGATTTGTGTGACCGAGTCTTCTATGCCATAGTTCTGTCTCTTTGTTAGTAGCAACTAGAACAGACATGCAATAGACATTGGATTATCTTTCAACATATCAACTACATACATATTGCCACTCCTGTGAGCGACAAGCTGTGCTTTTCTGTCAGCTATGATTTGATCAATCTTTTTAACCACTTCTGGCCCAACAATCTGACAAATTTTCTTAGTGAAAAATGACCCATAGCTATTGTCACTAATTTGAGATACAATAAGAAGATTAAATTTCACATTGTCAATAAAATTGACATGCTCAAACTTGAGTTTCCCAGCATGAACAACCCCTGACCCCAACACCTTCCCTTTTGAATTGTTAGCAAATGATATATCACCCCCTCCATGTGCCATGAAATCTTTGAGTAGGGCTCTACATCCTATCATGTGCCTGGAGCTTCCACTATCTACATACGATAAACTATCAAGGCAAGTAGAAGCTCTCTGCACATTAGTAAACAATTAGTTTAGGTGAGTTTCCAAAGCCAAGATGGCTTTGGACGGGTCACAGACATTCTAGCCTCAAGTCCAGGAATATGGTCAGTGCTTTGAACATATTTTGATAACATCTGTTGTGAACAATTTCCTATCAAATGATCATAACCATGTGGATGCCTGTTAACTCTTGGTTTGGATGGTCTTTTGTAGACCTCATAGCCAAGTGGTGCACTCTTGTAAGTAGGTTGGCCATATTCTCTTGGAAATTTATTTGCTGGTGGTGCATCTGTTACCTGAACCTTTCTAGGAGCAGAGGTTATACTCAATTGTTTTGTAACAGATGTTTGTACAGGGACAAAATTTTGTTTAGTCTGTTCTTTTCTTGAACTCTCGAGTGTTTTAGATTTATACTAATTTCTTTTGACATCAAAATTTTTGAGATAAACACACTCTTGAGTTTTGTGGTTTGTTCTGCCACAAATGGTGCAATTCATGAATCAACTCTGTTGGGATGGAATAGTGATATATAAAGGGAAAAAGTGAATGCTGACGTGGCAGTGGTTTCAAAGATTTGATGGCTAATCATCTGTCCACATATAACCTCTGATGGATAATGCTGGACAGTTGTTAGGGAAACTGCTTGAGAACAGTGGTCATGAACAGTGGTGATTTTACTTTAACAGAGGATATATATCAGTGGATAAGGCAAAACAGTTATTTAGCCCAAGTAGTTTATGGAAATTGTGGACAAGATAGCAGAGGTTATACTTATTAGTGGATAGACATTTAAGCAAAACAGAGGTTTTAGAGAAACAGTGGTTTCAAATAGACTTTCAGGATTATTGAAATATTCAATTTTAGCTATTTTTAAGGATATATTTTTGATTTTCTGAAGACATTTTAATGCCTTTTACTCATGGAAAACAAAATTTTTACTTTTAATCTATGTTAAGCATGCCAATTCTAGACATACCTTTTTCATAGCAATCCCTCACAAAGTGATGCCTGATGTCAACGTGCTTGGTTGTTGAATGTGAGACTAGATTTTTAATTATGTTTTCAGCTGCTTGACTATCTAACAGGAGAGGAGTCTTTAGAGTAGTTATACCAAAATCCAACAATTGATTTTGAAGCCAAAGGAGTTGAGCAGTGCAACTTGCAGATGATGTTGAACTGCAGCTTGATTTTTGCTTTGCTAAGAAACTAAGCAATTGCCTAGAAATTGACAATCTCCTGAAGTTGACTTCCTTATGGCACGTCATCCAGCAAGATCACTATCTGAATAACTTGAAAGCTCAATATTCCCATTAGCAGGATACCGATAACAAGTGTGGGAGCACCTTTTATGTACCTAAATATCCTTTTCACAACAATAAGATTTGACTTCCTAGGTGCTGACTGGGATTTGTCACAGACACATGTAGCAAACATGATATCGGGCCTAGATGCAGTTAGGTACAATAAAGACCCAATAATGCTTCTATAAAGAGTTTGATCAACCAAGTCATCTTTGTCATCAATAGTGACCAACTTTCATGTAGCCATGGGTGTACTACATGGTTTATAATAATTCATATCAAATTTGGTAAGTAGTTCTTTGACATACTTACTTTGATGAATGAAAGTACCATTTTGCAATTGCTTAACTTGAAGACCAAGAAAGCATTGGAGCTCACCCATAGCACTCATTTCAAACTCTGCTGTCATGAGTTCTCTAAACTCTTCACACATAGCATTGCATGTGGATCCAAAAATGATGTCATCCACATAAATTTGGACAAGCATCAAATCCTTTCCTCTCCATTTTAAAAACAAAGTTTGATCAATTTACCTCTTGTAAAGCCTCTAGATAAGAGAAAGATGGAAAGAGTTTCATATCTGGCTCTAGGTGCTTATTTCAAGCCATATAAAGCTTTATTTAGCTTGTAAACATGATCAAGATAAAAAGCATCTGCAAAACCAGGGGGTTGGCATACATATACCTCTTCCTTAATCTTTCCATATAGGAATGCACACTTGATATCCATTTGAAACACCTTGATGTTGTGGTTGGCAACAAAGGCTAAAAACAATCTGATGGCCTCTAGTATCGGAATAAGAGTAAAAGTTTCATCATAATCGTTGCCTTCTTCTTGTCTATATCCTTGAACCACAAGCCTAGTTTTGTTTTTGACAACAATGCCCCTTTCATCTTTTTTTTCTTGAAGACCCATTTTGTGCCCATGGGACATACATCCTGAGGCAATGGTATAAGTTCCGATACTTGTTGTCTTTTGAACTATAAGAGCTCTTCTTGCCTGGCATCTACCCAACAATTGTCTTTTAGTGCCTCTTGGTACTTGACAGGTTGTGTGAGTGATAGAAAACCAACAAAAAAGACAAATGTTTTGGGATTGAATTCTTGTGAGAACCCCTTCATTGATGTTGCCAATAATTTGGTCAGATGGATGGTTTTTAAGGTAGATTAGATCTCTCTTATATGGAACAATGGCATTTTGAGGTGAACGCTACAGATGTGAATCATCGAGCTAACATCTGTTGACAAATTTGAAGGTCTAACATCTGTTTGGAATGGAGGTGAAGGTATAGGTGGAATAGGAGTAAAGATAGGTTGACTTTGTTCACAGCGAATGGACTTTTGTCAACATGGGTTTGACTAGATGAGTTGGAACAACTGTTGATCCAACAATGGCAGAGTTTTCACAGTTGTTAGTAACATCTGTTGCTCTGGTGGATGAAATGACTTTGTATTGTGAAATCACGATGTCATATCCATAATCTTGATTTGAAGACTGTGGTGTACCTGCATTGTTAGTTTTGATAGACATATCTTCAAATGTAAATTTATCTAAATCAAACAGTTCAGCAGGATTTGCTGGGATTTTTAATGAAGAAGCTCATTGAACTTTACATTCAAGGTCTCTCTTCCACACAACTAGTCCTTGAATTAAAGACTTTTTAGGCTTTAGAAGTGGTTGAGTATCCTAGAAAATAACCACAATCTACTTTGGCTGCAAATTTTGAAATTGAATCTTTTAGGTTTAGAATGAAACATGGGCAACCAAATATTTTGAAATATGAGATAAGAGGTTTGATTTTGTATAGAATTTCATAAGTAGTCTTTTGATGCCTGGGGTTAATTAAAACTTTGTTATGTACATAGCAAGCAGTGTTTACAGCCTCTGCCCTAAAAGACAAGGGTAAACATTGAGTCTGCAAGCATTGTTCTAGCCGCTTCAATTAAAGTTCTATTTTTTCCTTTCAACCACCCCATTTTATTCTTGTGTCCTTGGGATGATGTATTGCCTAATAATCCCTTTTGTCACACAGAAATCATCCAACTTATTTTTAAACCCTGTCACATTGTCACTCCTAAAGACTTTTACTGGTATGTCAAATTGCTTTTCAACTTGTTTTACAAAATTTTGCAAAATACATGCAGTCTAATCTTTGGAGTGCATGAAGTAAGTCCATGTAAACCTTGAAAAGTCATCAACTATGACAAGATAGTATCTCTTCTTTTTAATACTCATGATTTTTATAGGGCCAAATAAGTCCATTTGTAGCAATTGCAAACACTGACTTGTTTTGAACTCATCAATTGATTTGTATGAACTTTTATGTTGTTTATCTTTTAATCTAGAAACATAATGTTCATCGTAGGTGTATTGTTTTGATGGAAGACCTCTTAGAAGACCTTGTTTGGAGAGTGTAGTTATAGTTTTAAGATTTGTGTGACCGAGTCTTCTATGCCATAGTTCTGTCTCTTTGTTAGTAGCAACTAGAACAGACATGCAATAGACATTGGATTATCTTTCAACATATCAACTACATACATATTGCCACTCCTGTGAGCGACAAGCTGTGCTTTTCTGTCAGCTATGATTTGATCAATCTTTTTAACCACTTCTGGCCCAACAATCTGACAAATTTTCTTAGTGAAAAATGACCCATAGCTATTGTCACTAATTTGAGATACAATAAGAAGATTAAATTTCACATTGTCAATAAAATTGACATGCTCAAACTTGAGTTTCCCAGCCTAAACAACCCCTGACCCCAACACCTTCCCTTTTGAATTGTTAGCAAATGATATATCACCCCCTCCATGTGCCATGAAATCTTTGAGTAGGGCTCTACATCCTATCATGTGCCTGGAGCTTCCACTATCTACATACGATAAAATATCAAGGCAAGTAGAAGCTCTCTGCACATTAGTAAACAATTAGTTTAGGTGAGTTTCCAAAGCCAAGATGGCTTTGGACGGGTCACAGACATTCTAGCCTCAAGTCCAGGAATATGGTCAGTGCTTTGAACATATTTTGATAACATCTGTTGTGAATAATTTCCTATCAAATGATCATAACCATGTGGATGCCTGTTAACTCTTGGTTTGGATGGTCTTTTGTAGACCTCATAGCCAAGTGGTGCACTCTTGTAAGTAGGTTGGCCATATTCTCTTGGAAATTTATTTGCTGGTGGTGCATCTGTTACCTGAACCTTTCTAGGAGCAGAGTTTATACTCAATTGTTTTGTAACAGATGTTTGTACAGGGACAAAATTTTGTTTAGTCTGTTCTTTTCTTGAACTCTCGAGTGTTTTAGATTTATACTAATTTCTTTTGACATCAAAATTTTTGAGATAAACACACTCTTGAGTTTTGTGGTTTGTTCTGCCACAAATGGTGCAATTTCATGAATCAATGATCACCCTTGTTTTGTTTATATCATAGGCTTTTAGAAGAAAGTGGTTTTTAGTGACATGATTCTTCTTTTCACAAAAATCACAAAACAAGTTTGATATTTTCTCTCTTTTCTTCCCTTTTTCTAACTTTTTATCAGCAGATGTTGTAACATCTGCTAGATTTTAGGGGAATGATCTTGACTTGAGGTGCCTTTACACCTTCAATGGTTGAAAAGTCCATCAGCTTAAAGTTGTCAAGAATGTCACACTCATCTGACCAGGTAGGTTTGAATTGATATTTTTTAATTTCCAAAAAAGCTGCGGATCTTGCTGGTTTTTCTAAAACAATTTTCTTACCATTTGGGTTAGTGACTTTAACTTCTTGACCAACCAAATTTGTTGGAATAATTTTAACAAACTCACAATCATTTACATCACTGTTTTAGGAAGCTTGGACATGTTTTCTAAAACTTACACCAAATTTTACATTGCTTTTGATTTGTGATTCTAACATCATCTCATAACATTTGCTGGATTCTACCAACTTTTCACAGGCAATTTGGGTAGATTGAAGCTCATTTTTATAACTTTGATATTTTTCTATCATAGTTTGGAGTTGATCCTTTCTTATGTTAGACTCATGTTTGAGGCTACTAATTTCATATTCTTTTTTAAATAGTTTAGATTTTAATTCTTTTGTAAGTTTTTCAAACTGAATTTCATCATCTAAAATTTTATTTCTAAGGTTTTCATTACCTATTTTTTGTTAGCATAAGTAATAATACATTTGTTTGAACATAGGTCTTTAAGGACCTGAGGTGATATCTTAGCAGTAGCCATCATGGTACAGTCACATTCTCCTTCACTGTAGGAACGTTTTATCCAATAGCAAAGGCCCTAATTTGAATATCTAGTCCATATGTGCGGAATGCATATTAACTAGTGACAATTACAAGATTATTTATCAAGTTACTGATTTCATTGATTGTTTAATAGTTACAGATCACCGTGAAATCTGACAGGGCTTCACCGTATCAGTCACCAAAAGTTCTACATACTCACACCTCAACACGACTATTTATAGACATGACATCTACCTTCGTGTGAGGGTAAGTTAACCTCGTATGAATTTAAGTTACCTTCATACGAAGGTAAATCTACCTTGGTGCGAAATTAAATACAAACACGACCAACTCAACTATAACAGCTAAGTCGTATTACATACACAGACACAACTCTAAGTCGTAGGCAATAGACATAATGCACCAACAAACCCCCCCTTCGATGTTGTCGTAGTCTTGGTCTGTCTTCAAAAACTTCAAACATTCAACTTTAACGCCCAAAGAAGTTCTTACTCGGCTTTCTTCTCTCCTCAGACGGAATTGGTGTTTGAGCAGTTGTAGGAGCCCATTTTATAAGCTGGAATCTTCTAAGGCATGCTTCCTTTGACATTTCTTCTATACGCTCTTCATTCCTTATCTGTCTCATGAATTCTTTATGTTCAAGCTCATTCCATTTCGACTTCCACATTTTTCCTGAATTAATACCGTGTAGCAAACGTTGATCACACCTTGGTATTGCATCGCCTGTGTCTTTTCTAAAGCTTCATAGCAAATCTTGTTGAAGAATAAACATTCAATATCTTTCTCCAAGCAGTTCACTAGCCACATCAGGTCTAGCGCACAAATCTTCCTCCAAATATTATCATCCTTCAATACAATCACTACTTCACAAGTTTCCATATCATACTGCCACCACTTGAAATATGTATGAAAATCTTGTTCGATCGACACCAGTGGCATGTTCTTCATCATATGTGGACGTTTAATAATCAACGTTACATCTTTTTCTTTAGTCACCAGATCAATCTTTATACGTTTCTTTGGAATATGTGGCTTCCAATGATTGAATACGTGATCTGTCTCATACTTTATAAGTTTCCATAAGCGTTGATCATGAAATTTCATCTGAAAACTGATCATCTTAGTCTGTACAAGCTCTTCCACATCCCAATACGATAAAGTCTTAATACCACAGAGGTATCAGAAGTATTTCGCTCCAACCTCCCTCTTGATAGCATACACATCAGCTTTTCTATCGAACCCCGACTCAAAATATCTCCAAGTGATTTTTTTGGATCTCGTGTAAAGAATGCTAGTGGACGTCTAAACTTTTGTTCTTTCGGCAAATCTTTAAACCACGATCTCTTGGCTTCAGCGATTTCTTCTTTTGAAAGACGTTTAGGAACACAACCTTCTCTAACTGTTTCTTCAACCCTTTGTCTCAGTAGTTCATCAGATGCTTCAGCAAATAATTCTTGAAACATTGGAAAACTATCAGAATCAACTCTAGAATACTTCATCATTTCATCATCATACATAGAAGTATCTGGAATATACTTGTACTGGTAATCATTAGGATTTGATGCACTAATATTGTTTAATTCGTCTTCATAGTCAAACTCGAACTTATCTTCTTCAACTCCCAACATAATCTCTATCTCTTCTTTGGTGTAGTTGTGTACGAACTCACCTTCTTCAACATTATGCTCGAGATAGAAAACTCGGGGTGATTGACAATCAGGAACAACTGTCAAAGGATTAGCTGTGAAGATTCATGGCTGTTCTGCATTGTGAACTTGATCTTTCTACTCCAGTGTCTTTGAGCTTCATTTATCTTTGTAGTTTCAATGACCGTCACTCTAGTACCTCCCTGGGTGTTGTCATCATCATCTTCCTTATCATCATCATTCTTTTTACCAACATCTTTATCATCTTTATCTTTATCATTATCCTCTTCCTCGTCATTGTCAAATCCATCTATCTCAGCATTTATTTCTAAATACATTCTTTTTCGCTCTATAATTTTTTCCCTCATAGTCATATCAGAAACATCTACCAGCCCTCCAATAAGCACAAAAATTAACTGGCTTAGAATCAGCTACAACTTTAGTTTCAAGCTCTGTTTCATTCACAACGGTTTCAGCGATAATTTCTGACGCAGATTTAGCTTCTGGCTCAGACTGTACAATCATAGGATCCTCATCAATCTTTTCTTTCCCTTTGCCTAACGCTGCAGCTTTAGCTTTTGCTTTCTTTTCACTTTCATCTGTTCTTTCTTTGGCTTTCTCTCTCTCAGTGAAATCATATTATGACTTGAAATAAATGCCAAACTTCTTAGTCATAATTTTCTGAAATAAATCCATCTTTCTGTTGTTGCGCAAGCACTCAACATCATATTCCACAATCAATCTGCTCAACCTCTCATTCTCTGATTGAAAACTTGATAAACAGCTTCAAGATTCGTTCGATCATCTTCTAGAAACTTAATCCGACTTTCCAATTCTACAATCTTTGTGTCATTGAACGTGTCTGTATCAAAGTTTTCATCATCAAATCCTTCTGTAAATGGAATCTCTCCAAAATCTATATGAAATCTATCAGACAAAGATTGTCTTTGAGCTGATTTTGGTTGATCGTGATTGAGGTGTTGGTTATTTAGGTGTTGTTTGATGTTGTGGAGGTGTAATGTGATGAGGTGATGGTTGTCGTCGTGTTGATGGTGGATTAGGTGTTTGTGATGGTTGCTCAACAGTTTCAACTTCTGAGGTCTTCCTTCTTTTTTATTTCCTTCTAGCTTTCTTAACAGTAGGAGACCTAGTCGTCTTTTTATGTGTGTCAGGCTTGCTTTTAACTCTCCGTGCCTTTTTAGCAGGTCTTTCAGTTTCATCTTCAGATTCTAGATCAGATGGAACATAAACATCATCGTCTTCACCGACCACTTTTTTTCTTACCTTGAATAATAGCTTCCTTTTCTTGTTGCTCTGCTTTTCGTATCTCAATATCAAAATTGTTATCTGAAGCTTCTTCATCATCACCGGCTATTTCTTTCTCTTTTTCTTTTTCTTGAGTTGAGGTAGTAGAAAACACCTCATCCTCAACATTTACCTTTGTTTCAACATTCTGTTCTAAGTTCTGCTCTATCTCTACCTCTTCATCAGTAGTTTCATTCCTTAGAACCATTTCAATCGACTTGAACAGAGCGATCTCTACTATTTTCTCATCAGGAACACAACAGATGTTGTGTTTCTTGTCAAAGTTAGACTTTTTATCCTGAAGAAACACAAACACGAACACTTAGAAAAATTTAGAAAATTTTGAACATTTATCTTCGCGCGAAGTGGACTTGGTATGAAGTGACCATTTAACTTCGTGAGAAGGTAAATGACCATTTAATCATTTTTTCACTTTATCTTCATGCAAAGTAATTTACCTTCGTGCTAAGGTAATTTACCTACGTGCTAAGGTAATTTACCTTCGTGCGAAGGTAACCTTAAGAACACTTGAAAATCTTTCTTCGTTTTTATGAAATTGATGGTTCTAAAACAATCTACTAACGCCGATTTACACAAGGGTAAGTTCAATTTTAATTTTGGCCAGTTAGATTGTCCTAGATTTAAGTTTTTATGTTCAAATTACCGATACCGTCAATTTAACATTCAATTCGACTTCAATCAAGTCCAATCTACCTTAGGCATTGTTCGTGGTGTGCTAATCAACCACTACAAGCTATGATGTGGACAACACTTCATTGTTTGGAATACAAAAGTCTACCTTCGCTCAGAGAGAATCAACAATAACATATGTTTTCTCTTTGTGCGAAGTGCCTTATATAGGCATCTATCTTCGTGCGAAGATAATTTATCTTCATGCGAAGATAAATACATTTTTTTATAGATTTTAACATTTCATTCAATTTTACCAGTTTTAACGACCCACTCAGTTGACCAAGTCCAAGTTAATGACCTTCGTTAACTGAGTTGTCTACCAAGTCCAACTTAATGACCATGGTTGAACACTATATTAACAAATTGATGTTTCCAGCAAAGTAAAGTTTCAATTTAATGAACTTTTAAACTTTTCAAAACATTTTCTCAATTCCGATAACCTCCCAACCTATTGTCTTCCGGTATTCTCAGCAAACAGCATCTCTGGATTTTGAAGATTCACTTTCTATCATCGGTAGTTGAAACTAAGATAGAATAAAATCTTTTTAAATTTTCCAAAAATTATGCTAAAACACACTAAAAATATTTTTAGGTTTCTCTAAAATGAAATGTAAAGAACTATGTACAAACATATTTATAGATTTATTTTTGTGAGTTTGTATTAGAGGATCATATCAGGTTTGAGACACATCACAAGTACCATTGACCTTTATAAGATTTTAAGTTCTAAACAAGTTCACTTAGATTGTCAGTATACTTGTCATCTTAAACCTTTACACATTTATCAATTGTTCCGAGATACGTTAGGTAACTTTTAGAAACCTGACTTAACTGTGTTTCCCACCTCAGAATATACTCCCATATCAAGATTCCCTGGATTCATCTTACAGGTGAACATATCTAACTAATATATGTATCTGGGTAGTGCAAGACCTTGAGAGCTCAGGTTAGTACCAGCGTATCGACAAAGAGATCAAGGCTCGTGTTAAAAGTAGTGTTCCAATTTGGAATCTTTTACTTCAATTGTTGGATCTTTCGATACTTACAATTTGTTGTAATTTTGGATTTAAAAAACAAAAGTATTCTACAAGTTCTAGTCCATTGCCGACACAAAATCATAAGAACTTGTATAATACCCTAGATATCAATTATCTGTAAAGACCTAGTATCTCAGAATCTTGCAATCTTTCAAACGAAATTTCGGTGTACTAAGACCATACATCCGAGAGATGTTAAACCACTCATTAAGAAGTTATACTTTTATGTTTGTATCTCAGTAACAATCTACCGAATGTGCGAAGCCTCCTAGCACATCCTCAGTAAGATCCGTTTATACTTTTTAACACTTCAATTCTTTAGCATACTTTATATTCCACTGATGTACTATCATTTCCTCTTTTAACACGGAAACTCTTTTTGTCTTTTTCATGTTTTTGTACATTTTTAATGTTTTTGTATTTTCTACACCATTTCTCCACCTAAAATCAAAAACATATTTTTGAATTTTTGTTTTTAAAGAAAGAAATTCTAAAAACTATAAAGTTTGAGAAACCGATGAGGATTACGAAAACTCGTCATCCGATCTGTATTCAACCTCAATTTTCCCATCTGATGTTAGATTTTTCACACCATTATGTCTCAAAAGATATTTAAATCTGGTTTGATCAAATGGTTTGGTATAAAAATCTGCCTTTTGTTCATTAGTGTGGCTCTGTTCTATTCAGATCAACTTTTTGTCGTGGCAATCATGGATAAAGTGATGTCGAATTTCAATGTGCTTGGTTTTAGAGTGTTGAACCGAATTTTTAGTTATATCCATGACAGCCTTGTTATCTACATATATGGGTGTATCAGAAACTGCAATCCAAAGTCTCTCATATGTTGTTGTATCCACAAGAGTATGTAACAACAACTGGAAACTGAAACATATTCAGCCTCACAAGTAGAGAGAGCGGCCGTGGTTTGCTTCTTGCATTGCCACGTTAATAAGCGTGTTCCGAAGAACTGGCAACCAACCGTTGTAGATTTTGCTTAAGTTTGCAGCATCAGAAATCTGAGTCAGAATATCTAGCGAGGTCGAAGTTTTCCTTCCACGGATACAACAAGCCAGTGCTTGGGCAACCCTTAAGGAATCTGAAGATCCACTTGACTATCATCAGGTGTGACACTCGAGGACTTGATTGATATCAGGCGTATAGGCATGTTGGATACATGATGTCGGTCTAGATGTCGTAAGATACATCAGTGATCCAATCATCGATCTATATAAGGTTTCATCTATCTTGACTCCGTGTTCATCTGGACGGATACCATGATCCTATGGGGTAGATAATGATGATGTTCCCGTCAGTTTGAATTTCTCCAATATATCGTGGACGTACTTCATCTGATGTATAAAGATGCCATCAGCCAACTGATCAACCTGAAGTCCCAAGAAGAACTTCATTTCTCCCATTGAACCCATTTCAAATATCTTTTTCAGGACCTCTTTGAACTCCTTGCATAAAGTATCATTTGTTGACCCAAAGATGATGTCGTCCACATAGATTTGTACGATCAGCAAGTATCCATTTACTTCCTTGGTGAAGAGTGTGCTATCAACAATGCCTCTTATAAAGCCATTGCTTAATAGGTGCTGAGAAAGTGTCTCATACCAGGCTCTCGGGGCCTGATGCAACTCGTATAATGCTTTATCAAGTAAATAAACCCTGTCTTTATGCACTGGATCTACAAACCCTGGTGGTTGTTCGACATACACAAGCTCTTTCACTTTTCCGTAAAGGAAAGCAGACTTGACATCAAGATGATACACCTTAAAACCTTTCCATGACGCAAACGCTAGGAATATGTGGATTGCTTCTAGTCGTGCAACCGG
Organism: Scalesia atractyloides; assembly: GCA_947069175.1. Taxonomy (NCBI): domain Eukaryota; kingdom Viridiplantae; phylum Streptophyta; class Magnoliopsida; order Asterales; family Asteraceae; genus Scalesia; species Scalesia atractyloides. The sequence goes on from CAMTDV010000116.1 coordinate 38,237,299, forward strand.
AGCATATCTGTATAATCGATGCCTTCTTGCTGATGGAAACCTTTGACAACCTGTCGAGCTTTGTTGGGCATAATTACTCCTCGATCATCTCTTTTGCACTTGAAGACCCGTTTTGTAGCAATAACTTTGTGGTTAGCCGGTAGGTCAACAAGCTTCTAGGCACCAAGCTTTTCAAATTGTTGCAGCTCCTCCTGCATTGCGCTTACCCAACTTTCGTCGGCAAGCGCTTCTTTTTTCGATTTCGGTTCATTCTGCGAAATAAAACAACGATGTAAGCACATATCTTGAATAGGTGCAATTTTTGTGTAAAAACAACTTAGATACCTGTTGATCAGATTGCGCGTTTTAACTCCATCATGCAGCTCTCCAATAATATTCTCCGATGGGTGGTAGGACAAATTCCTTGGCATTACTTCATTAGGAACATTCACTTCACTCTCCAGAATCATTTGTACCAACATGTGGTTGAGAAACTACTATCAGTCTTGGAACTTGCTCTTGATTAGATGCTTGCTGTTGTTGATACAACAACACATGTTCGTCTTCGTTTGGTTCTTCTGGCATATCGAATGAATTCCATAAACTCTCGTAATTTAACATCAAGGGATCACCAGGCTTTTCTGTAGGCATTGTGTATTTCTGACAGTCGACATGTTGAGCAAGAATAACTTGATTTAGAATAGGCAGATATAATCTTCTTACGAACTAGCATAACCTACGAAAAATCCCTCCAAAGATCTGGCACCAAATTTACAATCTGGGTCGATAACCGTACACGAAGATCCAAATGGTTCCAAAAACTCTAATCTCAGCTTTCGTTGATTAAGCAATTCAAAACATGTCTTCTTATGAGCCTTGATGGTTAATATCATGTTTAATGTGTAGCAAGCAGAGGCCACGGCTTCGCTCCAGAACTAACAAGTAACTTTGAATCGGCGAGTATCGTGCATGCTGTTTTGATGAGTGTACGATTCTTATGTTCAGCTACTCCATTTTGCTGCGGAGTATACGAGGCGCTGAATTCGTGAAGAATATCTTTGTCTTTATAGAACTCAAGCATGCGATTATTTTTAAACTCAGTACCATTGTCACTGCGTATTCTTCTGATTGGAAGATGGTACAAGTTCTCTAACTTTCTGAAGAGAATAAAAAGATTTTCAAATGTCTCATCTTTACTCTCCTGAAAAATAACCTACGAGAATCTCGAGTAGTCGTGTGTCACAACCTGGCAGTATAGGTCACCGGATTTGCTTTTAATGTTTACTGGCCCGAAAAGATCCATATGAAGCTTTTCAAGTGGCAATTTGATGGAATTCAGAAGTTTTCTCAAATGTGATTTCATATACTGCTTCCCCTTTTTTCAGCTAAGACATTTGTCATTTAAATGAGAAATTTTTGGATTAACACCCTCCACAAGATTATTGTGCACAAGATAGTTCATTTTTCTGAAATGGATATGCCCTATCTTTCGATGCCATAAGATTGATTCCTTTTCAATCGCCTTCGTTACGAAACACTGTGTCGACTGTGAAGTAGTGGATGCTATGCTCATGTCCAAGATATAAAGATCATTTTCGCGTGGAGCACGCATGAGAATCCACTCCTCAGGAATTTTGAATCCCAGCTTCAGAATTAGACATTGTTGAAAACTTCCTATCACAAATCTATGAGATGCTCAGTAAATTATTCTCTAATTCAGCAATATAGTTGACCTTGTCGAACGAGACCACACCATTGGAAAGTTTTCCTTTTCTGACAATCCTCCCACCTTGATTTCCCACAAACCCTACATAGCCTGCTCAAATAGATTTTACATCATAGAGTAAGGCCAACATTCCTATTATGTGACAGGAAGCTCCACTATCCATTATCCACATTGAAATGATTGACCTCTGGAGCCCCTACATATCTAAATAAGTAATTACTAAAACAATGAAGCCCAAGCCTTTTCGGTCTTGGGTGATTTTGGAATATCAAACTTTGGAACTTTGACTTTAACATCCTGTCCTATCTCAGATTTAGCAGGAACATATGTTTTAATTTCTACAGAAGTGTGAATGAGGGATTGACTCCTCTGATGAGCACCGGACGGATCTGACTCAACTAACAGACGCGAAATTCAGTGTTAGTGAGGTTGACAAACAACCAAGTGAGATCTACTACTTAAATGCCTTGAATGTATTGATAAACGTGAACAAGTACAGTGCAAGTAAACAATTCAGCAGGGCTTCGCCACACCAACAAGATTGCTAGTTCTGACACAACACTCCTCTATTTATAGGTCAACATGAATCGCACAGGAGAGTGTGTAACAGAGTGTGTGACTCGTGCAAGAGGTGCTTCATACGAGTGACAGAGCGTTACTCGTACGAGCCAACTAACTTACTCGTATGAGTCAAGCCCTAAACAAATAAAACAAATATAGACAATTACAATTTGACATTTAAAGCTCTATATACATAAACAACATATCCTAGACGCAGGCAATAGACATTATGCACCAACAAACTCCCCCTTGGATGTTGCCGCAGTCTAGGATAGTCTTCAAAAAATTCTTCAAAAATATCTGACAGTTAACGCACAAAGAAATGTTTCGGTGACTTGCGATGCTCCTCTGAAGAAATAGGTGTCTGATCTGTAGGAGGAGGTCGGTTCACTGTATTGCCAAACCGAAAATTTCTTAGCGACGCAATACGTGCCCGCTCCGCAATTCTTTCTTCCTTCTTGTCTTTCTTCCTTTGCTCTATCTCCTCCAGTTTCCTCCATGAAGTGTTCCATGCCGTGCCGGAATGAACGTCGTCGGCAAAACAGACATTAACTATCTTCTGAAACTGGAGTGCTTGCTCTTTATCTCTCTTTCTTCAAAGCTGATTTTTCTGTAGAACAAACATTCGATATCTTTCTTCGAACAGTTGACTAGCCACATTGGGTCTAGTACTCGAATGCCACGCCACAACCCATATATACGTTTGTGTGCTATGACGGCTTCGGTCAGCTCCTAGTAATCTTCCAGGAGTCATCATCTGGGTGCACACATATAACAATTCCTGTATTCGAATCGTAGTGCCACCATTTGAAGTTCTTAAAGAAGTCTTGTTCCATCTTTATTAGTGTGATATCCCGGGTTTTTCGGATAAATTAAACGCGACACTTATCGAATAAAGTATATGGTAAGTATTAAACGTGTACGAATTAAACGAATACGTGATGTGTGTTGTGTGATTGTTTTAGTCATAGAATAATTACAGTAGATATGTACACGAACTGAACCGAACCGCGACACGAACCAACTTTGATTCATTGTGACTCTAGGAGTTAACAAAGTTTTAAACTTTAACTCAAGTCTTCGGCCAAGATCAAACCCAAACCGAGAGCAAACCTAAACCCTAAACCAAAACACTCTCGGCCGAGATCAAGCCCAAAACCGTGAACTTATTGAGTTCAAACCCAAACCGAACCCACCCAAGCCCTTGGCCGCGAGAACTAGTCCAAACCGTAAACCCATCCTCTATTGCTTGATCGTCTTGCGCCTATAAATACAAACTCATGCATGCCTTCATTCACATACACAAAAACCCTAAACAAAAACTGCCGTCGGCAGCCTTGTGATCGCGGACAGCTTCCTCCCTTGTTCGTTCCTTCCTCTCGGTCGCAGCAGCAGCAACCATCGCCATCTTCACCTCCATTCAGTCGCGAGTTCAGTCCTTGTTCACCTCTATTCCATCAACAAAACAGCCCACTTTATCATCATCCTCTCGGTCGCGATCTAGTTGGATCAGCCGAGTCGTTCTTGTCCAAATCTCGGCTTGTTTGCCTAGTTATTCAAGGTCAGAATTATCTTTGATTACGAAATCATGTTCGGATATATACGCTTAAATGAATTGATTAGTTTGTTTCGGATATATATGCTTGAATGAATTGATTAGTTTGTTTCGGATATATATGCTTGAATGAATTGATTAGTTTGCTTCGGATATATATGTTTGAACGAATTTATTTGCTTGTTTTCGGATTATGTGTGTGTGTTAAGTAATCGGCTGAACTATCCATAGTTGCATGTATAATTGTTTGCGGATATCATAAGTTGCAAGTGTGTTTTGTTTGTAAAAACTAGAAGTAAGAACTAGGGTTTGCATGGATAAGTTATTAGTAGTAAACTATGATTAAAAATCGGTTCTTGCTCGCTTAGGTTGATCAATAGGAACGGTTTATGCAAGTTGTAGTAATTGTATGCTGAAATCAGTTAGTTACAGCCGACTTCATCTGGCTGTAACTCGGTCATTAGTAGTCGAAAAACGGATTTTCTGATGTCTAGAACGTAGAGATTTGAATAACGAATCTAATGGCGCTGGATTCATAATTTTCTGAAGTCGTTTGATATTTTTAAAAGGCCAAATAAGTTCAGTAACTAAAACTGTGAAAATCCTGAAATTTTGTTAGTTGTTTATCGAGTTGGATTTTAAAATCGGTAGGGAGTTGAGTCATGATTTTTGTACAGAAACTAGGTATGGAAATTTCCGGGCAACTCCAACTGGAATTTTGTTAATTGGACGATCAGTGATTTTTAAATAAATTCTTCCGTGGACTGCAGTCAGAAAGCGATAAATCTGACTGCAGCCTAGTATATTAATATTTATAGTTAATTGGTAAAGGTTTAGGACTTGGAAAAATTATATAAATTTCTATGGTATAGATGTCACCTACTGTTAAAATATTGGAATTTTTGGAATGTTAGAACTATTTTATAAAAATCCTAGAAAACAGCTGAATTATGAGTGCTAAGCTGAAATTTGAGAACTTGTGATTGTGTGCACCAAATTGTGGCATGAATTGGTTTATGGTTATGATAAGTTGTTTTAATCACTAGGATCACATGAGGATACTTGCATGCATGTTTGAGTGTTAGATATGTTGTTTGGGTGTATCACTTTGTGTGTAAATTACGTGTGGAATTTGTATTGGTGTGTTCACACACTAACTTGGAAATTAATTGGTTTGTTAGGACGCGACTAGCAGTCCCATCTCTTATAACTTCTTTGCTACACTAACCGAGCAAATAAAGGTGAGTTCACGGCCCCTAACTTTATCCGGTTTTTAAACAACAGGGGGAGAAACATGTATACACTCTCAAACTCAATCTCTTTACGTTATACGAATTTAACGTCACATAACTATTCGGTAACTAAGTTAATGTTAATGTAATGTTATGGTCACTAAGCAGCTTTATCACTTAAGTCCTCGTCAATCTCTCGGATCGTTAGTATTGGGCTTAATAGCGGGGGAATTATAAGTAGTACTACTGGGCCCGACAAGCCCCATCCGAGCTAGTCGCGCTAGCCGACCGGGTATGGTCAACGGGTGAATAATTTGGCCTAACTTCGCCATGGTCATGTGATAGGCCTGGCAAAACGGAGGCACAACAGTCAGCTTCGATCGCGAACTCTTACGTGACATGACTTTAGGCTAGCTACCTATATATATTAACATTGAACTTAATTACGAAACAACTTAATATTCCGGGTTTGGAATATTGGAAGCAACAACTTATTATTCCGGGTTTGGAATAATGGAAACAACAACTTAATATTCCGGGTTGGAATATTGGAAGCAACAACTTATTATTCCGGGTTGGAATAATGGAACTAATACGTTATCCCGGGTTAGGGATAACGGAGTTATCAAACTATAACCGAACAAACGAATTTATGAAAACCTGTGAACTCACTCATCTTTAATGTTGACACTTGTTTCTTTACATGTTTCTCAGGACGCTAGGAGCTCTAGGTGCACGCACATGCATTGAACAAGACATCTTTTATCAAGTCTTATTTATTAATATTGTTTTGGGATTTTTCATTTGTTTTGGCGTTTGTGTTGGCGCCCGCTCCACTACTTATTTATGCTTCCGCTCAAACTTTAAAAACTGATGCTCCTGCTAAATATTGGTAATATAAAATCTACAACAAGTGATTTTGGAAAACGTATTATCAAATCATATAGAGTCGTTCGACGTACTAGTGTTTCAGATTCTGGTTTGTTCACATGCCTCGCGGTAAAACTCCGCAAGTGGAAATTGAGGGTGTGACAGATTGGTATCAGAGCCGCTAGCTATAGAGAACCAGTTTTGCATTAGAAGTAGACCTAAACAATAGCTGATATCACGACACTAGACTTAGTTTGGCACCGAATTATTATATCTTGTTATGTAATATACCACAACTGTGTTTGGTAGATGATGCCTTCATAATAAGAAGTGAAAATAACTCGTAACTAACTACACGACCTAACAGGCAATGTCATCATCCTCATCGTCATCATCATCCGACAGACTTACGCCACCAAGGGCACCAGGAAAGGCACCAATGGTGGAACCCACACCACCTTATGGCGTGGAGACACGCTCAGCGGCGAGGAAAAGGCTCGCTCTGGGAGAGGAGTCGTCGTTACGCCCAACCATTGCTGTACCGGTTGAACCGGTTAATCCTGTAGAAATAGGAATTGACATGCTTAGAATTCTGGTACATACACAACAAAAACAGTTAGAAAGAATGCAGGAAACCATCCTAGCACAAGGGTGGATGATTCGACAACTTACAGGTAAGACCGACTCGCTCGAGGAAGAGCATCGTACGAGCAAGATAGCTCGTAACACCATAGCCAGAGATCTGCGTGCCGAGCAGATAAGAGCCGACTGGCTTGAGGACAGAGTCCTGGAAAATAGTTGGAACATTCAGGAGCTACAAAACCAAGCACTTGCACCAGCACCGGCCCCTCCAGAGCCGGTAGAGGAGGATCCAGAAGAGGATCCAGAGGAGGACCCTGAGGAGGATCCAGAGGAGGACCCAGCTGAAGAAGCTGGAAATGCCGCACAGGATGACGGCAACGACAGTGACTTGGGGAATGGAGACGTAGACGACTGACACGTCTCGTTTATTTTATTTATTTCCTTCAGCCTATTTATTTTCCCACTTGTGTTTAAACTTGAGACTTTATATTGAATTCGTATGTTTGATTTGCACTTTTGTAAGACGTTGAAATTTCAGTTAATCAAGTATTTCTTTTGACTATTTAATATATTGAGTTGACATAACTTAATAATTATTAAAGTACGAAGTAGGATAACTATATTGGATATATATACTTATCGGGGTGTGTTTGTGTTGTGTTTCGAAGAGCTAAATGGCAACTGGAAGACGTGGAAACCTTAACTTGACTCCCGAAGAGCTAGCTGCCATGATTCAAGAGCACGTGAACGCAGCTTTAGCGGGTGTTCAGAACCAACCGGCAGGAGGGGGCTTTAACCCCTACAAGATGTTCCTTGACGCAAAGCCAAGCAAATTCTCGGGGGCGGAAGGACCCATTGGACTGGTCCGCTGGATCGAAAAATCAGAATCCGTTTTTGAAATGTGCAACTGCCTAGAGGCCAACAAGGTCAAATACGCAGCCTCAACACTGGAAGATGGGGCACTGACATGGTGGAATGCCCAAGTCCAAACACGTGGACTTATAGCTGCGAATGCAATGGCATGGGCCGAGTTCAAGGCCCTAATTAAAGAGGAGTACTGTCCACGAGACAGAGTGCAACAATTGGAGCAAGCTCTATGGAACCACAAGATGGTGGGATCGGAAATTGAAGCTTACACTGCAAAACATCATGACTTAGTATTTCTGTGTCGCGAATTGGCCAACACTGTGGATAAAAGACTCGAGTTCTATCTTGGGGTCTGGTTCCAGAAATTCAGGGTATGGTAATGTCTAGTAACCCTGTAACTGAACATCAAGCAATCCGATTGGCTCACAAACTCACCGATAAGGCGGTGGAACAGAAGAAACTGCCAGCACGGGGTACAACTGAAGTTGCCCCGGACAACAAAAGAAAATTTGAAGACTCCACCATTCGACAGTCTTCGTCATCTCATCCGCAGCAAGGGAACCAGAAACGGTTCAATCACTACAACAGCCACCGGGGTCATCAAAATCAGCCCGCCAACAACAACAACAACAACAACAACAACAACAACAACAACAACCCGAACGCAAGCGGCTATGCAGGTCGAAAGCCGCAGTGCAACCGCTGTAATCTCCACCATAACGGCCCTTGTGCCGGAAACCGCTGCCAACGATGTGGCAAGGTGGGACATGCGGCAAAGGATTGTCGCGGGGAAATCATGTCCCGACAAAATCAAAATCAGCCCCAGGGTCAGCAGCAGGGTATAAACCGGGGATGCTATCAGTGTGGTAGCACTGCTCATTTCAGAAGAGACTGCCCACAGTTGCGTAACAACAACAATGATGGTGGAAACAACCACAACCACAATAACAACAACAACAATAATGGGAAAGGTGGCACCGGAGGTGCCAAAGGTCGCGCATTTACATTGGGCCGCGGAGAGGCCAGAAACGACTTGAACGTGGTCACCGGTAAGTTTCCCCTTAATGAACATTTTGCTTCTGTGCTTTTTGATACGGTTGCGGATAGGAGCTTTATATCTGAGTCTTTTAGGAAGAACCTAAATCTCACGATTAAACCATTAGAGACCCCTTATGTTATAGAATTAGCCGATGGTAAATCTGTAGATGTGACCCAAATAGTATCCGGCTGTCAACTCAAACTCGCGGGCCACACTTTTACCATTGATCTGATGACAACTACCCTGGGTAGTTTTGACGTGGTAGTCGGAATGGACTGGCTATCCGACGTCCGGGCTGAAGTTCTCTGCTTCGAAAAATCTATCCGTATTCCACTCTTGAACGACGAAATCCTGACGGTACAAGGCGATAAGGCAAGCGCCGTCACCAACATCATCTCTTACATGCAAGCGCAGAAGTATCTTCGGAGAAAGAACACCTTCGCTTTACTCGCACTGATTACTGAACAGCCTAAGGACGAGAAACGCATAGAAGACATCCCTGTCGTCCGTGATTTTTCCGATGTATTCCCAGAAGAACTACCTGGTCTTCCACCACATCGACAATTGGAGTTTGAAATCGAATTGGCAAGCAATGCAACTCCTATCGCCAAGGCTCCATACCGCCTAGCTCCAACCGAGCTGCAGGAGCTGTCTACCCAACTTCAGGAACTTTTAGAGAAAGGATTTATCCGACCAAGCGTTTCGCCATGGGGAGCTCCAGTCCTGTTTGTCAAGAAGAAGGACGGGACTTTCCGCATGTGCATCGACTACAGGGAACTCAACAAGGTTACTGTCAAGAACCGATACCCGTTACCTCGCATCGACGATTTATTCGACCAACTTCAAGGGTCAAGTTACTACTCTAAGATTGATTTACGGTCCGGTTACCACCAGCTACGCGTCAGGGAGGAGGATATCGCAAAGACGGCATTTCCAACTCGGTATGGCCATTACGAGTTCTTGGTCATGCCCTTCGATCTCACCAACGCACCTGCGGTGTTCATGGACCTCATGAACCGCGTGTGTAAACCATACCTCGACAAATTTGTCATCGTGTTCATCGATGACATACTCATCTACTCCAAAAGTGAAGAAGAACATGCTGAACCTCTACGGTTACTACTAGGATTACTCCAACAGGAAAAGCTATATGCCAAGCTTTCGAAGTGTGATTTCTGGATTCGGGAAGTTCAGTTTCTCGGGCACGTCGTGAATGAAAAGGGTATCCACGTAGACCCTGCCAAGATTGAAGCCATCAAAAACTGGGAAACACCCAAGACACCGACGGAGATCCGCCAATTTTTGGGATTGGCTGGTTACTACAGACGTTTCATCGAGGGGTTTTCAAAGATCGCACAACCGCTCACTACCCTCACCCAGAAAGGCATCAAGTATGCTTGGGGTGACAAGCAAGAAGCAGCATTTCAATTGCTGAAGCAGAAACTTTGCAGTGCACCCATTCTGTCCTTGCCGGAAGGGACAGATGACTTTGTAGTGTATTGTGATGCTTCCATTCAGGGATTGGGATGCGTACTCATGCAACGCGATAAGGTCATCGCGTATGCGTCGCGACAACTGAAGGTTCACGAGAAAAACTACACGACGCATGACCTGGAATTGGGAGCAGTAGTGTTTGCACTTAAGATTTGGAGACACTACCTCTACGGAACGAAGTGCACAATCTTTACGGACCACAAGAGCCTCCAAAACATCTTTGATCAGAAGGAGTTAAACATGCGACAGCGTCGCTGGGTCGAACTCTTGAACGATTATGAGTGTGCCATTCGGTACCACCCGGGTAAAGCTAACGTGGTAGCTGATGCCCTCAGTAGGAAGGAACACTTGAAACCTCGTCGCGTACGAGCACTACAACTCACTATTCATTCGGGGCTACCCGAACAAATACGCGACGCCCAGTTAGAAGCAGTTAAGGAGGAAAACATCAAAGCCGAATCAGTGGGAAAAATGGAGCGCGATTGGGAAGTAAAGCCCAATGGAGCCCGGTATTTTATGAATCGCATATGGGTACCTCTCTACGGGAATCTCAGAGAGCTAGTCATGGATGAAGCCCACAAATCCCGATACTCTGTCCATCCGGGTTCGGATAAGATGTATCAAGACCTTAAAGCTGCGTATTGGTGGCCCAACATGAAAGCCGATATAGCCACCTACGTGAGTAAATGTTTGACTTGTGCAAAAGTCAAGGTGGAGTATCAAAAGCCATCGGGGCTACTCCAACAACCTGAAATCCCAGTGTGGAAATGGGATCAGATCTCAATGGATTTCATCACTAAACTCCCGCGAACCTTGGGTGGTTGCGATACCATCTGGGTGATCGTGGATCGTTTAACTAAGTCCGCACACTTCCTAGCTATTAAAGAAACAGATAAGATGGAGAAGTTGACTCGCATCTACATTAAGGAAGTAGTTTCTCGGCACGGAGTGCCAATGTCCATCATCTCAGACAGAGATGCTCGCTTCACGTCAAACTTCTGGCAGTCACTCCAGAAAGCGTTGGGAACACGCTTAGCTATGAGCACAGCCTATCACCCCCAGACTGATGGTCAAAGCGAAAGGACCATACAGACCTTGGAAGACATGCTTAGGGCATGCGTAGTAGACTTCGGAAATAGTTGGGAAATCCACCTGCCTCTAGTAGAATTCTCATATAACAACAGCTATCACACGAGTATTTCGGCGGCACCGTTTGAGGCATTATACGGTCGTAAATGTAGATCACCGGTCTGTTGGGCAGAAATCGGTGACAGTCAACTCACAGGCCCTGAGTTAATACTGGAGGCTACTGAAAAGATTGTACAAATCAGAAACCGCATGGCGGCGGCACGAGATCGACAGAAAAGCTACGCTGATCAACGACGCAAACCGCTCGAATTTCAAGTAGGCGACCGCGTCCTACTAAAGGTGTCACCCTGGAAGGGTGTAATCCTCTTTGGAAAACGGGGCAAACTTAACCCACGGTACGTAGGCCCGTTTGTAATCTTGAAACGTATCGGACCCGTAGCTTATCAATTAGACCTTCCTGCCGAACTCAGTGGAGTTCACAACGTATTTCACGTGTCAAATCTGAAGAAGTGTCTATCAGATGAAACTCTAGTTATTCCATTGGATAAGATCCAAGTGGATGAACAACTACACTTCGTGGAAAAGCCTATTGAGATCATGGATCATGAGATCAAGACTCGAAGGCACAGCAAGATTCCAATCGTTAAGGTTCGTTGGGACTCTAAGCGTGGACCGGAGTTCACGTGGGAAAGAGAGGACCAAATGAAAAGCAAATACCCACATCTCTTCGCAACTGAGCAGCAATCTAACGATACCAGTAACTAAATTTTCGGGACGAAAATTCTTTCAACATGGGGATGATGTGACAACCTGGAAACTTCTCATACTTTCGTGTACTATCGTTGACTAAATCCTGGTGCATGGCACTTGGAAATCTTTGTGTATGGCACCTGGGAACTTCTTGTAACTTCGCGTACTTTCATAAACGAACTAACTCTTTGTGCGTGGCACTCTAAACATGTACGCTACATGCTAAACTGCGTTTACTCAATTTTCGGGACGAAAATTCTTTCAACATGGGGATAATGTGATATCCCGGGTTTTTCGGATAACTTAAACGCGACACTTATCGAATAAAGTATATGCTAAGTATTAAACGTGTACGAATTAAACGAATACATGATGTGTGTTGTGTGATTGTTTTAGTCATAGAATAATTACAGTAGATATGTACACGAACTGAACCGAACCGCGACACGAACCAACTTTGATTCATTGTGACTCTAGGAGTTAACAAAGTTTTAAACTTTAACTCAAGTCTTCGGCCAAGATCAAACCCAAACCGAGAGCAAACCTAAACCCTAAACCAAAACACTCTCGGCCGAGATCAAGCCCAAAACCGCGAACTTATTGAGTTCAAACCCAAACCGAACCCACCCAAGCCCTTGGCCGCGAGAACTAGTCCAAACCGTAAACCCATCCTCTATTGCTTGATCGTCTTGTGCCTATAAATACAAACTCATGCATGCCTTCATTCACATACACAAAAACCCTAAACAAAAACTGCCGTCGGCAGCCTTGTGATCGCGGACAGCTTCCTCCCTTGTTCGTTCCTTCCTCTCGGTCGCAGCAGCAGCAACCATCGCCATCTTCACCTCCATTCAGTCGCGAGTTCAGTCCTTGTTCACCTCTATTCCATCAACAAAACAGCCCACTTTATCATCATCCTCTCGGTCGCGATCTAGTTGGATCAGCCGAGTCGTTCTTGTCCAAATCTCGGCTTGTTTGCCTAGTTATTCAAGGTCAGAATTATCTTTGATTACGAAATCATGTTCGGATATATACGCTTAAATGAATTGATTAGTTTGTTTCGGATATATATGCTTGAATGAATTGATTAGTTTGTTTCGGATATATATGCTTGAATGAATTGATTAGTTTGCTTCGGATATATATGTTTGAACGAATTTATTTGCTTGTTTTCGGATTATGTGTGTGTGTTAAGTAATCGGCTGAACTATCCATAGTTGCATGTATAATTGTTTGCGGATATCATAAGTTGCAAGTGTGTTTTGTTTGTAAAAACTAGAAGTAAGAACTAGGGTTTGCATGGATAAGTTATTAGTAGTAAACTATGATTAAAAATCGGTTTTTGCTCGCTTAGGTTGATCAATAGGAACGGTTTATGCAAGTTGTAGTAATTGTATGCTGAAATCAGTTAGTTACAGCCGACTTCATCTGGCTGTAACTCGGTCATTAGTAGTCGAAAAACGGATTTTCTGATGTCTAGAACATAGAGATTTGAATAACGAATCTAATGGCGCTGGATTCATAATTTTCTGAAGTCGTTTGATATTTTTAAAAGGCCAAATAAGTTCAGTAACTAAAACTGTGAAAATCCTGAAATTTTGTTAGTTGTTTATCGAGTTGGATTTTAAAATCGGTAGGGAGTTGAGTCATGATTTTTGTACCGCAACTAGGTATGGAAATTTCCGGGCAACTCCAACTGGAATTTTGTTAATTGGACGATCAGTGATTTTTAAATAAATTCTTCCGTGGACTGCAGTCAGAAAGCGATAAATCTGACTGCAGCCTAGTATATTAATATTTATAGTTAATTGGTAAAGGTTTAGGACTTGGAAAAATTATATAAATTTCTATGGTATAGATGTCACCTACTGTTAAAATATTGGAATTTTTGGAATGTTAGAACTATTTTATAAAAATCCTAGAAAACAGCTGAATTATGAGTGCTAAGCTGAAATTTGAGAACTTGTGATTGTGTGCACCAAATTGTGGCATGAATTGGTTTATGGTTATGATAAGTTGTTTTAATCACTAGGATCACATGAGGATACTTGCATGCATGTTTGAGGTTGATCAATTTCCATAGCTGTTGGTCGTGAAACTTCATCTTCAGATTAATCATCTTTGTTTGCACGAGCTCTTTTATATCCCAATACGGCAAGGACTTGATATCGCTCAAGTATCTAAAATACTGGATCCCAAACTCCCTCTTAATAGCATAAACATTAAGCTCCTCGATCCATTCCCAGCTAATTATATCCCCTAGTGATATATCTGCATCACGCGTAAAGAACGATAAAGGACGTTTAAAATTTCGCTCAGCTGGTGTAACTTTGAACCACCGCTTCCTCATCTCAGCAATTTCTTCAGATGATAGTTGTTGAGGAACGGTTCTATGTTTAATAGCTTCTTCCACTTTTCGTTTCAAAAGATCATCACTTTTGGCTGTAAACAACTCACTAAAAGTTGGGGTGTCATCTGTACCCTTATCGGCAAGATTAGTAACATCGTCATCAGAATCATCCTCCATGACAACTCTATCATAATTATCCGCATCATCAACATGATCGAAGACATAATCAACTGGCTCTAAAGCACTAATATCATTCAGCTCGTCTTCAAAATTAAACACAAATTCTTCTTCGTTCATTCCCAGCATTTCAGCTATCTCTTCTTTAGTGTAACTGTGAACGAACTCTCCTTCTTCAACATCGTGCTCAAGATATAAAATCTTCAACTTTGGCACGACAGGAACAATAGATATATCAGTTACCGTGAAAATTCCTGCCTGCTGAGCATCTTTCGAGCCTTCACTTCTTCCCTGATCTCTATTTTCACTTACTGGATTAACTGAATCATCCAAGTAAGCAGAATAATCAATATCACCAGTCTAATCAGTTTCTGTTACCCGGACACCAGATCCTCCCTTATCATCATCACCTCTATCATTATCATCATCATCATCAGACTTGTTTGAAAATAGATCATCAAAAGCATCTAAGTCCTCTTTCTATTTTTCAGCATTCTCGTCAAACTCATCAAAAGCATCAGCGTCAATATCTTTCTCTAACTTTTTCTTGATTAGCCATTCACGATGTCTTGCTGAAAAATTGGACATATCGATATCAACATCTTTTGGCTTACCTACTAGTACAAACTTCTTCGTCATCGTATACACTACAATGCGTAGATTCAACTTTTGGATCAGTTGTAACATTCACAGGATCCTCACCGACTTTTGCCTTGCGCGTCAGATAATTCTTTTGCAAGACGCTCGTGCTCTGCAACCCGCTCTCTCGCTTCTGCTCTTTCTATCTCATCAATCTCAGCAGCAATATTAATACCCAACTTCTTAGTAAGTATCTTCTCAAATAAATTCATCTTTCTATCACACCTGAGACGTTCTTCTTCATATTCAGCCATACGAATCCCTAAATGCTCATTCTCAGATACTATGCTGGCTAACATGGCTTGAAGCTGCTATTTTTCTTCGTTTAAAACATTGAGCTGTTCCTACAATTCTGTAATCTTGACTGTGTTTAACATGACCTGCTTCCGTAATTCTTCAACATGTGGGTCGTTAAACATGTCAGCAGTAAAATCTTCACCCCCTGGTATGTCACCAAAGTCAAAGTCAAAATCAAAATGGGGTTGAGATTGTGAGGGTTACGGCATCGGCTGCGGTGGTGTTTTTGGTGCTTGCTGTTGTGGTGGAGATGGTGGTGGCTGAGGTGTCTGTTATTGACCCGGTGATGGTGGTGTCGGCGGAGTCGGCTCAACATGTACCTCTTCTACAATCTGCTTTTGCACTTTTTCCTTTGATTTGTCTGTAGGAGAATCAGTTCTTCTCTCTGCCGATCTTTTCAGACGTCGAGTTTTCTTCATTGCTGGTTTATGCGCAGGAGTATCATAGTCAGAACCCGAAGGTATATATGTCGAATCATCTTCACCTATTGCTTTACGTCTCTTTTCTTCAGCTTCTCTTTGCAGTTCGTCTAAACGTTCTTTCTCTATTTCTTTAGCCCTTTCCTTTTCTCCAGCAATCCTGTCTTCCAAATCAGTACTGGAAAAGGACGCTTCTCCAACCACTTTTTCTTTTTTTCTCCAAACGCTTGTCTTTCAATATCAGCAGCCATATCTTCAATATTTTCCTCTAGCTCTGATTCGTCAATCAGACTTGAGCTTTCTGATGTTTTCTGTTTCTTCTAAGGAATATAAGAGGAAGATGATGACGTTGGCTTTCTCTTGGTTCCCTTACCTCCTTCTTTCACAAACCAAGCGCTTCGCTTCGTAATAAAACCATCAAGCGCTGTAAGCTCTTCATTCCCGTCACCACTACCTTCTTTTTTCCACATTCCTAATTATGGAGCAATATAATCTTTGTCAACAATGGCTCCAAACACAGGCTTTGCATTAGGGAATGTCTTGAGATGTAAATTAATTTTCTTCAGTGTCGAGACATCCATATGTTCTAACTTCAGCACATCATCCTTCTTTTTCTTTAGATTGAGATGCAAATGGTCTAGCAGCATTTAAATGAACCGTGGGTACTACAAAAACTTCTCTCGCTGTGTATTCTGAACCATCTGAGAAAATATCACCTTAGAGGAGTTGTACGGTAGGTTAACGAGTGTGGTGATCATGCACATCTGGTAATCAACTAAGTCGTCAAAAACTCCTTTCAGGTGACTAAGTGCATGTATGACACAATGAGCAATATATCTGAAAGGCACACTTCGGTTAGCCTTCTTAAAAGGAGCAACATTCATGAACCCGACATAACCCATACGATAAAAACATCCCTTCACCATATACTCAGAAAATCCTGTAGGATCATCTTCGTGGTCGTTGAATTCCAGCACTTTTCTGATTAGTCGTCGATGATTTTAACCTGAATATCTTCATCTTTAATCTTCACCGCCGAAACAATAGCATTCTCCTCTGCATCATATTCTTCTGCATTCAGGAAATGCTCAATATGTGATCTATACGCAGTATGACGATAGGTGAGAGCTTTAGTAATTGGAAGTCTGCCAAAAAAATCTAAGACTTCACTATAAGCGGCGATTTCTGGAATAGAATCATCCAGAAGATAACATATGTTATGGAACGGAGAAAAAGATGATTTCTTGACCTGCAAGAATAGACATTTCAAGCTGTTAGAAAATCTTTCAAAAATTTCAGCACTAAATCACTCATACGACCCATTCATTCGTACAAGTCACATATAATAACAAAATATTAAGATCCAAATCAAAACATCATTCGTACGAGCCACTAATTCTTACGGATGAACAATTATACTTAGAGAAATTTTCAAGAATTTTGACCAGATCTACTTCATACGAATGATGTCTCATACGAGTTATCAAAATTTTAAAAATTTTAACTTTATCTTTTAAGGATCCTACCCGTACGAATATTCACTCATACGAGTGAAAATAATAACAAACATTTGATAATATGCTTGTACGAGTGACTATTCGTACGAGTTCAAAGTCGCATGAAATAACACCAAGTCAAACCAAACTTAAAACGTGTTGATTTTAAGAAATTGAGGGTTGATTTGTAGGTTAACATGGCCGATTTTAACGTTTTTGATTTCAGTTATATTTTTAACCGGTCCAATCTTCCTAAATCTATGTTTTATGTCCGTTTGGTCTAAATTCGCCATTATAACGGCTTAGATCAAGTATAACTACCTTTCCTATTGCAAGAGGTGTGCAAATCAACCTCCCCAATGTACCAGTACATAGTAAAGGTCAAGAAATGTGAAGTAGTAAGAACTGGTTCGCACAAAAGTTTCTCTCAACCGCACAGAGACAATAGTCTGACTCGTGCGAATGAGTTCCCCTTTTATACTCATTCAAGGTTACTCGTACAAGCAATGGCTCGTGCGAATGATGCCACTCGTACGAGACAGTGTCACTAGTATGAGACAGTGTCACTCGTACGAGTCAGTTCTGACACTTTGTTATCTTTTTAATTTTTTTATGATTTTTTTTATCTATTTAATAACCCACTCAGTTAACCAAGTCCAAGTTAATGATCCTGGTTATCTGATTTGCCTACCAAGTCCAAGTTAATGACCTTGGTTAACCATTTGTTTTTGACCAAAACAGATTTATTTAAAAATGTAAAGTTTCAAGTTAATGAACTTTGTTGACGTTCAGGTCTTCTTTTCAAGATTAGCTCCCAACCCGTGGTCTTCAGCTTTCTTCCAGTAATCGTTGCTTTGACTTGAACTAACAGTGTTTTCATCATCGATAGACTTTAAAAACTAAGATACATTGCTAAAAGCTGAAAATCTTTTTGGGATTTTTGAAAAGAAATAACAAATAAAGATGTATTTACATACATATTTTGTGAGTTTTGTGTTAAGAGGATCACACCAAGTATTTAGATAAATCACAAGTACCGTTGATCTTTGTAGTAACTTTAAGTTTTTAAACAGATTTACCTGGATTGCCAATATACTTATCCACTTAAACTTCTAAACGTTTCTCAACTGTTTCAAGATATGTTAGGTAATATTAAAGAACATGAAATAATTGTGTTTCCCATCTCAGAATATACTCCCGTATTGAGATTCCCAGAATATCATTTTACAGGTGAATATATCCAATTGATATCAGTAAATGGGGTGAATTGCGAGACCTTGAGAGCTTAGGTTAGTACTTCTGTACAGACAAAGAGATGAAGGCTGGTCTTTAGGTGGTGTTCCATTAAGGAATCTTTTGAACTGCAGATGTCACAAAGTTTATGACTTAATCATTTTTTATGCAGCTTTTATGGATGAATAATGCGTAAAGTATCATACAACATTGCTGACGCAAAATCAGAAGAACTCGGATAATACCCCAGACATCGATTAAATATAAAGACCTTGTATCGCAGAATCTGGCATTCTCTCACATGAAATTTCGGAGTGCTAAGTCCATATATCCGAGAGATTTTAACCCACAAGTTGCTCAGTTTTTCATTTAGGTTTGTATCTTGAAAAACAATTTACTGAACGAGTGAAGCCTATTGGCACATCCACAGTAAGACCTGTTTAATTACTTGTTTAAACATTCCATATCTTTAGCATACTGTGATTGTCATTTTGATGTAATATGATCTCTCTTTTTCACAAAAACTTTTTTTGTCTTTTATAATGTTTTTGTATTTTCCTAAACTTTCTCCCCCTAAAATCAAAAACATATTTTTGGATTTTTAAGAAAAAGATGTACAGAAAACATGTCATACCAATGAGAATCACGTTAAGTCCTCGTCATCCTCAAACTCAACCTCATCAATATCCCCTAATGCTAGATTTTGTAAAACATTTAGTTTTAAAAGATTTTTAAATCTTGAACGATCAAATGCTTTGGTATAAAAATCTGCTTTTTGGTCATCAGTGTGGAAAATTTTCAATTCTAACAAACTTTTACTCGTAGAAGTCACGGATAAAGTGGTGTCGAATCTCAATATGTTTAGTACGTGAGTGTTGACTTGAGTTTTTAGTGATATCAATAGCAGCCTGATTATCTACATAAATGGGCGTGTCAAGAAATTGCAGTCCGATGTCTCTCATCTGCTGTTGAATCCAGAGAATTTGGGAACAACAGCTGGATGCTGAAACGTATTCAGCTTCACAGGTAGAGAGAGCGACCGCGATCTATTTCTTGCATTGCCACGTTACCAAACGGGTTTCGAAGAATAGGCAACCAGCCGTCGTAGATTTGGCATTGATTTGTAGCAACCGAAATCAGAATCCGAGTAACCCGCAAGATTGAATTCGTCGTGTCGAGGATACCACAAGCCGGTGCTTAGATATCCTTTCAAGTATCTCATAATATGCTTGACGGCTAACAAGTGCGAATCTCTTGGACTGGACTGAAAACGGGCGCACAGGCATATAGGATACATGATATCTGGTCGAGAAGCTGTTATATACATCAAGGATCCGATCATGGAGCGATATAATGATTCATCAACTTTGACTCCATGAACGTCTAGACAAATGCCGTGACTTGGAGCTAACGGGGTAGATGCTGGTTTGGTTCCTGTCATATCAAATTTCTCTAATATTTCATGAACATACTTCGTCTGATGGATGAAGATACCATCAGGCAATTGATCAACCTGAAATCCTAAAAAGAACTTCATCTCCCCATCGCACTCATTTTGAATTTGCGCTTCATGACTTCTTCGAAGTCTTTACACAGTTTATCATTTGTCAATCCGAAGATGATATCATCCACATATATTTGCATGATAATCAAATGCCCATCCACTTCCTTGGTAAAGAGGGTAGAATCTACAGTTCCTATGAGAAAGCCATTGTCTAGAAGATGACGTGAAAGCGTTCATACCAAGCTCTCGGGGCTTGGTGTAGACCATATAAAGCTTTGTTTAGAAGGTAGACTTTATCTTTCTGTATGGGATCGACAAACCCCGGTGGTTGTCGGACATACACCTCCACTTTAACTTTGCCGTACAGGAAAGCAGATTTGACATCCAACTGGTACACCTTGAAACCTCACGAAGCAAAGGCCAAGAATATGCGGATAGCTTCGAGACGAGCGACTGGGGCATAAACTTCAGTGTAGTCTATCCCTTCCTACTGGTGAAAGCCTTGTACCACGAGTCGAGCTTTGTTTCAGACCACTATCCCTCTGTCATCACGCTTGCACTTGAAGACCCATCTAATGTTTATCTTTTTGTGATGATCTGGCAGGTTAACAAGCTTCCAGACTCCTAACTTCTAGAATTGAAGTAATTCCTCCTGCATTGCCTCCACCCAACTTTCTTTTTTTAACACGTCTCTCCAGTTCCCAGGTTCAACCTGTGAAACAAAACAATTGTAACAAATTTGGATTTGTAATGGAGCAATATAAACTATAAGAAATTTGGGTTTATAATGGAGCAATACGGGCATAAAAACAGATTAGATCCTTGTTGATCTGATTGCAAGTTTGCACTCCAGTTTGTAAGCTGCCGATGATATTCTCCGATGGATGATATGAAAGTGTCATCGGCATTACTTCACTTGGAACATCCACTTGAGTTTGCAAATTTGTGATCTCTTCATCAACAACCGGAGTAGAAGATGTTGCTTCATTCCTGACATTTGATTGATCAGCTTGAGCATTCAAGAAGCTTTCAATATGTTCAGATCCTTCATCGGAACTAGATCCTCTATCATCAAAAATTGGTTCTGGATCGGAGTCGGCATTGGGCGGTTGATGGGCAGATGATTCTACAGTGTTTAAGAGTAGTGCTCGGACCTACAACAGAAGTGTTGACAGGAAGTGACGGGGAAATCACCAACGTTCTAGTAACTTGCTCTTGGTTAAAGATTTGATGTTTTTGAAAGAGCATAACAAGTTCTTCTTCAGATGGCACGTCTGGTAGGTCGAAAGAATTCCACAAACCTTCGTAGTTAAACAGCCATGGATCCCCAGGTTTCTGCATAGGCGCAGTATAACGTTGACAATCAACATGCTGCGCAAGAATGACCTGGTTCAGACTCGGCAAGAAGACACGCTTTTGTGGAGTAGCATAACCCACGAAAAATCCTTCCAAGAATTTGGCTCCAAATTTACCATCCGGGCCCAATACAGTACACGGTGATCCAAAAGGCTCCAGAAACACAAGGCTAGGCTTCTGTTGATTTAGCAACTCAAAACAAGTCTTATTGTGAGGCTTGACTGTTAACACACGATTGAGGGTATAGCATGCTGATGTGACTGCTTCGCTCCAGAAACTTATTGGCAATTTCGAATCGGCGAGCATGGTTCTGGCAGTCTCAGTCAGTGTGGATTCTTACGTTCAGCAACTCCATTTTGTTGAGGAGTATATGGGGCGTTGAATTCGTGAAGAAATCCTTTTTCGTTGCAGAATTCGAGCATCCTATTTTTCTTGAGCTCCGTACCATTGTCATTGCGGATTCTCTTGCTTGGTAGATGATACAAGTTTTCAAGCTTCCTGAAGAGAATCATTAGACTTTCAAACGTTTCATCTTTGCTTTCCAGAAAGAAAACCCATGAGAATCTTGAAAAATCATCTGTAGCGACCAAACAATATAGATCACCAGAAATGCTTTTGACGTTTACCGGCCCAAAAAGATCCATATGAAGCCTCTCTAGTGGTAGCTTGATAGAATTGAGAAGCTTTCTTGGGTGTGATTTCTTGTGCTGTTTCCCCTTCTTACAACTGAGACAATTATCATATAGTTGAAAATTCTTCAGATTAAGACCCTCCACTAGGTCGTTGTGCACTAGATAATTCATCTTTCTTAGATGAATGTGCCCCATCTTCCTATGCCATAGAATAGACTCTTTCTCGGTTGCTTTAGAAACAAAGCACTGAACCTTCTTTGATGTTGTAGATGCGACACTCATATCAAGGACATAAATATCATTCTCTCTCGGAGCACGCATAAGAATCCATTCCTCAGGAATCTTGAATCCCGGCTATAAAAGCAAGCATTCTTTGTCGTTGAAGTGTGTTGTGAACTTTTTATCACAAATTTGCGAAATACTCAGCAGATTGTTCTCTAGCTCTGCAATGTAGTTCACTTTGTCAAACGAATCTACTCCATTCATGAGAATACCTTCTCCAACGATTCTACCACCTGTGTTCCAGCGAAACCAACATAACCTCCCCGAATAGCTTTGACGTCATGCAACAACGCAAGCATCCCAATCATGTGTCAAGAAGCTCCACTATCCATAATCCATTTAGACATGATCGATCACGGGAGCCCCTGCACACATGAGGAAGAAACTATTTAAACAAAGAAACCCAAGCCTGCTTAGTCTTGGGTGAGTTCGGAATATCAAATTTCGGACCAGCTTTGTTTTTGACATTTTGTTTAGGCTTGGTTTTGGTTGGAACAGATGGTTTCAGATCTACTTTAGATGTTTTGACTTTTGCAACCCGAGTTTGTGTTTTCAATTTTTCCCTTTTTGAGTAAAACTTTGAAACCGTTTGACTTTGACGATTTTTGGTGGATGTTTCACCAATTTCAAATTTACAATTCAGTCGAATCGTTGATTTAACATTTTTGTGGGATTCAACGTTTCTTTTCAAAATCTGTTTCCATATAACCATGGGTGCCTTTTGTTTCACATCCTTGGTAGATCTATTAGAGTTAGAAACAGGTTTTGGATGTTTTGTAAGCAATATCGTGCAATATGTCCAACATTTTCACATTTATAGCACCTCCTACTGTATTTTCGGACATAGGAATCCAAAACTTGTTTTCTACTCTCTTTTTCTTTCTTAAACTAATAATTGGATTGTGTACCAATGATCTCTTTTTCTTTTTCTGTCGTCGTCCCAAAAACAAAATTGATTTTCTTTGTAAAGTTTAGCTTTTGGGACTTATTGTTGGTTCTTCACTTTTCAAAACCCAAACCAGCCCTCTTACTCTAAGGATAATCTATGTTTCATTGATGGTAGGGTTTGTTAACACATTTTGATTTAGAGTAAAATGATACATTGTGTTTTTCTAAATCAGAATGGCTTACCTCCAGAAGCTTGAACAACTTATCGACACGATCCAGATGATCAGTATTTAAACTATTTTCCAAGGTTTCAACATCAAAGATTTTTCAGATTCACCTTTTAAAACATGTTCAACCACTATTTTACTACCTCAGAATCACATTAATTTTCAGATTTTGTGTAAGTTACATCAATGTTCGTAGGCAGCTCATTTGACTGTTCAGTTTTCAATTTTAAGTTGAGCGCCTTTTCCATCCCTGTTGGTTTTTAGCATAACTATTCCACATGGGAGGTGGAACACGATCGTAACTTGCACTTTTGTTTACATCATTTTTAGATTCTTCTTTGCTTTCAATTTTTGGTAAATGTGGTCAATGACGTATGAACTTGTAGAATAACACATTAACAATTTGTTAACCCGTTTGGTTTCAATTTTCATTTTCTCAAGTTCACTTTTTAGCTCAGTGATTATGTTTAAATGAATGTTAATGGCCATTTGTTTGTCCATCACAATCGCTTTACGCATTGAAAGTGTGCCGTCATTTTCTCTGAGCACTTTTTCATATTGTTTAACAGATTTGCTTAATTTTTCATAAGCTTCATTTTTGGCTTTATAGTCATAAGATAAATTATATGTTAGACATTTTAGCTCATTCTATCGTGTGTCTTTTACAACACATTCACTGCATGGCTCTACACATTTCAAACATGGTTTTTCTATCAAAGACTCACTTTTAGACTTATTTACCTCATTTACGTTTGCCATACATACTTTGTTGGTTTCATCAGTCAACTTCTCCATCTTTTCATCAACTTTCTTTGCTTCAACTTCTGGCTTCTTCTTTTCTTCACAAAATGAGCGATTTCTTGGCTCAAAGTAACCTGCAAAAGTTTTCAAAATATCATTAGGCAGGAGATGTTTAAAAGAATTGTTTAATAGTTCCTCCTCTTCTGACGATGGGTGATAATAATCTTCTTCAGGAGCCTCGTCAAAAGATGCCTCTGATTCCTCTTCAGGTCTTCGATGATCTCTGCAACCAATGTCAAACTCTCATTCTTGAAAATGTACTTGTTCCAGTTAAAGCCTTCGTCTTCTTGAGTCACGACAAGCGCTTTATCTTTGGTTTCTGGCAGTCTATCTTCGATTTGCACCATTCTGGTTCTTTGCTGAGGACGATGATAGATGGCTTTCTTGTAGTAGTCGTCGGCAAATAGGTTTTGATTACCCTAAGCTTCTCTGTTTGGACATTCGCGTTTAAAATGTCCCTTCTCCCGACACTTAAAACACTTAACTTTCGACTTGTCGAAGCCAAGTTTTCCATCGAATCCTCCGAAGTTCTCTTTCCTAGTGACTCCATGAAGCGTTGTGCTCGTCTAACACTAGATGCTATACACCATTTGATGTCGATCATAGTCCTCTTTGTTCATCTCTGAATTTCCAATTTTTCCTGCTACAAGACTGTCATAAGATTCAAGAACTGAAGCTAATTGTGTCATATGTTGCTTGGCAGTGTTCTCGTTGAAATTTTGTGCATTCTGGAAATCAATAGCAACGTTGCACTGTAGCACCCTTTGAGTAGAATTTGACTGATTGGTCTGGTTGATCTGGGGATTGCTCGAACCATGTGATGACTGTGGGCTTGAAGATGTGTTTGGGTTGACTGTAGCAAATTATTGAAAGCAACTGTGTTGATTCGACGCTAGGCTTGGTGTGTTGTAAGTGCTGAAGGACGTTTGGATCTTTGGAAACTGTAACTGAGCAGCAGAACTTCCTTTGTAATACAGATTAACGTCTTGTTGCATTTGGACACCTTTGTTCTTCGCCATTTTTTGCATTTCAAGTTCATGTCCCTCTAATCTCTCAATGAATCATGGTAATGAGAAATTACCATATTCGGTTCCATTCTTCAAAATGGTCAAATAGGTAGACCATGCTCCTTATGGTAAGGAATCTGCGAGTTTATCAACTAATTCTTCATTCGTCTTTATGATTCCTATTCACTTCATTTGAACAACCAGATGACAATATCTTTCAATTAGTTGTTTTACTATCTCCTTTGATCAAAGTAAAGATGTCAAATTCTTTACTCAACAACGCCATCTTCCCTTTTCGCAACTGTGCACTTCCCTGGAATTTCAATCGAAGAGCATTCCATAATGATTGTGCGTCATCATCTACAACAACGCTAATATGTCTTCCTTGATGGATTGTTGTAAAATGTTCATCATTTTCTTCTCATTTATGAACTTCTCTCTTTCAAAATCCGAGAATTGAGCCAATGTCTTTTCGAGACCGTTTTCTCCAACAGGAGACTTATATTTTTCTTTGATGGTAAACCAGCAGGTAAAATGATTCGCCTGAACCCAATTCATGAAACGTTCGCTCCAACTGTCAAAGTCTTCAAGGTTCATCATTTTTGGCGGCTTCGTCATCGTACCCATCTCATTCTCGAGGTTCATGTTTTGAGTTGCTGTAGTTGTGACCGCTGATGTAGCAAATGCATTATAAAACAATTCTACCATTTTTCTGAAAAGATTTTAGAAACACACTTTCGAAAAACTGATTAGTATGATAAAAATTTCTTCGTGCGAATAACAAAACAATTCGTGCGACCAAGATTTTCATGCGACTGAAGATATTTGCTTCGTACGAGTGAGTTGCTCGTACGAATGAATACCTCATGCGAATCACAGTTTTTAACCTTTTTAACTTGTTGATTTAAAGAACTTCTGTTTACTCGTTCGTACAAATGACTTAAATTGTATGGACAGTCGTTCGTGCGAGTGATCTCTCTACCTGTATGAAACAACTTAGGTCACCAAACAGATGAATTTTACCAATTTTGACATGATTAAGTTCGATTTTAGATCTGAAATTTTCAAGGATTGATTAAAATTGATTTTAACGTGATATCCTAGAAATCTAGTCAATTTTGTCCATGAATTTGTCCAATTCCAAGATCAGTATGGGAAAGTGTAGAAGTAGAAAGTTCCAATGGTGAATCTGAATCTGAAACTGTTGGTAGTATGCATAAACTTGATGTTTGTCAGAAAATCAGGCCTCAAGGCTCTGATATCACTTGTGAATGGGGGATCGACTCCTCTGATGAGCACCAGACTGATCTGACTCAACTAACAGAGGCGAAATTCATTATCAGTGAGGTTGACAAACAAACAAGTGAGATCTACTGCTTAAATGCCTTGAATGTATTGATAAACATGAACAAGTACAGTGTAAGTAAATAGTTCAGCAGGGCTTCACCACACCAACAAGATTGCTAGTTCTGGCACAACACTCCTCTATTTATAGGTCAACATGACTCGCACAGGAGAGTGTGTAACATAGTGTGTGACTCGTGTGAGAGGTGCTTCGTACGAGTGACAGAGTGTCACTCATACGAGCCAACTATCTAACTTGTACGAGTCAAGCCCTAAACAAATAAAACAAATATATACAATTACAATTTGACATTTAAAGCTCTATATACATAAACGATATATCCTAGACGCAGGCAATAGACATTATGCACCAACAAGAAGATGATTTTGTTCTAACTACCCAAGTTTGTGTTTTCAGAATTGCCTTTTTGGAATAAAATTTTAAATCCTTTTGTTCATTTTTGGTTGATGTTTCACCAATTCAAATTTTGAACCATTTAGAATTGTTGGTTTCACAATTTTGTTGGATTCGTTATTTCTTTTCAAGATCTATTTTGATACAAACTCAGGAATCTTTTGTTTCATATATTCTGTAGACTTCTTCACATTGTAAACAAATTTTGGGTTGTTTTGAGTACAATGTCGTGCAATATGGCCGACTTTGTTACATTTCCAACATGTCTTACTATTGCTTCCAATAGAGGAACCTAAATTCTACTCACGACGTTTCTTTTCTGCATGGAACATGTCGTTTGATTATTCCTTTCCCAACCTTTCCTTTTCACTTGTAGAGCTTGATCCAAAAACAAAGTTTACCTTATTTTGAAAATTAGATTTTTTAAACTTATAATTTTTCTTCTTTACATACCCCAACCCTTTCCTTTTGTTCTCGGGATAATTTTTACTTTTGCGATCATTTTTATAAGAACTTTGGGTTTAGAGTAGTAAGACTCATTCAAATTTTCAAGCTCCGAAAGATTTATTTCCGTCAATTTAAACACTTGTTCAACTTCTCAAGATTCACATTCTGATTAAAAAATTCTTGATCAGTATGTAGTTTGTCCGATCCTTTCATTGTATAAGCAATCAATGTAGAATCATCATCCGAACTAGAATCTGATTTATCAAGATAATTCTTATGAAAACTCTCCTTATTTTCAGAAGTTGAACTAGTTTTCTCCAAATTCGACTCAGCACTCTCATATTCTATACTATCACTTTAACTTCCTAAAACATTTTCAACAATAGTTTTAACCAAATCAGATTCACAGTCTTGTTTGATTTAGTGTATGTTACATCAATGTTCTCGGGCAGCTCATTATTCTTTTTGGTTTTCCATTTTAAATTGAGCGCCTTTTACCCTGATGGTTTCTTTCTTGCATAACTTTCCCACATGGGTGGTGGAACACGGTTGTAACTGGCACTTTTGTTCTTACCTTTCTTATCATCTTCTTCCTTTTCAATTTTCAAAAGAATATGATCAATGACATATGAACTGGTGGAATAACTGATTAACAATTTGTTAACCTTTTCAGTTTCAATTTTCATTTTCTCAAGTTCATTTTTAAGTTCTGCGATTGTATTAAGATGAATGTTAATCGCCATTTGTTTGTCCATAACAGTTGCTTGAAGCATCGACAAAGTTGCACTATCTTCTCTATTAACTTGTTCATATTGTTTAATCACTTTGGATAATTTGTCATAAGCATGTTTTGTTTAGTTATAATCGCTTGACAAATTATTTGAAAGCCGATTTAGATTAGAATAGTTTTTATCTTTCTTGACACACTCCTTGTTTTGTTCATATTGTTTAATCACTTTAATTTCATCGAAACTACCTCATTAAGATTTGCCATCATTTCTTTGTTTGCAATCTCGGTCAATTTCTCAGCATTCATTTCTTTATCCACATCAATCAATTCCACACATTCATGCTTTGATTCCTCTTCTGATTGTACTTGATAGCTTGAATTGAAATATCCTGCAAAAGACGGAAACATATTAGGTGGAATCAAATTTCTAAAAGCACTATGCAATAATTTTTCTTCCTCAGCACGTTGTTCATGATAATATCCTTCAAGAACAGTTTCCTCACTGGCTTCATCAAATAATTCTTCAGAACAATCTTCTGTTTCAGGTTCAAGCTCTTCAAAAATCCCTGCCAGGGTGCGAGACTTTTAGATTTTGAAATGTACTTGTTCTAGTTAAACCCTTCACCTTAGCGACTACTAAAGCTTTGTCTTTTGCATTTGATGGACCGTATTCTATTCGTACCATCCTTGAATTTGATTGTGGTGGTGACGGCCGATGATATATAGCTTTCTTGTAGTAGTCATCTCCAAAAGGACTTTGATTGCTATTAACTTCTTGAGTAGTACATTCCCGTTTAAAATGTGCTTTCTCTCTGCATCTGAAACAAGTAACCTTTGACTTATCAAATCCAAGCTTCCCATCCAAACCTCCCAAGCTATTTCTACTCGTAATCTCCATGTATCTCTAAGCTATGCAACTATAGAAGCCATGCACCATTTAATATCGATCAACTCTAATTCTTTTGAGTCTATTTGATCATAATCTTCCTTGGTCATATATGGATTTCTATCTTCCCAACCAGGCTTTCATAAGATTCAAGAACAGAAGCGAACAACGCCATGTGCTGCTTGGCAGTATGTTCATTGAAATCTTGTGCATTTTAGAGATTTACAGCGATATTGCTTTGTAGAATCCTCTGGCTTGAATTAGATTGACCAAATTGGTGACTTTGGAAACTATTTCAGCTCTGTGAAGACTGAGGTGTTTTGGTTGAGTTCGGTTCAAAGCTGGAAAATGACTGAAAACCGGATTGATTAGAAGATGGACTTACAACACTATCAGCACTGAAGGCGGTTTGAACTTTCGGACTTTAAGTCTTTAAAGTACAAGTTCATGTCTTGTTGTATATGAACACCTTTTGACTTAGCCATCTTTTGTATTTCTTGTTCATGACTTTTGAGTTTTCCTATGAACTTTGATAAGGTATAGCCACTATAATCTTCACCGTTCTTCAGAATCATCAAATACGTAGACCATTCTCCCTCTGGCAAAACATCTACCAGTTTTTCAACTAATTCCTTGTTGGTTTTTAGAATTCCCAATCTCTTCATTTGAACAAAAAGGTGATAGTATCGCTCGATCAAATGCTTCATACTTTCACCTTTCAACAGATTGAAAATATCGAATTCTTTTTTAAGAAGTGCCTTTTTTACTTTTCCTCATTTGCGAGATTCCTTTGAACTTTAATCTTGATGAATTCCATAATTATTGTGCATTATCATCATGTTGTAGCAAAGCTAAGATATTTTCTGTGATTGATTGTTGCAATTTGTTCATCATTTTCTTTTCATTAGCATTTCTCTTTTTCAGCTGTTGTGAATTGAGTCACTATCTTCTCCAATTCATTCTCCCTGATTGGTGTAGTATATTTTTCTTCTATAGCAAACCATCAGTTAAAATGATTCGCTTAAACCAAAGTAACAAACCGTTCACTCCAACTATCAAAATCCTCCAAATTCATCAACTTTGGGGGTTTCACAACCGTTCCCATTTCGCTTTCTAAATTCAGATTATGTGCAGCTGCAGCTGATGCATTAACAGTTGACGTAGCAAATGCGTTGTAAAAATCGTTCTCCATCTTGTTTGATAAATTGCCTTGAATGAAGGTAAATGCTAAAACGATTAAGAGTTTGGTTCGAATGAAGTAAAATTTCCAAAAACTTGATTTATCTTCGTGCGAAGATAAATATTTTTCCAAACCTAACAACTTTTATCCTCGTACGAAGATAGAGTTATCTTCGCGCGAAGGTAGAGTTATGTTCGTGCGAAGCTCGGTCAAAATTTGACAATTTTTGCAATTTTCGACATGAATTAGGTTGTTTTTGGCTCTGGTTTTCTCCAGGGTTTACCTAAACATGTTTTTACGTGCTATACTTGAAAATCAGTTCATTTTGTCTGTGGATTCGTTTTAAAAAGTGAAAAATAAGAAGAATGAGTAGAATAAGAAGTCTTCTAGGCTGAATTTTGAACAATTTTATTTGAAAATAATAACTTATGATAACACAACACTTTTAAAGTGTTCTTGGGCTTTGCTCGTAATTGGGCCTTGCATGCCGCCATACTTCACTTTCGTAATCATTTGGGCCCCCATGATTACCGGGCTTTCGTATGGTTCGCATGTGTTAGCCTGGTAACGTACACTAAAACCCAGAGAAAATCGAGAAATATGAATGTAAGTATGAAAGTCGGAGTGCGTCCAGGTGTGGACACGGTGACACCTCAAATTCACACGATGTTTGGTGTGGCATGCTTTGGCCTAATAGGTCCTTCGTACTCTAATCAGATCGTTAATTCGGATTTATACGAATGCCAATCCTAGACAGGACGTCCCGACTACCGGTACTCGAACCCTTCCAGTTACTACATACCCGTCACATGAACTCACCTTGATGAGATTTGAAAACGAAAAAAAAACATCACAAAAGTTTGAACAACCTAAAAATAAGTATTTGGAAAATGGAGAGAAATGTTTCGAAAATTTAAAGGAAATCTAGAACTCATAAATTAGGGTTTCATAAGTTTCGTATGGTATATTTCAGGTGGAGTGGTATGTATATATGTAACATATACGCAGACTTCATGACATAATTATAACACAATGCACGTATCACATAATCATGTAACAAATAGATTGTTTGCATGCATTTGTGTGTGAAATGAAAGGAATTTAAATGTGTGAGCAATAGCAAATCATAAGTCAAACAAAACATGAAATCACATAAGCACATAGGTCCTAGTTGACTAAAGTATAGGTTCTAAGGGTCTAATAACCTATCCTATATCCCTAAAGTCAATAGCTCTGATACCAATCTATCACACCCCAACCCGCAACGGAATTGGTGATCGGGGCATGATTGGGTTAACTCGAGAGCTTATGACTTGCTATTACTTGTTTTAAATATTCATTAATTTATATCAAGTGTCTCACAATACAAATAATTCACATAAACAATTACAAACACAAGATGGTGTTTATAACAAGTATATTGCACTAATCTGTTTCTTGTTAACTAAGGCCCATCCTATATCCAATCTTCTCTTCGTACATGTTCACCTGTATCATGTGTAAAAATGGTTTTTGGGTCAACAAAGTTGGCAAGTGAATCCCGTTTAATCATTTGAAAGAAATAGTTATGTTGATTAATTTAATAAAACTGTGCATAACCAAGTATGAATAAACGTATATATAAAATATCCACAAACCACATAAACATCAAGCAATGTTCACAAAAGCATGATAAATCATGTGTTATGAGATCAAGGGTCAATCAAACGGAGCCGATCTAATTAGGCAATGCGATGCTCTACTCGCATCCAACAAGGAACTGATGGGCCTAATGTGAATGCCTGACTGAAATGAGAAAATATAACCACATATAACAATAAACCAAATATTACATAACACGTTAGATAATATAATGGTAGTAGCACAAGTGTTTAAATAAATGATATAAATATACGACACATGATACACCCCAAAACATGAATAAAAAAGGGAGTTGTAAGAATTCACTCATCGTGTTTGGGTTTTTAATCCTTAGTGAAAAACCGCACGAGAATAAGGAGAAAATCCAATTGATAAGGGTGATTTAAGCTAGACAAACGAATGCAACAAGAAAAGGGTAAACGTTATGCTAGGCATAGATAAATGAACGAACATGATATGTTAGACTTGTTGAGCCTAACGAGTCTCTACAAGGCTACGCCAAGCCTAAAGGCGAGCCTAAACTAGGCTACCTTAACGAGCCTAATGCTCCTTAACTAAGAACCTAAACTAAACTAATTAAACTAAGAAAGTAATAAATAAATGAATATAAAAAAAGAAAGAAAGATTACCTCAAAGAAGAACTTTACAAAATGAGAAGAGCTTGAAGGGCAACACCTCCTCGTCGAAAGCGGAAATAAAAACTACTACACACCACACCCAAAGGGGTATTATGCTTGTGGAGCCACCAAATTTGATTATTCCACTTGTTTATACTCAAACTAGGAGTTGAAAGATATAAAGAACCAAGCAAGGGTATTTATAGGTGTGAAATGGAGCACAAAATGGTGATTGGGGCGATGTGGGATGACTTTAAAACAAGATTTTCGCGTCTTTCAAATCAGCAACAAACATCAAACTTGTTTTCGCGATTCCCGCTTTGTTATAACTCTGTTTCACGCACAGTTTTTGCCTACGTTCATTATTTTCAGAGTACTATCCTATGGAAGAGAGTAATCCAACATCATGGTGTCGAGAATTGGTCTTAAACCTTGGGTCTTGATGCGGGTCAAGGGTTATGTTCTAAAACTTGTGTTTGTGATTCCCGTTACGCTGGAGCTCAGTTTTATGCACCATTTGAACCTACTTGATCCTAGTATAACAAGTATATCTTGGAGCTTTTAATGGACCAGAATGATAGCTCAAGGATGGGGAAACGTTGGCAAAAAGTCACCCGAAGTCATCTCATGACAAAACTAAGAATACGACATGTAGAGCTTCTTACTTGCTATCATTTACATCTAAACCCTCCAAAAACAATGTCTTATCTTAAGGCATGTATATAATGAAGTTTGGATGATAAGAAGGTTAGGATATGATGTGCTAGGCATGTTCACGAAGTCTCCAAATTTTTGATTAATTTAAGGAAAACCTTAGTTTTAGACCTTAGAGATATGGAGGGTTGTTTCAAAATACATGGAAAAGAATTTACAAGATTGTCTAAAACATGTTTAAGACTATAAATCACCAAATATGATGACATGTATGATCAAAACATAGAATCTAAGACATTTTATTGATTAAACATGAAACAAAATTACGTGGAATATGAAAACGGATCGAGTTACAAAAACAGGTCGGGTTTTAGGATTCATTTTTTATGAATGCTACAACGTGATGAGTTGAGGTTAAAGAGTGTTAACGGGTCAAACAGGTAATGGCTTACATGAAGGTCCTTAAAGAAGAAAATGGTGTATTTGATAAGTTTAATGCATTTTTAAATGTCAAGAGTGTTAGTAGTGTTAAGAAAATAAACGAGACTTGTAATTGAACCTACCAAGAAAGGTACGCGGTTGACTTATTGAAACGGATCAACTTGGGTGAAGAAGGTTATATGGATGAATAAAATCAAAGTATGGAACTTGGTACTAAATAAGTTGAGATAATGAGATAATCATATGTTTAGAAAGAAATTTAGAATAAAATGGAAGAATTTGGACGATGTAGAAACTATGTTGAAAGCAAAGTGGTAAATTCTACAAGAATGAAACTTGGAAATAAAAACTATAGCATCTTGAATGAGATGTTAGAATGAACTATGTTTTATAAAATGTCTTACTAACTCATGTTTGGGAGTTGTAGGTAAATCATCTAGTTAGGTCCATGTCGAGCTTGGAATGAACACATCACACATATGCGCTTCCATATTTGATGCAAGTCCAAGCGGGTCAAAACTTTTGGTGGTGATCTCTAATGGTCAAACATTAGTTAATGTGTTTACGTACACTTTAAACTTATAAATTTTGAAAGTAATATTTGTGTGAACCGGGATCGAGCTCCCGAAATGAGCAATCGACCTGATCTCACTCAACTAGCAGAGGTGGAATTCATTGCTAGAGAGGTAGACAAGACAAACAAGATAGTACTTACTGTTTAACTGCTTCTGTTGTATTAAAGACGTTCAAATACAGACGTGAGTAAACAAACTGGCAGAGCTTCGCCATATCAATTGACAAATCACTAACTAGCTCTAACACAACACTTCCCTATTTATAGGTCGACGTGACTCGTACCAAAGTGCGTGCTAAACAAACAACTATATTTCGTACGAGTCTGTGTTTTGTACGAGCAAGACATTCGTACGAAACATGTATACTTTCATACGAAACATAGTGACAAAACATATAAAAATAACTTTTTAACATATAAACATTACAGACATATCCTAGACGTAGGCAATAGACATTATGTACCAACAAACTCCCCCTTGGATGTTGCCGCAGTCTGGATAGTCTTCAAAAATCTTCAATTAGATTTGACTCTAACGTCCAAAAAATCTCTTTACATGCTTGCGACGCTCCTCAAAAGCAATTGGCGTTTGATCAGTTGGAGGAGGTCGATTTACAAACTGAAAGCTCCTTAAAGATGCTATTCTTGTACGTGCTGTAATTCGAGCTTCTTTTTCCTCCTTGTTCTTTGTCTCTTTCTTTTCAAGCTTCCTCCAAGTTGTTTTCCAATCGGAATCAGAATGTATATCATTTGCAAAACACACATTAACGATTTTCTGAAATTGGAGCGCTTGTTCTTTGTCCTTTTATTCAAAACTTATCTTACTGTAGAATAAACATTCTATAACCTTTTTTGAACAGTTGACTAGCCACATAGGGTCTAGTACTCGAATGCCTCGCATAGACCATATATTCGTTTGTGCGCTATGACGGCTTCGGTTAATTCCTCAGTGATTTTCCAAGAGTTATCATCTGGATGCACACAAAAACAGCTTCTCCTAAACTCGAATCATAGTGCCACCATTTGAATATCTTGAAGAAATCTTGTCCATTTTAATCAGAGGCATGTTCTTCATCACCCGCGGTTTCTTCACAATCAATGTAATATCTTTCACCTTCGTTACTGGATCAACTTTAATAATGCGACGAGGATAATGAGGTTTCTAATGTGTAAAACCGTCAGAGCTTCAAATTTAATCAATCTCCAAAGCCTTTGGTCATGAAACTTCATCTTTAGATTTATCATCTTTGTTTGAACAAGCTCCTTTATATCCCAATATGGCAATGTTTTGATGTCGCTCAAATATCGAAATTATTGGATACCAAATTCCCTCTTTATCGCATACACATTGAGTTTTTCAATCCATCCCCAACTCAGAATATCTTCTAGAGAAATGTCAGCATCTCTGGTAAAGAATGCTAGGGGTCTTTTAAATTTACGCTCAGCTAGATTCACGCGAAACCGTTTCTTCTTTTGTTCAGCAATTTCAGCTTTAGACATTTTATGAGGAATCGTTCCTTCTTTAGCAGCTTCAGATACCTTTCTCTGTAACACCTCTGAACTTTCTGCTGTGAATAAATCAGTAAACGTTGGGAAATCATTTGTACCCTGACTGGCAACATTAGCATCGTTGTCAGAATCACTTTCCACAACAACGTTATTGTACATATTTGCATCTTCAACTTCTTCGAAGACATACGCGTTTGGTTCAAAACATCTATCTCATTTAGTTCGTCTTCGAAATCAAAATCAAACTTCTCTTCACTAATGCTAAGCATTGCTGCTATTTCTTCCTTTGAATAGCTATGAACAAACTCTCCCTCTTCTACATCATGCTCAAGATATAACAAAAACGGTTTTCGCACGACAGGAACAAAAGATATAACATTTTCTGTGAAAATTCCTTCCTGCTGAGCATCAACAAATTCATCGGCTTTGTTCGTCTTTTCTTCAGTAGTTTGATTCACAGAATCATCAAAATACTCAGATAGATCTACTGGTTCATTAACATTCGAATCGGTTACATAAATTCCAGAACCCCCACATTATCATCATTATCATCATCATCAGAACTACTAGAATCCTTAACATCAACATCAGCATACTCTACTTCTGCTTCCTTTTTAGTCTCTTTAGCAGTTTCTTCACTTTCTTTTGCTATCTTTTTCTTTAACATCCAATCCCAATGCCTTTGAGTAATATTAAGCGATGCAATATCCACATCTGTTGGCCTCCCTATCAAGATAAACTTTCTCGGTTCTTCATAAACCACGATATACCAACATGTCACTAGCTCAGACTCAGCTTCTGGCACAGTTTCGTCAATCACAGGATCCACCACTATCTTTTCTTTCCCTTTCCCATGTGTGTCAGATTGTTTCTTAGATAAACGTTCCCTTTCTGTAACCCTCTCTCTTGCTTCTGCTCGTTCTATCTCATCTATTGCAGCAGAAATATTCAAACCTAATTTCTTTTCCAAAATCTTCTCAGACACATCCATTCTTCTATCATTCCTCAAACGCTCTTCTTCGTATTCTGCCATCCGTAATCGCAACCTCTCATTCTCAGATACAATACTCGCTAACATTGCTTCTAACTACTGTTTGTCAACAATCAACCCTCCAATCCGTTCCAGCATTTCGAGCTTTTCAGCAGTTAGCTCATTGATTTGCTCTTGTAATTCAGCTATCCTTACAACATTCATCGTAACCTGTTTTTGCAAATCGTCAACCCTTGGATCATCAAATCGAAATTCATCTCCTACCGGTAAATCATCTAAACCAATCTCATAAAAAAATGACTGTGACTCAAATTGCTGTTGTGTTGGATGAGATTGTTACGGATGAGATTGCTGTGATTGTTGTTGAGCAGGCTGTTGTTGAGCTGGTTGTTGTTGCGGTTGTTGCTGAACTAGCTCTGGTTGAGGTTGTTGCTGTGTTGACTCTGGATGAGGTTGTTGCTGAACTGGCTGTTGTTGTGGAGTTGGCTCTGGTTGAAAAACTGGTTGTTGTTGAGCTGGTCTGGCTGAACAGGTTGTGGTGGAGATGGAATCTGCTGTGATGATTCTTCCATATTTTCTTCAACAATAGGCTCAGCAGCAATTTCTTTCAGAATAACACTTGGAGATACTCTAGCAGTAGGTCGCTTCATTCTTCTTTGTTTTTTCTTGATTGGACTACGAAGAACAGATTCAGTGTCAGACTCAGATGGAACATAAGTCGTATCATCCTCACCTGTTGCTTTACGTTTGGGTTCCTCTGCTTTGTGCTTTAACTCAGCCTTTCATTTCTTCTCTAACTTTTATGCTCTTTTCTTTTCACCAGCTCGTCTATCTTCTGAATCAGTACTAGATGATAGAACTTCTTCAGCTACTTTGTCAAAACCAAATGCTTGACGCTCGATTTCCTCAGCCATATCTTCAACAGTTTCCTCAACCTCTGATTCATCTCTTAAACCCGAACTTCCAGCTGCAGAAGTAGTTTTTCTCTTTTTTTCTTTATGAACCGATGAATATGTAGCTTTGGATTTCACACCTTTTCCACCATCTTTGACAAACCATGGACTCCTTTTTGCAACAAACAAAGATAATGCTTTGACTTCTTCTTCATCGTCGCTGCTTTCATCTTTTCTCCACTTTCCTGGTGCTGGCGATATGTAATCTTTGTTGAGAATCGCACCAAACATTGGTTTTGCTACTGGAGCAGTCTTTAGATGCATATTCATCTTATGCAATGTCGAGACTCCATATGTTCGAGCCTAGAACATCATTTGGTGATTTCTTCAGATCAGGATGTAAAAAATCTAACAACATCTGAATAAATCTCGGATACAGCAAAAACTTCTCCTTCTGAATGTTTTGAACCATCTGAGTGAATATGACTTTAGAGAAGTTGTATGGAAGATTCAAAACTAATGCGGTAATCAAACACATTTGATAATCAACTAAATCATCAAAACTTCCCTTCCGATGACTCAAACCATGAGCTATGACATGTGCGAGATATCTAAATGGTGCGCTCAGGTTTCCCTTCTTGAACGTGCAACGTTAACAAATCCAGTACATCCCATTCGATAAAAGCATCCCTTTACCATATATTCAGAAAACCACGTCGGATCGTCCTTATTGTCCTTAAAATCCCAAACCTTCCAAATTAACTCCTCAGTAATTTTCACCGGAATATCAACATCATCAATCTTCACAGCTAACAAAATGGCGTTATCTTCAATACTGTATTCTGCTGCATCCAAAAATATTCTACATGAGAAAGATATGCTGTGTGTCTGTCTATTAAGGCTTTGGTCACTCGGATCCGTGTTAGAAACTCCAAAATGTCTCTGTATGCTGCAATCTCCAGAATCGAGGTATCTGTGACACAACATATATTGTGGAATGGAGAGAACAAAGATATCTTGGCCTGTACATCAGAATAACAAACAATCGTTAGAAAAGATTAAAAATTCAAAATTTTCTTCAATTATTCGTACAAACATATGTTTCGTACGAATCAAACATTTAACAAAATTGTAAGTTTGAAATGAATTTCATTCATACGAATCATTTTCTTCGTACCAATTACTTTGCACATTAAACATTTTGTTTTTAAACTTTATTTCATACGACCTAGTTAGTTCGTACGAATTAATCACCCAAATCAATTTTGAACATCAACTTTTAGAACTTCTTCGTATGAATTAATTGTTTCGTATGAAACAAACTTCAACTGCCGTAAAATTTTTTTCATACGAATCAATTCCTTCGTACAAAAGTCATCATCGTCCCAAAATGTTCCAAGCATAATCCGAACTTAAAACTTGTTGATTTTAACAAATTAGTAGTCAATTTTCAGGTTATGAGAGCCGATTTTAACGATTTTGAACTCAATTTTAAGTTTACCGATCCAATTTCCCTAGATCTAAGTTTATGTCTGATTTATACAATTTTGGCATTATAACATCATGATTTTGTCAAAATTACCTTTCCCATTTATAGAGGTGTGCCAATCAACCTCAACAACGTGAATCGAAAGCACAAATAACCAAGAAATGAAGATTTCAGTATCAGTTCGCACAAAATTCTCTGAGTCGCTCAACAGTACTCTGAAAGTGGTAACCTTATTTCTATGCGAATCGAAGACTATTTATACTTAGAAAGTAGTTTCATACAAATCATTGAGTCGCACAAAATATTCTCTGTTCCGCACTGAAATAATGATCTCCGTATGAAATTTTGTTTCGTACGAATCAATATTGAAAATCTTTAAACTTTTTGATTTTATTTTTCTATTTTATTTTTAATTAATTTTATCTGTTTTAAAACCCACTTGATTAACCAAGTCCAAGTTAATGACCCTGGTTATCCAATTTGCCTACCAAGCCCAAGTTAATGACCTTGGTTGACCATGTTTGACCAAACAGATTTATTTTATCATGTAAAGTTTCAAATTAATGAACTTTATTGACACTCATGTAATCTTTTTGATAAAAATTAACTCCCAACCCATGATTCCAGATTTCCCTCAGCAAGATGTTACTATGAATTACCGTCAGTGTCTTTATCATCAGTAAACAAAAATAAGACTATCAAGCTAAGAAAAGCTGAAATTTTTTTTTTGAGTTTTGAAATATTTTTCGAAAACAATAACATATTTTTGTGAGTTTTGCGTTTTTAGAGGATCATTTCAAGCATGTATACAAGTCATCAGTACCGTTGATCTAGAAACACCCTTTAAGCTTTTTAAACAAATTTACCTAGATTGCCAATATAGTTGTCCATTTAAACCTCTTCTAGTGTCTCAACTGTTTCAAGATATGTTAATGTAATATTGGAAACATGAATTAACTGTGTTTCCCATCTCAGAATATACTCACGTATCGAGATTCCCAGAATGTCATTTTACAGGTGAATATATCGAATTGATATCTGTATATAGGGTGAATGCGAAACCTTGAGAGCTCAGTTTAGTACTTCCGTACAGACAGAGAGATGAAGGCTCGTCTTTAGGTGGTGTTCCATTAAGGAATCTTTTGAATTGTAGATGTCGTAATTGCTTAAGACATATATTTTTGTGCAGCTTTTGGGGAAATAATACGAAAATATTATAGGAGTTCTTGGCCATTGCTTCCGCAAAATCAGAAGAACTCAAATAATACCCCAGATATCAATCAAATATAAAGACCTAGTCTCGAATTCTCAGGAACGAAATTTCGGAGTACTAAGTCCATATATCCGAGAGATGTTAACCCACAAGTTAATCAATTTTGCTTTTTAGGTTTATATCTTGAAAACAATTTACTGAACGAATGAATTTATTGGAATATCCATAGTAAGACTTGCTTAATCACTTTTAAACAATACATTTCTTTAGCATACTGTGACTTTCATC
This sequence comes from Scalesia atractyloides, assembly GCA_947069175.1. Classification (NCBI taxonomy): domain Eukaryota; kingdom Viridiplantae; phylum Streptophyta; class Magnoliopsida; order Asterales; family Asteraceae; genus Scalesia; species Scalesia atractyloides. The sequence continues at coordinate 38,277,663 of CAMTDV010000116.1, forward strand.
ATTTTTTTGATTTACTATGATCACTCTTTTACACAAAACTCTTTTTGCCTTTTTAATGTTTTTGTATTTTTCTCAAACATTCTCCCCCTAAAATCAAAAACATATTTTTTGGATTTTTAAGATTTTAAAAGAAAGAATATATAGAAAAACGTTTAACCGATAACAAATTCACATTAGGTCGTCATCATCCTCAAACTCAACCTCAAATATATCCCCCGAGATCATATTTTTTAAACCATTTAGCTTTAACAAATTATTAAACTTTGTTTTATCAAAAGCTTTGGTATAAAAATCTGCTTTTTGGTCATCGGTGTGGATTTTCTCAATTCGCACCAACTTTTTCTTGTAGCAATCACAGATAAAGTGGTGTCGAATCTTGATATGTTTCGTGCATGAGTGTTGGCATGAGTTTTTAGTGATATCGATCCCGACCTGATTATCTACATATATAGGCGTATCAAGAAATTGCAAACCGAAATATCTCATTTGTTGTTGTATCCAGAGAATCTGAGCCCAACAATTGGATACCGAAACCTATTCAGCCTCACTCGTAGAGAGAGCGACCGCAGTTTGTTTCTTTCACTGCCACGTTACCAAACGGGTTCCGAAGAACTGGCAGCCAGCCGTTGTAGACTTTGTATTCTGTTTGCAGCATCCGAAAATAGTATCCGAGTATCCTGCAAGATTAAAATCATCAGGTCTAGGGTACCATAAGCCGATGCTTGAAAACCCTTCAGATATCTCATTATGTGTTTAACAGCAAGCAGGTGTGACTCTTTTAGATTAGACTGATAATGTGAGCACAGGCACGTTGGATACATGATATCTGGTCGAGAAGCTGTAAGATACATCAAGGATCCGATCACGGAGCGATATAAAGTTTCGTCAACTCTTTCTCCAATAAGATCTGGACAAATGCCGTGATTTGGAGCTAACGGGGTAGATGCTGGTTCAGCTCCTGTCATATTGAATTTCTCCAATATGTCATGAACATATTTCGTTTGATGAATAAAAATACCATCAGGTAACTGATAGACCTGAAGTCCTAGAAAGAACTTCATCTCCCCCATTGCGCTCATTTCAAATTTGCGCTTCATGACTTCTTCAAAGTCTTTACACATCATTTGTCAATCCAAAGATAATATCATCCACATATATTTGTACGATGTTTAAATGGCCATCTACTTCCTTTGTGAAGAGGGTAGAATCTACTGTTCCCCTTATAAAGCCATTGTCCAGAAGATGACTCGATAATGTTTCATACCAAGCTCTCAGGGCTTGATGAAGACCGTACAAGGCTTTATTCAGAAGATAGACTTTATCTTTGTGCACTGGATCAACGAACCCCGGTGGTTGGCCGACGTACACCTCCTCTTTCACTTTTCCGTATAAGAAAGCAGATTTAACATCTAATTGGTACACCTTGAACCCTTTCCATGCAGCAAAGGCCAAGAATATGCGAATCGCTTCAAGACGAGCAACTAGGGCATAAACTTCGGTATAATCTATCCCTTCTTGCTGATGAAAACCTTGAACCACAAGTCGAGATTTGTTGCGTACCACAACTCCTCGATCATCTCTTTTGCACTTGAAGACCCATCTTGTGTTAATCTTTTTGTGATGATCTGGCAGGTTAACAAGCTTCCAGACTCCAAGTTTCTTGAATTGAAGCAACTCCTCTTGCATTGCATCCACCCAACTTTCTTCTTGTAACGCGTCTTTCCAGCTTCCGGGTTCAACCTGAGAAACAAAACAACTATGAGACAATCGAGCTTGAAGAGGAGCAATACTAGTATAAAAACAACTTAGATATTTATTGATCTGGTTTCGAGTTTGCACTCCAGTTTGTAAGCTGCCTATGATATTCTCTGACGGATGATATGAAAGTGTTCTTGGTATCACTTCAGTTGGAACATCTACTCGTGGTTGCAAATTTGTTAGAATTTCATCGACAACTGGTACAATTGAAGAAGCTTTATTCCTAGCATTAGACTGATCAGCCTGTTGTTTCAAGAAGCTTTCAATCTGTTCAGATTCTTCATCAGAACTGGATCCTCCGTCATCGAAAGTTGGATCCCGATCAGAGTCAGCATCTACATTTGGCTGGGCAGATGATTCAGCAGCATTGACATTTTGTGCAAGAACAGGAATATGAACAGAAGAGCTTTGACCGACATCAGACGTGTTGACCGGTAATGACGTAGAAATCACCAATGGTCTAGGAACTTGTTCTTGATTAGATAACTAATGTTGTTGAAATAACATAACAAGTTCTTCTTCTGTTGGCACATCTGGTAGATAAAACAAATCCCACAATCCATCATAGTTAAACAACCATGGATCCCCAGGTTTCTGCATAGGAGTTTTATATCTTTGACAATCTACATGCTGCGCTAGAACTACATGATTCAGACTCGGCAAGAAAACACGTTTTTGAGGAGTAGAGTAACCAACAAAGACTCCTTCCAAAGATTTGGCTCCAAATTTACCAGCTGGGTCCAAGACAGTACACGGTGATCCAAAAGGTTCCAAAAATGCTAAGTTGGGCTTTCGTCGATTCAGTAACTCGAAACATGTCTTTTTGTGAGGCTTAACTGTCAACACACGATTTAGGGTATAGCAAGCTGATGCTACTGCTTCACTCCAGAAACTGATCGGTAATTTCAAATCAGCTAACATTGCTGTTGTAGTTTCTATCAGTGTGCGATTCTTTCGTTCAGCTACTCCATTTTGTTGTGGAGTATAGGGGGCATTGAATTCATGAAGAATCCCTTTTTCATTGCAGAATTCTTGCATCTTCTTGTTATCATTGCGAATTCTCTTAATGGGCAAATGATATAAACTTTCAAGTTTTCTGAAAAGGATCATAAGAGTTTCGAACGTTTCATCCTTACTTTCCAGAAAGAACACCCATGAAAATCGAGAATAATCATCTGTAACGACAAGGCAGTATAAATCTCCAGAAATACTTTTGACATTAACTGGCCCAAAGAGATCCATGTGTAGCCTTTCTAGTGGTAGCTTTATCGAATTCAACAGCTTTCTCGGGTGTGATTCCTTATGCTCCTTCCCCTTTTTGCAGCTAAGACAATCATCAAGTAGATGAAAACTTTTCAGATTAACACCCTCCACTAAGTCGTTATGCACAAGAAAATTCATCTTTCGAAGATGAATGTGCCCCATTTTTGGGATGCCATAAAATTGACTCTTTCTCGGTAGCTTAGGAAACAAAGCATTGAACTTTCTTTGATTGATAGAAGCAATGCTCATGTCAAGAACATATACATCATTTTCTCTCAGAGCTCGCATCAAAATCCATTCATCTGGAATCCTAAAACCGGGTTTTAAGATTAGACATTCTGTATCATTGAAATGTGTCGTGAACTTCTTGTCACAAATTTGCGACATACTAAGCAGATAGTTCTCAAGTTCAGGAATATAGTTCACTTTATCAAACGATACAACTCCGTTCGAGAGAATTTTCTCCGACAATTCTACCTCCCTGCGTTCCAACAAAACCTACATAACCTCCTAGAATAGCTTTAACGTCATTGAGCAACGTAAGCATTCAGTCATGTGGCGATATGCTCCACTATCCATGATCCATTTTGACAATATCGAATGTTGGAGCCTCTGCACACATGATTAACAAAACTTATTTAAACAAAGAAACCCAAGCCTTTCTGGTCTTGGGTGGGTTTGGAAAGCCAAATTTTGGACCTACTTTGTTCTTTTCAATCTTTTTAAGCTCAGTTTTGTTTGGAACAAAAAGTTTTTGTTCAACCTTGGATGATTTGATTTTGACAACTTTAGCAACCCATTTCTGTGTTTATGGTTTAGCCTTCTTAACATAAAATTTTGAATCTACTTGTTGAATTTGTGTGTTGTTTCACCAATTTCAAATTTAGATTGAGATTGAATAGTTGGTGTTGATACAGTTTTGTGTCTGTGCTTGTTCTTAATTACAGTTGTAATTGTACGGTCTTTGCTCAAGTGTCTGTATTGGTTTGGTCATGTCGAATAGATCGAGATATCCTTCTATCTTGATCTAGTATGACATCTTAGCTTGTCTGTGTTAATCAGTTGCATGTGTGCATGCGGATAAGTCTTGTGTACGTCAAGTCTACACACGTTCTCCAGTAATGAGGATTCTGTGCGAACCAAGAGATTTCATACGAAACACAGGTTTCGTACGAAACAGTGACTCGTACCAAATTCTGGAGTTGTGTCTCGTGTGAAATAATGTGTTCCATATGTCTGGATTCGTGTTTCGTACGAACTCTAGACGGAAACTATATAAGCAGACATGCACTTCTCAGTCTGGGAGTGGACTCACGTGTGAGAGTTGGTTAGACCAGAGAGTTTGTTATCCTTTTAGTTGGATATCTCTGAAGACGAAGACACAAGAACACAACAAGTTTGTTTGAGTTATACGAGCATTGTGTGTATATGTTTGTACTTGTTCTCAATCATTAATCAAGATAGTGAATCTTTGGTTACCTGTGTTCTTTACTTTGCTTTGGTTGCATGCACACTTGGATTCCTCACTTATGTGTATGTTTTATGAACAAGGAACTGGTTTAACTTGTTCCTCAGGTGGACCTACAAGTGGTATCAGAGCTTTGACTCTTTCCTTGTTCAAAACCAGGCTTAGTTGTGTCTGAGCTAGTTTGAAGATTTCTGAAGTGTTTTTGAGCATCCAGCAGAAAACTTAAGTTTTGGATAGATAACTAACTTAAAACTTGGTTAAAATCTGTTGCATGCAGAAAATTTTATGGTAAAATTTTTCTGAAGAACACCCTTGAAGAAGAAATCTGCAAAAATTTGAATCTGATTAGTTTGGTAGGGTTGACATTTTCTGACTTGGATCTGGACCTGGACTGTGGACTGTTAAATTCTGTGTTTTAACAAAAAGTGGGTAAGACAACAGGTACTTTCTTAAAAGGCAGGTCTACACAAGAAAGGAAATCTCTCACCAAACCATTTCTGAAAAGATTCCTCTGAAAAACACTGAACCAAAACAATTTGTGCGACTGAAAAATTTCGTGCCAATCATTTGACCCGCACGAAACAAGCGTCTCGCACGAAACAACTGTCTCGCACGAAATAGTTGTTGTTGGTTTTTTGTGTTTTTCAAAGCTTTGTGATTTTAAGAATTTGTCATATTTTCAGATTTGTGATTTTTTAAAACAGTAATTATAATTGTGAAACTTTAAAACCTTTAAATTTTCATAAAACAAGAAAATATAATGAGTTCTAACTTGTGGGATTGGAGTTGTTCAAGCTCAAATCAGGAGTATTCGCAAAGCTCCGCAACATCATGGGTAAAATCTTTGATGCCTCAACATACAGCAATGATCTCTGCAAATCAATGGGCGTGTTGCGAATCAGAATCAAAGCATCCAAACTCTGTTAACGAGCGAAAGTGAAACAGGGAGTAATAACCGACCGCCAAAGTTAAATCACATGAATGATTATCCTTCATGGAAAAGTCGTTTTCATACGTATGTTCTCGGTCAAAACATGGAATTGTGGACATGTTTCACTACCCCCTACAATGAAGCACTTGAAGAAGCTGGATCAAATCCAACCACATTGGGCAATCTAGTCGAAAGTGACAAGAAAGCTTACGATCTAGAGAAAAAGGCATTTGCTATCCTCAAACAAGCTCCGCATAAAGACATTTATCATCAGTTTGTGTATTGTACTACAACGAAAAATTTGTGGGACACTTTGGAAGCAAGAGGTGAAGGTAACGCTGCTACCAGGAAGATTCGGCATGATCTGCTCAAGAAAGAGTTTGAAGGTTTCATGTTCATGGAGAACGAAACCTTGAATGATATGACCACTCGGTTTTATCATCTTCTCAGTGAAATGTACTCGTATAAAGTGTTAGCAGCACCACAAGAAATTGTGGTGTGATTTGCTGATGCTTTACCACCAAAATGGGGTCAACTTATTGATCTTTTAAAGCTTACAAGTGTTTTGGACTCAATTAGTATTTATGAATTTGTGCAGAAACTGGAGAACAAGAATGAAGAAGAACTCCGGAAGGCACAACGAGTCTCTGCTCCACAAAACCCTGAGATGTATTTTGGAGGTATAAATGCAGGTACAAGCTCAAGTCAGCAACCGAAGCTGCAGACCACGTTTGTGTCAAACGTGAACCCGTTTCTACCCCAACCAGTTCAATCAAGTCAGTCTACAGGTTCGAGTAATCAAGCCTATGGACAAGCTTTTGATCCGAAAGCCTTCCTTCCACAACCAAGGGATTTAGCGCATAAAGCTCCACAGCAAGCTCCTCAACAAGCTTTCTATGAAAGCAACAGTTAATCTGCAAATCCCAACACTGTCAAACTTGATACGTCAAATCTCTTCAAAATCAATGTAGAAGTTGCATAGAAACATGCAGAACTTCTAAATGCCATGGTCAGTGCGTATTGTGGTTTGGTTGCAGGTCAAATAGGGAACATCAATTTGACAAACGAAGACTATGAACAAATTGACCGAGATGAAATGGAGCTGATGGACATCAAGTGGGCATTTGCAAGTGCTATGAGAAGAGCAAAGGATTATATGAGAAGAACTAGGAGAACCAATTTGGAAAGCAAGAAGGATACAAAATACGGCTTTGACAAAACCGTCGTTACTTGCTTCAACTGTGGAGAAAGAGGTCACTTCAAGCGGGAATGCACAAGACCCAGCAAGGAAGGAAATCACAACCCCTTTTGAAATCAGTCTCAACCATCCAACACAGCACAGTACAACAACAAAAGAAGAATAGTAGCTGTTGGCAACTCTAACAATACCAATTAATCAGGACCTTCAAACACGCACAGAGCTTTGGTAGTTCAGTCTGATGAAGGATGCAATTGGTCAGTACAATTGGGAACTAAGAACAACGGAAGAACTACATGCTATGCTAAGATCGTGGATCAAATCAAGCATGATCACAGCATCAACACTCCAAATAATAATGATACATCTGGGGATGTTGGTAGTTCTGATGAAGAATGTTCAAGTTCAGATGGTTATGAATCTGATCTGATGTGAAGAAAGGAAGTGATGCTGAGGTTGAAGAGTTGCTGAATGAAGCTGAGATGTTAAAATCTGAAAAGGTAGGTATGATGAGGAATGCAGAAGCTGCGGTGAAAGAGACAGAGACACTCTCTACAGATGGTGCAGCTTTTCCTCATCACACTGCCTTTATGGCAAATGTTGAAGGTTCTTCAAAACAGGTAAATTCTGACCCTCCTACTGTTTGCAATGACCGTGTTGAGTTGAAAATAAAATATGAAACTCTCAACAGTCATAATCAGAATTTAGTTGTTGAACTATCAAAATGCAAAGAGGCAAATTTGGCACTAACTAGAAATGAAAAAGAATTCAAATATGTAATAGAAACCCTTAAGAAAAGTGTTTTTGAATTGACAAAACAATTTTTAATAAATAGACAGGAATTAATAATTACATTAATCTCCTAGAAGAAACGAAGAAAGAGTTGGCTATCACCAAATGCGAATATGATTCGATCAAACGCAAATTAGAAGGTTATTCTAACTCCCAATATGTGCTTGATCATATTATTGAAGTTCAAAAACTAAAGGGAGATGCTCAATGCATAGGGTATAAGTCGTTTCCACCCCCAATGAAACACAACTATACCAAAATGCCTGATGAAGAGGAGATGCCTCGTTTTGAACCCTCTGTACCTTCGAATCCTGATGAATTCGTAGCAGGGTTAGGGTTCAAACTAGGCAATTCCTCTCAAGAACCAAGCAAGCCAGAAAGTTCATCATCCGATGAAGAAGAGGATGATACATCAGATGATGAATCAAGAAATGATGATCAGGATCAGCCTCTTGATGAAAGGAAAAGAGTAGAATCGTCTGCTACTCCTAGTACTCAATCTGTTGAGAATCAAGAGACTGTTCCTAAGAAATCTGTGAAGACAAGTGTGTCTACACAAGAAGTAGATAATGTGTTATATACTTTGGTTGGAGATAAGAAAATCTATTCAAACAAAGATTTTCCAATTAAAAACGTAAATCCAATCTCTATAGATCAGGTGTTTGAAAAGTCAAAAACCAAACCTTTAGAGAAGAAAAAGCCCACCAAATCATGACCATTATCAGCTTCAAAAGAAAAACAATGGAAGCGTATTAAAAAGCCTATAGTTTCTCAACCGAAGGTTGAATCAAAAGGCACTCGCCATCAGAAAAAGGCCAAAACCGTTAAATTTGTGAGTTCTAAAGGTACCGATAAAGTCGAAACTTTTGAAGGAAAATATAATGTTGATTTTGTAAAGAAAGTTAGGATTTTGAAAAGAAATAGTCAAAACAATTACACCCAACACACTGATGGATGTAATGAAAAGGAACTCAGTACTTCACGATCCACAAGTTCAACTTCAGGCTGAGAAACACGATCTCCTAGTTTTGTTGAAAGGAGAATATGTTTCAAATGTGGAGAATTTGGCCACATTATAAGGATTGTCAAAATCCAGCCAAATCAAGATGTATAGAGAAAACCCCTCATGAACCAACTTGCAAACGTAAATCTATTTCTCCGACAAGAGATAAACGAGTTATTAAAGATCAAAAAGAGAAACAAAAACGTAAACAAGTAAAAGGAATTGAGAAAGCTTTAAAATCGGATTCTTCAAATAAGGATCAAAGATCTTCAAAGCCAACAAAACCAGAAAATGTTAAAACTGTAAATAATAGTAAATCTGGTAATAAACAAGGATCTTGGAAACAGAAGACTAGGAATGGTTCAAAAGGAGTTTCTCAGTTTGATAATCATCAAGAATTTGAGATTACATTTCTTGATGATAAGGGACGACCCGAGACCACTAAGGCTTGGGTTCCCATCTTAAACTAATCTTGTTTGTGCAATGTGCAGGGTGTTCCAGAAGGAACTGTAAACAGTCACTGGATTGTTGACAGTGGAGCATCAAGGCACATGACGGGCGATTTGCGGCTCCTATATGATGTGAAAAGTATTAGGGGTGGTTATGTTGCTTTTGCTGGTGACAAAGGTGGATACATCACTGGAGAAGGAATGGTCTCCAATGGTGTTGTGAGCTTCGACAAGATCAATTATGTGTGGCAAATTGATCACAATCTTCATAGCGTTTCTCAAATCTGCGACAAGAAGTTCACGGTACATTTTGATGATGCCGGATGTTATGTGCTGAAGCCTGGATTCAAGATCCCTAAGGAATGGATTCTCCTGTCGGCTCCAAGAATTAATGATTTGTATATTCTTGATATGAGCCAAGCTATTACAACATCTGCACAAGTCACATGTTTTGTCTCTAAAGCCACCGAGAAGGAATGAATCTCTTGGCATAGACGTATGGGACACATTCACCTAAGGAAAATGAACTATTTGGTGAAGAATAATCTAGTGAAGGGTGTACCAGTGAAGAATTTTCATCTTCAAGACGTTTGTGTATCATGCCAGAAAGGGAAGCAAGCAAGAAAATCCCATCCCGTGAAGAAGATCAACACTGTGAATATGCCACTGGAACGTCTTCATATGGACCTCTTTGGACCTATGAAACACAAGACAACCTTTGATGATTCTTATTGTCTGGTAGTTACTGATGACTATTCCAGATTCTCATGAGTAAACATGTTGGCACACGAGAGGGAAGTTCCTACTATCCTCAAGAATCTCCTGACATTGTTAGAAAATTTGTACAATCTGAAGGTAAGGAGAATCAGAAGCGACAATGGAACCAAATTCAAGAATCAAGTTATGGACGAGTACTGTTCCTCAAAGGGTATTCTGTATGAGTACAGTTCTCGATATACTCCACAACAAAATGGCATCGCTGAGAGGAAAAATCGAACTCTTATTGAAACTGCAAGAACCATGTTAGTAGAATCATAACTTCCTGTTCAATTTTGGGGAGAAGCTGTTGCTACTGTGTGCTACACGATGAATAGAGTTCTAACGGTGAAGAGACATGGGAGGACATGCTTTGAGTTGTTACATAAAAGGAAACCAGATGTTTCTTTCTTAGAACCTTTTAGAGCTCCATGCACTATGATCGACCCACATGGAAAGTTTGGTCCCAAGGCTATCAAAGGTTTCTTTCTTGGATATGCTACTCCAATTTCCAGGTGTGGAATTTGTCTTCGAAGAAGATTGAAGAATGGGGTGAAGTCAAGGTTCAAAGATGTACAGAAACAGTTAGAGCTCCGGGCTCCTTGGATGTTTGACTATGATGGGCTGTTTGACTCCTTTAATCTGCCAACTTTTGATGATGCAACAGCTGCTGCTCAGATGTTATTGGAAAGTGATACTGCAGTAGACTCGTCATTCATTCGACCAATTATTGTTAACCCTCAAGTCTCGAGTTCGGTTAACAATCTTGTTCAAAATGAGGAATTCGAAGACGCCGCGGATTATAATGTTTCATCAGAAGAAGATGAGTTTCATGATGCAAATGAAGCTGCCTCTAGTGCGGTTCCTGGATTTTCAAATGATACGTCAAATATTCAACCTCAAGGAACGACTGAAGGTCAGGCATCTACAACGTCATCAAATCCAGCTCTCGATTTAACTGTTGATCTGAATATCAACAATTTGGGTATAAATTCTCGAGTTCCTGATGTGCCAGAAACTCGAATTCATAATATCCATCCTCAGCAGAATATTATTGGAGATGTCCAAAGTGGTGTGCAGACTCGTAATCAGCTTCGAAATAACCAGAATGCTGGATTGTATTCGGAAATCAGGGAATCTGGTGGTCTGAATGATTGGTCTTTTGCCTGCTTTGTGTGTGAAGTAGAACCAAAATCTTGGAAAGAGGCAATGAAAGAAGACTCGTGGGTTGAAGCCATGCTGGAAGAACTTCAGCAGTTTCAGAAGTTAGGCGTCTAGAAATTGGTTGACAGGCCTGACGGCTACAAGAAGATTGGTACACGATAAGTGTACAAATGCAAGAAGGATGACCGAGGTGTTGTTGTGAGAAACAGAGCGCAATTGGTTGTTCAAGGTTTTAATCAGGTCGAAGGGATCGATTACAATGAAGTTTATGCACCGGTTGCACGACTTGAGGCCATAAGAATCTTTTTGGCTTATGCGTCCTTCAAGAAGTTTACCATTTATCAGATGGATGTGAAGAGTGCATTTCTTCATGGTGTGGTAGAAGAGGAAGTATATGTTGAGCAACCTCCAGGTTTTGAAGATCCTCTCCATCCTTACAAGTTTTGGCTTCTCAACAAGGCGTTATATGGTCTTCATCAAGCTCCCAGGACTTGGTATGAAACGTTGTCTACCTATCTGTTGAAGAATGGTTTTCGACAAGGCCTGATCGACTGTACTCTCTTCATCAAGGAATAGGACGAGGACTTGCTGCTAGTACAGGTTTATGTTGATGATATTATATTTGGGTTTACTAACACTCGCATGTGCAAAGAACCCGAACAGGTTATGCAGGAGAAGTTCGAGATGAGCGCAATAGGAGAAATGAATTTCTTTTTAGGTTTGCAGGTTCAGCAATCGAAGGAAGGGATTTTTGTCCATCAAACCAAGTATGTCAGAGATATTCTCAAACGATTTCAGATGGACGACTCAAAGGCTTTGGGAACTCCATTAGCTCAAAATCATGGGATTACTCCAGACGGAATGGGTGAACATGTAGAACCATCTCTCTACCGTGCTATGATCGGCTCTCTCATGTATCTTACTGCCTCAAGACCCGACATAATGTACCCAACATGCCTTCTGGCGCGTTATCAATCTAGTCCGAAGGTTTCTCATTTGATGGCTGTGAAAAGGATCTTTCATTATTTGAAGGGACGCCCTGACACTGGTCTACAGTACCCTAAGGATGATAACTTTGATCTGACAGCATTCAGTGATTCTGATCATGGCGGCTGTAAAATCGATGCAAAATCAACAACAGCATGATGTCAGTTCTTGGGAAATCGCCTAGTCACGTGGCAATGCAAAAAAGCTGACTTGTGTAGCTATATCAACATGTGAGGCTGAGTATATTTCAACTTCTAGTTGCTGCTCTCAAGTTCTATGGATTCAACAGCAAATGCGCGACTACGGTTTTGAATTTCTTACTACTCCTATTTTTGTTGATAATGAAGCTGCTTTACAGATCACTCGGAATCCTGTACATCATTCAAAAAAAAACACATTGAGATTAAGTATCATTTCATACGAGATTGTTATGAAAAGAGACTTATCAATGTTGTTAAAATCCACACTGATCACCAACGTGCCGACCTTTTTACCAAAGCCTTTGATAAATCACGTTTTGATTATCTACTTTTGGTCAATGGCATCAAGGTGAAACCCGAGTAACTCAACCATGGCTAACTATTTTTGTCTATACTTTTCTAAAAATCTAAAACTACAAAAAGATTTTCAGTTTTATATTTTAGGGGGAGTAAATTTCAAGAAAATACAAAAATATGTCTTTTATTTACCTTCTTTGTTTAAGGGGGAGAAAATTCAGAAAAATACAAAAACAATAGAAAAATAAAAAATGAGTTTCTTGGATACGTTGAAGATGATGAAATTCACCAGTAAATCTGTCAGAACTTGTTAAAAGCATAGAAAGAAGATTGATAAGTAGCTTTTACTAATGATGTATCGGTAGGCTACAATCAGACTAAAATGTGCAGGTTGATATAAACCTAACAGACAGAACGCCAGGTGGGAACCATTCATTGGCATATGGTCTTGGTACCGAAATTTTGTTTGATAGAGTGTCGAGGTTCTGAGATATACGGTCTTTATACTGGCTTATCATCTGTGTATCATGGTTGAATCTTTTTCCGAAAAATAACGGTGGTGCAAGTCTAGAACTTCCATGATACCATACATACGTGTACATACTGCATTCGACCACCAAATAAGTGATAAAAATATCACATCCCCAAAATAAGTGATAAAATATCACAGCTTTATGCGGGAGCTAAGTTTGTCTCTTTGTCGGTACGATGGTACTAACCTGTTTGCGGACTTACTCTTGTGCCCTGCATGCATATGAAAATCAAGTTCCTCATCAATAAGTGATGAAATCACAAAGGGCTTGTTTTCAATCAAAAATAAGTGAGTATCTCACATCATTCATATACGTCAAAACAGATGATAACGCAGTACACTCACCGGTAAGATTTTCTCTCGTGCATATCTTGATACGGGAATGTGTCGTGATGTGGTTGAACACCGGCTAGTAAGTATAAATCCATACCTTAATCATATCTCCTAATCATGATTACATCTGGTAAGTCTGAGCTTACGTGGACAACAATACCGATAATCATAGTTAAATACTTATCTGTTTAATTTTGAAAACCAAATACCGTTTTTAACAAAGATTAAAATGCTGGTATGATTCCTTTACCTTGAAACTCGAAAAAGATCGTAGTTTATCGGTATATTTGTTTTTAAGTCTATTTTACTTAGTTGCTTATGTAATTACTTTTTGAAAGTTAGCCAAAGTTGATACTCGAGAGTTTCTACCAGGATACGCCAGAAAACCAATTGTTTGATATTGCAACTTCATAAAGTAATATCTTTCAACAAGTAATCCATCAAAGAAAACCAAAATCTGAAATTCGTTTGAGTGTGTGTATCTCATGACGGATGAACCTAGTCATTTGATTTGACATGGTCACTTGTTTTTCTGAAATCTGCTGCTAGAATTCATATGAGTGTTTGTATCTCGTTCAGGGAATACAGTCATACGAAGAAATTATGATAAGTTTTTCGTGTGTATTCACTGAGAAAGTTGTGTTCTGATTATATATGTCTATTGAGTACAGATTGATACAAAAGAACATAAACAAAGACCAGCAACGTAAAACTCTGACAAGTCAGAAGAGAAAAAAGAAAGATTTGAAGTTTCTTAGAAGTTCGAAGACCTGATGCTCGAATCATTGGATAGCAGATCTATCAATGAATAGCAGATCTTCAGGGGGAGTTTGTTGATATTCCAAACCATTCTATGTGAAGACCAAAGTCTGAAGACTAAAGACCGAAGACCGAAAACCAAGCAACATCCAAGGGAGAGTTTGTTGATACAGTTTTGTGTCTGTTGCTTGTTCTTAAGTACAGTTGTAATTGTACGGTCTTTGCTCAAGTGTCTGTATAGGTTTGGTCGTGTCGAATAGATCGAGATATCCTTCTATCTTGATCTAGTATGACATCTTAGCTTGTCTGTGTTAATCAGTTGCATGTGCGCATGCTAATAAGTCTTGTGTACGTCAAGTCTACACACGTTCTCCAGTAATGAGGATTCTGTGCGAACCAAGAGATTTCGTACGAAACACAGGTTTCGTACGAATCAAGTACTATTTCGTACAAATCAAGCATTTCGTACGAAACAATGACTCGTACCAAATTCTGGAGTTGTGTCTCATTTGAAATAGTGTGTTCCATATGTCTGGATTCGTGTTTCGTACGAACTCTAGACGGACACTATATAAGCAGACATGCACTTCTCAGTCTGGGAGTGGACTCACGTGTGAGAGTTGGTTAGACCAGAGAGTTTGTTATCCTTTCCGTTGGATATCTCTGAAGACGAAGACACAAGAACACAGCAAGTTTGTTTGAGTCATACGAGCATTGTGTGTATATGTTTGTACTTGTTCTCAATCATTAATCAAGATAGTGAATCTTTGGTTACCCCATGTTCTTTACTTTGCTTTGGTTGCATGCACACTTGGATTCCGCACTTGTGTGTATGTTGTATGAACAAGGAACTGGTTTAACTTGTTCCTCAGGTGGACCTACAGTTGGTTTAACATTTTGATGAGATTCATTATTTCTTTTAAGAATTTGTGTCGGCATGAACATGGGTGTCTTTTGTTTTTCATCCTTGGTGAACTTTTTCGGATAAGAATGTAGTTTTGATCTTTCTTGTGAACAATATCGTGCGATATGCCCAACTTTCTTGCTTAAAGCATGTCCTGTTGTCCTTATGAACAGAGAAATTTAAAACCTGTTTCTGTTTTTCTTTCTCTTTTTCTTAAGAAAATCATTATTTGATTGAGTTCCGATAACCTCCTTCTCTTTCTCGGTTGTTGTCCCAAAAACACAATTGATTTTCTTTGTAAAGTTCAATTTTTGGGACTTGTTGATTATATGTTGCTTCTGGAAACCCAACCCTGCTCGTTTGTTTTCCGGATAATTTCCTTTTTTACAATGGTAGGGTCGGTTGTCAGTTTTTGATTTAGAATAGAAAGATGCATCATGTTTATCTAAATCATCATCACTTACCTCAAAAAGATTGAACATTTTATCTACACAATCCTTTTTCACATTCTTGATTGGAAAGTCCTCATCCGAAAATCATTTATCAGACCCTTTCATTTCGTAAACTATGACATTGGGATCAACATTTAAACTATTTTCTGATATGTCATCAGACTTTGATGTAACATCCGTAAAAAACCGGGTTAACCAAACCCGTTTCGTTTATTAACCGAACATCCAGTTAAAAATTTCGTTGCGCATTTAATGCTCAAATTAATTTTAAACGATACATAATTATTAAGTATATTACAATATAAAATTTATATTTGAAAATTTATTAAAAATAGTGAAATAAAAATTAGATGCTGATGCCGGGTTCGAACCCGGGTCAGCCGGGTAACCTCAAAGTCTTAACTCGCGCACACATAACCACTCCGCCACTTGATGTTTTTGTCAGTTCTAGGAAACAATTAAATCATATCTACAACCGAGAATCAACCTGTTGCGCCAACTGAAACCGATATCGGCTTCCGTACGTCCAAGACATTTGAGTGATCACGGATTTCTGATTATAACCGATAAACCGACAATTTTAATCAATTCAGTCTTGAATGGACTTGAATTCATGTGATGATCGGTTTTAATAACTGAAAATCTTCACTTCCTGAATTACTCCAACAATAGCATCCTCTCGCGACTCAAAATCATCCGCAGAACCTCCAATTTCACTTTCGCTCTACTTTCAGTTCGTCGGAAAAGCTTTTTGAATTCGCCGGACTTTCGCCGGAAAACCGTGTCTTCCATCAAAACAGTAAGTTTCTCAATTCTTCCATCTTCTATCAGTTGTTAAGATTTTATTAACTCAAACCCATCAATCAGAATCAGTTCCAGGCGACGATATCGGATAATCATCATTCTCCGGAAAATTTCTGAGAATTTCTAGAATTCGCTGTGAAACGGTATAAACCTTTAAACCTTCTGATAACTCTTGTTCAGTACTTCAATTCCACATCTAGCTAATTAAAACTGTTAATTGGTCCGTTCAGACGAAGCCCATAAAAACAGAGCCGACGAATCCTTGCCGGAGTTCTGTGAAAGACACTGATCGGTACATCCTTTCCCCAAAACCTCTCCGTTCATTACCTTTCAATTGCTTATAATGCTTGTTAATCGAATTGGACATGAAACAGTTGAATTATCATTATTTGTGTTCTTAAGCGAAGAAGACGAAGTTTGTTTATGTTATAAGATTAATTAAAATCAGTATTATGAACGGGTTAGACACACAGTCCAGTGGTGGACTGTGTGCAAACAAATACATACACGTCGCGAGTTCGATTCCTATCACAACCTTACTCTCTTAAATAAAAATGCTCTTTTTAACCGAACCGGGATAACTCACAGAATCATGTTAAGTATAATAAAAACCAGATTATTAACCAGGTTAGACACACAGTCCAGCGGTGGACTGTGTGCAACACTAACTCATACGTCCCGGGTTCGAGACTGGTTGACGGCACCGGTTCAAAGCAATTAAAATCCTTTTTAAAAATAGATGATTTTCGGATTAAATTAAATAGTATATAAATATAATTAAAAACAGAAATATTTCGGGTTAGACACGTAGCTCAGTTGGTAGAGCTGCGTGCACGCGTACGGGAGGTCACGGGTTCGAGTCTCACTCAGTGCAATAATATTCACAACCGAACCGGTCAACGGTCAACGGTCAAAGTCAACATTTTTTTTTATTTTTATTTATTTATTCAATTTAAAAATCAATTAAAAATACTTAAAAATGACGTTTTTATAGTTAGAAAATAGCCTTAATCTCACAAAAATATATCCAAAAATCCTATTAAAATTGTTAATAAAATCCACTTACTTACCGTACCTTTTCGTTATTAATTAGGTTAGTTATTCCTCGTCGATCAATCCTCTAACTCGTGCGCATTCAACATCATTCACCGAACGCACCCAAGGTGAGTGAATCTCTACAAATTCCCCGTTTTAATCACGTTTTTGGGGTGTATCATGTGTCTTATTATTTATTATATTTAAACTATTGTGCATCCATCATATCCATGAACAAATGTGTGTTCAACATGTATCAACTGTTTGTGTGGTTATTGTTTAGATTAAATTTATCATTTTCAGTACATACATTATCATAGGCTGCCGCTCCCCATTACATTATGAGCGTTGAGTTGTTCCCCATTACATTATGAGCGTGAACCAGGCGTTGCCAACATACGATCGGCTCCGTTTGATTGAGCCTTGATCGCACATACATTATCATAGGCCGCCGCTCCCCATTACATTATGAGCGTTGAGGTGTTCCCCATTACATTATGAGCATGAACCAGGCGTTGCCAACATACGATCGGCTCCGTTTGATTGAGCCTTGATCGCACAGACATTTATCATAGGCCGTCCATTCCCCATTACATTATGAGCGTGAACGTGACGTTCCAACATATACAGTTTCATTCATGTTATAAATTCATGCAAGTTGTTTTGTTATTGTATGTTATGGTTTGTTATTGTATGTTATTGTTTGTTGTTGTTTGTTATTGTATGATTATTTACGTTTGCTCACATATGATCATTGCACAATTTTTCCATATTAAATACAACAAGAAATAAATAATAAATGTTTTCTAACAAGGTTCACTCGCCAACTTTTGTTGATAAAAAAAACCATTTTTTACACATGATACAGGTGGACAGGATGAAGCAAGGAACACCTAGGAAAGTGCCTTAGAAGAAAAATAATGAAGTTTAGATAGATGTATAGAACATGTTGTATTTGTATGATTTGATTGTATGATCTCCTTTAAATTGTAATAATAAATATGAAACATTATAATAAATGTCATGAGCTTTGATGAAAACCCAATCATGCCCCGATCACCTTTTCCGCTGCGGGTCGGGGTGTGACAGATTGGTATCAGAGCTTTTGACTATAGGGATATAGGATAGGTTATTAGACCCTTAGAGCCTATACTATAGTTGATTAGATTTTAATTGTTTATGTGGTTACATGCAAACTCATGATGTTTATTTCTTTCATATTTATTACATACACAAATGCATGCAAACACTTCCAATATTACATTTTGTGATACATATACATACTTACATACATATTCATCATTCATATTTCGATGTTCACATATTCAATTCATCTTCATACTTCCGTTATTCAAGATTTTGTCGCATTTTTCATTTTTCAAATCTCATCAAAGTGAGTTCTGCGACGGGCATGTAGTAACTGTAAGGGTACAAGTACCGGTAGTCGGAACGTCCTGTCTAGGTTGGCATTCATATAAATCCAATATAACGGACCAGTTTGCCTACCTGGGGACTAACGATGAGAGTACGAAGGACCTATTAGGCCAAAGCATGCCACACCAAACGTCGTTCGAACTAACCCCACTTTGAGGTGTCACCGTGTCCACACCTGGATACATTCCGAATATCATACGTTACATACTTATTTCTCGATTTTCTCCGGGTTTTAGTGTACGTAACTAGGCTAACACATGCGAACCATATGAAAAACCTGGTAATCATGGGGGTCCACATGATTACGAAGGTGAAGTATGGCGGTATGCAAAGCCCAATTACGAGCAAAGCCCAAGACATCCTATAGATGTAGTAGATTTATTATTTTATATTTATTTTATGAATGTGCATTCCTAAAATACGACACATGATCCCAAAAACATCCAACTCATACTCTTGTTATGTATTCCTTGTAGATGTCTTCTAATTCCGCTCGTAGGAAGATGAGAGCAGGAAAAGCTCGCGAGCGCATGGCTGCCCAAATCGCTCAACAAATGGCTGTCGTAATACCAACATTGTAGTTCAAGTTCAACAAACCCAAACCGAATCCCCTTCACGATCCATTTCTAAGAGAAAACGAGATGGGCAACTTTTCGCTGTCACCCAACGCAACCAACCAATTTCACAAGCCATACCCCTCCAAGCTATCCCAATCACTCAAGTAGCACCCAACTCAACATACCCAAATAAGAAACCTTACCTAGGACCTCACCCTCAATGTAACACCTGTTTTTATCACCATCCATCTACCTTACTTTGTCGACTATGTGCGAATTGTGGACGCTATGGTCATTTGAGCAAGGCTTGCCGCACCTCTCAAAACCAAACCTCACCCCCTACTCAAAACATGATCCAAACATATCAACAACCCCAATACCCCATGTTTCCTTATGTTCGAGCTTGTTTTAATTGTGGCGACCCTACCCACTTTAGAAACACGTGCCCTCGATTGGTTAACATCATAAACGCCCAAGCTCAAGCAAACCCAGTTAACCAATCAAATCAAGAAAACCCAACCACTAGGCCACCAGCAAGAGGAAGAGTTTTCAAGATCAACTCCAATCCTATTGAAGATAATGACGGCCCAAACGAACCACCCAACTAGTTTCTTCACCCAAAATCAAGAATTTAACTCCAACCGCTTAGTGTTTATGTTTTATTTATGTTTATCTCAATCTTCACGTATCTCATTTGTAAATTGAAAATTGAATCCAAGAATCTTAATGCGAATTACTATCTCAATTTTGTTTTATACTCATTGTTTTAACATTCATATCATTAGACATCTCGACGTACCTCGATGTCATCATTTAAAGAAGTTGGGTTGTGTCTCACTTTTATATAGACTAACCCCTTCATCATAACAAACGAGAGAGGTACCGTCATCATTCGGTCATGTATCCTTTCAGAATTGAGACTCAAGCTTTGGTTGTTGTGTTTACTTATGTTTTAGAGTCAGAACTAATCATAATTTACTGACAAAACCAATGAAAATTTGACAAGAATATGGTGGATACGCCGCTGGTACTTCCTATATATAAGTATTCTTGCCAAAGGATCAGAGGCATTGTCAGGCGGTTATGAAAAGTTCCATATAGGATTTAGTAATGTCTTGGTTGAAGTTTGTTTTATACTCACTGATTTAGCATTCATATCATTTCAATCTCATCATTTAAAGAAGTTGGGCTGTGTCTCACTTCTACATAGACTAACCTCTCCATCGTAACAAACGAGAGAGGTACTGTCTTTATTCAAGCATGTATACTATCAGAATTAAGACTCAAGCTTTGGTTGTTGTGTTTGTTTATGTTCTAGAGTCACATCATAGAACTAATCATAACTTACTGATAAAACCAATGAAAATTTGACAAGAATATGGTGGATACGCCGCTGGTACTTCCTATATATAAGTATTCTTGCCAAAGGATCAGAGGCATTGTCAGGCGGTTATGAGAAGTTCCATGTAGGTTTTAGTGGTAGAAGTTTTGTTTTAGGGTATAACCTTATCTTTCCAAACATATCAAAACTCTTGCGCATGAAATCATACTTAGTGAATCAACTCTGTTTAATCAATATTCTTTACCGTAGGCAACAAAAAGCGATTCCTGTAGCAGGGTATTCAACCCTTACAAGGAACGTTACCGCCTCAAACAAAAAAAACTTTAAACACTTACTCCCTTCTAAGTATGTAATTGTCAAATTAAAACACCATCTTTTTGAGTCAAACATGCCACTACTTAAATTTCGGGACGAAATTTCTAAAAGTAGGGGATACTGTAACATCCGTAAAAAACCGGGTTAACCAAACCCGCTTCGTTTATTAACCGAACATCCAGTTAAAAATTTCGTTGCGTATTTAATGCTCAAATTAATTTTAAACGATACATAATTATTAAGTATATTAGAATATAAAATTTATATTTGAAAATTTATTAAAAATAGTGAAATAAAAATTAAATGCTGATGCCGGGTTTCGAACCCGGGTCAGCCGGGTAACCTCAAAGTCTTAACTCGCGCACACATAACCACTCCATCACTTGATGTTTTTGTGAGTTCTAGGAAACAATTAAATCATATCTACAACCGAGAATCAACCAGTTGCGCCAACTGAAACCGATATCGGCTTCCAAACGTCCAAGACGTTTGAGTGATCACGGATTTCTGATTATAACCGATAAACCGACAATTTTAATCAATTCAGTCTAGAATGGACTTGAATTCATGTGATGATCGGTTTTAATAACCGAAAATCTTCACTTCCTGAATTACTCTAACAATAGCATCCTCTCGCGACTCAAAATCATCCGCAGAACCTCCAATTTCACTTTCGCTCTACTTTCAGTTCGTCGGAAAAGCTTTTTGAATTCGCCGGACTTTCGCCGGAAAACCGTGTCTTCCATCAAAACAGTAAGTTTCTCAATTCTTCCATCTTCTATCAGTTGTTAAGCTTTTGCTAACTCAAACCCTTCAATCAGAATCAGTTCCAGGCGACGATATCGGATAATCATCATTCGCCGGAAAATTTCTGAGAATTTCTAGAATTCGCTGTGAAACGGTATAAACCTTTAAACCTTCTTATAACTCTTGTTCAGTACTTCAATTCCACATCTAGCTAATTAAAACTGTTAATTGGTCCGTTCAGACGAAGCCCATAAAAACAGAGTTGACGAATCCTTGCCGAAGTTCTGTGAAAGACACTGATCGGTACATCCTTTCCCCAAACCCTCTCTGTTCATTACCTTTCAATTGCTTATAATGCTTGTTAATCGAATTGGACATGAAACAGTTGAATTATCATTATCTGTGTTCTTGAGCGAAGAAGACGAAGTTTGTTTATGTTATAAGATTAATTAAAATCATTATTATGAACGGGTTAGACACACAGTCCAGCGGTGGACTGTGTGCAAACAAATACATACACGTCGCGAGTTCGATTCCTATCACAACCTTACTCTCTTAAATAAAAATGCTCTTTTTAACCGAACCGGGATAACTCACAGAATCATGTTAAGTATAATAAAAACCGGATTATTAACCAGGTTAGACACACAGTCCAGCGGTGGACTGTGTGCAACACTAACTCATACGTCCCGGGTTCGAGACTGGTTGACGGCACTGGTTCAAAGCAATTAAAATCCTTTTTAAAAATAAATGATTTTCGGATTAAATTAAATAGTATATAAATATAATTAAAAACAGAAATATTTCGGGTTAGACACGTAGCTCAGTTGGTAGAGCTGCGTGCACGCGTACGGGAGGTCACGGGTTCGAGTCTCACTCAGTGCAATAATATTCACAACCGAACCGGTCAACGGTCAACGGTCAAAAGTCAACATTTTTTTTAATTTTTATTTATTTATTCAATTTAAAAATCAATTAAATATACTTAAAAATAACGTTTTTAAAGTTAGAAAATAGCCTTACTCTCACAAAAATATATCCAAAAATCCTATTAAAATTGTTAATAAAATCCACTTACTTACCGTACCTTTTCGTTATTAATTAGGTTAGTTATTCCTCGTCGATCAATCCTCTAACTCGTGCGCATTCAACATCATTCACCGAACGCACCCAAGGTGAGTGAATCTCTACAAATTCCCCGTTTTAATCACGTTTTTGGGGTGTATCATGTGTCTTATTATTTATTATATTTAAACTATTGTGCATCCATCATATCCATGAACAAATGTGTGTTCAACATGTATCAACTGTTTGTGTGGTTATTGTTTAGATTAAATTTATCATTTTCAGTACATACATTATCATAGGCCGCCGCTCCCCATTAGATTAGTTGAGCTGTTCCCCATTACATTATGAGCGTGAACCAGGTGTTGCCAACATACGATCGGCTCCGTTTGATTGAGCCTTGATCGCACATACATTATCATAGGCCGCCGCTCCCCATTACATTATGAGCGTTGAGGTGTTCCCCATTACATTATGAGCGTGAACCAGGCGTTGCCAACATACGATCGGCTCCGTTTGATTGAGCCTTGATCGCACAGACATTTATCATAGGCCGTCCGTTCCCCATTACATTATGAGCGTGAACGTGACGTTGCCAACATATATAGTTTCATTCATGTTATATATTCATGCAAGTTGTTTTGTTATTGTATGTTATGGTTTGTTATTGTATGTTATTGTTTGTTGTTGTTTGTTATTGTATGATTATTTACGTTTGCTCACATATGATCATTGCACAATTTTTCCATGTTAAATACAACAAGAAATAAATAATAAATGTTTTCTAACAAGGTTCACTCGCCAACTTTTGTTGATAAAAAAAACCATTTTTTACACATGATACAGGTGGACAGGATGAAGCAAGGAACACCTAGGAAAGTGCCTTAGAAGAAAAATAATGAAGTTTAGATAGATGTATAGAACATGTTATATTTGTATGATTTGATTGTATGATCTCCTTTAAATTGTAATAATAAATATGAAATATTATAATAAATGTCATGAGCTTTGATGAAAACCCAATCATGCCCCGATCACCTTTTCCGCTGCGGGTCGGGGTATGACATTTGACTTCTCAGATTGTTCAGACTCAGACACTTCAGATTCATTTTTTAACACTTTTTCAACCACATTATTTACCACTTCAGGGTCACATTCACCATCATTTTTAGTGTAAGTTACATCGATATCCATAGGCAACTGTCTGGTTTTCAATTTAAGATTTAGCGCCTTTTCCACCCAAGATGGATTTTTGCAAGCATAACTGTTCCACATCGGTGGTGGAACTCGATCATAACTAGCACTTTTTGTTTCACCATTTTTAGATTCTTCAGTATTTTTGATTTTTGGTAAAATGTGATCTATGACGTATGTGCTTGTGGAGTAACTAATTAACAATTTGTTAACTTGTTCAGTTTCAATTCTCATTTTCTCAAGCTCACTTTTGAGCTCAGCAATAGTGTTTAGATGAATATTAATAGCCATTTGTTTATCCATCACTGTTGCTTTAAGCTTCATAAGTGTTGCGTCATTTTATCTGAGTGCTTTATTATATTGTTTAACAGACGCACTCAATTTGTCATAAGCTTCCTTTGTGGATTTGTAATCGCTTGACCAATTGTCTGTTAAACTTTGCAATTCAGCAAATCTTTTGTCTTTTACAAGACACTCACCACACGGCTTTGCACACTTTAAACAAGGTTTTTCATTCACACTCTCAGATGTTGACTTGTTTACCTCATTGCCACTGGGCCGTACAAGCTTTATTGATGTCTTCGTTCAACATTTCCATTTTCTCGTCAGTTTTGACATCTTCAACCGGTTTCTTTTGTTCTTCATCTGTTGAATGTTGGCTTGGTGCGAAATATCCTGCAAAAGTTTTTAAAACATCATTAGGCAAAAGATGTTTGAATGGACCATTCAAAAGCTCCTCCTCCTCTGATGAAGTATGATAGTAATAACCATCATCATCAGGCCCTTCATCAAAGGATGCCTCCGATTCTTCTTCTGGTTCCTCAATAATTTCAGCCACCAATGCCAAACTTTCTCCTTTCAAAATAAACTTGTTCCAATTAAACCCTTCGTCTTCTTGTGTAACAACCAATGACTTATCTTTAGTTTCAGGTTGCTTACCTTCAATCGGCACGATTCTTGTTCTTGATTGAGGTCGGGGATAGATCGCTCTTTTGTAATAGTCATCAGTGAAAGGATTATGATTTCCTTGAACCTCTCGGTTTGGAAATTCTCTTTTAAAGTGACCTTTCTCCCGACACTTGAAACAAGTAACTTTGGATTTATCAAATCCAAGTTTCCCATCCAAACCTCCCAAATTTTCTTTACCAGTGATTTCCATAAATCTCTGTGCACGTCGTACGATTGAAGCCATACACCATTTTATATCTAACAACTCCATTTCAACTGGATCAATTTGATCGTAATCTTCACGTGTCATTTCAGAATTTCCAATCTTCCCAGCAACAAGGCTGTCATATGACTCAAGAACTGAAGCAAGTAAAGACATATGTTGTTTTGCTTTCTTTTCGTCAAAATTTTGTGTGTTCTAAAAGTCAACAGCAATGTTGCATTGCAAACTCTTTTATTTGCATTGGATGATGAAGTAGATTGATTGTTCTGAGGTTGGGTTGATCCGAAAAAAGATTGTTGGCTTGAAGGTGTATTTGAATAAACTGTCGGAAATGATTGGAAGCCACTTGTCTGAATTGGTGGTGTGCTTGGTGAACTATATGCACTGAAAGCGGTTTGAATCTTTAGTGCTTGGATTTGGGTAGCAGAATTGTTTTTGAAATAAAGATTAACATCTTATTGCACTTGAACAGTCTTGTTTTTTGCCATCTTTTGCATCTCTAATTCATGACCTTCCAACCTTTCGATAAAACGAGGCAGCAAGAAATTACTGTACTCAACTCCATTCTTTAGTATGGTTAAGTAAGTCGACCATTCACCATGTGGTAAAGAATCAGCTAATTTGTCAACAAGCTCTTCATTTGTCTTTACAATTCCGATTCTCTTCATATGAACCACCAGATGACAATATCACTCAATCAGCTGCTTTACCTTTTCTCCTTTAATCAGTGTGAATACATCGAACTCTTTGCTTAATAACGCCCTTTTGCTTTTGTGAAGTTGCGCACTACCTTGAAACTTGAGTCGAAGAGCATTCCATAAAGATTGCGCATCATAATCATATTGTAGTATAACCAAGATGTCTTCTTTAATCGATTGTTGAAGAATATTCATCATTTTCTTTTTGTTGATAAACCTTTCACGTTCAACATCAGAGAATTGAGCAAGGGTCTTTTCAAGCCCATTTTCACCAACTTGTGCGATATATTTTGCCTCGATTGCAAACCAACAAGTAAAGTGGTTAGCTTGAACCCAATTCATAAACCTTTCACTCCAAGTATCAAAGTCTTCTAGAGTCATAAGCTTTGGAGGTTTTGTCATTGTTCCCATCTCATTCTCTAGATTAATATTTTGGGCTGCTGGAGTAGTAACGATTGATGTGGCGAACGCATTGCAAAATTCCTCAGACATTTTTCTTGTGAAAAATTAAGAACACACTTCTCGAAAACAAACTAATCAGATTAATAAAATTTTTGTGCGGAGAAATTGTTTCGTACGAAACAAGTTTTCTCAAAACAATTAAATTTTCTCACAAACTTAATTTCATGCGAATCAAACCATTTTGTACGAGTAAGATACTCGTATGAATAAAAACATTGATACGAATGTGTTTGAAAATCTGAAAAAATTGTAAGATTTTGAGAACTTTTATCACTCGTTCGTATGAACTTTTGAATTAATTCGTACAAAAAGTTAAGTCAATTTTCATGCGAAACTCGTACGAAAAAAACCAGTCTCCAAACTGGCAAATTTTATCAATTTCAACATGACTTAGTTCAATTTTAAGTCCAAATTATGATATGGATTGATTAGATTGAAGATTAACTTGAATCACTAAAATCCTAGTCCATTTTGTCCATGAATTCGCTCGAAATTCGTCCAAAATCCAGCATAGGTCAGAAAAATGATGAGAATGAAGATATATCCAAGTCTGAACACCTAGTATCCTGTAACTAGTTGTTGTCTATTTGTAGATCAGATTTCATGGCTCTGATACCACTTGTGAATGGGGATCGAGCTCCCAAAATGAGCAATCGACCTGATCGCGCTCAACTAGTAGAGGCAGAATTCATTGCTAGAGAGGTAGACAAGACAATCAAGATAGTACTTACTGTTTAACTGCTTCTGTTGCATTAATGACGTTCAAATACAGACGTGAGTAAACAAACTAGCAGAGCTTCGCCGTATCAATTGACGAATCACTAACTAGCTCTAACACAACACTTCCCTATTTATAGGTCGATATGACTCGTACCGAAGTGCGTGCTAAACAAACAATTATATTTCGTACGAGTCTGTGTCTCGTACGAGTAAGACATTCATACGAAACATGTATGCTTTCGTACGAAACATGTATGCTTTCGTACGAAACATAGTGACAAAACATTTAAAAATTACTTTTAACATATAAACGTTAAACACATATCCTAGACGTAGGCAATAGACATTATGCACTAACAATTTGTCCAAAAAATGTAATTAAGTAGTCTACTTTGGATAAGTTAAATTTATCCCTTGATGGGAACTTTTGTAAGAAACTGAAAGTCCCGAAAACCGGATCTCATGATATCACACGTAGCTTGATTGGTGGCAAAATTACACAAACAAGCTATGAATAAAGAAAGAAGAAATAAGATGAAATATATAAAGATCAACTTGCATACAAATCTTGGAATTTGTCTAATACAAGTATGAGAGAACAACCAAAAAGCCATTGACCCTAATATAATATTATTTATTTATACTAGAGGGTTAGTGCACCATTAACCTAAAACCCTAAGGCCCAAAGGCCTTCCCCAAGTCCATAAATACAATGTAGTCCACACCACTAATGTAACTAATGCATAAACCTTAATAGGGCCTAATAATCCCCCTAGGTTTACTACATTAGTGTTGCTTGCTGCTTCAGGATCTGCCAGCTCTGCTGCTTCTAAATAAAGGACCTGGATTTGCATAAAGCTTCTTGCTGATCACGTTTGCTACCGCACTAGTCCAGGATTTTGCACAAACTTCATATTTATCGTTTGTGTGAATTTGATGTTGACCCAAGATCTTGATATCTTCCTCGTGAAAACTGATAAGCTACAATATGTCAGCCAATCGAAATGCCTTTTCTTTAGTTACAATTACAGCCCCCGCCATCCTTGGATCGTATGCCTAGTAGCAGAAGTTCTTTAGCACTCCTTTTTGAAATTTAGGGGCGGCTAGAATCACTTGCTTTTTATCGATTGGAGGCCAGATGACTGATTGCATACGTTTGTGGGTATGTGGATCACGGATACAAGGATTCTTCTTGAGATAAGATTCAGCTATTTTCATAGTAGGAAAGTCATGAGTTACTTCGTGCTCAAGCTTGGAGTAAAATGCCCATCAAGGACCACGTTGATTCAGATCTGAATCATAATAAGGAGCTCTTAATAGACTTTTCCGATCGATCTTGGTCCATGATTCAAATTGCGACTGGTTGCATAATACTCCCTATGGCCACTTTCCCTCGCCACTAACCACAACTTCCTATCATGATCATATCTCTAGCATTTGACTTCAGATTTGTTGCCGACCTTGTCATATAAGCTTAATCCTATTTCCATCACATATCGATCGGACACCTTTGTTGGATCCTTGAGCTGAAACTTTTCATCAAGTTGATTCAGATCTTGGTTTTTCATGATGAGCATCTGTTTGTTGCTTGGCTTCTTCTTAGTCTGCTTTCTTTTCTTAGTTTGTTCTTAAGCTAGGTAGGCATTCAAACCAGCTTCTCTTTCAGCATCTGGTGCTACTTTCTCTTCTGCAGTTTGCTCATGATGTGCAACGTTCTGTGGATCAACGTCTTTATCAGCAAAATCTTTTCTAAACCATTCTGTAGCTTGGCCTTTAATTCATAGATCTCTGCCATTAGTAAGCTCATGTCGCCCTGAATTTGTTCGATTGCTTGAACTCTGATAGTTACTTGATTCTGTAGGGATGATATTTGAGCATCCTTTAAAGAAGCATCTTGTTCCAGAATAACAACTCATTGATGCAGCTTCTTTACAATCACATCTTCATCATCATCACTGACTGATTGCTCAACAAGCTTCATTTTCTCTGCAGCCATTCGCATTGCCGCTTCATCTTGTTAAAACAACCCTCCACTTGAACTGCCTGCTTCTAAACGAGCTCTACTTGAGCCTCCTGGATGTGATCTAGTGGTAGAGAAGTCAGGAATGTGTGTTCCGCTATCAGCAACTATGAGTTTAGGGGCATCTTGAGTGATTGGTTCAGGAATGACACTTGAGCTTGTGGTCTTGGGTTCAATGGGAGTTTCTAGTTCAGTTCTGTGTCTTTTACTGGATTCTTGCTCTTGAATAGGATCATCTTCTGTCTGTGTTTCTTCAGTAGGAACGATTTTGGGAGGAGGGACCCGTGAATCGCCCTGTAGTAATGCAAGAAGAGCAGCAAGATTATCTACACTCATCATATTCAATTCTTTGACAGTTTCTAAAGCTTTCTCTAACTCAATGTCGTACCCGGATTTCCAACCAAATCTCGGTGGGCCCGAGTGGGGAATATCGTGACGTAAATTGATATCATCATAGTCAATTAACACAGCACGGCGAAAGTCTTAGAGTTTAAAATATATTACAAACCAAATGTTCAAAGTACGAAAATAATATACAGACGGTTTGTAACTAAAGATCCACAGGCGGATGGTAACTATACAAAAGATGAACATCAGACTTTTAGGCAGATTTAAAGATTTGCAAGATCCTCTTATATCAACACCAAGCAGCTTCCAGCCTATTTCGTATTGTACCTGCAACTTAGACTTTTTAAAATACGTCAGCTTTCGCTGGTAAATACAATTAACTGACTCGTTTTGCAAACATTTCAAAAATTGATTTAAGTGCACAATGCACATGAAAATATTTATAACTTGGGAAAGTTAAGCTTTTAACCTTGTATACAAATTCACATGTTTGTCAATACATATGGGCCCGGTACAGAGACCGAGACATGATTAACTGACACACCACTTATGAACCCACGAAGGAGTTATCCCCAACTTGTGGGTAAAATAAATATTTTAGCATTCATATCTGTCGAGTGTATGCCTACACCCCGTGCTTTGGTCGTGGCCATTAGTAACTTAAATGAGCTGAGGATATCCAGGACACAGTCGTTAACCCCCAATGTTTAAGTTATCAAACAAAACTGATGAAAACAGAATATGCAGATTTACTAGCCATAATCCGACTTTCGATTGATCCCATTTCCGATCAAGCGGTAATAATTTACCGTAACCCAAGCCTGTATAGGGAAAATAAGTCAAGAATATTTACCTGAGCTTGTACTTGACTTTAAATAAGCAAGTTTATATTAACTCAGTTGTTTAATCAATGAGATAAGTGCATACAGAATTTACTGGAAAGCTTCTAGTCTGGAATAATGACATAAGCTAACCAATTAGAATGCTAACAGTGCTATTTAAGTCATAGACTTAGATCGACTAGCTTAATGGATTAAAACGGCACAATACGCTAGATTAAGCGATGACCGGATAGAATGTAGTTTAAACTCAACAAGTACTTAATACTTGTATGTCATCGGTAAACAATTAACATTCTAGAGTTTGAGATCAAAATGATAATGTTAAACCCGTATCGGTTCATTTTCGTAAACTAGTTACATATACTTAATCGTACGCATATAAGCGATATCGGGTAACCGGATGAGTTTTGAACAAGTTCTGTATGTCATTATACTTTAATTAAGTTTTAATATATGTAGGATATCAACTTGTATGCCCATTGAGGTTTTAAAAAGAAACTATGCCTTATAAGGCGTTTTGGCTATTATATGACGTATAAAAGGAACTTGCATATATTCTAATGTTATGATCATAAACATCTTGGAAAAATACTTAATTTGTGATATATGATCAGTAAGATATCTCACATAAGTGTGGTTTATGGTTTAGGACCAAACTATGCACCGAAAGGGCATTTTGGTCTTTTAAAAATATAATTTACGATATTATATGAAAACTTAGTTTATGATCAGAATAATATCATCTTAATATGTTAATTATATTAACATAGTAACTCATTTGCAAGTTCGTTGTTGATTAAAACCTTGTTTTATGTAAAAAGGGCATTTTAGTCAAAGTTTGACATTTAACGAAACTTGTGCATAAACTCATGTTATGATTATGATTATGATCATGTAATATAACCTCAGAGAGTTATGCTACATTGTATTATGATCATAATGTAACCATAAGTCAGTAGTAATCTAATCTAATCTAAGTTGGGTCAGAATTGAAAGTCAAAGAAGAAGTCAAACTTCGTGACTTTCGGTTGCAAACCGACCCTAGGACTGGAATTGATGGATCAAACATGTTCTGATAATTATTACCAATTTGTTTAAGTGTCAAAAACATGTTTATAACATATATAAACTCAGATTATAATTTTTATAAAATCAAACATGTTTGACTTTTTAAAACATAAACTTTCACATGTCAATTAACCTAGTAAACGTGATTCTTAGGAGGTGCACTTTTAAGGGATTAATACCTACATAATTACGATCACTTAGTCATGTTCATTTTGAACAATGGCTAGACCATAATGGTCTTAACCGAAAGTCAAGGCATTTGTCGAAAATGCTTAACTTTTGGCTATTGAAAGCCAATAAAAAGAAAATAGCAGAGTTGGAACACTTAGAAGTGAGCCAAGAGAAGTTTAGAACTTAAAGGGATGCTACTAGATGACTAAGAACTGCCAAGAGTGTAATAAGAGAGGAGAAGAGGGAATGAGCAAAGAATGATTGAGTTTGATGGTCTATTTATAGTGCAAGAGGGTGTGTGTGGATGAAGTCAGGTGTTAGAGGTGTTGTAGGATTATTACAAGTGTCTAGCAAGGTGTCAAGAGCTGCAACAGTGTAGCAATTTGCAGGCTAGGTGGCATCTTGACAGAATTTTGGACTCAAAATAGTTTTATGGATTTTCATGAATTGTCCCTTGACTTATATTCAATGACATAATGACACAATTAGTTCTTTTCGTTCAACACGTGATGTGTTGAAGAAAAGTGTGAATAACCGAACGTTAACGAGTGTGACACTAGGTTCTTTTATGACTTATAAGTGGTCTTATTCTTAGAACACGTTATACGAGTTCTTATGGTTTTATAGGCTAAATTACCTAAATTAGTAAAGTTAAAGGTTCGGTAATAGTGCGGAATACTCAAGTTGGTGAATCAAAAGATATCACCAACCGAGAGTTGTTCGGGTCAAAAGATGGCTTGTTAAGCAAGAAATACAAAAATAATGAAGTCTAGGGGCCTTCGGGTAATTTGTTGAAAGTCTAAATGAAGAAAAATAAAGATTATCAGGGCCCACCGTAGGCTACGGTCGCCAGACCGTAGCTTACGGTCAGTAATAATTTTGTTCAGCATAATTAGACTGTAACCTAGAGTCCTAGACTGTAGGTTACAGTTAGGTAAAAAAATTGGGACTTTTGGACATGTTTTGGGTTAGTTGAGTCGCTAACTCATTTGAGGTATGATCCGAGGGCACGTAACGGATGTGAATTTTACGAGGTGTTACATCCTCACCCCCTTAAAAGAAATCTCGACCTCGAGATTTTTTTCAAAAAGATGGGGGTACTTTTGTCGCATAGTGGACTCAACCTCTCATGTACAATCGGGGCATCGAAGGGCATCCCACTTAACCTTTACAATTGGTATAAACTTCCTTCGAGCTTTTTTACCTGCCGATCCTCGATCGAAATTGGTTTCTCAATGAACATCAGGTTTTTTATCAATTTGCACATCTTGATGTGACATTGCTAGCGACTCAACGGCTAGACATTTCTTTAAATTAGATATGTGGAACACATCATGGATTCTACTAAGCTCCTCAGGTAGCATAAGCTTATAAGCTACAGAACCGACACATTCGATTACCTCGAATGGTCCAATATATCTAGGGCTCAACTTGCCCTTCTTTCCGAAGCGTATCACACCTTTCAAGGGTGATACCTTTAATAATACTTTGACCCCTATTTGGAGCTTAAGAGGTGTTCGCCTCTTGTCTGCATAACTTTTCTGCCTATCACGGGCAGCTTTGAGACGATCACGGATTTGTATTATCTTATCTGTGGTTTCTAAGACAATTTCAGATACAGACAGTTGGGCTTCCCCAACTTCAGCCCAACAGACATGCGTTCTACATTTTCTCCCATATAAGGCTTCAAAAGGAACAACCTTGATGCTTGTATGATAACTATTATTATAGGAGAATTCTATTATGGGTAAGTGGTCATCCCAACTTCCACCTAAATCAATCACACATGCTCTAAGCATATCTTCCAAAGTTTGGATAGTTAGCTCACCGTGTCCATCAGTCTGTGGATGGTAAGTCGTACTAAAGTTTAATCTTATGCCTAATGATGGTTGGAAACTTTTCCAAAAGTGAGATGTGTATCCAGTATCTCTATCGGATACAATAGATACCAGTACGCCATGTAGGGACACAATCTTGTCCACATATAGCTTAGCCAATTTGTCAGAACTATAAGTTTCTTTAATTAGCAAGAAATATGCGGACTTAGTCAATCTACAATGACCCAAATTGTGTTATTACCACATTTGGTCTTAGGTAACTTGGTAATCAAATCCATAGTTGCCATTTTCCATTTCCAAGTGGGAATCTCAAGCTGTTGTAGAAGTCCTGACGGTTTTTGATGTTCAACTTTAGCCTGTGAACACGTCAGACACTTTGCTACGTAAGTGGCTATGGATTTCTTTAAACCCATCCACCAAAAATTCTTCTTTAAATCTTGATACATCTTGTTACCACCCGGTGAACTGAGTGTAACGCTTCGCATTTGTAACTATCCTTTTTTAGTAAGTTACTTCATATTTCTATTTTTGGAAAGTCCAAAACCTTGTAATCGTATTTCAGTTTCGAATCATTGTAAATCCAAGGCTTGATTGGAATCAAATTGATTACTTACGTTCATGCACGTATTCGTTACGCGACTTAAAAGCATCGAATTAATTCATGGATTCTCATCATGTATTCATAAATTGTAAACGTTTCAAATCAAACAAGCAATTAACAAGTTAAACTCAATACTTAGACTTTTGATATCGTGAATCATGTTACACTTATGTTAAGCACTTGCAAGTTATGTTTAAGATTTATATACCACCTTAATACATGTTCTTAATCTTCCAAACACTTCACACTTGCATTATAAATAAACTATAACATTTAAACAACAAATAAACCTCATTAAAATTAACAAAAAAAAAAAAGTGGACAGCTTGCGGCCGCAAGCTGTCTCTCTCACACATGCTTCTTGTTTCAAGTCAAAAACTCACCAAACTACATTAAATGCAACCCTAACTTAAAACCTAATCCTTCCACTATATATACAAGCATTCCCCCATCCATTTTCCACTTTTACAAGCCTCCAAACACTCCAAAAATCCTCTCAAAGTTCAGAACTTTCTGCTGAAATACTTCAGCTTGCAGGTGAGTTTCAACTCACTTCCTTCTTTGTTTAAACCTTGTTTCATCTTCTAACACACTTGGATAACCTCAAAGAAGGTTTCACAAGTTTGCTTGGGCAAACTAAGGTGAAACCTCACAATTTTGAGGTCCAAAAGTGTGCTAAACTTTCTACCCATTTTTATCTTTTCAAAACTTTAAAAACTTCAAGTTTTCTTTATGTTTTCTTCCTCAACAATGTTTGCTAAGCCACATGGGATGTTACCATAGGTTTTCCATGGAAAACCAAGGTGGAACAATACCATTTTTAGGGCCAAAATTTCTGTTTTGGAAGTAAACTTATAAACTTTTCTTAAACTTGTTTTAATCTTAACAACTCTATGCTACTTGTGCCTCTAATCAAGTTTATGGTTAGTGAGCTAGCTAGACTTGTTTCATACAAATTCAAGGGGCATAATAAGCCTCTAAACTTGTGGTTTCTAATAGGATTCTTAACCCACAAGTGTTGAACCATCCGAGCTTACATGCTTGTGTTTGGTGAAGGTGTGATTACATGGAGGCCTTGGCTATCCAACTTTCAATCTACCCCTCACTCGAAGACTTCTATCCATTAAGCTATGTTTCACCTTTACTTGAGCAACAAGGCTATGACACGTCCCTAAACATTTCCTTGTTCGGGATGCACGCACCTAGCTTGCTTTATTCGGTTCGAAACGTAGCTTAGTGAAGTACTTTATTCATGACCATCCGGATTGTCCTTGTGGCAATTTGTGTATTGGTGAATCTTACGAAAGAGGTTTAGGATGGCTATCCTCCTACCTCCATGCATGACTTCTATGACATCCATGACTTATATAAAATCTATGATTTATATGATAAATTCGTAATAATATATGTAAACTATATATGTAAATAATAAATATAACCAAACCTTTGACGATGACCATATGGTTACTTGTCCTAATATTAGGTTATTTTATCTAAGACCTAACTATTGTTACGATTCTATTGGGAATGACCCATAAAACCACAAACACCCTTCGGGGCTTACAGTGTCAAAAACGATCATTAACGTCTAGATAAATACTTTCGACTATACATACTTTTTGCATACTTTAAGTTCCTAAATTCCTGAACTCTATCGTCATTCCAATACTCACACACCTACTTTTCCCTGTGTAGGATAACTCGGTGTTCGTCCCCCTAAACAACCCAAACGCTTCACGGAATTACTTTGCAAAACCGTGTGTACACTTGACACACTTTTTACGCTTTACACTTTTTTGGTGCAATATGTTAATCTATCATAAACACACTAAATCACACTTTTATTCTATTTAATCACACAAACAATCCATCATACATGCTATAGTTACGTGATACTTAAATTGTTTACTTGGAACATTCTTATGTGATACTAATTGTCATTAACTTCAATCAAGTCTCCCTTTACATGTATAGCGCTATAGGAGAAACGCATTGCCCGTATTCTTGTGGTCAATGTTAAGTTTTTAATCTATTATGCGATACACTTGAGGATTGACTTGTAGTTCACATGCCTTGTTTACATTAATCTCGTATACTAGCTTATCATGTGGATTTGTTTAAACGTTTATACTACTTATGCTATGATATCAAACTTGTGTACTCGCCAATACTTTGTTATTGAACTATACTTTTTAACATGTTGCAGGTTGATGAGATTGATATGACCAAACTTAGTAGGATCGGCATAGAAACACACTTAGAATGCTAAGTTAATTATTATGCTTTGTTGAACTTGTCTCATTCGTTTTTATTTTGTATTCGAATTAAGTTGTACTTGTCAATTTGATGAATGAAATGAAAGGGGTTGTTTAATTTAAATATTGTCACAATTAGTGTTATGATGTCTCGAGCAATCTCGTTCGTCTCACTCTGATGTTTCCGCCACCGGTTGGGCTGTGACAGATTGGTATCAGAGCCATAACTATAGGGAATTAGGTAGGATTGCCATGTTCGACCTAGTCTATAGTTTAAGTGACCAACTTGACCTTTTTTAATTCATGCTTAAAATGTTAATTCTTCCTATTTGCTTCTTCCTATTTCTTTTGTCTTAATATATATGCAACGTGTCTTTCCTAAGACACTTACACAACTTACACACTTGAAGACTTGAAGACTTGAAGACACTCGTGCTATAAACGAGACGATCTCACCAAAATAGGGGTGAAACCGGCACTTTGGTGATCACTCTCCATCCGCGTATTCGATTTTACATGAAATTACACCATCAAGTTAGGAGTGAAATCCACATCTTGATGGGAATTTCCATTTCATACTCTAGTGGACCCTTACCAACGAGTCAGGATTCGCTCCACGTTTGGTAAGAACCAACCACGCTTAGGGTATGATGTTGTCAAGTTTGGGGTGAAACCTGCACCTTGTCAACTAGTCCCATTCCTCGATTTCAATCTCGCCAAAGTTTCGATTTTTTCGATCGGTTAGAGACGTGTAGTAACTGGAAGGGTAAAGTGTCGTTTATCGCTTCTCGACGAGAGCATTTTACCTATAGGCCAAAGCACGTTTCTCTAATTTGAAAGGATCTCGATTCACATTGGAATAGTCGATGTTTTTCAACTCGAAACACTCCTATATTTTATTAAGCCTATCTTTTATGTATCTCAATTATCATGTGTTTTAACCTCGTTCATTTCTAGCCCGATGCACAACTCGCACGCCTTTCGTAACCAAAAACAATAATAATAATCCTCATGAACCAACTAAATTTATACTTCTTATGCAAATCATACGTGTTTATGCTTTTGAATGCTTGTATGCTTATGCTATCTATGTGAATACATACGTGTTACATGATACATATATGCTCAAAAACGATTTCTTTTTATAAAAAACGCATTATGATCAAAGCCTTAATCTCTCTTCTATTGTCAAACCCTTTAGATGTCTTTATCATAAAGCGTTATGGGCAAGAAGAAGTCCAAGTCAAGGTCCCATTCCGATTAGATGTCCAAAAAGGACTGCATGAAGTTCATGGCCGAACAAATGGCCGAGCCAATGCCCAAGGTCATACCCGATATCGTTAGCAAGATTCAACCCCTAGCCAATGCTGAATCACCCCACATAGGTGGAAACACCTAAATCAACCTTTACCCATAAGCAGTTTTTTCTCTTGCAACCCCCAGCCTTCCACCGCCGAAGGGGACGCCACCAAGTTACTACAATGGTTTGACGCCATTGAGGTTACTTTTATCTAAAGTGGTTGTCCCATCCACTTGCGTACCAGGAACGCTACGGGAGTTTTCCGATCAAGGGCTCTTGATTGGTGGACTTCCGAGCGTAACACTTATGGTAACGATGCCGCTCACACCCCTCGTGGATTGAGCTTAAAAAGCTATTGGAGAATGAATTCCCCCCCCCCACAAATGCCAACGACTCGAGAACGAGTTTTGGAACCTTATGCAGGTGGGGAATGATAACGTCGGCCTCACGGCCCGTTTTAAGCAACCGAGTGCGATTTGCCCTAGCCAAGTCGACACGGCCGAAAAGGCAGTTGCCATGTACATACGCTGCCTCCTTCCTCATTTCACGGACCTTGTCGACACCACCTCACCCAATACCCTTGAGGAAGCTTTTCGCCTATCTGCCCGACTGAACAATAACCACCTCCTTCGTGAAGCTTCCAAGGCTTCATTAAGGAAAGCCCACGAAGCCACCACCGAAGCCCTCAGGGAACCTACCTCACCCAAACCCCCAAAAAGCAACACCAAAGGCAAGAAGCGGAAGGCTTAGAGCCAGAAGTACGCGGTAATCACTCTGCCAAACCCTCAACTCTCTCAACAGCTACCCTTAGCCTCTCCCGAGCCTATCAAGAAGGCATACACTGGCCGCATCCCAAGTGTAACACCTGCACTTTTCACCATCCCGTTACTGCCCCTTGCCGCCTATGCACTATCTACAATAGGTATGGATGTTTCGCCCCACAATGTCGAAGTGCTTTGCAAGCCCCTACCAACCAAGCTCGAGCCATAACCGCACGCCAAAACTCTACCACCAACCAAAACTGACTACTTGCACCTACCGCTCATGCCTGCTTCAGATGCGGAGATCCAAACCACTTCGCCAACAACTGCCTATAGCGCAACAACAACAACAACCAGCAGCAGCAAGCTCGCGGTCGAGCCTTCATCATAACGACCGCTCAAGCTCAAAAGCCAACGATGTCATCTCGGGTACGTTTTTGGTTAACAATGTTTACGCTACATGTTTATTTGATACTGGTGCTGATAAAAGTTTTGTATCCGTTGAATTCGAACCTTTGCTTATGTGTAGACGTTCTAAGTTGCCTAAATCATTTGAAGTCGAAGTCGTTGACGGAAAATCCGTCATTGTTGATTCTGTCCTATCCAATTGGTCTCTAAATCTCAACGATCATACATTTTCCATTGACCTCATACCCATGCAAATGGGTACCTTCGAAATCATAGTAGGTATGGAGTGGCTTAGGCGGGTCCGTGCTGAAGTTGTTTGTTCCAAAAAGTTCAATCGTCTTCCCCTTCCCAATAACGATTCCTTACACGTCTATGGCGAGAAACCGTCCAAAGGTCTCAAGCTTATGCCGTGTATCCAAGCGAACAAGTACTTGCGTAAGGAATACTTTGCCTTTCTGGCCCACATCGTGGAAAAAAAGGATAAGGGTCTAAGCGTGAGTGAAGTTCCCGTTGTGCGTGATTACCCAAACGTATTCCCTGAGGATCTTCCTGGTCTCCTCCTCGTTCTGTTGACTTTCGCATCGACCTCATCCCTGGCCCAACTCTGGTCGCAAAATCTCCTTATTGTCTAGCACCCTCGGAGATGCAAGAGATGTCTAGCCAACTTCAGGAGCTTCTTGAAAAAGGCTTAATGCGCCCTAGCACATCTCCTTGGGGCGCTCCCGTTCTATTCGTCAAAAAGAAGACGGATCGTTCTGAATGTGCATCGACTATCGTGAGCTCAACAAGCTTACGGTCAAGAACGATACCCTCTTCCTCGCATCGACGGCCTTTTTGATCAGCTTCAAGTGCAACTTGTTTATCGAAAACCGACCTTCGCTCTGGTTATCATCAACTTCGAGTCCTCGAAGAAGATATACCCAAAACTGCGTTTTACACACGTTATGGGCACTACGAGTTTGTAGTCATGCCATTTGGTTTGACCAATGCACCCGCCGTGTTTATGGATTTGATGAATCGCGTGTGTAAGCCCTATCTCGACCGATTCATGATCGTCTTCACTGACGACATCCTGATCTATTCCAAAACGCGAGAAGAGCATGAACGACACTTGCGTCTTATCCTTCAGCTTTTGCATACTGAACGTCTTTATGCCAAGTTCTCCAAGTGTGAATTTTGGCTAAAGGAGATTCAATTCCTTGGTCATGTCGTCAATGAACTTGGTATTCACGTTGACCCCGCAAAATCAAGGCGGTGAAGAATTGGATTGCTCCTGAGAATCCGTCCGAAATTGGTTTGTTTCTCGGCTTAGCTGGATTACCGTCGGATTATCTCGAATTTTTCTAAAGTTGCCGTGCATCTCACTTCCTTGACTCAAAAGGATAAACCTTTGGTTTGTATTGCCGAACAAGAAGAGTCTATTCAAATGCTCAAGGACATGCTTTAAAATGCTCCTATCCTAGCCCTTCCCGATGGTACTACCGACTTTGTCATGTATTGCGATGCCTCAAAACAAGGTCTTGGTTGCGTTCTTATGCAACAAGACAAGGTTATCGCTTACGCGTCATGACAACTCAAGATTCATGAGAAAAAGAATACTACGCACGACCTTGAACTTGGTGCAGTTGTTTTTTGCGTTGAAGATATGGTGACACTACCTTTATGGTACAAAGTGTACGGTCTTCGCTGACCATAAGAGCCTCCAACACATCTTTAATAAAAAAGAACTCAACATGCGCCAGCATCGTTGGGTGGAACTGTTAAACGACTACGACTGCGATATTCGCTACCACCCTTGTAAAGCAAATGTTGTAGCCGACGAACTTAGTCGGAAAACTCATGTTAAGAGTGTACGTTGCTGCCAAACCCTCGGAAAGCTTCAAGAGTTGATTCGTGAGGCATAATACTCGACCATTAATGAGGGTAACCTCGATACTGAGTTGAAGTGTGGTGCCGAAAACCAACTCATGACCAAATCCAATGGCATCATGTGCAATCTTGACCGTATTTGGATTCCAAACTGTGATAATCTTCGTGACCTCTTGATGAGTGAAGCTCATAAATCTCGGTATTTTATTCATCCTGGCACCGATAAGATGTATCCTAACCTTTGTGCGTCTTATTGGTGGCAAGGTATGAAGAAAGATATCGCCTTCTACGTTTCAAAATGCCTTACTTGTTCCAAGGTAAAGGCCGAACATCAGTCCCTCTAGCCTGCTCGAACAACCAGAAATTCCTGTTTGGAAATGGGAGAGTATTGCCATGAATTTCATTACCAAAGTCCCTCGTACATTGTCAGTCATGATAGTATTTGGGTAATCATCGATCGTCTGACCAAATATGCTCATTTCCTTCCCATACGTGAAGACTATCGAGTCGAGAAATTGGCTCGTATCTACACTGATGAAGTCATCTGTCGTCATGGTGTCTTCGTAGACATTATCTCAGATCGTGATGCTCGTTTCACGTCTCGTATTTGGAGAACGTTTCAAAAAGCTTTTGGTACTAACCTCAATCTCCGTACTGCTTCGTTCTTGCCTAATCGATTTTTGTGGCAACTCGGACATGCACTTGCCTTTGGTCGAATTCTCGTACAATAACAGTTACCACCCGAGTATTCAAATGGCACCTTTCAAGGCATTGTATGGACGCAATTGCCGATCGCCTATTTGTTGGTACGAGATCGGGGAAGCTCAAATCACCAGTCCCGAGCTTATACATCAGACGACGGACAAGATTTTGCAGATTCAGGACAACTGCATAAAGCCAGAAGCCGACAAAAGAGTTACGTAGATAAAAGACGCAAGCCCTTGGAATTCAACGTTGGTGACTTTGTACTTCTCAAGGTATCCCCTTGGAAGGGTGCGGTTCGTTTTGAAAAGAAAGGAAAGCTCGCTCCTCGCTATGTGGGTCCTTTCAAGATTCTCGAAAGGATTGGCAAGGTGGCATACCGACTGGACCTACCACAAGAGCTCAGCAACGTTCATCCTACCTTCCACGTCTCGAACTTGAAGAGGTGTCTAGCCGAAGAAGGACTTCAAGTCCCACTTGAAGATCTTCAAATCAATGAAACCTTACACTTCGTGGAGAAACCAGTCGAAATCATGGATCGAGGCACTAAGCAACTAAGGCGTAGTCAAATTTCTATCATGAAGGTTCGATGGGAAAGAAAACATGGCGCTGAGTTTACTTGGGAACTTGAAAGCGACATGAAGACTAAGTATTCGCATTTGTTCATTGCATCTTCCTAAATTTTGGGTCGAAATTCCCTAAAGGAGGGGAGACTGCTTCGCACTTGTAACTATCCGCTTTTAGTATGTTACTTCGTGTTTCTATTTTTGGAAAGTCCAAAACCTTGTAATCGTATTTCATTTCTGAATCATTGTAAATCCAAGGCTTGATTGTAATCAAATTGATTAATTATACGAAATTTGCAGTGTTCATACGGAATTATACTTATGTTCTTGCACGTATTCGTTACGCAACTTAAAAGCTTTGAATTAATTCATGGATTCTCATCATGTATTCATAAATGTAACGTTTCAAATCAAACAAGCAATTAACATGTTAAACTAAAAATACTTAGACTTTTGATATCGTGAATGATGTTACACTTATGTTAAGCACTTGCAAGTTATGTTTATGATTTATATAACACCTTAATACATGTTCTTAATCTTCCAAACACTTCACACTTGCATTATAAATAAACTATAACATTTAAACAACAAATAAACCTAATTATAATTAACAAAACAAAAAATAAAAAAGAAAGGAGGGCAGCTTGCGGCCGCAAGCTGTCTCTCTCACACATGCTTCTTGTTTCAAGTCAAAGACTCACCAAACTACATTAAATGCAACCCTAACTTAAACCCTAATCCCTCCACTATATAAACAAGCATTCCCCCGTCTATTTTCCACTTTTACAAGCCTCCAAACACTCCAAAAATACTCTCAAAGTTCAGAACTATCTGCTGAAAAACTTCAGCTTGCAAGTGAGTTTCAACTCACTTCCTTCTATGTTTAAACCTTGTTTCTTCTTCTAACACACTTGGATAACCTCTAGGAAGGTTTTTACAAGTTTGCTTGGGCAAGCTAACGTGAAACCTCACCATTTTGAGGTCCAAAAGTGTGCTAAAGTTCCTGCCCGTTTTTTTCTTTTCAAAACTTTAAAAACTTCAAGTTTTCTTTATGTTTTCTTCCTCAACAATGTTTGCTAAGCCCTATGGGATGTTACCATAGGTTTTCCATGGAAATACAAGGTGGAACAATACCATTTTTAGGGCCAAACTTTCTGTTTTGGAAGTTAAACTTATAAACTTTTCTTAAACTTGTTTTAATCTTAACAACTCTATGCTACTTGTGCCTCTAATCAAGTTAATGGTTAGTGAGCTAGCTTGACTTGTTTCATACAAATTTAAGTAGCATAATAAGCCTCTAAACTTGTGGTTTTTACTAGGGTTCTTAACCCACAAGTGTTGAACCATTCGAGCTTACAAGCTTGTGTTTGGTGAAGGTGTGATTACATGGAGGCCTTGGCTATCCAACTTTTCAATCCACCCCTCACTTGATCATTTCTATCCATTAAGCTATGTTTCAAATTCACTTGAGTAACAAGGCTATGACACGTCCCCAAACATTGCCATGTCAGGAATGCACGCACCTAGCTTACTTATTCGGTTCGAAACGTAGCTTAGTGAAGTACTTCATTCATGACCATCCGGATTGTACTTGTGGTAATTTGTGTATTGGTGAATCTTACGAAAGAGGTTTAGGACGGTTATCTGTGAGAGGGGATCTGCTCTCCTCCGATAAGCACTGGACCGATCTAACTCAGCTAACAGAGGCAAAATTCATTATTAGCGAGTTTGAAAAACAAACAAGTAAGATATACTGCTTAAATGCCTTGAATTGTATTGATAAACGTGAACAAGTACAGAGCAAGTAAACAGTTTGACAGGGCTTCGTCGTGCATCAACCAACTGACCTTTAGTTATGACACAACACTCCTCAATTTAT
Source organism: Scalesia atractyloides (assembly GCA_947069175.1). Lineage (NCBI taxonomy): Eukaryota > Viridiplantae > Streptophyta > Magnoliopsida > Asterales > Asteraceae > Scalesia > Scalesia atractyloides. The sequence goes on from CAMTDV010000116.1 coordinate 38,321,084, forward strand.
AGGTCGACATGACTCACACAGCAGAGTGTGTAACTGAGTGTGACTCTTGCGAGTGGAGCCTCGTACGAGTGACAGAGTGTCACTCGTACGAGTCACAAGACTCACTCGTACAAGTCGTTCTACAAACAAATAAAACTTATATTAACACATACAATCTGACGTTCCAAGCCCAATATACGTAAACAACATATCCTAGACGTAGGCAATAAATATTATGCACCAACAAACTCCCCCTTGGATGTTGCCGAAGTGTTGGATAATCTTCAAAAAGTTCTTCAAAAGATTGACGATTAACGGCCAAAGAAATGTTTCAGAGGCTTGCGACGCTCTTTCAAAAGATATGGTGTCCTATCTATAGGAGGAGGCCGGTTAACTGTATTGCCAAACTGAAAACTCCTTAGCGAAGCAATTCGTGCTCGCTCAGCAATCATTTCTTCCTTCTTGTCTTTCATTCTTTGCTCAATCTCCTCCAGTTTCCTCCACGAACGGTTCCATGCCATACCTGAATGTACATCATTGGCAAAACAAACATTAACTATCTTCTAAAACTGGAGTGCCTGTTCTTTATCTCTCTCTTCAAAGATGATCTTGCTGTAAAACAAGCATTCGATATCTTTCTTTGAACAGTTGACTAGCCACATTGGGTCTAGTACTCGAATGCCACGCCACAGCCTGTATATATCTTTGTGTGCTATGATGGCTTCGGTTAGCTCCTCTGTGATCTTCCAAGAATCATCATCTGGGTGCACACATAAAACAGCTTCACCTGTACTCGAATCGTAGTGCCACCATTTGAAGATCTTGTAGAAGTCTTGTTCCATCTTTATAAGAGGCATATTCTTCATCACTTTCAGCCTCTTTACAATTAGCGTGACGTCTTTCTCTTGTGTTACCGGATCTACTTTAATAATTCGCTTAGGAAAATGAGGCTTCTAGTATGTAAATCCATGCGCAGCCTCTAAATTTATCAGTTTCCACAACCGCTGGTCGTGAAATCTCATCTTAAGATTTTTCAACTTTGTTTGCACAAGCTCTTTAATATCCCAGTACGATAGGGTCTTGATATCGCTCAAGTATCTAAAATACTGAATCCCAAACTCCCTTTTAATAGCATAAACATTTAGCTCCTCGATCCAGCCCCAGCTAATAATATCCCCTAGAGAAATATCTGCATTACGTGTAAAGAAAGCTAGAGGATGTTTAAATTTGCGCTCTACTGGTGTTTCTTTAAACCGTTTCTTCTTCATTTCTACAATTCTAGCTCTAGACATCTGTTGAGGAATCGTACCTTGTTTGGCAGCTTCTTCAACTTTACGCTTCAGAAGATCAACATTTTCAGCTGCAAACAGTTCACTAAAAGTTTGAGAGTCATACGTACCCTGATAGGCAATATCTGTATCATCATCATCAGAATCATCCTCTATGACAACTTGATTATAGTCATGTGCATCAGACACATGTTCAAAGATGTAATAAACTGGCTCAAAAACACTAATATCATTGAGATCATCTTCGAAATCAAACTCAAAATTTTCTTCCTCCACTCCCAGCATTTTAGCAATTTCTTCTATGGAATAGATGTGGACAAACTCCCCTTCCTTTACGTCATGCTCTAAATATAATATCTTTGGTTTTAGCACGACAGGAACGGTAGACATTTCACTCACCGAGAAGATTCTTGTCTGCTGAGCATCCTTAGAGCTATCAGATTTACCCTGATCTCTAACTTCTTCAACTTGATTCATCGTATCATCCAAGTACACAAAATAATCAATATCATCGTTCATACTAGATTCTGTTACACGGATACCAGATCTACCCAGATTATCATCACCACCATCACTATCGTCATCAAACTTGTTAGAAAATAAATCATCAAAGTCATCCAAGTCTTCTTTTTCTTTTTCAGCATCTTCAACAAACTCATCCACTTCAGCATCAATCTCTTTCTCCAACTTTTTCTTGTTGAGCCATTCACAATGCTTTGCTGAAAGATCTAACGTGTCGATATCAACATCTTTAGGCTTTCCCACCAACACAAACTTTTTCGTCATCGGATACACCATAATTGCAGAAGATACTGGCACAGATTCAGCTTCTAGCTCAGCTGTAGCAGTTACAGGATCCTCAACCACCTTAGCTTTGCCTTTGCCTTGAGCATTAGATTGTTCTTTAGCAATACGCTCACGTTCTGCAACCCTTTCCCTTGCTTCAACTCGCTCAATTTCGTCAATTTCAGCAGCAATGTTAATACCAAGCTTCTTTGTAAGTATCTTTTCAAATAGATTCATCTTTCTTTGGCTCCTGAGATGTTCTTCTTCGTGTTCAGCGATGCGAATTCTTAAACGCTCATTCTCAGATACTATACTAGCCAACATAGCTTCAAGCTGCTGCTTTTCTGCATTTAACCCGTTGAGCTGTCCCTGAAGTTCAACAATCTTGACAGTGTTTAACATAACCTGCTTCTCCAATTCTTCAACACGTGCGTCGTTAAACATGTCAGCAGAAAAATCCTCCTCCCCAGGAATATCACTGAAATCAAAATCAAGTCAAACTGGGGTTGGGATTGTGAGGGTTGTGGCGTCGGCTGCGGTGGTGGTTGTGGTGTTTGCTGTCTTGGTGGCTGTTATGGTGGAGATGGTGGTTGTTGTGGAGTTGGTTCAATAAATTCTTCTTCAATAACCTTCTTCTGCTCTTTTCTCTTGGATTTGTCTAAAGGAGAAACCGAGCTTCTAACTCCGGGTCTTTTCAAATAGATTCATCTTTCTTTGGCTCCTGAGATGTTCTTCTTCGTGTTCAGTCATGCGAATTCTTAAACGCTCATTCTCAGATACTATACTAGCCAACATAGCTTCAAGCTGCTGCTTTTCTGCATTTAACCCGTTGAGCTGTCCCTGAAGTTCAACAATCTTGACAGTGTTTAACATAACATGCTTCTCCAATTCTTTAACACGTGTGTCGTTAAACACGTCAGCAGAAAAATCCTCCTCCCCAGGAATATCACTGAAATCAAAATCAAAGTCAAACTGGGGTTAGGATTGTGAGGGTTGTGGCGTCGGCTGCGGTGGTGGTTGTGGTGTTTGCTGTCTTGGTGGCTGTTATGGTGGAGATGGTGGTTGTTGTGGAGTTGGTTCAATAAATTCTTCTTCAATAACCATCTTCTGCTCTTTTCTCTTGGATTTGTCTAACGGAGAAACCGAGCTTCTAACTCCGGGTCTTTTCAAATAGATTCATCTTTCTTTGGCTCCTGAGATGTTCTTCTTCGTGTTCAGCCATGCGAATTCTTAAACGCTCATTCTCAGATACTATACTAGCCAACATAGCTTCAAGCTGCTGCTTTTCTGCATTTAACCCGTTGAGCTGTCCCTGAAGTTCAACAATCTTGACAGTGTTTAACATAACCTGCTTCTCCAATTCTTCAACACGTGTGTCGTCAAACATGTCAGCAGGAAAATCCTCCTCCCCAGGAATATCACTGAAATCAAAATCAAAGTCATACTGGGGTTGGGATTGTGAGGGTTGTGGCGTCGGCTGCGGTGGTGGTTGTGGTGTTTGCTGTCTTGGTGGCTGTTATGGTGGAGATGGTGGTTGTTGTGGAGTTGGTTCAATAAATTCTTCTTCAATAACCTTCTTCTGCTCTTTTCTCTTGGATTTGTCTAACGGAGAAACCGAGCTTCTAACTCCGGGTCTTTTAATTCGTCGAGAAGATTTCTTTGGAGTTTTTCATAAACGAGTGTCACTATCTGAATGCAAAGGTACATATGTCGTATCATCTTCTCCTGACGCTTTTCATTTCCTCTCTTCGGCGTTTCGTTTGAGCTCAGCCTGTCATTCAAGTTCATGTTCTTTCGTTCTTTCTTTTTCACCTGCTATTCTATCTTCAGAGTTAGTACTAGAAGACGATGCTTCTTTAACAACTCGTTCTCGCATACCAAATGCTTCTTTTTCAATCTCTGCAGCCATAGATTCAATGTTTTCTTCAGGCTTAGATTCATCCACTAATCTCGAACTTTCAGACGATTTCTGTTACTTCTTAGGGGCTCTTGAAGAAAATGTGGACGCTTGTTTTCTTTTAGTTCCCTTAACCCCCCTTTTTCTCTTCTTTCACAAACCATGCGCTTCTCTTCACAAAGAAACCATCTAACGGTGCAAGCTCTTCATCTTTATCACCGCTATCTTCTTTCCTCCATTCCTTTGTGGCGGAGACGCATAATCTTTGTCAACGATCGCTCCAAAGCTGGTTTTGAGTTGGGGGAAAGCTTTGAGATGCAAATTCATCTTATTAAGCGTTGACACATCCATATGCTCCAACTTTAGAAGATAATTTTTTTTCTTCTTCAAATTTGGATGCAAATGGTCAAGCAGCATTTGGATAAAACATGGATACTGCAAGAACTTCTCTCGCTGTGTGTTTTGGACCATTTGGGTAAAGATTACTCTGGAGAAGTTGTAAGGCAGGTTCAGAATCAGTGCAGTGATCATGCACATTTGGTAATCAACTAAATCATCAAACCCCCCTTTGCGATGACTGAGAGCATGTATGACGCAGTGTGCGATATATCTAAATGGTGTACTTAGGTTAGCTTTCTTAAATGGAGCAGCATTAACATACCCGGCATAACCCATTATATAAAAACATCCTTTCACCATATATTCGGAAAATCTTGTAGGGTCATCTTCGTTGTCGTTGAATTCCAACACTGTTTTGATCAGGTCTTCAATGATCTTAACCTGAATATCTTCATCGTTAATCTTTACAGCAGATAAAATCGCATTCTCCTCCTCATCATACTCTGCCGCATTCTAGAAATATTCAGTATGTGAACGATACGCTACATAACGATCTGTGAGAGCTTTCGTGATGGGAAGTCTGCTCAGAAAATCCAAGACTTCTCTATAAGCAGCAATTTCTTTGATAGTATCATCTAGAAGACAACATATATTATGGAATGGCGAAAATGAAGATTTCTTGACCTGCAAGCATGGAAATTTCAAACACCTAGAAAATATTTCAACAAAATTTCAACTCTGAGTCACTCGTACCACTCACTTATTCGTACGATCATGTACCCAAACAAAAATTAAGTTTGATTCAAAATCTCATTCGTACGAGTCACTAATTCGTATGGTTGAACAATTATACTTAGTAAAATTTCAAAAATTTTGACCATAACTTCTTCGTACGGAAGATGCCTCGTACCTGTCATCAAGACTTAAACATTTAAGGATCCTACTCGTACAAATACTCACTCATACGAGTGAAAATGATAACAAACATTTGAAAACTTGCTCGTATGAGTGACGATTCATACAAGTTACAAATCGAACGAAATAGCACCTTATCAAACCGAACTTAAAACATGTAGATTTTAACAAATTGAAAGTTGATCTATAGGTTAACAGGGCGATTTTAATGTTTTTTATTTTAATTTTATGTTTTATCTGTCCAATTTCCCTAAATCTACATTTTATGTCCGTTTGGTCCAAATTCAGCATTATAACGGCTTAAAACGAGCATTAGTACCTTTCCGGTTGCAAGAGGTGTGCAAATCAACCTCTCCAATGTCTAGATACAAACGATGGGTAAAGAAAATGAAGTGAATAGAACTGGTTCGCATAAAGTTCGCTCTCAACCGCACAGAGTCAATAGTCTGACTCGTGCGAATGAGTTCCCCTTTTATACTCATTCATTAGTCACTCGTAGGAGCGGTAGCTCGGGCGAATGAAGACTTTTGTTACTCGTACGAGTCAGGGTCACTCGTACGAGTCAGTTCTTATGCACTTTGCTAAACGTTTTGATTTTTTTTTGTGAAATTTTATCTGTTTTTAATAACCCACCCAGTTAACCAAGCCCATGTTAATGACCCTGGTTACCCGATTTGCTTACCAAGTCCAAGTTAATGACCTTGGTTGACCATTGTTTGACCAAAAAATCTTTTTTTTAAATGTAAAGTTTCATATTAATGAACTATTGACGTTCAGGAAATTCTGTCTTTTCATGTAAATTAATGAACTATTGACGTTCAGGAAATTCTCTCTTTTCATGTAAATTAATGAACTATTGACGTTCAGGAAATTCTCTCTTTTCATGTTAGCTCCCAACCCGTGGACTTCAGCTTTCCTCCAACAATCATCGCTTTGACTTGAACTATCGGTGTTTTCATCATCGGTAGGCTTAAAAACTAAGATAAATTGCTAAAGTTGAAAATCTTTTTGGAATTGTTCTGAAAACAAATAACAAGTAAAGATGTATTGACATACATATTTTTGTGAGTTTGGTGTTTAGGAGATCACATCAGATATTTAGATAAATCACAAGTATCATTGATCTTGGTAGTAACTGTAAGTTCTTAATCAGATTTACCTAGATTGCCAATATACTTATCCACTTAAACTTCTAAACATTTCTCAATTGTTTCAAGATATGTTTATTTTTTTTAAGAAAGTATATGTACAGAAAACATGTCATACCGATGAGAATCACATCAAGTCCTCGTCATCCTCAAAATCAACCACATAAATATCCCCTGATGCTAGATTTCTTAAGCCATTTAATTTTAAAATATTTTTAAATCTTGAACGATTAAATGCTTTAGTGTAAAAATCTGCTTTTTGATCATCAGTGTGGATTTTTTCAATTCTAACCAACTTTTTCTCGTAGCAATCACGGATAAAGTGGTGTCGAATATCAATATGTTTAGTGCGTGAGTGTTGACAAGATTTTTTAGTGATATCAATAGTAGCATGATTATCTACATATATGGGTGTGTCAAGAAATTGAAGTCCGAAGTCTCTCATCTGCTGTTGTATCCAGAGTATCTGGGAACAACAGCTGGATGTTGAAACGTATTCAACTTCACAGGTAGAGAGAGCGACAACGGTCTGTTTCTTGCATTGCCACGCTACCAAACGAGTTTCGAATAACTGGCAATCGGCCGTAGTAGATTTTGCATTAAGCTTGCAGCAGTCAGAATCTGAATCTGAGTAATCCGTAAGATTGAAGTCATCATGACGAGGATACCAGAAGCCGGTGATTGCACATCCTTTCAAATATTGCATGATACGTTTGACGGCTAACATGTGCGAATCTTTTGGATTGGACTGAAAACGTGCGCACAGGCATGTAGGATACATGATATCAGGTCGCGAAGCTGTAAGATACATCAAGGATCCGATCATGGAGCGATAGAGTGTTTCATCGACTTTGACTCCATGAGCGTCTAGACAAATGCCGTGATTTGGAGCTAATGGAGTAGATGTTGGTTTAGTTCCTGACATATCAAATTTCTCTAATACGTCATGAACATACTTTGTCTGATGGATGAAGATACCATTAGGCAATTGTTCAACCTAAAGTCCTAAAAATAACTTCATCTCCCTCATTGCACTCATTTCAAATTTCTTCTTCATGACTTCTTCGAAGTCTTTGCACAACTTATCATTTGGTTATCCAAAGATAATATCATCCACATATATCTGCACCAAAATCAGATGACCATCTACTTCCTTTGTGAAGAGGGTAGAATCTACAGTTCCTCTTAGAAAGTTGTTGTCAAGAAGATGTCCTGAAAGCGTTTCATACCAAGCTCTTGGGGCTTGGTGTAGACCATATAAAGCTTTGTTCAGAAGGTAGACTTTATCCTTGTGTATAGGATCGACAAACCTCGGTGGTTGGCCGACATACAGCTCCTCTTTGACTTTTCCGTAAAGGAAAGCAGATTTGACATCCAACTGGTACACCTTGAAACCTTTCCAAGAAGCAAGGCCAAGAATATGCGAATAGCTTCGAGATGAGCGACTGGGGCATAGACTTCAGTGTAGTCTATCCCTTCTTGCTAGTGAAAGCCTGTGACCATGAGCCGAGCTTTGTTTCTGACCACTATTCCTCTGTCATCTCGTTTGCACTTGAAGACCCATTGTCTATTGATCTTTTTTTGATGATCTGGGAGGTCAACAAGCTTCCAGACTCCAAGTTTCTGGAATTGAAGCAGTTCTTCCTGCATTGCCTCCACCCAACTTTCTTCTTTTAAAGCGTCTTTCCAGTTTCCTGGTTCAACCTGCGAAACGAAACAACTGTAAGAAAGTCTAGTTTGTATTGGAGCAATTCTGGTATAAAACAGCTTAGATCCTTGTTGATCTGATTGCGAGTTTGCACTCTGGTTTGTAAGATGCCGATGATATTCTCCGATGGATGGTAAGATAATGTCCTTTGCATTACTTCACTCGGAACATCCACTTGATTCTACAAATTTGTGATTACTTCATCAAAAACCAGTGTAGAAGATGTAGCTTCATTCCTGACAGTTGATTGATCAGCTTAAGCATTCAGGGAGCTTTCAATATGCTCAGATCCTTCATCGGAACTAGATCCTCCATCATCAAAAGTCAGTTCACGATCAGAGCCGGCATTAGGCGGTTGCTAGGCAGATGATTCAGTAGTGTTCAAGATTGGTATAGAGACGGATTCTTGAATTCCATAAACCTTCGTAGTTGAACAGCCATGGATCCCCAGGTTTCTGCATTGGCGTAGTATATCGTTGACAATCAACATGTTGTGAAAGAATAACCTAGTTCAGACTCGGCAAACATACACGTTTTTGTGGAGTAGCATAACCAACGAAAAATCCTTCCAAAGATTTGGCTCCAAATTTACCATACGGGTCCAAAACTGTACACGGTGATCCAAAAGGCTCTAGAAACGCAAGCTTCGACTTCCGATGGTTTAGCAGTTCAAAACAAGTCTTGTTGTGAGGCTTGACTGTAAACACACGATTGAGGGTGTAACACGCTAATGCGACTACTTCACTCCAGAAACTTATTGGCAATTTCAAAGCAGCGAGCATGGTTCTGGCAGTCTCGATCAGTGTACGCTTATTAGGTTCAGCAACTCATTTTGTTGAGGAGTATAGGGAGTGCTGAATTAGTGAAGAATCCCCTTTTCGTTGTAGAATTCGAGCATCCTTTTGTTCTTGAACTCGGTACCATTATCACTGCGGATTCTCTTGATAGGCAAGTGATACAGGTTTTCAAGTTTCCTGAAGAGAATCATTAAACTTTCAAACGTTTCATCTTTGATCTCTAGAAAGAAAACCCATGAGAATCTTGAGAAATCATCTGTAATGACCAGGCAATATAGATCTCTGGAAATGCTTTTGACGTTTACTTGGCCAAATAGATCCATATGAAGCCTCTCTAGCGGTAGCTTGATAGAATTCAGAAGCTTTCTTGGGTGTCATTTCTTGTGTTGTTTCCCTTTCTTACAGCTTAGACAATCATCAATAAATGAAAATTTTTCAGATTAACACCCTCCACTAGGGTCGTTGTGCACTAGATAATTCATCTTTCTCAGATGAATGTGCCCCATCTTCCTATGCCATAAGATAGACTCTTCTCGGTTGCTTTAGGAACAAAGCATTGAACCTTCTTTGATGTTGTGGATGCAACGCTCATATCAAGGACAGAAAGATCATTCTCTCTTGGAGCGCACATAAGAATCCATTCCTCAGGAATCTTGAATCATGGCTTTAAAATCAAGCATTCTTTGTCGTTGAAGTGAGTTGTAAACTTTTTGTCACAAATTTGTGAAATACTCAGCAGATTGTTCTCTAGCTCTTCAATGTAGTTCACTTTGTCAAACAAAACCACTCCATTGGTAAGAATACCTTCTCTGAGAATTCTTCCACCTTGAGTTCCAGTAAAACCCACGTAACCTCCTCGGATAGCTTTGACGTCGTGCAACAACGCAAGCATCCCAGTCATGTGTCGAGAAGCTCCATTATCCATAATCCATTTTGACATGATCGATCTGGGGAGTCCCTGCACACATGAGGAAGAAACTATTTAAACAAAGAAACCCAAGCCTACTTGGTCTTGGGTGGGTTTAGAATATCAAATTTCGGACAAACTTTGTTTTTGGCGTTCTGTTTAAGCTCTGTTTTGGTTGGAACAGGTGGTTTCAGATCCACTTTAGATGGTTTGGCTTTTGCAACCCATGTTTGTGTTTTCAAATTGGCCATTTTTGAATAAAACTTTGAATCCTTTTGACTTTGACGATTCTTGGTGGAAGATTCACCAATTTCGAATTTAGAATTAAGTCGAATCGTTGATTTAACATTTTTGTTGTATTCAATGTTTCTTTTCAAAATTCATTTTGGTACAACCATAGGTGCCTTTTGTTTCACATCTTTAGTCGATCTGTTAGAGTTAGAAACAGATTTTGGATTTCTTTGTGAACAATGTCATGCAATATGCCCAACATTTTTACACTTGTAGCACGTCATACTGTCTTTCTGAATAGAGGAATCTAAAACTTGTTTTCTACTCTCGTTTCCTATCTTAAAATCATCATTGGATTGTGTACCAATGATCTCTTTTTCCTTTTCTGTCGTTGTCCCAAAAACAAAATTTATTTTCTTTGTAAAGTTTAGTTTTTGGGACTTGTTGTTCATTCTTCGCTTTTGAAAACCCAAACCAGCCCTTCTGTTTTCAGGATAATCTCTGTTTCTCTGATGGTAGGGTTTGTTAACACATTTTGATTTAGAGTAAAATGATGCATCGTGTTTTTCTAAATCAGAATGGCTTACCTCAACAAGCTTGAACAACGTTGCGACACGATCCAGGTTGACATTCTGGATTGGGAAATCTTCATCAGAATATAGTTTATCAGATCCATGCATTTTGTAAACGATGACGTTTGGATCAGTGTTTAAACTATTTTCCGATGTTTCAACATCAGATTCAGATTTCTCAGACTAACTTTTCAAAACACTTTCAACCACGGTTTTAACCACATCAGAATCACATTCATTTTCATATTTTGTGTAACTTACATCAATGTTCGTAGGCAGCTCGTTTGACTTTTCAGTTTTCAATTTTAAGTTGAGCGCCTTTTCCACCCCCGTTGGTTTTTTTAGCATAACTATTCCACATGGGTGGTAGAACACGATCATAACTTGCACTTTTGTTTTCATTATTTTTAGATTCTTCTTTGCTTTCGATCTTGGGTAGAATGTGATCAATGACGTATGAACTTGTAGAATAACTGATTAACAATTTGTTAACCCATTCGGTTTCTATTTTCATTTTCTCAAGTTCACTTTTTAGCTCAGCGATTGTGTTTAAATGAATGTTAATGGCCATCTGTTTGTCCATCACAGTCGCTTTAAGCATTGAAAGTGTTTCATCATTTTCCGTGAGTACTTTTTCGTATTGTTTAACAGATTTGCTTAATTTGTCATAAGCTTCTTTTGTTGATTCATAGTCACTTGACAAATTATCAGTTAGACATTTGAGCTCATTGTATTGTGTGTCTTTTACAGCACATTCACTGCATAGCTCGTTACATTTTAAACATGGTTTTTCTATCACAGACTCACTTTCCGACACGTTTACCTCATTCACATTTGCCATGCAACCTTTGTTGGTCTTGTCAGTTTGTGTTTCCAACGGCTCATCAACTCTCTTTTCTTCAACTTCCGACTTCTTCTTTTCTTCACAAGATGATCGATGGCTTGGCTCAAAATAACCTGCAAAAGTTTAAGAATATCATTAGGCAGGAGATGTTTAAAATCACTGTTTAACAATTCCTCTTCTTCTGACGCTGTGTGATAATAATCTTCGGGAGATTCGTCAAAAGATGCCTCCACATATTCATCCGGTTCTTCGATAATTTCTACGACAGAGCCAAACTCTCATTCTTGGAGATGTACTTGTTCCAGTTAAAGCCTTCGTCTTCTTGAGTTACGACAAGAGCTATGTCTTTGACATTTGACTGTCTATCTTTGATCTGCAACATTCTTGTTTTTGGTTGAGGACGATTATAGATGGCTTTCTTGTAGTAGTCGTCGGCAAACGGGTTTTGGTTGCCCTGAACTTTTATGTTCGGACATTCTCGTTTAAAATGCCCCTTATCTTGACAATTAAAGCATGTGACTTTTAACTTGTCGAAGCCAAGTTTTCCATCTAATCCACCCAAATTCTCTTTCCCGATGATTTCCATGAAGCGTTGCGCTCGTCTAACGATATAAGCCATACACCACTTGATGTTGATCAACTCCATCTCGACCAGATCAATTTGATCATAATCCTATCTAGTCATCTCTGAAATCCCAATCTTCCCTGCTACCAAACTGTCATATGATTCGAGTACCGAAGCTAATAATGACATATGTTGCTTTGCGGTCTTCTCGTCAAAGTTTTGTGCATTTTGGAAATCAACTGCGATATTACACCGTAAAACCCTTTGATTAGGATGACATTGAATGTTCTGGTTGATATACGGATTGCTCAAACCATGTGATGACTGTGGGCTTTAAGACGTGTTCGGGTTGACCGATGCAAAGGATTGAAAACCACTGTGTTGACTTGACGGTGGGCTTGGTGTGTCGTAAGTGTTGAAGGTAGTTTGGATTTTTGGAGACTATATCTGAACTGCAGAACTACCCTTGTAATACAGATTAACATCTTGTTGCATTTGGGCGCCTTTGTTTTCGCCATTTTCTACATTTCGAGTTCGTGTCCCCCTCCAATCTGTCAATGAATCTTGGTAATGAGAAATTACCGTATTCTGTTTATTCTTCAGAATAGTCAAGTAGGTAGACCATTCGCCTTGTGGTAAGGAATCCACCAATTTATCGACTAATTCTTCATTCAACTTTACGATTCCCATACGCTTCATTTGCACAACCAAGTGACAGAATCTTTCAATTAGTTGTTTCACTGTCTCTCCCTTTATCAAAGTAAAGATATCAAATTCTTTACTTAACAACGCTCTCTTCCCTTTTCGCAACTTTGCGCTTCCTTGGAATTTCAATCGAAGAGCATTCCATAACGATTGTGCGTCATCATCATGTTGTAACAGCGCCAATATGTCTTCCTTGATAGCTTGTTGTAAGATGTTCATCATCTTTTTCTCGTTTATGAACCGCTCTCTTTCAAATTTCGAGAGTTGAGCTAAAGTTTTTTCCAGACCGTTTTCTCCAATAGGTGCTTGATATTTCTCTTCTATGGCAAACCAGCAGGTAAAGTGATTTGCTTGAACCCAATTCATAAAACGTTCACTCCAATTGTCAAAGTCTTCAAGGTTCATCAACTTTGGTGGTTTTGTCATCGTACCCATCTCATTCTCAAGGTTTATATTTTGAGCTGCAGTAGTTGTGACCGCTGAAGTAGCAAATGCGTTGGAAAACTCCTCTGCCATTTTTCTGCAAAAATTTTAGAAACACACTTTCGAGAAGACTGATTAGTATGAAAAAAAATTCTTCGTGCGAATGACAAAAACTGCTCGTGCGAATGGAATGGCCGTGCGAGTGATAAACTTGTGAGAGACAGAGATTTGTACGAACACGATGTTCGTGCGAGTGAAAGGTTATTCGTACGAGTGACTGATTCGTGCGAACGACTAGTTCGTGCGAATCATTGCTTCGTGTGAATGACTTGTTTTTAAACTTGTAACTTTTTAGGAAAACTTGTTTGTTCGTTTGTACGAATGACTTAATTTTTTACGGGTAGCCGTTCGTACAAGTTGTCTCTCTACTCGTACGAAACAACTTAGGTCACCAAACGGATGAATTTTACCAATTTTGACATGATTCAGTTTGATTTAGATCTGAAATAAGGATTGATTTTAACGAAATATCCTAAAATTCTAGTCCAAATTGTCCATAAATTCGTCCAATTCCGAGATCTGTTTGAGAAAGTGTAGAAGTAGAGAACTCCAATGGTGAATCTGGATCTGAAACTGTTGGTAGTATGTAGAAACTTGATGTTTATCCTAAGATCAGGCGTCAAGGCTCTGATACTACTTGTGAGAAGGGATCTGCTCTTCTCCGATGAGCACCGGACTGAGATGACTCAGCTAACAGAGGCGGAATTCATTGTTAGTGAGTTTGACAAACAAACAAGTGAGATATACTACTTAAATGCCTTGAATTGTATTGATAAATGTGAACAAGTATAGAGCAAGTAAACAGTTTGATAGGGCTTCGTCGTGCATCAAACAACTGACCTTCAGTTCTTTACACTCCTCTATTTATAGGTCGACATGACTCACAAAGGAGAGTGTGTAACTGAGTGTGACTCGTGCGAGTGAAGCCTTGTACGAGTGACATAGTGTCACTCGTACAAGTCACAAGACTCACTCGTACGAGTCGTTCTACAAACAAATAAAACTTATATTAACATATACACTCTGACGTTCTAAGCCCAATATACATAAACAACATATCCTAGATGCAGGCAATAGACATTATGGACCAACATTATCCTCCTACCTCCGTGCATGACTTCTATGACATCCATGACTTTTATTCTACGATTTTTATGATAAACTTGTAATAATATATGTAAAGAATAAATATAACTGAACCTTTGACGATGACCATATGGTTACTTGTCCTAATATTAGGTTATTTTATCTAAGACCTAACCATCATTACGATTCTATTGGACATGACCCATAAAACCACAAACATCCTTCGGGGCTTATAGTGTCAAAAACGAGCGTTAACGTCTAGATAAATACTTTCGACTATACATACTTTTTGCATACTTTAAATTCCTAAATTCCCGAACTCCATCGTCATTCCAATACTTACACACCTAGGTTTCCCTGTGTAGGATAACTTGGTGTTCGTCCCCCTAAACAACCCAAACTCTTTCACAGAATTAACTTTGCAAAACCATGAGTACACTCGTCACCCTTTTTACGCTTCACACTTTTTGGGTGCAATATGTTAATCTATCATAACTTTTCAAAACCATGGTGTTCGTCCCCCTAAACAACCCAAACTCTTTCACAGAATTAACTTTGCAAAACCATGAGTACACTCGTCACCCTTTTTACGCTTCACACTTTTTGGGTGCAATATGTTAATCTATCATAAACACACTAAATCACACTTTTATTCTATGGAATCTCACAAACAATCCATCATACATGCTATAGTTCGTGATACTTGATTTGTTTACATGGAACATTCTTATGTGATACTAATTGTTATTAACTTCAATCAAGCCTTCCTTAACATGTATAGCGCTATAGGAGTAACGCACCGCCCGTATTCTTGTGGTCAATGTTAAGTTTTTAATCTATTATGCGGTACACTTGAGGATTGACTTGTAGTTCACATGCCTTGTTTACATTAATCTCGTATACTAGCTTATCATGTGGATTTGTTTAAACGTTTTTACTACTTATGCTATGATATCAAACTTGTGTACTCGTCAATACTTTGTTATTGAACTATACTTTTTAACATGTTGCAGGTTGATGAGATTGATATGACGAAACTTAATAGGATTGGCATAGAAACACACTTAGAATTCTAACTTAATTATTATGCTTTGTTGAACTTGGAAGTTTGTTGTTATTTTGTATTCGAATTATGTTGTACTTGTCAATTTGAGGAATGAAATGAAATGGGTTGTTTTATTTAAATATTATCACAATTAGTGTTATGATGTCTCGAGCAATCTCATTCGTCTCACTCTGATGTTTCCGCCATCGGTTAGGGTGTGACACTGAGTATCTCGAATTATGCGCTTCCTTGAGTATTAGATCCCTTAGTCCTCCAAAGATTGGAACCCAGATTCTGCCATTATATCTAAGGATTCCATCTTTTCCAGGCACTAACCGATCAATAGTTCTGCCTAATCCTTCATTAGAAATATTAGCCTCTAACAAGGCTTGCTTTTATGTATCTAATAGCTTCTCATTCAAGCTATTTCTGAGCTCGATGCTCATGGTGTTAATCCTAATAGGCTTAACCCTTTCTTTGTGACTTAAGGCATCAGACACGACATTTGCCTTGTCGGGATGATAGCGAATTTCGCAACCATAATCATTAAGCGTTTCCATCCAGCGGCGCTGTCGCATGTTAAAATTCTTTTGATTGAACAGATGTTGGAGACTCTTATGGTCAATGTATATAATAAACTTTGAGCCATATAAGTAATGTCTCCAAAACTTAAGTGCAAATACAACAACAGCCAATTCCAAGTCATGGTTGGTGTAATTTCTTTCGTACACCTTTAATTGTCGTGATGCATAAGCAATCACTTTGCCTTTTTGCATTAGCCACAGCCCATGCCAGTGTGCGAGGCATCACGATAAATGAGAAAATCCTCAATACCTTCAGGTAGAGATAAAACAGGAGCATTGCTCAACTTGTGTTTTAGAATTTTAAAAGATTCTTGTTGTTTTGGACCCTAGTCAAACTTGACATTCTTATGGGTCAAGGTAGTTAAAGGAGTGGCTATCCTTTAAAAGTTCTCAATGAACCTCCTATAATAACCGGCCAATCCTAAGAAACTATGAATCTCGGATGGAGTTTTGGGTTCTTCCCAATTCATTATGGCTTCAATCTTAGCCGGATCCACTTAGATACCATGCTCACTTACAACATGTCCAAGAAACTGGAGTTCTCTAAGCCAAAACTCGCACTTAGAGAACTTAGCATAAAGCTTCTCTTGTCTTAGAAATTCTAGGATGAATCGAAGATATATCTCATTATCAACTTGATTACAAGAGTAGATAAGTATGGGGTCTCTGAAGACAATGACAAACTTATCTAGGTACAGTTTGTAGACTCTATTCATGAGATCCATGAATGCGGTAGGTGCATTTGTGAGTCCAAAAGGCATCACCAGAAATTCATAATGACCAGAACGGGTCCTGAAGGCAGTTTTGGGAACATCCTTATTTCTAACCTTCAGTTGATGGTATCCTGATCTTAAATAGATCTTAGAGAAGTAACTAGCCCATTGGAGGTGATCAAATAAGTCATCGATCCTGGGTAGAGGATAATGATTCTTGATTGTTATCTTGTTTAGTCAGTGGTAATTTATGCACATCCGCATTGAACCGTTCTTTTTCTTAACGAAAAGGATAGGAGCTCCCCAAGGTGAGGAACTAGGCTGAATGAAACCTTTCTCTAAAAGTTCGTCTAGTTGTATTCTTAATTCCTTCATTTATGTCAGTGCTAGCCGATACAGAGCTCTTGCAGCAAGTGTCGCTCTCGGTAGGATGTCAATCCTAAACTCCACTTGTCTATCTGGAGGCAGACCCGGTAATTCTTCAGGGAAAACATCGGGATATTCCGAGATGACTGAAAGGTTTTCAATCTTTGGCTTTGGCTCGTTAATAGTTACTTGTGCCATATAAATGACACAACCTCTCCTCAGACACTCTGATGCCTTGAGAAATGACACTTTGTCTGGCAATCCATAGTGTGATTCTCCAAAAATGGTGAGCATTTCACCTAATGGGATTTTAATTTCGATGAGTTTATTATCATAGGCAATGCGGGCTTGGTTATGAGATAACCAATCCATGCCTAAGACTACATCGAACCTCGCCAATTTCATTGGCATAAGAGATAGGAATTGAGTGATTCTTATGGATATAAAACATCCATAAAGAATGGAAGATGTTGTTTCTAAGGTTTCGTCAGCAAGTTCTACTTCATAAGTTATGTCTAGGGTTCTTACGGGTAAGTTTAGTAGTTTGCTAAACTTATGGTCTACAAATGACTTATCTACACCCGAATCAAAAAGAACTCTAGCATATAAGTCATTGATGAGGAATGTACCTGTTATGACGTTATTGTCATTAAAAGCCTCCCTAGGATTCATCTGAAAGGCCCGTGCATTTGCTTTCTTGGCCTCTCCAGGCTTCGCATTATTACTCTTAGGATTCTTAGGGTAGCTAGTCTTAATATGCCCTTTTTTTATTACAGCCGTAGCAGACAGCATCCTTAAGATCCTTGCATTCTAGGGTCTTATGCCCCCTTTTCTTACAGATACTACATGGTTTAGCCTGTGGATCAGAATTGCACGGTCCCCAGTGCTTCCAGTTGCAGGTCTTACATGTCGGCTTCTCGCCCGACCTATCTTTGTTCCTTTTGAATCCGAATCTCCCCTTGTTCATCTTACTATATCTTTTGGAGTTACCAACCTTTCTCTTCCTTTTCCATCAATCTCAGTCTTGACTGACTTTCGTCTCACCAGATCTAAGGTGAGAGAGAGAGATAGGTCAACAGCAGACCTATAAGTAGTAGGTTGAGTAGCTTTCACCATGCCTTTAATCTTAGGCGCTAACCCATTTATAAAACTCACAATACGTTTAGTTTTAGGTGAAATCAGATAAGATACTAATCTGGATAAGGAATTAAAGTCGGTGACATACATCTGACAATCCATTTTTTCATTGTAAGAGTCAGAAAATCTGACTCTATCTTCTCCACCTCATGAGGTGGGCAGTATGTTTCCTTTACAAGGTCCGCAAACATGGTCCATCCTAAGTTATGCAGGTGTACCTTTCCTGTTGACTGGACCATAGCCTTCCACCAAATTAGGGCATCGCCCGTAAAGGATTGGGATACAAACTTCACCACATCCTTATCAGCACAACCGCTGATATCTACAATAATTTCCATTTCATCAAGCCATCTCAAGGCTTTTATAGCCCCTTTTTCTCTATTAAAGTTTCGGGGCTTGCAGGAGACAAATTATTTATAGGTACATCCGTCTTCAGAAGAACGGGACCTATCATGAAACTCTAGTTTCTTTTTTTCACTCTTCGCATTCGATGAGTGAACAGAGATCTTCTTTTGAGCTGATGTTGGTGGAATAGTTAAAGGTTTGGAGCGAGTAGCGCTTGTTTCCTTAAATTTTTCCATGGCCTTTCCAACAACTACATCAATGCGAGCTTGGAAATCATCATTATTGATGGCTATATTTTCAGCTTTGTCAGTACTATTATCACGGTGACTACTTTGTGCCTCATCTAAATTAGCCATCTCTGATGTTTTGGTACTAAATTTTAGATTAAACATACATTAGCCATGGTATGAATAACCATATAGGCTGTGAAGTTTTGATATATAAATCCATTGCCTATTTTAACTAGTGTGCATAGAATCACAACTATCAAGCTTAACATTTTAAATGTATGTTCTTTGAGATATTTAGTTATATTTGGCCTAGGTCTCAAAGGGACCATAAAAGGCTCTCTAAATTTGGACGTAGTCCAGATACTATTAGACAATGGATCATAAAGTCACAACTGTCATGGTCATATTTGACAATATAATATGGTTTATAGGCAAATCAATTAACATTATCTAAGATGTTAAGATAGATAATCATCGTACTGATGATTAGTCATGATCTTATTGATCATATAGACTATGAGGCTTGAGCATAGCTCACCACCTTGGACAGGGAACCAAAGGTGACAACTGTCATTGTCTTAATTGACAATATAATATTGCTCGTAAGCAAATCATTACTAATGGATGTTAAATTATAGGCCGTAGGCACTTCATCACTAATGGATGTTATATGTAGCCCGTAAGCACTTCATCACTAACGGATGTTAAATTATGGCCCGTAGGCACTTCATCACTAATGGATGTTTAATTATGGCCCGTAGGCACTTCATCACTTATGGATATTTAATTATGGCCCGTAGGCATTTCATCACTAATGGATGTTAAATCATAGCCTGTTGGCACTTCATCACTAATGGATGTTTAATTATAGCCCGTAGGCACTTCATCACTAATGGATGTTTAATTATGTTGTTTAATTATAATCATCGCATTGATGATATTAGCCGGGATCAAATTTGATCACATAGGATATATAAGGTTAGGACGTAGTCCATCACCTAGACGGCTAATGTGGTTCCTCAAGTCACACAACCAGGAGTATTAACATTACTTGAATGTTAACACAGAATTATCTTAATGGTCGATTTATAATAGTTACGGTCGTATTTGACCTTAACGACTTTGAGGCTTGAACATAATTCACCACCTCCGGATAGAAGGGATAATCTTCCTTAACTATCATGGTAGAAGGCTATTCATCCTTAACTATCTTTTACAATTGGCCAATTAATATGGACTTTGCCATTTGGCTAATCAAAACCATTAAGAAGATCTTTTGGGAATTATATAGCAGATCATAAATTTCGAGATAAAATCGAGACGATCGCTTGAAGAAGGTGTAACGATTATATATATATAATTCTAAATATTTCATTAAATAACAATAGAAAAATTATAATACTTGAATTAAATTAAACTGATTGCCCTTGCAGGGACTAAAAGAGACAACATGACTAGTATGGACTAAAGAAAAAACAATGTCCACGAAGGGACTAAAGAAATAACAATGTCCACGTAGGGACTAAGAGAAATATTACAAAACATAAATAGAAGAAACTTCATTTGTCCTTCTTTCTTTTGACTAACTTGGAAAGTTTCTTGAAGAACTTATTCGTCTTCTTCGCCTATTGTTGCATTTCCTTCATCCGCTCCAAGGCTTCATTAATGGCCTCAAGATGTGGCGGAGGTTGTGGGTGTGGTTGAGCCACAACTGGATACTGGTACCCATAACTTGGTATCCAGTAGGTGGATAACCAGGTGGGAAGGGAGATGGGTAAAGTACATTATGCATGACCGCTTGCATATATGGGTCATGTGATAGTGTCTGATAATTTATGTTCGTCGGCGTAGTTGGGTTAAAAGGATTCTACTCAGACGTATCTGGGTATGTAGGAATAGGGTTATTAAAACCAAACAGTGGTGGTTGAACCACAGGTGGTGGTGTTGGTTCCACCACATGAGAATTATTTAAGGGTCCACCCATTTGTGGGTCCTCAAGAATGGTAGGGTAGGTTTTGGTTAATGGTGGTAGCGAACCCAACCGTGGTCTCGCACTCACCGACATACATGGTCCACGTTTCCTCCTTTGTGTCTCAGGTGGTGGCTGAGGTTGCTCCACCGGTTCCATTTGGACGTATTCCTGTGTAGGAGGCGGCGTTGGAGAGTGGTACGAAGGAGTGTTAACAAATGAGAATTGATTCCAATATTGGTCCCGTTCATTAGGACCTTGATAAGGTGATCCTGCATAAGAGTTACAACCGCTAGATATTTCAATGGGGTGTCCTTGCGATCCTAACGGTGGCATCTCCAGGTCGGAGTCCTCATCCATAGGATTTGGTTGATCCAATTAATTCTGATCAGCTGGAGGTGGGTTAAAACAAAGATCTGGGTTAAACTCTTCATGATATGAATGTGAATGGGAATGATGGGAATGGTGAGAGTGGTATGAATGATAGGAGTGGTGAGAGTGGTAAGAATTTTGGGAATGTAGGGGCGAGTATTTATGAGAGACAGAGTGTCTCGCTGGTTGCCAAGGAGATGAATCTCCCGAATCTTGATAAGAATTTAAGTTGTGAGGTTGTGATGTGATGCGCCCCGATGGTCCCCCCCCCCCCCCTCATTAGACCTTTTCCTCTTCCACTTTGTCCTCTGAATCTTAGCGGCATCTTGCTGTTAAAATCAAGACAAAATAATAATAGTAACTTAATATTGAAATGAGTAATACTAGGTCAAAGCCTAGACTTGGAAGTCTAAGGATTGCGCTATTGTGTAAGTTTGAGATTAAACACAAAAGGCTAGTGTTTAATTCTTTCAAACCTTGGCTCTGATACCAACCTGTCACACCCCGGATTTCCAACCAAATCTCGGTGGGCCTGAGTGGGGAATATCGTGACGTAAGTTGATATCATCATAGTCAATTAACACAGTACAACGGAAGTCTTGGAGTTTAAAATACTATGATAAACCAAATGTTCAAAGTATGAAAATAATATACACACGATTTGTAACTAAAGATCCATAAGCGGATTGTAAAATATACAAAAGATGAACATCAGACTTTCAGGCAGATATAAGGATTTGCAAGATCCTCTTATATCAATACCAAGCAGGTTCTAGCCTATTTCGTATTGTACCTACAACTTAGTCTTTTGAAAATACGTCAGCTTTCGCTGGTAAACCCAATTAACTAACTCGTTTTGAAAACATTTCAAAAATTGATTTAAGTGCACAAGGCACATGAAAATCTTTTATAACTTGGGAAAGTTAAGCTTTTAACCTTGTATACAGATTCACATGTTTGTCAATACATATGGGGCCCAGTACAGACCCCGAAACATGATTAACTGACACACCACTTATGAACCCATGAAGGAGTTATCCCCAACTTGTTGGTAAAAAAATATTTTAGCATTCGCATATGTCGGGTGTATGCCGTGGCCATTAGTAACTTAAATGAGCCGAGGATATATCCAGGACACAGTCGTTAACCCCTAATGTTTAAGTTATCAAACACAACTTATCAAAACGAAATATGCGGATTTACTAGCCACAATCAACATTCGATTGATCCTATTTCTGACCAAGCGGTAATAATTTACCGTAACCCAATCCCGTATAGGGAAAATAAGTCAAGAGTATTTACCTGAGCTTGTACTTGACTTTAAATAGCAAGTTTATATTAAATCAGCTGTTTAATCAATTAGATAAGTTCAAATAACATTTACTGGAAGGCTTCTAGTCTGGAATAATGGCATAAGCTAACCAATTAGAATGCTAACAGTCCTATTTAAGTCATAGACTTAGACCGACTAGCTTAAAGGATCAAAACGGTACAATACGCTAAATTAAGTGATGACTGAATAGAATGTAGTTTAAACCCAACAAGTACTCTAGACTTGTATGCAATTGGTAAAAAATTAACATTCTGTAGTTTGAGATCAAAATGATAAGGTTAAACCCGTTTCGGTTCATTTCGTAAACTAGTTACATATACTTAACCGTACCCATATAAGTGATATCGGGTAACCGGATGAGTCATGAACAAGTTCTATATATCATTATACTTTAAATAAGTTGTAATATCAGTAGGATATCAACTTGTTTGCCCATTGAGGTTTTAAAATGAAACTATGCCTTATAAGGCATTTTGGCTATTTATATGACGTATAAAAGGAACTTGCATATATTTTGATGTTATGATCATAAACATCTTGCAAAAATACTTAATTTGTGATATATGATCAGTAAGATATTGTGACATTTGTGCCTTTTCAATCATTGTACAATTACAAACAATTTCGTATTCAATGAAACCAGGTGTTTTATTTCCGAAATTTGTATAATTATCTAAGACATTTGCACAATTTCAATTTCTTGCACGATTTCGAACCCTCAAAAATTTTTGTGGAATTAATTTGTTAACTGACACTCAAACGCAGTCAATTTAACGTGACGTATATACATACCCTAAATACCCTTTACATAACTTATATATAAGTTTTAAAGGGTTAGATATGACGAAAACACACTTATACAAGTCCAGAGACTATTTTAGTCAAACTACGAATGTCTGTTGCTCTGTATTCAACATATGAACCATGTGTATCAATCCAAATATTTTTGTATTCAATAAAATCTTATATTTTATTGATGAGAATGCAAAAATGTCAATCGTTGCACAATTTCGATCATTTTCGTGTTCGTTAAAGCGTTTTACGCATTTTTGCGAAACGCGTAACCGTACAACCGAATGAACCGACATCCATGATATTTTCGGGCATAATCCAAGTTACACATGTATTAACACCTTTATATAACCTAAATATTAGGTTAAAGGGGTTAAAAATGGAAAACAAGTGAAAATACAAGTCCAAGGGCCAAAAATGTCAAAAAAATAATAAAGATTTTTGGCTTCTTCACCAAGTTTACCACCTATCTCCAATTTTGACACCTAGGACTCATTTTTCCACACTTAATTTGGTGTTGACACATGTTAGGACACTAATCCACACTTAAGGACACTTGTTATCACCTCTCTAATCCTAAAATACAATAAATACACCATGATTCTTCCATTTTTTTTCACACCACTTCAAAACACTTCAAAGCAAAGTGTGAAGTTGTTCTTTCTATTCTTCTTGGAGCTTGTTTCCAGCCTTTGGAAGCCTCCTATCTTAAGTTCCGAAAGTGTTCTTCAACACGAGTAAGTACTCTTCCTAGTTCTTTCATTATTTTAGCTATTTTGAGCTAAAAGTCGAACAGTTTGGCTTCCTGATTGACTTTTGGTTCTGACCATATTTGGTCAAGTCAAAGTTCAATTGAACATTGCAACGTGATTGTAATCACGAAGGTTATAATCCCTAACGATTTCACCTTCTGATTACGACGTTTACTAGTCGAAGTGACGAGTTAAAGTTTCGGTAAAAAATGCGCATGATGTGCATTTTACGACAAAAGTATTTTCGGGTATCAAAACACCAAGTTTTAATACCAAATCAGTTTTATAAACTTAATTACACATATTTTGACATGTCTAACTCGTCACTTATAGTTTAGTGCTTATTTAGGGTCGTCAGTCGAGCGGTCTTGACCACCGCTTTGACTTTTGATTCCGACCCGTTTGGTCGATCTTAGGATCTGACGAAACACATATTTGTGATCATAGTTGTATAGGGAATAACCAACTGAGGTTATACTTTATGGTCACGTTGTTTGGTTAGTGTTATGATAAGTTACTTCTATGTTCTTAAAATAATGACCAAAATGCCCTTTTGCGCATAAATCCATTTTAAACACATGTAACCAAATTTTTGACATCTAAACTGATGTTATAATATTTTCAGACATGCTTGGGCATTTAAGAGTTATCATAGGACATGTTTAACCATCCGATCATGCGTTTACGCTAATGACCCATTAAATTAGCATAAACTACCTTAACGAGTCATAATGGGTCAAATGCACTTAGGATCCTTTCTAAATCAGAATGTTAAGTTTGTTAAACCATATCACATGAGTTCCAACATTCGTTTGGTTTATAAGACTTCATTCTATCCGGTCACCCGTCTGTAGTCCCGATACGCTAACATATTTATCTGACACACTAGGACACGTTTGAGCTCTGTTTATTCTGTTGATCAAGAACACTTTCGCAATCCCAAGTGTGTACATATCCCCCTCTTTTACGTTTTCAAATGTTTTAGGGTGATTCATACGTGCCTTTATTATTTTCAAGATTCCAAAACAATATACATGATTTATATATACAAAATGATTTTCAAAGTGAGTACATAGCCCCCTCTTTTACATTTTCTAAATGTTTTAGGGTAACTCATATGTGCCTATAATTAATTTCAAGATTTCAAAACAATATACATGGTTTATATATACAAAATGATTTTCAAAGTGAGTTCATAACACCCTCTTTTACATTTGCTAAATGTTTTGGGGTGATTCATATGTGCCTATAATTATTTTCAAGATTTCAAAACATTATACATGGTTTATATATACAAATGATTTCAAAGTGAGTACATAGTTCCCCTCTATTTGCAAATGTTTTGGGGTGACTCATATGTGCTAAATCATTTTCAATTTTTTAAAAACAATGTCTATGGTTTATATATAAAACAATACGATTTCAATAATGTGAAGAACTTGTTGATGCGTTATTCATAACACGAATGACATTCATTAGCTTTTATCAAGCTGAACAGTAGTATGTTATGGTACCATAGGACTGACATGGTACCATAGGACTAACAATCCCATTATCGGATGTTCACTAGGTTTGGTGGAAGTTTAGGTAATGACAGAAACTGTTTCTGATTACAAATCATTTGTCAATTTGTTAGTCTAGTTAAAGAAACCCTTTGGTGGTTTATTAAAGATACCCTTTGGTGGTATAGTCAACACAGGTTTGAATGTGTTCACTAAAGAACCATCAAAAGTTTTCACAATTAAAAACACAGAGGATTTGTTTATGACATGGACAATTGGTTTATGACACGGACGAATGGTTTATAACACGGACAAATGGTTTTAAACAATGTCACGCAATGATTTCCAGGCGAACCAGCTAACTGTTGAATAACTATCGCCTGAGTAACCGATTCCTATTTTTGAACCTCCAAAATCATCTTCCTCATTGCACACATATTCTTGACCCTCACACAGATCTGAATTGCTTTCAGACAAGTTAGTATTTTTTGTGTTTTGTAAAAAGCATTTTGATCCAAAAGATCATTTTTGTCGATTAAGTCATTTTTAGGATGAGGAGATGGCATAGGGACATAATTTTTGTTGTGCGGAGGAGGAAATATTTTTCTTCCGTTTCCGAACTTATCCTTATATCCAATTCCATCGTTTATGAATGTCGATGATTGACAGTTTACAATATCAACTAGTGCTCTTTGACTAAATTTCCATTTATCAATAATGATTTGCAATTAGTTATTTTAGTTTTGTGATTTTTCTAATTTTTCGGTCAAATCATTTATGATAAAATCTTTTCTGAAAAAAAATTCTTTTAAGGTCTGCATTTCAGCTATTGTTGAATTTAACTTTCGTTCATGCAGCTTCATTTTCTTTTAGTTCTTGATTAATTTTCAAAACCTTTTCCTTTTCTTTAATTATGTCACGGTTGAGTGATTTGTAGTGTGCCACGACGTTCAAACACGGTTTGGAGCACAGCTTTGCTTTAAATTCATATGGTATGCTATTTAGCAAATCCTTATCCTCAGTTTCTGACTTCATGGCGGTTGTTGAAGTTCCAACCGTTTCATTCTTGCTGCTGCTGATTGCTTCTTGAGCTATCAGTTTCAAATCATTCATCTCAGCTTTCTGTTTGCCCTTCTCTGAAGTTGGTTCAGCAGGATTGATGATGCTTTTCAGACCCTTGTCATCTTCAGGAATCCTAGCAGTTTGCTTTTCCACACAGCTTGATGCAGATGTCGCGGAAACAGTAGAGATGTTTGCCATGAGGGCTTTGTTGACTTCTCCTTTAGCCTCAGCTCTTTCCTCTGACCGGTCGTAGTCTTCCACCACTAAAGCTTTTTGGTTATTTTCAGCAACATTGTCACTCCCTTCAATAGCCACCGGCCTTCTTGTCTGATTAAGTTCAACATTCTCATTCTTCAGCAAAGGGCATTCCCTTTTGAAATGACCCAGATTTTTGCAATTGTAACATCTTAGCTTGGACTTGTCAAATCCAGCTTTTCCCAGAGCTAGCCTTTTTCCTGTTTTGTCTTGAAATTTCTTCAATCAAAGAGTGATCATCGCCATCTGCCACTTCAAATCCATCTCCTCCATATAGTCAGGATCCACTTGGTACATATCCTCAGCTGTGAGAAAATCTCTTTTCAATTCTCCTGACATAAGAGCCTCATAGCTGCTTAAGAAGGTGTTAATCAAAGCGACATGTTCTGTGGATATTTTAAGTGCTTGAACATCACTGGCCACGGTAGTCTTCTCGGTGGATGATGAGGCCTTTACAGAGCTTGTGGAAACGTTGAGATAAGATTCGACAGCACTTTGAGGATTCAATCCACAGGAGGTTATGGGAGCAAGAAACGCCATATTTTTAGGAGCAGAGGTTGCAGCAGCTGATTGAGTAAGTTTCTGTGAATACCCTGTTTGGTTCATCTCTCTCTTGACAATATCCATTTCAAAGGCTTTTAGAGTGTTGATCAGTTCCGAGAGTGTGACAGGAGTTGTGCTAGTTAAGAAAGTTCTTTTAATCATCATACACTGAAGGCTCCATTCTTTAGGGAGTGAGTCTAGCAGCTTCTTGATGGATGCATAGTTTGCAACTGGATTTCCCACTTTCTTCATTTTAGTCAGCACTCCCAGAAATCGGCTGATATGATCCGATAAGCTTTCACCGCGAACACTTCCAAACATGTCGTACTCTTTCTGAACCATGTCTCTTTTGTTGTCCATGAGCTCCTCGTTTCCTTCATAGTGGTCAATAAGAGCCAACCACAATTCATGAGCGGAGGTGTACTCTTCGAACAAGTTGTTGTCGTCCTTGGATAGGGCCATTGTAAGAGCGGCATGAGCCATGCGGTCACGTTGAATGAGAGTTCTGTCTTCTTTGGTGAACGTTGATGCATCTTCATTGATTGTACGAATGTCATCGCGAATTATAATTGGAACGTGTGGACCCACTATGATGGACATCCATTGAGTATAGTCAGTATACTCAAAGAAGGCTTTGATTCTGTTCTTCCAACTGCTGAAATCTTCAGATCCTTTGAACTTGGGAGGTCTTGTAGCTGTTCCTGTTTCCAACTCGGCTTGGGCAATTGGGTTGAGTTGATTGAGAGACATTTTGGTTGATCAGAGATTAAATACGCTAGGAAGTGTTAAATCAGATGGCAAATACACTGTAATTGAATCAAATACGCTGCAATTGAATTAATTACGCTAGAGATCCCTGGCGACTTTATCCTGTGAAAATAGCTAAATCCGCTGGAACATGAAAAACAAACATAAGTTTAGCTAATTACGCCGATCACCGTGATAAAATCTCTAAGGACTTTTATCACGGACTTCGAAGTCGCCTTCGATTAAATACGTTGGCACTATTTCGCTGAAAGTCAACAAATTCGCTGGTGTTAACTCGCGTATTTGTTAATTACGCGATCTTCAATAATAAAAACATTGTATTCAAAGTTATCTATGCTGACTTCAACAATTAATACGCCCAGATGGGTTTAAGTATGAACAAAAACCCTCTAATCACCAAAAAACGACTTAAAATCCATGTTTCTTTGCACCAAAATGACCAAAATTTTTACCAAAACACTGATTAACAACAACCCAATGATTAAACACACCAGATCAAGCCATTTTAAGTTCAAAATTTTGAAAAACCTTGAAACTTTGAAAACTTTTGGAAAAACCTTCAAAACTGGAAGAATCTTAATAAAAACCCAAACAATCAAGAGCACAAAGGCTCTGATACCAAATTGTGAGTCCAAAAACAGATTTGGATCACATTGTTGACTGTTATCACCCAAACAACTATAGATTAGTTGTTTGAATGTGTAAAAGTTAAGAAAAACCAAAGAATGAAGATGAAGATTCTTATATGGATCAAACAACAAGTGTTGTATATGAAATCCCAAAAGATATAATCACTAAAAGCACCTGGATGTTCGGATTAAGCACAAGAACAATAATCACAACACAAGAGCAATCACCAAAATCTGTCCAAGAAACTTGGACAAGGGTTTTCATTGATGTTCATATATATACACATCTGACTACCCGTTGGGAACTTAAATACGCCGCCCAGTTCCAGAATTCACAAATTACACTATTAGCCCTTATAGTTTTACTATCTATTACAAAACCAGCTCAAACTATTAAACTTAAGTATCAACGGTCTCAAAACGTGCTAACAATATTATTAAGTTTAATAGTAAAATTATTATTTAATGGGGATACTATTTATTGAACTATTAAGTTGATTTTTACAGTGATCTTTTCTTAAAGTATATGTTTTTAATTTAATGTAAGCATATTATTAAGTTTAATAGTAAAATTGTTATTTAAGGGGATTATATAAGAGGATTTTGAATCATAAAATTAAAATTATAGATAATAATGAAAA
Organism: Scalesia atractyloides; assembly: GCA_947069175.1. NCBI lineage: Eukaryota > Viridiplantae > Streptophyta > Magnoliopsida > Asterales > Asteraceae > Scalesia > Scalesia atractyloides. The sequence continues at coordinate 38,350,373 of CAMTDV010000116.1, forward strand.
CTAATTTGGAGATAATTTAAGTATGAACTAAAATTCGGAATTATATTAATTACCATAATATACGATATTGAATATTTTCCTTATCAAAAATTTCGGCATTCAAAGAAATAGATTTACATTTATAATAAATGATATACATGTATTTATTGTTAACAAATATTATAAACAAAATAAATAAAAATTGTTAGGTTAAAAAGGAAAGTGTCATGTTTCATTAATTGAAATTGTTTAATGGAATTTAGTTATATATAATTATATTTACATATAAAAGGCTTTATTTAATTTTATTAACCGAGTTTGTTTGTTAAACTTATTAACTTTGATTTAGTTTAGCCAATTAAACCCATGTTTCAATTAAACTCAACTAAATCCAATTAAATAAAAGTAGCGAGTGGCTCAAACACAGAAAAAAAAAACACTTGATGATTGAAGGTTTTAAGTGGAACGGACAAATAGGGCTAATAAATAAAGAATGAAATAGGGGTGGAGATCTACGGTTGAAGGTTTAAAACATGACAAACTCTAAACATAGTATTCAGCAAATTAGAAAAACCTGCAAATTTGAAGGGGTGCAGTTATATCTTAAAGGTTAATTTTTATTCGCTTAGAGCATACAAATTCTTATGAATGCTTTGTTGCGACACATAAAAATGGTATGAGTCTCGACATATTTAGAAGTGAAAAATTGATGTTAGAGAAGGAAAAAAATATTCTCACTTTTGGAAATTACTTCCACAATCAAATGTGTTCAAAGTATATGGGACTCCCTTATTAATTTTTATTTTTTTATAAGTTGCGACCTAGTGAACCTTTCTTTCCCTCCCTAAATATAATAACATTTAAATGTGTGATATATATATATATATATATATATATATATCTTATGGAACTATGAATGCCGTTTTAATTGGGTCCGACCACCAATAATAACATTTAAAAGCGTGATATATTTTTTTCTTATGGAACTATGAGTCTCGTTTTAGTTAGGTCCGACCACCAAATTGTGCTTGCAGAACGCATCTGACAGGTCACAAACTTTCTGTTACCACTAAAACGTTAAATTTAGCATACATAAACTTTTACTTTAAATAAGTTTTTGAAATCATTGTCGACTTTCAAGCTTTAAAGAACGTTTTATATGTGATGAACGAGATTAATTGAGTTCCATCAAATAAATATAGAAATTTATTACCTTGATTAATCACACTATACAAATTTAGTATATACTACCACTATTTAAGTCGGAAATGACCATTTACAAGCATAAGGGATCGGAATAATCGTTCGCAAAAAACCCTCGCTGCAAACCCAAACTGAGGCAGATTTTGGGAACTGTGTATTATACATAACCATGTTTAGTAAACAATAAACCGGTATCAAATATTGAGACTGTTTTACGACGATATATTTAGTGATTGATATACAACGGGAATATGTCGAATTATCAAACGTGTATCACACAGTATTAAACTCCATTATTTTCGACATTATTTTGTAACTTTATCAGTAAAGTTGGAGCACGTTGTCGCACATGGACAGTGTTTCGGTTGACGTATATGTTTCAAATTGACTAATTTGGTATTTTTTTTCCACGTTTATAGGGGTGCATCAATGTTTCTGCGTTCCGGATATCATTTTTTAGCATTTCTGCTATCTTCTACTAGAAACATTACTGATAATGCCAAAACAGATTTATTCTAGATTTTTACTTTCACTAAATAAAGAAAACCAAGTCTAAATCGTAGGTTTATTCATATGGGAACGGTTTCTGTCACACTCTCAATTTCCACTTGCGGAGTTTTACCGCGAGGCGTGTGAACAAACCAGAATCTGAAACACTAGTACGTCGAACGACTCTATATGATTTGATAATACGTTTTCCAAAAATCATTTGTTTAACCATTCATCGTAGATTTTATATTGTCTTAGTTAGTTACCAATGTTTAGCGGAAGCATTCGTTTTTATGGTTGAGTGGAAGCATAAAATAAGTAGTGAAACGGGCGCCAACACAAACGCCAAAACAAATGAAAAACCCAAAACAATGTTTGTAAATGAGACCCGATAAAAGATGTCTTGTTCAATGCATGTGAGTGCACCTAGAGCTCCTAGCGTCCTGAGAAACATGTAAAGAAACAAGTGTCAACATTAAAGATGAGTGAGTTCACAGGTTTTCATAAATTCGTTTGTTCGGTTTGAGTTTGATTCCCCCGTTATCCCTAACCCGGGATAACGATTTAGTTCCATTATTCCCAACCCGGAATAACAATGATGTTGGTTCCATTATTCCAAACCCGGAATAATAAAGTTGTTGTTTCCATTATTCCAACCCGGAATAATAATGATGTTGTTTCCATTATCCCTAACCCGGGATAATATAGTTGTTTCGTAATTAAGTTCAATGTTAACATATATAGGTAGCTAGCCTAAAGTTATGTCACGTAAGAGTTCGCGATCGAAGCTGACTGTTGTGCCTCCGTGTTGCCAGGCCTATCACTGACCATGGCAAAGTTAGGCCAAATTATTCACCCGTTGACCATACCCGGTCGGCTAGCGCGACTAGCTCGGATGGGGCTTGTCGGGCCCAGTAGTACTACTTATAATTCCCCCGCTATTAAAACCCAATGCTAACGATCCGAGAGATTGACGAGGACTTAAGTGATATGGCTGCTTAGTGCCCATAACATTACATTAACATTAACTTAGTTACCGAATAGTTATGTGACGTTAGTTTCGTATAACGTAAAGAGATTGAGTTTGAAGAGTGTATACATGTTTCTCCCCCTGTTGTTTAAAAACCGGATAAAGTTAGGGGCCGTGAACTCACCTTTAGTTGCTCGGTTAGTGTAGCAAAGAAGTTGTAAGGGATGGGACCGCTAATTGCGTCCTAACAAACCAATTGATTTCAAGTCAGTGTGTGAACACACCAATACAAATTCTACACTTAATTTACGCACAAAGTGATACACACAAACAACATACCTAACACTCAAACATGCATGCAAGTATCCTCATGTGATCATAGTAATCAAAACAATTTATCATGAACATAATCCAATCCATGCAACACTTTAGTGCACACAATCACAAGTTATCAAATTTCAGCTTAATACTAATAATTCAGCTGTTTTCTAGGATTTTTATAAAATAGTTCCAACGTTCCAAAAATTCCAATTATTTTACAGCAGGTGACATTTATACTGTAGAAATTTATATAAATTTTCCAAGTCCTAAATCTTTACCAATTAACCATAAATATTAATATACTAGGCTGCAGTCAGATTTGTCGCTTTCTGACTGCAGTCCACGGAAGAATTTATTTAAAAATCACTGATCGTCCAATTAACAAAATTCCAGTTGGAGTTGCCCGGAAATTTCCATACCTAGTTTCTGTACAAATTTCATGATTCGACTCCCTACTGATTATGAAATCCAACTCGATAAACAACTAACAAAATTTCAGGATTTTCACAGCTTTAGTTACTAAACTTATTTGGCCACTTAAAAATATCAAACGACTTCAGAAAAATATAAATCCCGTGCCATTAGATTCGTTATTCAAATCTCTACGTTCTAGACATCATAAAATCCGTTTTTTGACAACTAATGACCGAGTTACAGCCAGTTGAAGTCGGCTGTAACTATCAATCAGCAAACTGTTTCAGCATTCTATCACCACTATTTCGCATAACCCGTCGATATAATGAACCTAGGCGATCAAGAACTGATTTCTCTAATCATAGATCAATACATATAACATATCCATGCAAACCCTAATCAACATCTCTAGTTTTTATAAACAAACACAGCCTATAATTTTCAGATTTCGAACAACGTCACTTGCAAACATTATTAACAAATCGGCTAACATAACCTTTCATTCAAACATACAATCCGAAAACAACAAAATCAAAACACATGTATCCGAATATGATCTTGTAACATATGATAAATTCTAATCTTTTAATGATAAGGTAAACGAACCGTGAGTGAGATGAGGAACCGGTGACCAAAGATAGTTGCGACCAAGAGGATGAAAAGAACAAGCTGCTCGCAACCGAGAAGGTGATGTAGGGCTGATCAGATCAAGATGATGAAGGAAGAGGTTGCTCGCGATCACTGGAACAAGAGTAAGGCTGTTTGCGGTCGAATAGAATGAACAAGGGCTGCCGTCGGCCTCTTAGGTATTAGGGTTTTGTGTTTTTGTTTTTGTGAAGAAGACCCATGCATGTGTTTGTATATATAGCGCAAAAAGGATCAAGAATAGGGAATGGGTTTGCGGTTTGGGCTTGTTCTCGGTCGAGAGTGGTTTGTGTTGGTTCGGTTTGGGTTGCACGCGGCCGAAAGGACTTGGGTTGGTTTGGTTTGGGTTGCACGCGTCCGAATAGTTTGAGTTTAAGGTTTAAAACTTGGTTAACTCCTAGAGTCACAAGGAATCGAGGTTGGTTCGTGTCGCGGTTCGGTTCGGTTCGTCTACATATTTACTATAAATATTTTATAACTAAAACAATCACATAATCGCACATTACGTATTCACTAACTCGTACACGTTTAATACGTAGCATACAATTTATTCGACAAGTATTGCGTTTAAGTTATCCGAAAAACCGGGATGTCACATTATCCCCATGTTGAAAGAATTTTCGTCCCGAAAATTGAGTAAACGCGGTTTAGAATGCAGCGTACATGTTTAGAGTGCCACGCACAAAGAGTTAGTTCGTTTATGATGGTATGCGAAGTTACAAGAAGTTCCCAAGTGCCATGCACAAAGATTCCCAAGTGCCATGCACAAGGACTTAGTTAACAATGGTACGCGAAAGTATGAGAAATTTCCAGGTTGTCACATCATCCCCATGTTGAAAGAATTTTCATCCCGAAAATTTAGTTGTTGGTATCGTTAGTTTGCTGCTCAGTTGCGAAGAGGTGTGGGTATTTGCTTTTCATTTGGTCCTCTCTTTCCCACGTGAACTCCGGTCCACGCTTAGAGTCCCAACGAACCTTAACGATCGGAATCTTGCTGTGCCTTCGAGTCTTAATCTCACGATCCATGATCTCGATAGGTTGTTCCACAAAGTGTAGTTGTTAATCCACTTGGATCTCATCCAATGGAATGACTAGAGTTTCATCTGATAGACACTTCTTCAGATTTGACACGCGAAAAACGCTGTGAACTCCACTGAGTTCGGCAGGAAGGTCTAACTGATAAGCTACGGGTCCGATACATTTCAAGATTACAAACGGGCCTACGTACCGTGGGTTTAGTTTGCCCCGTTTTCCAAAGCGGATTACACCCTTCCAGGGTGACACCTTTAGTAGGACGCGGTCGCCTACTTGAAATTCGAGCGGTTTGCGTCGTTGATCAGCGTAGCTTTTCTGTCGATCCCGTGCCGCCGCCATGCGGTTTCTGATTTGTACAATCTTTTCAGTAGCCACAAGTATTAACTCAGGGCCTGTGAGTTGACTGTCACCGACTTCTGCCCAACAGACCGGTGATCTACATTTACGACCGTATAATGCCTCAAACGGTGCTGCCGAAATACTCGTATGATAACTGTTGTTATATGAGAATTCCACTAAAGGCAGGTGAATTTCCCAACTATTTCCGAAGTCTACTACGCATGCCCTAAGCATGTCTTCCAAGGTCTGTATGGTCCTTTCGCTTTGACCATCAGTCTGAGGGTGATAGGCTGTGCTCATATCTAAGCGTGTTCCCAACGCTTTCTGAAGTGAACGCCAGAAGTTGGATGTGAAGCGAGCATCTCTATCTGAGATGATGGATGTTGGCACTCCGTGCCGAGAAACTACTTCCTTAATGTAGATGCGAGTCAACTTCTCCATCTTATCTGTTTCTAACTGGGCGTCGCGTATTTGTTCGGGTAGCCCCGAATGAATAGTGAGTTGTAATGCTCGTACACGGCGAGGTTTCAAGTGTTCCTTCCTACTGAGGGCATCAGCTACCACGTTAGCTTTACCCGGGTGATACCGAATGGCACACTCATAATCGTTCAAGAGTTCGACCCAGCGACGCTGTCGCATGTTCAACTCCTTCTGACCAAACATGTGTTGGAGGCTCTTGTGGTCTGTAAAGATTGTGCACTTCGTTCCATAGAGGTAGTGTCTCCAAATCTTAAGTGCAAACACTACTGCTCCCAATTCCAGGTCATGCGTTGTGTAGTTTTTCTCGTGGACCTTCAGTTGGCGGGACGCATACGCGATGACCTTATCGCGTTGCATGAGTACGCATCCCAACCCCAGAATGGAAGCATCACAATGTACTACAAAGTCATCTGTCCCTTCCGGCAAGGACAGAATGGGTGTACTGCAAAGTTTCTGTTTCAGCAATTGAAATGCTGCTTCTTGCTTGTCACCCCAAGCATACTTGATGCCTTTCTGGGTGAGGGTAGTAAGCGGTTGTGCGATCTTTGAAAATCCCTCGATGAAGCGTCTGTAGTAACCAGCCAAACCCAAAAATTGGCGGATCTCCGTCGGTGTCCTGGGTGCTTCCCAGTTTTTGATAGCTTCAATCTTGGCAGGGTCTACGTGGATACCCTTTTCATTTACAATATGCCCAAGAAACTGAACTTCCCGAATCCAGAAGTCACACTTTGAAAGCTTGGCATATAGTTTCTCCTATTGAAGTAATCCTAGCAGTAATCGTAGATGTTCAGCATGTTCCAATTATTTTACAGCAGGTGACATTTATACTGTAGAAATTTATATAAATTTTCCAAGTCCTAAATCTTTACCAATTAACCATAAATATTAATATACTAGGCTGCAGTCAGATTCGTCGCTTTCTGACTGCAGTCCACGGAATAATTTATTTAAAAATCACTGATCGTCCAATTAACAAAATACCAGTTGGAGTTGCCCGGAAATTTCCATACCTAGTTGCTGTACAAATTTCATGATTCGACTCCCTACTGATTATGAAATCCAACTCGATAAACAACTAACAAAATTTCAGGATTTTCACAGCTTTAGTTACTGAACTTATTTGGCCACTTAAAAATATCAAACGACTTCAGAAAAATATAAATCCCACGCCATTAGATTCGTTATTCAAATCTCTACGTTCTAGACATCATAAAATCCGTTTTTTGACAACTAATGACCGAGTTACAGCCAGTTGAAGTCGGCTGTAACTATCAATCAGCAAACTGTTTCAGCATTCTATCACCACTATTTCGCATAACACGTCGATATAATGAACCTAGGCGATCAAGAACTGATTTCTCTAATCATAGATCAATACATATAACATATCTATGCAAACCCTAATCAACATCTCTAGTTTTTATAAACAAACACAGCCTATAATTTTCAGATTTCGAACAACGTCACTTGCAAACATTATTAACAAATCGGCTAACATAACCTTTCATTCAAACATACAATCCGAAAACAACAAAGTCAAAACACATGTATCCGAATATGATCTTGTAACATATGATAAATTCTAATCTTTTAATGATAAGGTAAACGAACCGTGAGTGAGATGAGGAACCGGTGACCAAAGATAGTTGCAACCGAGAGGATGAAAAGAACAAGCTGCTCGCAACCGAGAAGGTGATGTAGGGCTGATCAGATCAAGATGATGAAGGAAGAGGTTGCTCGCGATCACTGGAACAAGAGTAAGGCTGTTTGCGGTCGAATAGAATGAACAAGGGCTGCCGTCGGCTTCTTAGGTATTAGGGTTTTGTGTTTTTGTTTTTGTGAAGAAGACCCATGCATGTGTTTGTATATATAGCGCAAAAAGGATCAAGAATAGGGAATGGGTTTGCGGTTTGGGCTTGTTCTCCGGCCGAGAGTGGTTTGGGTTGGTTCGGTTTGGGTTGCACGCGGCCGAAAGGACTTGGGTTGGTTTGGTTTGGGTTGCACGCGGCCTAATAGTTTGAGTTTAAGGTTTAAAACTTGGTTAACTCCTAGAGTCACAGGGAATCGAGGTTGGTTCGTGTCGCGGTTCGGTTCAGTTCGTCTACATATTTACTATAAATATTTTATAACTAAAACAATCACATAATCGCACATTACGTATTCACTAACTCGTACACGTTTAATACGTAGCATACAATTTATTCGACAAGTATTGCGTTTAAGTTATCCGAAAAACCGGGATGTCACAGTTTCCTCAAGAAGGTTAATCCTTAGGTAGCGTTTAGTACGAAGGAATAGAATGTGGAATGAAATGGAACATTCTGACAGAATAAAAAGAAACGTGTTTGGTTATCATGTGGTCATAGAATATCTTCTATGGAGCATTTCAAGGGAATGTAAAACCTTTCAAATATAACAATTTTCATTACTTGGTAACGAGGTGGTTTTTTTATTCTTTGTAGGAATGGAAAGAAATATATTATTATTATTATTATTATTATTATTATTATTATTTTTTTTATTATTATTACTAATATTAATATATATCAAATTTTTTTATTATTTTTTACCATTAATATATTATTATTATTATTATTGAATCAATTATAGTTTTGTTGTTTTTAATACAATTGTGTTTTGTTACTTTGTCTTTTTTGTCTATCAAATTGTAAAAAAAGTAATGATTCATTCTATTTACATATGAGTAACCAAACATCATAAAGGAATGGAATGATTTCATTTCATTCAATGGTTACGAATATAATTTACAAAATAGTAACACCGTGAAGCTCGTTACAAGGAGGAGAGGGGGCGTTCTCCTTGTAACCACCCTCTGGCGTTAGAATAAATTTCGATTAAGAAGAATAAACGAGTGTATGTTAAGAGTAAGAGAGATAGAGTCGACCCTTAAGCTTGTTGTTGAAGGCTGGTATCTCTAACCGAAGAGCATGGAGAAGGAGATGGGTTAATGGACCTTGGTCAGGACGTCGCCAACAAGGAATATCTAGTTTGTCTCCTCTAACATGATCGTTGGTGTTTGTAGAGGTTTGAGACGTTGGCGCACGGTGATTGGAGCCATGTGGCCTGTCAATTGTCCTTGTTGTTGAGTTTGTCACCAACTATGAGTGGAGATCATGGGGTAGTGAATGGTGAAAATTGATTCGTTACATGTTAGTGTCCTTTTGTACTTTTTGCCTCTTACACGATTGAGCATCGTAGGAGTTTTCTGGGAAGGGCCTGACACATGTTGATTGGCTGCAGCCCTTAGCATCTGTACTGTTTGTACTTTTGTTCGCTGTCATATTGTGTGCGCGGATTAGGGCGTGCACAATAACTATAGTGATAACTGAGTGTTGTGTTGCTAAGTCTGGTTTGGCCTTCTGCCTGCATGGCTTGTAATACCTTGCGCATGATTTAGGACCATACCCCTTCTAGTCCCCTAGTCAGTGCTGTAACAACCCATACTTCCAAGGTTCTAACCCTTCACTTTCATGTTTTCGTATTTATGTTTCGTTACGTTTTTTTTTATTATTTGTCACATCGTAAAATTTAGCATAAAACCATTGAATTGTCTATATTCGAAACATGGACATATGTAATTTATCAACTTGTAACACGAAGCCTAGTTGCACGAAGCACCCAACTCATCTTGTGGCCCAAACTGTTTGCAGCCAACCCAATTCTTTCAGCGGGGTTGCTAATGCTAATACCAGAGAAGCCACCCTAAACTGTCCCACCTTTACTTGCGGCCTAAGAGGAGTGCGGCCCAAGTTCACCCAAACGCACAAAGCCCAAAACCCCTAATGCATATACGTATGCATGTGTGCGTGTATTACAGAACAAAAAAAAAAGAAACTCCTAAACAATCTCCCCCTCTCTTCGACGTGCGGTTGTAGGCGACCCCCCACCTTCGCTACTCTCTCCCCTCTTCGTTTCTTTCCGGACGACAATCACAAGAGAACGCTAGGTAACTTTTATGTCTTCATTAGGGTGTTTTGTTATTCATATAGTGTGTTATACTTGGGGATTTAAGGGCTGCCGTATCCAAGTTTAGGGGTAGAGGAGTCGACCCAATCAATGGGTCATGATGTGTGATTTTGATATGATTATGCTACACATGTTCTTAAAATTGCTGACAAATATATATATATATATATATATATATGATCGTTGGCATGCTCATTGTGTGATAATAATATTATAGTCTTGAGTCATATTCGTAACACTTGATGTTCATGATATATGTATATCTGTAGCTGATTGTTGATTAATCTAGAGTCTTTTGAGGTTATGACTAATGATGTATGCGGGTTCATGGGGTTTTACGCATAATACTTACCATGATTAGGGTTATTATAACTCATGATTTTTGTTGATGGTTAATCAATACGGGTGGGTGTTACTATGGGTATGATAAAGGACGGGTATAAACTTATATGTAAAGTGTTGATAGGTTGCATGATTGCTAAACTTGTTAGGAACTGTTAGAACTCACGTTAGGAAGTTAAAAGCTGAAAACAGAAAGCTGTTTGGGGTTTACAGCCGATTTCAGTTGGTTGTAACCGGGTCAAACAAACAAAAATGTGTTTTACTGAAGTCGAAAGTGAAACTTTTTGAAATACGATTCATACCGTATTGGTTTCATGATTTTTGGACCTCATTTGTCCAGTCAAAACATTTAATTCGTTTCAGTGGTCAAAGCTGAATTTTCTGCGAATTTGTGTGTTGTTTTACGTCATATCTGGTGAATACTTAAATTTAGGTCATGAAATTTATACAGTAAGATGGTCTTAGGTGTCTGTACGAATCTCCAACTATAATTACATCAATCGGGTAATCGAGCATTTTTAAATGAATTTTTTCGAAGCTACAGTCAGAAAGTGACGAATCTAGCCACTGCATAGTAAACGATTTTTTCTTAATTCTCCTGGTAAAGAGTTAGGCCTTGGAAATTACACATAAGGCCAAACCACACCGAGGGGTATCTCACATAAAAATATCTTGATTTTTGCAACTCCGTAAGTATGGTAAACGAGCTTCCTAAAACTGCCTAATTTTAGTGAATTTGTGTGCATGATTGATAAACTTATAAGAGTCGAATTTGATATTTTAAGTGTGCGCACTTGTTTATTGATTGTATAAATAACATAGTTATGTCGTAGGTTATATTGTGAACTGTGCATAAAAACTACACCATAAAATATTATGTGACAACTTTTTCACCGTGCTAATTGCCATGATACGTTTAGAACAAGGCCGGTCCGAGAATTAAAGTACCCTGTTCGAGCTCGGGAAAACGTGCCCTCGGCAGATGTGGTGGAAGAGTAGTCCTAAGGACTCCAATGTCTTGTATGAATCGAAAAAAACGCCCTTAGGCAAAACGATTATATAAAATCTCGTTCGATATATGTTTCATGAGTTATACTAAACACATGTATTTCCTTAACAAACTAACACCAAAATTTCATTTGATTCGTTTGTAGCCATAACAATCGATGATTAAAATCTTATTCAAAAATTTCGTTCATTTCTTATGCAAACAATAATATCAATAGGGTTCCTTCACCACAACTACAAAAATAAATAAAATCCCAAACATGTATTATTCAATTACAAAATAGGAAAAAATAATCTCTAAAGTTGAAAGATATCCATTGTGGGCTTAAGACCCATCGTTATATGTAGGTCAATGTAAAGTAGGTCCATGATGTCTGTTTCAAGGTCATGATCGATAAAACATCATCATGTTGATAAAAAAAGAAAACAAATTAACAAAAAAAAGAATGGAACTAATACTGGAACCAAAAGAAATATTAATGAAAATTAAAGCTAGGTGGAAAAGAAATGAAACGGTAAAAATCTAGCGAAGAGATTTGTAAAGTAGGTCCTTGGTGTTTGTTTCAAGGTCATGATGATAAAACAAAAGTTATGTTCCATAAAAAAGAAACAAATTAACAAAAAAAATGGAAACTAATACTGGAACCAAAAAAAATATGAATGAAAATTAAAGCATAGGGTAGAAAAGAAATAAAATGGTAAAAATCTAGCAAAGAAGATTTAACCCGGTCAGTCTACAAATACTACAAGGCCCTTTACCACTACTTCAAATCCTATTTTCTTTATATTCTGTATTCTTATTTGGTATATATTATGTAAAAAGAGAAATATTAAAATTTAGCCCTTAAAAACACGGGTCTCGGGCTGGGTGCGCCTCACCCACCCCTAGGGCCAACCCTGGTGTAGAATTTCATGTATTGCATGAAAACACCCTAATGAATTTAATGGTAATCTTTATAGGATGTGGTTGACCATCCTCATTATTTTTCCTTTTAGGTTTAACCGAGCTTAAACTAAGATGAGTTCACGCGTTTACTAAAAGCATGCATCTCGGGTTTGGGAACTATAGTCTCCCTGATTTAGGACTACTATCTATTCCTGGGTTGAATATTACCTATTAAATACTGTAGTTTATATTTCATGTCTTTAGCAGATTAAATAAAATTCTATTGAAAGTCCCTACACATTATACTGATTAGTTGTCGGGTTTGGCAAACGGGGTACTAGTTAATAGCGCTATTAGGTTCGACAAACCTCACACCGTGCTGGAAGCCAGACATGAAATTTTGCCTTAACTTATATCAATGACGTTAGACATTGATATAGGGCATAACAACACACTACAGTCAAGTATTCGGTACTACACAGTTTAGTGGCTTAACTATGGGTTAGCTACCCATGACATGTTTTTAATAAACTAATGTATTGAAACTTACTTTTCTTTAAAGCTTAAACACTGAACTCCCCAACCATTGTTGATACACTTTAGCGTGCTTTGCAGGGCATCAGGTACAGCATGGGAACCTGTAGCATTTGGAGTTTCGTGGCCGACAAATAAACTATTGACTTTAAATTTTATTAAACACTGTGGTTTTTAACTTATGTCTGGATTTTATGTTTAGCTCTGTTGGTTTAAACTATGTTTTGAACATTTAAAGGTTAATCACTAATCGTGTTGATTGTGATTGATGTATTAAATAATACATATATTTATCATGTAGAGTTTGTACAATTTTCATTAGTTTAGTTTCAATTTTTAGTTAGAATGCATATACCTTTGATTCGGTTATGTTTTGCAGTTGGTTAATGGAAACAACTAAAAAGTGCAGAAACGAGATAAAATACGTAGAAACTGAGTACCGAACATAACTGGAGGTTCGAGGGACGAGACGGCACGAAAATATGGAATTTACACCCTCTGGCGGGCCGCGACATGTTATGAAGATCCCCTCGCGGGGTGCGAGAGGATGTTAGAGTTTGGATGAAAACTGACACGGTCGCGGGGCGCGACAGATTTAGCTTCACCTCTCGTGGGGCTTGAGAGGTAGTTTTCAATAATGAAAATCGTAGCTGGGAATTTTTAGTTGATAGGAAAGTATAAACTACTAAATAATTTGTCCCATCTCAACCCTAGACGAATTTGAGAGATCAAAGTCAAACTCGGAAGCTTTTTCTACATGGTTTTGAAGCATAGCACGCCCCAGAATCATTCGGTAGGAGTTGGAAGTATCGAGAGTTAAGATTTATGGGTTTTGTCTTCCGTTTTCATCATTACTTTCTTTGTTTTCCCTATATTGTCAATTAATTCTTTGTTAAAGATGATTGTTTTGATTTCTATTACTATGATTCTTGGCTAATTTATACTAAACTACCTAGGGTAGGATGAAACCTTGCAAAAATTCGGATTTTTATTGTTTATTGATGTTGATTTGGATTTTTCTAGTAAAGTAAAAGACTTTGGTTCTTTTATTTAGTATGTATGCGTACTTTTACTTGATTTATGATTGTTTATATGTTTCACATGAATTCTGTTGAATGTCTTTCATATAATGAGTTTATGTTGATTATTGGGTCTTAGCGGTTTGGGTAATCTTATGGTTAATTGGCCAATAAACCATAGAAACAGTGATCAAGAGTTAATTCGGTTTTAATATTCTACTAACCGTAGTGCATGAGAAGTGCTAGGTTATTCATAGGTCTAACTGGGTAAATTGCTAAGATTAGGTTTTGAGAAAATCCGGTTTTAGTTGCCTTACCACATTCTAGTCTGTTAAACTAAATCAGGTTCCTTAGTTGCCTTAGACTTCCCGTTGAGAGGTAGTTAGTCACTTAGGGCACTTGTCTAGAAAGTAGATAACTGAAAGGGAGTCTAGTTAACCGATAAACATAACAATCCTTTAGAGTTCCATAGGCGTCTTGTCGAGAAGGGTCGGGGGTCCTGTTTGGTTTCTCTTAGGGTTTAGCATCCACAAATCCCGGTTCCATATCACATTAGTATTCGATAGAAAGTCATTCAATAGTAAGGAGGATTCCAACCTAGGTAGTCTTTAATCACCACTTAGTTCAATCTTCATATCGAGTCGCGTTTAAGTTTGTCTTAGTTAATTACTCTTTAGTTCACTTGCAATTTTAGTATTTTCAATAACCCCCTCCAAACAAATAAATAATTAGTCATGTCCGTGTTAGTCTTAGTCTAGGTAGAGTCATTAGCGTAATTTAATTGAGTCTTGTGGGTCGGACTTGCTTAGCTTTACTAGATTCGATCGGTTCACAAGTCGTTTAGTAGTTAGTCGAGTTTTACAGAGTCTAGAGGATTACTTTGGGTCTAGAATAGGTTAAATGAGGTTTTTTAATTAAACTACTTTTAGCCCATCAAGTTTTTGGCGCCGTTGCCGGGGACTCTTTGGCAATTGCGTTGATTACTTTGTTTGGACTTAATTGACATCATACGTGTTACTTGTCTTGTTTGATTCGTAGGAGTCTAAATAGCTTTAGTGTTTTTTTTTATATTTTGTCGAGTCATTTGTAAGATTCTTCTTACTTGTTTATTTTCGGTTTTGCAGTGGATGCCCCATACGCGTTCGCAAGAAACTCCGTCGAAGCCGCCAATAGATAAGTCTTCCTTCTCATCCTCTTCTACACTAAAGGTTATTTCATCTTCGTCCTCATCTTCCATGCTTTCTAACTCTACCATTCCATCTAAACCACTGAGCTTTGACTTCACACTGAAGTCATCACCTCATAATTCCCCACCACCTTCCCATTCTTCGAGTCCAACACCTATTGTCCAAATGGCCAATAATCAAACTGTTTACGAACAAGCAACCACCAGTTTCATCGGTGAGAACTCACCCTTCACCCTTCCCGCAATGAACAATGACAAATCTTGGCATATCCCATCCAACATCATGACTGCTATCACTAACTCGTGCCAATTTCACGGTCGTGATGATGAGGATGCCCCTATCCACATTCACCGCCTCACTCGCCTCTGTCATACAATTAACATGGAGGGTGCTGGAAATGACGCTCGCTTTCTTCAAGTATTTCCTTTCTCCCTAGCAGGTCGGGCCGTGATTTGGCTCGATTCATAGCCGGCTGGTACCTTTTCCACTTGGGCCGGCCTTCGAGATGCTTTTCTCAAAGAGTACTTCCCACCCGCTAAAGAATCTCGTCTTGGCGATCAGATCCATTCGTTTCAGATGGAGCCTGATGAACCCTACCACTTAGCATGGGAGCATTTCCAAACCTCAGTGTCTCGTTCTTCTCAGCATAGTTTGTCTGACTGGGCACTTGTAGAGAAATTCTACAATGTCTCACCCCTGAAACCCGAGCACGGTTTGAAACTTCTGCTGGAGGCCAACTCATGGGTAAGAAGTCGGTGATTGAATGTAATGACCTCTTCGAGAGCTTCGTACATTCTGATATTGACTATAGCGTCACCACCAGGAATTCGATTCCTATGTCTCGTACTACCTCGGCCGGTCGAGGAGTACACCAAGTTAGCTTGGAAACAACAGTAGCCGTTGCGTTAGAAAGCTTTAAGAGAGAGATGGACAAAGAAATGCATAACAATAACAATAACAATAACAATGACAATAACAATAACAATAACAATAACAATAACAATAACAATAACAATAACAATAACAATAACAATAACAATAACAATAACAATAACAATAACAATAACAATAACAATAACAATAACAATAACAATAACAATAACAATAACAATAACAATAACAATAACTATAACAATAACAATAACAATAACAATAACAATAACAATAACAATAACAATAACAATAACAATAACAATAACAATAACAATAACAATAACAATAACAATAACAATAACAATAACCATAACCATAACAATAACAATAACAATAATAATAATATTAACTTCCATTCTTCCGGTAACCCCCCGGGTTTCCAATCAAGTCAATATCAAAACAGGGGGTAGGGTCATTACTCTAGTTGGGGTTCAGGTCAGTAGGGTTAGTTGGTAGTTCAAGATCAGTTCAGCAAGGCCAGTTCAGCAGTGCAGGTTCAAACCAAGAGGGTTATACTAGGAGTGGGGTTCAGGTGGTAGTTTGGATAGGATTGAGGAACTTCTTTCTCAATTAGTAGTTAAGGACCAGGTCACTCAAAAAATGTTAGCGGAACATGATATTCTCTTGATGAATCAACAATCCGCACTCTTAGATCTTTAGAGGTCCGTTGGTGGTATCGCTAAGCAATTGCAAGAACAACCATATGGTCAGTTCTTGGGTAACACTGAAACCAACCCGGCGAACTAACATGCAAAAGCGATCACCACCCGAAGCAATAGGATTCTAGGAGAGGTAGTTAGAGAGAGTCGAGGTAGAGGATGAGGAGGTAGACGAGGAGATAGAGATGGAGGCTCCGGTGAGAGTGCAAAATAGGTTATACCTAGAAAGTACCGCACCTAACCATGAGCCCCAAGTTGAGAGTAGGGTAGAAAAGAGACTGGTAGAGGTTAGGTCGTCACCACACATAGACCATTCGTGCTTACCCTAGACCATTCGCGCTTACCCTGCCTGCCCGCCTTTAGCAATAGTAGTATGCTAAGGAATACGGGAACTTTCTCGACATGTTCACACAGCTAAAATTAATCTCCCAGGACACGGTCAATAACCCCCAATGTTTAAGTTATCAAACACAACTTATCAAAACAAAATATGTGGATTTACTAGCCACAATCTGACATTCGATTGATCCCATTTCTGACCAAGCGGTAATAATTTACCGTAACCCAATTCCGTATAGGGAAAATAAGTCAAGAGTATTTACCTGAGCTTGTACTTGACTTTAAATAAGCAAGTTTATATTAACTCAATTGTTTAATCAATTAGATAAGTGCAAATAGCATTTACTGGAAGGCTTCTAGTATGGAATAATGGCATAAGCTAACCAATTAGAATGCTAACAGTCCTATTTAAGTTATAGACTTAGACCGACTAACTTAAAGGATCAAAACGGTACAATACGCTAGATTAAGTGATGACCGAATAGAATTTAGTTTAAACCCAAAAAGTACTTAAGACTTGTATGTCATGGGTAAACAATTAACATTCTGGAGTTTGAGATCAAAATGACAAGGTTAAACCCATTTCGGTTCATTTCGTAAACTAGTTACATATACTTAATCGTACGCATATAAGTGATATCGGGTAACCGGATGAGTCATGAACAAGTTCTATATGCCATTATACTTTAAATAAGTTGTAATATCAGTAGGATGTCAACTTGTTTGCCCATTGAGGTTTTAAAACGAAACTATGCCTTATAAGGCGTTTTGGCTATTATATGACGTATAAAAGGAATTTGCATATATTCTAATGTTATGATCATAAACATCTTGGAAAAATACTTAATTTGTGATATATGATCAGTAAGATATTGTGACATTTGTGCCTTTTCAATCATTGTACAATTACAAACAATTTTGTATTCAATGAAACCCTGTGTTTTATTTCCAAAATTTGTATAATTATCTAAGACATTTGAACAATTTCAATTTCTTGCACGATTTCGAACCCTCAAAAATTTTTGTGGAATTAATTCGTTAATTGACACTCAAACGCAGTCAGTTTAACGCGATGTACACTTCGAAAAAAGGACATAAGCTATACATACCCTAAATACCATTTACATAACTTATATATAAGTTTTAAAGGGTTAGATATGATAAAAACACACTTATACAAGTCCAAGGACTATTTTCGTCAAACTACGAAAGTCTGTTGCTCCGTATTCAACATACAAACCATGTGTATCAATCCAAATATTTTTGTTCAATAAAATCTTGTATTTTATTGATGAGAATGCAAAAATGTCAATCGTTGCACAATTTCGATCATTTTCGTGTTCGTTAAATCGTTTACACATTTTTGCGAAACGCGTAACCGTACAACCGAACGAACCGACATCCATGATATTTTTTGGCATATCCAAGTTACACATGTCTTAACACCTTTATATAACCTAAATATTAGGTTAAAGGGGTTAAAAATGGAAAACAAGTGAAAATACAAGTCCAAGGGCCAAAAATGTCAAAAAAATAATAAATATTTTGCTTCTTCACCAAGTTTGCCACCTATCTCCAATTTTTAACACCTAGCACTCACTTTGCCACACTTAATATGATGTTGACACATGTTAGGACACTAATCCACACTTGAGGACACTTGTCATTACCTCCTTAATCCTAAAATACTATAAATACCACATGATTCTTCCATTTTTTTCACACCACTTCAAAACACTTCAAAGCAAAGTGTGAAGTTCTTCTTTCTATCCTTCTTGGAGATTTTTTCCAATGTTTGGAAGCCTCCTATCTTGAGTTCCGAAAGTGTTCTTCAACACGAGTAAGTACTCTTCCTAGTTCTTTCATTATTTTAGCTATTTTGAGCTAAAAGTCGAACAGTTTGGCTTCCTGATTGACTTTTGGTTCTGACCATATTTGGTCAAGTCAAAGTTCAATTGAACATTGCAACGTGATCGTAATCACCAAGGTTATAATCCCTAACGATTTCACCTTCTGATTACAGTGTTTACTAGTTGAAGTGAAGAGTTAAAGTTTCGGTAAAAAATGCGCATGATGTGCATTTTACGACGAAACTATTTTCGGGTATCAAAACACCAAGTTTTGATACCAAATCAGTTTTATAAACTTAGTTACACATATTTCGACATGTCTAACTCGTCACTTCTAGTTTAGTGCTTATTTAGGGTCGTCAATCGAGCGGTCTTGACCACCGCTTGGACTTTCGAATCCGACCCGTTTGGTCGATCTTAGGATCCGACGAAACACATATTTGTGACCATAGTGGTATAGGAAATAACCTACTGAGGTTATACCTTATGGTGACGTTGTTTGGTTAGTGTTATCATAAGTTACTTCTATGTTCTTAAAATAATGACCAAAATGCCCTTTTGTGCATAAATCCATTTTAAACACATGTAACCAAATTTTTGACATATAAGCTGATGTTATAATGTTTTCAGACATGTTTGGGCATTTAAGACTTATCATAGGACATGTTTAACCATCCGATCACATGTTTATGCTAATGACCCGTTAATTTAGCATAAATTACCTTAACGAGTCATAATGGGTCAAAAGGACTTAAGATCCTTTCCAAATCAGAATGGTAAGTTTGTTAAACTATATCCACATGAGTTCCAACACTCGTTGGTTTATAAGACTTCATTCTATCCGATCTCCCGTTTGTAGTCCCGATACGCTAACATATTTATCTGACACATTAGGACACGTTTGAGCTTTGTTTGTTCCGTTGATCAAGAACACTTTCGCAATCCCAAGTGTGTACATAGCCCCCTCTTTTACGTTTTCAAATGTTTTAGGGTGATTCATATGTGCCTTTAATTATTTTCAAGATTCCAAAACAATATACATGATTTATATATACAAAATGATTTTCAAAGTGAGTACATAGCCCCCTCTTTTATGTTTTCTAAATGTTTTGGGGTAATTCATATGAGCCTATAATTAATTTCAAGATTTCAAAAGAATATACATGGTTTATATATACAAAATGATTTTCAAAGTGAGTACATAACACCCTCTTTTACATTTTCTAAATGTTTTAGGGTGATTCATATGTGCCTATAATTATTTTCAAGATTTCAAAACATTATACATGGATTGTATATACAAAATGATTTTCAAAGTGAGTACATAGTTCCCCTCTTTTACATTTTGCAAACGTTTTGGGGTGACTCATATGTGCTAAATCATTTTCAAGTTTTCAAAAACAATGTCTATGGTTTATGTATAAAACAACACGCTTTCATTAATGTGAACAACTTGTTGATGCGTTATCCATAACACGAATGACGTTCATTAGCTATTATCGAGCCGAACAATAGTATGTTATGGTACCATAGGACTTACAATCCCATTATCGGATGTTCACTAGGTTTGGTGGAAGTTTGGGTAATAACAGAAACTGTTTCTGATTGACAGATCATTTGTTGATTTGTTAGTCTTGTTAAAGAAACCCTTTGGTGGTCTATTAAATATACCCTTTGGTGGTATAGTCAACACAGGTTTGAATGTGTTCATTAAAGAATGATCAAAAGTTTTCACAATTAAAAACACAGACAATTTGTTTATGACATGGACAATTGGTTTATGACACGGACGAATGGTTTATAACACGGACAAATGGTTTTGAACAATGTCACGCAATGATTTCCAGGCGAACCAGTTAACTGTTGAATAACTGTCGCCTGAGTAACCGATTCCTATTTTCGAACCTCCACAATCATCTTCCTCATCGCACACATCTTCTTCACCTCACACAGATCTACATTGTTTTCAGACATGTTAGTATTGTTTTGTGGTTTGTAAAAAGCATTTTGATCCAAAAGATCATTTTTATCGATTAAGTCATTTTTAGGATGAGAAGATGGCATAGGGATATAATTTTTGCTGTGCGGAGGAGGAAAATTTTTTCTTTCGTTTCCAAACTTATCCTTATATCCGATTCCATCCTTTATAAATGTCGGTCATTGGCAGTTTACAATATCAACCAGTGCTTTTTTACTAATTTTCCATTTATCAATAATGATTTGCAATTTGTTATTTTCATTTTATGATTTTTCAAATTTTTCGGTCAAATCATTTATGATAAAATCTTTTCTGAAAACAAATTCTTTTAAGGTCTGCATTTCAGCTACGGTTGAATTCAACTTTCGTTGATATGCAGCTTCATTTTCTTTTAGTTCAAACACGGTTTAGAGCACAACTTTGCTTTAAATTCATATGGTATGCTATTTACAAAATCCTTATCCTCAGTTTCTGACTTCATGGCGGTTGTTGAAGTTCCAACCGTTTCATTCTTGCTGCTGCTGATTGCTTCTTGAGCTATCAGTTTCAAATCATTCATTTCAGCTTTCTGTTTTTCCTTCTCTGAAGTTGGTTCAGCAGGATTGATGATGCTTTTCAGACCCTTGTCATCTTTAGGAATCCTAGCGGTTTACTTTTCCACATAGTTTGATGCAGACGTGGCAGAAACAGTGGAGATGTTAGCCATGAGGGCTTTGTTAACTTCACCTTTAGCCTCAGCTATTTCCTCTGACCAGTCGTAATCTTCCACAACTAAAGCTTTTTGGTTATTTTCAGCAATACTGTCACTTCCTTCAATAGCCACCAGCCTTCTTGTCTGATTGAGTTCAGCATTCTCATTCTTCAGCAAAGGGCATTCCCTCTTGAAATGACCCAGATTTTCGCAATTGTAACATCTTAGCTTGGACTTGCCAAATCCAGCTTTTCCCAGAGCTAGCCTTTTTCCTGTTTTGTCTTGAAATTTCTTCAATTGAAGAGTGATCGTCGTCATCTGCCACTTCAAGTCCATCTCCCCCATGTCATCAGGATCCACTTGATCATGTCCTCAGCTGTGAGAAAATCTCTTTTCAACTCTCCTGACATGAGAACCTCATAGGTGCTTAAGAAGGTGTTAGACAGAGCGACATGTTCGGTGGATATTTTAAGTGCTTGAGCATCACTGGCCACCGTAGTCTTCTCGGTGGATGACGAGGCCTTTGCAGAGCTTGCGAATGCTTTGGGATAAGATTCGGTAGCACTTTGAGGATTCAATCCACAGGAGGTGATTGGAGCAAGAAACACCATATTTTTAGGAGCACAGGTTGCAGTAGCTGATTAAGTTTCTGTGAATACCTGTTTGGTTCATATCTCTTTTGACAATATCCATTTCAAAGGCTTTCAGAGTGTTGATTAGTTCTGAGAGTGTGACAGGAGTTGTGCTGTTTAAGAAAGTTCTTTTAATCATCATACACTGAAAGCTCCATTCTTTAGGGAGTGAGTCTAGCAACTTCTTGATGGATGTATAGTTTACAACCGGATTTCCCACTTTCTTCATTTTAGTCAGCACTCCCAGAAATCGACTGATATGATCCGATAAGCTTTCACCACGAACACTTCCAAACATGTCGTACTGTTTCTTAACCATGTCTCTTTTGTTGTCCATGAGCTCCTCGTTTCCTTCATAGTGGTCAATAAGAGCCAACCACAATTCATGAGCCGAAGTATACTATTCGAACAAGTTGTTCTCGTCCTTGGATAGGGCCATCGTAAGAGCGGTATGAGCCCTGCGGTCACGTTGAATGGGAGTTCTGTCTTCTTCGGTGAACGTTGATGGATCTTCATTGATCGTACGAATGTCATCGCAAATTATCATTGGAAGGTGTGGACTTTATCCTGCGAAAATAGCTAAATCCGCTGGAACATGAAAAACAAGCATAAGTTTGGTTAATTACGCGGATCACCGTAATAAAATCGCTGAGGATTTCTATCACTGACTTTGAAGTCGCCTTCGATTAAATACGTTGGCACTATTTCGCTGAAAATCAACAAATCCGCTGGTGTTAAACCGGCATATTTGTTAATTATGCGATCTTCAACAATAAAAACACTTTATTCAAAAATATATACGCTGCCTTCAACAATAAATACTCCCAGATGGGTTTAAGTACGAACAAAAACCCTCTAATCACCCAAAAACGACTCAAAATCCATGTTTCTTTGCACCAAAATGACCCAAATGCTTAACAAAACACTGATTAACAACAGCCCAATGATTAAACAGACCGAATCAAGCCATTTTAAGTTCAGAAATTAGAAAAACCTTGAAACTTTGAAAACTTTTGAAAAACCTTCAAAGTTGAAGAATCTTAACAAAAACTCAAACAATCAAGAGCACAAGGCTCTAATACCAAATTGTTAGTCCTAAAACATATTCGGATCACAGTGGTTGGTTGCTATCACCCAAACAACTATAGATTAGTTGTTTGAATGTGTAAAAGTTAAGAAAAACCAAAGAATTAAGATGAAGATTCTTGTATGGATCAAACAAAAAGTGTTGTATATGAAATCCCAAAGGATATAATCACTAAAAGCACCTAGATATTTGGATTAAGCACAAGAACTATAATCACAACACAAGAGCAATCACCAAAATATGTCCAAGAAACTTGGACAAGGGTTTTCACTGAAGAACATATCTAAACACATCTGACTACCCAGCGTATTTATTAAATACGCTAGGATAAAAAATACGCCGCCCTATTCTAAGTGTCACATATTGCACTTTTAACCCTTCTAGTTTAACTAACTATTACAAAACTTTCTCAAACTATTTATACTCAAGTATCAACGGTCTCAAAACGTCCTAACAATTTTTGGTTTATAATTCTTTTAAGTACAGTTGGCAGTTCATCTTCTTCGTTACGTAACCCAGAACTTAAACCTGCCCACTATTCATGATTTTATTCCCGTTAAATCCATACCTATTTCAGTATATAAGTAGAGAGAAATAAAATAGATTGTTGGGAAGGAGGTATAACGACTGTGGAAAGAATGAAAGTTTTCCGGCGAGTTCGGTTTCTCCGACAGAAATCTGGCGATGTCCGGCTTCGACGAAAGGCGCAAGAGATTTCTCCTTGTTTTATTTTCGAGTACAGAGGAGGGGTGAGAGTTGGCTTACATATATCTTTAAAATATTGAGTAGAGATTTGCTATTTTTATTAAAGATTTCATTTTGTCAAGGTTTCCGAATTTCAAAGGTGGTAATTGTTCAGTATTCGGATTGAAAGGCGTCCAGGTTTGTGTTTTCATAAGTAAGGAAAGCAAGAAAAGATGGAAACTCAAATATTGAGACTGCCGTGTTTAGTTTGGGTGGCAAAACTAGTTTCAGCATTCAATTGTAACTTCGTTTATAATATATATGCGTGCGAGTCTTGCACCAAACCTGCAGGTGGTGTACTGGTGCGTGTAGTTTTGTTTAACTGGGTAGACCTGGGTTCGATACCCACGGTCCACTGGTTTATATATATATTCTTTTTATTCTTTGTGTTATTTATATAAAAGGCTCCAAGTTTCAACTATACACGAAGGGTACATCTACATTAAAGTTATATTTTTGTTACTACACGTTATCATTTCGTTATTCATTATACAAATAGCGTATATATGTGTATATAATAATAATAATAATAATAATAATAATAATAACAACAACAACAATAATAATAATAATAATAATAATAATAATAATAACAACAACAACAACAACAACAACAATAATAATAATAATAATAATAATAATAATAATAATAATAATAATAATAATAATAATAATAATAAAATCCACATTCATTCAGTGAAAGTTTGATTGAAAACGTGTCGAATTTGGAAGCCCATTTTGATGGATGTTAAAGTCTCCCATACTTTTAGGAATTTCGTCTCGAAATTAAGAGGAAGTAGGGTTTCCCTGA
This sequence comes from Scalesia atractyloides, assembly GCA_947069175.1. Classification (NCBI taxonomy): domain Eukaryota; kingdom Viridiplantae; phylum Streptophyta; class Magnoliopsida; order Asterales; family Asteraceae; genus Scalesia; species Scalesia atractyloides. The sequence continues at coordinate 38,374,935 of CAMTDV010000116.1, forward strand.
AAGAGGTGAGGGTACTTTTCGCGCATCAAGTCTTCGCGTTCCCAAGTAAATTTGGGTCCACGCTTTGACTCCCAATGAACCCTGACTATAGGGATTCGACTTCGTCTTAAGCGTTTTTCACCGAAGTCCATGATTTCGACTGGACATTCTACAAAGTGCATCGACTCGTCGATCTGTATATCCTCCAACGGTAAATGAAGATTCTCGTCAGCAAGGTACATCATTAGATTATAAACATGGAAGGTTGGATCGATCCTGCTGAGTTCCTCGGGTAATTCAAGCTTCTATGCTGCAGGACCAACTCTCTCGAGTATTTTAAAAGGGCCAAAACAGCATGGTGCCAGCTTGCCTTTTTGTCCGAACCAAATAACTCACTTCCATGGTGATACCTTCAAAAGCACTTGATCAGCAACGTTAAATTCGAACAGATTTCACCGTTTGTCTGCGTAGCTCTTTGACGAATCTGGGCCGCTAGAAGATTATTGTGAATTTGGAGGATCTTGTCGGTTGGCTCTTGTATCAGTTCAGGTCCGGTGATTTGAGCTTCACCGATTTTGTGCCAACAAACTAGTGATCGGCTGGAAGTATCGAGAGTGAAGATTTACAGGTTTTGTCTTCCCGTTTCATCATTGCTTTCTTTGTTTTCCCTATATTGTCAATGAATTCTTTGTTAAAGATGATTGTTTTGATTTCTATTACTATGATTCTTGGCTAATTGCACTAAACTACCTAGGGTAGGATGAAACCTTGCAAAAATTCGGACTCTTATCGTTTATTGATGTTGATTTGGAGTTTTCTAGTAAAGTAAAAGACTTTGGTTCTTTGATTTAGTGTGTATGCGTACTTTTACTTGATTTATGATTGTTTATCTGTTTCACATGAATTCTATTGAATGTCTTTCATATAATGAGTTTGTGTTGATTATTGGGTCTTAGCGGGTTCGGGTAATCTTATGGTAAATTGGCAAATAAACCATAGAAACAGTGATCAAGAGTTAATTCGGTTTTAATATTCTACTAACCGTAGTGCATGAGAATTGCTAGGTTATTCATAGGTCTAACTGGGTAAATTGCTAAGATTAGGTTTTGAGAAAATCCGGTTTTAGTTGCCTTACCACATTCTAGACTATTCAACCAAATCAGGTTCCTTAGTTGCCTTAGACTTCCTGTTGAGAGGAAGTTAGTGACTTTAGGGCATTTGTTTAGAAACTAGATAACTGAAAGGGAGTCTAGTTAACCGGTAAACGTAACAATCCTTTAGAGTTCCTTGGGTGTCTTGCCGAGAAGGGTCGGGGGTCCTGTTTGGTTTCTCTTAGGGTTTAGCATCCACAAATCTCAGTTCCATATCACATTAGTATTCGATAGAAATTCATTTGATAGTAAGGAGGATTCCAACCTAGGTAGTATTTAATCACCACTTAGTTAAATCTTCATCTCGAGTCGCGTTTAAGTTCGTCTTAGTTAATTACTCTTTAGTTCACTTGCAATTTTAGTATTTTCAATAACCCCCCCCCCCAAACAAATAAACAATTAGTCATGTCCGTGTTAGTGTTAGTCTAGGTAGAGTCATTAGCGTAATTTAATTGAGTCTTGTAGGTTTGATATTCGGACTTACTTAGCTTTACTAGGTTTGATCGGTTCACTTGTCGGTTAGTAGTTTAGTCGAGTTTTACAGAGTCTAGAGTATTACTTTGAGTTTAGAATAGGTTAAATGAGGTTGTTTTAATTAAACTACTTTTAGCACATCAAGTTTTTGGCGCAATTTCCAGGGACTCTTTGGCAATTGCGTTGATTACTTTGTTTGGACTTAATTGACATCATACGTGTTACTTGTCTTGTTTGAGTCGTAGGAGTCAAAATAGCTTTAGTGTTTTTTTATATTTTGTCGAGTCATTTGTAAGATTCTTCTTACTTGTTTATTTTTGGTTTTGCAATGGATGCCCCATACGCTTCGCAAGAAACTCCGTCGAAGCCACCAACAGACAAGTCTTCCTTCTCATCCTCACTAAAGGTTAGTTCATCTTCGTCCTCATCTTCCACGCTTTCTGACTCTACCATTCCATCTAAACCACTGAGCTTTGACTTCACACTGAAGTCATCACCTCATAATTCCCCACCACCTTCCCGTTCTTCGAGTTCACCACCTATTGTCCAAATGGCCAATAATCAAACTGTTTACGAACAAGCAACCACCAGTTTCATCGGTGCGAACTCACCCATCACCCTTCTCACAATGAACAATGACAAATCTTGGCAAATCCCATCCAACATCATGACTGCTATCACTAACTCGTGCCAATTTCACGGTCATGATGACGAGGATGCCCCTACCCACATTCACCGCCTCACTCGCCTCTGTCATACATTTAACATGGAGGGTGCTGGCAATGACGATCGCTTTCTTGAAGTCTTTCCTTTCTCTCTAGCAGGTCGGGCCGCCATTTGGCTCAATTCATAGCCAGCTGGTACCTTTACCACTTGGGCCGGCCTTCGAGATGATTTTCTCAAAAAGTACTTCCCACCCGCTAAAGAATCTCGTCTTGGCGATCAGATCCATTCATTTTAGATGGAGCCTGACGAATCCTACCATTAGCATGGGACCGTTTCCAAACCTCAGTGTCTCGTTGTTCTCAGCATGGTTTTCTGACTGGGCACTTGTAGAGAAATTCTACAATGGTCTCACCCCTGAAACCCGAGCCCGGTTTGAAACTTCTTCTGGAGGCCAACTCATGGGTAAGAACTCGGTGATTGAATGTAATGACCTCTTCGAGAGCTTCGCACATTCTGATATTGAAACAACGATAGCTGCTGCATTAGAAAGCTTTAAGAGAGAGATGACCAAAGAAATGCATAATAATAACAATAATAACAACAACACCAACAACAACAACAACAACAACAATAATAATAATAATAATAATAATAATAATAATAATAACTTCCATTCTTCCAGTAAGCCCCCTGCCAATCAATTCAATATCAAAACAGGGGGTAGGGTCATTACTCTAGTTGGGGTTCAGGTCAGTTGGTAGTTCAGGATCAGTTTAGCAGGGTCAGTTCAGCAGTGCAGGTTCAAACAAAGAGGGTTATACTAGGATTGGGGTTCAGGTGGTAGTTTGGATGGGATTGAGGAACTTCTTTCTCAATTAGTAGTTAAGGACCAGGTCACTCAGAAAATGTTAGCCGAACATGATCTTCTCTTGATGAATCAGCAATCCGCACTCTTAGATCTTTAGAGATCCGTTGGTGGTATCGCTAAGCAATTTCAAGAACAACCATATGGTCAGTTCTTGGGTAACACTCAAACCAACCCGGCGAACCAACATGCAAAAGCGATCACCACCCGAAGCAATAGGAGTTTAGGAGAGGTAGTTAGAGAGAGTAGAGGTAGAGGATGAGGAAGAGGTAGACGAGGAGATAGAGATGGAAGCTCCGGTGAGAGTGCAAAATAGGTTATACCTAGAAAGTACCGCACCTAACTGTGAACCCCAAGTTGAGAGTAGGGTAGAAAAGAGACTGGTAGAGGTTAGGTCATCACCACACATAGACCATTCGTGCTTACCCTACCCGCCCGCCTCAATCAATAGAAGTATGCTAAGGAATATGGGAACTTTCTCCACATGTTCACATAGCTAAAATTAATCTCCCACTCATTGACGCCCTTCAGCACATGCCAAAATATGCCAAGTTTTTGAAAGACCTTCTTAAATGCTAGGATAAGCTGGGGGAGCTCTCAAACGTTTCATTGACTGGGGGTTGTTCCGCGGTTATTGAATAGATTACCAGAAAAACTCACCGACCTGGGCATCTTCATCATTCCATGTCTCTTTGGTGGTGCCATCACTCCCGCTCATGCATTAGCCAATCTAGGTGCCAGCATCAACTTGATGCCATTCTCTCTTTATGAGAAACTAGTTTTAGGAGAGGTCACTCCCACTCGCATGTCACTGTCTTTGGCTGATCGCTCGGTCAAATACCCTCGTGGTATCATAGAAAACTTGCTAGTTAAGGGCGATAGGTTTGTTTTCCCTGTTGACTTCGTCATTCTAGATATGGAGGCCGACGAGAAAGTGCCCATCATATTAGGTCGTCCATTCTTATGTACCGCTAAAGCAATTATAGATGTCCATGACGGTAAAATCACACTCCGCGTTGGTGACAAGAATGTCACATTTGAGATTGATAGGTCTATGCAACATCCGAGTGGTAGTGATAGTGACAGTGATCCGTGTCATTCTATTTATTTTCTAAACTCATCATCTCGTGTGTGGATCGTTGTCTCGATTACATTAGTGGAACTGATTTAGTGAGTGAGGGAGTAGTTGACGAGGAGGTTGGAGTTGAAGAGGAAGAGGAGGACTCACTTTGGTTTCCCGAAACGTTAGAGCTTTGTGAGATTAGGGAGGAGAGTGAGAGTCGACCCGTAGATACTCCGGCCCCTTTAGAGCTTAAGGTCCTTCCTTTACACCTAGAGTACACTTTCCTAGGAGAGAGTTCGAGTTTGATCGTCATCATTTCCTCAAAGTTAACGGAGGAAGAGAAAGTGAAGTTGATTGAAGTGTTGAAAGAACACAAGGAGGCCATTGCATGGAGGTTGTCCGACATAAAGGGGATAAGCCCCACTTTTTGCACTCACCGGATCCTCATGGAGGATGTCTACAAGCCGGTGGTGCAACCTCAAGGACGCCTCAATCCAAACAAGTAAGAAGTAGTCAAGAAAGAGGTTTTGAAGTTGTTGGAGGCCGGGTTGCTATACCCAATTTTTTATTCTTCTTGGTTGAGGCCAACTCAAGTTGTCCCCAAGAAGGGGGATGACAGTTGTTATGAATGAGAAAAAACAAACTCATCCCATCATGTACAGTCACCGGTTGGCGAGTGTGTATTGATTATCGAAGATTAACGACGCCACCCGGAAAGACTATTTCCCGCTTCCTTTCATCGACCAAATGCTAGAGCATTTCACAGGCCAACAATTCTATTGTTTCCTCGACCGGTTTTCAGGTTACTTTCATATCCCCATTGCACCGGATGATCAAGAGAAGTTGAGCTTTACATGTCCATATGGCATGTACGCGTACCGACGCATGCCGTTTGGATTATGTAACGCCCCTGCGACTTTTCAGCGGTGTATGGTTGCCATTTTCCAGGATATGATCGAGAGTTCAATGGAGGTTTTCATGGACAACTCTTCGGTTTATGGAAATTCATTTGATCAGTGTCTTATTAATCTTGAGGGGATGATGAAGAGGTGTGTGGAGACAAAGTTGATGCTTAATTGGGAGAAGTGTCACTTCATGGTGACGAAAGGGATTGTTCTAGGTCATAAGATTTCTCGAGCCGACATAGAGGTGGATAGGGCTAAAATAGACACCATTAGTAGGCTTCCTCCACCGACGAGTGTGAAATCTATCCGTAGCTTTCTTGGTCATGCGGGTTTCTATAGGCGCTTTATTAGGGATTTTTCCAAAATCACCCGCCCCATGACCCGACTCCTTAAGAAGGACATCCTTTTTGTCTTCGACGAGGAGTGTCTTAAGGCCTTTGAATTCTTGAAAGAGAAACTCATGAGTGCCCCCATTCTAGTCTCGCCCGATTGGAGCTTACCCTTTGAGCTCATGTGTGACGGAAGTGATTTCGCGGTTGGGGCGGTTTTTGGGGCAAAGAATTGAGAATCACTTCCACCCGATCTATTATGCGAGCAAACACTCAACAATGCTCAAGAGAACTATACCATTACCAAGAAGGAACTTCCAGTCGTAGTGTTCGCATTCGATAAATTCCGTTCATACCTCGTGTTATCAAAGACCATTGTTTTCACCGATCATGCGTCTTTGCGTTATCTCTTCCAAAAGAAGGACCCTAAGCCTCGTCTCATATGATGGATTCTCCTACTTTCCAAATTCGACATAGAAATCAAGGATAAGAAAGGAGCGGAGAATGTAGGAGCCGATCATCTCTCATGATTAAAAGATCTGGGTAGAGAAGAGATTCGTGATGAGGCAATAGGTGATAGATTCCCTCACAAATCGGTTGAGTTTGTTGCTGTGGAGAAGGAAGTTATGCCATGGTTAACGGATTTGGCAAATTACCTTGTAAATGGAGTGGTGTTGAAGGGTATGACCACTCAACAGAAGAAGAAGTTCTTTAGGAACGTTAGGAGGTACATATGGGATGACCCGTTTCTCTTTAGGATAGGAGGAGATAGAATCCATCAGAGATGTGTGAGTAGAGAAGAGGGTATAGAGATCCTTAGACATGTTCACGAGGGATTGATGGGAGGTCACCACGTCTACACGTTACCGCTCAAAAAGTCTTCGATTATGGTTTTTATTGGCCTTCGGTAGTTAAGGATGATCTAGAGTTTGTTAGGACTTGTGATCATTGCCAACGTACCGGCAATATCTCATCTAAGGATAAGATGCCCCAAAATCCCATCCAAATTCTTGAAATCTTTGATGTGTGGGGCATCGACTTCATGGGACCTTTCCCCGTTTCTAGTGGAAACAGGTACATCCTCGTGGCGATAAACTATGTCTCCAGGTGGGTTGAAGCTCAAGGTTTACCTACAAATGACGCCCGAGTGGTGGTGAGATTCCTTAAAAAGTTGTTCACCCGTTTCGGTACACCTCGAGCCATCATAAGTGACCGTGGCACTCATTTTTGCAATGCCGAGATGGAGAAGGCATTAGCATGCTACGGAGTCACTCATCGTTTCTCCACCATGTACCACCCTCAAACTAGCGGTCAAGTTGAGAATGTGAATCGAGGGGTGAAGAGAATCTTAGAGAAGACGGTAGGTAAAAGTAGGAAGGATTGGTCGGAAAAGCTTGAGAATGTGGCTAGGAAGCGTTACTTCCAAATTCACAAGTTGGAGGTACCTAGGGATGCCGTGTATGAACGTTATTGGAGTATAAAGGAGAAGACGAAAGTGTTGCATGATATGAAGTTGAAAGCAATGAAGGAGTTTAAGCCAGTGGCAAAGTGCTTCTATAAAATTAAGGTTGAAATTGTTTGCTGGAAAGTTAAAATCGAAGTGGACATGGCCATATTTGGTGAAGGAAATGTTTCCGTACGGCACGGTAGAGTTGCAAGATGAAGCCGAAGGAGGTACTTGGATAGTGAACAACCATAGGTTGAAACATTACCTAGGACGGCCCATTGATCCCACCGAGACAGAGGAAACTCCTCTCGAAATTCCCCCTCGTACCACCGTATAGGGTCTTGAGTGAAAACTCAAGTGTAGAGTTTGTATGGTTAATAGTGGCTTTCGTTTCGTGTTTTTTCAGTTTGCTAATGGTTGTTTTTCAGTTTTTGTTGTGTGTTTTTGTGTCGTTGTGCATTTTGTAGGAATTCATCATCATGAAGCCATAAATGATAAAGAATCAGAGATCCAGGTAAGTTTTCATATCTAAAAAGGGTTTGCAGAGGATTCAGGGAGGTTTGGTTAAAACTCTAAAATTTTCTAAGGCACTGAATAAGAAAATTTAAGAAACATATTGTTGAAAAAGGACTCTCGCACCCAATGAGAGACCCTAGCTTTCCTTTCGCGGCCCGCCAGAAACCGTAATGACCCATACCAAAATAGACACAGTCGCGGGGCGCGAGACATGAGACCTTACCTGTCGCGGCTCGCGAGTGACTTCTGATACGGGACAACAACCTTTTTCTTCCCTTTTGTTGCCAATTTTAGCCTTAATACCTTCTTTCTACTCAACGACCACCCATCAAAACCACCATACATCACCACCAATCACCTCCATTCACCCTCTACTTCCACCACCACTCCACCACACCATATCACACCTAATTTCAACCATCAATTTCACATCTTTTACACCAAACACGTGATTTCAAGGGTTTTGAAGCTTTATACCAAATCTCCTAGTTCTTATTGTTTAGATTGATATCAAGGAAGGTATTTCCTACAATTTTTGTACTTTGAGTCCGTGTATTTCAGTTCTTAGTTTGGTTGCATGTTTAGGTGTCGAGTCCTGTTTAGGTCCAGTTTTAGGCTCGTTTTACGTATTTTTGTGGCTGCGGTTGGGATGGTTTGGGTAGTGAGGCTGAATACTTGTTGCGGCAGGGTCGGTTTGGGTTGCAATGGTTATGTTTTGCGGTTGGCTTGGTTTGGGGATGGTTAGATATTGAGTGTGGGGATTTCGGGTTGGTGATTTTTATATAAAAATGAAATTTTAAACAGAAGTGTTGACCCGTTTCCAATTTTGACACTTTAAAGTTTCCAACTTTGGTTGACTTGGGACTCAATGTTGGTTTGTTTGGCACTTGGGTATTAATTGAGGACAATTAAAGTGCAGGGAGGAGGTAGTGTACATTGAGTCTAGTTAGAAGTTGGTCTAGTTCGAGTCTTAGTTTGTGTGTCGGCCGTGTCTTTAGTATCTTGTTTGAGTTTTAGGTTGTTCTTGAGTTATGTTATGCATATTATGCATGAATCAAAGACCGCTCACCCGTACTCAATCTCCATTCGGGTGAGATTTGGTCTAAAATTGTCTTTTTGCTAACGGTCCACCATATGTATTTTGTAAATTGTCTTTTTCCGGTAACGATCATGAATGAAATGCTATACAGTCATTTTTCTTTTTTTTAAATAATAATGAAAAAATATAAAAAAATAAAAAAATTCAAAAATACCTAAAATAGCTTATGTTCTAATGGTCTACTTTTCTCTATCTTGTTGAATTGAATTGTTTTGCAGAATATCAGGTGAAGGATCGTCAAGCAGACCCGCACGAAGAAAAGAGGACCGGGTGCACGTCCGTAGGGAGGCCCGGCTGAACAACAGCCTTTGCCACCGGATTCGGGAAAACAAAAATCAAGTATCGTGGGGATCCGGTTATTCCTCATGAGAGGAGCACGAGGCTTAGGGATATCCCGTTGTTACAGTTTGATCTTGATTCGAAGGAGTATGCCAGGCTGTGTGATTTAATTTCGTTAAACCTGCTACCGTTCAGGAGGATTGACTAGGATATGTTGGACCATCTGGGTCAAAGGGAAAGGATTGAGCAATTGTTGGGAGATAAGTTTAGGATTGCACTAGATTGTGATGCTCGTCAGTACAAGGATTTAACTCTAGAGTTTCATGCCACGTTTGAGTACAAGCAGGGTAACTATGGGCAGCATGATGCGGTTTCTTTTTCTTTGGGTAGGCAGGTCTGTGAGATGACCATGCCTCAGTTTGTTGTTGCTACTCAATTCTACACTCAGCAAGAGGTATAGTCACCGGAGTTTGTTACTAGTTTGAGGGGGGTGTTTGTTAAGAGTCAGCCATATTGTTTAAAGAAAGATGAGCTAGTGAGATTTTGGGTACTATTTCCACCGTCCCGTATTCAGCCAATATGTTAGCTTTAGACATCATTGATCTGGTTCACCGGTTTCTTCACAAGATTTTGGCAGCTACTTTAGTGGGTCGGGGTCAGAGTGGCAACAAGGTGAATGAGGTTAGTTTGTTTTGTTGGATGTGCATGGTGGAGCAAAGGCCCGCGAATTTGGCTAGTGTTTTAGCATGGTCTATGAAAAGATTATGGAGAGGGTGGACCGTGAGCCCGTATTTATTGTGGGCCATATGTTACATGGATAGCTGAGAGCCTTGGGGTTTTCGATAGGTATGAGAGATATAAATTGAGAGAGGGGCCTGATCCATTTTTTATGAGTATGAAGGATTTACAGGTTGCGGGTATTCTGACACTTTCTGAGCTGGTTACTTGGGAGGTCATCAGGGAAGGTCCAAGGTTCAGCCACCACCTGGTACTGAGGCTAAGTAGCTATATCTTTTTATTTTTCTTTTTACGTGGTTTTCATCCTTTATAGTCTGTACTTGTTTTGAATACTTTGAATAGTTGGTAGGGTCAGGATGGTTGGTGATGTTGGTTTGTGTTGGTTGTTTAAGACACTACTATCTATCTATCTATCTATCTATCTATCTATCTATCTATCTATCTATCTATCTATCTAATATGCGTTTTGGGTATATTTATGGTGTCGTGATTGCTACTTCCGTTCGCATGTGAGAGTTAGGAATTGTTTGTTGAGCGTGTTCGGATTAGAGGGCATATGTTGAATTGACTGGCACATTGAAAGTCTCGCATATTAGCTAAGTCGTTTCACTTGTATACTTTGTATATTTTATTTAGTGATTTTTAGTGGTAGTTTAGTAAGTTTTGAGTCATATTCTCGTTCTTGCATTAGAGATAATGCAAATTTCAAGTGTGGGGATGAGATACCTAGTTGTAAATATGAGTCGTAGTGTGAGTTGAGTCATAAATACAAAAAAGCTAGAAAAAAATTGAAAAAACTTAAAATGTCTTTGATTTAGAGTTTGCAAATAAAAGCGGGAAATCATAGAAAAGTCGGTTTTGTTCGAATTTCGAATAATGATAATATGATTTTAATATAGTTGAGCATGTGTCTAGCTTAGGATGTGTGAGTAGGCCTGATTCGGTTCTAGGTCCCTTGATATTAATATACCTTAATTGTTGGTTTACTATGGGTGCTGATCTAGGAAAAGTGGAGAAGCCGAAACCGCCAATAATAGTATAAGGAATGCCGTTATAAGCTAAAATTGTTAGAATTTTTTATCATAAGAATAAAATATGGAAAATTTAGCTAAATTGAAATAAAAATACGAGGCCTATGTAATCTTCATTGGGGATGGTGACTCTGATTTAGATTGCCTCTAGGTTGAGTTAAATAAAAATTGCAAAAATTATCGACGCTCACGTTGTCACTCTCAGGGATGGTGACTTTGGTTGAGACAGCCTCTGGGTTAGGTGATGCATGGTCGAAAACTAGTGTTCAGTTATGTTTAAGTTTATGTTTTACATAACTTTTAGTTTCGAATGGCCTACTTTTAATTGGAAATGTGTTTTGCAGGTCTAATGGAGTTTAAGGAGCTATTTGGGAGCTTTACGGAGCATCGGGACGGAAAACGGGTCAACCGGGTGTGAGAAATGGCCAAAATAGAAAATACCAAAAGTAGGCACCGTCACCGACGCCCTCTTGGGCCATCGGCGATGCCTTCCAGATATTCCCGTTGGCCAAACACCTCCATAGGCGGTAGAATAAGCTGTCAGAGGAATTTGGAACAACCAGGGGCCGTCGGCGACGCCATGGTAGGCGTCGGCGGCGCCCCTTCCTACTACCAATCGCGAATTTCATGATTTTAATGATTGTGGACTGGTATATGAGGGGTGTTGACCATTTTTAAAGGGGTTACGAGTTTGGTGAGTTTGAAACACCTTCTTGGAGCCAAGAACTCATCCATCTTCATCATTCTTTCACACAATCATCCAATCCATCACCTTCGATCCTAACCCTAATTCCCAACCATCATCATCATAATCAATCCTTCTATCCATTCACCATCATCATCAACCCTAAACCCTGACCACCATCCATCCCCATCACCAAGCTTCAAAATGTCAGTGTTTGAGCTCTCGTCAAGCATTGATCAAGTTTCGTTCACCATGAGCGGCTAGTCTCTTTGGGTTTCACCCCGCTGTAGATTTTTGTAAGTTTCCAGGGTTTGACATTGTTTTGAGTTTTAATTTGTGACAAATTGTAGTTTTATTTTTAAACCTAAGAAAAGTGTTTGCATTTGTATCGTAATCGTAAATTGTCGAGTGAAGAGTAAATATGACTTTGCGAAATGTTTATGTGCAATTATGCCTTGTCTAGGTTAGAGTTTACATGTTCTTGGTAACGAAGTGCATTATATTCGGTCGTTTACGATGTCGATAGCTTGTGGCACCTAAGCCACGCAACACTAAACTCGTTGGTCGTTTTTACAATTGAATTGAATCTAAACGTGTAGGAACCCTAGGACTTCGATTATAGAACCGGGCATCAACCTTGTTCCAAAATATTGTTTTTAATCATTTAATAAACATTTCGTGCATCAATTCAAGTTTTTCATAGTTTATTAATTAAAATAAGAAATCGTCGGTACATTCTGACACCTTTTCAAACAAACAAAATTAATCAATTTCTTGGTAAGCTACATAAAGTGACAACATTCGTTAAAATCTTCGTGTTCATCAAAAACCACAAACTCTTCGTGTTTCGACTCCTTACTACCACTAACGTGTTATTAAGGGTAATTTGGGACTATAAATATTATTTTTAACCGGGACGCGACACTTCGACTAAATTTTGGCACCTTTGCCGGGGAGTCTGTGCGTTTTGTGTTTGGATTTTGTTTGATTTCGTGATTAACTGTTTAAGTGCTTGTGTTCTTATTATTGTTTATGCTTTTTTGCTACGCAGGTGTGTTACTTGTGCAGGTTACAGGTAGTGCATGCGTACACGGAACGCCGGGAGGACCTCACCGTTAGTGTTCGAGTCAGAGATCGAGCGAGTCGTTCGAAGGAACCTAGCCAACCGATTAGAGGCAACTCTTGTCTCTAATCCACCAAATACCAATTCACCACCTACACCATCCTTTCAAAACTATGGCCGAAACCAAAACAACCACCAACACCAGTGTACACCCACACTTCCACCTCAAACCCAAAACCGACAAAACCCATTACTACCCAACCGAAACGTTAACGCCAACCGTGGAGTTAACCTGAATTGTGGCAATCCCATGAATGAAGATCAGTTCCTCAATCTCGACGATTTGAGGAAAAATATTCCCGACGATGCACCTTATAGCGTTCCCGGTTATCAGTCACCGGAACATATGAGTGTCCATTCGGAATACTCGGACGATGTAGGGAATTATAACAAATGGGATTTAGATGATGGACGGGGAGATAATAATGTGGGAAACGTTTATAATGCTCGGTGATTTGAGTATGAAGATTTTGGCTATCAAAACGCCACTTTTGTGGGGAATAACGAAGGTTACGGTTACGATAACAACCGACAACCACGAAACAATCGAAGGAACCAGGATGACGAGAATTACAATAACAATCAAAATGTTAATTGTAACCGGATTCCATAATTCGTGGGTGCAGGTAATCAACGGGGTGACCAGTGTGGCGATAGAAGGGGAAATTAAAGGCTGGTGAATCAAGAAGTTAACGGCCCACGCTGACAACCACAACAACAAGAGCCTCGGGGCGTGAATGGTCGGTTCTGACAGGTAGTTATCGAAAATGATTCACCCATTGTCCCTACACCTCGAGGGATATGATCCTTTGAATGCAAGACGAACTATATCAACATCCTACCTCATTTCAAAGGTAGGACACACGACGAACCGTATACCCACTTGGCGGAATTTTCTGCCATTTGTAGTACTATTGGGGGCTACAACTTTGAGATTGAAGAAGTGAAGTTGAGACTTTTTCAATTCTCATTGAAAGAAGAAACAAAACAGTGGTTCCTTACACTTTCGTCGAATAATATTCACACTTGGGCGGAGATGCAATAAGTGTTTCTTGATGAATACTATTCGATCGCAAAGGCCGACGATTCAAGAGATGAAATTCGGTTGTTTAGACAATTACCGGGGGAGTTGCTACATGAAGCTTTGACACAGTTCAAGGAGTTGGTTCAGAAATGTCCTCATCATCAAATTCTGAGGTGGGAAATGTTGATATGTTTTGTAAAGGGATTAAACGCCGATGATCACAAATACTTGCAATCGGCAAGTAACGGTACCTTGTTGAACAATCATGAGGAGAACGATTGGGATTTCTTAGAAAGGATGAGCATGAATTTTGGGCGGTTGCTATGTGGACCGAGCTAAAAAGCATACCATTTCCCGATCTCTTCTCGATCTCGATTCAGGTGCTAAGGATCGAATTCCCACATTAGAGCGAGAGTTAACTCAGATGAAGAAAAAGGATGTGAGTGCGGTTCAATTAGCGGTTAACGAGGATTGTGGAGACATTGGTCATCGGAACGAAGAGTGCCAAGTGAGTAGAGCACACACTACTAAGAAGGTGAGCCAAGTGTATGGGGAGCAGAAACAATTTGATATGAACTCCAACACTTATCACCCACGCTTGAGGAACGATCCTAACTTTAGGTATGGTAACGCCTTGAATAAAATGAACCTGAATTTCAGCCGGGAAATCAAAGTGGTAACCAAGAGGGTTACCAAAGGAATTATAACCAAGGAAGTGGCCAAGGGTGTCAAATCATGAAGGTAATTACCAACGGGGTTACAACCAAGGTGGTAATAGGGGTGGTAACTCAAACTCTCAAATGGGTGTTGGTGACTCATTAAACTCTAAACTGGATGCAATCATGAATGCCATCACCACTTTAAATTAAGAGATCAAGTTGGAGATGAAGAAACAGTTTGAGGTACGAGACAAATCGCATAAGGCGTTGGAAAAGCAAGGGGGTCAACTTGCGGAAGAGATGGCTCAAATGCGAGGAAATGGCAGAAGATTGCCAAGTAACACCACCGTGAACCCTAAGCATCAAGGGTCTAACTCGAAATCTATACGTGAGGTACCCATAAATAAAATTTCCTTACGTAGTGGTTGAGTCGTCGATATGGGTGTCGAGTCACCACCACCCCAGTTTGTTGAAGGGGTGGTGGAAGATGTTAGTGATAATGAGGTTGTTGACGGTCAAATGGGTCAAAATGAAAATTTTTCTATAAATAACAAAAACACACCCGTTGTGACAGTCCCCGTTGCAAAGGCTAAGGAAAAGGGTGTGGAGGTTAATACCACCCCTTATCACGAAGCTTTGTTGGGACCATCCAAAAAGGTGGTAAACAAATGTGGTCCTCATCAAGAAGAGATTTGAGAAATTTTTAAACAAGTGAAAATAAATTTACCACTTTTGGATGCTATCAAACAAGTGCCTTTGTATACTAAGTACTTGAAGGACTTGTGCACTCTGAAACAAACTCACAAATTTTTGAAGGAACTTGATTTGACTGAAAATGTGAGTTCGATTCTCTCGGGTGCACTTCCACCTAAGTTACAAGATCCGGGGGCGCCCGTCTTCTACATTCAAGTTGGAGAATTTAAAATGACAAGGGCACTATTGGATCTTGGGGTGAGTGTGAGTATCTTTCCGGGTAGTCTATATGACCAATACGAGTTTGGTCCCACCGTGGTGCTAGCCGACTTGACTCCCAAACTTCCTTGTGGGATAGTCACGGATGTAATTGTCAAAGTCGAGGACTTTTACTATCTGGATATTTTTTAGTACTCGATTACGTTTTTTTGGACTGAACCAAGCAACCAACGGTTATTTTCGGTCGACCATTTTTGCCAACATCAAATGCCCAAATTAATTGTAAAACGGGTACGGTCGACATGACTTTTGGTAACCGTCTATGAGAGGGGATCCACTCTCCTCCGATGAACACTGGACCGATCTGACTCAGCTAACAGAGGCAAAATTCATTGTTAGCGAGTTTAACAAACAAATAAGTGAGATATACTGCTTAAATGCCTTGAATTGTGTTGATAAACGTGAACAAGTACAGAGCAAGTAACACTCCTCTATTTATAGGTCGATATTGACTCGCACAGGAGAGTGTGTAACTGAGTGTGACCCGTGCGAGTGGAGCCTTGTACGAGTGACAGAGTGTCACTCGTACGAGTCACAAGACTCACTCGTACGAGTCATTCTACAAACAAATAAAACTTATATTAACATTTACAATTTGACGTTCTAAGCCCTATATACATAATCAACATATCCTATACGTAGGCAATAGACGTTATGCACCAAGAAACTCCCCCTTGGATGTTGCCGCAGTCTTGGATAGTCTTCAAAAAATCTTCAAAAGATCTGATAATTAACGCCCAAAGAAATGTTTCGGTGATTGTGACACTCCTTAGAATGATTGGCGTCTGATCTGTAGGAGGAGCGGTTAAACTATATTGCCAAACCGAAAACTCCTTAGCGAAGCAATTTGCGCTCGCTCTGTGATTCTTTTCCCTTTTATCTTTCTTCCTTTTCTCAATCTCCTCCAGTTCCCTCCATGAAGTGTTCCATGCCGTACCTGAATTTACATCATTGGCAAAACATACATTAACTATCTTCTGAGAGTAGAGAGCTTGTTCTTTATCTCTCTCTTCAAAGCTGATCTTGCTGTAGAACAAGCATTCAATATCTTTCTTTGAACAATTGACTAGCCACATCGGATCTAGTACTCGAATGCCACGCGACAACCCGTATATATGTTTGTGTGCTATGACGGCTTCAGTCTTCCAAGAATCATCATCTGGGTGCGCTTCACCTATGCCCAAATTAATTGTAAAACGGGTACGGTCGACATGACTTTTGGTAACCGTCTGTGAGAGGGGATCCACTCTCCTCCGATGAACACTGGACCGATCTGACTCAGCTAACAGAGGCAGAATTCATTGTTAGCGAGTTTAACAAACAAATAAGTGAGATATACTGCTTAAATGCCTTGAATTGTGTTGATAAACGTGAACAAGTACAGAGCAAGTAACACTCCTCTATTTATAGGTCGATATTGACTCGCACAGGAGAGTGTGTAACTGAGTGTGACCCGTGCGAGTGGAGCCTTGTACGAGTGACAGAGTGTCACTCGTACGAGTCACAAGACTCACTCGTACGAGTCAATCTACAAACAAATAAAACTTATATTAACATTTACAATTTGACGTTCTAAGCCATATATACATAATCAACATATCCTATACGTAGGAAATAGACGTTATGCACCAAGAAACTCCCCCTTGGATGTTGCCGCAGTCTTGGATAGTCTTCAAAAAATCTTTAAAAGATATGATAATTAACGCCCAAAGAAATGTTTCGGTGGATTGTGACACTCCTTAGAAGTGATTGGCGTCTGATCTGTAGGAGGAGGCCGGTTAACTATATTGCCAAACCGAAACTCCTTAGCGAAGCAATTTGCGCTCGCTCTGTGATTCTTTCTTCCTTCTTATCTTTCTTCCTTTTCTCATCTCTCCATCCCTCCATGAAGTGTTCCATGCCGTACCTGAATTTACATCATTGGCAAAACATACATTAACTATCTTCTGAGAGTAGAGAGCTTGTTCTTTATCTCTCTCTTCAAGTGATCTTGCTGTAAACAAGCATTCAATATCTTTCTTTGAACAATTGATAGCCACATCGGATCTAGTACTCGAATGCCACGCGACAACCCGTATTATGTTTGGTGCTATGACGGCTTCGTCTTCCAAGAATCATCATTGGGTGCGCTTCACCTATGCCCAAATTAATTGTAAAAGGTACGTCGACATGACTTTTGTAACCGTCTGTGAGAGGGGATCCACTCTCCTCCGATGAACACTGACCGATCTGACTCAGCTAACAGGCAAATTCATTGTAGCGAGTTTAAACAAACAAATAAGTGGATATACTGCTAAATGCCTTGATTGTGTGATAAACGTGAACAGTACAGAGCAATAACACTCCTCTATTTATAGGTCGATATTGACTCGCACAGGAGAGTGTGTAACTGAGTGTGACCCGTGCAGTGGAGCCTTGTACGAGTGACAGAGGTCACTCGTACGAGTCACAAGACTCACTCGTAGAGTCAATCTACAACAAATAAAACTTATATTAACTCCTTAGCAAGCAATTTGTGCTTCGCTTGTGATTCTTTCACCATAAACTTCCTTCCATTGATCGTTCCTCTAAGTGTTCCTTACTATTCTCTTCAACAAAATCTTTAAAAAGATTGATTTCCTCTCAAAGCGAATCTTCTGTCATTGCAACACATACCTTAGACTGCAATCGGTCTAGTACTGAATGCTAGCCACAGCCGTTGTTATTTTGCAACGTGCTTCGAAGCTAATTGTCTTCCTTAGATCATTCTTCCTTCATTATCTTCTTCATATCTCAATCTGCCAGCCATTGACTGAGAGTGTTCCATTGATAAGAATTTCTTCATTCTTCAATAGCTCTCTATAGATTATCGCTTTATTTGTTCATCTTAATAGGATCCTTCATGTAATACCAAAATATTCACTTGTTCTGAAATCTCATCGGTCTATACTGATGCACAAAGCCTTTATATATCATACGGCTAGGTCCTTATATCCTCAAGTATCTAAAATACTAAATCCCATTACTCCCTTTTCATAGCATAAAATGTTCAGCTCCTCGATCAAAGCCCTAGCTAATAAATGTCCCCTTGATAAATATCTGCATTACACTAAAGATATGCTAGAATGAACGTTTAAATTTGTGCTCCGCTGGTGTTTCTTTAAACTATTTCTTCCTCATTTCTACAATTTCAGCTCTAGACATCTGTTGAG
This sequence comes from Scalesia atractyloides, assembly GCA_947069175.1. NCBI lineage: Eukaryota > Viridiplantae > Streptophyta > Magnoliopsida > Asterales > Asteraceae > Scalesia > Scalesia atractyloides. The sequence goes on from CAMTDV010000116.1 coordinate 38,393,131, forward strand.
GAATCGTACCTTGTTTGGCAGCTTCTTCTACTTTACGCTTCAGAAGATCATCACTTTCAACTGCAAACAAATCGCTAAAAGTTAGGGAGTCATCTGTACCCTTATCGACAATATTTGTATCATCATCATCAGAATCATCCTCCACGACAACTTTGTCATAGTCATGTGCATCAAACACATGTCTGAAGACATAATCTACTGGCTCGAAAGCACTAATATCATTCAGCTCTTCTTCGAAATTAAACTCAAAATTTTTTTCGTCCACTCCCAGCATCTCAGCAATTTCTTCTTTAGAATAGCTGTGGACAAATTCTCCTTCTTCAACATCCGCTCTAAATAAAGAATCTTCAGTTTTGGAACGACAGGAACGGTAGACATTTCACTCACCGAGAAGATTCCTGCCTGCTGAGCATCCTTAGAGCCTTCAGATCTTCCCTGATCTTCTCGTTCGTTCACTTTGTTTGCTGAGTCATCCAAGTACACAAAATAATCAATATCATCATTCACACCAGAATATTTTACATGGATACCAGAACCACCCATGTCATCATCACCACCATCATTATCATCATCAGACTTGTCAGAAAATAAATCATCAAAATCATCCAAGTCTTCTTTTTCTTTTTTAGCATCTTCAACAAACTGATCAACCTCAGCATCAATCGCTTTCTCCAACTTTTTCTTGTTTAGCCATTCATGATGCTTTGCTGAAAGATTTGACGTGTCAATATCAACATCTTTAGGCTTACCCACCAATACAAACTTCCTCGTCATCGAATACACCACAATTACAGAAGATACTGGCATAGATTCAGCTTCTAGCTCAGTTGTAGCAGTTACGGGATCCTCACCCACCTTTGCTTTGCCTTTGCCTTGAGCATCAGATAATTCTTTAGCAAGACGTTCACGCTTGGCAACCCTTTCTCTTGCTTCAGCTCTCTCAATTTCAGCAGCTATGTTTATACAAGCTTCTTTGTAAGTATCTTCTCGCAAAAACTAATTTATCGCTGGTTCCTAAGACATTCTTTGTCATATTCGGCCATTCTTTTTCTCAAATGCTCATTCTCTAACACGATACTTGCTATGATAGCTTCTAACTGCTGTTTTTCCGTATTCAGCCCGTTGAGTTGCTCCTGAAGTTCAGCAATTTTGACACTATTTAATGTAACTTGTTTCTCCAATTCTTCAACACGCGCATCATTAAAAATGTCAGCAGAGAAATCCTCCCCCTAGGTATATCACCGAAATCAAAATCAAAATCAAACTGGGGTTGGGATTGTGTGGGTTGTGGTGTTGGCTGCGGTGGTGGTTGTGGTGTTTGCTGTCATGGTGGAGATGGTGGTTGTTGTGGAGTTGGTTCAATAGATTCTTCTTCAATAACCTTCTGCTGCTCTTTTCTCTTTGATTTGTCTAATGGAGAAACATAACTTCTAAATGCAGACCTTTTAAGTCATCGAGAAGATTTCTTTGGAGTCTTTTGTACAGGAGTGTCACTATCTGAATGTGAAGGTACATATGTCGTGTCATCTTCTCCTAATGCTTTTCATTTCCTCTATTCAGCTTTTCGTTTGACCACAGCCTGTCATTCAAGTTCACGTTCCTTCGCTCTTTCTTTTTTAGCTGCTATTCTCTCTTCAGAGTCAGTACTAGAAGATGACGCTTCTTCAACTTCTCCTTCACGAACACCAAAAGCTTGTCTTTCGATTTCTACAATCATAGCTTCAACGTTCTCTTCAGGCTCAGATTCATCAATCAATCTAGAGTTTTCAGATGCTCTCTGCTTCTTCTGAGGAGTAGTGGAGGAAGATGTGGACGTTGGTTTTCTTTTGGTCCCCTTACCCCCCTTTTCTCATATTTTACAAACCATGCGCTTCTCTTCGCGATGAAACCATCTGACACTGCAAGTTCTTCATCTTCGTTACAACTATCTTCTAGTCTCCACTTCCCCTATGATGGAGACACATAATCTTTGTCAACTATCGCGCCAAAAACTGGTTTTGCGTAGGGGAAAGCTTTGTGATGCAAATTCATCTTCTTTAGCGTTGAGACATCCATATTCTCTAGATTTAGAAGATCATCTTTTTTCTTCTTCAGCTTTGGATATAATGGTCAAGTAGCATTTGGATAAAACGTGGATACTGCAAGAACTTCTCACGCTACATGTTTTAGACCATCTGAGAAAATATCACTCTATAGAAGTTATACGGCTAGTTCAGAATCAGTGCAGTGATCGTGCACATCCGGTAATCAACTAAATAATCAAACCCTCCTTTGCGATGACTGAGAGCATGTATGACAGAGTGTGCAATATATCTAAACGGAACAGTGAGGTTAGCTTTTTGGAACGGAGCAGCATTAATGTAACCGGCATAACCCATTCGGTAAAAACACCCTTTCAACATATATTTGGGAAAACTTGTAGGGTCGTCTTCAATATCATTGAACTCCAGCACAGTTCTGATCAAATCTTCAATGATCTTAACCTGAATAACCACATCCTTAATATTTACAGCAGACATAATTGCTTTTTCCTCCTCATCATACTCGGCAGCATTCTAGAAATATTCAACATGCGAGCGATATGCTATATGACGATCTGTGAGAGCTTTCGTGATGGGAAGTCTGCTCAGAAAATCCAAGACTTCTATATATGCAGCAATTTCTAAAATTGTATCATCCAGAAGACAACATATATTATGGAATGGCAAAAATGAAGATTTCTTGACCTGCAAGCATAGACAATTTAAACACTTAGAAACTTTTTCAAGAAATTTCAACTTTGAGCCATTCGTACGAATAACCATTCGTACGAGTCATACATTATGACACCAGTTAAAACTAAGTCAAAACCTCACTCGTACGAGTCACTACTTCGTAAGGATGAAAATTATACAAGAGAAATTTCAAAGATTTTGAACTAAACTTCCTCGTACGAATACTCACTCGTACGAGTGAAAATAATAACAAACAATTGATAAACTTGCTCGTACGAGTGAAGATTCGAATGAGTTGTAAACCGTACCAAATAACACCTAGTCAAACCGAACTTAAAACGTGTAGATTTAAAAAATGGAATGTTGATTTATAGGCTATTAGGGCCAATTTTAACATTTTTAAGTTCAATTTTATATTTTACTGGTCCAATCTCCCTAAATCTATGTTTTATGTCCATTTGGTCTAATTTTGGCATTATAACGGTTTAAAACGAGCATTAGTACCTTTTCCATTGTAAGAGGTGTGCAAATCAACCTCCCCAATGTATCAGTACATATCATAGATCAAGAAAATGAAGTGAAAAGAACTGGGTCGCACAAAGTCTGCTCTCAACCGCACAGAGTCAATAGTCTGACTTGTGCGAATGAATTCCCCTTTTATACTGATTCAAGGTCACTCGTACGAGCGGTAGCTCATGCGAATTAAGACTTTTGTTACACGTACGAGTCAGTGTCACTCGTACGAGTCAGTTCTAACACACTGTAAAACTTTTTGTTATTTTTATGAAATTTTTATCTGTTTAATAACCCACTCAGTTAACCAAGTCCAAGTTAATGACCCTGGTTATCCGATTTGCCTACCAAGTCCAAGTTAAAGACTTTGGGTTACCATTGTTTGACCAAAACAAATTTATTATAAACATGTAAAGTTTCAAATTAATGAACTATTGACATTCAGGAAATCTCTTTTCTTGATTAGCTCCCAACCCGTGGACTTCAGCTTTCCTCTAGCAATCGTCGCTTTGACTATGACTATCGGTATTTTCATCATCGGTAGACTAAAATCTAAGATAAATTGGTAAAGCTGAAAATCTTTTTTTTTCTTTTTCTGAAAAGAAATATCAAGTAAAGATATATTTACATACATATTTTTGTGAGTTTTGTGTTTAGAGGATCATATCAAGTATTTAGACAAATCACTGGTACCGTTGATCTTGGTAGTGTCATTAAGTTCTTAACCAGATTTACCTAGATTGCCAATATACTTATCCACTTAAACTTCTAAACATTTCTCAATTGTTTCAAGATATGTTAGGTAATATTTAGGAACATGAAATAACTGTGTTTCCCATCTCAGAATATACTCACGTATCGAGATTCCCAGAATATCATTTCACATGTGAATATATCGAACTGATATCTATAAATGAGGTTAATTGCGAGACCTTGAGAGCTCAGGTAGTATTTCCATACAGACAAAGAGATGAAGGCTCGCCTTTAGGTGGTGTTCCATTAAGGAATCTTTTGAACTGCAGATGTCATAAAGTTTATGACATAATCATTTTTATGCAGCTTTTATAGGCGAATAATGTGTAAAGTATTATACAAGTTCTAGGCCATTGCTGACGCAAAATCAGAAGAACTCATATAATACCCCAGATATTGATTAAATATAAAGACCTAGTATCGTAAAATCTGGCATTCTCTGAAACGAAATTTTGGAGTACTAAGTCCATACATCTGAGAGATGTCCACCCACAAGTTACTCAGTTTATCTTTTTAAGTTTATATCTTGAAAACCAATTTACTGAACGAGTGAAGCCTATTGGCACATCCTCAGTAAGACCTGTTTAATCACTTGTTTAAACATTCCATATCTTTAGCATACTGTGATTGTCATATTGAAGTAATATGATCTCCCTTTAAACAAAAACGTTTTTTGGCTTTTATAATGTTTTTGTATTTTCCCAAACTTTCTACCCCTAAAATCAAAAACATATTTTTGGTTTTTAGTTTTTTTTAAGAAAGTATATGTACAGAAAACATGTCATACCGATGAGAATCACGTCAAGTCCTCGTCATCCTCAAAATCAACCTCATGAATATCCCCTGATGCTAGATTTCTTAAACCATTTAATTTTAAAAGATTTTTAAATCTTGTACGATCAAATGCTTTGGTGTAAAAATATGCTTTTTGGTCATCAGTGTGGATTTTTTCAATTATAACCAACTTTTTCTCGTAAAAATCACGGATAAAGTAGTGTCGAATCTCTATATGTTTAGTGTGTGAGTGTTGACAAGAGTTTTTAGTGATATCAATAGCAGCCTGATTATCTACATATATGGGCGTGTCAAGAAATTGCAGTCTGAAGTCTCTCATCTGCTGTTGTATCCAAAGTATTTAGGAACAACAACTGGATGTTGAAACGTATTTAGCTTCACACGTAGAGAGAGTGACTGCGGTCTGTTTCTTGCATTGCCACGTTACCAAATGAGTTCCGAAGAACTGGCAACCAGCGGTACTAGATTTGGCATTAAGCTTGCAGCACACGAAATCAGAATCCGAGTAACCCGCAAGATTGAAGTCGTCGTGACGAGGATACCACAAGTCGGTGCTTGGACATCCTTTCAAATATCACATGATATGTTTGATGGCTAAGATGTACGAATCTCGTGCGAAGCGAGCACGTCGTCACTCGTACGAAGGGTCATTCGTACAAGTTAGATGTTATAAATCGTATGAGTAAAAAAGTCACTCGTACGAAGCACATTGTCACTCATACGACGCACATGTCACTCGTACGAGCCAATACTCGTTCGCACTTGGGTCGTGTGTTCGTATCTAATCTATACAATATTCAGTACACACTCTTTCTAGCCTATTCACATAGTGACAGCCATAAAGTGCATCAACACCGTCTGTTACGGTTAAATGTCTTTTCAGGATTAACGGATCCTCTAGTTAGCGACGAATGCTATATGGCGGACGTTGATGATGAGTGTATACCTCTTTGCGACATGGGTGTCGAGGAGGAAAACACAATAGAGGAATGTTTCATGTTTGACAGGTTGCAAACATAGATGAATCAGAGCATATACGAAGAGGAAAGGAAGATGGAGGTTATGGCGGTGAAGGTAGGAAGACTACCTTGGACACACCAAGTGGAAAGTCTTCCCGAGAAGATTGACACCAAGTTGAAGCCATTGTTGGTAGAGCCTCCGATTTGTTGAATTGAAGGTGTTGCCCAAGCATTTGAAACATGCTTTTGTGGGTGAGGACAACACGCTACGGTCATTATTGCATCAAATTTGACTAGGCAACAAGAAGAGAAGTTGATGGAAGTTTTGGTCACCAATAGAGCAGCTGTTGGGTAATTTGAAGGGATTTATTCCTTCCGCGATGATGCATAAAAACATCACTGAAGATGGTATTACTCCTTCTCGTGACGCACAACGGAGGTTGAATCTGAATATGCGAGATGTAGTATGAAGGAGGTGTTAAAGTGGCTAGATGAGGGTATCATATACCCAATTTCTGATAGCTAATGGGTGAGCCCTACACAAACTGCTCCCAAAAAACAGGCATTCAAGTCATCACAAATGATGTAGGTGAAGAGATCGCCACTTGGCCGGTAACTGGGTGGCGTATTTGTATTGATTATCCAAGTTGAATTACGCAACTTCTAAAGACCATTTCCCTTTACTTTTTATTGACCAAATTGTTGAGAATATTAGCAGGTCAAAATTCTATTGTTTCTTTGTTGGTTATTCAGATTACAATCAAATCGCTATTCATCCGGAAGACCAGGCTAAGACTACGTTTACTTGTCCGTATGGCACATTCGCATTTAGGAGAATGCCATTTAATTACGTAACGCCCCCGCTACCTTTCAATGGTGTACGATGAGTATCTTTTCGGATATGGTGGGGGAGTCTTTGGAAATCTTCATGGATGACTTTTCAATATTTGGGTTGTCATTTGATGCTTGCTTAGACCAACTAGAAAACGTTTTAAAAAGATGTGTTGAAACTAATTTGGTCTTAAGTTGGGAAAAGAGCCATTTCATGGTTCAAGAGGGGATTGTGTTGGGACATGTAGTGTTGAGTCGTGGGATAGAGGTTGACCATGCAAAGGTGCAAGTCATCTCTACTTTGCCGTAACCCACGAGTGTTAAGGGTGTTAGGTCATTCTTAGGTCACGCGGGTTTTTATAGAAGGTTTATAAAAGGGTTTAGTGACATAGCAAAACGTTTATGTAATTTATTGTTAAAAGACCAACTGTTTGACTTTAACAAAGATGGTATAAATGCCTTTAATGTGTTGAAAAAGAAGTTGGTTGAGGCCCTAATCTTGCAATCACCGAATTGGTATTTACCATTCGAAATCATGTGTGATGCAAATGACTACGCGGTGGAGGCCGTTTTAGGTTAAAGGGTAGAAAAGAAATATGTTGCTATATATTACGCGAGTAAGACTCTATCAGATGCTCAATTAAATTACACAACTACCGAGAAAGAGCTACTCGCGGTGGTATATGCATTGGATAAATTTCGGGCTTACATTTGGGGTAACAAAGTGATTATATATTCTTCCCATTCTACTGTTAGGTACCTCATGGAAAAAAAGGATGCAAAGCCGTGATTAATTCGATAGTTCTTTTGTTACAAGAATTTGACCTAGAGATACGGGATAAGAATGGTAGTGAGAATGTGGTTGCAGACCACTTGTCCCGGTTGTTGGAGGAAGAGGGTTCTTCTTGTGTAGATATTAATGCAACTTTCCCAGATGAGCATATTTTAAAGGTTTCAGTATTACCTTGGTTTGCTAATAATGTTAACTATTTGGTGATAGGTGATCTACCAGCTCATTGGGATAGGAGGAGGAGATTGCACTTTCTCTCGCAAATCTAATATTACACGTTGGAAGAACCGGATCTGTTCGAGATTGCATACCGGATGATGATATTCTGATTGTCTTCATGCACTTGCATTCATTTTCGTGTGGGCGCCATTTTAGTGGTCACAAAACAGGGACCAAAGTGCTCAATAGTGGTCTTTGTTGGCCGACAAATTTTAAGGATGCTTTCAATTCTGCTAAAAATTGTGTGGAGTGTCAAAGGTTTGGGGCATTTCCAAGCGGGATGAGATGCCCATGCAACCAATTCTCATTGTCGATATCTTTGATGTGTGGGGGATTGATTTCATGGGCCCATTCCCGAATTTGCATAGGAATTTGTATATTTTGGTGGCGGTAGATTATGTATCTAAATGTGTTGAAGCGATCGCCACCAAAACGAACGACCATACCGTTTGCAATTTTGTTCAAACCAATATTATTTCTAGATTTGGAGTTCCCAGAGTGATCATTATTGATGGGGGATCTCATTTCAAGAACTTTAATTTAGGAAAATGAATGAAACGGTATGGTGTTGACCATCGAATTGTTAGCCCTTACCATCCACAAAAGAGTGGTCAAGTGGAAGTTTCTAATAGGAAGATTAAGAAAATTTTGCAAAAGACCGTTCGACCAGACCGTAAAGATTGGTCAACGAAGTTGAACGATGCTTTATAGGCCTATCGACCTATTGGCATTGCCCCTTACCGCTTAGTTTACGGTAAAAATTGTCACTTGCCAGTTGAGCTTGTACATCGTGCTTTTGAGTTATCAAAGAGGTTAATGTTTAGTACGATGATACAGGTAAGGAACGCAAGTTGAAGTTAAGCGAGTTGGAAGAGCTTCGGGAGAATACACGACTATTCTTGGGGGTGGTAGGAATCGTAAACGATTGTTTGTTTATTATTTTTATAATAAAAAACCCTTACAAAAAGAATTTTAATCATTTTTAGGAATCTTTCTAGCTTAGGTTTCTTTTGTCAAAATTCCTTATTTTCATTCATATTTTTCAAACAAAATAAAAATTAAAAAAATGAAGAATCGAGAGGGCGTCGGCGATTGGCCTTCGGACTTTTGCAAGGATCAGGGGTGCGTCTGCGACGCTAGACTAGGCCGTCGCCGATGGCTTGTCTAGTGTCAGCCGACGCGGATGCAAAATTTGCTTTATTCTTTGAACCTAAACACCTTTAAACCCATCCAAACTCGACCCAAACTTCGTTTTGACCACATACTGGGCCCGGGGGGACCTTTATTTGATCCATAGCTTCTTAAGACCACAAAATCTCTGCATTCCACTCTCACCACAACTCACCAATCACTTCATCTCCTACCTCTAGCCACTCAAGAACCCTAAAACCTTCAATCTCTTATACCTCCTTCAATTCTCCACAAAATCCAGCGATTCTTAAGCATAATTTGTATAGTTTTCGACGAACAAAACCCCCATCACGGTTTTCATCAATTCTTGCTCGTTTGCAAGATTTTTGAACTTGAATATTCAGATTTTTAGCAAGGGTTTTCTTCAAATTTTGATTTACATCTTTTCTTAGTTCTTTTTATTCTACAACATCAAAGGTATGAAATTTACTTGAATTTGAGCATGATTATCATATGGTTTGTTAATTACTTCCGAATTTTTGAACTTTTTGTTTAGAGTAGGTAGTGCTTATGATAATGTATGATGTTTTAGCTTGAATTTGTGGGTAAATACTTGATTTGGGTGGGGATTGAACATGCAATAAGTATGATGATATGATTACACTCATTTGTTTACATGATTGAACATGAACATGATGTTGAACCTTGTTGAAGTCTTATGAACTTAGGATTAAACATGAAAAAATAATCTTTAGATGATAAAGTTTGCTACTTTGGAAGTTTAAATCATCTAGTTTACAGATGATGAATAGTTGTGGTTCAACATTGCATGTTATATTCAAAGTTAATTGAGGTTTTGAGTACTTTGATTGTTTTTGTTGCATTGTTTCTTGTAGACATGGCAAGCCGGAAAAGAAGCAAAGTTTCGGGTCAAGGCTCATCTTCAGGAGCCGGTTTGTCTTCTAGGTTAATGCCATGGAAATGGGAACAATTAAGTGGGATACAAGAGAATGATAGAAGGTTGTACAGATAGGACTGGGTATGGGAAAGAATTAGAGATAGCAATGTGGTTAGCCATGGGAGAACAATAAGAAGCGACCACTTTCATGGTTCAACGATAAACGCCTTGAAGATAAATTTTGGAAATGGAAGATGGTGAATGGTGTATCTACTACCATTCCGGAGAGGGTTGTACCAGAAATGACGGTGAATATGGAAGAGTCCACATGTTTATTTGACGACAGTTTGTGAATGGTTGGTGTCGTTAAGGTTTAATAATAAGGATTCTCTGCTGAACACGTGGCAGTTGGTTGGTGATACAGGCAGAGGACAAATGGTGATGTCTTTCGAGACCATGAACTACATCTCACAGTTCGATTCTTTGGGGGTCGACGAGTATTTTACTACAACATTAACCAATTCCTGGATAATAAAGTGAATACCGCAGATCTCGATGGTATGGTTGGATCAGTGTTACCTTTTTCGGATGGTAGGGCGGCATTGAGGAGCCAATTGTTGGTTGAAGGAAATATTCTTCAACCCATCTCTCTCGAGAATATCATGGTTAGATTTGGAGACTGCGGGAAGTTGAAGGGGCCATATTGTCGAGTTTTGCATGCATTATTATTTGGGTCTCCAAAGTTGTCATGGCGAAAAATTGTGTTGATGAATACGTGGGATACCCATGAGTCCTACGTGTGAAAGTTGATACCGTATGTGCGGTTGATTAGCGCCATGATTGTGCATCAAAATAGGCCAGAGTCATTGTGGGTTCAAAGCCCATGGTTCAAATCTGCTTTGTATCGATGAAGCAACACTGGAAGATACAGGTTTAAGTTTATGGTCACCAGTATATGGTGCCTGATGATCAAGGACACCAATTCCAATTTATTGATCTGAGTGGGGCACACGAGGCTGCAAGAGAGGAGGAAATGATAGATGAGGAAAATGAGGATGAGTCTCATGGTCCGAGGGGACCGCGTCAAAGGTATGCCCAACCTAACCAGGAAATTTCGGCAGGTGTAGCAAGTTTTATGCCCAATCGGCGCAAGCCTGGGTATCTTAACTACAACCGGGGACAACAAGAGGAGAAGGCAGTGGGAGGAAAATTGGGAGGCCCAACAACAAGCTCATTGGGCCGAAGAGGCTGCCCACCAGGCCAAAGAACAGGAACAATGGGAGAGCCAACAAGAGGAAGGGGCCATTCAGCAAACCTATATGGAACAACAAGAATTGTACCGGGTGCAAGAGTTGTCCAGACGACAAGCAGGGGAGGATGAGCAGGAGCACTTCCATGTTGAGCATAATGCAATGGAGGACCGTCGATGGAATGCGATGGACACAACCCAACAAATTGCAATAAACAATGCCAAACACCTCCACGACCAGGGGCGCCATCATCGAGATTGGGAGGCGGGTCGACCGTACCAAGAACACATACCTTGGACGAATTATGAGGACCTTCCCGTGCCATCCAGGCCTTCCCACCCATCTCCACATTGGCCCGAAGGGGTCGGTTCAAGTTTTATCCCATGACAGTTTCAAGCACCCATTGAAAGGGAAAAAGGGCCCCTTGATGTTTATCATGAGATGATGTCAGCTCTCACTGGATACCCCTAACATCCATACCCGCCGGTCGATCCCAACGAGCGTTACCATAGATAGTGCGCTGTATATTTTATGTTGTTGTTGTATATTTTTGTTTACTCTTTGCTTTTTTTCTTTTCTTTAGTAGTTAAATGAACTTTGTGGGTGTGTTCCCTATATAACCCTCACGAGACCTACTCGTCCTCCCTAGCTATTGGGAGGTTTAAAAGGGATTGTTGCATAAGCTAAATGCAACCGTGATTCCTACGAAAGCGAGTTAGGATTGTTATTGTTGGTAAATTAATTTTCCACAAAAATCAAAGTGAAATAACGAATGACTTGGTATTTCTTTATAAAAATGGTAGAACTAGGCAACTAACAAATTTTGATGGTTGTGAGAAGCATGCTTCTACATAAGGGTTAAGATTTGTAGGTACATCATGTTCGCGAGACGATTGTTTTTGTTGAAGAATGAAGAGCACACGAGGAATGAGTGAAAACCAGGTAAATACGTTTCTTTTTAGCTTTGATTATTAGTTAGTAATAAGTGGATTGTACTTTGTATTTTATTTACCGGGGTGAAATTTTGGGGAGATTAGCCGTGTCACATCCCTTATGCGTTTTAAAAGCTCTATTTTTTCACTTTGAGGACAATGTTGACCTCAAGTGTGGGGATGGGGGGAGAAAAAGTTTTTCGATTTTGACCCATTCATTTAAACACTCTCACATTCAGGACAATGTTGACCTCAAGTGTGGGGATGAGGGAAATTTTAAAAATTTTTCAAAAAATGTCTTTGTTTAAGCAATTTAAAAAGCACATCTAACAAAGTCAATGAGGGATGACACAACCCATGTGGTCTTTTATCATGGTCATGTTCCAATTAATAACATGACGGGTATTTAGCGGGTGGTTATTTGGGAGTAATCCGCCTAAAAAACTTGCATTTTGTACATATCACATACCATACCGTTTATACGTGAGATTTAGATCCACTTTTATACATCATATATGCGTATATTTCTTTGTTTAAGTGGACTATTAGTCATGCATTGTAGAACTTGCACCTTTTGATATGTTTGAGGCCATAGACCGAGTATAAGTACAAGAATGATTAAGGCATTAGGTAAACCTTTTCCTTTTACACCATTTACTTATCTCCTTATCTGTAATCAATCCCTTAGTCACCAACATTGAGCCTAAACCTTTCATTTGATTAACCCATTTATCCCTTGACTGTTTAGCCTTTTATTTTTAACCCGTGTGTTGAAAATTTGATTTTAGGTTTAGTTGTTTGTATAGTAAAAAAAATCAGAAAATATTATGAAAAATAAGAGAAAGATCGTTGAGAAAAGCAAAAAGATGTGTCGTAGTTGTTGAATAAAAGGCGAATGTTTTTCCTATTAGTTTGTAGACTCTTGTTTTAGTCGTTTTTAGAGTAGTTGTTTTTGTAATAAAAATTGAAGTTTCATCACTTTAGCCACTTTCAAATTATCTTATTCCATACCCTTAACCTAGCCCATTACAACCCTGTAAAGACCTTTTGACTTTTGCTTAGTATTTGTGTTCGGTGGTGGAGAATAATTGAGTTGCAAGCCTATGCGGGTACGTGTTCTAATCGGTTTGAATGATTACATCAAAAGTGCTAATGCATCCTCTATTAGCCAATTTTTAAACCGAGTGGAGAGAACATTGTGAGGGGTATGTATGACTTGTGAGTTTCAAGGGCGGGTTAATCTTGGGTAACCATTCTTATGTGATTAATCACTTTACCGCTAAATATTTTGAAATTATAAGAATCATGAACTAAGTATTGTTTTGGTCAAAAATTACCAAAGCAATTAAGTGATCAAATTTAGTTTTTGAGGTAGTGTGCTATAGAGATTTGCAAAAATTTACTAAGCTGATTAATAAAGAAAACAGTTTCAGGATATAGTTTTAGGATAACAAACTATATCACTTATAAAGGAATGAACAATAAAAGTAAGGATTGACGCAGGATGTATGAGGAAAGCCCTTGATCTATCTAGATCGCTGGCACAAAACCTTGGGAGCTGACAACTGCTAGCTGCCTTTGTTAATCTTATTGATTGAGGTATCATGATACAGCTTCAGGATGGTGCCTAGATCAGCTCTAAGTGTTACAATGATTGTGAAATGTGAAACGTGAGTGTTTGATTATGCTAGTAACAAGTGATCAGTGAGAGTACGAGATTGTCTGTGTTTTTCTAGTGATCTGACACCCCCTTATATAGTTTCTAAACTCTAACAAAATATCCTATAGTTCCGGGATACGAAGAATATCCCTTTGTGACCGTTGTAGACCTATTCCTCCGCTATCAACATCCACTTTCTAACCACCTTGAGCGAGTCTTCGGGTAGACTTGGTCTTTGTTACCGTTCGCCCTTTACATCTGAAGCATACAAGGAAACCGTTAGTAACGACCGGTATACTTTCCAGGATGTTGCCAATATCCTTGTTTGGTATCCTGGTCATAGATTAGAAACATAAAGTCAGGATATATTATCGGGATCTAGGTCAAAATTCCACTTATAACAATTGTACCAAAAAATATAACTGTTGGATATCCCGATTTTAGCGGATATATTTTTAATTGTTCGAAATCTTTGGTGGGATGTTGATATGACTTGGTGCAACTTCCAAGGTAATGTTCAGTATTAGATAGTCTTCTCCCTACCTTTATCTCAAATCTTTCTTCTTATCTTATTGTATCAAGATACCAGGTATTGTTCTCTCTCTCTTTTAGATTTTTCTTTCTACATTCCATTTTCTGCATCACCGTTCCTCCATGGCACAACGTACAAGATCTCACAGCGGCGATTCCGCTCCCATGTTTGTTGTGCAAAACATGCTCAAAACCTTGAGGAGGAAGTTTGCAGGTTCGACAACGCTGACATATTTGCTCTCCGGTATTCTATTGCTTTCCCGGATGGCAGCATCATTCGTCCATATAATCGGAGACTCCGATCGGATGTGTCTTCAAGCGAATGGCTTTGTTTCTTAGCATTTCCCTTCTCCATAGGTCTTAGGTTCCCATTTTTAGAGTTCATCATGGATTTTTTCGTATCACTAGCCTGAGTTTTTCCCAAACCATGCCCATGGCTTGGAGAATCTTACTAGTTCTCTATCGAATCAAATCTAATCACGTACTCGATCTTCGCATCGAGGACTTACCTTTGGTTTACCACTTGAGGTCGCACGGATCTAGCCGGTTCTTTTTGTTTTCTACTTCTAACAACCCTCTTATTCTCTGAGCCACCAAGAACGAGGATGAATGGAATGCAAGTTCTTCTTCGTTAGGAGGGATTCCATCGTCAATGCAAGTTCTTCTTTAGTATGTAATAAAATTAGAGCTACTCACTTACATGCAGATTCCACCAAGGTCCCTACTATCTTCGTTCTTGAGGAGCTTTATAGCTTCTCCACACCTGCCTTGGTGAAGAAGGAGCCTTCTGCTGCCACGAGTTCTAAGCCTTCTACTTCTCTTAAACCTTCTCCACTAACAAGGCCCAAGGCATCAGGATCCAAGAAGAGAAAGGGTCCTGATCTTCCTGCCACTGCTGCCACAGCCTTCTCCTATGAGACTCTTGGTTTTATGGAGTCCACCGATTCCATGACCACATCCCTTAACCAGGTGAATATCCTCATCCTGCATCCTGTATCCTACATCCTTCAGGTTAGGTTATATTTATTGGTACCTGCATTTTGTTTTGTTGATCTGGACCGACTGGTAACTCTCCATGAGGAGGCTTGCGGAGCAGTCAAGGTTCTGGAAGCCAAGCTGAAGAAAGCTGAGGTGACCATTGAAGACCAGAGGAAGAGGAAGACCGCATCTACTAGGACCCGACACTATGAGGATAAGTTGATGAAGGTGACTCTAGATGCTGAGCTCAAGCTAGCAGCTATCTAGGTCAACCATGAGCAGGAGATGATCTCCTTCAGGATGGCCTCAAAAGTTCAGTCGTGAGTTCGCTTCTCCATGCTAGGATTAAGATGGCTCAAGAGGCCAAGGAAGCAGGCTTTGAATGCCCTTCCTGGACTATCGATGCCTGGGAGGCCAAGCTGAAGGATCTTGAGGTAGCCCTGTGGAGCTTCCTGCTAAAGCTGAGCCTGGCGAGTCCTCCAAGGTAGCCGAGGTAGTGGTGGATGCAGGTGGCAAGGATGATGAAGTCGGTGGAGCTGGACTTGTTGATGGTCATGGTGTAGTTGGTGCTACCCCGTGAGTAGGTAGCAAATAGGCAATGATGGATATTGTTGCTTAGGCCGGAGCCCACTTTTTAATTCTGATGGTTGATGTTTGTTAAATAATTTACCTTTCCTGCATGCTGAACAATTTACTTTTCCTGCATTTTAGATATTAGAACAATACAATGACTGTATGTGGAAGGATCCTGGTGCTTTCAGGACGAAACCTTCAATCATTAACATTAATGTGCTTTTGGACATCTTACACCCTTGGTGGATGGGTTTCAGTTTGAAATGAAGCCATGGGTATAACATTTTGACTCGTTGATATAAATCTAAGTTCTTAGCCTTATCCCCGTGTTATATGTTGTTTTCAAAAAGTTATATTAAATATCCTGGTCAGGATATTGCTTTTAAAAAAAATTGTAAGATACATATGTTTATTGTTAATAAATCCCATTCATTCAGATAAGGCCTTTAAATTTAGAAACAAACAATCATCCATACCAGAGACGTTTAAGTAGAAAGTTTGTAATAAGCCTTAGGATCATTTGCAATGTCCCAGTAGAAAATATTTCAACATTTGTTACATTCAGCCCTACCATAGATGTCCCCTATCTGTGCAGGAGCAGCATGTTACATCATAATATATTTTGCTTATGTGTAACCCTTCACTCGGTGATCGAGCTTTACAACTTCTTCCATCAAGAGAAATATATTCGAATCACAATTGTGTTTTAAGATACTCTTGGGATAATCCAAAATCTTGTGTTTCACTGGGGATAAACCCATTTTTCGTGTGCTACAGGCGAGAGTGTATAAACAGACTTAGAAAGGTGAAAACCTTTAAACCTTAGAGAGTATGAAAATACCCTTCACAAGAGAGAGGGTGATCAGTCCTCATATACTATAGGAATCCAAGATATAGCCAATAATGATGAAATTGTCAGCCACTATTACATGAACTGTCCTGCCATCTTGAACTATATCCGGATAACTTGCGCTCTAGGCGGAGTGTTTAAACTCAATTCAAGAGAAAGATGAATACCTTTAAACCTTAGAAGGGATGTAATACCCTTGAACGGAGAGAGGGGCCAATCCTCTAGTCTTTTGATTTTTTTCTTGAGTAAATATCCCGGAGTAACATCCTGAAATGCATCTCTATTATCATCTTCAAACTAGGGTGAGAGTGACCCTTCTTAAGTCAGTATAGTGTTTCAAAAATAAAAAATAAAAAATTAACATAAATTAAATAGGGTAGGATTCATACCATCCTGAGTTAGAAATTAAATTCCAAACTCACTTGTAATAGGCTTTGAGGTGTATGGCGTTCCAGGATGTTGGTAGCATATCCCCCTCCAGATTTTTGAGCCTATATGCTCCCTTTCCGGATTCTGATTCTATCTCATATGGTCCTTCCCATTTTGGGGCTAGTTTTCCATCTGCAGGATTAGTTTTGTTCTGAAATGCCTTTCTCAATACCCAAACCCCGACTTGGAATCTTCTTGTCCTTATATTCTTGTTGTAAGACTTAGCTATCCTCTGCTGGTATGCTGTCATTCTTAATTTTGTTGCGTCTCTTATTTCATCAACGGTATCCAACTCTTGGCATAAGGCTTCAGGATTCAAATCAGGATTTCATAGATTTGATCTAGCGGTAGGTATCACCATTTCAGTTGGAATCACTTCTTCAGCATTTTTTGCAGTTGTTCTATATGCTCATAGGACAAATGGTAGTCCTCAACCCATTTTCCTTTTTCGGCACCTAATCTCTTTTTCAAATTGTTGACAATTACCTTGTTTGAAGATTCTGCCTCGCACTGGCTTGAGGATACACTAGTGTTGATGTAGTCATATTTATGCCCCAACCTTACAAAAGTCTATAGTCCTCTAGCTGATGAACTGAGAGGCATTGTCGCAAATTATCTCGGCTGGTATCCTGAATCTTGTCACTATATTCCTTTTTATGAAGGATACCACTTCTTGATCTCTGATTTGGGCAAAAGCTTCTGCTTCAACCCATTTAGAAAAGTACTCTGTAATTGCTAAGATAAAAACTTTTCCTCCTGGAGCCTTAGGAAGCTATCCCACTATATCCATACCCCATTTCATAAATGGCCATGGGGATGTAAGAGGATATAATGGCTCTGCAGGTTGATGTAGTATGTTGCTATGTCTCTGACATGCATCACATTTCTGGGTATATTCCATAGCATCCTTTCTCATAGTTGGCTAATAATATTATGTTCTCAGTACTTTTGAAAATAAAGCTCTGCCCCCAGTGTTGTTGCTGCAGTCTCCTTCATGTATATCCTGGAGTACTTCTTTGGTTTCAATTCCTCCAAGCACCTCGAGTATGGTCCTACAAGAGATTTTTAATACAAGATATTATTCATTAAAGTAAAATGAGATACCTTCATTCTGAAAGCTCTAGGGTTTTCATCCTTTGGGATATCTCCTTCTTGTAGGTACCTAACAATTGGAGTCATCCAGGATTCAGGATACTTCTTAGGATAGCCATCATCAGGGTCTTGGATACTCGATACTTGTTTATCCTAAGACTTGAAATGTTTCATCCCAGGGTGCAAGATATAAACTATTAGTATCCGAGTTCCTTCCGGTATCGTGATAGTAGATCCTAAGTTTGCTAAAGCATCTGCTTCAGCATTCTCTTCCCTTGGTACTTGTTCAAGTGAAAAGATTTCAAAATATCCTGCTAATTTTGTAACCATTTCAAGATATTTAGCTAATTTTTCGCCTTTTACTACATCAGATCCATTGAAATGGTTAGTAATTAACAAGGAATCAACATATACATGTAAACATTAATATTCATATCCTTGGCTACTTCTAATCCAGCTATAAAAGCTTCATACTCAGCTTCATTATTCGTAGTAGTAAACTCACATCTAATAGCCTGAGGTAATATGTCTCCATATGGCGATTTTAGTAGAATTCCTAATCCTACACCTCTTACATTGGACGCACCATCAGTATGTAGTGTCCAAAATTCTAAGCTCTCACCTAGTTGTTGTACTTCTAGATTAGCTTCTTCTTATACATCATTACTAAAATCAGCCACAAAGTCTGCTAAGGCCTGAGACTTTACAGCATTCCTAGGTTCATACACTAAATCATAAGCACTTAGTTTCAAAGATCATTTTGCCACTCTACAAGACATCTTGGGTTTTCTAAGCACTTTAATAGGATAGTTGGATTTAATATGTATCCTATGTGTTTCAAGGTAGTGTCGAAGTTTATTTGTTGCCATAACTAAAGCTAATATTAATTTTTCTAGATGAGAGTATCTAGTCTCAACATCTAATAAACTTTTACTAACATAATAGACAAGATACTGCTGATCTTCATGATCTTTAACCAAGACTGCACTTAGTGAGTTTCCTGACACTGCAAGATATAGAGATAGGGGTTCACCATCTTCAAGCTTCATTAGAAGAGGTGTGCTTGAAAGATACTGCTTTAATGCTTGAATAGCAGCTTCATGTCTTTCTCCCCACTCGAATTTCTTGTTCTTTTCCAGGATATCATAGAATTCTTTACATTTTTAGAGGATCTTGATATTTAATCTGTTTAATCTTCCTGTGCGTCCGGATAATCTGGATCTATCAATGAAATCACACAATCACCAAGGATGGGCGGAATCCAAACTTGGTGATCTTCAAGAAAACCGAAAAGATTGAAGAACAACACGAATCAACTTTAACACCTTGCATACGATTCTATTGCTTGAACAAGCAAAAGCGTCTGGTACAAGATGGAGGCTCTCTCTAGAGAATTCCCAAAAGTCTTAACCGTAGAAATGAATATGCTTAGCTTATATACCTAGGGTAATGGCATGCCCCTCATGGGCTTGTCTGGCCCACATGGCCTATGGCAAGCCTAAATGACCTATAAAGGTCCAAACCTAATACAAACTAACCCTAGTTAACCACCATAGACCGTTGTGTATATTTGATGCTTCAGTCTCACACTTCTAGGACTTAACAATCTCCCCCTAGACTGATGCACTAAATTGTCTTGATATCATAAATTTAGCAATGTCTTCAACAGAGAATATGGTTGTCGCTATGCTGTAAGTGTTGTGGAAGTAAGTCTCAAACTTCTAGGACCTCACACTTCAACGAACTCTCAGCACTGGGTATCTTTCTTCAGCTGTTGTGATTAGCTTCATATTAGGATCTTGATAAGCTTTGCTTGAAACATCTTTGTCAAAAAGAATGGGAGAGGAGGAATCTCAGCAGCTCTTTCCTTCTTCAATCTTACGTTTCCATGCAAGCAGGTTCATAGGTACTTCTTCAAATGTACTATCACTGTCAGATAACGACTAGAATCTGGTTCTTCCGACTCAGGTACACTTTGCTATTATGATGCTTCATGTTTTGTCGGCAACTAACAACATCTCAATTTTCAGCAACCCCTGTTTCTTGATCTAAATCAAGATCTGCACAATTCTCATAAATTTATAAGCAAACATTCTTGTGCTACAGGGAGAGTACGTCATGACCACTTGGTACATCCAAGTACTTGTACTCAGATCGAAATTCAAATTTCCTTTATCTTTTGATGATTAGTCAAATCTTCAAGAACGGTTAATAATTTTTAATAAAACAAATAAAGCACTCTATTTTTTTGAATTTTCTATTTTTAATTTAGCATATAAGAATATAAACAAAAATGCAAATAAACGAAGAAACTAACTCAGTAGTCACAGCTATACAATTGCAATGGGATCGAAATCGTTTTCAGGCGGACCAAGAAACACTTTTTAGTGCAAACTTATTCAGACTGGTCTAAATTATTGCTAATATATTTGTCCACTTAAACTTTAACGCTCAACTTTCATTTTCCAACTTCGTGATATGCTTAAGGTAGTATTATACTATCATGCTCGTGCATCCAATACCATGACATACCCCCGTGATCAAGGCAAGCACAACGATTCATCGTAGCAGGTGAGTATACTCAGATCATCCTTTATCTTTTACAACATCAGACTATTGGTGAACAGTTCAATACTTTCGTACAGCAGAGTGACCAATAATATCTGACGAGGGTTAGGCAGATACCTTAAGTGGTATGTTTAAATTCCTGGAACATTCTCAGAATGAGAGTTCCTTCCTTTTAAGGTTTTGGCCCTTCTATTTTGGCTCTTTTAAAGATATCCTAACTGTGCCTAGGTCTGCATATAATCTGGATGCAACAGAATGGCAGCCAAGATATCCTCGGATGACTCAATAGCATAAAGACCCGAAACTTCAGATGTTGGATATCTATCAATGCACGATTTAAGACCATAAAATCATATGCCGATGGTATGTTACCTACAAGATACATAGTTCGTTATGTTTATATCACTTAGTATCTTTTAATCACTTTGAGCGTATCGACATATCACATTAGATCCTAGTCTTTTCAGCTACGACACCTTACATGTGCCAGCCACACCCTTTATCACGAATATTCATATCAATTCCCGTTTGATACAAAAAGACCTTTTGTACTTTTTAGTTTTTTAAATGTTTTTGTATTTTTCTGATTTTCTCCCCCTCAAACAATGAATATATACATATATCGCCTTCTTCCCCTAAATTTGTGCTTCATACTTTATGCACAAATTTACCTAATAAAGAAAACATATGCACAAAGTTTTAAACGAAAGGAAAAGGAAAATATTTTTGTTGTTTTTGCTTAACCGTTCCGTCACTAGATTAAAGACTAATCAATTTCAAAATTAAAGCATGAAATTTAAATTTGTACCGTTTCGCTGTTCTTTTCGTACCTCATCTCCTCTAAAGTAAAATCTCACTCATAATAAAAATTTGAGCTTTTTGCAACAGCGAGATGTTATCCGATATGTCCCTGGAACAATCGCTATCAACATTTTAGAGATTGTCAACAGTTCCTCCTTGGCTGTTCCTGAAAAATAAGAAGATTAGTAAGACAGTGGAACCCAGGCCATCGTGGTCCTAGGTTTCCCTGAAGCATCAAAATAAGACACTTCTTTCAGACATAAATCCCCTTTTGTTTCAAGGATTGGTGATGTTGCTACCGCCTTGGATTTGGGTTTCCAAATCTGTTTCGTTTTAACGAACGCGGTTGTTGCCTTTGATTGAACAACTTTGGCTATTTCAGGTTTAGTCGTTTTAGAAAAAAAGATTTTTTGTTTCTGAACAGCCTTGTGTTTGTTTTTGGAAACATTCCAATCCGTATCAGATGGTTTAACCTTGGGATTCACATTCTTCCTTGCCTTAGGTGATGATACCTTCATCGGCTTCGACTGGTTGTTATCCTTAGGTGTAACCTTCTGATTTTGAACTTGATACGGAACATGGGAACTATGTGATACGGAACCTTCTGATTTTGATCAACTTGATTTGCTCTTGTAGACCCTGAAGGATGAACTAATCCCTTATGTGCTTGATTTCCTTGCACGTTTCTTGCAGACGAAGATGAATTTGGATGTTTGTACTTGTCGTCTGCAAGGGCCTTCTTCTGTTGTGAAGATTTCTTTGGATTCTTCTTGTTTTTTTAGACTGCAAGTCTTGTTCAGAAATCTCCCCAAGTTTTCCATAAGCTTTGCTAGCACGGTCAAAAGCATATTTTTCATATTTGCCATTAAAGACCGGCGTAACAAAAGCATTTTTCACAACACTAGCCTTTTGAGGGCTATTGCTGCCCACTGATGATTTTGGAGAGCGTGACTATCCTTGACGTTTGGACTTCTACTTCTTGGTTTCTGATTTGTTCGTTTATGCTTTTTTAGCTTGCTCTGAACCTTTTCATCAGAAGTAGAAGGTTCAGATTGTTCAGTTTGCGCGCTTGGAGCCTTGTTCACGTTAGCTCCCTCTTCATCAGCTGACTCATTAGAAGAGTCAACAGCACTAGATGGTTCCAGTGTGTCTGACGAATAATCACTGGGTTTGCCGTACACCATATGTTGTGCTTTCTCAATATCTTCGTCGGTTTCAGGCATTGTTGTGTAGTTGTGATTATACGGTGGGGCAACCTGATTGAATCCCAAACCCTTCCCCTTGTTCTCCTTATATGCCAGCTGCACATTGCACACGTCTTGAACGAGCTTGCTGGATGTATCAAACTTCTTTATATTTTCTTCGTTTTGTTGATGTTTTCCAGTAAGAAGTCCCAGCTCAACTCTTACTAAGTCACATTCCATGGTTTGAATCGAATCTGGTTTTGTAACATGGACCCAACAATTCAGTTGATTTACATCCAGGTGGAGCTGTGCTATGTCTTTCTTTTGTACATCAACCTGTTCTGTGAGTAACTTGTTACTTTCTCGAAGGCTGATGCACTGAGTCATTGCATTGTTGTACTCATCAACCATTTTGGAATTAAGTGCCTTGAGTGGAGCAACCATATTCCTGCAAGGTTTAGTGCACAAAAGGTAGTTGACTGTGTCAATGTGCGAGCTTGGTTTATTAGCGTGAGTTTGGGCTTGAGGTAGAGTTTGGGGTGCTGGGCTGTTCATTGCTGCTTGTTGGGCTTGAGGTTTCTGTTCGGACACTTCTTCAGGATGAGACTCTTTTGATTTAGCGTATAGATCTTGGAGATCTTGGTTTGATTGTAAATGATCCCACAACCAAGATATAAAAGAGTCTTTGTCATCTCCCAAAACGCTATTCATCTCATCTCTTACTTCCTCTTTTCGCCTCCCACATTCAAGTAAACGCATCACATAATTAGCAACCGGATCAACATTGTAGTTTCCAATAAACTGATTCAGTTTTTCCTTCACTTCATTCCGCAGGTTCGGGTTTTGATTTTGTGCTGAGCTGAAAACTATGTTCGAGTGCTGAGCTTGGGCTGTAAACATCTTCGGATAATCAAAACCGCACCGGTAAAAATGATAAAAAAATGTCCGAAAACTATTTTACTAAAACTATCTTTTTTGTGCAACCGGTTTGTCTAGATTGTCTATGGATCAAGTTCTGTGTGCGAAAACGCTTAACTCCGGTTACGTCAGCTGGTTAACTTCTACCTTTGTGGGTACAATTCAGAACAGTAACTCAGATTAACAATCCAAGATGGAATCTCTAACCAATGATCCGAGATGGTAATTCGGAACAGTGATCCGAGATGGTATCCGAGATGCACTGTTTCAATCCGAGATCCTTCCCAAATCCGAGATGCAATCCGAGATGAGAGATGATCCGGAATGAGAGTCTGATCCGTAATGAGAGTCCGATCTGGAGTGAGAGTCTGATCTGGAATGAGAACCCTTATCCGAAATCAACAGTATTCCGAAATTCCGATGAATAGTTGTCCGGAATCAATCCGAGATGGATGATCTTCTTCGTGTTCTTCGGGATCTTCAACAATTTCGAATCCAAAATCAACAGACTAATCTGAAATCAATCCGAAATTTAAAGAATTTATCTGAAATCCTTGAGTGTTGATCCAAAATGCTTGAATGTTGATCCAAAATGCTTGTTTTTCAGCAGAAACTGAACAGAATCAGTGTGATATCAGATCTGAGCCTGGAAAATAGGTTCAGCAGGATCTGCTACCACTTGTAAGTCCCGATAATCTGGATCTATCAATGATATCACACAATCACCAAGGATGGGCGGAATCCAAACTTGGTGATCTTCAAGAAAACCAAAAAGATGGAAGAACAAGACGAATCAACTTTAACACCTTGCACACGATTCTATTACTTGAACAAGCAAAACCGTCTAGTACAAGATGGAGGCTCTCTCTATAGAATTTCCAAAAGTCTTAGCCCTAGAAATGAATAAGCTTAGATTATATACCTAGGGTAAGGGCATGCCCTCATGGGCTTGTCTGGCCCACATGGCCTATGGCATGCCCAAATGACCTATAAAGGTCCAAAACTAATACAAACTAATCTAGTTAACCCTAATTAACCACCATAGACTGTTGTGTATATTTGATGCTTCAGTCTCACACTTCTAGGACCTAATACTTCCAGTTAATGTTTGAACATCTTTCATATTAGATGGGGATTTAAGATCTAGAATAGCTTTGATCTGTTACGGGCTTGCTTCTATTCCTCTTTTGGTTACCATATATCCCAAGAACTTTCCTACCCCCACTCCAAAGTGGCATTTTGCAGGATTCAGTTTCATGTTATACTAGTCGAGGATATTGAAGGCACTTTCCAAGTCTTGGAGATGATTCTCAGCTTTCTTAGATTCACCCCGATATTGTCGATGTATACTTCCATAGTATCCCCTAATTTATGCTAGAACATCATGTTAACTAGCCTCTGATATATTGCACCTTCATTTTTCAAACCATATGGCATAGCAGTATAATAATATATACTTGTAGGTGTCATAAATGTTGTATCCTCCTGGTCGGATGACTCCATTTACATTTGTTGAAATCCTGAGGATGCATCCATGAAAGTTAGCATTTCGTGTCTAGTAGTTGCATCTACCATGAAATCAATGTGAGGTAGTGGGAATGGATCCTTCGGACATGCTTTGTTAAGTTCTATGTAATCAACCCAGACTCTCCATTTCCCATTCTTCTTCTGCACTACCACTACATTTTCTAACACTTTGGGAATTTGACCTCCCTTATCATCTTGGATTTCAACAGCCTCTCCACTTCTTCTTAGATGATAGCATTCCTTTCAGGAGCGAACTTTCTTCTTTTTTGTTGAATAGGCCTGAATGATTTATCAATTCCAAGTTTATAGGTTATAATATCCTTTGATATACCTGTCATACCCTCATGCTTCCAAGAAAATGTAGACATCCTGCATTTTAAAAAGTTAATAAGTTGTTTCTCAATATCCTCATCGATATTGACTCCGATGAGCACTGAGATATCTGGATTATCTTCATCAAGGGTGACATTCTTGACATCATGTTCAGAAGCTTCCATAATATCCTATGCTTATATCTTTGATTGCTATCCTTCTCGGGATCGTGTTGATGCCCTCATCGAGGAAGAGTAACATTCTTTTGCTTCCTGTTGGTCACTTTCAACCTTCACCACTCCTCAAGGAGTAGGTATCTTTACACATTGGTGGTAAGTGGAGAATACGACTCTCATGTAATGAATCCATGGCCTGCCTAATATTATGTTGTAGCAGGATAATGAATCCATAACACAGAAGCGTTGTAATGAGTTCATCCTTTCAACATAGACATGTAGCTTGATTTCCCCAATAGTGTTCTTTGTTTCCCCACTGAATCCTACAAGTATAGTGGATTTTGAAGTAATCTCAGCTTCCAGGATATTCATCCTCTTCAATGTCTCCAACTAGATGATATTGACTGAGCTTCATTATCTGCCAGTATCCTGCAGACAAAATGGTTAGCAACATATAAAGTAATTACCAACCTATCATGATGGGGATCTTGGATGTTATCCCGATCAAAACCTTCAAAAGTTATCATTTTATCATCCGTGAGCATTGTCATTCTTGTTGGCTTATCCCCTTTCTGCTTTGGCCTCTTTAGCATGTTTTTCAGCCACAAAGTAAGAAGATCCATATATATCAGATCCTCTGGAGATGAAGTTGATTATCTTCGCATTCGGTGGTGGGGATGTAGCTCTTTCAGGATTCCTATCAGTATCTTGAGTCTTGTACTTCTTTTTGCCAAGAAGTTCCTTTAGATAACCTTTACTTAGTAAGTAGCTTATCTCTTTTCTTAAGGATATACGATCCTCTGTGGTGTGCCCAAAATCTTCATGAAAGGCACACCAATTTGATTTATCCTTCCAATCAACATTTTTTGGATTCTTTTTCGATGATCTAGCTTTGTCCACTAATTCCTGCATAGCATACATTAGTTTAGGAACATTTACTGAAAAATATTATTTTGAAAGTTTAGGATATTCTTCTTCACCCTCATCCTCAATAGCATTCACTATTTTGTTGTCGTTCTTAGTATATGGCTTGGATCGGTATTGTTTGTATGAGGATTCTGACTTCCTATTCGTCGATTCATACGCTGAGGATGTGTTCATCCTTTCATGCAATTTTTCTGTCATCTTTGAGCCTTATGTACCTCAAGTCCCTATTTCGAGCTTCATCCAGATTCCTACAAGAATTCATTACAAGGTCTTGGTAAAATTGAGAATCCTTCTATAATCCCATTTTGAACGCTTGTACTGTCGTGGAAACATCACGGTTCGGGATATCCAGGGATTCTCTACTAAATTTGTTAACATAATCCCTTAGGGATTCTTGTGATCCCTGCGTTATCCTATAAAGATCACTCAGTAGTTTCTCAAAGCTCCTACTACAAGAATATTGACTGTTAAATAAGTTAACTAAATGAGCAAAAGATTTAATAGAATGAGGTGGAAAATTTAAAAGCGATTTCAAGGCTGATCCTGTCAAAGTTGAACCGAAGCCTTTGCAAAAGAATGCCACTTGGAGTTCTTGTGGGATTAGATTTATTTTCATCCTTTCCTTATACTAGGCAACATGCTCCTCGGGATCCGTCGTCCCATCATATAGCTTCATATTGGGAGTCTGGAATCTCTTTGGGATTTCTGCATTACAAATGGGGTAAGAAAAGCGGGATATGTTGTTGCTATCCTGGGATACTTGTGGTATAGGTTGCACTATCCCAGGCACACTCGATATCATATCCTTCAATTTTTGAAGTTCTATGATTAATGCTAATGTTACACTTGCATCCTTTGATGATTCAAGATTATTGGTAGTAGGGATACTTATGTTAATAGATGCGTTATCAGCCTGGCGATTTTGGCCATATCCCAGACCATATCCTAGATCCCTCACGGTCGATATCCTGGCCATTGGGGATATTCCCAATATATTATTCTGGGAATGACTCGGTATTGTGTTGCCTTGATTATCTTCGGTGAGTGCTGCCGAGCTAAAGTTCAACATCCTAGGTTGTAAAGGAGTAGATAGGTTTCTTGGAGTTTGACTTCAAGAGTTGTATATCCTTCATTATAACCTGGTTGGTTTCCTACTACTTTTTCATTTGATCTTGTATGCTGCCAAACAAAGACAAAATCTCATCATTAGAAGCAAAGACAGGAGTTCTCCCTAAAACTCCAGATCTAGAAACATTCTGAGCAACAGAAGTGTCTCGAGGTGTTTGGCTTCCATCTCTCCTTTGGAAAGCTTGAACTTGTGCAGGTAGAGGAGGTAATGAACCAGTCACAGCAGAGGTTGAAGCAGGCATCGAAGAAGAGCTCGAATTTGATTGAGAGGCCATTAAAAATAGTTTTGTAAAACTTTTTGAGAACACAAAACTGATTAATGATTTTAACAAAGTTTTGAATAAAAATAGCACCAATTGCCCAACGGTGGGCGCCAAAATTGTTTTGTTTTAAAATTAAAGAAGCAATTAAGTGATCAAATTTAGTTTTGTGGTCCCATGGTCGGCGGCGGTTCTAGACGGAAGCTTTGGGGATAGAACAGATTCGGCAGAACAAAGCAGACGTGTAGGCATAGAATTAGCGAAAGCTTTTCAATTCATTCATTCATACCGAAGGATTATACATCTTGACTGGCTGGCGGAGTTCCTGGATAGAATCCGCCAGCGCTTCCCCTAAGGGAACTTCCAAAAACTTACAAACAATGAACACACAACACCTATTTCTCGACATAACAGCTTGCGCGAACCAAGCATCTTGTCACTCGTACGAATGAGTCATCCGTACGAAGGAGTCATCCGTACGAAGGAGTCATCCTACGAAGGAGTAATCCGTACGAATGAGTCATCCGTACGAAGGGTCATCCGTACGAAGCACAAAGTCACTCGTACGAGGCATATGTCACTTGTATGAGCCAGTACTTGTTTGCACTTGGGTTGTGTGTTCTTCTTTAATCTATACAATATTCAATACACACTCTTTCTAGCCTATTCGCACATTGGCGGCAATAAAGTGCATCAACAAGTTTGTGAGATAGTGTGCTATAGAGATTTGCAAAAATGTACTAAGCTACTTAATAAAGAGAACAGTTTCATGATATAGTTTTAGGATAACAAACTATATCAATCATCAAGCAATGAACAATATAAGTAAGGATTGACACGGGATGTACGAGGAAAGCCCTTGATCTAACTAGATCGCCGGCACAAAACCTCGGGAGCTCACAACTGCAGCTGCCTTTGTTCTTCTTATTGATTAAAATATCAGGATACAACTTCGGGATGGTCCACGGATCAGCTCTAAGTGTTATAATGATTGTGAAATGTAAGTATTTGATTGTGCAAGTAACAAGTGATTAGTGAGAGTACGAGATTGTGTGTGTTTTTCTAGTGATCCGACATCCCCTTATATAGTTTCTAAACTCTAACAAAATATCCTATAGTTCCGGGATACAAAGAATATCCCCTTGTGACCATTCTAGACCTATTCCTCTTCTATCAACATCCACTTTCTAACCACCTTGAGCAAGTTCTTCGGCTAGACTTGGTCTTTGTTACCATTCACCCCTTGCATTTGAAGCATACAAGCAAACCATTAGTAACGAGCGATACACTTTCGCAAGATGTTACCAATATCTTGGTTCGGTATGGTCGGAAGAATTTGTAACAACTTGGGGTCGTCGCCGATGCTATGGTCGGCCGTCGCCGACGCCCCTTCCTTCTACCAATCGTGAATTTCATGATTTGAATGATCGGGGATGGGTATATGAGGGGTGTTGACCATTTTTTAAAGGGGTTACGAGTTTTGTGAGGTTTAAACACCTTCTTGGAGCCAAGAACTCATCCATCTTCATCATTCTTTCACACCTATCATCCAATCCATCACCTTAAATCTAACCCTAATTCCCTACCATCATCATCATTATCAATCCTTCAATCCATTCATAATCATCATCAACCCTAAAGCCTAACCATCATCCATCTCCATCACCAAGCTTCAAAATGTCAATGTTCGAGCTCTCATCAAGCATTGATCAAGTTTCGTTCACCATGAGCGGCTAGTCTCTTTGATTTCCGAACCGGGTATGAATCTTAGGACCTCGATTACCAAACTCGTTGGTCATTTTTACGATTGAACTGAATCTAAAATGTGTAAGAACTCTAGGACTTCGATTACTGAACCGGGTGTGAACCTTGTTCCAAAATATTGTTTTTAATCATTTAATAAAGCTTTCGTGCATCGATTCAAGTTTTTCATAGTTTAGTAATTAAAATAAAAATTGTCGTTACATTCCGACACACTTTTCAAACAAACAAAATTAATCAATTTCTTAGCAAGCTTCATAAAATGACAACATTCGTTAAAATCAATCGTGTTCATCGCAAACCACAAACTCTTCATGGTTCGACTCCTTACTACCAATAACGCATTTTAAGGGTAATTTGGGACTATAAATATTATTTTTGACCGGGACGCGACACTCTTACCATTAGGTAAGCAAATTCTAGTGCTCAAAAGAAAAAGGGAAAATGTAAGGAAAAATGATGTGAACTCTTTCGATTTTGGTATATAACGGTTAGGAAATGGGTCGAATGATTCGTTCCTTGTGTTCTATGAGCTTGAGCCTGGATTAGGTGAAACTGCGGCTTTTAGTGTGAGATCCTAGGTAGACTGACCAAACTTGAACTTAAATGCATGACAAGGGCTTGGAACCGGGTTTGGGTTTAAGTGGACACATATACTTACAATCGCGGTTAACACGAGTTTCAATCTTAATAAATAATCTTGCTTTTGAACCGAATATTTACTTGTGTATAATTTCATTTGCATAATTCTTTTTCAGGGATGAAAAATAAGTAAGTGTAGGGATATTTGATGTATTGAATAATACATCTATTATCATGTAGGTTGTACGATTCGTTAGTTTAGTTTTTGTTTTAGTTAGAATTGCATATAGTTTTGGTATTTATGTTTTGCGTGTCTTATTGATGGAACAGCTGAAAAGTTAATTAACAAGATAAGGGTATCGGATGTAATCAGAGGTTCGAGGGGAAACACATGGAAATCTGGAATTTTAAAACCTAGGGCGTTCGCGACAGGTTATGAAGACCTTTAGATGCAAGAGGATTTAGAGTTTGGAGAAACTGACACGGTATAAGCATGGAAATTTAGCATCCCTCTGCGGGCACAGGAGCAGTTTAAATTATTGGAAATCATAGATGGGCGTTTTGGATTGAAAGGAAAGTACAAATATGTAAAATTCTCCAGCTCAACCCTAGACGATTGAGAAATCAAAGTCGAACTAAGAAGCTTTTTCTGATGTTTTAAGCATAGGATGCCAGATCATTTCGGTATGAGTTGGAAGCATCAACATGAAGATTTAGGGTATTTGTCATCCGCTAACATTTTCTTGGTTTCCATATCTTGTACAATCAATTCTAATTAAAGATATTGTCTTGATTTGTTTACTATGATTCTTGGTGAATCGCCCTAAATACATGAGGAGATAACCTTTAAAGTTTATTTTTATCGTTTATGATGTTGTTTGGATTTTTTCTCAGTAACTAATAAAGTGATTTTGAGTTCTTGATTTGGTATCGTAATGCGATGTTTTACTGATTAAATTTTTATTTTTGTTTCATGAATCACTTGTTTGATATGTACTTTCATATACATGAGTTTGTGGTTTGGGTAATATCGGGTCTTAGCGAGTTCGGGTAATCTTATGGTAAATTGTTAGTGCAGAATGCCGATAGCCTACGTCTTAAGGTCATGTCGAGTACGTAATAGGGCTTAATTGTCATATTTCTATTCGTTTGTATGTTTATAGGCCACTTCGTACAAAGTGATGATCACCTCCTACGAAGTGAAGCAGTTTACTTCGTAAGAAGTGCTCTTCGGATGAAGTGGCAACTCCAACTCGTGCGAAGTTGTTATATCTATATATAACAGAGTTGGGGTCTTGAGTCCCTAGTTGTTTTACTGATACTAAGGCGAAGCCCTGTCAGTTTGCTGTCTATAATTCTTCCACGTTTATTAATACAAGAAGCAGAAGCGTTTAAACACTATATCTGATCTTTTATCAAACTTACTAACGATGAATTCCGCACAATGGTAGCTGAGATAATTGAAGAACCAGAATAGACAGAAGAAGAATATGCTGAGGCATCCTTTGACGAAGCACCAGAAGAATATTATAACACGTCGTCAGAGGAAGAAGAACTCTGAAATAGTGCATTTAGACATCTATTGCCTTCTGATATTCTAAAAACTTTTGTAGGTTATTTCGACTCAAGCTACCAACCACCACGTGAAGAAGAGACAAAGCCTGAAATAGTAGAGGTGATTGACGTGACCAAGGAGATGACTTTGGAGAATCTAACCGACATAGCCGACAAAGCTTTAATGGCTAACGTGAAAGAGGTAAGGAAGCTCAGGAAGCTAGAGTTAAATCGGTAAAAGTGTCGGTATATAAATCAGGGGAGGAAGTAATTAAGGCTCAAAGTCTCAAAGAAGAAACACCTTGCATAAAGTGCAAAGAGCCATGCAAAGAGTGTGTCAAAAAAGATAAATGATACAAAGAGCTGAAAACTCATGCATATAATTTGTCGTGTGATTATAATACAACAAAAGAAGCATATGAAAAATTAAGCAAAATAATTAAACAATTTGAACAAGTGATCAGAGAAAATGATAAAACACTTTCGATGCTCAAGGCAACTATAATGGACAAACAGATGGCCATCAGTATTCATTTAAATACAATTACCGAGCTAAAAAGTGAACTTGAGATAATGAAGATCGAAACTAAATGCGTTAACAAGTTGTTAGTCAGTTATTCTACCAGTTCATACGTCACTGATCATATTCTTCTGAAAATTGAGAGCAAGGAAGATGATAAAATTATTGAAAACAAAGGTATAGGTTACGATCATGTTCCAGCACCCTTGTGGAATTGTTATGCAAGAAAGAAACCATCTGGGAGGAAAAGGCACTCAATTTAAAATTGAAAATTGAAAAGAAAAACGAGCTGCCTGAGAACATCGAAGTAACATACACCAAAACAGAAAATGATTGTGAATCTAAAGTGCTAAAAACAGTTGTCGAAAAAGTTTTGGGAAATGAGTCTGACAAGTCAGAGAGTTCTAGTTTTGAAAGTGCAAAGTCAAATCTCAAAAAATCGGAATCGAAGGTTGTATCATCAGAAAATGGTTTAAAAAATGATCCAAATGTAGTTGTGTACAAAATGAACGGATCTGATAAACTATATTCGGATGAGGACTTCCCGTTTCAGAATGTAAATATTGATCGAATTGATATGTTTTGTAAGTTGGTTGAAGTCAGTCATTCTGATATTGAAAATCAAGATGCGTCATTTTACACCAAAACAAAATCTGTTTACAAAAATTCCTATCAAACGGGTAGGGACTGTCCTAAAAACAGGAGAGAAGGTTTGGGTTATCAAAAGAAAAAGAAGAACAATAGTTCCAAAAAATGAACTTTACAAAGAAAGTCGATTTTGTTTATGGAACAAACACTGAAAGAGAAAAAGAGAGCATTGGTAAACAATCCAATGATGAGTTTAAAAAGGAAAGGGAAAGTAGAAAACAGGATTTTGATTCCTCTGTTAGAAATGACAGAAGGACATGTTATAAGTGTAACAAAGTCGGGTATATTGCACGACAATGTTCTTAAAGAAATCCAAAACCTTTTTACAGAACGAGAGGATCTATAGAAGATGAGAAACAAAAAGCCCCCTAGTTTGTGCCAAAACAAATCCTAAAACGAAATAATGAGTCTGACAAAATTGTGAAATCAACTGTTCAAAATCATTCAACATTTGAAATTGGTGAAACTTCAATCAAGAATGGATAAAAGGATTCAAAATTTTATTCCAAAAAGGTAGTTTAGAAAACACAAACTTGGGTAGCAAAAATCAAACCATCTTCTGTAGAAATGAAAACACCTTATCCCGCTAAATCTAAAATTGAATAGGATGTCAATGTCAAAGTTCCGAAGTTTGACATTCCAAACCCACCCAAGACCAAGCAGGCTTGGGTTTCACTGTTTAAGTAATTACTTATTTGCATGTATAGGGCTCCCAATGTCAATTATATCAAAATGGATCATGGACAGTGGAGCTTCTTGTCACATTACAGGAATGCTGGCCTTACTCTATGATGTAAAATCTATTCGTGGAGGCTATGTGTGGTTCACTGGAAATCAAGGTGGGAGAATTGTTGGAGAAGGGAAGCTTTCAAATGGACTAATGTACAAAAGGCAAATTTTTATACCAAACCATTTAATCGAACCAGATTTAAATATCTTATGAGACTTAACGGTTTGAAAAATCTTACATCAGATGGGGATATTGATGTTGAATACGGATCGGATGATGAATTTTTGTAATCCTCATCGGTTTTTCAAATTTTTAGTTTAAACAAATATGTTTTTAATTTTAGGGAGGAGAAATTGTTATGGAAAATACAAAAACATCTAAAAATTTGAAAAATACAAAAAATGAAAGACAAAAAAGAGTTTTCGTGTAAAAAGAGGAAATGATAGTATATCAGTGAATTATCACAGTATACTAAAGATATGAAACGTCAAAAAGTGTTTAAACAGGTCATACTGATGATCTACCACTAGGCTCCTCACATTCAGTAAAAGTGTCTTCAAGATATAAACATAATAAAAAAACTGATTAATTTGTGGCTTAAACATCTCTCGGATATATGGACTTAGTTCTCCGAAATTTCCTTTGAGAGAATGCTAGATTCTAAGATACTAGGTCATTATAGATAATTGATATCTGGGGTATTGTAGGTCCACTTGGAGGATCAAGATTAACCTACTTCCCTGTTTATACAACACAAATACGAGTGCAGAATCCTTATAAGTATGCAAACCAAAGCAAAGTAAGAAACACAGAATAACCAAAGATTCAATATCTTTATTAACAGAAGAGAACTAGTAGAAACACATACAAACAATGTTCATACAGACTCATGAAATACTCTCTGTGTTCTTGTGTCTCTCTCTCTAGCTTGTTCACTGATGTCTCATGTCTAACACTAATGTTACACACACTGAGAAGTGCATGTGTGTTTATATAGTGCCCACACCTAGCAACAATATGAAGAATGTTGCTGGTCATACGAAACACCATAGGACATGAATAACCTTCTCCAAAAGATGCTCGTACGAATGACCCATGGCTTCGTACGAACATAACCTGGCTCGTACGAATCAAGCTATATGCTTGTTACAGGGAGCCACTCGTACGAAGGGAATGTGTCTCGTATGAGCAATACCTTGCTCGTACGAAGCATTTCTCAATCGTACTTGGATGTTTTCTTCGGAGAACGTGTCAATAGACATGACGTACACAAGACTTAACAGTATGCATACATGCAACTATTTTACACAGACAAACTAATCGTCGTACTAAACCAAGATAGGAGGATATTTCAATTTGGTCGACACCACCAAACTATACAGACACAATAAACAAAGACTGTATAGTTACATACGTAACTAAGAACTAGCGACAAACATAAAAGTGTATCCACAAACTCCCCTTGGCTGTTGTTTGGTCGTCAGTCTTCATTCCGAATGGCCTGTTGTATCAACAAACTTTTCCTGAGAATCTTTAATCCAACGTTGATTGATGATCAGGTCTTCAATACTTTCAAGAAACATCAGACCTTTCCTGTTTCCTCCTGTGTGTCACTGGAGGTAACTGGATTAGTCACGATCTTCTGTACATTAGACTCTACCACTAGAGTTGAAGCAGAAACTTTTGGTTGCGAGGATGAGGCTGAAGCATCAGGATTGACAGGGTTTTCACTATCCTGATCACGTTTACGTTTGATCTCATGTGCTCTACATCTTTCATTCCACAGTATGTTCACTCGCTTTCTGCTCATTTCAAACACGTCTTTAATACCATTAAAGCCTTCAACCAGTGTAGCATTACGAGAATGATACCATTCTCTTAAGTCATTATGCTTAGCAGTTAATGTTTCGGTAGATCATTGTACAGCCACACTACGTTCTTTCAGCCTATTCAACTTAATCCCCGAGAGTTATCAGCTGCTCTCATCCATTGTAGCTGAGTTGCTCTGTCAGCATCTGCAGCCTTCAGCTGCTCATTTTCTTTTCTTAACTGCGCAATTTCAGAATCTTGTTTTCTAACGGTCTCTTTCAAAGAATTTATCTCCAACTGTTGTTTGACAACTGTGTTCCGATTTGAATACATAAACTTTGAATGTTTGTTAATCTGGATTGCCACAGCTTGCAACCGAGAGAACAGAAAATCCACTTTCTCATCCTGTTTCATTTCAGAGAATAAACGACTGCGTCATTTTGCATTTTGTTGATGAGTTGTGGACTGGGATTGTTGAACTGATGAGGTAGTAGGTTGTGACTGAACTAGAGTATCTTCAGCCAAAGGTGTTTCAGCTGCTGTGGTATTTGAAGGTTGTGGTTCAGAGGTTGTAGTGGGTTCAATCATTACAGGTTCAGTCTCCTCTGTTGTAAAGGTAGACTGGACTTCTACAACTGGTTCCAGTATGCTTTCTTGAGGTGAGGTTGTAGGTTGTGTGATTTCAGGATGGGCTGATGATGTTCCCATAGTCTTTCTGCTTTGTTTCTTTCTTCCCTTATCACCACCTGTAACACCTACATCACTTGCACCACCTTTACCGTCATTATCATCATCATCATTATCACCTTTTCCCTTTTGACGACCAAATTTATCTTCGACCATCTTCTTCAAAGTTGGTTCTTCATTATCTGACTCACTGTCATCATGGCGCCACTTATCGTTTTTTGGTGCAACATATTCATCATTTGCCAGAAAACCGATCAATTTACGAGGAGGTGTGCTTTCCTTGTAACTTTTTATCGCTACACCTCTAAAGATCTTCAACGAATGTTCCATCATGATCTCAACTTTTAGAACATCGTTGTCGTTCTTTGGAAGATTCGGATGTTGCATATTTAAGATCATTTGGAGAAAACGAGGATGTGACATCCCGGTTTTTCAGGTACTTTAAACGCGCTACTTTATTGTTATTCATCCCAACGCTAACTTAATTCGGAGAATTAAATTACGCGCTCGCAATAACTACGCTAACTTTAGTATTTAGGGAATACACGATGTTTGGGAGTTTTAATGGGTTGTATCTGAATTACGTGCTACGTGTAATTAGACGTTTGTGAATAATTGTCGAGTCGTATTATGTGTAGTTATTTATCAGATTATAATGATCGGTTAGTAAATTCTATTTATTAGCCGAACCGAACCAAGCCTGTGAAACGTTTCGACTTCGCGACCAAGCAAACCCAACCCGCCACCCACACCCCCTTGCGGCCCACACTCCTTGCGGCCCAAGGAATGGCCCAAACCGCCCCCATTGGCCCCTTATGTATACGTATGTATGCATGGGGTTTTCAAAAAAATAGCAAACCCTAAAACCCTTCCCCTTATGGTGTGCGACGGCAGCAGCCCCCCCCTCTCGGTCACGCAAACAGCCCTACACCCTCGGATCGATCCCAAGCTTGTCCCAGTTCGCTAATTGTCATCGTTTCAAGGTTAGGGTTTGATTGTATTACGATTCACACTCGGTTTTGTGTAGTCTTGATCATGATTATGTTCTTGTATGATATTATTATGAAAGAGTGTTGTGGTGTATGATTAGTTCGGATGAATATGAGAATCCTTGCGGTTGTGATGATACGTTTGAGTATTGAAATCGTAGGCTGCGTTTTATCTATAAAGATCATGATATATGCTTAGGGTTTGAATGAATACTGATATATTAGATGATATTTGACAAGTTAACCTGCTGTTAATCGATACAACTAAGCGTCATGGCCGTTTAGACCTGTTCTAATGCGATAAAGTCGAAAACAGTAAGCTGATTGACATTTGCAGCCAACTTCAGTTGGCTGTAACCTGATCATTATTTATCGTAAAATGGATTTTCTGAAGCCTAAAACGTTTAATTTTGAAAAAAACGCTACAAATGGTGCCAGATTCATATTTTTCTGAGGTCGTTTGCTATTTTAAAATGGTCATTTAGTGCAGCAGCTGAAGCTGCGTAAATTCTGCAGATTTGCAGGTTGTTTATCGGGTCGGATCTCATAGTCTGTATGGGGTTATGTCACGAAATCTGTACAGTAACTGGAGACGGGAGTTTCCGAAAATCTCCCACTGGAATTTCGTTAATCGGATGAAAGATGATATTTAAATGATTTTTCTCGAGGACTGCAGTCCGAAAGCGACGAATCTGACTGCAGCCTAGTATATAAATGTTTTTTAAATAATTGGTAAAGATTTAGGATTTGAAAATTTTACACAAAATTCTACAGTCTAATTGACACCTCCTGTAAAAAAATTGAAAATTTTGGAACGTTGGAACTATTTTACGTGTGCTGTACTGTGTGTTAGTTATGCGTAGGGTTTTGTATCAGTGTGTTCACACACTAACTTTCAATTGGTTGACATGTTAGGACGCGATTAGCGGTTCCAACCTTTACTTCTTTCGCGTTTATATAACCGAGCAATTTAAGGTGAGTTCACGGCCCCTATTTTACCCGGTTTTGAACAACAGGGGGAGAAACATGTATACGCTTTACAACTCAATCTTTTACGTTATGCGAAATTAACACCGTTAACTATTCGGTAACTAGGTTAATGTTAATGTATGTTATGGTCACTAAGTAGCCTTATCACGGAAGTCCTCAACCAACTCTCGGATCGTTAGTATTGGGTTAGATAGCGGGGAAATTATAGTAGTACTACTGGGCCCGACAAGCCCCACCCGAGCTAGTCGCGCTAGCTGACCGGGAATGGTCAACGGGTGATTAATTTGGCCTAACTTTCACCATGGTCAGTTATACACCTGGCAACACAGAGGCAACAACAGTCAGCTTCGATCGCGAACTCTTACGTGACGTAACTTTAGGCTCGCTACGTACATGTTAACATTGATCTTATTTACGAACCAAAATTATTATTCCAGGTTAGGAATAAGGGACTATATCGTTATCCCTGGTTAGGTATAACAGGGGAAAACAATCTTTTAAACCGAACTTGTGAACTTATAAAAACCTGTGAACTCACTCTTCTTTGCATGTTTCTGAGGACGCTAGGAGCGCTAGGTGCACCCACTTTGCATTAAATCAAGACATGTCATCGAGTCTTTATTAACTATTATTATTTTTTTGGGATTTTGGTTTTGGCGTTTATGTTGGCGCCCGTTACTTTATTCTAATGCTTCCGCTAAAATTTTGAAACTTTGGAACTTTGAAAATGACTATGCATGTTTACAATAAATGTTTTTGGAAAAACGTTTAAATAAATCATATAGACTCGTTCGACATTGCTAGTGTCTGAGATTCTGGTTTGATCACGCGCCTCGCGGTAATACTCCGCAAGTGGAAATTGAGGGTGTGACAGAGGATACATCCAAAACTTGTTTCCACCATATCCGGTTCTTCTCAGGTTTTCTTTCATGCTTGTAAAGATATACTTTGAAACACTAAACGGTTTGTTCAATGTCAAAGCTATCATCATTCCAACCAAGTCGTTATCCGCCATGTCATAACCACTTCATCTGTTGCTCAAACACTGAATTGAAACATGTAGAAAGAACTTGTATCGGAGAGGTAACCATGCTTTGTTTAGTTGTCCCACGAGAAAATCTCCAACACATTTCATTCTAAGCAAACTTCCAAGTGGACATTTCAACGGTACTGAGAAAGGAGCTTCAGAATCATTGCCAAGTTGTAATACTTAGTTAATGATTTCAATAGAAACATCTATGTTCGAGTTATTTACTCTCCCGCGGATAAGTTCCTGCCCATTCACTTCATCACTTTAGCCGAATCCCAAAATTCCTTGATCAACGTCTTGTATACTATAGTCTTGTGCGTGATAGTATAATGTATCCTTGAGTCGCGCAAAAGCTTCATTATACCATTGTACTCAGTAATTTGTCTTCCGGATCTAAGTAGGCCACCATGTTAGGTCTTGGTTCTGACATAATTTCCACTTCCGACTTGTCAGTTCTCTTCGTGGCGGGTTTTCTTTTGTGTTCCTTTTGTTCCATTGTGTACACATAAGACCACAAGGATAAGAACATAAATTCATTAGAGAATATACACAAAAATTTTTATTTCAAACTTTCTGTATATATGTATTCTCTGAACGAAGAACTACTGACTCATACGAATAAACAATTTATTCATACGATGAACAGCTGATTTTTACGAACAAACTGACTTGGTTAAACAAGTGATGTAGTCGTATGAGTAACTGGCTCGTACGAGCGACATGTTACTCGTGAGAGGGATATATCACTCATACGGCTGTTGTTAGCACAAATAACTTCAAATGAAGATTATTCATGAGGGACTTGCTTTTCGTTAAAGTTTCTTCGCTTAAAGTTTGTTGTTCATGTCAGTCAAAATTACATGGTCAGATAATTTTCAAGTTGTTCATCTTCAAAGTTTGCCAACATTGTCAAGTATACCTTAAAAATATAAAAAACAACTTAAGGAGAGGTCAAAGAATGACGTGAACAAGGTGAAACTAAAGTCCCACCAAAGAACTTCATCACCTTTTATACCACATTAAGACACTCGTGCGAAATACTTTAGCTCATACTATGAACTTCATTCGTACAAGATCCCAATGGTCATTTGTACGAGGCACAATGGATCGTATGAGTGATCTCTATTCGTTCGAGTCCAAGTTTTTCAAAACTGGACTTTCAGTTCTTCGAGGACCTAAGGTTTTTCGTTGACCTGTTTAGAATTCCACACTTATCCACACTAATCACAGGTTAAGTTAGGAAAAGTGCTCGTTAAACAGATTTTGTTCTTCAAAAATGAGTTTACCCATTGTAAGAAAGTACTTTATGAAGTTATGATAGCAAGACAAATGATTTTCAGGGCGTATCTTGGTAGAAAAACCTTTGAATTTCCTTCTTTGGCTAAATAAAAAAGAACTTCATTTATCAACAGAGTAAACTAAAACTAAAATGTCAACCAACAAATAAGAATAAGCTATATATTTACTAGGCAATCTTTTTCAGAGTTTCAAGGTAAGAGAATCATACCAGCTTTTAATCTTGTCAAAAACGAGTTTTGTTTAAAACATCAAATTAGATAAATAAGCATTCTACTATGATTATCGGTATTGTTGTCCACGTAAGCTCAGCTTATCAGATGTAATCATGATTAGGAGATATGATTAATGTATGATTTATACTTACTAGCCGATGTTCAACCACTTCACGACACATTCTCGCATCAAGATATGCATGAGAGAAAATCTTACCGATGAGTATACTGCTTATCATCTGTTTTGGCGTATAGAATGTGAGATACTCACATATTTTGATTGAAAAGAAGCCCTATGTGATTAAATTACTTGTTGATGAGGAACTTGATTTTCAGATGCATGCTGGGCACAAGAGTAAGTCCGTGAACAGGTTAGTACCATCGTACCGACAGAGAGACGAACTTAGCTCCCGCATAAAGCTGTGATATATTATCACTTATTTTTGGGTGGATGTGATATTGTTATCACTTATTGAAGGTCGTATGCAATATTTACTCGGATGTATGGTATCATGGAAGTTCTAGACTTGCGTCACCTTTATTTTTCGGTAAAAGATTCAACCATGATACCCAGATGATAAGTCAACATAAAGACTGCATATCTCAGAACCTTGGCATACTATCAAATGAAATTTTGGTACCAAGACTATATGCCAATGAATGGTTCCCACCTGGCTTGCAGTCCGTTATGTTTATGTCAGCCTACACATTTTAATCTGATTGTGAGCCTACCGATACATCATTAGTAAAGCTACTTATTAATTATCGTTTTATGCTTTTGACAGATCACCGGTGTGTATCATCATCTTCTCTTATCTTTCCAAAAACTCATTTTTGATTTTTGGGTTTTCTATTGTTTTTGTATTTTTTTTAAATTTTCTCCCTCTTAAATAAAGAAGGTAAATAAATGAAAACTTAAATAAATAAAAGACATATTTTTGTATTTTGTATTTTCTCATGTTTTTGTATTTTCTGAAATTGTCTCCCCTAAAATATAAAACTAAGAGAAAATGAAAAGCTTTTTGTATTTTTAGAGTTTTTAAGAAAATAGTTACAAAAAAGATTAGCCAAGGATGATTTACTCGGGTTTCACCTTGATGCCATTGACCAAAACTAGATAATCAAAATGAGATTTATCAAAAGCTTTTGTAAACAGGTCGGCACGTTGGTGATCGGTGTGATATTTTAACAACGTTGATAAGTTTCTTTACATAACAATCTCGTATGAAATGATACTTAATCTCAATGTGTTTGGTTTTTTGAGTGCTTTACAGGATTACGAGTGATCTATAAAGCAGCTTCGTTATCAACAAAAATAGGAGTAGTTAGAAATTGAAAACGTAGTCGCGCATTTGCTGTTGGATCTATAGAACCTGAGAGCACACAAGTCTGCTTTTTGCACTGCCACGTGACTAGGTGATTTCCTAAGAACTGACATCCTGCTGAAGTTGATTTTACATCGATTTTGTAGCCACCATGATCAGAATCACTGAATGCTGTCAAATCAAAATTATCATCCTTAGGGTAACAGAGACCAGTGTCCGGGCGACCCTTCATATAACGAAAGATTCTTTTCATAGCCATCAAATGAGAACCTTTGGACTTGACTGGTAGCGAGCTAGAAGACATGTTGGGTACATTATATCGGGTCTTGAAGCAGTAAGATACATAAGAGATATGATCATAGCACGATAAAGAGATGGTTCCACATTTTCACCCACCCCATGAGGAGTAATCCCATGATTTTGAGCTAATGGAGTTCCCAAAGGCTTTGAGTCTTCCATCTGAAATCTTTTGAGAATTTCCCTGACGTACTTGGTTTGATGGATGAAAATCCCGTCTTTAGATTGATGAAACTACAAACCTAAAAAGAAAGTCATTTCTCCCATTGCGCTCATCTCGAACTTCTCTTGCATCACCTACTCAAATACTTTGCACATTCTCTCGTTTGTAGACCTAAATATAATATCATCAACATACACTTGTACCAGCAATAAGTCTTCATTTTCCTCCTTGATGAAGAGAGTACAGTCGATCAATCCACTTCAAAACCATTCTTCAGAAGATAGGAAGACAACGTTTCATACCAAGCCCGAGGAACCTGATGAAAACCATACAACGCCTTATTGAGAAGCCAAACTTTGTCAGGATGAATTAGATCTTCAAAACCCGGCGGTTGCTCAACATATACTTCTTCTTCAACCACACCATGAATAAATGCACTCTTCACATCGATTTGATAAACGACAAACTTCTTGTAGGACACATAAGCCAAAAAGATTCTTATGGCCTCAAAAAGTGCTACCGATGCATAAACTTCATTGTAATCAATGCCTTCTACCTGATTAAAGCCCTGGACAACCAATCTTGCTTTGTTTCTCACAACAACACCTCGGTCATCCTTCTTTCATTTGTAAACCCATCTTGTTCAAATCTTCTTGTAGTTGTCAAGCCTGTCAACCAATTACCACACACCTAACTTCTGAAATTGCTGAAGTTCTTCTTGCATCGCTTCAACCCATAAGTCTTCTTTCATTGCTTCCTTCCAAGATTTCGGTTCAACTTGGCAGAAATAGCAGGCAAAAGACAAATCATTCTATTCCCCAGATTCCCTAATAATCGAATACAAACCAGCATTCTGGTTGTTCCTAAGCTGATTACAAGTCTGCACACCACTCAGGACATCTCGTATAATATTCAGCTGAGGATGGGTATTATGAATTCGAGTTTCAGGAACATCAGGAACTCGAGAATTTATACCCAAGTTGTTGATATTCAGATCAACAACTAATTCGTTTGCTGGATTTAACGAAGATGTAGAAGCATGACCTTCAGCCGTCCCTTGATTTTGTACATTTGACGTGACATCTGAAATTCCAGGAACTGCACCAGAAGTAGCTTCATTTGCATCATGGAACTCATCATCTTCTGACGAAACATTATAATCAGCAGCATCTTCGAATTCCTCATTCTGAACAAGATTGTTAAACGAAGTAGACACTTGAGGGTTAACAATAATTGGTCTTACTAATGACGAGTCAACTGCAGTATCACTTTCCAATAGCATTTGAGCAGCTGAAGAAGCATCATCAAAAGTTGGCAGATTAAAGGAGTTAAACAGCCCATCGTAGTCAAACATCCACGGAGCACCCGGAGCTCTTACTGATTTAGTGTATCTTTGAACCTTAACTTCACCCCATTCATCAATCTTTTTCGTTGACAAATTCCACACTCTGAAATTAGGAGTAGCATATCCTAGAAAGAAACCTTCGATAGCCTTTGGTCTAAACTTTCCATGTGGATCAATCATAGTGCAAGGAGCTCCAAAAGGTTTTAAGAAAGACACATCCAGTTTCCTTTTATGTAACAACTCGAAACATGTTTCCCCATGCCTCTTCATTGTAAGAAGTCTAATCATCGTTTAACATGCAGTAGCCATAGCCTCCCCCTAGAATTGAACAGGAAGTTCTGATTCTACTAATATAGTTCATGCAGTTTCAATCAGAGTTATATTTTTCCTTTCAGCGACACCATTTTGTTGTGGAGTGTAACGAGCACTGTACTCATGCAAAATGCCTCTAGAAGAACAGAACTCATCCATATATGATTCTTGAATTCGGTGCCATTGTTGCTTCTGATTCTCCTTATCTTCAAATTGTACAAATTTTCGAGTAGCGTCAGGAGATTCTTAAGGATTTCAGGAACTTCACTCTTGTGTGCCAACATGTTCACCCATGAAAATCTTGAGTAGTCATCAGTAACTACTAAGCAATATGAATCACCAAAGGTAGTCTAGTGTTTCATAGGTCCAAAGAGGTCCATATGAAGACGTTCCAGAGGCATATTCACCGTGTTAATCTTCTTCATTGGATGAGATTTTCTAGCTTGCTTTCTTTTTTGGCACGATACACATACGTCTTGTAAATGAAAGTTCTTTACTGGTACACCACTCACAAGATTGTTTTTCACTAAATAGTTCATTTTCCTCAAGTGAATGTGTCCCATTCGTCTGTGCCAAGGGATTGATTCCTTTTCGGTGGCTTTTGAGACAAATCACGTGACTTGTGCAGACGTGGTAATAGCTTGGCTCGTGTCAAGAGTATACAAGTCATTATTTCTTGGAGTCGATAGGAGAATCCATTCTTTGGGAATCTTGAAACCAGGTTTCAGCACATGACATCCGGCATCATCAAAATGAACCATGAACTTCTTGTCGCAGATTTGAGAAACACTAAAAAGATTGTGATCAATATTTTGAACATAATTGATTTTATCAAAACTAACAACACCATTGGATACCATTCCTTCTCCTGTGATGTATCCGCCCTTATCTCCAGCAAAAGCAACATAGCCTC
Organism: Scalesia atractyloides; assembly: GCA_947069175.1. NCBI lineage: Eukaryota > Viridiplantae > Streptophyta > Magnoliopsida > Asterales > Asteraceae > Scalesia > Scalesia atractyloides. Next base: position 38,437,996 of record CAMTDV010000116.1, read on the forward strand.
CTCGAATGCTTTTCACATCATAAAGAAGTCTTAAGTTGCCTGTCATGTGCCACGATGCTCCACTGTTAACAATCCAATGACTGTTCACAGTTCCTCCAAGAACACCCTCCACATTTTAATACCTAATTAGTTTGAGATGGGTACCCAAGCCTTAGTGGTCTTGGGTCGACCCTTATCATCAAGAAATGTGATTTCTATTTCTTGATGATTTGGAAACTTTGTGCCTCCCCCTGAAGCATTACCAGTTTTAGGTTTCCAAGATTGCTGAAATTTAACAGAATTACTATTGTTTAAAGTTTTAAAAATTTATGGTTTTAACAAACTTGAAGAACTTGGTTTCTTCTCTAAAACATCTGGTTTTAATGCTTTTTCAATTTTTTTACTTGTTTACGTCTCTGCTTTTCTTCTTGTTCTTTAACAATACGTTTATCTTGTTTTGGTGATACAGATTGACGTTGGCACGTTGGTTCAGGAGGGGCTTTCTCAACAAATCTGGGTTTTGCTGGGTTGGTGCAATTTTTATTATGTGTCCGAACTCTCCACATTTAAAACATGTTCTCCTTTCAACAAATTAGGAGATCTTGTTTTATGACTTGATGTTGAACTTGTGGGTATGGAGGTACTTTGTTCTTCTTCACACCCATTTGTATGTAGAGTTTAATTATTTTGACTATTACGCTTTAAAATCTTGACTTGTTTACAAAATCAACATTAGACATGCTTTCAAAAGTCTCGATTTTGTCAGTATCAGTTGAACCCACAAATTTAACATTCTTTAATTTCTTCTTGTAGCGAGCGCCTTTAGCTTCAACCTTTTGTTATGATACCTTAGGATTTTCAGCTTGCTTTTATTGTTGTTTTTCTTTTGAAATGGATAATGGTTATGACTTGATTGGATTTTTCTTTTCCAAAAACTTGGTTGTTGAATTTTCAAAAAATTGATCAAGAGAGGTTGGACTCACGTTTTTTATCGGAAAGACTTTGTTAGAGTAGATTTTCTTGTCTCCAATCAAAGTATACAACACATTTTCATTTTATCTGCAGACGCATTTGTTTTACAGATTTTATTGGATCATTCTCTTGATTTTCAACAGTTTTCACATTGGGAGTAGAAGAAATTTCTATCCTCTTTTCTTCATCAAAAGATTGATCCTAATCGATTTTCTTGGACTCATCATCTGATGAATCATCCTCCTCTATTGTAGAAAGATTCTGATCAATTACAGATGATGAGTTCTCTGATTTTCTTGATTCAACTGAGGAAATGTCTAGCTTAAATCCTAATCCTACTGCAAACTCTTCAGGATAAAGAGGTACAGAAGGTTTAAAGCGTGGCATTTCCTCTTCATCAGGCAATTTTGTATAATTGTGTTTCAACGGAGGTGGACACGAATTATACCCAATGCATTTGACATATCCTTTCAGCTTTTGAACTTCAATGATATGATCAAGCACAATCGGGAGTTAGAGTAACTCTCCAATTTTAGCTTGATCGTATCATGTTCACATTTGGAAATGGCTAACTCCTTCTTTGTTTCTTAAAGGATATTAATGTAGTTATAATTCTTGTTTGCTTGTTCAAAACTGTCTTTGTTAATTCAGAAATGCTTATCTTAAGAGTTTCTATTACAAATTTGAATTCTTTTTCGTTTCGAGTTAACTGTTTATTGTTTCAAATTTTATTTTTAATTCAGCATAGACACTACATATTTTAGGAGAGTCGGAGTTTACCTGACTTGTCGAACCAGCAACATTAGCCATGAAGGCAGGGAAGGATGCACTATTTGTAAAGAATTTTTCGGTTTCGTTCGATGTAGCTTCTGCTTTCTTCATCAACCAGCCTTTTGACTCTTTAGCTCCTCTACTTCTTTCAGCAACTTACTGACCTCGGTATCACTTCCTTCCCTGATATCTGAATCAGATCTATAACCACCTGTACTCGAGCATTCTTCATCAGAACTACCATTATACCCTGAACTATCATCATCAGAATTGTCAATACTGTGAACATGTTTAATTCGATTGATAATCTTGGCATAACATACAGTTCCTCCTTGATTCTCGTTACCCAATTGTACTGACCAATCGCATCCTTCATCTGCTTGCACTACTAGAGCTATGTTGGTGTTATTTGATGGCCCAGACTGGTTGGTGTTGTTTGGGTTGTTAAAAGCTACTATTCTTTGATCATTGTTAACATGAGCGGTATTGGATGGTTGTGATTGATTTTGGAAGGGGTTGTGATTTCCTTGTTTGCTGGGTCTAGTGCACTCACGTTTGTAGTGACCTTTTTCACCACAGTTGAAGCAAGTAACAACATCTTTATCAAAACCATATTTCGTATCTTTCTTGCTTTCCAAACTCGTTCTTCCAGTTCTGCTCACACCTCAAGCTCCACAACAAGCTTTCTATGGTAACAACTTTCAACCTGCAAACCCTAATACTGTCAGACTTGACACGTCAATCTTTCCAAGGTCAGTGTAGAAGTTGCTCAGGAACTTATGGAACTTCTAAACACCATCGTTAGTGCTTATTATGGATTAGTCGCTGGTCAAATTGGAAACATCAATTTGACTAATGAAGACTACCAAGAAATTGTCACACCCCGACCCGCAGCGGAAAAGGTGATCGGGGCATGATTGGGTTATCATCAAAGCTCATGACATTTATTAAGCGTTTCATATTCATTAATACAAATTAAATGGAAATTTACAATGATTGCTACAACATTATCTAACTAACAATCTAAACTTCTTTGTTCTCTTCTAAGGCATATCCTATGTTTTCCTTGCTTCAACCTGTTCACCTGTATCATGTGTAAAAATGTTTTTGGATCAACATAATGTTGGCGAGTGAATCCTATGGAAAACATTTGAACAAATTTATTTAAATTGATTATGAAATATGTGCACAACCAAACATGAGTAAAATTAGATGTAACTTGATCAACAATTCATAAGATGTTAAATGAAACACTCATGAATAATAATGGAACAATTAAAGGCACGCGATGCTCAACTCGTCTCTCACGAGGAACTGAGGGGCCTGATGAATGAATTGCATAAACATGATGATATGTATGACACAACTACAAACAATATAAACTCAATGAAACACACATGAACAATAATGAATTTGAATTGAAGCACGCGATGTTCTACTCGTCTCCCACGAGGAACTGATGGGCTTAATGTATGAGTTTCATATAATTTGACAAACGGAATATAAGTAAATCACAACAATAAAACAATCTAAGTTTAAGTCATGATGTGGTATGGCACAAGTTTAAATAAATAAATTAATTATTTCATAACACATGACACACCCCAAAACGTGTAATTTAAAAGGGGGAATTGTAAGATTCACTCACAGTGGGTGCGTTCGGTTGATGACGTTGAATGCACGCGAAGTGGTTTTAACCACGAGTGAGATTTAACCTAGATAAATCGCATTATGGTTTGGTAAGTAAACGGATTTTATTAAACTATTTTAGTAGGATTGTTGGGTGTATTTTTGTGAGTTTGAGGCTATTTTCTAACCTTAAAAATGTTATTTTTAAGTATTTATAATTGATTTTTAATTAAAATAATTAAATAAAAATAATAAAAAAAATTTATTTTTTTTCTGACCGTTGACCGGCCCGTTGACCGTTGACCTGACCGTTGACCGGTTCGATGGCATATTATTGTGCGCTGAGTGAGGCTCGAACCCGAGACCTCTCGTACGCGTGCACGCAGCTCTACCAACTGAGCTACGTGTCTAACCCGTTATATATCTGATTTTAATTATATATATATATTAATTAGATTAAACCGAAATTCATTTTATTTTAAAAACATTTTAAGCGAAACGGTCATGCACTCCACAGGTCTCAAACCCGGGACCTGTGGTTTAATCCAACACACAGTCCACCGCTGGACTGTGTGTTCAACATGTTATATCATTCGGTTTTTATTATACTTAAATACTAATTAGTTATTTCCTTTTCTGCCTTAATTAAAAAGAAGAGATAATTGTCCGAGTCGGTGCTGAAGACCGGACTCGAACTCGTGACCAGCGATATAAACAAACACACAGTCCACCGCTGGACTCTGTGTCTAACTTGGTTTTTATTCCGGTTATTAATATACTTAACATATAACTGTATCGACTCCGGTTCAGTTAAACAAAAATTTGATTTTTATTAAGGCAGCGTGTGTGAAACGGGATTCGAACTCGAGACCTTTAGCGTTTTATGTGCACACAGTCCACCGCTGGACTGTGTGTCTAAACCGATTAATTTCATGATTTTAATTACACTTATAATATAACCAGTACATCGTCTTCTTCATCAAAGAATAACCAGAGAAAGTCGACTGACTGGTTCAAGGTTTTTTATCGGTTTATTAGTGTTTTACAGTCGATTAAGGTAAGATAAAAGTGAAAAGGAAAAGAAACTGGGCGGAGAAAAATACCGACTGGACTCTCTGTTTTCCGGCAGAAACTCCGGCGACAGAATTCAACTCCGGCGAAAGGTTCCATATAGCAGCTAGTCTCCGGAAAGCTTGGAAAAGGTAAGGGTGACTTCGGTATAAACTTAGGAGGTTCAGAAAAGCTCGGCAGTGGGGAAACCGGTTTTCCGGTGACGAACAGATTTATTCCGGCGAGTGGAATTACGCCGTGAAAAGAGGTGTTTTTGAGCGAAAAGGTTTGTCGTCGGTTGTGGGTCAATTTATAGGGGAAAAACGAGATGCACTTGGTCTGATTTCCGACTGTGTTCGTTTATTTAAATTTTCCGGCGGTTATGATTTTGGTCGCGGACTTCAAACATCGGTTATAACCGATGTATTGTTAATGATTTACGTTATAACTGAAAATGGTGTTAAAACTCGCGAGATTTCCGGGATTCCGACGACTGAACTGTTTGGGCGTCGGTTTTGAATTCGTAACGACACTTTATCAATTAAATGATTCTATTATTTAACAAACGGAACAAGTGGCGCAGTGGTTTGTGTGTGAGGTGATAAGTCGCTGAGTGACTCGGTACAGACCCGGGTTCGAAACCCGGCAGAGGCAATTCATTTTTATTTTGCGATTTTTGACAGTTTTTCAAAAACTAAATATATATTCCCGTATAATAATTGATTACGGATCGTTTAAAAATATTTTGGGCATTTAATTCGCAACGAAAATTTTGACTGACTGTTCGGTTGATAAACGGAGCGGGTTTGGTAAATCCGTTTTTGACGGATGTTACAGTATCCCCTGCTTTTTAGAAAGTTCGTCCCGAAATTTAAATTGTGATATATTTTGACAAAAAGGATGGTGATGTTTTGTTTGACAGTTGTATGTAAAAAAAAATGAGGGTTTAAGTTTTTGTTCGAGGCGGTAACGTTCCTTGTAAGGGTTAAGTACCCTATTCAGGAATCGCTTTTTGTTGCCTACTGTATAAGTATTGATAAACAGGAATGATTTGCTAAAAATGATATCATGCATAAGAGTTTAGATACGTTTGGGAAAGTATGGTTATATCCTAAGGCAAAACTTCTAACACTACAACCTATATGGAACATAAATAAAAATACAACAGCTGATATTTGAACATAAGTAAACACAACAACTAATATCCGAACATGAATAAACACATCAGCAATTATTTGAACATGAATAAACACATCAGCAAATATTTGAACATGAATAAACACATCAGCAAATATTTGAATCCACATTCTGATAGCATATATGTTTGAATGATGGAAGTTCCTCTCTCGTTTATTATGATGGAGAGGTTAGTTTATGTAGAAATGGAACACAATCCAATCTCTTTAAATAACATGATGATATAAATATAACTCAAATTCCAACCAAGGCAATACTAAATCCTACATGGAACTTCTCATAACCGCCTGGTAATGCCTCTGATCCTTTGGCAAGAATACTTATATATAGGAAGTACCAGCGGCGTATCCACCATATTCTTGCCAAATTTTCATTAGTTTTATCCACAAGTTATGATTGGTTACCAAGAAACTAATAAATCCTACATAGAACTTCCCATAACCGCCTGATAATGCCTCTGATCCTTTGGCAAGAATACTTATATATAGGAAGTACCAGCGGCGTATCCACCATATTCTTGCCAAATTTTCATTAGTTTTATCAGTGAATTATGATTAGTCCTATAACTCTACAACCAATACAACAAACATAAAATACTGAAATGAAATATATCTGTGCGATCAAGGCTCAATCGAACGGAGCCGATCGTATTGCATGTACTGAAAATGAAATGGATGTGCGCTCAAGGCTCAATCAAACGGAGCCGAACGTATTGAATGTACTGAAATTGAAATTGTGTGCTCAAGGCTCAATCAAACGGAGCCGAACGTATTGAATGTACTGAAATTGAAATTGTGTGCTCAAGGCTCAATCAAACGGAGCCGAGCGTATTGCATGTACTGAATATGAATAACTTAACCACACAAACAGCCTATGCATGGAACCTCTCATAACCGCCTGATAATGCCTCCGATCATTTGACAAGAATACTTATATATAGGAAGTACCAGCGGCGTATCCACCATATCCTTGTCAAATTTTCATTGACTTTATCCGCAAGTTATGGTTAGTTTGATGCGACTCTACTACAAACACCACAACCACAAGATACTGATAATGAAATTGTCTGTGCGCTCAAGGCTCAATCAAACGGAGCCGAACGTATTGAATGAAATTGTATGTGCGCTCAAGGCTCAATCAAACGGAGCCGAACGTATTGAATGTACTGAAATTGAACAACTTAATCTAAACAACCATCACACAATCAGCCTATGCATGGAACCTCTCATAACTGCCTGATAATGCCTCCGATCATTTGACAAGAATACTTATATATAGGAAGTACCATCGGTGTATCCACCATATCCTTGTCAAATTTTCATTGACTTTATCCGTAAGTTATGATTAGTTCTATGCGACTCTACAACAAACACAACAACCACAAGATACTGATAATGAAATTGTATGTGCGCTCAAGGCTCAATCAAACGGAGCCGAACGTATTGCATGAACTGGAAATGTAAATTGAAATGTGCGCTCAAGGCTCAATCAAACGGAGCCGAACGTATTGCATGAACTGGAAATGTAAATTGAAATATGCGCTCAAGGCTCAATCAAACGGAGCCGAACGTATTGCATGTATTGAAATGTAAAATGAAATAACCGATCAAGGCTCAAACAACGGAGCCGATCGTGCGGGCACGCCCTGATCAACCCATAATAAAATGGGGATCAAACTCAACCTCGATGGATGGGGAGCTACGGCCTCGGCAAAAGCATATACTGAAAACAATATATAATATATAATATCCAATAATTTCTCTAACAGTCTACACATGTGATAAAGAAAAACATAAGACTAAACAATAGGAGTTGAATCTGGATCTTCGGCGAAGAGGACTAGCTGAGTATCTTCGTTTGGGCCGTCATTATCTTCGACAGGATTGGCGTTGATATTGAAGACTCTTCCTCTTGCTGGTGGCATAGTGGTTGGGTTTTCTTGGTTTACTTGGTTAACTGGGTTTGATTGGGCTTGAGTGTTGATAACGTTAACCAATTGAGGGCATGTGTTTCTAAGGTGGGTAGGGTCGCCACAATTGAAGCAAGCTCGAGCATATGGGAACATGGGGTATTGGGGTTGGTGATAAGTTTGGGCCATGTTTTGAGTAGGGGAAAAGGTTTGGTCTTGAAAGGTGCGACAAACATTGTTCACATGACCATAGCGTCCACAAGTTGTACATAGCCGGCAAGGTAAAGTAAGGGGATGGTGATAAAAACAGTTGTTGCATCGAGGGTGAGGTCCAAGATATGGTTTCTTATCTGGGTAAGCTGAGTTGGGTGCCACTTGGGTGATTGGGATAGCTCGAATGGGTATGGCGTGAAAAACTGGTTGATTTCGTTGAGTAGCAGCGAAAAGTCGCCCGACTCTTCTTCTCTTAGGATTGGGTTGAGAAGGGGATTCGGTTTGAGTGGAGTCGGAGGTTTCAGTAGATTCTTTATCCTTCTTCTTCTCCTCCTTGAAGTCTTTGTTTCGGATTCGATTCTCGGTGAGCTCTGTTGCTAGCTCCATTGCTGTTTCCAAAGTTGCAGGCTTGGTACTTATCACAGGGTCTTGAATCTTTGACGGAAGACCACGAATGTAGTGCTCGATCAAACGGTAGAGGGGAGTAAACATGTTGGGAACCATTTGATGTAATTCGAGGAACCTTTTGTTGTAGGTGGTGTGGTCTCCTTCCATTTGCTTCAATGAGTAAAATTCATCTTCTAATTTCTTGATTTCGCTCCTTGGACAAAATCGTCTGGTCATGATTTCCTTCAATTCGTTCCAAGTTAAGGACATAGCATCTTCAACACCTCGTTTGGCCTTCTCTGTATTCCACCAAGTAAGTGCTATCCCATATAGTCGACCGGTAGCATAACGCACTTTGCGATCATCAGGGCAATCGCAATTTAGAAAAGTATTCTCCATTTCTTCAAACCAATGGAGGAGTGCGGTGACACCTTCAGTCCCTTTGTATTTCGGAGGGTCGCATGATTTGAAGTGCTTGTAGGTACATTTAGTGGTATTTGGGGAAGAGTTGAAAATGTTTTGGTTTGCTTGATTGACAGGATTAACGGTAAGTGCTTGTTGAACTTGGATTACAATGTTGGGTATACGGCAGCCATTTGTTGAGCGATTAAGGCGGCCATGCGTTCGCGGGCTTTTCTTGCTCTCATCTTCCTACGGGCGAGGTTAGAAGACATCTACAAGGATTACATGACAAAAGTATGAGTTGGATGATTTTGAGATCATGGGTCGCATTCAAGAATGAACATTCATAAAATAATTATAGAAAAATACTACATCCATAGGATGTCTTGGGCTTTGCTCGCTGTTAGGCCCGTCAAGCCGCCATACTTTACCTGTGTAATCATGTGGGCCCCCATGAATACCGGTTTTTCATATGGTTCGCACGGTTTCTGCCTGGTTGCGTACACAAAAACCCGGAGAAAATCAAGAAATATGTATACAACGTGTGATATTCGGAATGTGTCCAGGTGTAGACACGGTGACACCTCAAAGTAGGGTTAGTTCGAACGACGTTTGGTGTGGCATGCTTTGGCCTAATAGGTCCTTCGTACTCTCATCGTTGGTCCCCAGGTAGGCAAACTGGTCCGTTATATTGGATTTATACGAATGCCAGCCTAGACAGGACGTTCCGACTACCGGTACTTGTACCCTTCCAGTTACTACATGCCCGTCGCAGAACTTACTTTGATGAGAATTGAAAATTGCACAAAATCTTTGGATAATGAGAGTATGAAAATAAATTGAATACATGAACATCGATATATGTATAATGAATATGTATATATGTATAATGAATATGTATATGAGCATGTATGTTTGACTGGAATGTAAACAAATATGAAACAAATAAATATCACAAGTTTGTATGTAACCACCTAATCAATTTAAAATTTAGGCAGACTATAGTATAGGCTCTAAGGGTCTAATAACCTATCCTATATCCCTATAGTCATGGCTCTGATACCAATCTGTCACACCCCGACCCGCAGCGGAAAAGGTGATCGGGGCATGATTGGGTTATCATCAAAGCTCATGACATTTATTAAGCGTTTCATATTCATTAATGCAAATTAAATGGAAATTTACAATGATTGCTACAACATGATCTAACTAACAATCTAAACTTCTTTGTTCTCTTCTAAGGCATATCCTATGTTTTCCTTGATTCAACCTGTTCACCTGTATCATGTGTAAAAATGTTTTTGGATCAACATAATGTTGGCGAGTGAATCCTATGGAAAACATTTGAACAAATTTATTTAAATTGATTATGAAATATGTGCACAACCAAACATGAGTAAAATTAGATGTAACTTGATCAACAATTCATAAGATGTTAAATGAAACACTCATGAATAATAATGGAACAATTAAAGGCACGCGATGCTCAACTCGTCTCTCACGAGGAACTGAGGGGCCTGATGAATGAATTGCATAAACATGATGATATGTATGACACAACTACAAACAATATAAACTCAATGAAACACACATGAACAATAATGAATTTGAATTGAAGCACGCGATGTTCTACTCGTCTCCCACGAGGAACTGATGAGCTTAATGTATGAGTTTCATATAATTTGACAAACGGAATATAAGTAAATCACAACAATAAAACAATCTAAGTTTAAGTCATGATGTGGTATGGCACAAGTTTAAATAAATAAATTAATTATTTCATAACACATGACACACCCCAAAACGTGTAATTTAAAAGGGGGAATTGTAAGATTCACTCACAGTGGGTGCGTTCGGTTGATGACGTTGAATGCACGCGAAGTGGTTTTAACCACGAGTGAGATTTAACCTAGATAAATCGCATTATGGTTTGGTAAGTAAACGGATTTTATTAAACTATTTTAGTAGGATTGTTGGGTGTATTTTTGTGAGTTTGAGGCTATTTTCTAACCTTAAAAATGTTATTTTTAAGTATTTATAATTGATTTTTAATTAAAATAATTAAATAAAAATAATTAAAAAAAAAATTATTTTTTTTTTCTGACCGTTGACCGGCCCGTTGACCGTTGACCTGACCGTTGACCGGTTCGATGGCATATTATTGTGCGCTGAGTGAGGCTCGAACCCGAGACCTCTCGTACGCGTGCACGCAGCTCTACCAACTGAGCTACGTGTCTAACCCGTTATATATCTGATTTTAATTATATATATATATTAATTAGATTAAACCGAAATTCATTTTATTTTAAAAACATTTTAAGCGAAACGGTCATGCACTCCACAGGTCTCGAACCCAGGACCTGTGGTTTAATCCAACACACAGTCCACCGCGACGTGTGTTAAACATGTTATATCATGTTTTTTTTATTATACTTAAATACTAATTAGTTATTTCCTTTTCTGCCTTAATTAAAAAGAAGAGATAATTGTCCGAGTCGGTGCTGAAGACCGGACTCGAACTCGTGACCAGCGATATAAACAAACACACAGTCCACCGCTGGACTCTGTATCTAACTTGGTTATTATTCCGGTTATTAATATACTTAACATATAACTGTATCGACTCCGGTTCAGTTAAACAAAAATTTGATTTTTATTAAGGCAGCGTGTGTGAAACGGGATTCGAACTCGAGACCTTTAGCGTTTTATGTGCACACAGTCCACCGCTGGACTGTGTGTCTAACCCGATTAATTTCATGATTTTAATTACACTTATAATATAACCAGTACATCGTCTTCTTCATCAAAGAATAACCAGAGAAAGTCGACTGACTGGTTCAAGGTTTTTTATCGGTTTATTAGTGTTTTACAGTCGATTAAGGTAAGATAAAAGTGAAAAGGAAAAGAAACTGGGCGGAGAAATATACCGACTGGACTCTCTGTTTTCCGGCAGAAACTCCGGCGACAGAATTCAACTCCGGCGACAGGTTCCATATAGCAGCTAGTCTCCGGAAAGCTTGGAAAAGGTAAGGGTGACTTCGGTATAAACTTAGGAGGTTCAGAAAAGCTCGGCAGTGGGGAAACCGGTTTTCCGGTGACGAACAGATTTATTCCGGCGAGTGGAATTACGCCGTGAAAAGAGGTGTTTTTGAGCGAAAAGGTTTGTCGTCGGTTGTGGGTCAATTTATAGGGGAAAAACGAGATGCACTTGGTCTGATTTCCGACTGTGTTCGTTTATTTAAATTTTCCGGCGGTTATGATTTTGGTCGCGGACTTCAAACATCGGTTATAACCGATGTATTGTTAATGATTTACGTTATAACTGAAAATGGTGTTAAAACTCGCGAGATTTCCGGGATTCCGACGACTGAACTGTTTGGGCGCCGGTTTTGAATTCGTAACGACACTTTATCAATTAAATGATTCTATTATTTAACAAACGGAACAAGTGGCGCAGTGGTTTGTGTGTGAGGTGATAAGTCGCTGAGTGACTCGGTACAGACCCGGGTTCGAAACCCGGCAGAGGCAATTCATTTTTATTTTGCGATTTTTGACAGTTTTTCAAAAACTAAATATATATTCCCGTATAATAATTGATTACGGATCGTTTAAAAATATTTTGGGCATTTAATTCGCAACGAAAATTTTGACTGACTGTTCGGTTGATAAACGGAGCGGGTTTGGTAAATCCGTTTTTGACGGATGTTACAGAAATAAACAGAGATGAGATGGAGCTATCGGATATTAAATGGGCGTTTGTAAGTAACAATTTGAGGTTGTGGTAGAAAGGCTTTAGGATCAAATACTTGACCATAGGTTTGATTACTTGAGCCGGCTGATTGATCCGTTTGAACTGGTGGTGGTAGAAAGGGGTTAACATTCGACACAAACGCGGTCTGAAGTTTTAGTTGCTGAACTGTATTGATACCTGTGTTAATTCCTCGGAAGTATATCTCAGGGTTTTGTGGAACAGAAACCCTTTTTGCTTTCCGGATCTCTTCTTCATTTTTGTTCTCCAGCTTCTGAACAAATTCATAGATACTGATGACATCCAAAACACCTGTATGCCTCAGTAAGTCAATAAATTGACCCCACTTTGGTGGTAAGGCGTTTGCAAAACGCATCACGATTTCCTATGGAGATGCTGACACTTTGTAGGAATACATTTCACTGAGCAGGTGGTAGAAACGTGTTGCCATGTCGCACAATGTTTCATTCTTGAGCAGATTATGACATCCCGGTTTTTTTTCAGGTACTTTAAACGTGCTACTTTATTGTTATTCATTCCTACGCTAATTTAATTCAGAGAATTAAATACGCGCTCGTAATAACTACGCTAACTTTAGTAATTAGGGAAAACCATGTTTGGGAGTTTTAACGGGTCGTATCTGAATTACGTGCTATGTGTTATTAGACGTTTGTGAATCTATTACGTCACACTCCAAATAAGTGATTTAATATTTTATAAACCTCGTGTCACGAATAATTGTCGAGTCATATTGTGTGTAGTTATTTATCAGGTTATAATTATCGGTTAGTAAATTCTATTTATAAGCCGAACCGAACCGAGCCTGTGAAACATTTCGACTTCGCGACAAAGCAAACCCAACCCGCCACCCACACCCCCTTGCGGCCCACACTCCTTGCGGCCCAAGGAATGGTCCAAACCGCCCCTGTTGGCCCCTTATGTATACATATGTATGGGGTGTTAGAAAAAAATAGCAAACCCTAAAACCTTTCCCCCTTGTGGTGTGCGACGGCAGCAGCCCCCCCTTTTGGTCGCGCACACAGCCCCGCACTCTTGTATCGATTCAAGCCTTGTCCCGGTTTGCTAGTCTCCATCGTTTAAGGTTAGGGTTTTCGATTTTGTTACAATTCATGTGATAATCTTCTGTAGAATTGATTATGATTATGTGCTCGTATGATTGTTGTTATGAAAAGTGTTGTCGTGTATGGTTATTTCGGATGAATATGCGAATCCTTGCGGTTGTGATGATATGCTTGAGTATTAAAATCGTAGGCTGCGTTTTATCTATAAAGATCATGATATACGCTTAGGGTTTGCATGAATACTGATATATTAAATGATATCTGATACAATAACCTGCTATAAATCGATGCAATTAAGCGTCATGGCCGTTTAAACATTATCTAATATAATAAAGTCGAAAACAGAAAGCTGATAGACACTTACAGCCAACTTCGGTTGGCTGTAACCTGATCATTATTCATCAAAAAGTGGATTTTCTGAAGCCTAAAACGTGTATTTTTGAAAAACGCTTCAAATGGCGCCAGATTTATATTTTTCTGAGGTTGTTTGCTATTTTTAAATGACTATTTAGTGCACCAGCTGAAGCTTACTAATTTCGGTAAAAACTGCAGGCTGTTTATCGAGTCGGTTCTCATAGTCTGTATGGAGTTAGGTCACGAAATCAGTACAGTAACTGGAGACGGGAGTTTCCGAAAATCTTCCACTGGAATTTTGTTAATCGGAAGAACGATGATTTTTAAATGATTTTTTCTCGTGGACTGCAGTCAGAAAGCGACGAATCTGACTGCAGCCTAGTATATAAATTTTTATAAATAATTGGTAAAGATTTAGGATTTCAAAATTTTCCACTAAATTTTAGAGGCGAATTGACACCCTCTGTAAAAAGAATGGACTTTGTGGAAAATGGGAACTATTTTATAAAAATTCTCAAAAACGGCCCAGTTATGAGTGTACAAGCTGAAACATGATAACTTACATTTGTGTTTGTGACAAGTTGATTTGGTCGTTATTTTGTATGGTGATAGTCTGCATGCATGATTATGGTTTCGAATTGGTTATTATGTGTGCCGTACTGTGTGTTAGTTATGCGTAGGGTTTTGTGTCAGTGTGTTCACACACTAACTTTGAATCGGTTGACATGTTAGGATGCGATTAGCGGTTCCATCCTTTACTTCTTTTGCGTTTATCTAACCGAGCAATTTAAGGTGAGTTCACGGCCCCTATTTTATCCGGTTTTTTAACAACAGGGGGAGAAACATGTATACGCTCTACAACTCTATTTTTTAAGTTATGTGAAATTAACGTCGTTAACTATTAGGTAACTAAGTTAATGTTAATGTATGTTATGTTCACTAAGTAGCTTTATCACGGAAGTCCTCAACCAACTCTCGGATTGTTAGTATTGGGTTAGATAGCGGGGAAATTATAGTAGTACTACTGGGCCCGACAAGCCCCACCCGAGCTAGTCGTGCTAGCCGACCGGGAATGGTCAACGGGTGATTAATTTGGCCTAACTTTCGCCATGGTCAGTGATAGACCTGGCAACACAGAAGCAACAACAGTCAGCTTCGATCGCGAACTCTTACGTGACGTAACTTTAGGCTCGCTACATACATGTTAACATTGAACTTATTTACGAACAAACATTATTATTCCAGGTTAGGAATAATGGAACTATGTCGTTATTCCAGGTTAGGGATAACGGGGGTAACCAATCTTTTAAACCGAACATGTGAACTCACTCTCCTTTAATGTTGACACTTGTTTCTTTTCATGTTTTCTCAGGACGCTAGGAGCGCTAGGTGCACCCATTTTGCATTTGATCAAGACATTTTTATCGAGTCTTTATTAACGATTATTTTTGGGATTTTGGTTTTGGCGTTTATGTTGGCGCCCGTTACTTTATTCTAATGCTTCCGCTAAACTTTGAAAATGACTATGCATGTTTACAATAAATGTTTTTGGAAAACGTTTAAATAAATCATATAGAGTCGTTCGACATTGCTAGTGTCTGAGATTCTGGTTTGATCACACGCCTCGCAGTAATACTCCGCAAGTGGAAATTGAGGGTGTGACACAGATCATGTCGTATTTTTTTGGTAGCAGCATTTCCTTCTCCTCTTGCTTCCAAGGTATTCTACAGATTTTTGGTAGTGGTACAGTACACAAACTGATGATAAATATCTTTATGAAGTGCTTGTGTAAGGATAGCAAACGCCTTTTTCTCTATATCATAAGGCTTTTTATCGCTTTCATCTAGATTGGCTAAGGAAGTTGGATTTGATCCTGCTTCTTCGAGAGATTCCTTATAGGGTGTAGTAAAAATGTCCATAATTCTGTATTTTGTCCAAGAACATATGTATGGAAACGACTTTTCCACAAAGGATAATCGTTCATATGGTTCAGTTTTGGTGGACGGTTATTACTCCCGGTTTCACTATCGCTTATAAGAGGAGTCTGAATGCTCTGATTTTGATTGCGACACACACCCATTGGTTTGCGGTAATCATGGCTATATGTTAAGGCATTAATGATTTTACCTATGAGGTTGCTGAGCTTTGTGATGAGTCTTGGTTTGTGTTTGAACCACTCCCCCAATCCCAAGGATTAGAACCCATTATGTGTTCTTGTTTATGAAAATTAAAAGGTAAAAGATTAATTTTTTAAAATACCAGTCTCCTTTTAAAGTTCACAAATTTTAAAAACCACAAAGTTTGAAAAACTGAAACATGAAAAACAGATCAAGTTTGTTCTTCGTACGAATCAGAGATTCGTGCGAATGACTAACCTTAGTACGAACCAGGTTGTTCGTACGAGAGAAACTCTTTCGTGCGAACAAACTTATGCTTCGTGCGAACTAGGTTTTTCGTGCGGATGACTTGGTTTTTCGCACGGATAGCCTTGTTCTTCGTGCGTATGGGTTATTCGCATGGATGTTTTTCGCAGACAGGAACCCTTTTGCAGGGTTGGTTGGTGAAAATTTCCTTTTCTAACAATGGTTTTCGAAAGTGGTTAGTTGTCTACACAATTTTGGTTAAAAAGACAAACATTCCATATCAGCTTTCAGTCATAACAGTCAAGTCAAGTCAGAATGTCCAGATTTGGTCAACCCTACAAGAATATTCCGATGAGTTTTCCAGTAGTGCTTCTCCTAAAAATATGTTCAACTTAAATATGATAGAAAATTTTAAGAAAAACCAGATCCTAACATGTCTCCATGTATTCTAACAAGGTTTTTATGGAACTTTTCTGGATACAACAAGTTTTAACTAAGTTTTAAGTTGGTTATCTTTTGAAAACTTAAGTTTCTTATTAAATGTTCAAGAACACATCTAGAAACCCTCACAACTAGCTCAGACACAACACTAAGCTTGGTTTCAAACAAGGAAGAGAGCCAAAGCTCTGATACCACTTGTAGGTCCACTTGAGGATCAAGATTAACCTACTTCCCTGATTATACAACACAAATACGAGTGCGGAATCCTCGTAAGTATGCAAACCAAAGCAAAGTAAGAAACACAGAATAACCAAAGATTCAATATCTTGATTAACAGAAGAGAACTAGTACAAACACATACAAACAATGTTCATACAGACTCATGAAATACTCTCTATGTTCTTGTGTCTCTCTCTCTAGCTTGTTCACTGATGTCTCACGTCTAACACTAACGTCACACACACTGATAAGTGCATGTGTGTTTATATAGTGCCCACACCTAGCAACAGTACGGAGAATGTTGCTGGTCATACGAAACACCATAGGACACGAAGAACCTTCTCCAAAAGATGCTCATACGAATGACCCATGGCTTTGTACGAACACAACCTGGCTCGTACGAAGGGAATGTGGCTTGTACGAGTAACATCTTGCTCGTACGAAGCATTTCTCAATCGTACTTAGATGTGTTCTTCGGAGAATGTGTCAACAGACATGACGTACACAAGACTTAACAGTATGCACACATGCAACTATTTTACACAGACAAACTAATCGTCGTACTAAACCAAGATAGGAGGATATCTCGATTTGGTCGATACCACCAAACTATACAGACACAATAAACAAAGACCGTACAGTTAAAGACGTAACTAAGAACAAGCGACAGACCCAAAAGTGTATCAACATGTATTATACGATTTCTTCTGATTTTGCGTCAGTAATGGCCTAGAACTTGTATAATTCTTTTCGCATTCATTCCCCCAAAGCTGCATAAAAAATTGAAGATATCAAAAGATACGATATTTGTAGTACAAAAGATTCGAAATTTGGAACACCACCATAAGACGAGCCTTCATCTCTTTGTATGTATGGTAGTACTATCCTGAGCTCTCAAGGTCTCGCATCACCCACATATACAGATATCAATTGGCTATATTCACCTATGAGATGAAATCTGAGAATCTGGATACGGGAGTATATTCAGAGGTGGGAAACACAGTTGAGTCATGTTTCTAAAATTACCTAACGTATCTTGAAACAATTGAGAAATGTGTAAAAGTTTAAGTGGATCACTATACTGACAATCGACGTAAATTTGTTTAGAACTTAAAGTTTTATAAAGACCAATGGTACTAGTGATATGTCTGAATACTGTTATGATCCTCTAACACAAGCTCACTAAAATATGTCTGTAAATATGTTGTGTAACACAGTTTACTTTTCATTTCAGAAAACCCAAACATATTTTTAGAGTGTTTTAATATAAACTTTGAAAAAATTCAAAAAGATTATATTTCAACCCTAGTTTTGACTACTGATGTTAGAAAGCGGATCTTCAAAATCAAGAGTTGCTGAATGCTGAGAGATCCAGAAGACAATGGTTTGGGAGCATATCTGAAATTAAGAAAAAGTTTTGAAAACATCAAAAGTTCATTAATATGAAACCATACATTGCCTAAAAACATCAGTTTGTTCATCAAGTGTTCAACCAAGGTCATTAACTTAGACTTGGTAGACAAATCAGTTAACCAGAGTCATTTACTTGGACTTGGTCAACTAAGTGGGTCTTTAAAACTGTTTAAATACGCAAAAAAATAGAAAAATTGAAGTTGTACAGTCAACTCGCACGAGTTTAAAGCCACCTCGTACGAGTTAGAGTTCATCCCGTACGAGGTGGTCACCTAAAACAAGTCAGATGCCAACTCGTACAAAGTGTTTTTGGCCTATATATAAGGGACAACTCGTACGAGGCAGTCATTCACTACTTGTGAGATCTGAATTGTGTGAACACTTTTCGAACTATCCACGATCTATAAGAACATTTGGGAGGTTGATTTGCACACCTCTTAAAATTGTTAAGGTAATTAACTTGGATTTAACACTTAATTTGAGATTTTCGGCCCTGACTTCTAAAAAATGTAGATCTACGACTTTTGGACTGGTTAATCTTAAAATTGAGCATTAATAAGTGTGTATCGATGTTATTAGGATGTTATGGAACCTTCAATTTCACGAAAATTACAATTTTGGTATTTAAGGTTCATGACCATCGTTGTCGTGCGAGTTGTACCTCGTACGAAGTTCATAAGCACACCTTGTACGAAGTGACTATGTTCAAAATGTTAATCTTTATGTCACTTGGTAGGAAGTCTCTATAATGAAAATTATTACTGCACGCCTCGTACGAAGCGATAGTTCAGAAACGTTATTGTTACACACCTCGTATGAAGTGTAATTGGTCAAAACTATAAGTGTTTATACACACTCCATACGAAGTGGTCTTTTTTGGGCGATATTGTCAAACGCTTTTGAAGATCTTTTTGAAGACTGACCAGGATTGTGACAATATCCAAGGGGAGATTTCTACGTCTTAGGGTCA
Source organism: Scalesia atractyloides (assembly GCA_947069175.1). NCBI lineage: Eukaryota > Viridiplantae > Streptophyta > Magnoliopsida > Asterales > Asteraceae > Scalesia > Scalesia atractyloides. Next base: position 38,457,095 of record CAMTDV010000116.1, read on the forward strand.
TGTCAAGTATGTAATAGGGCTTAGTTGTCAGATTTCTATTCGTTTGTAAGTTTATAGGCCACTTCGTACAAAGTGATGATTACCTCGTATGAAGTGAAGAAGTTCACTTCGTACAAAGTGAAGCAGTTCACTTCGTACGAAATGCACTTCGGACGAAGTGGTAACTCCAACTCGTGTGAAGTTGTGATGTCTATATATATAGAAGAGTTGGGGTCTTGAGTCCATAGTTGTTTTACTGATACTAAGGTCAAGCCCTGTCAGTTTGCTGTCTGTAATTCTTCCACGTTTATTAATACAAGAAGCATAAGTGTTTAAATAGTAGATCCGATCTTTTTTCAAAGTTACTAACGATGAATTCTGTGCACGTTCGGTCCGTTGCTTTCGAGGGAAAGCCGATCCTCCCACATAAATTTGCCAATAAACTATAGAAACAATGATTAAGAGTTAATTCGGTTTTAATATTCTACTAACCTTAGTACATGAGAAGTGCTAGGTTATTCATAGGTCTAACCGGGTAAATTGCTAAGATTTGGTTTTGAGAAAAGCCGGTTTTAGTTGCCTTGCCACATTTTAGTCTATTAAACCAAATCTAGTTCCTTAGTTGCCTTAGACTTCCCACTGAGAGGTAGTTAGTCACTTTAGGGGACTTGTCTAGAAAGTAGATAAACGAAAGGGAGTGTATTAACCAGTAAACTTAACAATCCTTAAGAATTCCATAGGTGTCTTCCCGAGAAGGGTCGGGGGTCCTGTTTAGTTTCTCTTAGGGTTTAGCATCCACAGATACCAGTTCCCTATCACATTAGTATTCGATAGAAAGCCATTCGATAGTAAGGGGGATTTCAACCTAGGTAGTCTTTCAACACCACCGAGTTCAATCTTCGTCTCGAGTCGCGTTTTAGTTGGTCTTAGTTAATTACTCTTTAGTTATCTTGCAATTTTAGTACTCTCAGTAACCCCCCACCCAAACAAGTAAACAATTAGTCATGTCCGTGTCAGTCTTATTGTATGTAGAGTCATTAGCGTAATTTAATTGAGTCTTGTGGGTTTGATATCCGGACTTACTTTAGCTTAACTATAGTCAATCGGTTCATTTGCTGGTTAGTAGTTTAGTCGAGTTTTAGAGAGTAGAGTATTACTTTGAGTCTAGAATAGGTTAAATTATGAGGTTTTAATTAAACTACTTTTAGCACATTAGTGATGATTTTTAATAACTTAAATACTTGTTTAACTTGATTAGTGGCTTGATCCTGGTCAGTCGCACTCCTGGTGGTAAAACTCCGCATGTGGATTTGAAGGTTTGACAGATTGGTAACAAAGCCATTGTTATAGTGAACTTGGTTTAAAATTTTGAGAAAAACCAGACTATAACCTATTCTGTACCGAAAAAGCCGCAACGACACTACACTCCGAAGTGCAAGTCCCAACATCTGTACTGCATATGCTACGTATGTGCCTACTTGATATTTATTCACGCATTGCATCTCAATGTCTAGTTCTCGAGACCCAAACCGTAAGAAACCAGCTGACACCAACTCATCTTCTCAAACCCCAAAATCTTTCCCTTGTTAAAGAATAGTTGAACATGAGAAACGTCTCCTACAGATGTCTGACCTCGGGGATTCTGATGCGGGTCATAGCAAGAAACCCCGAGAGCTAACTCTCGAAGAGGTAACAAGGGAATTCCAGTTGCTAAGGGAATGTCAAGTTACAACAACCTAGTCGCCTATGCAAGGAAACTTCAAGCACAAGTGGTCAGCTTGCGCTATGACTAGGACCATAACCGCGACATGGTTCTTGATGTGGACAACATGCTTACTTTAGCACTGTACAATGTCGCGGAACCCGAGGAAGATCCATAGGAGGATTCGGAGGAGGAACCCAAAGAAGATCCATAGGAGGCACTGAATGACAATGACGATAAAGGATCGGTTGTCTCATTCGTTGGTGATGACATTTGACACCACCACTAATCCCTTTTTCATTTCTATTCTTTTCCACTTAACTTACATAAGGAGGGTTCTTCCTCATTCGACATTGATACTGGATTTAATATTTGATATAGAACACATTTGTTGAACCTGCAAATGATTCTAATGAAAATTTTTATATGGATATTATGTGTTGTGGTTAAATCTTATTTATTTTACTTATGCCATTATGCTGAATAATATGTGTTATATTATTCTCATTTTTGTATTTTGTGAATGTAAAGACAATGAGTAGACGTGGTGGACGACACGGTGGACTCAACATGACGCAGGCAAAGCTCACGGCCATGACCAACGCGTGAGTTGCCGAGGCTTTAGGGGCATACCAGGCAGCTCACCCATGAGGTAAAACAATCGTTCTATACCATTGCAGGATGTTTGAATCCTATTTCCTTTGTTATCTTAGCTCTCTTATTCTCATCCGCCTTACTTTTACACTATAGGTCAACATGCCCAACCCCCAAAGCCTGTACTTTTAAAATGTTTATGGACTACAAACCTTGTTTCTTCAACGGTACCCAAGGAGCAGTTGGTATACTACATTTGATTGAGAAGGTGGAATCCATCTTCGAAATGTGTAACTGTCCTTCTAATAGCCCAGTCAAATTTGCAACTGGTACTCTAGAAGGGAATGCATTTTCTTGGTGGAATGCGCATGTGCAAATGTTTGGCCTTGCAGCTATTAATGTTACAGCTTGGAATGATTTCAAGGATTTGCTTAAGGAGGAGTATTGTCATCGGGATGACATACAAAAGCTAGAAGTCGAATACTACAAGCTCAAGATGGTCGGTTAAGAGATTGAAGCTTACACCAAGCGGTCAAACGATGTGGCTACTCTCTACCCCAACATGTCTGAACCACCATACAAGCGAATTGAACTTTATCGCAAAGGTCTAGCCCCGTAAATTCAAAGTTTGGGTACCTCCACCAATTTTCCTACGATTTAGTGAATTATCAAGCTTTCTCACAAGCTCACGGATCAAGCGGTCGAACTAGGCAAGCTGCCTAAACAAAATTCTTTAGTCCCTGACACTTCAACCGACAATACACACAAATGGGATCGAAATCAAGGCAAGGGTTCCAGTTCTACCCAACACTCACCACAACAAAGGAGGTTCGATAACAACAAAACTCTAATTAGAAGTCTCCAGCAAATCAGGGTCAAGGTGGTTATCAAGGGAATCGGCCAAAATGCGACAAGTACAATCTGCACCATTTTGGCCAATGCGAGAAGAACCGTTGTCAGCTGTATGGAAAGCTGGGGCACGTAGCAAAAGATTGCAGAGGCTAGTTTCAAGTGAGGCAGAACCAGCTATAGCAGCCAGCTCAACAGAACCAGAGGTCACAACAACAGTAACAGGGCAATGGGAAAGGGTGCTTCAAAAGTGGAGCTAAAGGGCATTTCAGGAAGGATTGCCACCAACTGGATCAGAATCATAACGACAACAACAATGGCACCGGTAACAACAACAATGGTGGGAATGGTGCAAAGGGTCGAGCCTTTGTAATTGGCTAGGGGGAAGCAAGAAACGACCCTAATGTGGTGACGGGTAAGTTCCTACTTGATGAATAGTTTGTTTCCATACCTTTTGATTCTAGAGCCTATTACAGTTACGTGTCCTTAAGTGTTAGTAAGTTGCTTAAGTCTACTCCAACCCCTTTGAACTCTAAACACACAGTAGAGCCAATGGCAAGAATATTGAGGCGACTCACATCATCAACGGCTGTAAGGTTGAATTATGCGATCAGAGTTTTGATATTGACCTTATCCATGTTGTTCTTGGAAGTTTTAACGTTTTCATCGGAATAGATTGGTTATCCCATCATCGAGTCGAAATACTCTGCTAGGAGAAGATTATCCGTATTCCCCGTTCCGTCGGTGAACCTCTTATAGTTCAAGGCGAGAGAGGTGGTGCTATTGTAGGCATCATCTCGTACCTAAAAACTCAGAAATGCCAATGTAAGGGTCACACTACCATTTTAGCCCTAGTTGTCAACAACAAACTGAGGATAAGAAGATCAAAGACTTTCCTATCGTTCATGACTTTCCTAACATTTTTCCAAAGAATTTCCTAGTCATCCACCGCACAGGCAAGTTTAATTCCAGATTGATCTAGCACCTGGAGCAGCGCCACTAGCTCGTGCACCGTATAGGCTAGCGCCAAACGAACTGCAAGAGCTGTCTACTCAATTGAAGGAGTTGTTGGATAAAGGCTTTATCCGATCCAACTCATCACCCTAAGGAGTTTGTTTGTTAAGAAGAAGGACGAGACATTTCGTATGTTCATTGTTTACTAGAGCCCACTTTAAGAACTTAAATCTTCAGATTGAAGCTTTCTTTGTAACTGCATCAATTCTTTCTTCTTTACGAATTTGCTTCATAAACTCAACTCTATCCAACTCTCTCCATTTCGATCTCCACATTTTTCCAGAATTAATATCGTGTGCATAGCATACATTAACCACACCTTGGTATTGCATCGCTTTGACTTTCTCCTTAGCCTCGTAGCATATCTTGTTATTGAATAAACACTCGTTATCTTTCTCTTAACAATTTACTAGCCCCATCGGGTCTAGTATTCTAATAGCCGTCCATAATCCTTCAACCTTTAGCACAATAACTCATTCACCTTTTTCAATATCATACTGCCACCACTTGAAGAATTCTTAAAAATCTTGCTCTATCTTCATCAAAGGCATGTTCTTCATAGTGTGCGGTCTTTCCACAATCAAAGTAACATCTTTTTCCTTTGTGATCGGATCAATCTTGATTTTATTCTTTGGTATATGTGGTTTCCAATGATTAAAACCATGAGCAGCTTCATATTTGATTAACTTTTAGACTCTCTGAAACTTCATTAAGTAGTTAATACTCTTTGCTTGCACTAACTCTTCAACGTCCCACCAAGGCAACGTTTTGATATCACTCAAGTACCTGAAGTATGGCACGCCAAACTCCCTCTTTATTGCATACACATCTAATTCAAGAATGTCTTTGGGTAGTTCCTTGAACCATGTCTTTTTGGCTTCATCAATCTCTTCTTTTGATAACGTCTTGGCACATTACCATCCTCCAAAGTTTCCTCGACTCTTCTCTTCAATAAATCATTTGATTCCTCGGGAAGCATTACTTGAAAGGTTGGGAAGTCATCTGTATCTTCTCTAGGATACTTAACAGTTTCGTCATCAGAATCATCCTCCATGACAAACTTATCATAATTATCTACATCAGCCACATACTTGTATACATAATCTTCAGGCTTAAAAGTACTGATGCTGTGCAGCTCATCTTCAAAATCGAATCAAACGAACTCTCATCAACACATCTCAACAACCTCCTCTTTGGTGTAATTGTGAAGATTCCTAACTACTCTGCATCATTCACCGGATCTTTCGTCTCCCCTTGTTGTTTAGATTCTTCTTGTTGATTAGCTTCATCATTCAGAAATGAATCATAGTTGAATGATTCATTAATCTTAGCATCCTGAATTCTCAAACCTGTACCACCATGAGTGTTATCATCATCATCACCCTTATCGTCATCATGTTTCTTATCACCTCCACCAACATCCTCATCATCGTCGTTCTCATAACCATCTATCTCAACATCAATCTCTGCTTCCATCTTCTTTCTTTCTAGGTATTTCTGTTTCAAAGAAATCCCAGTAACATCTACAGATTGTCCAATAAGCACATAGTTCACCAACGGTTCTGACTCGGCTTCCGGCTCATAGGTGCAATAATAGGAATATCATCTATTTTATTCTTTTCTTTACCCGCAGTTGCTGCTTCAGCTTTCCTTGCTCTTTCTGCAGCTCTGGCCTTAGCTTCTTCTATCTCTATCAAATCATACTCAGAATCAAAGTTTATGCCAAATTTTTTCTCTAAGACTTTGTAAAGCACATCAAACTTCTTGGCATTCAACGATTTTCAACTACTAGATCTTGTACCACCTTATGAAGTCTCTCATTCTCAGCTGTAACATTCGTAAGCATTGACACCAACTGTACTTTCTCAGCTTGAAGATGTTTGACTCTATTTTGTAGCTCTGTGACTTTCTGACCATTGATGAAATCTCCTTCAAATCCAGCAAATAATAAATCATCATCAATGTTTGTAGGACCTTTAGGATGCGATCGATGTCTCTCTATAAATTGTGATGTAGATTGTTTATGACTCGAAGGTGTTGGTTGTTTTGCTTGGGATGTTGGATTTGGTGGTGTTACATGATGAGTTTGTGGTGTTGGTGGTTGTTCGGATTCAATCTCAGGCGTCTTTCTTTTCTATACTTACGCCTAGCTTTCTTTAGTGAAGGAGACCCTGTTGCCTTTTTCTTAACATCTGTAGGCTTGCTCTTTACACGTTTAGATTTCTTAGTTGGCCTTTTAATGATCTCCGCAGGTTCAGAACGCACATATGTATCATCATCGTCACCCATAGCCTTTCTTTTTCTTAAGTCTGCCCTTTAGGCTGCACCTTTGGCTTCTGGATCAATGTTATCATCTGAACTATCTTCTTCGTCATCTTCGAATTCTTGTTTTTCAACTTGAGCACCAATGTTAACCATATTCACTTCATCTTTTTCCTGATCAGATATTGCAGAGAATACCTCATCTTCAAACTTAGTTTCAACCTTGACATTTTGCTCAACTTCGGCATTCACATCCACCTCAGCCTCTTCATTTGTTGCATTGTCTCTAACGTCTCTACTTGCTTTCTCTCTTGAGTTTTCTTTTTAGGAGTAGTCTTTTTTTATTTTCCGTCTCCTCTTTCTCGTACCACGCACCTCTATTTGGAATATAATCCTCCATCGGATCTTTTTCATTCTAAGTTACTGCCATCATTCATCCATTTATCTTTGGATGGTGCCTTGCATCTTTTATCTTTGATAGCTCCAAAGAATTTTCCCCTAACTGGCTCAGTCTTTTGCTTTAGATACTGATTCAGACAAACAACTAACAGATCTGACATATGATCAAGTGGCAACAAACTTTCTTTTTTTTTCACAAGGTTTAGAAACTGATCGTCTAACATCATTTGGATGAACCTTGGATACTTCAAGAACTTGTCTTTCTCAATATTCGCTTTCATCTGCTCGAAGATTAATCTTGTGAAGTTGTAAGGCTTGTTGATCGAGAGAGCAACAATCATGAACTGGTATTCAAGAAGTGCATCGTATCCTCCTTTTCGATGAATAGGGCGACATTTATAGAATGAACAAAGAACTTGTAGGGCCTGCCCAAAAATGCTTTGTTGAACGTCGTATTCACATATCCTTTATACCCCATACGATAGAAGCATACTTGCACATCTTTTCGGATACATTGTGGGATCATCATATTTATCTTTAAAGTCTCACACTCTACAAATAAACCCTCTATAATCAAAACCTCCTTGTCTTTGTTCCCTATCCTTATGAATGACTAAATGGCTTTCTGTTTAGGTACGAACTTCGCATGATGCCATAATCTATGTACATGCAATCGATAGGCTTTGTGTTGAAAAGTTAAAGCTTTCTTTATGGGCAAACGATTCATGAACTCCAAAACATCTTTAGGATCTTCTCATCAAGAAGACAACATATATTATGCTTTGCCTCGAAATTAGATTTCTTTTCCTACAAACACATTACGAAGAAACACTTAGACGAATATTTCACGAAAATACCAAATCATTTCATGCGAAGTGACATATAGGAAGTGGACATTTATCTTCGTACGAAGTAAGATGTCATTTTGATATTTTGCACTTCAACTTCGTGTGGAGTAAATATTTCTCTTTGTACGAAGTGAACTTTCACTTCGTGCGAAGTGACTGTTAAGAACACTTACAAAATTTTGTACGTTTTGATGATATTGAAAGTTCTATAACATAATAAAAGTGCGGCAATTCTAGATCCATGTTCAATTTTAAATTTGGTCTATTAAATCATCCTTGGTCTAAGTTTAAAGGTCCAATTAGCCAAAAACACTCAAATTAGGTTCAATTGGTTCATGTTCTACCTTAACCATTGTTCGTGGTGTGCCAATCGACCACTACAATGTAAAGTTCGGTAGCACTTCGTCGTTTACTTAGCAAACTCTGTTGTTCGCATGAAGAGGAGAAACATTGATTTATGATTCACTTCGTGTGAAGTGACATACATATAGAATACACATTTCACTTCGTACGAAGTGAAATGTTTACTTTGTGCGAAGTGAATATTTCACTTCGCGAAGTGAACTCCTCACTTTTAAATTTTTAATTTTCCATTCATTTTAACCAGTTTTAACAACCCACTCAGTTGACCAAGTCCAAGTTCATGAGCATGGTTAACTAATTTGTCTACCAAGACTAATGACCTGGGTTGGACACTTTATGAACAAACTATTGTTTTCAGGCAATTTTAAGTTTCAAATTAATGAACTTTTGATCATATCAAAACGTTTTCTCATTTCAGATAAGCTCCCAACCCGTTGTCCTTTAGATTTCCATCATCCTTCAGCATCTTTGGATTTTGAAAATTCGCTTTCCATCATCGGCAGTCGAAACTAAGATTGAAATAAACTCTTTTTAATTTTTCCAAAGTTTATGCTAAACCACACTGAAAATCTTTTTGGAGTTTTATGAAATGAAATGTAATAATTTTGTACAAACATATTTACAGAAATTTTTGTGAGTTTGTGTTAGAGGATCATATCGGTTTTGAGACAAATCACTAGTACCGTTGATCTTGAAAACTTTATGTTTTAAACAAATTCACTTAGATTGTCAGTATACATATCCATTTAAACCTCTACACATTTCTCAATTGCTCCGAGATACATTAATTAGATGTCTTAGAACTTGACTTGACAGTGTTTCCCACCTTAGAATATACTCCAGTATCAAGATTCCCTAAATTTCATCTTACTAGTGAATATATCTAACTGATATCTGTATCTGGGTTGTGCGAGATCTTGAGAACTCAGGTTAGTACCAAATTTGGCTCGACTTAAAAGTGGTGTTCCAAATTTGGAATCTTTTTACTGCAATTGTCAGATCTTTTGATACTTTCAATTTGATGCAGTTTATGGTTTTTAAAGCAAAAGTATTCTACAAGCTCTTGGCCATTGCTGATGCAAAACCAGAAGAGCTTATATAATACCCCATATATCAATTATCTATAAAGAACTAGTATCTCAGAATCCGACAATCCCTCAAACGAAATCAGGAACAACTATTATTGGTGGAGTGAAGATTCCTAATTGCTCTGCATCATTCACCGGATTTTTCGTCTCCCCTTTTTTTTTAGATTCTTCTTGTTGATTAGCTTCATCATTCAGAAATGCATCATAGTTGAATGATTCATTAATCTTAGCATCCTGAATTCTCAAACCTATCCCACCATGAGTGTTATCATCATCATCATCACCCTTATCGTCATCATCTTTCTTATCACCTCCACCAACATCCTCATCATCATCCTCCTCATAACCATCTATCTCAACATCAATATCTGCTTCCATCTTCTTTCTTTCTAAGTATTTCTGTTTCAAAGAAATCCCAGTAACATCTACAGATTGTCCAATAAGCACATAGTTCACCAACGGTTCTTACTCGGCTTCCAGCTCAGGGGGTGCAATAATAGGAATATCATCTATTTTATTCTTTCCTTTACCCGCAGTTGCTGCTTCAGCTATCCTTGCTCTTTATGCAGCTCTGGCCTTAGCTTCTTCTATCTCTATCAAATCATACTCAGAATCAAAGGTTACGCCAAATTTTTTCTCTAACACTTTGTAAAGCACATCAAACTTCTTGGCATTCAACGATTTTCAACTACTAGATCTTGTACCACCTTATGAAGTCTCTCATTCTCAGCTGTAACATTCGTAAGCATTGATACCAACTGTACTTTCTCAGCTTGAAGATGTTTGACTCTATTTTGTAGCTCTGTGACTTTCTGACCGTTGATGAAATCTCCTTTAAATCCAACAAATAATAAATCATCATCAATGTTTGTAGGACCTGTAGGATGCGATCGACGTCTCTCTATAGATTGTGGTGTAGATTGTTTATGACTCGAAGGTGTTGGTTGTTTAGCTGGGGATGTTGGATGTGGTGGTGTTACATGATGAGTTTGTGGTGTTGGTGGTTGTTCGGATTCAATCTCAGGCGTCTTTCTTTTGTATACTTACGCCTAGCTTTCTTTAGTGAAGGAGACCCTGTTGCCTTTTTCTATACTTACGCCTAGCTTTCTATACTTACCCCATATATCAGTAAGTGATATAGGTTCTCCAACTTTCAGAACAGAATCATCAGATTTTCAAATGTTTCGTCTTTGCTCTCTAAGAACATTACCCATGAAAATCTTGAGTAGTCGTCAGTCACAACGAGACAGTAAAGATCTTCTTAAATGCTTTTAACGTTGATAGGTCCAAAGAGATCCATGTGAAGTCTCTCTAGTGGGAGGTTAATAGAGTTCAGGAGTTTTCTCGGGTACAACTTTTTATGTTGCTTTCCTTTCTTACAACTTATGCAATCGTCACTCAGATGAAAACTCTTCAGATTAACTCCCTCAAGTAGATTATTGTGAACTAAGAAGTTCATTTTTCTGAGATGAATATGCCCCATTTTTCTATGCCACATGATCGATTCTTTTGTTACTTTGGACACGTAGTATTGCAAAGTTTTTGACGTTGTTGTAGCAATACTCAAGTCTAAGACACACAACTCATTCTCTCAAGCAGCTCACATCAGTATCCATTCCTCAGGTATATTGAATCCCGGCTTCAGAATTAAGCAGTCTTTATCTATGAAGTGTTGTGAACTTTTATCACAAATCTGGGAAATACTCAACAAGTTGTTCTCTAACTCTACTATGTAGTTGACTATGTTGAAAGACACCACACCATTCATTAGAATCCCTTCACCGACTATCCTTCCACCTTGATTACCCGCGAACGCAACGTAGCATCCACAGATTCATTTAACAATCTAAATGAAGGCCAACATTCCCGTCATGTGCCGAGAAGCTCCATTATCCATTATCCACTTTGAGATGATTAATCTCGGGAGCCCCTACAAATGTAATTAAGTGATTACTTGAATAGGAGAACCCAAGCCTTAGCGGTCTTGGGTGGTTCAGGATATCATACTTTGGCTCATAAACACTCTTACTTTGTTTCTTGATTTCAAAACATGTTCAACCTTAACCCTTTTATCAGTCATGGTTGGAGCAGTTGTTTTGCTTTCCTCAGAAGATGGCTTTGTTTTAAGAACCCAAGTTTGTTGTTTTCAAAATATTTGTTTTGTATAAAATTTTGAATCTTTTTTATCATTCTTGCTTGATGATTCACCAACTTTTTTGTTTGAAACATTAGAATTTGTTGGTCTCACAATGTTAGATTCACTGTTTGTTTCCAAAATTTGTTTCGGAACAAACTTTGGGTGTTTCTGTTTCTCTTCTTCTAAAGAATTCTTGATGTTGTGAATAGGTTTAGAGTTAGTCTGGGTACATCGTCTTGTGATATGCCCGACTTGGCTACACTTGAAGCATGTCCTACTGTGTTGGTTCTATCAAACCCTCTAAAAGAAAAGATGATTGGAAAGCCAAAATGAACTATAACATCTGATCCTTAATAACAGTGTTTAGAAGTTCTTCTCACCTCAAGGGCAAAGTCAGCAACATCTGCTACTCAAAGGTTTGTTAAGCTAAAGTCTATTATATAAGATCTGTTGAAGACAATTCTAAAGTCTGTTAAAGATAAGCTCTACTATTGAAGAATAAAGACTGTTGAAGCAAAGGTCTGCTAGACCAACAGCGGATAAAGCTCATCAGAGTTTGTACAACAGATGCTAGATAAACAGAGTTTATATATTATTAATGTAACAGTGGTTTAGCCTAGCAGATGTTAGAGATTGTTAGGGTGTTAGATGTCATTGTCAAGGTGACGTCAGCTGCCACAGTAGTTTGCATTGTACTATAAATAGAACACTGCATGTACTATTCTATTTTTCACTTTCCTTCTAACATTCTGTATGAACAAATAGGAGTGATCTTAGGCTGAGGCGGAGTTGTAATATTTGCATGCATATGTGAATCAAAGTTTACAAAAGCATGTTGATGAAAACAATGTCTCTATTGTTGTGATTTGAAAGTTTATTATTTCCGCTGTACTATTTCATTATTGTTTATCTTCTTTAATAATTTCCATCTTAAACAATCACAACAATACCAAACTCAGATCCTAACAATTGGTATCAGAGCCTGGTCAATCAAATTTGATCTTACAATCAATTTGATATAAATAGATCAGCTCTCACAAATGATTTATTTGTTCGTTGTGTTGAAAACAAAGTAAAAGTTTATATACGTTCAAAATATTTCTAAACAAAAACCTGTTTGTAAACAATCAGAAATGTCTCAAAATTCACAAGATCCACACAACTAGCACCATGTAGAAACCTCCGATGCTTGTTAGATCGGAGTATAACATCTAGCAATGTCGGATGGGCCACACACTTGGACAACAAAATACGGGTTGCTGGAAATCGGTTATCTTCGGACCTCATGTTTTGATGGTACCGAGTGCTGAAGACCCTAAACTTCAAGTTCCAAAAAATCTAGAAACTATTCCGAGCAAGATTTTCAGAAAATCGAGCTAGATGCAAAGGCATTTAGCATCGTTGCTACGGCTTTGCCAAATGATATCTATGCTAGCATGTTGCATTGCAACAGTGCAAAGGAGTTGTGGGATGCTTTGAAAGAGAAATTCGGTGGGACAGTGGAGGTTATTGAAAACAATCGTGAAACTTCAAACCTATAGTATAAAACATTTTGTCATGTTAAATGAGAATCTTTAACTCAACAGTTCGAAAGGTTTAGTTATCTAATAAATGAACTAAAACTGGTGAATGTTAATTATCCTAATTCAACTTTGAATAGCTGATTTCTAAGATCATTACTGGAAAAATGGGACACTATTGCTTTTGTAACTAGAACCACTGTTGGGTTCAAGGAGATGAGTTTGACTCAACTTCCTTGTAGGCTTCTCACTTATGAGAGAGAGCTTAACTAGAAAACGAAGCTACAAAACTTAGGAAAAGTTGCTGATGACTATGCCTTTGGTAGTACAACACTTTTTAGTCAAGAAGAAACCTCTAGTGTTAGTAAGGATCAGAGTTATGATCATTTTATTGACATAACATCTGGTGGAGGATTTAGCTCTGATTCTTGCTCACCAATCATGCTTTTGTAGCGAATGGGGAAAACCAAGTTTTTGACAACTTATCTTTTGAGTTAAATGATTTTTAACATTTTGACGTTGTTGATTTGGCAGAAATGGACATCTTACACCAACTGACCTTGCTGAGTGTTAGGACTAGCAAGTTTTACAAGAAAATTGGTAGAAAGTTTTTAGGGTTGCATAGGGGTTTAAAAGTTGGGTTGGAAAAATCTAAAATCAAATGTTACAAGTTTAATAGGCTAGGTCATTTTGCTAGAGAATGCAAGAGCCAAACAAGTAGCCCTATTATGACACATCCAAGTCCTAGACCTCAAAACACTCAAAACACTGTCCATTATTTCCAGTATACACCTGTTCCACACATGCAAAACTCTGCTCATTTTGCTCACCTGTAAACACTATTCCAGTATAGTATGTCCAGATCATTGTTCCTCAGATACAATATGTTCAAGCCCCAGTTCGTCAAGTTCAAGTACAACCTACACTACAAGCTACACGAACCTCTGCTCTTGCAGAGACCAGTCAACAGAGCTTCTTTACACAATGATTTGTTGATTGGAGTAGTTTACCTGAAGAACTAACTGATGAAAATTTTACCCTAGTTGCCAATTATGAAAAGAAAACTAATGATTTTTTGTTTTATGGCACTAGACACTATTTTGGAAGGGGTTAAGTCTGAGGAAGTGGTGTCCAATATTGATAAGGTTTGTGAAAATTTTGCAACAGATATTTCAGAAGAGAAGGTTGGTGAAGAAATAAAACCTCTGTCAGACCCATGGGATTCTAGTGTTTGTGAAGGAGAGTGTGATTGTGCCATGATAGCTGCTGCTAAGGTATCACCTCAAGTCCTTAAAGACTTATGTTCAGACAAATGTGTTATTACTTTTGTTAATAATAAAGAGGTGAATGAAGATCATAGAAACAATATCTAAAATGATGAAATTCAGTTTGAAAAACTTACAAAAGAGTTAAAATCAAAACTGTTTGAAAAAGATAGTGAAATCAGCAATCTCAAACATGAATAAGCATAACCAAGGTTAACTCCAAACAATGATAGAAAAATATCAAAGTTGTAAAAATGAGCTTCAATCTACCCAGATCACCTGTGAAAAATGGGTTGAATCTTGCAAAGGTTATGAGTTGATGTTAGAATCACAAATCAAAGCAATGTAAACTTGGTGTAGGTTTTTGAAAACATGACCAAGTTTCTCAAAACACTATTGTAATTGATTTTGGTTTGTTTGAAATTCTTCAAACAAACTTCGTTGGTAAAGAAATTAAAGTCACTGAACCTAATGGTAAGAAAATTGTTCTAGAAAGACTAGAAGGATCCTCAACTTTTGAGGAGATTGAGAAATATCACTTCAAACCTACCTTGTTAGATAAGTGTGACATTTTTGAAAACCTTAAGTCAATGGATTTCTCAACCATTGAAGGTGTAAAAGCACCTCAAGTAAAGATCATTCCCTTAAAGACCTTCCAGCAGATGCTACATCGTCTGTTGACAAAAAGGGTGAATAAGGTATAAGAGAGAAAAGATAACAAACTTGTTTTGTGATTTTTTTGAAAAGATGAATCATGTTACTAAAAAATATTTTCTTCTAAAAGCATATGATATTAACAAAAATGTGTGATTATTGATGCACCTCACTGTACCATCTATGGCAAGAAAAACCACAAAACTCGAGAGTGTGTTTATCTCAAAAATTTTGATGTCAAAAGAAATGAGTATCAATCTAAAACACTTGAGAGTTCAAGAAAAGAAAAGTCCAAGAAGACCTTTGTCCCCATCCAAACATTAGTTACAAAACAATTAAATATAACCTCTGTTCCTAGAGAGGTTCAGGTAACAGAGCACTACTAGCTCATAAATTTCCAAGAGGATATGACCAACCAGCTTATAAGAATCTACCACTTGGTTATGAGGTCTACAAAAGACCCACAAAACAAAGAGCTAACAAAGATCCTCATGTTTATTATCATTTAACAGGAAATGGTTCCCAACAGATGTTTCAAAAATCTGTTAAAAACTCTACCATATTCCTTGACTTGAGGCTGGAATGTCTGTGAGACCATCCAAAGCCATTTTTTCTTTGGAAACACACGTAAACTAATTGATTACTAATGTGTAGGGAACTTCTACTTGCCTTGATAGTTTATGGTATGTAGATAGTGGAGGCTCCAGGCATATGACAGGATGTAGAGCCCTACTCAAAGATTTTCTTGCACATGGAAGGGGTGATATATCCTTTGGTAACAATTGAAAAGGGAAGGTGTTGGGTTCAGGGACAATCCAAGCTTGGAAAATCAAGTTTGAAAATGTCAATCTTATTGACAATCTTAAATTTAACCTACTTAGTGTATCTCAAATTAGTGATAAACGCTTTGGGTTATTCTTCACTAAGAAAACTTGTTAGATTGTTGGGCCAGAAGTGGTGAAAAAGATTGATCAAATCATAGCTGATAGCAAAGCACAGCTTGTTGCTCACATAAGTGGCAATGTGTGTGGTTGATATGTTGAAAGATAATCCAATGTCTAATGCATGTCTTTTCTCAGTTGCCTCTAACAAGGAGACAGAACTATTGGTCACACAAATCTTAAAACTATCACCACACTCTCAAAACAAGGTCTTGTAAGAGGTCTTCCATCAAAATCTTTCAATTATGATGAACATTGTGTTTCCTGTTTAAAAGGTACACAACATAAAAGTTCTTACAAATCCATTGAAGAGTCCAAAACCAGTCAGTGTTGACAATTGTTACACATGGACTTGTTTGGCCCTATAAAAATCATGAGTCTTAAAAAGACGAGGTATTGTCTTGTTATAGTTGATGATTTTTCAAGGTTTGCATGGACTTACTTTTTGCACTCTAAAGATGAGACTATAAGCATTTTGCAAGACTTTGTAAGAAAAGTTAAAAAGCAATTTGACCTGTCAGTAAAAGTTATTAGGTGTGATAATGGAATAAAGGTTAAAAAAGGAGTTGGATGATTTCTGTGTGTCAAAAGGGATTGTTAGGCAATACAACATCCCAAGGACACCAGAACAAAATCGGGTGGTTGAAAGGAAAAATAGAACTCTAATTGAAGCTGCTAGAACAATGCTTTTAGACTCGGGTTTATTGTGTTTTCTGTTCCTACTCGTATTTCGGTGAAAATCCGATCTAGATGATTCCACACTCTAGATTAGATAGACGATTTTGTGAAGATCCATACGGAATAGGGGACCTACAATTGGTATCAGAGCGTTAGGCTTTTATTTTGCTCGATTCGGAATCGTTATTGAATAAAAAGTTGGGTTTTTGGATGTTTTGACGACTGTTCTAGGGTTTCTGCTGCTGTTTCGGTTAAACCCCAAGGATTTCATATAGAAGACTTGCATCTCGGATCATAAGGGAAGCATCTCGGATCAGAAATTTGCATCTCGGATTAGAAAACTTGCATTTCGGATCAGAACAGTGCATCTCGGATCATTGGTGTAGATCTCTGATCATCTTAGATTGCATCTCGGATCAAAACAGTCTATTTCAGATAAACTAGGAAGCATCTCAGATCATAATAGTGCATCTCAGATTTTTGGTATTGATTTCGGAACATCTCGAATATCATCTCGGATCACTGTTCCGAATCACTATCTCGGATTCATATCTCGGATCATTGTTCCAAATTTCCATCTCGGATTGTTAATCTGAGTTACTGTTCCGAATTGGGTACTGTACCGAGTTGAACTCGAAAAGGTGGAAACTTAACGATAAACGTTTTCGTACATAGAATTTGATCCATAAACAATTTTAACAAACCGACTACATGGTCAGACTAATGTGATTTTTAGGACAAAAAGGCACGAAATTCCTAAAAAGGTATCAGATATTATATATCATTGGATTTATATTGTCGAGAGGAGTCTAACGGTACAATTTGGTTGTTACACATTCGGACAAATTTTAAACATTTTTAGCAAGTCGATTCGATAAAAATGTCGAATATGTCAAACTTGAACAAGTTGTTGAGAATGGAGCATGAGGCAGGCACGACTAACAAACCGCCAAAGATGTTGAAGGTAGAGAATTGCCTTACATAGAAGGATAGATTTCAGTCGTTCATAGAATATCAGGACACACGGATGTGGATCTGTATTCAAAATGGGTGCTTAAACTCAACTCATGACTTTGAAGGCAGACAACGTGTCACTGCCTATGTAAATATGTCAGAGGCTGATAAGAGAATGTATGAGTCTAAGAAGAAGGCCTTAGCTGCATTAAAGATGTCATTACCTTATGGCATCAAACATAGATTCAAGTGATATACTACTTCGAAGGAGATATGGGATGCTCTAAAGAAGAGGTATGAGGGCAATCCTGATGTGAAGAAAAACAAAGTTAACTTGCTGAAGAAGCAATTTGTTGTCTTTAAAGGCATGCAAAATGAGTCCCTCGAAGATATCATCACGAGATACTATCATCTAATGTCAGAAATGGGCAATTATGACATAGAGGGATACACAAACGTTGAGATAAACGATAAGTTTCTAGATGCTTTACCTGCCAAATGGGATATTTAGACTCTTATGATAAAGGGTGAAGCTGACTATGAAGATAAAGACTTGGAAGAGGTTCTTGGGCAACGGGGAGGCTTATGAGCTCAACATGAAGAAGAAGGAAATTGGATATGACCAGGTTGAAGATCTGGGAATTTATAAAGGGATTCCATCTTCATCTTCCAACAATGCTTCAAGTGATTCAGCAACTGCATTTCTCTCATGTGAAAATGAGCAGGTTGTGACAAATGATGATGGTTATGTATGTTTTGTAGCTACTTCAGGAGGATCATCAGGGGTAAAGAGACAACAAGCTAGCAATAATAACAACAGTACAAGGTCTATGCCTCTGAGTGTCAAGGCTACTGAAGATCATATGGCCTTGCTTGCTTCATTCGTTGCTTCATATGAGAACTACATTCAGGGAAGAATATCTGATCCTGCTACTTTTGATGAAGATTATGATCAGATTAACCCTGATGACCTAGAGGAGATGGATTTACAATGGCAGATAGCCATGATCTCTAGAAGAGTGAAGAGGTTCATGGATAGGACTGGTAGAAAGTTTGTTTGAAAGAATGTAGGTTTTGACAAGTCTAAAGTGAGGTGTTACAATTGTCAAAATTACGGACACTTTGCTAGAGAGTGTCAAAGACCTAATACTGAATCTTGTTTTAACTCATCATTTCAAGATTCTCCTGGTCATGAATCAAGTAACAGGAATGCATTAAATGACAATCGATCAAAGGCCTTGATCTCTACTGCTAGAGAAGGTTCTTATAATTGGAGTGTTCATCTGGAAGGTGATGACAATGCCACACAGGCGTTTATGGCTGAGATAGCCCCAATTGATGATGTAGAAGTAAAGGCTGATGCTGAAGTAGAGCGAGAGACGGTAGCTGAAAACCTTGATGATGATAAGACGACTAAAAACATGAAATCTAATGTAGAACCGAATGCTGCAGATAAGAAGATGGCTGTAAATTTTGCTGCTTTAATGGCTGATCTAAACAATCAATAGGACAGGTACATTCTAACTATGGTAGTTCTGTTTGCTTAAAATATCATAAACTGCAAAGTGAAGTTGATATGTTAACCAAACAAAACCAAAGTCTTGTGAATTAGATCTCGAGTGTATAAGAATTAACTTTTTCGTAAAAAGAAATGAGTCATTATATTTGAAGAAAATTAAGTGTTTTGAAGAAGAAATCAATATTTTAACCTGTAAACTAAATGAAAAACTTCAAATTATTAACTTAGCTCATGATACGATGAGTGAGAAAAGAAAAGAGATTCCTGAAAATGTAAAGAGTTATCAGAAACACAACTGAAAATGTGTGAACTTGAAAAGATATTGAATCAATTCAGAGATTCATCTTTTGTTATGAAACACATGATGAATGGCTTGAAGAAAAGTAATGACAAGACAAGTGTGGGCTTCAAAGGTTTCAATGACGTTCCACCACCTCTTGGTCATGACTATTCTTTCTCACAAGACGAAGAAGAGCTAACAGACTTTGTGTCAACTACATCTAGTAGTTCCACATCAGGGAATGTTGTGTGTTTGAACATGATTATAACAGGGAAGCGATTTTGATAACAAAGAATACACACCCTAAGAATAAAAAGCAATTTTTTGTTAAAAAAGTTGATTTTGTTAAAGGGAGTGATATGAAAAAAGAGACCACTGTTATTAAAAGAGAGTCAAATGTGAAGTTTGCTAAAAATAAAAACATAAAAAAATCAGAAATTGAGCAAACTTAACAAGATCCTTCAAGGGCATCATCATTATCATCATCATCATCATCATCATCATCATCATCGTCACCTGATGAATCTAAACAAGAGACTTCAATTAAGAAGTTTTCGGCTAGAAGATCGTGCTTCAAATGTCACAACAAGGGACATGTAGCTAGGTGTTATCCTAACAAAAAGAATGAAGCACAAGTGACTAAGAGAAAGAGAGAAAAATCACCAGAAAAAATTGTTGATGGTGAGCAGAAGGTTTCTAACTCACCAAAGATATCTGCTTCCAAGCGACAGAGTGTTACTGTTGGTGTAGATAAGGCTGAAAAAGGAACTCACCAAGTTCCTCGTTTTCAAAGAAATCAACAAAGATTTCAGCCTGAATCTACATCAGGAAGATATGAAAGACCTATAAGTAGTTCACCAAGAATGAATAACTTTAATGGTCAATCAAGTAGTTTCAGAAGTCAAAGTCAATATCAAACTCCATATCAGAATGTTGGCAGTCGAAATTTTTATAACAATGGCTTTAGAAATTATCACCATCGAAATTCAAGGAATCAAAACCCAAATTTCCAAAGGTCACAAAGTCCAAACATGTTAAGGAAACCTCAGGACCAGAGACCGAATGGAAATCAAAAATCATTTCCATCAGCAGGTCTGAGAGCTAAGATTCCAGTTAGGAGTGATGGATATTGGATGGATGTTCCGATGGTTGATGAATCTGGAAGACCCAAGACCATTAAGGCTTGTGTCCCCCAATCTAACTAATTTTTTTGGGTTGTGCAGGAGCTGCTAAGGAGGATTATCAATTTGTGGTATGGTTATAGTGGCTGCTCTAGGCACATGACGGGGGATGCGAGGTTGTTGACTGAGTTTGAAAACATAGATGGAGGTTATGTGAGTTTTTTAGGCGCTAAAGGAGGGACATTAGAAGTTGAGGGAATGTGATCAATGGGAAGATCACATTGGACAAAGTAAACTATGTCGAGCAGCTGAAGCACAATGTGATGAGCGTGTCTCAAGTCTGCGACAAGGGTCACTCAGTCCACTTTACTAAGTCTGAAGCTTTGGTGTTGAAACCGGGTTTGGTGATACCGGATGACTAGATAGTGATGAGAGCGCCAAGGAGAAACGACACTTATGTCATGGAAATGGGTGCTAAGGATTCTTCCTCTATGGTGTCGTGTTCATTGTCAAAAGCATCTGAGGCTGCATCAATGCTGTGGCACAGACGCATGGCCCATATCCACTAATGGAAAATGAATTATATTATTAAAAACAGTTTAGTGGAAGGGGTGCCAGTACAAAGGTTTCATGTGGAAGATAAATGTCTTCCATGTCAAAAGGGAAAACAACATACGAAACCTCACATGTCTAAAACAGTAAATTCCATAGATGCCCCTTATGAATTACTTCATATGGATCTATTCGGTACGGTGAACGTTAGGAGCATAGGTGGAAAGTACTATTGTTTTGTGGTCATAGATGATTACTCATGGTATTCATGGATTTTCTCTTTAGGTACAAAAGATGAGACAGCGGAGATGCTGATAGATCTTTTTACAAAATTGGAAAATGTCTATGCTGCACATATCAAGAGGATAAGGAGTGATAATGGCACAGAGTTCAAGAATCAGATTTTGGATCTCTATTGTCTTCGCAAGGGAATTAAACATCAATATTTTGCTCCTTATACACCTTACCAAAATGGAGTTGCTGAGAGGAAAAACAGGATGTTGATTGAAGCCGCTAGGACTATGCTTTCTGATTCAAAGCTTCCAGTTCTTTTCTGGGGAGAAGCTGTGAACACAGCTTGTTATGTCCTAAACAAAGTTTGACGGTTAAATGGTTTAACAAAACAAGTCACGAACTATTGTTTAACCGGAAACCAAACTTGAAAGGCTTTGAACCATTTGGATTACCCTGCACCATTGTGCGAAATAAAGATAAGCAAAAATTCGGTGAGGTAGCTGCCGAGGGATACTTTATAGGTTATATGCCTGGAACACCGAATAAAAGGGTTTTTAATCTAAAACTCGTAAAATCGATGTTGTGTTTCACATGGAAATCACTAGTTATTCACCTCAACAATCAACGAGTGGTCCTGCTATACTAAATGATTATGATAGCATTTCTAAATCATTTAATATTCCTGATTTTTCCAATGTAGATGAGTCTCAAGTGATTCAAACTGTGATAAGAGAAGATGAAGAGGGTGACTTCATGCCTAGATCGAGTATATCAATGACAGATACTTCAGAAACTTCCTCTAGTGTAGCTCCATAGGATTCAAGTGATAGTGAGTCTGAACCTATGCAAAGGGAGGATTTTACTAATCCGTTTGCTAATAAGAACATTTGGGGGAAAACTGGATCTAATCTAGGAGATAATTTAGTTGCTGACACCATTGCTACTACACACGCAAACAAAGATCATCCAGTTGAGAACATTATAGGTGATGCTATTGCATGTGTTCAGACAAGAAGAAGTGTGATCGAAGGTTCCTATTTATTTACTTTGATTCAGAAGACTGGGATGATACATGAGTGTTTGTATAGCTGCTTTATTGCCCAAGAGGAGCCGAAGAATGTTACATGGCTCAAGAAGATAAATCATGGGTTGAAGCTATGCTAGAGGAACTAGCTCAGTTTAAGAAGTTGAAGGTTTGGGAGCTAGTTTACTTGCCTGAAGGAGAGAAGGAAATCGACACCAAGTGGGTGTTTAAATGCAAGAAAGAAAACCGAGGGATCGTGACAAGGAATAAGGCTCGGTTAGTGGTGAAAGGGTTCAATCAGCAAGAGGATTGATTACAATGAAGTGTTTGCACCAGTAGCAAGGTTGGAAGCAATTCATTTGTTCCTAGCTTTTGCTTCATTCAAGGGCTTCAAAGTTTACCAACTTGATTTGAAGAGTGCGTTTCTTTACGGGAAACTCCAAGAAGTGGTGCATGTCTCACAACCAGATGGGTTTACTAATCCAGATTATCCAGATCGCGTCTATCGACTTGATAAGGCATTGTATGGATTGCATCAGGCACCTAGGGCGTGGTATGAGACACTGTCAGCACATTTGTTAAACAATGATTTTGAAAGAGGTCAGATTGACTGTACACTTTTCATTAAGAGAAAGAAGAAAGACTTTCTGCTGGTATAGGTATACGTAGATGATATTATTTTTGGGTCATCTGATGAAAATAGGTGTCATAATTCGAGAAGGTAATGAAGAGCAAGTTAGTGCGATGGGTGAATAGAAGAAGGATGGGATGTTTATACATCAGACGAAGTATGTCTTTGACATTTTGTCACATTTTAAAATGGAGGATTCGCTACTTTCAACACCCCTATCTGCGAGAATCACAATCTTGGTCGAAATCATGAGAGTGTGGATGATGCTGATACAGAGCAACGATTGGTTCCCTAATGTACTTGACTGCTTTATGACCAGATATCATGTTCGCAGTGTGTCTTTGTGCCAGATATGAAGCGAATCCAAAAGAGTCACATATGAAGGCGGTCAAGCGGATTCTTCATTACTTGAAGGGGAAACCTAAACTTGGGTTATGGTATCCAGCTGCTAGTGATTTGAAGTTTGTTGCTTTCACTGATTCGCACTTTGGAGGATGTAAATCAACTAGAATTTCTACCACAGGTGGTTGTTAGTTCTTAGGAGGGAGGATCATGTCATGGCAATGCAAGAAGCAGTCTTCAATGTCTACCTCTACGTGTGAAGCTGAATATATTGTTGCGGGTAGCTGTTGCTCTCAGGTTCTCTGGATACAATAGCAGATGCGTGATTACGGTTTAAATTTCACTTGTACTCCTATTATGATAGACAATAATGCCACTATTTCAATCACAAACAATCCCGTAAAATACAGTCGCACAAAACATATTGACATTCATCATCATTTGATACAGGATTATGCTTAAAAGAATTTGACTGAACTGCATAAAGTCGACACACTAGACAATCTAGCAGACCTTTACACAAAAGCGTTTGACAGGGCTCGTTTTGAACATCTAGTCGAACTCAATGGGATGAAGAATTCTGAATAACCAGTTTTCCATAAGTATTTTGTAAATAATTTGTTGTTTTTCAAATCAAAACATAAAAAAACAGAAAATCAAAAATGAGTTTTCACTGTGTGGAAAAGAAGAAATGATAGTATATCAGCAAGTTAAACTATCATACTGAAATTAAAATTAAATTGCTTAAGTGTGATAGCAACTTCATCATATGATGTACTAGTAGGCAAAAAGCATGAAATAATCAAATTACCTTGGTGATATAAATATGACAAACTGTGTATGAGTGGGTAACATATCAGTGGCGTATGGTTTTATAACCTTAAATATTGTGTGATAGATTGCCAAATCTGAGGCTTTAGGTCTTTATATCGTTATTTCATCTTGGGTATCAGGGTTGTCCTTCTGCTGCATCCAGATATATGCTGACCTAGGCACAACCAGGATATCTTAAAAGAGCTAAAATGCCAAATCCAGGAAATTGAAGAAGCTCTCCTAGAGAGTTATTCAAATGTGCAAAATGCATTAATCGTACCAAAAT
Source organism: Scalesia atractyloides (assembly GCA_947069175.1). Taxonomy (NCBI): domain Eukaryota; kingdom Viridiplantae; phylum Streptophyta; class Magnoliopsida; order Asterales; family Asteraceae; genus Scalesia; species Scalesia atractyloides. Next base: position 38,481,144 of record CAMTDV010000116.1, read on the forward strand.
TTGTATTTTCCCTAACCCTCGTTGGATATTGGTCTCTTTGTTGTACGGAAGTACTAACCTGATCACCAATTATCTAACATTGTAAATCAAAATGGATACATCTCAGTATACTCACCTACTACGAGGAATCTTTGTGCATACCTTGATCGTGGGGGTATATCCTGAAGTGGGACACACTAGTATATCAGTATAAAATTACCTTAACATATCACTAGGTAATGGTACTTGAAATGTTTATTTATTTTGTTTAAGTGGATAAACAATACTGGTAATCATCTTGAACTGCTTTTCATGAACATTACATATGGAATTATCTAATAGTGTGAAAACAATTTTGAATTGCTGATATGATTGTGAGAAGGGATCGGCTCTCCTCCGATGAGCACCGCACCGATCTGACTCAGCAAACAAAGGCGGAATTCATTGTTAGCGAGTTTGACAAACAAACAAGCAAGATATACTGCTTAAACGCCTTGAATTGTATTGATAAACATGAACACTTACAAAGCGAGTAAACAGTTTGACAGGGCTTCACCGTACATCTACCAACAGATACTAACACAACACTCAGGCTCCTCTATTTATAGGTCGACATGACTCGCACAGGAGAGTGTGTGTCTGAGTGACTCGTGCGAATGGTGCCTCGTACGAATGACAGAGTGTCACTCGTACGAGTCACAAGACTCACTCGTACGAGTCATTCTCTAAACAAATAAAACATATATAAAGATTCCTAATTGACGTTCTAAGCCCTACATACATAATCAACATATCCAAGACGTAGGAAATAGACATTATGCACCAACAAACTCCCCCTTGGATGTTGCCGCAGTCTTGGATAGTCTTCAAAAATCTTCTTAAAAAATTTGACAATTAACGACCAAAGAAACGTTTCGGCGGCTTGCGACACTCCTCAAAAGATATCGGTGTCTGATCTGTAGGAGGAGGCCGGTTAACTGTATTGCCAAACGAAAGCTCCTTAGCGACGCAATTCTTGCTCGCTCAACAATTCTCTCTTCTTTCTTATGTTTCTTTCTCTTCTCGATCTCCTCCAGCTTTCTTGAAGAAGTGTTCCATGCTGTTCCTGAATGTACATCGTTAGCAAAACAGACATTAACTATCTTCTGGAACTGGAGCACTTGTTCTTGATGTTTCTCTTCAAAACTTATCATGCTATAGAACAAGCATTCTATATCCTTCTTTGAATAATTGACTAGCCATATCAGGTCTAGTACTCGAATCCCATGCCATAGTCCGTATATATGTTTGTGTGCTATGACGGCTTCGGTTAATTCTTCTGTAATCTTCCAAGAATCATCATCTGGGTGGACACATATAACTGCTTCACCTGTACTTGAATCGTAGAGCCACCTTTGAAGATCTTGTAGAAGTCTTGTTCCATCTTGATAAGAGGCATATTTTTCATAACTTTCAGCCTCTTTACGATTAGCATCACATCGTTTTCTTTTGTTACTGGATCGATCTTCGTAATTATCTTAGGGAAAAGAGGCTTCCAGTGAATAAATCCATGAGTTGCTTCAAGTTTGATCAGTTTCCATAGCCGTTGGTCGTGAAATTTCATCTTCAAGTTAATCATCTTTGTTTGCACAAGCTCTTTGATATCCTAGAACGGCAGGATCTTTATGTCGCTTAAGTGTCAAAAATACTAGATCCCATATTCCCGTTTAATACCATAAACATTCAGCTCCTCGATCCATCCCCAGCTAATAATGTCCCCAAGAGAAATATCTGCATCACGCGTAAAGAATGCTAAGGAACGTTTGAACTTTCTCTCAGCTGGTGCTACTTTAAACCATCGCTTCCTCATTTCAGCAATTTCTTCGGTAGATAATTGATGAGGAACGGTTCCCAGTTTGACAGCCTCTTCTACTTTGCGCAGATAATTGTTGAGGAACGGTAGATCATCATTTTCGGCTGCAAATAAATCGCTAAAAGTTGGGAAGTCATCTATACCCTTATCGGCAATATCTGTATCATCTTCATCAGAATCATCCTCCATGACCACTTTATCATAGTCATGTGCAACAAACACATGTTCGAAGACATAATCAATATGCTCGAAAGAACTTATTTCATTCAGTTCTTCTTCGAGATCAAACTCAAAACTTTCTTCGTCCACGCCCAGCATATTAGCAATTTCTTCTTTAGAATAACTGTGGACAATCACCTGTAACATTTGTCGTAAAACGGGTCTAAACCCCGGTCCGTTTTGTAATACAAGTATATATTAAGATGTTCATTACGTGTTTATTGTAAAATGTGTAAAAATTTGAAATGTTATTTGCATTAAATAATGAATAAAGTAGTAAAGTAAAATAATAAATGTTAACAGATAAAATATAATTAATAAAAAAAATAATAAATGTTAACAGATAAAATATATTAATAAAAAAATAATAACAAAAAGTGAAGACCGCGGGTATCAAACCCGGGTCTCCACACAACCAACACAAACAATACACCACTACACTACACACACATATCTGAATAAAACCTAAAACAAATAAATCTTATATAAAAAAAACCTCTAAAATCAGTTCAAAACACACCGCCCTTTAAACGGCTGTAACTCCCTATCCACCATCAATTACCGTTTCATTCTCGAATTAAACCGTTGAAACTGATGCCAATCATACATTAAGACTCAATCATAACACAATTCGATTATAAAAGAATTTCGGCCATCAATCTTTTGACCGAAATGGATAAAACCGAAATTTAAACCAATCCAGTACCTTCACCTATAAATAGCAACCTTTAAACCATTAGAAACTCGCTCAAACACGGTGGAAACTCACTAAAGATTCTCTGGTTTTCAAATCGCATTTCACCGGAAAATTTTTCGTCGCCGGAACTTCACCGGAGACCACTCAGTTAGGTATAATCATACTTGAATCCTTTTCATTTTATGTGTCTTTATTATCTGTTAATATAAATCAATGAAAACAACAAGAGTTACTGATTAACGACTGGTTTTCTGTTAAAACAATTAAAATGAATTGTAGAAGATGAAGTTGAATTAGCATATAAGAATAATAAAAAATGTGTTTATACCGGTTTAGATACACAGTCCAGTGGTGGACTATGTGCCATTTAAACGAAGGGTCCACAGTTCGAGTCATAACACTTTGCCAATTTCCTGAATTAAACCAACCCTTTTTAGTACTTATATATATTAACTATCAGTAAGTGTATAAGAGAAATAAAAATTCAATATCCACAGGGTTAGTCACACAGCCCAATTGGTCGGGCTGTGTGTAACACGAAGCTATGGTCGTGAGTTCGAATCCGGTCCGATACATGGCCCATAAATTAACAAACCTTTTTAAAATACAATCAAAATATAGTTTGACTTAGTAAGTATATGTAATTAAATTCCAGAATATTTTGGGTTAGACACGTAGCTCAGTTGATAGAGCTGCGTGCACGTATACGAGAGGTCACGAGTTCGATCCCCACATGCTGCCAAAACCACAGATCTGATCAGTTCGACCCCTAAAAGGGGTGTATTTTTTTAATAAACCTTTTTCTTTATTTTTCCTCAAAATCCATAGAAATATATAATAAAACAAGTCTTTCTAAACATAAAAATTAGTAACAAATACTATAAAAATTGTCTAGAAAGTCTAATAAAATTCATTAAATAAACATACTAATTCTAAATAAAAGAAATATATTTACCGAATTATTACGTGAATATTTAGGTTAATTTTCTCGTCGGTTAGAATCTCTAAATCGTGCGTCTCGTTATCAAATCAAGAACTCACCCACTGTGAGTGAATTCCTACAAACTTCCGCTTTTTATTCATGTTTTGGGGTGTATCATGTGTCGTTTATTTATATCGTTTATTGAAACACTTGTGCTACTGCCATTATATGATCTAACGTGTTACGTAATATTTGGTTTATTGTTGTATGTGGTTATATTTTCTCATTTCAGTCAAGCATTCACATTAGGCCCATCAGTTCCTCGTTGTAAACAGGTAGAGTATCGTGTTGCCTAATTTGATTGGCCCTGTTTGATTGATCCTTAATCTCACAACTCATCATTTATCATGCTTATGTGTACGTTGCTAGATGTTTATGTGGTTTGTGGATAGTTTACATATACGTTTTCTCATATTTGGTTTATGCATATTTTTATTAAATTAATCAACATATCATTTCTTTCAAATGCTTAAACGGGGTTCACTCCCCATATAAAGTGAAAAGGTTGAAGCAAGGAACACATAGGATTGAGCCTTAGAAGAAAAATAAAGCGTTACTTGAATGTCATGTTTAGAACATTTTGTGCTTGTATGGTTTATGTGTTTGTAGGAATTTCTACTTTTAATTTGAATTAATAAATATGAAACTTTATTATACCAAATGTCATGAGCTTTGATGAAAATCCAATCATACCCCGACTACCATATCTGCTGCGGTTCAGGGTGTGACAGATTGGTATCAGAGCTTTTGACTGTAGGGATATAGGATAGGTTATTAGACCCTTAAAGCCTATACTATAGTCGATCAGATTTTAATTGCTTACGTGTTAATTGGTTACATGCAAACTCATGATATTTACTTGTTTTACATTCATCTCACACACAAATGCATGCAAGCACTCCTACTATTGTATGATTTTGTGTGGTATTCAATGTGATATACATATTGTTAACGTAACATGCTTACATATATAAGCATCACGCGCGTCTCAATTTTCACATATTTTAACATTTTTTTTGCTTTCTTTATCAAAAATTTTGTGATGTTTTCATTTTTCAATCTCATCAATGTGAGTTCTACGACGATCATGTAGTAACTCGAAGGGTACAAGTACCGGTAGTCAAAACGTCCTGTCTAGGATTGGCATTCGTATAAATCCAATTTAACGGACCAGTTTGCCTACCCGGGATTAACGATGAGAGTACAAAATACCTGTTAGGCGAAATCATGCAACTCCAATTGTTGTATGAACTAACCCACTTTGAGTTGTCACTGTGTGTCTACACCAGGACACCTTCCGACCTTATATATCTCAATCATGTTTTACGATTTTCATTCAGGTGGTGTAAGTGTTAACAGGCCAAAACCAATGTGAACCCTACGAAGCCCAGCAGTCATGGGGCCCACATGACTACCTAGGCCAAGTATGGGGGGACATATGGGGGGCGCAAACATGAGCAAGGCCCAAGACATCCTATGGATGTAGTATATTTATTTTTCTCATTTGTTTTGTGGATGTTAATTTCTAAATGTGACACATGACACCTATACGTCAAACTCATAATCTCGTTACGTATTTCCTGTAGATGTCTTCTAGGCACTCTCGTAGAGGTATGAGATCAGGAAAATCCAGCGAGCGCATGGCTCAACAAATAGCCGCCGTGATTCCCGATATCGTAATTCAAGTTCAACAAGCTCTCGCCGCTAATCCTGTCAACCCAATCAATCAAGATGGACAAAATGCTGCCAACCCTCCCATAAACACCACCAAGTGCATTACAAGCACTTCAACTCATGTGACCCTCCAAAATACGAGGGAACTAAAGGGGTCACTGCTCTCCTTCGATGGTTTGAAGAGATGGAGAGTACCTTCTCAATTGTGACTGCCCAACGACCATAAGATTATGCTACTGACCGTCTATTCGGAGTAGCATTAACTTTGTGGAATGCCGAAAAAGGCAGAAGAGGCGCTGAAGCCGCTGTAGCGCTAACTTGGGAACAACTTCGAGAACTTATGACAAGACGCTTCTGCCCAAGAAGCGAAATTAAGAAGCTAGAAGACGAGTTCTATTTCCTAAAACAAAACGAGGGAGACCATATAACCTACAACAAAAGGTTTATTGAGTTGAATCAAATGGTTCCGCATCTATTTACTCCTCATTACCGCCTGATCGAGCATTACATTCGGGGTCTTCCTTCGACGATTCGGGATTCTGTGATGAGTACCGTGCCGGCAACCCTAGAAGCAGCAATGGAGCTAGCTACTAAGCTCACCAAAAATCATATCATGAATGGGGATTTCAAGGATGAGAAGAAGAAGGATGCAAGTAGCAAAATATCAACCGAAACCCCTAACCCAACTCAAGCCGAAACCTCTTCTCAAATCACTGCCAAGAGAAAACGGAAGGGGAAAAATTTTGCTGTCACTCAAACCAGTCAACTAACTCCACAAGCCGAACCCCTTCAAACCATTCCAATCACCCAAGTGGCACCCAACCCAGCATACCCAAACAAGAAACCCTACACTGGTCCCCACCCTCAATGCAACACCTGCCATTATCACGACCAACCTAACTTACCTTTCCGAATGTGTGCCAATTGTGGGTGTTACGGTCATCTGAGTAGCACTTGTCGTGCTCCTCAGAACCAAGCTCCACTCCCCTCTCAAAACATGATCCAACCCTATCAACAACCTCAATATCCCATGGTTCCATATGTTCGAACAAATTTATTGTGGTAACCCTACCTACTTTAGAATCACGTGCCCTAGGTTGGTTAACATCGTTAACGCTCAAGCCCAAGCAAACCCAATTAACCAAGCAAATCAGGTAAACCCAGCACCTCCACCAGCAAGAGGGAGAACTTACAAAATCAATGCAAACCCAATTGAGGTCGATGACGGTGCAAACGAACAACCTAACTAGCCTTTCTCCCATTATAAAGACTCAAGACTCTGCTTTAGTTGTTTAATTTTTTTTATTTCCAATCAAATCTTTAATAGATTTCATTTCTTGTTTTGATAATTCAAGTTCCCATTGTTTTAAATTTGGGAAATAATGATTCTATTATTTCATATTATTCCCATTAACGCAATTTGTTTCATTACTTGTCTCTATTCATCGATTAAAATTCATGTCACAACGAACCTCGTCTCATCACATAAAGAAGTTGGATCGTGTCTCACTTTTTCATAGAGTGACCACTTCCTCATAATACATGAGAGAGGTGCAGCCATCATTCAGTCTTGTATCCCTCTTATTTGAGACTCAAGCATTGGCTACTGTGTTTGTTTATGTTTTGTAGATTTTAGGATGAGTCACATAGAACTAATCGTGACTTAATGACAAAGCCAATGAAAATTTGACAAGGATATGGTGGATACACCGCTGGTACTTCCTATATATAAGTATTCTTGTTAGATAATAAAAAGCATTGTTAGACGGTTATGAGAAGTTCCCTGTAGGTAGTGTAAATCTTAACTTGGATAACAATGTGGTTGAAGACTTCATTTTGTGATGTAACTGTATCGACGCTTAGATTTTCTCAAAACCCTTTATCATGATACCATATCCAGTTAGTCATCTCCGAATTACAACTCTTTTCACTTCTACGCCTCACGCATCAACAAGCGATTCTTGTAACTGAGTATTCAACCCTTACTAGGAACGTTACCGCCTTAATCAAAATTTAAACATCACACTCACCATGTTATGTATAGCCTTAGCATCATCTCAAATCAAGATGGGTGTTTTACTTCCCGAACATGGCAAGCCATGCAATCAATGTTAGGCACTCACTTAGACCCTAGCACCGCGCTATGTTGGACATTTTAAATACTCAAGAGAGTTGGTCCTGTAGCTTATAAGCTTGACCTACCTAAAGAACTCAGAAAAATTCATCCCACGTTCCATGTATCCAACTTGAAAAAGTTCCTTGTCGATGAAAACCTTCATATACCGTTGGAAGATATTCAGATTGACGAATCGATGCATTTCGTAGATCAACCAGTAGAAATCATGGACTTCAGCGAGAAGTGTTTAAGACACAGTTGAATTCCAATAGTCAGGGTGCGTTGGCAGTCAAAACGAGGACCTAAGTTTACATGGGAACACGAAGACTCAATGCGCGAAAAATACCCTCGCCTCTACCAAGTCAAACCTACCCCTACTTCAATTTCAGGATGAAATTTCTAAAAGTAAGGGATACTGTAACATTTAACATAAAACGGGTCTAAAACCCGCTCCGTTTTGTAATACAAGTATATATTAAGATGTTCGTTACGTATTTATTGTAAAATGTTTAAAAATTTGAAATGTTATTTGCATTAAATAATGAATAAAGTAGTAAAGTAAAATAATAAATGTTAATAAATAAAATATAGTTAATAAAAAAATAATAACAAAAAGTGAAGACCGCGGTTTCGAACACGGGTCTCCACACAACAAACACACCACTACACTACACACACATATCTGAATAAAACCAAAAACTAATAAATCTTATATCAAAACAAACCTCTAAAATCAGTTTAAACACCCGCCCTGTAAACTGCTGTAACTCCCTATCCACCATCAATTACCGTTTCATTCTCGAATCAAACTGATGAAACTAATGCCAATCATACATTAAGACTCAATCATAACACAATTCGGTTATAAAATAAATCCGACCATCAATCCTTTGACCGAAATAGAAAAAACCAAAATTTAACCCAATCCAGTACCTTCACCTATAAATAGCAACCTTTGAACCATTAGAAACTCGCTCAAACACTGTGCAAACTCACTGAAGATTCTTTGGCTTTCAAATCGCACTTCGCATGAAATTTTTCGTCGCTGGAACTTCACCGGAGATCACTCGGTTCGGTATATTCATCCTTCAATCCTTTTCGTTTTATGTATCTTTATTATCTGTAAATATAAATCAATGAAAACAACATGAGTTACTAATTAACAACCGAGTTACTGATTAACAACCGAGTTACTGTTAAAACAGTTAAAATGAATTGTAGAAGATGAAGTTGAAGTAGCGTATAAGAATAATAAAAAACGGTGTTCATACTGGGTTAAACACACAGGGTTTGAGTCTTACACTTTGCCAATTTCCTGAATTAAACCAACCCTTTTTAGTACTTATATATATTAACTATCAGTAAGTATATAAGAGAAATAAAAATACTATATCCACAGGGTTAGTCACACAGCCCAATTGGTCGGGCTGTGTGTAACACGAAGCTATGGTCGTGAGTTCGAATCCGGTCCGATACATGGCCCATAAATTAACAAACCTTTTTAAAATACAATCAAAATATAGTTTGACTTAGTAAGTATATGTAATTAAATTCCAGAATATTTTGGGTTAGACACGTAGCTCAGTTGGTAGAGCTACGTGCACGTATACTAGAGGTCACGAGTTCTATCCCCACACGGTGCCAAAACCACAGATCTGACCGGTTCGACCCCTAAAAAGGGGTATATTTTTTTAATAAACCTTTTTCTTTGTTTTTCCTCAAAATCCGTAGAAATATATAATAAAATAATTATTTTTAAACATAAAAATTAGTAATAAATACTATAAAATTGTCTAGAAAGTCTAATAAATTCATTAAATAAACATACTAATTCTAAATAAAAGAAATATATTTACCGAATTACTACATGAATATTTGGGTTAGTTTTCTCGTCGGTTGGAATCTCTAAATCGTGCGTGCTCGTTATCAAATCAAGAACTCACCCACTGTGAGTGAATTCCTACAAACTTCCGCTTTTTATTCATGTTTTGTGGTGTATCAAGTGTCGTTTATTTATATCGTTTATTCAAACACTTGTGCGACTACCATTATATGATCTAACGTGTTACGTAATATTTGGTTTATTGTTGTATGTGGTTATATTTTCTCATTTCAGTCAAGCATTCACATTAGGCCCATCAGTTGCTCGTTGTAAACGTGTAGAGCATCACGTTGCCTAATTATATCGGCTCCGTTTTATTGAGCCTTGATCTCAAAGCTCATCATTTATGGTGCTTATGTGTACATTGCTAGATGTTTATGTGGTTTATGGATAGTTTACATATAAGTTTGCTAATATTTGGTTCATGCACATTTTTATTAAATTAATCCACATATCATTTCTTAAAAATGCTTAAACGGGGTTCACTTGCCAACTTTAGTTGATCCAAATCTCTATTTTTACACATGATACAGGTGAATAAGTTGAAGCAAGGAACACATAGGATTGGGCCTTAGAAGAGAAATAAAGCGTTACTTGAATGTCATGTTTAGAACATTTTGTGCTTGTATGGTTTATATGTTTGTTGGAATTTCTACTTTTAATTTGAATTAATAAATATAAAACTTTACTATAGTAAATGTCATGAGCTTTGATGAAAACCCAATTATGCCCCGACTACCATATCTGTTGCGGGTCAGGGTGTGACATCACCTTCTTCAACATCATGCTCTAAATATAGAATCTTCGGTTTTGGTACGACAGGAACGGTAGACATTTTGGACACTGTGAAGATTCCTGCCTGCTGAGCATCCTTAGAGCTATGAGACTTTCCCTGATCTCTATCTTCTTCAACTTGATTCACAGAATCATCCAAGTAAAGTCAATATCATCATTCACATTAGTTTCTGTTACAAGGACACCTAAACCACAAAAACCATCATCACCATCATCATTATCATCATCAGACTTGTCAGAAAATAGATCGTCGAAATCATCTAAGTCTTCTTTTTCTTTCTCAACATTCTCATCAAACTCATCTATCTCAGCTTCAGTATCTCTCTCCAACTTCCTCTTATTTAGCCATTCTCGATGCTTTGCTGAAAGATTCAACGTGTCAATATCAACATCTTTAGGCTTTCCCACCCACACAAATTTCTTCGAAACCGAATATACTACCACCTCAGATGATACTGGTGCAGATTCAGCTTCTGGCTCAGTTGAAACAATCACGGGATCCTCACCTACCTTTGCCTTACTCTTGCCCTGAGCATCAGATAGTTCTTTGGAAATGTGTTCACGCTCGCCAACCCTTTTTCTGGCTTCTTCTTTCTCAATTTCATCAATTTCAACATCTATATTTATTCCGAGCTTCTTTGTGAGTATCTTCTTGAATAGGCTCATCTTTCTTGATTCCTGAGACGTTCTTCATCATATTTTGCCATTCTATTCTCAAACGCTCATTTTCAGATACTATACTTGCCAAAATAGCTTCAAGTCGATGTTTTTCTACATTCAGCCCGTTGAGTTGCTCTTGAAGTTCAACAATTTTAACATTGTTTAACATAACTTGTTTCCCTAATTCTTCAATACGCGCATCATTAAACATGTCTACAGAGAAATCCTAACCCCTGGTATATCACCGAAATCAAAATCAAAATCGAACTGGGGTTGAGATTGTGAGGGTTGTGGTGGAGATAGTGGTGGTTGTGGAGACGGCTCAACATTCTCTTCTTGAACAATCTTTTTATGTACTTTTCTTTTGGATTTGTCTATCGAAGAATCAGAGCTTCTAATTGCTGGCCTTTTAAGACGCCTAGAAGATTTCTTAGGAGTTTGCGAACAAGAGTATCGCTATCAGAACCCGAAGGCACATGTGCCGTATCATCTTCTCTTGACGCTTTTCTTTTCTTCTCTTCGACTTAGCTCTTTCATTTTCACCAGAAATCCTATCTTCAGTATTAGTACTTGAAGATGATGCTTCTTCAACCTCTCCTTCTAGAACACCAAATTCTTCTCTTTCGATTTCAGCATCCATAGTTTCAACATTCTCTTCTAGCTCTGATTCATCGACTAATCTTGAGCTTTCAGATGCTCGCTGTTTCTTCTAAGGAGCATTGGAGGAAGATGTGGACGTTTGTTTTCTTTTCATCCCCTTACCCCCTTTTTATCTTCTTTCAAAAACCACGCGCTTCTCTTTGCAATGAAATCATCTAACGCTTCCAGCTTTTCATCTTCGTCACCACTGTCATCGTTTCTCCATTTTCCCTTAGGCGGTACTATTAATCTTTGTCAATGATAGCTCCGAAGGCTGGCTTCGCATTTGGAAAAGCTTTGAGATGAAGATTCATCTTCTTTAGAGTTGAGACATCCATATGCTCCAGCTTCAAAATATCATATTTCTTTTTCTTCAAATTGGAATGCAAATGGTCGAGCAACATCTGAATGAAACGTGGATATTGAAGAAATTTCTCACGTTGAGTATTTTGGACCATTTGGGAGAAGATCACTCTCGAGAAATTATAGGGCAAGTTTAGAATAAGTGTAGTGATCATGCACATCTGATAATCGATCAAATCATCATGTATGCCGGTGGCTAGAGCGTGAATAACACAGTGTGCTATATATCTGAATGGAGCACTGAGATTAGCCTTCTTGAATGGAGTTGTGTTAGCGAAACCGGCATAACCCATTTTGTAAAAACACCCTTTAACCATATACTCAGGAAAACCAGTAGGGTAGTCTTCATGATCGTTGAACTTTAGCACAATTCTGATAAGCTCTTCAGTAATCTTAACTTGAATGTCTACATCATTCTTTACTGCAGACAGAATCACATTCCCGTCTTCATAAACTCAACAGCATTCAAGAAATATTCAATATGAGAACGATATGCTGTATGACGATCTGTGAGAGCTTTGGTGATAGGAAGTCTGCTTAGAAATCCAGAACATCTCGATATGCAGCAATTTCTGGGCTAGTATCATCCAGAAGACAACAAATATTATGGAACAGCAAAAACGAAGATTTCTTAATCTGCAAGCATAGACATTTCAACACTTAGAAACTTTTTCAAAAATTTCAACTTTTTAACCACTCGTACGACTAACCATTCGTACAAGTCATAGATTATGACAAAAACTAAGTCTGAGTCAAAACCTCACTCGTACGAGCCACTACTTCGTACAAATGAACAATATACTTACACAATTTTCAAGAATTTTGACCAGAACTTCTTTGTACGGGTGATGCCTTGTACGAGTCATCAAGATTTAAACATTAAAGAACCTACTCGTACGAATACTCACTCGTATGAGTGAATATGATATACTAACATTTGATAATCTAGCTCGTACGAGTGATGATTCATACGAGTTACGAATCACACGAAATAACACCTTATCAAACCAAACTTAAACTGTGTAGATTTTAACAAATTGAATGCTGATTTATAGGTTAACAGGGTTTAACAAATTTGAGTTCAATTTTATATTTTACCAGTCCAATAATCTTAAATCTACGTTTTATGTCCTTTTGGTCCAATTTGGCATTCTAACGGCCTAGAACGAGTATTAGAACCTTTCCCATCGAAATAGGTGTGCGAATCAACCTCCCCAACGTCTAGATACAAACAATAGATCAAGAAAATGAAGTGAATAGAACTGGTTCACACAAAGTCTGCTCTCAATCGCACAGAGTCAATAGTCTGACTCGTGCGAATGAGCCATCCTTTTATACTCATTCAAAGTTCACTCGTACGAGCAATGGCTCCTGGGAATGAAGACTTCTGTCACTCGTACGAGTCATTGTCACTCGTACGAGTCAGTTCTCACACTTTGATTAACTTTTTACCTTTTTATGATTTTTTTATGAATTTTTTATCTGGTTTTGTAACCAAGTCCAAGTTAATGACCCTGGTTATCTGATTTGCCTACCAAGTCCAAGTTAATGACCTTGGTTGACCAACGTTTGACCAAAACATATTTATTATAAATTGTAAAGTTTCAAATTAATGAACAATTGACGTTTCAGGAAATCTCTTTTCTTGATTAGCTCCCAATCCGTGAACTTCAGCTTTCCTCCAGCAAAAGTCGCTTTGACTTGGACTATCGGTATTTTCATCATTGGTAGACTAAAATCTAAGATAAATGGCTAAACCTGAAAACATGTTTGGGATTTTTTTGAAAAGAAATAACAAGCAACCATGTATTTACATACATATTTTTGTGAGTTTTTTGTTTAGAGGATCACATCAAGTATTTAGACAAAACATAAGTACCGTTGATCTTGGTAGTAACTGTAAGTTCTAAAACAGATTTACCTAGATTGTCAATATACTTATCCACTTAAACCTCTATTAGTTTCTCAATTGTTTCAAGATATGTTAGGTAATATTAAAAAACATGAAGTAACTGTGTTTCCCATCTCAGAATATAGTCCCGTATCGCCATTCCCAGAATATCATTTCACAGGTGAATATATCTAATTGATATTTGTAAATTGGATGAATTGCGAGACGTTGAGAGCTCAGGTTAGTATTTCCATACAGACAAAGAGATGAAGGATCGACTTTAAGTGGTATTCCATTAAGGAATCTTTTGAACCGTAGATGTCATAAATGTTTATAACATACTCATTTTTTGTGTAGCTTTTATAGGCGAATAAAACGTAAAGTATTATACAAGTTCTAGATCATTGCTGATGCAAAATCTGAAGAACTCATATAGTACCCCACATATCGATTCAATATAAAGACCTAGTATCACAAAATCTTGCATTCTCTCAAACGAAATTTCGGAGTATTAAGTTCATATATCCGAGAGATGTTGACCCACAAGTTACTCAGTTTTTCTTTTAGGTTTGTATCTTTAAAAACAATTTACTGAACGAGTGAAGCCTATTGGCACATCCTCAGTAAAACCTGTTTAATTACTTGTTTAAACATTCCATATCTTTAGCATATTGTGATTGTCATATTGATGTAATATGATCTCCCTTTTCACAAAAACTCTTTTTGACTTTATAATGTTTTTGTATTTTCCCAAACTTTTCTCCCCCTAAAATCAAAAACATATTTTTGGTTTGTAGTTTTTGTAGAAAAGATATGTATAGAAAAACATATCATACCGATGAGAATCACATCAAGTCCTCGTCATCCTCAAATTCAACGTCATGAATATCCCCTTATGCCAGATTTCTTAAACCGTTTAATTTTAAAAGATTTTTAAATCAAGAACGATAAAGTGATTTGGTATAAAATTCTGCTTTTTGGTCATCAGTGCGGATTTTTTTCAGTTCTAACCAACTTTTTCTCGTAACAGTCAAGGATAAAGTGGTGTCCAATCTCAATATGTTTAGTGTGTGAGTGTTGAAAAGAGTTTTTAGTGATATCAATAGCAGCCTGATTATCTACATATATGGGCATGTCAAGATATTGCAATCCGAAGTCTCTCATCTACTGTTGTATCCAGAGTATCTGGGAACAACAGCTGGATGCTGAAACAAATTCACCTTCTTACATAGAGAGAGCGACCGCGGTCTGTTTCTTGCATTGCCACGTTACCAAACGAGTTCCGAAGAACTGGCAACCAGCCGTAGTATATTTGGCATTAAGTTTGCAGCATCTGAAATTAGAATCTGAGTAACCCGCAAGATTGAAGTCATCGTGATGAGGATACCACAAGCTGGTGCTTGGACATCCTTTCAAATATCGCACGATACGTTTGACAACTAACATATGCGAATCTCTTGGATTGGACTGAAAACGGGTGCATAAGCATGTAGGATACATGATATCATGTCGCGAAGCTGTAAGATACATCAAAGATCCGATCATCGAGCGATATAATGTTTCATCGACTTTGACTCCATGAGCATCTGGACAAATGCCATGATTTGGAGCTAATGGAGTTGATGCTGGTTTAGTCCCTGACATATCAAATTTCTCTAATACGTCATGAACATACTTTGTCTGATGGATGAAGATACCATCAGGCAATTGTTCTACCTGAAGTCCTAAAAAGAACTTCATCTCCCCCATAGCACTCATTTCGAATATTCTTCTTCATGACTTCTTCAAAGCCTTTGCACAGCTTATCATTTGTCGATCCAAAGATGATATCATCCACATATATTTGCACCAAAATCAGATGACCATCTACTTCCTTTGTGAAGAGGGTAGAATCTACAGTTCCTCTGAGAAAGCTATTGTCAAGAAGATGTCTTGAAAGCATTTCATACCAAGCTCTCGGGACTTGAACCCTTTCCAAGAAGCAAAGGCCAAGAATATGCGAATAGCTTCGAGACGAGCGACTAGGGAATAGACTTCAGTGTAGTCTATCCCTTCTTGCTGGTGAAAGCCGTGGACCACGAGCTGAGCTTTGTTTCTGAACAATATACCATAGTCATCTCGCTTGCACTTGAAGACCCAACGTGTATTGATCTTATTATGATGATCTGGTATGTCAACAAGCTTCCAGACTCCTAGCTTCTGGAACTGAAGCAACTCTTCCTGCATTGTCTCCACCAAACTTTCTTCTTTTAACGCGTCTCTCCAGTTTCCTGGTTCAACCTGTGAAACAAAACAACTTTAAGAAAGTCTGGTTTGCAATGGAGCAATACTAGTATAAAAATAGCTTAGATCCTTGTTGATCTGATTGCGAGTTTGCACTCTGGTTTGTAAGCTGCTGATGATAATCTCTGATGGATGGTAAGATAATGTCCTTGGTATTACTTCACTCGGAACATCCACTTGAGTTTGCAAATTCGTGATCACTTCATCAATAATCGGTGCAAAAGATGTAGCTTCATTTCTGACGTTTGATTGATCAACTTGAGCATTAAGAAAGCTTCCAATATGCTCAGATCCTTCATCAGAACTAGATCCTCTATCATCAAAAGTTGGTTCACGATCAGAGTCGGCATTAGGCAGTTGATGAGCAGATGATTCAGCAGTGTTCATGATAGGTACAGAGACTGATTCCTGCAAAGTGTTGCTCGGACCTACATCAGAAGTGTTGACAGGAAGTGACGGGGAAATCACCAACGGTATAGAAACTTGCTCTTGATTAGATATTTGATGCTGTTGAAAGAGCATAACAAGTTCTTCTTCAGATGGCACTTCCGGTAGATCAAATGAATTCCACAAACCTTCGTAGTTGAACATCGATGGATCCCCAGGTTTCTGAATTGGCGTTGTATACCGTTGATAATCTACATGTTGAGCAAGAATAACCTGGTTTAGACTCGGCAAGAAGACACACTTTTGTGGACTAGCGTAACCGTTGGCAATCTACATGTTGAGCAAGGATTTAGCTCCAAATTTACTGTCCGGGTCCAATACAGTACACGGCGATCTAAAAGGCTCCAGAAACACAAGGTTAGGCTTCTGATGGTTTAGTAGCTCAAACAAGTCTTGTTGTGAGGGTTGACTGTTAACACACGATTGAGGATGTAACACGCAGATGCGACTGCTTCGCTCAAGAAACTTATTGGCAGTTTAGAATCAGCAAGCATAGTTTTGGCATTCTCGATCAGTGTGCGATTCTTACGTTCAGCTACTCCATTTTGTTGTAGAATATAAGGAGTGTTGAATTCATGAAGAATCCCCTTTTCGTTGTAGAATTCAAGCATCATTTTATTCTTGAACTCGATACCATTGTCATTGCGGATTCTCTTGATAGGCAAATGATACAGGTTTTCAAGCTTCCTGAAGAGAATCATAAGACTTTCAAACTTTTCATCTTTGCTATCAAGAAAAAAAACCAATGAGAATCTTGAGAAATCATTTGTAACGACCATGCAATATAGATCTCCAAAAATGCTTTTGATATTAACTGGCCCGAATATATCCATATGAAGCCTTTCTAGCGGTAGCTTAATAGAATTTAGAAGCTTTCTTGGGTGTGATTTCTAATGCTATTTCCCCTTCTTACAGCTCAGACAATCATCAGATAAATGAATGTTCTTCAGATTAACACCCTCCACTAGTTCGTTGTGCACCAAATAATTCATCTTTCTCAGATGAATGTGCCCCATCTTTCGATGCCATAGAATAGACTCCTTCTCGGTTGCTTTGGAAACAAAGTATTGAACTTTCTTTGATGTTGTGGATGAACCGCTCATATCAAGGACATAAATATCATTCTCTCTTGAAGCGCGCACAAGGATCCACTCCTTAGGAATCTTGAACCTCGGCTTTAGAATCAAGCATTCTTTATCGCTGAAGTTTGTTGTAAACTTTTTGTCACAAATTTGCGAAATACTTAGCAGATTGTTCTCTAGCTCCGCAATGTAGTTCACCTTGTCAAACGAAACCACTCCATTCGTAAGAATACCTTCTCCTACGATTCTTCCTCCTTGAGTTCCAGCGAAACCAACGTAACCTCCTCGGATAGCTTTGGCGTCGTGCAACAACGCAAGCATCCCAGACATGTGTCGGGAAGCTCCACTATCCATAATCCATTTTGAGATGATCGATCTCGGGAGTCGCTGCACACATGAGGAAGAAACTATTTAAACAAAGAAACCCAAGCCTGTTTGATCTTAGGTGGGTTCAGAATATCAAATTTCGGACCAACTTTGTTTTTGACATTATGTTTAGGCTCTGTTTTGGTTGGAACAGGTAGTTTCAGATCTACTTTAGATGGTTTAATTTTTGCAACCCAAGTTTGTGTTTTCATATTAGCCCTTTTTGAATAAAACTTTGAGTCCTTTTGATGATTCTTGGTGGATGTTTCACCAATTTCGAAGAATTAAGTCGAATCGTTGATTTAATATTTTTATTGGATTCAATGTTTCTTTTCAAAATCTGTGTTGGTACAAACATGAGTATTTTTTGTTTCACATCTTTGGTAGATCTGTTAGAGTTAGAAATAGGTTTTGAATTTCTTTGTGAACAATGTCGTGCAATATGCCCAACATTTTTACACTTGTAGCATGTCCTACTGTCTTTTCGAACAGAGGAATCCAAAACTTGTTTTCTACTCTTTTTTCTTTCTTGAAATCATCATTGGATGTACCAATGATCTCTTTTTCTTTTTCTGTAGTTGTTCCAAAATCATCAACTTTTGAAACTTGTTGTTTGTTCTTTTCTTTTGAAAATCCAACCCATGCCTTCTATTTTCAGGATAGTCTCTGTTTCTTTAATGGTAAGGTTTGTTAACACATTTTGATTTAGGGTAAAAAGATGCATCATGTTTTTCTAAATCAGAATGGCTCACCTCAACAAGCTTGAACAACTTTTCAACACAATCCAGGTTGACATTCTGGATTGGGAAATCTTCATCAGAATATAGTTTATCAGATCGATGCAATTTGTATACGATGACGTTTGGATCAGTATTTAAACTATTTTCTGATGATTCAACATCTGATTCAGATTTTTTTAGATTCACTCTTAAGAACATTTTCAACCACGGTTTTAACTACATCAGACTCACATTCATTTTCTGGTTTGGTGTAAGTCATATCGATGTTTGTAGGTAGCTCGTTTGACTGTTCAGTTTTCAATTTTAGATTGAGCGCCTTTTCCACCCCTGATGGTTTTTTACTAGCATAGTTATTCCACATGGATGGTGGAACATGGTCATGACTTGCACCATTGTTTTCATCATTTTTAGTTTCTTCTTTGCTTTCGATCTTTGGAAGAATGTGATCAATGATGTATGAACTTGTAGAATAACCGATTAACAATTGTTAACCCGTTCAGTTTCTATTTTAATTTTTTCAAGTTCATTTTTTAGCTCAGCGATTGTATTTAAATAAATGTTAATAGCCATTTGTTTGTCCATTACAGTCGCTTTAAGCTTTGAAAGTGTTCCTTCATTTTCTCTGAGCACTTTTCATATTGTTTAACAGATTTGCTTAATTTGTCATAAGCTTCTTTTGTTGATTTATAGTCACTTGAGAGTTAAACATTTTAGCTCATTCTATCGTGTTTCTTTTATAGCACATTTACAGCATGGCTCGTTGCATTTTAAGCACGGTTTTTCTATCACATACTCATTTTGCGACACGTTTACCTCATTCACATTTGCCATACGAGCTTTGTTGGTCTCATCAACTCTCTTTTCTTCTTCAGGATTCTCCTTTTCAACACACGACGATTGCTGGCATGGCTCAAAATAACCTTCAAAAGTTTTAAGAATATCATTAGGCAGGAGATGTTTAAAAGCACTATTTAACAATTCCTCTTCTTCTGACGATGTGTGAAAATATTCTTTGGGAGATTCGTCAAAAGATGCCTATATATTCTTCAGGTTCTTCAATAATTTATGCGACTAGAGCTAGACTCTCATTCTTTGTGATATACTTGTTCAAGTTGAAGCCTCTGTCCTCCTGAGTAACGACAAGAGCTTTGTGTTTAGAGTTCGATGGTCCATCTTTGATTTGCACCATTCTTGTTTGGGGTTGAGGACAATGATATATGGCTTTCTTGTAGTAGTCGTCAGCAAACGGGTTTTGGTTGCCCTGGACTTCTCTGTTCGGACATTCTCGTTTAAAATGTCCTTTCTCCCGACATTTGAAACATGTAACTTTGGACTTGTCAAAGCCAAGTTTCCCATCTAATCCTCCCAAATTCTCTTTACCGGTGATCTCTGTGAAGCGTTGCGCTCTTCTGACAATAGAAGCCATACACCATTTGATGTCGTTCAACTCCATCTCGACCGGATCAATCTGATCATAATCCACTCTTGTCATCTCTGAATTTCCAATTTTTCCAGCTACAAGACTGTCATATGACGCGAGTACCGAGGCTAATAATGACATATGTTGCTTTGCGGTCATTTCTTCAAAGTTTTGAGCATTTTAGAAATCAACAGCAATATTACACTGTAAAACCCTTTGATTAGGATTAGATTGATGGTTCCGGTTGATCTGGGGATTGCTCGGACCATGTGATGACTGTGTGCCAGGAGCCGTATTTGGGTTGACAGATGCAAAGGATTGAAAACCATTGTGTTGGCTTGACGGTGGGCTTGGTGTGTTGTAAGCGTTGAAGGCAGTTTGGACTTTTGGAGACTGTATTTGTGAAGAAGGAACCCTTGTAATACATGTTTACGTCTTATAGCATTTGGGCACCTTTGTTTTTTGCCATTTTCTGCATTTCGAGTTCGTGCCCTTCCTATCTCTCACTGAATCTTGGTAATGAAAAATTACCATATTCTGGGCCATTCTTTAGAATAGTCAAATAGGTAGACCATTCTCCTTGTGGTAGGGAATCTGCCAGTTTATCGACTAATTCTTCGTTCGTCTTTACAATTCCCATGCACTTCATTTGCACAACCAAGTGACAGTATCTTTCAATCAGTTGTTTCACTGTCTCTCCTTTGATCAAAGTAAAGATATCAAATTCTTGACTTAACAACGCTCTCTTCCCTTTTTGCAACTGTGCGCTTCCTTGAAATTTCAACCGTAGAGCACTCTATAACGATTGTGCATCATCATGTTGTATAAGAGCTAATATGTCTTCTTTGATGGCTTGTTGTAAGATGTTCATCATCTTTTTCTCGTTTATTAACTTCTCTCTTTCAAAATCCGAGAGTTGAGCTAACGTTTTTTTCAGACTGTTTTCTCCAATCGGAGCTTGATATTTTGCTTCAATGATAAACCAGCAGGTAAAATGATTTACTTGAACCCAATTCATAAAACGTTCACTCCAACTGTCAAAGTCTTCAAGGTTCATCAACTTTGGTGGCTTTGTCATCGTACCCGTCTCATTCTCGAGATTCATATTTTGAGCTACAGTAGTTGTGACCGCTAAAGCAGCAAATGCGTTGTAAAACTCCTCTTCCATTTTTCTGCAAAAATTTTAGAAACACACTTTTGAAAAACTTATTAGAATGTCAAAAATTTCTTCGTGCGAATGACAAGTTGCTCGTGCGAATTAGTTGATTCGTGCGAGTGAGAACTCGTGCGATTCATAGCTCCGTGCAAGCAAGATGTTCGTACGACTGAAAAAGGTTACTTGTACGAATGACTTGTTCGTACGAATGAATGCTTCGTGCGAATGACAATTTTAACTTGTAAATTTTTAGAAACTTTGTTTACTCGTTCGTACGAATGACCTAATTTGTACAAATAGTCGTTCGTACAAGTTGTCTCTCTACTCGTACGAAACAACTCAGGTCACAAACGGATGATCTTTACAGTTTTCGACATGATTATGTTCGATTTTAGATCTGAAATTTTCAAGGATTGATTAGAATTGATTTTAACGTAATATACTAAAATCCTATTCAATTTTGTCCATGAATTCATCCAATTCCGCGATCTGTGTGAAAAAGTTTAGAAGTAGGTTGAATTTGGATTTGAAACTGTTGGTAGTATACAGAAACTTGATGTTTGTCCTCAGATCAGGCCTCAAGGCTCTGATACCACTTGTGAGAAGGGATTGGCTCTCCTCCAATAAGCACCGGACCTATCTGACTCAGCTAACAGAGGTGGAATTCATTGTTAGCGAGTTTGACAAACAATCAAGTAAGATGTACTGGTTAAACGCCTTGAATTGTATTGATAAACGTGAACAGTTATAGAGCGAGTAAACGGTTTGACACGCCTTCGCCATACATCCACCATTAGATACTGACACAACACTCAGGCTCCTCTATTTATAGGTCGACATGACTCGCACATGAGAGTGTGTGTCAGAGTGACACGTGCGAGTGGTGCCTCGTATGAGTGACAGAGTGTCACTCGTAGGAGTCACAAGACTCACTCGTACGAGTCATTCTCTAAACAAATAAAACATATATAAACATATACTAACTAACGTTCTAAGCCCTATATACATAATTAACATATCCTAGACGTAGGCAATAGACATAATGCACCAACAATGATCTTCTTCCCAGTGATTCTCACAAAAACAGAGTGTTTATTATTTTGTTATTTATTTGCTTTCAGAAAATATGAAAATCCATAAAGATTTTCTTTTTCTTGTAAATTCTTAGCGTACGGAATATGGTTGTTCATGGAGGAGTTGGTACCGATAGGAGGAGACGGTGTTAGGAGATGAGTTTAATATTTTAAAAATATTGCAGGTTCTGTGTGCTTAAAAACTCTAAGTGTGTAGTTTGAGTTGAAAATTGCTTAATCTGTGATACAGTTTTACCGTATCTTGAATAATAGTTTGTCAACTTGTGTTGAAAAATTCTTATGGTTTTTCGAGATGTTTGTTTTATAGTGTACAGATTGTAGCAGGGTGTTACTGAGAAGTTTAGTGAAGAGGAGTTTGCTTGGATACATGATAGAACCTCCTTTCTACATTGCAGACAAAGTTGAACAGTTTTGAAGATTGCTATGTAAGTGCTAAACTGGAGTTTGCTCCAATGCTAACGGTTTAGAAGATTTGGTGATTGGATGCATCAGCTTAGGGGGAGTCTGTTGCTGATAGAAGCTAGCTGAAGCTATCCGAAGACCAAAGATATTGAAGATTGCAAGATGACTGAAGACAAAGTTGTTTTATGAAGCTATTGTCAAGGGGGAGTTTGTTGGTGCATATTTGTGACAACAGCTTAGATTTGGTCTTTGTGTATATTGTGATTAGTAAAATGATAAATAGTTAGCGGGTTTAGTTTTGTAATTGTTAGTTGTAGTGATTAGGCCAAACCAGACCCACATTATATGGAGTGGTAGGCGAATTGGGCCTAGACCAATTTGCAGCCCATGTGGTTAAACCCTAGCCCAGTTGCAAACCAGTCTCTAAATAAAGAGAGCTTTACATTAGGGTTAAGGTTGCTTAGTTAGTCATGTCAGAGAGAGTTGAGAGAGAATTCGTAGAGAGATTGGCTTGGACGAATTCGTGTGATCTAGATTGATTGTAATCCTTGTCATAGATAATCAATAAAGATCGGGTTTATTGTGATTTCTGTTCCTACTCGTATTTCTGTGATAATCTGAGGATTCTGCACTCTAGATTGGATAGACGGTTCTGTGAAGATCCATATGGAATAGGGGACCTACACACTCCTGCATCAACAGTGGTTGATCCTCAAACCTCTGCCAGCTCATCGAGTTAAACACCTATTGATAAAAGTCCATTTTCTGAAAACAAATGTCAACCCATATTTACACCTTTCCCACCTATACCTCCACCTCCGTTTTAAACAAATGGTGGCTCTTTAAAATTGCAAACAGATGTTAGCTTAAGTGATTCCCATATGCAGTCTTCACCTCTCAATGCCATAATTCCATACAAGGGATATCTGATCTACCTTAAAAATCACCCGTCAGACCAAGTTATTAGCAACATCAATGAACGGGTACTCATAAGAAGTCAATCCCAAAAACATTTGTCTTTTTGTTGGCTTTCTATCACTCACACAGCTCGTCAAGTACCAAGAGGCATTTAAAGACAATAGCTGGGTAGAGGCTAAGCAAGAAGAGCTCCTACATTTCAAAAGACAAAAAGTATGGGAATTTGTATCATTGCCTGAGGATGTATGTCCAATAGGCACAAAATGAGTCTTGTGGAACAAAACAGTTGAAAAGAGCATTGTTGTCAAAAACAAAGCTAGGCGTGTGGTTCAAGGCTATAGACAAGAAGAAGGCATGGATTATGATGAAACTTTTGCTCCTGTTGCAAGACTAGAGACCATCAGATTGTTCTTAGGCTTTGCTGCCAACCAAAACATCAATGTGTATCAAATGGATATCAAGTGTGCTTTTCTATATGGTAAGATCAAGGAAGAGGTATATGTATGCCAACCCCCTGGTTTTGATAAAGCTTTTTAACTAGATCATGTTTACAAGCTAAACAAATCTTTATAAAGCTTGAAACAAGCACCTAGAGCCTAGTATGGAACTCTTTCCACCTTTCTATTATCAATAGGCTTTACAAGAGATAAAATTAATAAAACCATGTTATTAAATGTAGAGGAAGGATTGATGCTTGTCCAAATTTATGAGGATCACATCATTTTCGGATCCACATGCCCTACCATGTGTGAAGAGTTTAGAGAACTCATGACAGCAGAGTTTGAAATGAGTGCTATGGGTTAACTCCAGTGCTTTCTTGGTCTCCAAGTTAAGCAATTGCAAAATGGTACATTCATTCATCAAAGCAAGTATGTCAAAGAACTACTTACAAAATTGATATAAATGATTGTAAACCATGTAGTGCACCCACGGCCACATCTAAATTGGTCATTGTTGATGACAAAGATGACTTGGTTGATCAAACTCTTTATAGAAGCATGATTGGGTATTTATTGTACCTAAGTGCATCAGGGCCAGACATCATGTTGCCACATGTGTTTGTGCCAAATCCCAGTCAACACCTAGAAAGTCAAATCTTATTACTGTGAAAAGGATATTCAGATCCTAAAAGGTGCTCCCACACTTGGTATCTAGTATCCTGCTAATGGAAATATTGAGCTTTCAAGTTATTCAAATAGTGACTTTGCTGGTGCCATGCAACAAGGAAGTCCACATCATGAGGTTATTAGTTTCTAGGCAATTACTTGGTTTCTTGGCCAAGCAAAAAGCAAGTGGTAGCTTCAACATCCATAGTCGAGGCTGACTATATTGTTGCTGCTAGTTGCATTGCTCAGCTTCTGTGGCTTCAAAACCAATTGCTGGATTTTCGTGTAATTGCTCTAAAACTCCTCTCATGTTAGATAGCTAAGCAGAAGAAAACATCATAAAAAATCCAGTTTCACATTCCACAACCAAGCATATTGACATCAGACATCACTTTGTGAGGGATTGCTACGAAAAGGTTTGATTTTTGTGCATCATGTTCCAACTAAGGATAAGCTCGCAAATGTTCTAACGAAAGCATTAGACACATATACTTTTGAAAGCTTGATCTATAGGATTGGCATGCTTAACATGGATTAAAAGCAAATCCTTGTTTTCCATGAATAAAAAGCATTAAAATGTTTTCAAAAAATCAAAAATTCATCCTTAAAAATAGCTAAAATTGAAAATTTTTCAATAATCCTTAAAGTCTGTTCCAACACACTATTTCCCAAAAACCTCTATTTGGCTTGAAAATCTATCCACTGTTAAATGTAACCTCTACTATCATTTTCCACTATTTACATCCACTATTGGGTGAAACCACTGTTTTGCCCTATCCACTGATATCTATCCTTTGATAGAGTAAAATCACCACTGTTCATAACAAGTTTTCCCAACCACTGCCGGTTTCCAGCAGAGGTTTCCTAACAACTATCATCCATTATCACAAAAGAGGTTACACATGGTTAGATGTTAGCCATCAGATATTTCAAATAGATGCCACGTCATCATTCACTTTTTCCTTTATATATCCCTGTTCCATCCAAACAGAGCTTTTATAGCCATCTCGAATTAAAAATTCTTCAAAGCGGTTTCCATTATTCTCGTCTTCCTCACTATTCCTACCCTATCATCTTCGATCATAGCTCTGCAAATCAAACTTCCTCATAACTACCTTCCTACTTTTGAGAAAAATGACAAAAAGACTTCCTTTCACCCAATAATCGATGTGAGAAAAATGACAAAAAGGACTTCCTTTCACCCAATAATTGATGTTCTCACATCATCCAAATACAAAACCATCAGGCTTGTTGATGCAGCTATTTATGTGGATACTCTCCGACAAATTTGGGCAAACGCTAAAATTGAATCTCAAAACAAGAAGCCATATGCTATAACTTCAAAGATCAGAGAAACTCTCATACAAATATCCCCATCTTGCATATCCACTACATTTGCATTGGACGACCAAGCAGGAAAAATCTCTTTTGAAAAACAAGAACTTCACAGAAAGTTTATTAAACGTGGGTATGACGGTCAATTGACTGGTGTTATAATTTTTAAACCAAAATTTTCTGCTGAAATAAGATATTTTTTCCATACCTTGCTTATTTATCTTTCAGCCAATACCACTATATTTAATGAGATTCCACAAAACATTTAAAATCTAGGATATGCTATTTTGAAAAAATTCTGATTTTAATCCATCCCAAGCATTATTTTCGGATTTTTTTAGAAAATATCAATAAATAAAAACAAATAAAGCTTTTCTATTGTATCCTAGACTTTTAAGCTATTACCTTCAACAGCAAATTTCTAAAAAAGATTTTCAACAAGGTGTAGTTTTTAAGATGAAGAGTCTAACAAATGAATCTTTTACCAAATGCTAAATCAAGAGGCACCTTTGGAAGATGAGATCCCAGAGGATAACCTTGTGGTATCACAAAAGCCACTAGACACCACTGTTGCTACTTCCTCACAACAGATGGTAAGATCTCAACCCAGCCTACCTCCTACTGCATCTTCACAAAAGGATTAGGTTGTAAGCACAGGGACACCACATTATGAAGCAGATGTTTCACTTGAAATCTGTTTCACAGCCCCTCTCTCAGGGCAAATTCTCTTTCTACTCCACAACCATCTCCCAAAATTCCATCCACTTTTATACCTCTATTTCATGCAATTGATAAAACTCAGACACAAATCAGTTCCTCTCAATCACCAGTAAAGAGAGTACACCCCCACAAGTGACTGAGTCTGAGAAAAATCAAGTTGCTAACCCATAATCAACTGAGGAGGTTACACCCCATGAGTTACAAGTAACTCTTGGTGGTAGTTTAAGTGAAGCAACCACTACAACTTATGACACAATAGTGTTTCAGTTGGACAGTGGTTACATCAATAAGTTTTCCTTAACGACAACAACTGTTGGGGCTACAATTGTAACTTCCGTTCAAGTTGGAAGTCCCCAGTAACAAGAAAAAAAGGGGCATTTGAGTCTATTAATTTGGAGTCTTTTCCTACTAAGGACTCAAATACAACTACCTCTAGTATTGATTCAGATGATCCTATTAAATTAGGCTATGAATTAAGGTATAAGGAATCGATGGAGAGAATGACATTTATGGAGTCATCAATTGATGAAATGAAAAATATGATGAAGTAGATGTTAGAAAATTATCAAAGCCAACCATCCACTCAACAAATTGCCAATGAGCCATGAAAATCTGTGCAATGTATGGTTCTAGCTCAAAAGAATCTGGATGACATCAACCACAACACTCATATGGAATTAATCAGAAACACGGTTGAGGCTAGATAAAAAGTTACAGATGCAGACATCAAGTCCATTAGAGAACATCTGGTATAGACTATTGGCTCTGCCCCTGCAACAGTCCTTCAAGATGAAGTAGAGGATGATGCCAAAAAGGGGGGGGGGGAAAGATAAGTTAAGAAAGTTGCAGCTAGATTCAAAGGTGCAACAACAAAAGTGAGGGTCTGCTCCAACCATTGCTCCAACTAAAACCTCTCTAAAGTATCAGATGCTGGAGTTCAAAATGGGACTGATGAGACCCTAAACAAAGAAGAAGAAGAGATTTCTTTGGAAAAGCAGAAGAAACAAGATACACTTGAAGCCAAGGCTTCTTAACTAATTAAAGAAGAAAAGGCTAAGCAGATGGAAAAAGAAGATATTGGCACTTTCAAAAGGAGAAAGTCTTCTAGAAAAGTTAGTCAGCCAATAACCACCTCCTCTAAAACCATTGTTGAGCCAATAAAGAGTGTATCCTCTATTACGAAACCCACATCACCAAAGAAACCAACACCAACTCACCTAATAGATGTTAGTACAGCTAATGTTCCAGCAGATGCTGGTACAGCAGATGTTCCAACAGATGTTAATCAAACCTCTTCCATGCTCACTTTTCCACTCTGACCAAAGATCAAATTTCACGCAAAAGAAAAACTTTTGTAGTGAAATTTGATGACGAAGAGATTCCATCACCAATCTCTTTATCTTCAAAACCCATTTCCAAATCACTCACATTACTGCAATCTAAAACCACTTTAATTCCTATGTACCAACCGCCATCACACATCCCTTTGGCTACTCGTTATCCCTGGAACTGTTTGCTATTTAAAAAGAAATTGAATCATTTTTCACAGCAGAGGATACTGTAAAACTAGACTTCCCATCTTTCTTTGGATATAGAAAGCCAAGAAACTTAGATGACTATCTAACGTTAAAAGCTAGACAGGCTGAGAACATTGCTAAAGATTTGAGCAAAGGGAAATATGATAGGAGTACTCAAGGAATATAAGCTCATGAACTTAGCAAAGTTAGAAAAATTGTAGATTTTGCCAAAGATATGAGTAATTCTATGTTAGAAAGGCCATTCAATGCCAGGGGAAAAGGAACTGAAACATGATTACATTGATCATATCATGGAACACAAACCTTATAAAGCAACCAAGGCACAATTCAAAGATTGGTCAACAAATGATCTTAAAGAAGAAATTGATACAATTCAAGAAATGACCAAAGATCCTTCACTAAATCCAACACCACCTTATTGGAAAAAGTACAAATAAGTGGATCAAAACAGGGCTTTGAAGATCAAAAGAATGAAAGAAGAACTGGTTGCTGCTAATTATGGCTCTACAAGTTCTGTTGCTAGATGGTCTGAATCCAGAGTAGTTTATACATACAAGAAACTGGAAGAGCTTAGAAAGAAAGATCCTACAATTCCAAGAAAGACAGACTATCCAACAATTGTTATCCCTCAACAGACCCAAACACTCAAAAGCATTCCACAACCACTGTCTTATCCACACTTGCCTTAAATCAAGCAAACATGCAAAAGCAGATGGCTGAAGATAATGAGCAGATGTTTGAAGAACATAGAAAGGAGGGAATCAAAAATCAATTGTTCTACCACACAAATGCTGCAAGTTATAAACTAAGAGAAACAATTTCAAGCCTTGTCAGTAGACGATAATCACCCAACTTATCACAAATAAGTCTTATCCCAGGAAAACCAACAGATTCAAAAATTCTGAAGTGGAAGTCATCCTCAGACACCCACAAATTGACCTTGCTCAGATAAGATCAGATGGTAGAATTTAAAAGCTAAAGATGGAGGATGCATATGGTTTGAATGTAGATATCCTCCAAGATCTGTTGAACCTTGAATTACAAAGTGATTTTGAAGACATGATATTCCTGAACTTTGAATTAAAGTTTAAATGGCAAATCAGGGAAATGTTGATCAATTATAAACATAAGAAATAAAGAAGAGTTTTGACATCATTTGTTCTAGGGGGAGATTGTTGGGTCTATTAAACCCTATAAAAGAATAGATGGTTGGAAAGCCAAAATGAACTATAACATCTGATCCTTAATAACAATGTTAAGAAGATCTGCTCTCCTCAAAGGAAAAGTCGTCAACATCTGCTACTCAAAGGTTTGTTAAGCTAAAGTCTGTTCTACAAGATCTATTGAAGACAAGTCTAAAGTCTGTTGAAGATAAGCTCTGCTATTGAAGAATAAAGACTTATAAAGCAAAGGTATGCTAGACCAACAAAGGATAAAGCTCATCATAGTTTCTACAACAGATGCTGGATAAACAGAGTTTATATATTATTAATGTAATAGTGTTTTAGCCTAGTAGATGTTAGAGGTTGTTAGGTTGTTAGATGTCATTGTCAAGGTGACGTCAGCTTAGATGCCACAGTGGTTTGCATTATACTATAAATAGAACAATGCATGTACTATTCTATTTATCACTTTCCTTCTAACATCATGTACGAACAAATAGGAGTGATCTTAGGCTGAAGGGGAGTTGTAATATTTGCATGCATATGTGAATCAAAGTTTACAAAAGCATGTTGATGAAAACAATGAACTATTATGATTTGAATGTTTATTATTTTCGCTGCACTATTTCATTATTGTTTATCTTCTTTCATTGTTTTCCATCTTAAACAACCACAACAATATCAAACTCATAACTAACATACTGTCGTTTCCAATAGAGGATTTCTGAACCTGTTCACGACGCTTCTTTTCGGCATAAAACTCATCATTTGACTGTGACTTAGCCAAATTCTCCTTCTCACTTTCTGAGCTTGTTCCGTAAACAAAGTTAAATTCTTTGAAAATTTAGATTTTCAAAATCTGTCTTTATGATTCTTAACATATCCCAACCCTTTTCTTTTGTTCTTTGGATAATTATTTCCTTTGTAATGTTATTGTAAGAACGTGTTAGTTTAGAATAGTAAGATGCATTCGGATTTTCAAGCTTACACAATCTTACTTCGATCAACTTAAACACTTGTTCAACTTATTTTAAAATTCACATTCCAAAGCAGAAATTCTTGATTAGAATATAGTTTCCCGATCCTTTCATTTTGTATGCAACCATATTAGGATCATCATCGGAACTAGATTCTGATTTTTTAAGATAATTCTTATGAAATCTTTCTTCATTTTTAAGATAATTCAGGGCTATCTCTTTTACTTCCCAAAACATTTTCAACTACATTCTTTACCACATCTGACTTACATTCATCTTCAGATTTGGTGTAAATTACATCAAGGTATTTAGGTAGCCCGTTAGGCTTTTTCTTTGAATAACTTTCCCACATCGGGGGTGGAACTCAATTGTAACTCATTCCTATGTTTTAAGAAACAGTATCATTTTCTTCCTTTTTTTATTTTTCTGGTTGTTTTCGAAAATATGATCAATCACATATGATGAAGTTGAGTAACTAATCAACAACTTGTTGACTCTTTCTGTTTCAATTCTCACAGCCTCTAATTCATTGTTTATCTATAACAGTTGCTTTTAGCATAGAAAGTGTAGCACCACCCTCTCGACTTGCATGTTCGAATTGTTTAATAGTTTTACTCAACTTATCATACGCATATTTTGTTTCTTCGTAATCACTTGACAGATTATAAGAAAGTTTTTTCAATAGTTTATATTTATCATCTTTTTCAGCACAATCATTGCAAAGCTCCATGCAATTCTTGCAACATTTTTCAACTTCAATTATGTGGACCTTACCCTTTCCACTGACCGACTTTTTTACCGTTTCTTGAAACTGTTTAGAGACTACCTCTTTTAGGTTCGCCATCATTGCTTTCTTAGCAATCTCTACAAGGTTCTCGATGGTCAT
Source organism: Scalesia atractyloides (assembly GCA_947069175.1). NCBI lineage: Eukaryota > Viridiplantae > Streptophyta > Magnoliopsida > Asterales > Asteraceae > Scalesia > Scalesia atractyloides. The sequence continues at coordinate 38,512,526 of CAMTDV010000116.1, forward strand.
TTCTTTGTTCACGTTAATCAATTCTTCAACTTCTGGCTTTGGCTCTTCTTCAAAGCTGATAGTGTAATTTGGTTCAAAGAAACCTGCAATTTTTTTGTACATGTCAGGTGGTACCAAATGTTTAAATGCACTATGAAAGACGACTTCCTCAGGAATATAATATTCATCAATTGGTCTTAGAATATTCTTCAGCTGGTTCTTCTATAATCTCTGCCAAAATGCGATGGTTTCAAGCATTGAAATGTATTCAAATTGAGGATGGTTTATCAAGTTCCAAGGATAAACCATCCTCAATTTGAATCGTTCTTGAAGTATTCAGAGGTGGTGACATTTTATGATAGATCGCCTTCTGCAATAATCATCAGCAAACAAATTTTAATTTCGATTAACTTCACGATTTGGACATTCCCTTTTAAAATGTCCTTTTCTCTAGGCATCTGAAGCACGTGACTTTCGACTTGTCAAATCCCAGCTTTCCATCTAATCCTCCAAATTGTTTTGACCTGTGATCTCCATGAACCTTTGCACTCTATGAACAATCAAAGCCATGCACCAATTGATATCAATTAGTTCTAGCTCCTTTGGATCAAACTTTCATACGACTCTAAAACTGATGCAAGCAATGTCATATGTTGTTTTGGAGTATTTTCTGTGAAATCTTGAGCATTTTCTAGATTCATGGCAATGTTGTATTGTAGAATTCTCTGGTTTGAATTGGTTAGGTTGCTTTGGCAATTGTTCGAGTTCTGTGAAGATTGCGGTGTTTGAGGTGAATTGGGTTCAAAGGTAGTGTGAATCTTAGGACTTTGATTATTGGTGACTGAATTTCCCTTGTAGTATAAGTTCATGTCTTGCGGAATTTGTGAACATCTTGTCTTTCCCATTGCCTGCCTCTCCAACTCATGACTTTGTAGTTTCTCTATAAACCTTGACAATGTGAGAGTACCATATTTTGAACTATTCTTCAAGTTAGTAAGATATGTGGACCATTCTCCTTTGGGCAATGAATCAGCCAACTTATCTACGACTTCCTCATTCTCTTTTAAATACCAAGCCGTATCATCTCACCAAGTGACAATATCGTTCAATCAACTGTTTCATCATTTCACCTTTAAGTAGATGGAAGATGTCAAACTCTTTCTTTAACAACGCCTTTTTGCTCTTAATCATTTGAGTGCTTCCTTTGAATTTCACTCTCAAAGAATTCCACACCGATTGAGCATCATTATCGTGTTGTAGTAGAGTGAATATGGCTTCTTTGATGGCTAGTTGTAGAATGCTCATCATTTTATTCTCTCGGACAAATTTATCTTTCTCTTGTGAAGTGAATTGTGTCAATGTCTTCTCTAAACCATTCTCTCCAACTAGTGCAACATACTTCACCTCGATGGCGTACCAACTGTCAAAGTAGTTAGCTTGTACCCAATTTACAAACCTCTAGTTCCAACCATAAAAATCTTCTAAACACATGAGCTTCGAGTGTTTTTTCATCGGCCCCATTTCGTTCTGGAGGTTTATATTTGAGCTGCTACAATCGTTGAAGCTGCTAACATTGCGAATGCGTTGAAGAATTCCTTCTCTATTTTCTTCGAAAGATTTGTTGAAAATTTGCTTCGTGCGAAGTGACCTGGAACGAAGTAAAAACACTCAAACAAGTAAGCTGACTTCGTACAAAGTAAAAATGCCGAACTTAGATCTATCTCCGTGCGAAGATAAAGCCTAAATTTTGCAAGAGTTTCACTTCATGCGAAGTTAATTTTAACTTTGTGTAAAGGTAACTTTTCAAGTTTTAAACAGCAAATTCACTTTGTACGAAGATAAATTTATCTTCGTGCGAAGGTAATTCTTAGATCGTGCAAAGGTAACGTTCAAATTTTCACATTTTTCGTCATTTTTATCATGATTCCACTTTATTTTAAGTCGGATTTTTTCAAGGGTTTTTTATTAGTTAATTATAACTTTGTGCAAAGGTAGCTTTTCAAGTTTTAAACAACAAATTCACTTCGTGGGAAGATAAATTTATCTTCATGCGAAGGTAATTCTTAGATCGTGCAAAGGTAAAGTTCTGATTTTCATGTTTTTTATCATTTTTAACATGATTCACTTGATTTTAAGTCTGATTTTTTCAAGGGTTTGTTATTAGTCAATTTTAAATAGTCCTGGAAAAGATCAGTCCATTTTGTCCGTTCAATGTCTGGGAAATGCTAAAAAATGAAAAATGAGTAGAAGAAGAAGTAGAATCTTGATGACAAGTCTTCAGATCAACCAATTATGAGGATCTACTCATCCAATAAGCTAAGTTTTAGCCCTATTACATACACAGACATGACCCTAAGATGTAGGCGATAGACATACTGCATCAACTAAAAATCTTCAAGCTGAGTCCATGCGGGGCATGGAAAAGTAACTTGAAACCAAATCGGACGATATTAGCTATTTCATGGAGCGAATATGGGTTCCATTACATTGAAATTTGAGGGATCTTATTATAGATGTAGAATACAAAATTCGCTACTATGTTCACCCTGGCTCCGATAAGATGTATCACAACCTAAAGACCCTATACTGTGGCCGAATATGAAAGCTAACATAGCCACCTACCTGAGTAAGTGCTTGACCTGTGATAGGGTCAAGATAGAATACAAGAAGCCATTCGGGTTACTGCAAAAACCAAAGCTACCAATATGGAACTTGGAGCAAATCTCCATGTATTTCATTACCGGTTTACCCAGGATTCAAAATGGAAACAATTCCATCTGGGTGATCATGGACCGCTTGACTAAATCTACTCACTTTCTCGCGATTAAAGAAACCGAAATTTAACAAGCTTGCCAGATTGTACTTAAAGGAAGTAGACTTGCAGCACGAAGCGCCTACCTCTATCATCTCCGATCATGACCGTCGTTTTGCGTCCTATTTGTGGCAATCTATGCATAAATCATTCGACTCACGTCTAGACTTGAGCATGACCTATCACCCACAAACCGATGGTAAGACCGAACGCACCATCCAAACTCTCAAAGACATGCTGCCAGCATGTGTCATCGATTTCAGTAACGGTTAGGAAAGACACCTACCTCTGGTGGAATTCTCCTATAACAATAGTTACCACACCAGTATTCAGGCCACACCGTTCGAAGCGTTGTACGAACGGAAATGCCGATCACCTCTTTGTTTGGCTGAAGTTGGAGACAGTCAAATCACTGGTCCTGAACTCATGCTTGAGACATCGAGAAAATTGTTCAGATCAAAAACCGAATGGCGCTAGCTCGTGACCGTTAGAAAAGCTATGCTGATAAGCGTAGGAAACCGCTGGAATTCCAAATTGTTGGCAGGGTCTTGTTAAAAGTATCACCTTGGAAGGGTGTTGTTCATTTCACTAAACGGGGCAAGCTCAATCCGCGTTATGTTGGACCATTTGAGATCACATAAAGAATTGGAACTGTGGCGTATAGACTGAACCTACCTGAAGAGCTCAGTGGTGTGCACAATCTTTTCACGTATCGAATCTGAAGAAATGCTTATTCAACGAAACACTCGTAGTTCCATTCAAAGAACTCAAGTTTGATGATCAACTCGTTTCATTGAGAAACCAATTGAAACCATGGATTTGGAAGTCAAAAATCTCAAGCGAAGTAAGATTTCTATTATTCGGGTTCGTTGGAACTGAAAACGTGGCCGAGAGTTCACCTGGGAATGGGAAGATCAGATGATGCGCAACTATCCCCAATTATTCAAAAATAATGCATCAAACCCTGAAGTTGCTACTGAATTTCGGGACGAAATTCCAAACCAACTTGGGGATGATGTAACACCCCACCAAACTGTCAAGCGCACTAGCTTCTTCAGCAACTATTTGCTAAATTTCAGGACGAAATTCTTTCAACTTAGGGATGATGTGATAACCCATACTTCCAAGGTTATAAGTGTTCACTTTCTTTTTTTCATATTTATGTTTCGTTCCATTTTTTATTATTTGTCGCACCACACAATTTAGCATAACACCCTTGAATGTGTGTGTACATATATGTATGTGTATATATATATATATATATATATATATAAATATAATTGTCTACATTCGAAACCTGGACATATGTAATTTATTAACTCATAACACGAAGCCTAGTTGCACGAAACACCCAACTCACTTTGTGGCCCAACCCAAGCCACCCTAAACCGTCCCACCTTTTGTAACATTTGTTAAAAATGGGTTTCCAAAACCCGCTCCGTTTTGTAATCGAATATCGAGTTATAAATGTCACGTTGTGTATTTATGGTTATTTTGATTTTTAATGATACATAATTAATAAACAAACTAAACTATAAAAATTATATTTGATAAAAAGTGAAAACAAAATAAATAAAAATAAAATGTTGCTGCCGGGACTCGAACCCGGGTCAGCCGGAATTTAAACCCAAAGACTTAACGCTCACACACATCACCACTCCGCCACTTGTTTGTTTTATGTCAACTTAGGGAAACAAATAACTCTTATACACAAACCTAGTTAAACCGGCTGCGCCAACTGAGAAACCGAAATCGGCAATTCAACCGTCTAATCGTTTGATTAATCGCACATTCAGGTTTATAACCGATGCACCGACGATTTTAATCAATTCGGATTTGAATGAACTTCAATTTTTTTCATCATCGGTTTTTATAACCGAAAATAATCAAAGTCCAAATTACTTCAATCAAGACCCCTCTCGCGACTCAGAAACATCATACAAACATTCCATTTCACTTTTGTCACCCATTCGGTCCATCAGAAAGCTTAAATCAACTCGCCGGAAAACCGTATTTGTCCTTAAATCGGTAAGTTCTTCAATACCATCATAGTCTAACAGTTGTTAAGCCATTTCTAACTCAAACCCTCCAATTTAAATCAAATTCAGACGTCGTCATCGGATAATTTCTGCTCGCCGGAAAACTTCTGAAAATCCGTATCTTCGCCTGTGAAACGGTAAGGACCTTCAAACACACTGATAACGTTTTTTAGCACTTCAATTTCATGATTAGCTAATCAAAATGATTAATTGAATTGCTCAGTTGAAGTCCTTAAAAACAGAGACCGACGCCTTGCCGGAACTCTGTAATCAATCGTTCACCGGTATGTTTTTCCTCTAATTATCATCCCTGCTATCTCTTATCAGTCTGCGTAATGCTTAACAATCGAATTAACAAGATTTAATGGTGTAATCTGCTGTCGGTAAAATCCAACGAAGAAGATGAACTTTGATAATACTATAAGTATAATTAAAATTGGTATTTTAAACGGGTTAGACACACAGTCCAGCGGTGGACTGTGTGCAAATAATACGCACACGTCACGAGTTCGATCCCTGATACACGCACCCTCTAAGTAATAAAATGCCTTTTTGATTAAAGCTGAACCGGGTTAACCCCGTTAGTGGTTAAGTATAATAAAAACCGAGATATTAACCAGGTTAGACACACAGTCCAGCGGTGGACTGTGTGCAACACTAAGTCGCACGTCACGCGTTCGAGTCTGGTTAACGGCACCGGTTCGATGATTTAAAATCTTTTTCTAAAAACAAATGAATTTTGAATAAATCGAATTAGTATATAAATATAATTAAAACAATATTATTTCGGGTTAGACACGTAGCTCAGTTGGTAGAGCTGCGTGCACGCGTACGGGAGGTCTCGGGTTCGAGTCTCACCCAGCGCATACTTGCACACTGACCGAACAGGTCAACAAGTCAACGGTCAACAGGTCAACAAGTCAACGGTCAACGGTAAACAGTCAACGCAAAAATAAACAATTTTTTTATATTTTTATTTATTTAATTTAATTTAAAAATCAATTAAAAATACTTAAAAATAATATTTTTAAAGATAGAAAATAGCTTTAAACTCACAAAAATATAACTAAAAATTCCATTAAAATCCTTAATAAAATCCACTCATTTATTATATTTTTCCGTTATTATTTAGGTTAGTAGTTCTTGTTGTTCAACTCTCCCGACTCTTGCGCATCTCATCATCTCCATTCAAACGCACCCAATGTGAGTGAATCTTTACAAATTCCCCGTTTTAATCACGTTTTGGGGTGTATCATGTGTCTTGCTATATATTATATTTAAATCATTGTGCATACCTCATATAATGAACATGTGTATTCAGTTTGTTTCAACTGTTGTGTGGTTATCGTTAGATGCAATTTATTATTTTCAGTACATGCAATTTCATAGGCCGCCGCTCCCCATTAGATTATGAGCGTTGAGCATGTTCCCCATCACATTATGAGCGTGAACCTGGCGTGCCTACATACGATCGGCTCCGCTTGATTGAGCCTTGATCGCACAGACATTTTTCATTTTCAGTACATGCAATACGATCGGCTCCGTTTGATTGAGCCTTGATCGCACAGTTTCATTCATGTTATTTATCGTATGATGTTGGTATGTTAATGTATGCTATCATGTGTTATTGTATGTTATAGTTGTGATTGCTATTGCTACTGCTTGGTTATTTACATTTGCTCATTTATGATTATGCACAATTTTTCATTTATAAACTGATAAGTAAATCAATAATAAATGTTTATCTAACAAGGTTCACTCGCCAACTTATGTTGACCCAAAAACCCCCATTTTTACACATGATACAGGTGAACCAGCTGAAGCAAGAAACACTTAGGATTGGACTAGAAGAATAAAATGATTTAGAGTTTGGGATTGTTTTGCTTGGTTTATTTTCTTTGTATTGTATGGACATGTTTGCATATTTGGGAATGTAATTTTGACTTTAATAAATATGAAACATATTAGTAAATATCATGAGCTTTGGTGATAACCCAATTATGCCCCGACTCTTATTTCGCTGCGGGTCGGGGTGTGACAGATTGGTATCAGAGCCATGACTATAGGGATATAGGATAGGTTATTAGACCCTTAGAGCCTCTACTATAGTTGATTATAAATTTTTAAGATTTTTGTGTGTTACATGCCAAATTTCATGATGTTTATATGTTTTATGTTAAATGTTACATTCAATGTTATGCAAGCATGTTCATAAGTATATATTATCATATAATGCCTATTATGAATCATATTCTCATAACACATCATATCCATAAAAGCACACACCACATCATGATTGTTTTTACAATGATTTTTGTGTTTTCAAATCTCATCAAAGTGAGTTCTCATGACGGGCATATAGTAACTGGAAGGGTACCAGTCCCGGTAGTCGGAACGTCCTGTCTAGGCTGGCATTCGTATAAATCCAAAATAAAGGACCAGTTTGCCTACCTGGGGACTAACGATGAGAGTACGAAGTACCTATTAGGCCAAAGCATGCTATACCAAACGTCGTGTGAGCTAACCCCACTTTGAGTTGTCATTGTGTCTACACCTGGACACATTCCGACCATACATCTCGTAAACATATTTTGTGGTTTGCATTCGGGTGATGCGAGTGTTAAATCGCCAATACTAATGTGAATCCTACCAAGCCAATAGCCATGGGGGCCCACATGACTATACAGGTGAAGGTATGGGGGACATTTGAGGCCCAACATGAGCAAACCCAAGACATCCTATGGATGTAGTTACATTATTGATATTTATGTTATTTTCATTTTTCTTAAAGACACATGACACCTAAAAGACTCCATAAACTCACAATCTTCTTATGTATGTTCCTGTAGATGTCGTCCAGACAACATCGAGGGGGTAAAAGATCAGGAAGGTCTCAGGAACGCTTGGCCACACACATCGCGAAACAAATGGCCACGATACTGCCTGACATTGTTGTCCAAGTACAACAAGCTCTCGCCACAAATCCCACTAATCCTCCCCAACAACATGACCAGAACATCGACAACCCTCCTACCAGCAAGTGCTCATACAAACATTTCAAGTCTTGTGATCCTCCTAAATTTGAAGGGACCGAAGGTGTCACTGCTCTCCTCCATTGTTTCGAGGAAATGGAAAACACCTTTCTCAACTGCGATTGTCCTGAGGATCGCAAGGTTCGATACGCCACCGGGAGACTATTTGGGGTAGCTCTCACTTGGTGGAATACTGAAAAAGGGAAGAGGGGTATTGATGATGAATGGCCTTAACTTGGGAGGAGTTAAGGGAAATCATGACCAGGCGTTTCTGTCCTAGGAGTGAAATTAAAAAGTTGGAGGACGAATTTCATTCTTTAAAACAGAAGGAGGGGGATCACACCACCTATAACAAGAGGTTCTTAGAGTTGAACCAAATGGTCCCAAATTTGTTTACCCCAACTTATCGTTTGATCGAACATTATATTCGAGGACTTCCCTCGAAAATTCAAGATTCAGTTCTCAGCATTTCACCGGTAACACTTGAAGCTGCTATGGAGCTAGCAACTGAACTGACCGAGAATCAAATTCACAACGGGAAGTTTAAAGAAGAGAAAAAGAAAGCCCCTGTTGAGGGTCAAACTTCAAACCATTCCATCTCCTCCTCTAAGTTTGCTAACAAGAGGAAGCGCAACACCAGAAACTTCGCCGTTACATAAACCAACCTCCCAATTCCTGCTGCACCCATTACCCAAGTCGCTCCTTCACCTGCACCATACAAAAGACCTTACTCTGGCCCGTTACCAAAATGCAACCGTTGCCAATATCACCATTCTCCTGATTATCCCTGCCAGCATTGTACCGGCTGTGGTCGCGCGGGTCGAACTGTTCAAACCTGCCGCATGCCTCAGCGAACGAACCGCCACCAGCCTTCAATCCAAACCCACCAACAATTAATGGGTCAAGCCCAAAAACCGCTACAATATCCATCCGCCCAACATTTAGCCCAAACATATTACCAACCCAATTATCCTATGGGTCAACCTATGCGGGCTTGCTACAATTGCGGAGACCCAAGCCATTTCAGAAACACCTGTCCAAGGTTGGTAAACATTATTCATGCTCAGGCCCAAGCCAACCCGGTGAATCAAGCAAATCAAGCTCCTCCACCTGCAAGGAAGAGCTTTCAATATAAACGCTAATCAGGCTAGAGCTGACGGCAACGTGGTTAACGGTACGTTCCTTATAAATGGTAGATATGCCTCTATGTTATTTGATACTGGTGCGGATAGAAGTTTTGTGTCCTTAGAATTTGAACCTATCTTAAATCAAAATCGAGATAAGCTCATGGAATCCATAACGGTAGAAGTTGCTGACGGGAAACCAGTTTCATTAAACTCTATTATACGCAACTGTACACTCACTTTAAACGACCACGATTTCTCAGTCGACCTTATTCCTATGAAGCTGGGAAGTTTTGATATCATAATTGGTATGGACTGGCTCAGTCAACATCAGGCAGAAGTTGTATGTCGCGAAAAATTTATACGTATTCCTCTTTCAAACGGTCAAACTCTTCGAATCCTTGGAGAAACCTCGTCGAAGGGGCTCAGCTTAATATATTGTATTCAAGCCCAAAAATATCTTCGCAAAAATTATGTCGCGTTTTTAGCTCATATCATCAACAAGGGAACCCTGGAGAAGAAACTTGAAGACATCCCGGTCGTAAAAGACTTCCCGCAAGTTTTTCCTGATGACATTTCAGGACTTCCTCCAGTTAGAGAAGTCGAATTCCGTATTGATCTTATACCTGGTGCTACACCAGTTGCAAAGTCTCCTTATAGGTTAGCCCCCTCTGAAATGCAAGAGCTAGCCAGTCAATTACAAGAGTTGACTGACAAGGGATTCATACGTCCTAGTTCATCGCCTTGGGGTGCACCTTTTCTTTTTGTAAAGAAGAAAGATGGATCGTTTCGTATGTGCATCGACTACAGAGAGCTCAACAAATTAACAATCAAGAATCGCTATCCATTACCTCGCATTGATGATCTTCTTGACCAACTTCAAGGTGCCAGCTACTTTTCCAAAATCGACCTTCGATCTGGTTATCATCAACTTAGAGTACATGAAGAAGACGTCCCAAAGACCGCATTCCGAACTCGTTATGGTCATTATGAATTCATGGTCATGCCATTTGGTTTAACCAACGCTCTAGCAGTCTTCATGGACCTAATGAACAGAGTCTGCAAACCATATCTTGATCGATTTGTTATAGTCTTCATCGACGACATTCTTATTTATTCAAAGTCTAAGTCTGATCATGAGCGTCATCTTCGACTCATCCTTACACTTCTAGAGAATGAAAAGCTTTACGCCAAATTCTCCAAATCCGAATTTTGGTTAAAAGAGGTGCAATTCCTCGGACATGTAGTCAATGACAAGGGAATACACGTCGACCCCTCAAAGATCAAAGCGGTACAAGAATGGCAAGCTCCACGTACACCAACTGAAGTAAGATCTTTTCTTGGTCTAGCTGGTTATTATCGTCGTTTCATTTCAAACTTCTCTCGCATTGCTGTACCACTCACGGCTTTAACTCATAAGGGAAAACCTTTCATATGGGGACCCAAGCAAGAAGAAGCCTTCCAAACTCTTAAACAAAAACTTTGTGATGCACCAATCCTCACTCTTCCTGAAGGTTGTGATGATTTTGTGGTCTATTGCGAACACGTCAGGGCAAGGATTAGGCTGCGTTCTAATGCAAAGAGGAAAAGTTATAGCTTATGCTTCGAGACAACTCAAGACGCATGAGAAGAACTACACCACCCATGACCTAGAACTTGGAGCCGTTGTGTTCGCTCTTAAGATATGGAGACATTATCTCTATGGTACTAAGTGCGAAATATACACTGGCCACAAGAGTCTTCAACATATCTTCAACCAAAAGGAGTTAAACATGAGGCAACGAAGATGGGTCGAACTTCTAAATGACTATGACTGTGAAATTCAGTACCACCCTGGCAAAGCAAATGTGGTGGCTGATAAACTTAGTCGAGAGGGTTATGCGAACTCCATTCGTCTTCTATGTTCGCAAATCATAACTGACATTAAAGACCAAATTCGAGAAGCCCAACATGTTTCAGTTACGGAAGATGATGTACGAAAGGAGATGTCCTGTGGAGCTGAACTTAAAATTGAAACTAAATCTGACGGTATTCTGTACTACCTAGATCGTATCTGGATTCCTAACCACAACAATCTTCATGAAATTCTTATGAAGGAAGCTCACAAAACGCGATACTCTATACACCCAGGAGCCGATAAGATGTATCAAGACCTACGATATACCTATTGGTGGCCTGGAATGAAAAAGGATATTGCTGTTTTTGTTTCTAAGTGCCTTACATGTTCCAAGGTGAAAGCTGAACACCAAACACCCTTAGGACTTCTGGTCCAACCTGAAATACCTGTATGGAAGTGGGAAAATATAACCATGGATTTCATTACCAGGTTACCTCGCACTTCTGGTGGGTATGACACTATATGGGTAATAATTGACCGACTTACAAAATCAGCTCACTTTATTCCTATCCGCGAAGATTTCAAGAACGAAAAGCTTGCTCGTATTTATATCAGCGAAATCGTAAGCCGACATGGGGTACCGTTAAGCATTATTTCTGATTGTGATGGTCGTTTCACTTCACGAACATGGCAAGCAGTACAATCCGCTATGGGTACGCGATTAGATCTCAGTACCGCCTATCATCCTCAAACTGATGGTCAATCTGAGCGCACCATTCAAACTCTTGAAGATATGCTTCGAGCATGTGTCATAGACTTCAAGGGAAATTGGGACGCCCACCTACCATTAGTTGAATTTTCGTACAACAACAGCTATCATTCAAGCATCGGCATGGCACCTTTTGAAGCCTTATATGGTCGTAAGTGCCGATCTCCTGTATGTTGGCACGAAATTGGGGAAGCTCAAATCACTGGTCCAGAATTGATCCAAGAAACCACAGACAAGATCCATCAAATCCGAAACAATCTTCTAGCGGCCCAAAGTCGTCAAAAGAGTTATGCAGATAAACGACGGAAGCCTTTAGAGTTTAACATTGGTGATCATGTACTTCTAAAAGTATCACCGTGGAAGGGAGTAGTTCGTTTTGGTCAAAAGGGCAAGCTAGCACCACGCTACGTAGGACCTTTCAAGATACTCGAAAGAGTAGGTCCTGTAGCATACAAGCTTGATCTACCAGAAGAACTCAACAGGATTCATCCCACATTCCACGTATCAAACTTGAAGAAGTGCCTCGCTGATGAAAACCTCCACATTCCTCTGGAAGATATTCAGATTGATGAATCTATGCATTTTATTGAAAGACCAGTAGAAATCATGGACTTCGGGGAGAAACTTCTACGACGGAGTCGCATTCCAATTGTTAGGGTTCGCTGGGAGTCAATGCGTGAAAAATACCCGCATCTTTTTCCTACTACTTCTACTACTTAAATTTCGGGACGAAATTCCTAAAAGTAGGGGATACTGTAACATTTGTCAAAAACGGGTTTCCAAAACCCGCTCCGTTTTGTAATCGAATATCGAGTTATAAATGTCACGTTGTGTATTTATGGTTATTTTGATTTTTAATGATACATAATTAATAAACAAACTAAACTATAAAAATTATTTTTGATAAAAAGTGAAAACAAAATAAATAAAAATAAAATGTTGCTGCCGGGACTCGAACCCGGGTCAGCCGGAATTTAAACCCAAAGACTTAACGCTCACACACATCACCACTCCGCCACTTGTTTGTTTTCTGTCAACTTAGGGAAACAAATAACTCTTATACACAAACCTAGTTAAACCGGTTGCGCCAACTGAGAAACCAAAATCGGCAATTCAACCGTCTAATCGTTTGATTAATCGCACATTCAGGTTTATAACCGATGCACCGACGATTTTAATCAATTCGGATTTGAATGAACTTCAATTTTTATCATCATCAGTTTTTATAACCGAAAATAATAAAAGTCCAAATTACTTCAATCAAGACCCCTCTCGCGACTCAGAAACATCATACAAACATTCCATTTCACTTTTGTCACCCATTCGGTCCATCAGAAAGCTTAAATCAACTCGCCGGAAAATTCTACAAGTTCGCCGGAAAACCGTATTTGTCCTTAAATCGGTAAGTTCTTCAATACCATCATAGTCTAACAGTTGTTAAGCCATTTCTAACTCAAACCCTCCAATTTAAATCAAATTCAGACGTCGTCATCGGATAATTTCTGCTAGCCGGAAAACTTCTGAAAATCCGTATCTTCGCCTGTGAAACGGTAAGGACCTTCAAACACACTGATAACGTTTGTTTAGCACTTCAATTTCATGATTAGCTAATCAAAATGATTAATTGAATTGCTCAGTTGAAGTCCTTAAAAACAGAGACCGACGCCTTGCCGGAACTCTGTAATCAATCGTTCACCGGTATGTTTTTCCTCTAATTATCATCCCTGCTATCTCTTATCAGTCTGTGTAATGCTTAACAATCGAATTAACAAGATTTAATGGTGTAATCTGCTGTCGGTAAAATCCAACGAAGAAGATGAACTTTGATAATACTATAAGTATAATTAAAATTGGTACTTTAAACAGGTTAGACACACAGTCCAGCGGTGGACTGTGTGCAAATAATACGCGCACGTCACGAGTTGATCCTTGATACACGCACCCTCTAAGTAATAAAATGCCTTTTTGATTAAAGCTGAACCTGGTTAACCCCGTTAGTTGTTAAGTATAATAAAAACCGAGATATTAACCAGGTTAGACACACAGTCCAGCGGTGGACTGTGTGCAACACTAAGTCGCACGTCACGCGTTCGAGTCTGGTTAACGGCACCGGTTCGATGATTTAAAATCTTTTTCTAAAAACAAATGAATTTTGAATAAATCGAATTAGTATATAAATATAATTAAAACAAGATTATTTCGGGTTAGACACGTAGCTCAGTTGGTAGAGCTGCGTGCACGCGTATGGGAGGTCTCGGGTTCGAGTCTCACCCAGCGCATACTTGCACACTGACCGAACAGGTCAACAAGTCAACGGTCAACAGGTCAACAAGTCAACGGTCAACGGTCAACGCAAAAATAAACAATTTTTTTTATATTTTTATTTATTTAATTTAATTTAAAAATCAATTAAAAAATACTTAAAAATAATATTTTTAAAGATAGAAAATAGCTTTTAACTCACAAAAATATATCTAAAAATTCCATTAAAATCCATAATAAAATCCACTCATTTATTATATTTTTCCGTTATTATTTAGGTTAGTAGTTCTCGTTGTTCAACTCTCCCGACTCGTGCGCATCTCATCATCTCCAATCAAACGCACCCAGTGTGAGTGAATCTTTACAAATTCCCCGTTTTTATCACGTTTTGGGGTGTATCATGTGTCTTGCTATATATTATATTTAAATCATTGTGCATACCTCATATGATGAACATGTGTATTCAGTTTGTTTCAACTGTTGTGTGGTTATCGTTAGATGCAATTTATTATTTTTCAGTACATGCAATTTCATAGGCCGCCGCTCCCCATTACATTATGAGCGTTGAGCATGTTCCCCATTACATTATGAGCGTGAACCTGGTGTGCCTACATACGATCGGCTCCGCTTGATTGAGCCTTGATCGCACAGACATTTTTCATTTTCAGTACATGCAATACGATCGGCTCCGTTTGATTGAGCCTTGATCGCACAGTTTCATTCATGTTATTTATCGTATGATGTTGGTATGTTAATGTATGCTATCATGTGTTATTGTATGTTATAGTTGTGATTGCTATTGCTACTGCTTGGTTATTTACATTTGCTCATTTATGATTATGCACAATTTTTCATTTATAAACTGATAAGTAAATCAATAATAAATGTTATCTAACAAGGTTCACTCGCCAACTTATGTTGACCCAAAAACCCCCATTTTTATACATGATACAGGTGAACCAGCTGCAGCAAGAAACACTTAGGATTGGACTAGAAGAATAAAATGATTTAGAGTTTGGGATTGTTTTGCTTGGTTTATTTTCTTTGTATTGTATGGACATGTTTGGATATTTGGGAATGTAATTTTGACTTTAATAAATATGAAACATATTAGTAAATATCATGAGCTTTGGTGATAACCCAATTATGCCCCGACTCTTATTCCGCTGCGGGTCGGGGTGTGACACCTTTACTTGCGGCCCAAGAGGAATGCGGCCCAAGTTCACCCAAACCGCCCCAAGCCCAAAACCCCTTATGCATATACGTATGCATGTGTGCGTGTGTCACAGAACAAAAAAAGAAAGAAACCCTAACACTCTCCCTCCTCTCCCTCGACGTGCGACTACACGCGACCCCCTCCCTACCTCGCTACTCTGTCTCTCGCTACTCCCTCCCCTCTTCGTTTCTTTCCGGTTGGCAATCACAAGAAAACGCTAGGTAACTTTTATGCTATCATTAGGGTGTTGTGTTATTCATATGTGTCTGTTATACATGGGATTGAAGGGCTGTCGTAACTGGATTTAGGGGTAGAGGAGTCAACCAAAGCAAAGGGTCATGATGTGTGATCTTTGACATGATTATCTTATACATGTTCTTAACTACGACAAATATATATATAGATTATGTATGATCGTTGGAATGCTCATTGTGTGGTAATAACATTAGTAGTCTTTTGATGAGTTCATGATCGTAACACTTGATGTATGCGGGTTCATGTGTAAGTACCTCTTATGCGTAACCGAACCCACATGAACCCGCATACATCATGTGTTATGATCATGAACTCATCAAAAGACTACTAATGTTATTATCACACAATGAGCATTCCAACGATCATACATAATCTATATATATTTGTCGTAGTTAAGAACATGTATAAGATAATCATGTCAAAGATCACACATCATGACCCATTGCTTGGGTTGACCCCCTCCCACCGTCGCTACTCTGTCTCTCGCTACTCCCTCCCCTCTTCGTTTCTTTCCGGTCGGCAATCACAAGAAAACGCTAGGTAACTTTTATGCTTTCATTAGGGTGTTGTGTTATTCATATGTGTCTGTTATACATGGGGATTGAAGGGATGTCGTAACTGGATTTAGGGGTAGAGGAGTCAACCCAAGCAATGGGTCATGATGTGTGATCTTTGACATGATTATCTTATACATGTTCTTAACTACGAAAAATATATATAGATTATCTATAATAACATTAGTAGTCTTTTTATGAGTTCATGATCGTAACACTTGATGTATGCGGGTTCATGTGGGTTCGGTTACGCATAAGAGGTACTTACACATGATTAGGGTCATTAAAACTCTTGATTTTTATTTATGGTTAATCAATATGGGTTGGTGTTACGATGGGTATGATAAAGGACGGGTATAAACTGATATGCAAGTGTTGATAGGTCGCATGATCGCTAAACATGTTAACTGAACCGTTGGAACTCACGATAGGAAGTTAAAAGCTTAAAACAAAAAGCTATTTGGTGTTTACAGCCGACTTCAGTTGGCTGTAACCGGATCAAAACAGAACAAAAATGTGATTTTCTGAAGTCTAAAATGAACCTCTTTGAAATACGATTCAAACCACGTTAGTTTCATAATTTTTGGACCACATTTGGTTAGTCAAAATATTTAATTCGTTTCAATGGTCAAAGCTGTAATTTTCTGAAGAATTTATGTGTTATGTTTTATGTCATATCTCGGTGAATACTTAGAGTTAGGTCATGAAATTTATACAGTAGATGGTCTTAGGTGTCTGTACGAATCTCTAACAAGAATTACATTAATTTGATAATTGTGGATTTCTAAATAAATTTTTACATAAGCTGCAGTCAGAAAGTGATGAATCTAGCCACTGCATAGTAAATGATTTTTCTTAATTCTTCGGTAAAGAGTTAGGCCTTAGAAATTATACACAAGGCCAACCACACCAAGGGGTATCTCACATAAAAATATCATATTTTTTACAACTCCTTAAGAATGGTAAACGAGCTTCCTAAAACCGCCTAATTTCAGTGAATTTGTAGTGCATGATTGATAAACTTATAAGAGTCGAATTTGATATTTTAATTGTGTGCACTTGTTTAGTGATTGTATAAATAACATATGTCATATTTTAGGTTATATTGTGAACATGTGAACGACAACCACACCATAAAATATTATGTGACAACTTGTTCGCGTGCTAATTGCTATATACGTGTAGAATTTCATGTATTGCATGAAAACACCCTAACGAATTAAATGGTAATCATCTAGGACATGGTTGACCATCCTCATTATTTCTCTATCTAGGTCTAACCGAGCTTAAACTAAGGTGAGTTCACACATTATTAAAAGTGTCACACCCCGGATTTCCATCCCAAATCCATACACCTGTGGGCCCGGGTGGGGAGTATCGTGACGTCAGTTGATAACATCATAGTCAACTAAACACGACACAGCGAAAGTCTTGGAGTAAAATTACTATTACAAACCAAATGTTCGAAATAAAATAATATACAGGCTCGCAATCGAAGATCCACAGACAGATCATTAAAATGTACAAGAAAGAATACAAAACAGACTTTAGGGCAGATCTAAAGATTTGCAAGATCCTCTTATCACTACCGAGTAGCTCCCGGCCTATTTCGTAATGTACCTGCAACTTAGCCTTTGGACGATACGTCAGCTTACGGTGGTAAATACACCCAACTGACTCATTTTGAAAACTTTAAAATGATTTCTAGGTGCAAAACGACACAAAATCTTTTATTAACTTGGGAAAGTTGACCTTGCAACCTTGTATCAGATTCACATGTTTGTCAATACATACAGGGCCCTGTACAGAAACCGAGACATGATTAAATACACACTACTTACGAACTCACGAAGGAGTTATCCCCAACGTCTTGAGTAATTTGCATATGAGCGTCTGTCAGGTGTATGCCTACACCCCGCGCTAAGGTCGTGGCCAATAACTAATGTATTGAGCCGAGGATATCCATGACACGGTAATTTAACCCCCGATGTTTAAATTATCAAACAAAACTGATTAAAATGGAATATGCGGGTTTACTAGCCACAAACGGGCATTCGATTGACCCCATTTCAGACCAAGCGGTAATAATTTACCGTATCCAAGCCCATATAGGGAAAATAAGTCGAGAGTATTTACCTGAGCTAGTCTTCTTTCAAAATTCCATAACTCAGCCATATATAAAAGTACTAACGTGCAGATAGCCTTTATCGGCAAGGCTCTAGTCTGGATTATGGCATAAGCTAACCAATTAAATACTATCGGTCTTTGTTTAAGTCATAGACTTAGACCGAGTAGTGTACATGATCAAAACGTATAACGCTTGATTAAACGATGATCAGATAGAATGTAGTTTATACCCGACAAGTACTTTGACTTGCATAATATGGGTAAACAATTAACATTCTGGATTTTGAGATTAAAATGATACGGTTAAACCCGTTTCGGTTAAATTCCGTAAACTAGTTACGTGTAATCAACCGTTTGCTTAAAAGCGATAATGGGTAACTGGATAAGTCATGGACAAGTTCTATATGCCATTATATTTTAAATAAGTTCAAATATCAGTAGGATATCAACTTGTATGCCCACTAAGGTTTTAAAACGAAACTATGCCTTATAAGGGTGTTTTGGTAATTTCATACCATATAAAATGAACTTGAATATAATTTAATGTTATAATTATAAGTATTCTGGAAAAATACTTTATATTATATAATATCAGTAGGATACCAATTATATGTGTATTCTACCTTTTATGACCAAACTATACACCGAAGGGGCATTTTGGTCATTTTACACATAGTTTATAAATTATTTGTGATTCTGAGTTTATAATATGTACCTATTGTAAATACGTTTATAATAATTTTAAAATCAGTAGGTATCAAGTCTTGGTCAATAATATGGTTCAAAACCATACTATGCGCCTAAACGGTGCTTATGTCGTAAAATGGCGTCTCTATGTAATTTTTACGAAAACTGATGTTAAAATCAGATTAAAATGTCTTATTATGTTATTTAATATCACATATCAGTACGTAAAAGATTTACCTTGAAAATATTTGATTAAAACTATTTTATGAGCCACAAGGGCTAAAATCGCCACTTATCGACATAGTTTAAGGACTTGCTTGAAAACTCAGTTTATAACGTGGTTTAACATCCCAGATAATCCTACTTATAATATTACATCAGTAGAAAACTCATTTTCAAGTTCATTACTATTTAAAACCTTGTTTTATGCAAAAAGGACATTTTGGTCAAAGATGGCATAATTATGGAACTTGCGCATAAACTTGGATTCTGATTATGATCATATAATATAACCTCAGAGGGTTAATGCAACATTATATTATGATCATAATGCAACTTCATATCAGTAGGTAACTAATCTAAAACGGGTCAGAATCGAAAGTCAAAGCAGAAGTCAAACTTCGTGACTTTCGGTTGCGAACCGTCCCTAGAACTGAAAGTGACGAGCCGAACATGTTCTAATAATTATTACCAACTTTTTTAAGTGTCAAAATAGGTTTCATAACATATATAAGGTCAATTTATGATTTTTCCCAAAAATGGCCTATTTGACTTTTTAATATCATAACTTTGACCCGTCAATTGGTTTAGCAAACGTGATCTTCAGGAGGTGCCCTTTATAGGGCTTAACACCTACCTTATTACGATCATTTAGCCATGTTGGACGCTATTTTCAGTTAGGAACTTCAAGAGGAGGGAGAAGAGTTGTGATTGTGAAAGGTGCAAGTTCAAATGGTGTTTAGGGTGTAAGAGGAAGCTTACAAGTGTCCCAAAACGTGGCATAGCAGTTTGGGAAGCCATGGTTTCGGTTTTAATGGTTTTGGAGCTTTGTGTGGAAGCCAAGAAAAACTTTCTGCTGTAGACCCCTTCTCGCGCCTCGCGAGAGACCCAGGCCAGGTCTCTCGCGGCCCGCGACCGCCCCATGGCCAGTTTCAATGTTTGACACTTTTAAACCCCTTAACTTATTAAAGTGTCTAAAAGCCTTCTAAAACACCTTTTTGGCACTTTTATCCCTCCGTAGCCAATACTTGGCATACCCGGGATTATGCCCGGATGTTGTCGAGCTCTCGGTTCGTTAAAAGGTCACTCAGAGGTATAAATTAACTTGTTGACACTTTTAATCCCTCTGTTATCCAACTTTTATATATTATTGGATTTAATCACTCTCGTCCAACAAACAGGACATATGAGAGTTAGGACTACGTAAAGGATCACTCAGAGGCTCAGTATAAGCATGTTGACTCCGATGTCACTCAGAGGCTAGGCATGTTGACACAACGGTCACTCAGAGGCTGAGTTTAAGCATAACGACACCAATGGTCATTCAGAGGCTACGTTTTATGCATAACGACTCAAATGGTCGTTCAGAGGCTAAATTTTTATGCATGACGACACTAATGGTCGTTCAGAGGCTACGTTTTTATGCATGATGACACTAATGGTCGTTCAGAGGCTAGGTTTATGCATGTTGACATCAGAAAGTCTTTCAAAGGCTCAGTTTGAGCATGTTGTCACTTTTAGTCAATATTAGTCTTTAATAGACTATATATAAAATACAACATGTGTCACTATATTATTGGACACGATTTTACAGGTTGTTACATCCTCACTCCCTTAAATGAAATCTCGACCTTGGGATTTTATACAAAAAGACGGTGGTACTTTTGTCGCATAGTGGACTCAACCTCCCATGTATACTCGGGACCGCTAAAGGCATCCCATTTAACCTTTACTATAGGCATCAATTTTCTTCGGAGCTTCTTAACCTGTCGAGCTTCGATCGAAATTGGTTTCTCAACAAACCTCAGGTTTTCATCAATTTGCACATCCTTGTGTCACATTGCTAGCGACTCATCGGCTAGACATTTCTTAAGATTTGATATGTGGAATACATCATGAATTCCACTAAGCTCCTCTTGCAACCTGAGCTTATAAGCTACAGTGCCGAGACGTTCGATTATCTCGAAGGGTCCTATATATCTTGGGCTCAACTTGCCCTTCTTTACAAAACGCATCACACCTTTCCACTGTGATACTTTTAGCATGACCTTGTCCCCTACTTGGAACTTAAGAGGTTTACGCGTCTTGTCAGCATAACTCTTCTGCCTATCCCTGGCAGTTTTGAGATGATCACGGATTTGCACAATCTTTTCCGTGGTTTCCAGGACAATCTCTGGTCTTGATAGTTGGGCTTCCCCAACTTCTGCCCCAGCACACGGGCGTTCTGCATTTTCTCCCATATAAGGCCTCAAAAGGAGCAGCCTTGATGCTAGCATGATAGTTTTTATTGTAGGAGAATTCTTTTAGGGGTAAGTGGTCATCCCAACTTCCACCTAAATCAATTAAACATGCCCTAAGCATGTCTTCCGGAGTTGGAATAATACGCTCACTTTGACCATCAGTCTGCGGATGGTAAGTCGTACTAAAATTTAATCTTGTGCCTAATGATTGTTGGAAACTTTTCCAAAAGTGAGAGTATCAGATACAATAGATACCGGCACATTGTGTAGGGACACAATCTTGTCCACATACAACTTAGCCAATTTATCTGAATTATACGTTTCCTTTATTGGCAAGAAATGAGCTGACTTAGTCAGCCTGTCTACAATGACCCAAATAGTGTCATTTCCACTTTTGGTTTTAGGTAACATGGTAATCAAGTCCATAGTTACCATTTCTCATTTCCATGTGGGAACTTCTAATTGTTGTAGTAACCCTGACGGTTTCTGATGTTCGGTCTTAACTTGCGAACACGTCAGACATTTAGCTACATAGGTGGCTATGCATTTCTTCAAACCCATCCACCAATAATTCTTCTTCAAGTCTTGATACATCTTGTCACCTCTAGGGTGAACTGAGTATCTTGAACTATGCGCTTCTCAGAGGATTAGATCTCTAAGACCTCCAAGGATTGGAACCCAAATTCTATCATTAAATCCAAGGATTCCATCCTTTCCAAGCGCTAACTGATCAACAGTTCCACCTAATCCATCATTAGGGATATTAGCCTCTAATAGGGCTTACTTTTGCGCATCTAGTAGCTTCTCGCTTAAGCTATTTCTGAGCTCAATGCTCTTACCGTTAATCCTTATAGGTTAAACTCGTTCTTTGCGACTTAAGGATCAACAACTACATTTGCCTTGCCTGGATGGTATCGTATCTCGCAATCATAATCATTAAGAGTTTCCATCCAACGACGTTGTCGCATGTTCAATTCTTTCTAATTGAACAGATGCTGGAGACTTTTATGGTCTGTGTATATAATACACTTGGTGCCATACAAGTAATGTCTCCACAGTTTTAGTGCAAATACAACGGCACCCAATTCCAAATCGTGGGTGTGGTTAATTTCTTTCGTGCACTTTTAACTGTCGTGATGCATAGGCAATCACTTTGCCTTTTTGCATTAGCACATAACCCATGCCAGTGTGCGATGCATCACAGTAGACCACAAATTCCTCAATACCCTCAGGTAGAGATAACACAGGAGCGTTGTAGCTTGTGTTTAAGAGTCTCGAAAGATTCTTGTTGTTTTGGGCCCCAATTATACTTAACATTCATACGGGTCAAGGTAGTTAAAGGAGTGGCTATTCTTGAAAAGTTCTCAATGAACCTCCTATAGTAACCAGCCAGTCCTAGGAATCTACAAGCTTCTGTTGGGGTTTTGGGTACTTCCCAATTCATTATGGCCTTAATTTTGGCGGGATCCACTTGGATACCATGCTCACTTACCATGTGTCCAAGAAATTGGACTTCCTTAAGCCAAAACTCACACTTAGAGAATTTAGCATAAAGCTTCTCTTGCCTTAGTAGTTTTAAGATGCACCGAAGATGTTTCTCGTGATCAACTTGATTACGAGAGTAAATAAGTATGTCGTCTATGAAGACAATGATAAACTTATCCAAATATGGCTTGCAGACTCTATTCATGAGGTCCATGAATGTTGCAGGTGCATTTGTGACCTCAAAAGGCATCACTAAGAACTCATAGTGACCATATCGGGTCCTAAAGGCAGTTTTAGGAACATCTTCACTTCTAACCTTCAGCTGGTGATATCCTAATCTTAAATCTATCTTAGAGAAATAGCTAGGCCCTTGAAGTTGATCAAATAAATCATCGATCCTGGGCAGAGGATATCTATTCTTGATTGTTAACTTGTTCAGCTCCCGGTAGTCAATGCACACCCGCATCAAACCGTCTTTCTTCTTTACAAAGAGGATAGGAGCTCCCCAAGGCGAGGAACTAGGCTGAATAAAGCCTTTCTCCAGGAGTTTGTCTAGCTGTGTTCTCAATTCCTTAATTTTCGTTGGTGCTAGCCTATATGGAGCTCTAGCTACGGGTGCTCATCCTGGGAGGATATCAATTCTAAACTCCACTTGTATGTCTGGAGGTAGGCCTGGTAATTCTTCTGGGAACACATCAGGATATTCTGAGATAATTGGTTGATCTTCAAGGTTCGGTTTAGGTTCATTTATGGTTACTTGTGCCATATAGATGACACAACCTTTTCTCAAACACTTGGATGCCTTAAATAACGACACCTTGTCTGGCAATCCATAGTGTGAGTCTCTAGGAATGATGATCACTTCACCAGATGGGGTTTTAATTTCGATGAGCTTTTTATCGCAGGCAATACGGGCTTGGATATGAGATAACCAATCCATGACTAAGACAACATCGAATCCCGCCAATTTCATTGGCAGAAGAGAGACAAAGATGGAATGATTCTTAATGGATATATAGCATCCATCAAGAATGGAAGAAGCAGTTTCTAAGGTTCCATCGGCAAGTTCTATCTCATAAATTTTATCTAGAGTTCTTATGGGTAAATTTAACAGTTTAGTAAACTTATGATCAACAAATGATTTATCCGCACCCAAATCGAACAGAACTCTAGCATAAATATCCTTAATGGGGAAAGTACTTGTTATGACGTTATTGTCAGTAACAGCTTCTTTAGCAGTCAGTCGAAAAGTGCGTGCATTCCCCTTCTTGGCCTCTCCAGACTTTGGATTATTATTCTTTGAATTCTTAGGGCAGTTAGTTGCAATGTGGCCTTTTTCATTGGAGATATAACATACAGCATCCTTAAGATCTTTACATTTTACGGTCTTATGCCCTCTTCTTTTACAAATACCACAAGGTATAGCTTGTGAATCAGAATTACACTGTCCCTAGTGTCTGCAGTTGCAAGTCTTGCAAAGTGGCATCACAGCCGACTTGCCTTGGTTTCCTTTGAACCCGAATCTCCCTTTATTTTTCATATTAAATCTTCGGGAGTTGTCTTCATCTCTCTTCCTTTTCCCGTCAGTTTCTGGCTTAACTGACTTTTGACTTACAAGATCAAGGGTGTGAGAGAGAGATAGGACTATAGCAGACCTATAGGTATTAGGCTGAGCAGCCTTTACCATGCCCTTTATCTCGGGTGCTACCCCATTAATAAAATGTGCAATGTATTTGGGTTCCAGAGTAATCAAATAGGAAACTAACCTAGATAGGGAATTGAAATCGGACACATATTTCCGACAATCTAGGTTTTTCATGGAAAGAGACAAGAAGTCTGTCTCTAATTTCTCCACCTCATGGGGTGGGCAGTATGTTTCCTTAACTAGGTCCACAAATTTGGACCACCCTAAATTATACAGGTGTACTTTACCTATAGACTGTATCATGGCCTTCCACCAGATTAGGGCTTCGCCCTTAAAGGACTGTGATACATACTTGACCACATCCTTATCAGCACAGTTGTTGATATCTACTATTGTTTCAGTCTCATCTAGCCACTTAAGGGCTTCTACAACCCCCTTCTCTCCATTGAAGTCTCGGGGCTTGCAGGAGATGAAATACTTATAGGTACATCCGTCTTTATCAGAATGGGACCTTTCAGCAAAATCTATTTTCTTTGGTTCACTCTTCGCATTTGAAGAGTGAATGGAGCTCTCCTTATGAGCTGAAGATGGTGTAATCGACAGTTGTTTAGAGCGAGTAGCACTCGATTCTCTTAGCTTTTCTATGGCCTTACCCATGGCTTTTTCCACAGCCGCATCAATACGCGCTTGGAAATCATTATTATCTATGGCTACATTTTCGGCGTCCTTAGAGTTGACGTTCCGATGGCTACTTTGTGCCTCATTTTAATTGGCCATTCTTCAAATCTTTGGTTCTATATACCAGATAAAATTTGCCTTAGCCATGGTATACTAATCATTTCAGCTTTAAACATTGGATATAAAAATCCATCGCCAAATCAGGCTAGTGTGAATAACATCACAACTCTTAGGCTTAAAGTATCTATATTTGGCCTAGGTCTTAATAGGACCATTATAGGCAATTTACGATCTGGACAAGGTCCATATGTTACTAGACAGTGGATCCTAATGTCACAACTGTCACTGTCATATTTGACAATTGTAGCTTGTCACAAAGGACATTTAAAATATGGCGCATAGGCATTACATCACTAATGGATGTTTTATTTATCACCGTACTGGCGTTATTAGCCGGGATCAAATAGATCACAGGGGCTATATAAAATAAATCATAACCCGAAAGGGTAATACATCACTAATGGATGTTTTATTCATCACCGCACTGGTGATATTTAGCCTGGATCAAAGAGATCACATAGGCTATATAAAATTAATCATAACCTGAAAGGGTAATACATCACTAATGGATGTTTTATTTATCACCGCACTGGTGATATTTAGCCGGGAAACAAATAGATCGCATAGGCTATATAAATTAAATCATAACCTGAAAGGGTAATACATCACTAATGGATGTTTTATTCATCACCGCACTTGTGATATTTAGCCGGGACCAAATAGATCAGATAGGCTATATAAAATAAATCATAACCCAAAAGGGTAATACATCACTAATGGATGTTTTATTCATCACCGCACTGGTGATATTTAGCCGGGATCAAATAGATCACATAGGCTATATAAAATAAATCATAACCTGAAACGGTAATACATCACTAATGGATGTTTTCTTCATCAACGCACTGGTGATATTTAGCCGGGATCAAATAGATCACATAGGCTATATAAAATAAATCATAACCCAAAAGGGTGATACATCACTAATGGATGTTTTATGTATCACCTCATGGTCGATATTTAGCCGGGACCAAATCGATCACATAGGCTATATAAGGTTAGGACATAGTCCATTACCTTGAAGGCTAGTGTGATTCCTCAAGTCACACTACCATGAGTTTGAACATTACATGAAT
This sequence comes from Scalesia atractyloides, assembly GCA_947069175.1. Taxonomy (NCBI): domain Eukaryota; kingdom Viridiplantae; phylum Streptophyta; class Magnoliopsida; order Asterales; family Asteraceae; genus Scalesia; species Scalesia atractyloides. The sequence continues at coordinate 38,538,682 of CAMTDV010000116.1, forward strand.
GTTAACATAAGAGGACCTTAATGGTTGATTAGTCCCGGTCGCATTGACCTTAATGACTTGGAGGCTTGAACTTAGTCCACCACCTCTAGATAGAAGGATGACTTCCCTTAACTATCATGATAGAAGACCCTTCCGTTCTTAACTATCATTTATATATTTGGCCAAATATGTGGTCTGTGCCACTCTGCAAATCAAAAACCATTAAGATCTTTTTGGAATTATATAGCTGATAAAAAATTCCGAGTAAAATCGATACGATCGCTTGAAGAGGATAAGTACATATATATAATTCCAAAAATGATAATTAGAAAGTACAATACCTAAAATAAATAAAAGAAACTGATTGTGCATGCAAGGACTAAGAGAAATAAAATGTCCACGCAGGGACTAAAGAAATAACAATGTCCACGCAGGGACTACATATAATAAAAGAGACTTCACTCGTCCTTCTTTCCCTTAACTAACTTGGAGAGTTTCTTGAAGAACTTATTTGTCTTCTTCTCCGCCTGCTGTTGCATTTCCTTCATTCTTTCTAAGGCCTCATTATGGCCTCGAGTGGTGGCGGAGGTTTTGGTTGTGGTTGTGGCATAACCGGATACTGGTACCCATAAGTTGGATATCCAGTCGACGGAAAAGTAGGTGGGAAAGGAGACGGGTAAAGTGCATTGTGCATAACTGCTTGCATATAGGGGTCTTGCGACCATGCTTGATAGTCTACCGGTGTAGACGGGTTAAAAGGATCATATCCAGACGTGTCTGGATATGTGGGGATTGGGTTAGTATAACCCGATGGATTTTGAACAGCAGGTGTTGGTTCCACTATAGGTGAAACATTAGAGGGTCCACCCATTTGTGGGTCCTCTTGAATTGTAGGGTAGGAATTGGGCAAAGGTGGCAGCGATCCCGACCTTTGTCCGGCACGTACCGACATATGTGCTCCACTCTTCCTTCTTGGTGGTTCAGGTGGTGGTTGAGGTTGGTCCACCGGTTCCATGTGGACATCTTCTTGTACTGGGGGTGGTTGAGAGTGATGAGAAGGAGTGTGGGCAAAGGTGAAATGGTTCTAATATTGGTCCCATTCATTAGGACCTTGGTAGGGCGATTCGGCATAAGAGTTTGAATCGCTCAAAATTTCAATGGGATGCATATTTGATCCCGGCGGCGGCATCTTCGGGTTGAAGTCCCATAGGGTTCGGCTGCTCCAACTGATTTTGATTGGCTGGAGGTGTGTTAAAATAATGGTTAGGGTTAAATTCCTCATGGTAAGAGTGATGAGAATGGGAATGGTGAGAATGGTGTGAATGATAGGAGTGGTGAGAGTGGTAAGAATTTTGGGAATGTGAGGGCGAGTGTCTATTAGAGACAGAACGTCTCGCTGGTTGCTAATGAGACGAATCTCTTGCTTCTTGGTAGGCATCTGAGTTGTGAGGTTGAGGGGGAATACGCCCCGATGGTCCTCCACTCATTTGACCTTTTCCTTTCCCACTTTGTCCTCGTACACATGGCGGCATTTTCCTGTTCGAAATCAATTTAAAAACCAACTAATATCTTAATAATGAAATGAATAATCCTAAGTCAATGCCTAGACTCGGAAGTCTAAGGAATGTGCTCGTGTAAGTATGAGATTAAACACAAGAAGGATAGTGTTTAATTCTCTCAAACGTTGGCTCTGATACCAACCTGTCACACCCTGGATTTCTATCATAGTCAATTAAACACGGCACAACGGAAGTCTTGGAGTAAAACTACTATCACAAACCAAATGTTTGAAATAAAATAATATACAGGCTCGCAATAAAAGATCCACAGGCAGATCATTAATATGTACAAGAAAGAATACAAAACAGACTTTAGGGCAGATCTAAGGATTTGCAAGATCCTCTTATCACTACCGAGTAGCTCCCAGCCTATTTCGTATTGTACCTGCAACTTAGCCTTTGGACGATACGTCAGCTTACGGTGGTAAATACACCCAACTGACTCATTTTGAAAACTTTAAAATGATTTCTAGGTGCAAAACGACACAAAATCTTTTATTAACTTGGAAAAGTTGACCTTGCACCTTGTATCAGATTCACATGTTTCTCAATACATACAGGGCCCAGTACAGAAACCGAGACATGATTAAATACACACCACTTACGAACTCACGAAGGAGTTATCCCCAACGTATTGGGTAATTTGCATATGAGCGTCTGTCAGGTGTATGCCTACACCCCGAGCTAAGGTCGGGGGCAATAACTAATGTATTAAGCCGAGGATATCCAAGACACGGTAATTTAACCCCCCATGTTTAAGTTATCAAACAAAACTGATTAAAACAGAATATGCGGGTTTACTAGCCACAAACGGGCATTCGGTTGACCCTATCGGACCAAACGGTAATAATTTACATATGGCAAGCCCATATAGGGAAAATAAATCGAGAGTATTTACCTTAGCTAGTCTTCTTTCAAAATTCAATAACTCAGCCGTATACAAAAGTAATAACGTGCAGATAGCATTTACCGGCAAGGCTCTAGTCTGGATTATGCCATAAGCTAACCAATTATATACAATCGGTCTTTGTTTAAGTCATAGAATAAACCGAGTAGTGTACATGATCAAAACGTATAATGCTTGATTAAACCTGATTAGATAGAATGTAGTTTATACCCGACAAGTACTTTGGCTTGCATAATATGGGTAAACAATTAACATTCTGGATTTTGAGATTAAAATGATACGGTTAAACCCGTTTCGGTTAAATTCCGTAAACTAGTTACGTGTAATCAACCGTTTGCTTAAAAGCGATAATGGGTAACCGGATAAGTCATGGAAAAGTTCTAATTAAATGCCATTATATTTTAAATAAGTTAAAATATCAGTAGGATATCAACTTGTATGCCCGTTAAGGTTTTAAAACGAAACTATGCCTTATAAGGGTGTTTTTGTAATTTCATACCATATAAAAGGAACTTGAATATATTTTAATGTTATAGTTATAAGTATTCTGGAAAAATACTTTATATTATATAATATCAGTAGGATACCAATTATATGTGTATTCTACCTTTTATGACCAAACTATACACTGAAGGGGCATTTTGGTCATTTTACACATAGTTATAAATTATTTGTGATTCTGAGTTTATAATATGTACCTACTGTAAATATGTTTAAAATAATTTTTAAAATCAGTAGGTATCAAGTCTTGGTCAATAATATGGTTCAAAACCATACTATGCGCCTAAACGGCGCTTATGTCGTAAAATGGCGTCTCTATGTGATTTTTATGAAAACTGATGTTAAAGTCAGATTAAAATGTCTTAGATATGTTATTTAATATCACATATCAGTACGTCAAAGATTTACCTTTAAAAGATTTGATTAAAACTATTTTATGAGCCACAAGGGCTAAAACTGCCACTTATCGACATAGTTTAAGGACTTGCTTGAAAACTCAGTTTATAATGTGGTTTAACATCCCAAATAATCCTACTTATAATATTACATCAGTAGAAAACTCATTTTCAAGTTCATTACTATTTAAAACCTTGTTTTATGCAAAAAGGGCATTTGGTCAAAGATGGCATAATTATGGAACTTGCGCATAAACTTGGATTCTGATTATGATCATGTAATATAACCTCAGAGGGTTATGCTACATTATATTATGATCATAATGCAACTTTATATCAGTAGGTAACTTTATCTAAATCGGGTCAGAATCGAAAGTCAAAGCAGAAGTCAAAGTTCACGACTTTTGGTTGTAAACAGTCCATAGAACTGAAATTGACGTGCCGAACATGTTCTTACATGTTCTAATAATTATTACCAACTTGTTTAAGTGTCAAAACAGGTTTCATAACATATATAAGATCAATTTATGATTTTTCTGAAAAATGGCATGTTTGACTTTTTAATATCATAACTTTGACCCGTCAATTGGTCTAGCAAACGTGATCTTCAGGAGGTGCCCTTTATAGGAATTAACACCTACTTATTACAATCATTTAACCATGTTCATTTCAAACAATGGCTGGACCATAATGGTCTTAACCAGAAGTCAAAGTGTTTTCCGAAAAACGCTTGACTTTTGGCTATAAAAGCCTATAAACGAAAATGCACAAAGAAGGAACATTTACTAGTGATTCCTAAGGTGCAAAAGAATGTTGGATGCTCCTTTCAGTTAGGAAGTTCAAGAGGAGGGAAAAGAGTTGTGATTTAGAAAGGGGCAAGTTCAAAAGGTGAACTTGTTCACCTATTTATAGTCAGAGAGCTCAAAGGAGGTGAAGCCAGGTGTTTAGGGGTGTAAAAGGAAGCTTACAAGTGTTCCAAAACGTGGCATAGCAGTTTGGGAAGCCATGGTTTCGGTTTTAATGGTTTTGGAGCTTTGTGTGGCATCCAAAAAAAAACTTTCTGCTGCAAACCCCTTCTCGCGCCCCGCGACCGCCCCATGGCTAGTTTCAATGTTTGACACTTTTACCCCTTAACTTATTAAAGCTTCTAAAAGCCTTCTAAACACCTTTTTGGCACTTTTAACCCTCCGTAGCCAATACTTGGCATACCCGGGATTATGCCCAGACGTTGTCGAGCTCTCGGTTCGTTAAAAGGTCAATCAGAGGTATAAATTAACATGTTAACACTTTTAATCCATCTGTTATCCAACTTTTATATATTAATTGATTTAATCACTCTCGTCCAATAAACATGACATATGAGAGTTAGGACTACGTAAAGGATCACTTAGAGGCTCAGTATAAGCATGTTGACTCTGATGTCACTCAGAGGCTAGGCATGTTGACACAACGGTCACTCAGAGGTCGAGTTTAAGCATAACGACACTAATGGTCGTTTAGAGGCTACGTTTTTTGCATAACGACACTAATGGTCGTTCAGAAGCTATGTTTTCATGCATGACGACACTAATGGTCGTTTAGAGGCTACGTTTTTATGCATGATGACACTAATGGTCGTTCAGAGGCTAGGTTTATGCATGTTGACATCAGAAAGTCATTCAGAGGCTCAGTTTGAGCATGTTGTCACTTTTAGTCCATATTAGTCTTTAATAGACTATATATAAAAATACAACATGTGTCACTATATTATTGGACACGATTTTACAGGGTGTTACAAAAAGCATGCACTCCCGGGTTTGGGAACTACACTATCTATGGATTTGGGACTGCTCTCTATTCCTGGGTTGGAATATTGCCAATTAAATACCTTAGTGTATATTTCATGTTTTTAGCAGACTAAACAAACCTCTATCTTAAAATTCCCTACGCATTATTCCGATTAGTTGCCAGGTTTGGCAAACGGGATACTAGTTAATAGCATTATTAGGTTAGACAAAACTCACACCGTGTTGGGAGCCAGGCATGAACTTTTGACCTTGACTTTATATCAATGACGATAGACATTGATATGGGGCACAACAACACACTACAGTCAAGTATTCGGTACTACACAGTTTAGTAGCTTAACCGTGGGTTAGATACCCATGACATGTTTTTAATAAACTAATGCATTGAAACTTACTTTACTTTAAAGCTGAAACTGTGAACTCGCCAACCTTTGTTGATACACTTTATCATGCTTTGCAGGCCGTTAGGTAAAGCATGGGAGCTTGCAGCATTTGTAGTGTCGTGGCTGACAATAAACTATTGAATTTAAATTTTATTAAACATTGTGATTTTTAACTTATGTCTGGATTTTATGTTTAGTTTCCGTTGTTAATTTAAACTATGTTTTTGACATTTAAATCTTAATCACTAATCTTGTTAATTATGATGATTTTTAGTAACTTAATCCCTTGACATTGTGTGTTGCTACACATGATTCTTTTAGTTGGTTATATGATTTGGTAGTAGGTGCATATGTTGAAGATTTGAATTTGAAAAAAAAAAAGAATCTTTTAGGATAAGGTTTGGTGAGAAAAACATGCTAATGTGATTTCTGACACTGTAAAAGAAATGTCATCACAATGTCAGTGGTGCTTTTTTGTCATTGTGTCATGCGATTGACGGTAACATGAGGGTGAAGTCATTTTTCAGCCTTCTGTCACTTGACGTGTCAACTCCTGATTGGGCCTATGCCACAAGTTGTGAGCACAATTTCTCATCGTATTAAATGCGATATGTATAGATAGGCCAATTAGGGGATGGAGAAGATCTCATATCCAACTTCTTCAAACATTTCTCCCAACTTGAACCGTTCTTCATTATTCCTGAAGATATCCTTTCAATCTTCAACTTCTTCTTCTAAGATTCTACTATATTTCCACAATTACTAGAATATGTCTACCTCAACGCAACCAGAAGATATTGTGCCTGAGCAAGCTGGTTGTTTTCCACCCTTAAAATGGATTGAGTTAGCGTTCGAGAACCTTGTGAATGACTTTGGGTTTCCGAATCTTTCGGGTGCATTATACTCCCGGCTGCTCAGGCCGCCGCAGATGCTCCGGCCAAAACCGTCAACCAAGCCACTACCAAAATTCCTGATCTGCCCAGAGAAACTAAACCTCAACCCAAGAACAACTCCAACGGTAAGAAACAAAAGTTTCAAAACCATAACTAAGCCATTGTAACCCTAACACCTCCGTGTGCCAACATTGCACCACATGCAACCAGTTTGGGTGTTTCAACACCACTTGCTGAAGTGGTCCTAAACCACAAGGTGACCAAACCAAGCCTCAACCCTAAACCAAAACCAACGACCACCAGCTAACAATGGTCGTACTTGCTACAAGTGTGGTGATCCCAACCACCTTAGCCCTCAATGACCTCAACACAATGTTCAAGGCAAAGTGCAAGCGCATCGTAGTCGTGCTTTCAACATCAACGCGGCTCAAGCTTATCACAACAATGTGTCGTTAATGATATGTAACTCGTTAATGGAGTTTATCCTCCTTGACTTTTTGATACTAGTGCGGATAAGAGTTTTGTATATGTAGAATTTCTACCCTTGCTTAAATGTACACGATCTAAGCTACCAAAATCTTCACTATCAAAGTCCGTAATGGAAAATCCATCACCGTCGATTCCATTCTTCGCGATTATGTTCTTAGCCTACGAGCACGAATTCCCAATTGAACTATGCAATTTGGTAGCTTTGACATCATAGTCGGTATGGATTGGCTTCCCAAGGTTTGTGCCGAAGTCGTTTGCATAGAAAAATTTATTCTTATTCCGCTTCCATCTAGTGACATCTTTAGAATCTATGGCGAGAAACCCTCCCAAGGACTCAAGCTGATGTCATGCACACAATATCATTCGCTTCTTCAACAAACATTTCATTAAACGTAGGGAATTCTTCATTATCCTAAGATGCATACGAACTTGTTCTTCATCAGAATAATGTTCAACTATCACCTCATAATAATAATTTGTATCAGGTATCGACGTGAAAATGATATTTTGAAATCGGCAAAAATTTTGAACGGATGAATGTTTGGAGCGTATGAGTGATTTGTACGAATGAGATCTTTTTATATACAGCACATGAGTTGTTCGTGCAGATGAGTTGTTCGCGCAGATGAGTTGTTCATTCGGATAATGCTCGTTCGTGCGAAAGATCTTCTATTTGTAACTCGTTCGTGCGGATAAGCTCATTCATATGAAAATCGCACTTTATTTTACAAATTTTTCAATTTTAAATACCCTTTCAGTTAACCAGGTCCAGTTTAATGACCTCGGATATCTGATATGCTAACCAAGTCAAAATTAATGACCTTGGTTAAACACTTTATCAAGAAACGGATTTTTTTCTACAAGTTTAAGATCAAATTAATGAACTTGTACTTATTTCAAATCATTTTTCATTTTAGATTGACTCCTAGCCCGTTGTGCTTTAGGTTTTGCCAACAACTTGGATTCTAAAAGATTAGCATCCCATCATCGGTAGTCAAAAATAAGAAGAACATAAAATGTTTTTGTCTTTTCTATACTTTATGCTTAAATACACTGAATTTTTTTTTTTTTGAAATGAAAAATAACTATTTACAAATATATTCTTCTGATTTTGTGTAAGAGGATCATGCCAGCTTAATGAGACGTGTGACATACACTGTTGATCTTATGGAACTTTAAGCTTTAAACAAGTTAACATAGATTGTCAGTATTGTTTATCCACGTAAACCCCTACACATGTTTCAGTTGTTTCAATATATCGTTATTAAGTGTCTTAGAACTTGACTTAACCATCTTCCCACATCAGAATATACTCAAGTATCAACATTCCCTAGATTTCATCTTACACGTGAACATACCTAATTGATATTTGTATCTGGGTTAATGCAAGACCTTGCGAGCTCAGGTTAGTACTACTGTACAAACAAAGAGTTGAAGGCTCGTCTTTGAGAGTAGTGTTCCTTAATTTGAATCTTTTACTGCAATTGTTATATCATATAATATTTTCGATTTTTAATGTAGTGTATCAGAAAAGAAATCCGCTTTGAGGGTTTGCACACAATCAAAGTGCTTTGGCAAAGTATTCTACAAATTCTAGGCTATTGGTTTCGCAAAATCAGAAAACACAAGTATAATACCACAAATATAAACTAGTTATAAAGACCTAGTATCTCAGAATCAAGCAATCTCTCAAACGACATTACGGTACCAAGACCATATATCTGTGAGATGTTGACCACACATTAAGAAGTTTCATTATCTTTTTATCAAGAAAATAATTTACTAGACGTGTGAAGCCTACTGACACATCCTTAATGAGACTATTTAACAACTTTTAAACACTACATCTCTTTAGCATGTATTGACAGTCCACTAATATACAATCATTTCCTTTTTTTCACAACAAAATTCATTTTTGTCTTTTTATATGTTTTTGTACTTTCCCAAACCATTTCTCCCCCTAAAATAAAAAGAAACATAGTTTTCGTTTTTTAGAAAGAAAACAAAAAAGAAAATAAAAACTGGATTTCTGATGAGGTCTATAGTAGATCTTCATCCATCACGGTTTCAATGTTTTTACTTTTATCCCCTCCCAATGACAAATCTTTTATACCATTGATTTTTAAAAGATATTCAAATATGGTTTTATCAAATGGTTTTGTATAAAGATCAACTTTTTGTCCATCAGTGTAGATTTTATCAACGCTTATCAACCTTTTTTCGAAGCAATCTCAAATAAAGTGATAGTGGATTTCAATATGTTTGGAAATTGCAGCCTCATTATCTACAAAGATAGGGATGTTAAGAAATTGCAAACTGTAATACCTCATCTTCTCTTAGATCCAAAGAAAGAACCTGAGAGCAGCAACTGAAAGCAGAAACGTGCTCCTCCTCGCAAGTTGAGAGAGAAACAGATTTTTGTTTCCTACACTGCCATGTCACTAAACGCTGACCAAAAAACTGACATCCAGCAGTAGTGGATTTTCATTGAGCTTGCAACAACTAAAATCCGAATCCGAGTATCCTTTAAGCACAAATTCATCATCCCTCGGGTACCAATAACCGGTTCTTGGACCGCCCTAGAGATAACAAAAATCCTTTTTACGATCATAGGATGTGATACCCTCAGACTTGATTGGTATTTAGCACAAAGGCATGTTTGGTACATTATATCAGGCCTTGAAGTAGTGAGATACATCAATGACCCAATCATGGAATGGTATAAGGTTTCATCAACTTTTTCTCTAGTTAGATCTAGATAAATTCCATTATTCCGAGCTAGATGAGTAGACATAGGAGAAGTATCCATCATCTTGAATTTTGCAAGAATATTATTTACTGATTTCGTTTGATGAATGAAATGCCGTTGGGCAATTGATCCACCTGAAGACTTAGGAAAAACTTCATTTCTCCCATCGAGCTCATCTCAAACTTCTGCTTCATCACAGTTTCATACTCTTTGTAGAGTGCATCATTTGTTGACCCAAATATGATATCGGCTACGTAGATCTACAAAATTAGAATGCATCCATTTGTCTCCCTCGAGGAGAGAGTACAATCCACGGTGCCTTGAATAAAGTTGTTATCTAATAGATGTTGGGATAACGTTTCATACCAAGCTCTCAGGACTTGATGCAAACCGTAAAGCGCCCTATCGAGTAAATACACCTTGTCTTTGTGAACTAGATCGACGGACCCAGGTGGTTGGCTGACGTGACCTCCTTTTTTATTTTTCCATGGAGGAATGCAGATTTAACATACAATCGGTACGATTTGAAACCCTTCCAAGAAGCAAAGGCTAGAAAGATCAAAATGGCCTCGAGCCTTGCAACTGGAGCGTAGACTTCAGTAAAATTAATGCCTTCCTATTGACAAAAACCTTGCACAACCACCCAAGCCTTGTTCCAAACAATAACACATCTATCATCCTTCTTGCACTTGAAAACCCATTTGGTGTTAATCTTTTTGTGGTTTTCTAGCATCTATGAATTTCCAAACACGAAGCTTTTTAAACTGCGAAAGTCATCTTGCATCGCTTTCACCCAGCTCTCCTAAGTATAAAAACAACTTAAACCTGATTAACTTGACTTTGGGCTTTGACTCCACTTTGCAGCTGGCCAATGATGTATTTAGGAGGATGATAAGATAAAGATCTAAGGATAACTACATTAGAAACAGTCACTTCTATTTGTAAATTCGTAACGTTCTGCTCAACAACTAGATTATCAACACAAGTAATATTTTGTACAGTAGTAGCTTTGTTTTGATCTTCTGGTTGAACATCAGGGACTGGTTCACTTCAACTTCATAATCATCAGACATATCAAAACTTGGAGCGGGTTCTTTCACCACCGGTTCAGTTATGGGATCACTTGTCCCTTGACTTTGTGGTTCTTGTGCTAGAGTATTTGGTCCTACTTCTGCATTATGTGTGCCAAATTGTGTTGGTATGACAACAATTGGTCTAGGAACTTGACTTTGAACAAAAGCTTGTTGATGTTAGTATAACATAGCAAGTTCCTCTTCATTAGGTTCGACAGGCAGATTGAATGAACTCTAGAGACTATCATAATCGAATATCAATTATCTCGAGGTTTTTGTGTTTGAGATGTATAACGTTGATGATCTACAGGTTGAGCTTGCACAACTTGGTTTATGCTCGGAAGATGAACTCTTTTTAGGGGGCTTTCATAACAACAAAGAATCCCTCCAACAATTTTGCACCAAATTTACCACCCGTATCTGTTATTGTGCAAGGAGACCCAAATGGCTCAAGCCGTTGAAGATTGGGTTTTCGGTTGTTAAGTAGCTTGAAACTTTCCATTTTAAATTTTTTAACTATTGAGACTCTGTTTCAAGTAGAACACACAAAGGAAATTACTTTGCTCCACATGGCAACTTTGAATCCGCAAGCACGCGTGTGCATTCACAATGATGGTTCAATTCTTTCTTTCGGTGACTCCATTTTGTTGTGGAGTATAAGGCGCACTAAATTCATGAAGAATCCCTTGTTCATTACAATACTCTAGCATCTTGTTGTTCTTAAATGCAGTGTCGTTGTCGCTTCGATTTCTATGAATCGATAACTTGGATAGATTCTCAGTCTTTTTTAACGACACCATCAAATAGTCGGATGTCTCATCTTTTTATTCAACGAACATCACCCATGAAAAAAGTGAATAGTCGTCAGTGGCTACCAAGCAATCAAGATGTCTTAATATGCTTTTAACGTTGATGAGACCGAAGAGATCCATAAGCAATCTTTCAAGCGGTAGTTTGATCGAATTAAGTAACTTTTGAGGATGCGACTTCTTCTTTTGTTTGCCTTTCTTGCAGTTTACACAATCATCATTTAAATGAAAATTTTTCAAATTCACACCATTCACAAGATTATTATGAACCAAGAAGTTCATTTTGCGCAGGTGAATGTGGCCCATCTTCCGATGCCATAATATAGATTCTTTTTCTGTAGCGTTTATGACAAAAACACTGGGCAGTTTTCGAAGTTGTGGTGGCGACGCTCATGTGTAGAACATATATGTCGTTTTCTCTGGGAGTTCAGATCAATATCCACTCCTCTAGAATCACAAAACCAGGTTTCAGAATAAGACACTCTTTATCAGTAAAATGCATTGTGAACTTCTTGTCACAGATCTGTGATATGCTCAGAAGATTGTTCTCTAACTCGGCGTTGTAGTTTACTTTGTTGAAAGATACCGTCCTGTTTGAAAATATTCCTTCACCAAACAATCATCCCGCCTTGATTCCCTAGGAAATCCTACGTAGCCTTCTTTGATAGTTTTGACATCATATAGCAAGGTTAACATCTCAGTCATGTACCGAGAAGCTCCACTATCCGTAATCCATGTTGAAAAGATGGATCTTGGAAGCCCTACACATGCAAATAAGGAATTACTTAAAGAGGGAAACCCAAGCCTTGGCGGTCTTGGGTGGGTTTACAACAACCTCTCAACACACATTCTCAACCTTTTCAGTTGATTTTTCAAATTCAACTGCTTTAGAAGATTCAACCTTTTTTGCCACCCATGTGTGATTCTTTGAACTTATTTGTTTTGTATAGAATTTAGAATCATTTTGATCTTTTGTTTGGGATCATTCACCAGTCTTTAGTCTTTGATTTTGACACAATAACGGATATTGACTCATTTTCTTCTTTAGAATCACTCTTGGTTCCATCATTGGTGATTTTAGTTTAACATCCTATAAAGTCTTTTTCAAAGCATGAACATGTTTAGGACTTTGTGTGGACAAGTATAAGAAATGTGTCCAACTTCATTACATTTAAAGTAAGTTCTTCTATCAATAAAGGTAGAAGGTCTTTCAACTTGTTAACGTTGGGCTTTCTATTCAATAAACTCTTTATTTGATTGGTTTCTGAATTGAACCTCTTTTTCACTCTCAGAACTTGTTTCAAACACAAAGTTCATTTTCTTAACATACTTTGTCTTACCAAACTTCCCGTTATTCTTGAACCTTTTCTCTCGACTATTACCAAAACCAAAACCATTTCTTGATTCATTTTTCACAAAATGATTATTTGTGGTTTTGTTGTTGTGAGAATTTTGTGGTTTGTAATAGTTTGATTCAACAAATTTCTTCTCATTTTTAACTTGTGAAATTTTTTTTTTCATTTTTCACATTTATGTCAACATCAGACATATCAACTGCCACAAGTTTAAAAACCTTTTCAACCATCTTGATATTAGCATTGCTTAATGGAAAATCAGAATCTAAATGTAATTTGTCCGATCCGTTCATTTGTACATTACCAAACTTGGATCACAGAATTTACTTTCAGACTTTAGAATGTATCTTTTATGAAAAATTTAATTACTTACCGAATTCCTACCTGATTCGATATCCGACTCACTCCTCTCAAATTCAGTTTTAACTATCTCATAATCACTTCTGTCACCTTCATTTTCAAACACTTTGTTCGAAACATGCTTTACAACTTTAGATTCACATTTTGAATCAGATTTGGTGTAAGTAACATCAATGGTCTCAGGTAATTTTTCACTTTGTTCGACCACTTGAAAGTTTTTAATTTCACATCCAAAGCTTTGTCCACCCCATCGGGATTTTTCTTTGAATAACTATTCCACATTGGGATGGAACTTGATGATACCCAACACCACAATTATTATATCCGTAAATATCTTCTCCCGTTTCTTCGTCCTAACCAGTTGGTTTTGGGAGAATATGATCTAGGACATAAGAAGTCGTTGAATAACTTTTTAAGATTTCGTCCACTCTCTCAGTTCCATTTTAGTCTTTTGTAACTCTAATTTTAAATCAACAATTGTATCTAAATGATTATTAATTGCTCCTTATTTATCAAGCACTGTCATTTTGAGCATGAGAATTGTAGCATCATTTTATTTATTAGCTTGTTTAAACACTTTGATGGTTTTTTGTAATTTGTCATATGTTTATCAAGCACCGTCATATGCTCCTTGTTTATCAAGCATTGTCATTTTGAGCATGAGAATTGTAGCATCATTTTATTTATTAGCTTGTTTAAACCCTTTGATAGTTTTTTGTAATTTTTCATATGCTTCTGTAACTGGTTTACAATCTTCTGAAAAATTAGCTATGAGTTTTTACAAAGTTTTATAAGCTTCATCCTTTTCAGTGCAATCTTTGCATGGTTCTTTACACTTTGTCCATTGAAAGGATATTTTTATCCATCTTTTGACAGATTTTTTTTCACATTTGCCGACATCTTTTACCGACTCAACTTTTCTTTACTCTTTCAATCATTTGTAGAAGATGTAGAGACCAATTTTAGTTGCGCCATCATAGCTTTCTTGGCAATATCTTTCGAGGTCTCTATATTCATTTCCTTTGAAACATCAATGATCTCTTCAAATTTCTCTTATTCATCATCACTAACATGAAGATCTTCATAGTCTGTATCCACTTCAATGAATCCTTCAAAACTACGAAACACATTAGGTGTAGGATCAGCTCATCAAAATAAGCACATGACCTAACTTAAAATTTAGTCAATATGTGTGGAATTCATGATTAACTAGTGAGAATATGATCGTTACTTTTAAATGCTCAGTTTCATCAATATTGATCAACGTGTTACAAATGTGAGACAAACTAGACAGGGCTTCGCCTTCACAATCAACAAAACAGCTACAGACTCAAGACACAACTTTCCTATTTATAGACAACACACACTTCGTGCGAGTTGGCCTTCACTTTGCACGAGGTGACTCACTTTGTACTAACTTCGTACAAAGTGATACTCCACTTCGTGCGAAGTGTACAATACATACATTAAAAACATGTTTATCTAACATTCAGGCCCTTTTACATCGACATGGCATGACCCTAAGACGTAGGCTATAGACATCTGCATCAACAAACTCCCCCTTGGATATTGTCGCAAACTTTATAATTTTACCATTCAATGTCCAAAGAAATTCTTCCTCAGCCTTCTGCGTTCTTCAGATGGTATTGGTGTCTGATCACTAGCCGGTGCCCATTTGATAAATTGAAATCTTATGATTGCAACTTTCTTCATCTTATCAGCAATCCTTTCTTCTTTTCTGATCTGTTTCATGAACTTTTTACGTTCTAACTCTCTCCATTTTGATTGCCACATTTTCCTAGAATTAATTCCATGAGCATAACAAACGTTGATCACTCCCTGATACAGCATCGCTTGAATTTTCTCTAACTTAGTAACATATCTTGTTAAAGAACAAACATTCTACATCTTTCTCAGAACAGTTAACTAGCCACATCAGGTCTAGTATGTGTATCGTTCTACATAAACCTTCACACTTCAGCACTATCACCGCCTCACCTATTTCTACATCACACATATCACCACTTGAAGAATTCATGTAACACTCCAAAAACGGGTTTGGTAATCGAACCATGTCAATATTAAAGAATGGGTAAAGAACCGTTAGCGGTGAAAGTAAAACCATAAACAAAATAACTAGGAACAAATTAACCTAGTTAATAACATGTATATAAGTAACTAGACAATGAGTTGTAGTCTCATTTATAATCAAAACTAAACTTGAGGGACCAAAGCTGCCAAAAAGGGAACTTGTGTTATAAAATCTCAAAAATTAAAACACAAAACACAAAGGAGTGTGTGTGTGTACTACGGTTGGAGAATAAGGAGCAAACCCTTGCTCATCTTGAATCATCAAATTGGAGGTCAATTCATGTTTAGATGAAACAATAACAGGAACATCATCAATTTTTTTCGTTCCCTTTCCCAACGCTGCAACCTCTTCTTCAACTTTTCGCACTCTTTCAGCAGCATTGGCTTTCGCTTCCTCTATCTTTATTAAATCAGCTTCAGCCTCGAAATCTATACCAAACGTTCTATTCAAAATCTTCTGAAACAAATCCATCTTTTTGTTATTTCGAAGTCGTTCAGCTTCATATACTTCAATCAACCTTCTCAATCTTTCATATCCAATCAGAAAACTTGATAACACTACTTCAAGATTCTTACGATCATCTTCAAGATACTTGATCCACTTTCTAATTTTGCAATCTTTGTGTCATTAAAGAAATCACCATCTATGCCTCCTTCAAAGTTAGAATAAGGAATTTCTCCGAAATCAATAGTAGAGAAAGATTGGCGTCTCTGATATGATTGTGGAGTTCTCTATTGTACTTGAGGTGTTGGTCGTTTTGGCATTGAAGATGGTTGTGGAGGCGTCACATGTTGTGGCGATGTTGGTGGTTGTTGTGGTGGTTGTTGGATATGTGGTGGTGATGGTTGAATAACAAACTCAACATTCTCTATAGCATTTACAACTTCAACCTCAGGTGTCTTCCTGGCCCTTTTATACTTTGATCGTGCTTTCTTTGCCGAAGGAGACCCTTTTGTCTTTTTCAACACATCAGACGCTTTGCTTTTAGCACGTCTTGTTTTCCTGACTGACCTCTCAGTCACCTCTTCAGTCTCTGAAGGAACATACCACACATCATCATCTCCAACTTCTTTACGTTTACGATGTTGTAATCATTGTTCTTCTCGTTCTTTGGCCGCTGCTACTATCATCTGAGCTATCTTCATTATCACCCTCGACAGCCTCTTTCTCAACATCTGCTACAATCTTCTCAAGATTAACCTCACGATCATTATCCATTGTAGCATAAAAGGCTTCCTCATGAACATTCACATTCTCAACAACTGGATCATTAACTGGTGTTTCTTCCTCCTACAGTTCATCACGAAGCATAATCTGGACAGTTGCGCATTGACGAGCTTGTGTAGGCTTCTTCTTTAGAGTTGTCTGTTTCCTTCTCTTTTCCTCTTTTCGTACCAACAACTTCTCCTAGGAATAAGATCTTCAAGATAATCTGCTTCATCCTTCTCAGACCCACTAGTATCTTTCCCCCACTTGCCTTTTGGAGGTGCAACATAATTCTTATCTTTAATCGCTCCAAACACTAGCTTTGCAACTGGCTCTGAATCTTGATTCATATATAGATTCAATCTGATTATCGTCTCTTTATCCATATGATTCAGTTTCAGCTCATCATCCTCTTTCTTTTCAAAGTTAGGAAATAAATCATCCAGCATCATCTGTAAGAACCTTAGGTACTGGAGAAACTTTTCTCTTGTAGTGTTCGACGCCATCTGATCAAAGATTAACATTGAGAAGTTGTATGGCAGATTAAGCGTTAATGCAACAACCATGCACATTTGGTAGTCGAGAATATCATCGTAACCTACCTTCCTGTGAGTTAAAGCATGAATGATCGATTGTATAACAGACTTATATGGCCTTACGAGATTAGCTTTCTTGAAGTTTGGAGAATTCACGTGGCCCTTATATCCCATTCTATAGAAACAACCTTTAACTGTTCTTTCTGGGTAGCCCGTGGGATCATCGTCTTTATCTTTCAAATCCAAAACCATTCTAATCAACTCTTCCATGATTTTAACCTCGAATTCTTTATCTTCAATCTTGACCACAAAATGAATTGCACGTGGTTTAGAAACAAACTCAGCAGAATTCCAGAATTGTTCAATATGGGATCAGTAGACCTTTTGTTAATGAGTTAAAGCCTTCGTCTGTTCATGCATAATGTCTATTGCCTACGTCTAGGATATATTGTTTGTATATATAGGGCTTATAACATTAGTTTGTAAATGTTATTGTTTGATTTATGTATTTTGTAGTAGACTCGTACGAGTGACTCTTAGTCACTCGTATGAGGCAGTCTCTCGCACGAGTCACACACTCTGTTTCACACTCTCCTGTGCGAATCATGTCGACCTATAAATAGAGGAGTGTTGTGTCGGAGCTAAGGGGTGTTAGTCCAGTTGGTGTGGCGAAGCCCGCTGAATTCTTTACTTGCATTTTACTTTTTCACGTCAATCAATATATTCAAAGCAATTAAACAGTAGATCTCACTTGTTCATTTGCCAACCTCAATAACCATGAATTCCACCTCTGTTAGTTGAGTTAGATCAATCTGGTTGCTCATCGGAGGAGCCGATCCCTCATTCACAAGTGGTATCAGAGCCTTGAGGTATGATCTGCTGACAAACGTCCAGTTTCTATAGGCTACCAACTGTTTCAGATTCAGATTCACTGTTACAGCTTTCTACTTCTACATTTTCCCAAACTGATCTTGGAATTGGACGAATTTACGGACAAAATGGACTAGGATTCTAGGATATCAAGTTAAAATCAATCCTAATCAATCCTTAACAATTTCAGGTTTAAAATCGGACTTAATCATGTCAAATTTGGTAAAATTCATCCGTTTGGTGACCTATGTTGTTTCGTACGGGTAGAGAGACCACACACACAAACAACTGTCTATACAATTTAAAGTCTCCGTATGAACGAGTAAACAGAAGTTCTTAAAATTTACAAGTTTAAAAATTAAAACTGTGATTCGCACGAGATACTTACTCGTACGAGCGACTTACTCGTACAAACAAAGGTTTTTCATTCGTACGAACAACGTGTTCGCACAAATATCTTCTCCGTAAAAATAATCTCATTCTCACGAATCTCTATGTAGTACGAACACATCTTGGTCGTACGAACTTGTCTGTATCCGCACGAAGAAATTTTTATTGTACTAATCAATTTTTTTTGGAAAGTGTGTTTCTAAATCTTTGTAGAAAAATGGCAGAAGAATTTTTTAACGCATTTGCTACATCAGTGGTCACGACTACTACAGCACAAAACATGAATATCGAGAATTGGGTACGATGACGAAACCACCAAAGTTGATGAACCTCGAAGACTTCGATAGTCGGAGTGAACTTTTCATGAATTGGGTTCAGGTGAATCATTTTACCTGTTGGTTTGCTATCGAAGAAAAGTATCAGTCTCCTGCTGTCTCCTGCTAAAGAAAATGGTCTCGAAAAAACATTGGCTCAACTTTCGGATGTTGAAGAGAAAAGTTTATAAATGAGAAGAAAATGATGAACATTCTGCAACAATCCATCAAAGAGGACATATTGGCGCTGTTACAACATGATGATGACGCACAATCATTATGGAATGCACTTCGATTAAAATTCCAAGTTAGTGCACAACTGCGAAAAAGCAAAAGGGCATTGTTGAGTAAAAAATTTGACATCTTTACTTTGATCAACGGAGAGACAGTAAAAACAACTAATTAAAAGATACTGTCATCTTTTTGTGCAAAGGAAGCGAATGGAAATCATAAAGACGAACGAAGAACTTGTTGATAAACTCGCAGATTCCTTGACACAAGGTGAATGGTCTACCTATTTGACCATTTGTAAGAATGTAACTGAATATGGTAATTTCTCATTACCACGATTCATTGAAAGATTGGAGGGACACGAACTAGAAATACAGAAGATGGCAAAGAACAAAGGCGTCCAAATGCAACAAGACGTCAATCTTTATTTGAAGAATATTTCTGCCGCTCAAATACAATCTCCAAAGCTCCAGACTGCCTTTAGCGCTTACAGCACACCGAGTCCCCGTCAAATTAAAACAATGGTTTTCAATCATTTGCTACGGTCAATCCGAACACGTCTCAAAGCCCACAGTCATCACAAGAATCGAGCAATCCCCAAATCAACAGACCAGTCAATCAAGTCCTACTCAGAGGGTACTACAGTGCAATATCGCATTTGATTTCTGGAATGCACAAAACTTTGACGAGAAGACCGCTAAGCAGCATATGTCACTATTAGCATCGGTTCTCGAATCTTATGACAATCTTGTAGCAGGAAAGATTGGAAATTCTGAAACGACCAAAGAGGACTATGATCAGATTGATCCAGTAGAGATGGAGTTGATAGCCATCAAATGGTGTATGGCATCTATTATTAGACGCACACAACGATTTATGGAAATCACCGGGAAAGAAAACTTGGGAGGTTTGGATGGAAAAGTAGGCTTTTACAAGTCGAAAGTTACTTGTTTCAAGTTTCGGGAGAAGGGACATTTTAAACATGAATGCCCAAACAAAGAAGCTCAAGGTAATCAAAACCCATTTGCCGACGACTACTACAAGAAAACTATCTGCCACCGTCCTCAACCAAGAACTCGAATGGTGCAGATCAAAGATAGACAGCCATAGACCAAAGATAAAGCACTTGTAGTAACTTAAGAAGACGAGGAGCTTTAACTGGAACAAATACATTTCAAGAATGAGAGTTTGGCATTGGTTGCTGAAATAATCAAAGAACCTGAAGAAGAATCAGAGGCATCTTTTGATGAGGCTCCAGAAGATGATTATTACTATCACACATCATCAGAAAGAGGAGGAAATTTGAACAGTGCTTTTAAACATCTCCTGCCTAACGATATCTTGAAACATTTGCAGGTTACTTTGGACCAAGCCATCGATCATCTTGTGAAGAACAGAAGACGTCTGATGTTGAACAGAGAGTTGATGAAAAGATGGAGAAGTTGATTGATGAGACCAGCAAAGCATGTATGGCAAACATAAATGAGGTAAATAAGTCTAAATGTGAGTATGTGGTAGAATAACCATGTTTGAAATGTGCTGAGCCAGGCATTGAATGTGTTGTAAAAGACACAGGATATAATGATCTCAAAACTTCAACAAATAATTTGTCATGTGACTATAAAGCCACAAAAGAAGCGCATGACAAATTGAGCAAATATATTAAACAATATGAAAAGGATCTTAGAGAAAATGACGGAACACTTTCAATGCTCAAAGCGACGGTAATGGACAAGCAAACGCTGAGAAAATGACTATAAAGCCACAAAAGAAGCGTATGACAAATTGAGCAAATCTGTTAAACAATATGAAAAGGCTCTCAGAGAAAATGACGGAACACTTTCAATGTTCAAAGCGACGGTAATGGACAAGCAAATGGCCATTAATATTCACTTAAATGCTATCGCTGAGCTAACAAGTGAGCTTGAGAAGGTAAGAATCGAAACAGAATGGGTTAACAAATTGTTAATCGGTTATTCCACAAGCTCATACGTCAATGATCACATCTTACCCAAAATCGAAAACAAAGAAGAATCTAAAAATGAGGAAAACAAGAGTGTGAGTTACGATCGTGTTCCACCACCCATGTGGAGTAGTTAGGCTAGTAAAAAACCATCAGGGGTGGAAAAGGCGCTCAATTTAAAATTGAAAACCGAACAGTCAAACGAGCTGCCTACGAACATCAACCTAACTTACACAAAATCTGAAAGTGAATGTGATTCTGAGGTGGTTAAAATAGTGGTCGAAAATGTTTAAAAGGTGAATCTAACAAGTGTTGCTGACAGAAGCTATTAAAGCTGAAGCTATCCAAAGACCAATGTTTTCCAAAGATGTTAGAAATTGCAAGAAGACTAAAGACTAAGTTATTTTAATGAAGCTATTGTCAAGGGGGAGTTTGTTGGTGCATATTTGTGACAACAACTTAGATTTGGTCTTTGGATATCTTGTAATTAGTAAAATGATAAACGGTTAGCGGGTTTAGTTTTGTAATAGTTAATTAGAAGTAATTGGGCTGAACTAGACATCATTTAGCAAAGATTATCAGAGAAACAAAGATTATCTAGAGAATAGGAGGTTTGGTTTGGGTTTTCAAAAGCGAAGAATGAACAAGTCCCAAAATTCTAAACTTCACTAAGAAAATCAATTTTGTTTTTGGGACAACAACAGAAAAGGAAAAAGAAATCATTAGAACACAATTAAATGATGATTTCAAGAAAGAGAAAGAGAGCAGAAAACAAGTTTTGGATTCCTCTGTCCGAAAAGACAGCACGACGTGTTATAAATGTAAAAAGGTTGGCCATATTGCACGATATTGCTCACAAACACATCCAAAACATGTTTCTAGCTCTAACATGTTTACCAAGGATGAGAAACAAAAGGCACCTATGGTTGCACCTAAGCAAATTTAAAAAAAAAACAACGAATCCTATAAAAATGTTAAACCAACGATTCAACGTAATTCTAAATTTGAAATTGCTGAAACATCAACTAAATATGGTCAAATGAATTTAAAATTTTATGCTAAAAGGCTAATTTGAAAACCCAAACATGTGTTGCAAAAGTCAAACCATCCAAGGTAGAACTGAAACTTTCTGTTCCACACAAAACCGAGCCTAAAAAGAACGTCAAAAACAAAGTAGGCCTGAAATGTGACATTCTGAACCCACCCAAGACCAAACAGGCTTGGGTTTCTTTGTTTAAATAGTTTCTTACTAATGTGTGCAAGGGCTCCCGCGATCGATCATGTCTAAATGGATTATGGATAGTGCAGCTTCTCGACAAATGACTAGGATGCTTGCGTTGTTACACGATGTCAAAGCTATCCGAGGAGGTTACGTTGGTTTCCCCGGAACACAAGGTGGTAGAATTGTTGGAGAGGTTATTCTCACGAATGGAGTAGTTTCGTTTGACAAATTGAACTACATTGCAGAGCTAGAGAACAATATGCTGAGCATTTCGCAAATTTGTGATAAAAAGTTCATAACTCACTTCAACAACAAAGAATGCTTAATTCTAAAGCCGGGATTCAAGATTCCTGAGGAATGGATTCTTATGCGTGCTCGGGAGAGAATGATCTTTATGTTCTTGATATGAGTATCGTATCTACACTATCGAAGAAGGTTCAATGCTTTGTTTCTAAAGCAACCGAGAAGGAGTCTATTCTATGGCATAGGAAGATGGGGCATATTCATCTGAGAAAGATGAATTATCTTGTGCTTAACGACCTAGTGGAGGGTGTTTATCGGAAAAATTTTCAATTATCTGATGATTGTCTGAGTTGTAAGAAGGGGAAACAGTACAAGAAATCGTACCCACGAAAGCTACTAAATTCTATCAAGCTACCACTGGAGAGGCTGCATATGGATCTTTTTTGGACCAGTAAACGTCGAAAGCATTTCTAGTGATCTATATTGCCTGGTCATTACAGATGATTTCTCAAGATTCTCATGGGTTTTCTTTCTGGAGAGCAAAGATGAGACGTTTGAAAACTTGTATCATCTACCAATCAAGAGAATTTGCAGTGATAAAGGTACAGAGTTCAAGAACAAACTGATGCTCGAGTCTTGCAACGAAAAGGGGATTCTTCATGAATTCAGTGATCCTTATACTCCACAACAAAATGGAGTAGCTGAACGAATGAATCGCACACTGATCAAGACTGCCAGAACCATGCTCGCCGATTCAAAATTGACAATCAGTTTCTAGAGTGAAGCAGTCTCGTCAGCATGTTACACCCTTAATCATGTGTTAACAGTCAAGCCTCACAACAAGACTTGTTTCGAGTTACTAAATCAATGAAAGCCTAACTTTGCATTTCTGGAGCCTTTTGGATCACCGTGTACTGTATTGGAACCGGATGGTAAATTTGGAGCCAAATCCTTATAAGGATTTTTTGTCGGTTATGCTACTCCACAGAAACGTGTCTTGTTGCCGAGTATGAACCAGGTTATTCTTGCGCAGCATGTCGATTTTCAACGTCATACTTCGCCTACGTGGAAACCCGGGGATCCATGGTTTTTCAACTATGAAGGTTTTTGGAATTCATTCGACCTGGCAGACGTGCCATCTGAAGAAGAACTTGCTATGCTCTTTCAACAGCATCAAATCTCTAATCAATAGCAAGTTACCAGACCGTTAGTGATTTCCCCGTCACTTCCTGTCAACACTTCTGATGCAGGTCCGAGCACTACTCTTCAAGACTCTGTCTCCGTACCACTCATGAATACTGCTGAATCATCTGCCCATCAATCGCCCAATGCAGACTCTGATCGAGAACGAACTTTCGATGATGGAGGATCTAGTTCCAATGAAGGATCTGAACATATTGAAAGCTTCTCGAATACTTAAGCTGAGCAATCAAACGTCAGGAATGAAGCTACATCTTCTGCTCGATTGTTGATGAAGTGATCACAAATTGTAGACTAAGTAGATGTTCCTAGTGAATTGATGCCAAGAACACTTTCATATCATCCATCGGAGAATATCATAGGCAGCTTACAAACAGGAGTGCAAACTCGTAATCAGATCAATAAGGATCTAAGCTATTTTTATACTCGTATTGCTCCACTACAAACTAGACTTTCTAGTAGTTGTTTTGTTTCTCAGGTGGAACCTGGGAATTAGAAAGACGCGTTAAAAGAAGAAAGTTGGGTGGAGGCAATGCAGGAGGAATTGCTTCAATTCCAGAAGTTAGGAGTCTGGAAGCTTGTTGACCAACCAGATCATCACAAAAAGATAAACACTAGGTGGGTCTTCAAGTGCAAGCGTGATGACAGAATGATTGTGGTACGTAACAAAGCTCAATCATGGTAGAATGTTTTCATCAGCAAGAAGGGATAGATTATACTGAAGTCTATGCCCCAATGTATAGAAAAGTCAAAGAGGAGGTGTATGTCGGACAACCGCCGGGGTTTGTCGATCCCATACACAAAGACAAAGTCTACCTTCTTAACAAAGCCTTATATGGTCTTCATCAACTCCCGAGAGCTTGGTATGAAACGCTGTCATGACATCTTCTAGACAATGTTTTTCTCAGAGGAACTGTAGGTTCTACCCTCTTTACCAAGGAAGTAGATGGGCATTTGATTATTGTGTAGATATATGTGGATGATATCATCTTTGGATCGACAAATGACAAGTTGTGTAAAGACTTTGAAGAAGTCATGAAGCGCAAATTTGAAATGAGTGTGATGGGGGAGATGAAGTTTTTTCTAGGACTTCAGGTCGATCAATTGCCTGATGGTATGTTCATCCATCAGACGAAGTATGTTCATGACATATTAGAGAAATTCGATATGACAGGAACTAAACCAGCATCTACCCCATTAGCTCCTAATCATGGCATTTGTCACGATCTTAATGGAGTCAAAGTTGACGAAACATTATACCCCTCCGTGATCGGATCTGATGTATCTCACTGCTTCTCGACCTGATATCATGTATCCTATATACATGTGCGCCCGTTTTCAGTCTAGTCCAAGTGATTCGCATCTGCTTGCCGTCAAGCGTATTATGATATATTTGAAAGGATTTCCAAGCACCGACTTGTGGTATCCTCGGCACGACGACTTCAATCTTTCGGGTTACTCGGATTCTGATTTCGGTTAATGCAAACTAAATGCCAAATCTACGACGACTGGTTGCCAGTTCTGCGGAACCTGATTGGTAACGTGGCAATGCAAGAAATAGACCGTAGTCACTCTTTCTACCTGTGAAGCTGAATACCTTTCAGCATCCAGTTGTTGTTCCCAGATTCTCTGGATTCAACAGCAGATGAGAGAGTTCTGACTGCAATTTCTTGACACGCCCATTTATGTAGATAATCAGGCTGCAATTGATATCACTAAAAACTCATGTCAACACTGACGTACTAAACCTATTGAGATTTGACACCACTTTATCTGTGACTGCTACGAGAAAAAATTGGTTAGAATTGAAAAATCCACACTGATGACCATAAAGCATATTTTTATACCAAATCATTTGATCGTTCAAGATTTAAAAATCTTTTAAAATTAAATGGTTTAAGAAATCTGGCATCAGGGGATATTCATGAGGTTGAGTTTAAGGATGACGAGGACTTGACGTGATTATCCTATGTATGATGTGTTTTTCTGTATATTCGTTCTTAAAATTCTAAAAATCCCAAAATATGTTTTTGATTTTAGGGGGAGAAAGTTTGGGAAAATACAAAAACATTATAAAAGTCAAAAAGAGTTTTTGTGAAAAAGAAAGATCATATTACATCAATATGACAATCACAGTATGCTAAAGATATGGGATGTTTATACAAGTAATTAAACAGGTCTTACTAAGGATGTGCCAATAGGCTTCACTCATTCAGTAAATTGTTTTTTAAGATATAAACCTAAAAGAAAAACTGAGTAACTAGTGAGTTAACATCTCTCAGATATACGGACTTAGTACTCCGAAATTTCGTTTGAGAGAATGCCAGATTCTGCGATACTAGGTCTTGATATTTGATTGATATCTAGGGTATTATCCGAGTTCTTCTGATTTTGTGTCAGCAATGGCCTAGAACTTGTATAATACTTTACGCATTATTCGCCCATAAAAGCTGCATTAAAAATGATTGTGTCATAAACTTTCTGACATCTGCAGTTCAAAAGATTCCTTTATGGAACACCACCTAAAGACGAGCCTTCATCTCGTTGTCTATACGGTAGTACTAACCTGAGCTCTCAAGGTCTTGCATTCACCCTATTTACATATATCAATTGGATATATTCACCTGTGAAATGATTATCTGGGGATCTCTATGCGGGAGTATATTCTGAGATGGGAAACACAGTTATTTCATGTTCCTTAATATTACCTAACATATCTTGAAACAATTGAGAAATGAGAGAAGTTTAAGTGGATAAGTATATTGGCAATCTAAGTAAATTTGTTTAAAATCTTACAGTTACTACCAAGATCAACGGTACTGGTGATTTGTTTAAATACTGGATATGATTCTCTTAACATAAACCTCAGAAAAAAATACATAATGTATATACATCTTTACTTAGCATTTTATTCTATTTTAGTCTACCATTGATGAAAAAACCGATAGTTCAAGTCATAGCGACACTTGCTGAAGGAATGTTGAAGACCACGGGTTGGGAGCTAGCCTTAAAAAAGGAATTACCTGAACGTCAATAAAGTTCATTAATTTGAAACTTTAAAATTTTAAATAAATCTGTTTTGGTCAAACAATGGTCAACCAATGTCATTAACTTGGACTTGGTAGGCAAATCAGTTAACTAGGGTCATTAACTTGGACTTGGTTAACTAAGTGGGTTTTAAACAGATAAAATTTCACAAAAAAAACATCAAAAAGTTTAACAAGTATCAGAACTTACTCGTACGAGTAACATTTGTTCTCATTCGCACAAGCTATTAACTTGTACGAGTAATACTGATTTAGTATAAAAGTCTCCTTCAGTCACACGAGTAAGCCTAATATCACTGTGCGATTGAGAGGGAACTTTGTGCGAACCAGTTCTATACTTCATTTTATTGACATATACTTCGTACCAATACATTGGGGAGGTAAATTCGCACACCTCTTATAATGAGAAAGGTACTAATGCTTGTTCATAGCCGTTATAATGCCAGCTTTAGACCAAACTGACATAAAACGTAGATTTAGGGACATTGGACCGGTGAAACATAAAATTGAACTTAAAAACGTTAAAATCATCCCCAATAGCGTGTAAATCAACCTTCAATTTGTTAAGATCAACATGTTTTAAGTTCGGTTTAAACTTAGGTGTAATTTGGTACGGTTTACAACTCGTACGAGTGCATGTTCGTACAAGTAAGATCTTTAATTATTCAAGTGTTAATAACTCGTATGAAGCATCGTCCGTACGAAGCAGTTTGGTCAAAATCTTTGAAAAGTTTCTATGTATTTGGTCACTCGTACGAGTGTTGATATGACTCAAACTTGAAAAATTGTCTAAGTGTTGACTCGTACGAATGAATGGATCATACGAGTGATTACGGAAGTTGAAATTGTTGAAAAATTTTCTAACGGTTTCAAATGTCTATGTGTACAGGTCAAGAAATCTTCTTTTTCTCCGTTCCACAATGTATGCTGTCTTCTTGGTGAATCTAGTCCAGAGATTGCTGCCTACCAAGAAGTGTTAGAGTTTTTGGGCATAACCCATATTACGAAGGCTCTGACAGATCGCAATATTGCTTGTAGATCACATATAGAGTTCTTTTGGAATGCAGCAGTGTTTCATTCTGAAGAGAATGCGATTGTCTCAGCTATAAGGATTGGAGATGAGGATATTCATGTGAAAATTACAGAAGAGTTGATCAGAACGGTGTTGGATTTTAAAGACGATGAAGATGATCCGACGGGTTTTTCGGAATACATGGTGAAGGGATGCTTCTATCATATGGGTTACACCGGATTTGTGAATGCTGCTCCTTTCAAGAAGGGTAACCTAAGTGCGCTGTTTCGATATATCGCCCCTTGTGTTATTCATGCATTGAGTCACAGAAAGGGAAGATTTGATGACTTGGTAGATTACCAGATGTGCATGATCACCGTGCTAGTTCTGAATCTTCCGTATAATTTTTCAAAAGTGATATTCACTCAGATGGTCCAGAATATTCAAAGAGAGAAATTTTTGCAGTACCCACGTTTCATCTAGATGTTGCTAGATCATCTGCATCCAAATTTGAAGAAAAAGAAAGATGATGTGCTGAAGTTGGAACACATGGATGTCTCTACTCTGAAGAAGATGAATTTGCATCTTAAGACATTCCCGAACGCAAAGTCTGTGTATATAGCCATCGTTGATAAAGATTATATTGCTCCAGCATTAGGAAAATGGAGAAAGGAAGATAATGGTGATGAGAGTGAGGAGCTGACAACACTTGATGGTTTTATTGCAAAACGTAGTGCTTGGTTTATTACAAATGGGCAAAAGGGAGCAAAGAGGAAACCAATGTGTGCATCGTCTTCTTCTACTCCTCAGAAGAAAAAGAAAACAGCTGAAAGTTCTAGACTGATAGATGAACCTGAGATTGAGGAGAATATTGAAGACATAGTTACTGATATAGAGAGGCAAGCTTTTGGTCGTAAAAAAGTGGTTTAGATTATGATACTCCTGTGCACGTGCCTGTCAAGAAGAAATCTCGACGTCTGAAATGATCGGCTAAGAAAAGCATTGATTCTCCTAATGTCAAATCAAAAGAAAAAGTGCAAACACAGACTGAAGAAGAGGAACCTGTTGAGCCAACTCCACCAACATCACCATCACCGGCTCGTCAATAAACACCTCAGCCAGCACAATCTCCACCACAGTAGCAAGCAACACAACCGACACCACAACCTCCGCCGTACCCTCGCAGTCACAGCCTCACTTTGATTTTGATTTTGATTTTGATTTTGGTGACATTCCAGGGGGCGAAGACTTTACTGCTGACATGTGTAATGACCCGCGCGTTGAAGAGTTACAAAAGCAGGTCATGTTAAACACCGTCAAGATTGCAGAGTTACAGGAACAACTTATTTAAACGAAGATAAACAGCAGCCTGAAGCCATGTTAGCCAACATTGTATCGGAAAATGAGCGTTTACGGATTCATATGGCTAAATATGAAGAAGAATGACTCAGGAGCGATAAATGGATGAATTTATTCGAAAAGATACTGACTTAGAAGCTGGGTATTAATATTGATGCTGAGATAGATGAAATGGAAAGAGCTCAAGCGAGAGAGTGAGCCGTTGAGTGCGAACGTCTTGCAAAAGAGTTAACAGATGCGCAAGGCAAGGGCAAAGCTAAATTCGGTGAGGATCCTGCGAATGTTTCTACTGAGCTAGAAGCTGAATCTTCGCCAGTTATTACTGATATTGTGGTGTATACGATAACAAAGAAGTTTGTTCTGGTAGTAAAGCCTAAAGATGTAGATATTGACACTACAGATCTTTCAGATAGACATCGTCAATGGCTGCAGAAAAAGAAGTTAAAGAAAGAGATTGATGCAGAGGTTGATGAGTTTGTTGAGAACGCTGACAAAGAGAAAGATGACTTAGATGAATTGTTTTCTGATAAATCTGAGATGTTGATAATGATGGTGATGATGATGTAGGTGGTATGGGTGTTCATGTAACACAATCTCTTTTAAATGAAGATATTGATTATTCTGCTTACTTGGATGACTCTGCAAATCAGGTTAGTGAAGATCGAGATCAGAGAAGATCTGAAGATTCGAAAGGTGCTCAGCAGGCAGGAATTTCCACGGTAACCGATATATCTACCATTCCTGTCATGCCAAAGCCAAAGATTTTATATCTTGAGCATGATGTTGAAGAAGGAGAATTCGTTCACAGCTATACGAAAGAAGAGATTGCTAAAATGTTAGGCATGAACGAAGAACAATTTGTGTTTGATTTTGAAGATGAAATGAACGATATTAGCCATTTCGAGACAGTTGACTATGTCTTCGAGCACGTTGAAGATGCTAATGATTATGATAGAGTTTTCGTGGAGGATGATTTGACGATGTTACTAATCTTGCCGATCAGGGTACAGATGACTCCCCAACTTTTAGTGAGTTGTTTGCAGCTCAAAATGCCGGTGTTCTGAAACGTAAAGTCGAAGAAGCTGCTAAACACAGAACTATTCCTCAACAAATGTCTTCTGAAGAAATTGAAGAAATGAAGAAGAAGTGTTTCAATGCTTCACCAGCAGAGAGCAAGTTCAAACGTCCTCTAGCGTTCTTTACATGTGATGCAGATGTTTCTCTAGGGGATATAATTAGCTGGGGATGGATCGATGAACTTAATGTTTACACTATTAAAAAGGAGTTTGGGATCCAGTACTTCATATACTTGAGCGACATCAAATCCTTGCCGTATTGGGATATTAAAGAGCTCGTGCAAAGGAAGATGATAAATCTGAAGATGAAATTTCACGACCAACGGCTATGGAAGTTGATCAAGCTTGAAGCTATGCATGGATTTATACACTGGAAACCTCATTTTCCGAAGCGTATTACGAAGATTGATCCGATTACTAAAGAAAAAGATGTTACGCTCATCGTGAAAAGGACAAAGGTAATGAAGAATATGCCTATGATTCAGATGGAGCAAGATTTCCACAAAAACTTCAAGTGGTGGCACTATGATTCTAACACGGGGAAGCTGCGATTTGTGTGCACCCTGATGATGATACGTGGAAGATAACATGGGAACTTACCGAAGCCGTCATAGCACACAAACGTACATATGGGCTGTGGCGTAACATTCGAGTACTAGACCCGATGTGGCTAGTAAATTGTTCAAAGAAAGATATAGATTGTTTGTTCTACAACAAAATTAGCTATGAAGAGAAAGACAAAGAGCAAGCACTCCGATTTCAGAAGATTGTTAATGTCTGTTTCGCCAGTAATCTACATTCTAGATCGACATGGAACACTTCGTGGAGGAAACTGGAGGAGACAGAGCAAAGGAAGAAAGTAAGATGGAAGAGAGGATTGAAGAGGGAGCTCGTATAGCATTGCTAAGAAGTTTTCGGTTCGGCAATGCAGTTAACCGACCTCCTCCAACAAATCAAACGCCAATAGCTTTTGAGGAGCGTCGCAAGTCACCGAAGCATTTCTTTGGTCGATAAACGTCAAATCTTATGAAGTTTTTTGAAGACTATCCAAGGCTGCGACAACATCTAAAGGGAGTTTGTTGGTGCATAATGTCTATTGCTTACGTCTAGGATATGTCGCTTGTATATATAGGGCTTATAACGTCAGTTTGTAAATGTTATTGTTTGATTTATGTATTTTATAGTAGACTCGTAAGAGTGGGTCATATGCCTCGTAAGTCTCTCACACGAGTCAACACTCTGTTTCACACTCTCCTGTGCGAGTCATGTCGACCTATAAATAGAGGAGTGCTGTGTCAGAGCTAAGGGTTGTTAGTCCAGTTGGTGTGGCAAGGCCCTGCTAAATTGTTTACTTGCATTGTACTTTTTCACGTCAATCAATATATCCAAAGCAGTTAAACAGTAGATCTCACTTGTTCGTTTATCAACCTCACTAACAATGAATTCCGCCTCTGTTAGTTAAGTTAGATCAGTCTGGTTGCTCATCGGAGGAGCCGATCCCTCATTCACATCATCACCGATAAACGTCTTATAAATTCTATTATATGGCGCTATCTCTGGAATGGTAACATATAAAACACAGAATGTGTTTTGTCTCTTTTCAAACACCGATTTCTTTTCTTGTGAAAATAATCAACAAACACTTAGAAAAATTTGATGAAAAAAATAGCACAACATTTAGTGCAAAGTGTTAAGTGGTCTTTTTCACTTCATACGAATTGTTCAAAAACTACCTAACTTTCTGACTAAACCACTTCGTGCAAAGTGGTGTTTTAAAAATTACAATTATTCACTTCGTGCAAAGTGGAAATTCCACTTCATACGTTTAACACCTCGTAAAATTCACGTCCGGTAATATACCGACACGTGTATGTAACCTCGGAAAGTACCTCAAATGAGTTAGCCACTAAACTCACTTAAACATGTTCAAAATCACAAAATTATTCTATACCGGGCAGTAAGCTACGGTCCCGAACTGTAGTTATGGTTCGGGTTTGCTGACTAAAAACTAAACCTAACCGTAACCTACGGTTGAGAACCGTACATGTTGGAACTATTTTAAACTAACCCTAAGCTACGGTATGGTGACCGTAGCCTACGGCTAGGCTCAGAAGCCTCCATTTTTCTTTATTTAAACATTCAACAAATGACCCGAAGGCCCCTAGACTTCATTATTTTCGTATTTCTTGTTTAATCGAGTCACCTCTCGACCCGAACGACTCTCGGTTGAGGTGATATCTTTTGATTTACCATCTTTAAGTATTCCGCATTATTATCGAACCTTTAACCTTACTAATTCAGGTAATTTAGCCTATAAAACCATAAGAACTCGTATATATCGTGTTCTAAGCATATGACCACTTATAAGTCATAAAAGCACCTAGGGTGACACTCGTTAACGTTCAGTTATTCATACTTTTCTTCAACACATCACGTGTTGAACGAAAAGAACTAAATTGTGTCATTATGTTATTGAATATAAGTCAAAGGACAATTCATGACAATTCATAAAACTATTTTGAGGGACTAAATAGTGTCAAAACTCCAAAATTCTGTCAAGATGCCAACTAGCCTGCAAACTACTACACTCTTGCAGCTCTAAAGACCTTGCTAGACACTTGTAATAATCCTACAACACCTCTAACACTTGGCTTCATCCACATACACCCTCTTGCACTATAAATAGATCATCAAGCTCACTCTATTCTTTGCTCATTCCTTCTTCTTCCCTCTATTACACTCTTGGAAGTTCCTGGTCATCTAGGAGCATCCCTTTGAGTTCTAAACTTCTCTTGGATCACTTGTAAGTTTTCCATCTTTGCTCTTTTCGTTTTTAGGCTTTCAATAGCCAAAAGTCAAGCATTTTTGAAAATGCCTTGACTTTCAGTTAAGACCATTTTGGTCTAGCCATTGTTAAAAATGAACATGGCTAAGTGATTGTAATTAGGTAGGTATTAATCCTTTAAAAGGGCACCTCCTAAGGATCACATTTACTAGGTCAATTCATGGTTCAAAGTTTATGTTTTAAAAAGTCAAACGAGTCAGATTTTATAAATATTGTAATCTGAATTTATACATGTTATAAATATATTTTTGACACTTAAACATGTTGTTAATAATTATTAGAACATGAGGGAAGATGTTCGATCCGTCAATTTCAGTCTTAGGGTCGGTTCGCAACTGAAAGTCATGAAGTTTGACTTCTGCTTTGACTTTCGATTCTGACCCGACTTAGATTAGTTTACTACTTACTTATGGTTGCATTATGATCATAATACAGTGTAGCGTAACCCTCTGAGGTTATATGACATGATCATGATCATATTCATAATATGAGTTTATGCACAAGTTCTGCTAAATGTCAAACTTTGACTAAAATGCCCTTTTTACATAAACAAGGTTTTAATCAACAACCAGCTTGCAAATGGAATACCTAATGATATGTTAATATAATTAACATATTATGATGTCATGATATCTATATCACAAATTAAGTATTTTTCCAAAACGTTTATGATTATAACATCAGAGTATATGCAAGTTCCCTTTTTACGTCATATAAATAATCAAAACGCCTTTTAAGGCGTAGTTTCGTTTTAAAACCTCAACGGGCATATAAGTTGATATCCTACTAAGATTAAAACTTATTTAAAGTATAATGACATATAGAACTTGTTCATAACTCATCCGGTTACTCGCTATCGCTTATATGCGTACGGTTAAGTATATGTAACTAGTTTACGAAAATTAACTGAAACGGGTTTAACCTTACCATTTTAATCTCAAATTCCAGAATGTTAATTGTTTACCCATGACATACAAGTCCTAAGTACTTGTTGGGTTTAAACTACATTCTACCAGGTCATCGCTTAATATAGAATATCGTACCATTTTGATCCTTTGAGCTAGTCGATCTATGTCTATGACTTAAATAGGACCGTTAGCATTCTAATTGGTTAGCTTATGACATTATTCCAAACTAGAAACCTTCTAGTAAATGCTATCTACACTTATCTAGTTGATTAAACGGCTGAGTTAATATAAACTTGCTTATTAAAAGTCAAGTACAAGCTCAGGTAAATACTCTTGACTAATTTCTCTATACGGGCTTGGGTTACGGTAAATTATTACCGCTTGGTCGGAAATGGGATCAATCGAATGCCGGATTGTGGCTAGCAAATCCGCATATTCCATTTTGATCAATTTTGTTTGATATCTTAAACATTGGGGGTTAACGACCGTGTCCTGGATATCCTCGGCTCATTTAAGTTACTAATGGCCACGACTAAAGCACAGGGTGTAGGCATACACCCGATAGATGCGAATGCTAAAATATTTTTTTACCCCCAAGTTAGGGATAACTCCTTCGTGGGTTCATAAGTAGTGTGTCAGTTAATCATGTCTCGGTCTCTGTACTGGGCCCCATATGTATTGACAAACATATGAATCTGTATACAAGGTTAAAAGCTTAACTTACCCAAGGTATAAAAGATTTTATGTGCCCTATGCACTTAAATCAATTTTTGAAATGTTTTCAAAACGAGTTAGTGAATTGTGTTTACCATCGAAAGCTGACGTATTTTCAAAAGACTAAGTTGTAGGTACAATACGAAATAAGCTGGAAGCTGCTTGGTATTAATTAAGAGGATCTTGCAAATCCTTAGATCTGCCTAAAGTCTGTTGTACATCTTTTGTATATTTTTACGATCCGCTTGTGGATCTTTGGTTACAACCGTCTGTATATTATTTTCGAACTTCGGACATTTTGGCTTGTAATAGTATTTTAAACTCCAATACTTCCGCTGTGCTGTGTTAATTGACTATGATGATATCAACTTACGTCACAATATTCCCCACTCAGGCCTACTGAGGTTTGGTTGGAAATACGGGGTGTGACAGGTTGGTATCAGAGCTCTCGTTTGAGAGAATTAAACACTAGCCTTTTGTGTTTAATCTCAAACTTACACAATAGCACATTCCTTAGACTTCTGAGTCTAGGCTTTAACCTAGGATTACTCATCTCATTATTAAGTTATTATTAGTGTTTTTGACATGATTTTAAAAGGAAAATGCCACCAAGTTTCAGAGGAAAAGGTCCAATGAGGGGAGGACCATCGGGGCGCGTCCCTTCACAACCTCATAACTTGAATTCTTATCAAGATTCGGGAGATTCATCTCCTTGGAAACCAGTGAGACACTCTGTCTCTCATAAATATTCGACCCCACGCTCCCAAAATTCTTACCATTCACACCACTCTCACCACTCCCATCATTCACACCATTCTCACCATTCCCATCATTCCCATTAACATTCATACCACGAAGAGTTTAACCCAGATCTTTATTTTAACCCATCTCGAGCTGATCAAAATCAGTTGGATCAACCAAACCCTATGGACGAGGACTCCGACCCGGAGATGCCACCATCAGGATCGCATAGACACCCTATTGAAATTTCTAGCGGTGCTAACTCTTATGTAGGATCACCTTACCAAGGTCCTAATCAATGGGGAAAATATTGGAGTCAATTCACTTTTGTTAACACTCCTTCATACCACTCTCCAACACCGCCTCCTACATAGGAAGACGTCCAAATGGAACCGGTGAAGCAACCTCAGCCACCACCTGAGCCACCGAGAAAGAAATGCAGAGCACGTATGTCGGTGTGTGCAGGACAACGGTCGGGTTCGCTACCATCATTGTCCAAAATTACCCTACCATTCCTGAGGACCCAAAAATGGGTGGACCCTCAAATACTTCACCTGTGGTGGAACGAACACCACCACCTGTGGTTCAACCACCATCGTTGGGTTTTTATAACCCTATCCCTACATACCCAGATACGTCTGAGTATAATCCTTTTAACCCGACTAAGCCAATGAACTTAGATTAGCAGGCGCTATCACATGACCCTTTTATCCAAGCAGTCATGCATAATGAACTTTACCCATCTCCCTTCCCACCTGCTTATCCACCTACTGGATACCTAAGTTATGGGTACCAGTATCCGGTTGTGCCTCAACCACAACCACCACCTCCGCCACCTCTTGAGGCCATTAATGAAGCCTTGGAGCGGATGAAGGAAACGCAACAACAGGCGGAGGAGACGGAGAAGAAGACGAATAAGTTCTTCAGGAAACTTTCCAAGTTAGTCAAAGGAGAGAAGGACGAATGAAGTTCCTTCTATTTTTAAGTTTTGTAATCTTTTCTTTAGTCCCTACATGGACATGTTATTTCTTTAGTCCCTGCAAGGACAATCATTTTATTTTATTTCAAGTATTATAGTTTTCTATTTTTATTTAATGAAATATTTGGAATTATATATATATGTGTGTGTGTGTGTGTAGTCGTTGCATCCTCTTCAAGCGATCGTCTCAATTTTAACTCGAAATTTATGATCTCCTATATAATTCTAAAAGATCTTGTTAGTGGTTTTGATTAGCCAAATGGCAAAGTCCATATTAATTGGCCAATTATAAAAGATAGTTAAGGATGAATAGCCTTCTATCATGATAGTTAAGGAAGATTATCCCTTCTATCCAGAGGTGGTGAAGTATGTTAAAGCCCAAGTCGTTAAGGTCAAATGCGACCATGACTATTAATAATCAACCATTAAGATCATTCTGTGTTAACATTCAAGTAATGTTAATACTCCTGGTAGTGTGACTTGAGGAACCACACTAACCGTATAGGTGATGGACTACGTCCTAACCTTATAGCCTATGTGATCAAATTTGATCTCGGCTAGTATCATCAATGAGATGAAAATAATTAAACATCCATTAGCGATGAAGTGCCTAAGGGCTATAATTAAACATCGTTAATGATAAAGTGCCTACGGGCCATAATTAAACATCCATTAGTGATGAAGTGCCTACGGGCTATAAATAAACATCGATTAGTGATGAAGTGCCTACAAGCTATAATTAACCATCCATTAGTGATGAAGTGCCTACGGGCTATATTTAAACATCCATTAGTGAGGAAATGCCTACGGGCTATAATTTAACATCCCTTAATGATGATTTGCCTACGAGCAATATTATATTGTCAATTAAGACAATAACAGTTGTAACTTTATGGTCCCGTCCAAGGTGGTGAGCTATGCTCAAGCCTCATAGTCTATATGATCAATGAGATCATGACTAATATCATCAGTACGATGATTACCTATTGTTGGTGCATATATGTGACAACAACTTAGATTTGGTCTTTGGATATCTTGTAATTAGTAAAACAATAAATAGTTAGCGGGTTTAGTTTTGTAATAGTTAGATATAGTGATTGGGCTAAACCAGACTCACATTATAAGGGGCGGTAGGCGAATTGGGCCTAGACCAATTTGTAGCCCATGTGGTGAAACCCTAGCCCTGTTGCATACTTGTATGTATATAAAAAGAGTTTTGCATTAGGGTTAAGATTACTCAGTTAATCACTTTAGAGTGAGTTGAGAGAGAATTCTTGTGATCTAGATTGATATAATCATTGAGATAAATAATCAATAAAGATCAGGTTTATTGTGATTGTTGTTCTACTCGTTTTCTGTGATAATCTGATCTAGAGGATTCCGCACTCTAGGTTGGATAGACGAGCCTGTGAAGATTCATACGGATTAGGGGACCTACAATTGGTATCAGAGCATTCGGCTCCAGTTTTACTCGGTTTAGAATCGTAACAGCAGGAAAAGTTGAAGTTTTGGACGTTTTTGAAGGCTGTTTTGAAGTTTTGACGGCTATTCTAGGGTTTCTGTTGTTGTTTCGGATCATAAGAGAAGCATCTCGGATAGATGAAGTACATCTCGGATCATAAGAGATGCATCTCGGATCATAAATTTACATCTCAGATTAGAAAACTTGCATTCCGGATTAGAAAAAGTACATCTCGGATCATTGGTGTTGATCTCTAATCATCTCAGATTGCATCTCGGATTGTATCTCATGTCATAACAGTGCATCTTGGATTGCATCTCGGATCATAACAGTGCATCTCGGATCTTTGGTGTTGATCTCGGATCATCTCGAATATCATCTCGGATCATCTCTATACCATCTCGGATCACTGTTCCGAATCACCACCTCGGATTAGCATATCGGATCACTGTTCCGATTTTCCATCTTAGATTGTTAATCTGAGTTAATGTTTCGAATTTGGTACTGTTCCGAGTTGAATTCAAAAAGGTGGAAAGTTAACCCGCTGACGTAACCGAAGATAAACGTTTTAGTACACAAAATTTGATCTATAGACAATCTTGACAAACCGACTGCATGGTTGGACTTTTGTGATTTTTATGACAAATAAAAATTTGGTAATCACACTTTTCGGACAAATTTTTAACGTTTTTGGCGAGCTGGTTCGGTAAAAATGTCGATTATGTCAAACTTGAACGAATTGTTGAGAATGGAGCATGAGGAAGGCACGACTAACAAACCTTCAAAGATGTTGAAGGCAGAGAATTACCTTACATGGAAGGATAGGTTTTAGTCGTTCATTGAATATCAGGACACACGGATGTGGATCTGTATTCAAGAGGGGTATGTTAACCCAACTCATGGCTTTGAAGGCAGACAGCGTGTCACTGCCTATGTGAACACGCCAGAGGCTGAAAAGAGAGGTATGAGTCTGCGAAAAAGGCCTTAGATGCTATAAAGATGTCGTTACCTGATGGCATCAAACATACATTCAAGCGGTTTACCATTTCGAAGGAGATGTGGGATGCTCTAGAGAAGAGGTATGAGGGCAATCCTGATGTGAAGAAAAACAAAGTTGATTTGCTAAAGAAGCAATTTGCTGTCCTTAAAGGCATGCGAAATGAGTCCCCCGAAGATATTATCACTAGATACTATCATCTAATGTCAGAAATGGACAACTATGACATAGAGGGATACACATATGTTTAGATAAACGATAAGTTGCTAGATGCTTTACCTACCAAATGGGATATTTATACTCTTATTATAAAGGGTGAAGCTGACTATGAAGATAAAGACTTGGAAGAGGTTGTTGGGAAACTGAGAGCTTATAATCAGGTTCAAGATCCAGGAATTTATAAAGGGCTTACATCTTCATCTTCCAACAATGCTTCAAGTGATTATGCAACTACGTTTCTCTCATGTGAAAATGAGCAGGTTGTGACAAATGTTGATGGTGAAGTCTGTTTTGTAGCTGCTTCAAGAGGATCGTCAGGAGCAAAGAGACAACAAGCTAGAAATAATAACAACAATACAAGGTCTATGCCTCTGAGTGCGAAGGCTGCTGAAGATCATCTAGCCTTGCTAGCTTCATTCGTTGCTTCGTATGGGAGCTACATACAGGGAAGAAAATCTGATCCTGCTACTGTTGATGAAGATCATGATCAGATTGACCCTGATGACCTAGAGGAGATAGATTTACAGTGGTAGATG
This sequence comes from Scalesia atractyloides, assembly GCA_947069175.1. Lineage (NCBI taxonomy): Eukaryota > Viridiplantae > Streptophyta > Magnoliopsida > Asterales > Asteraceae > Scalesia > Scalesia atractyloides. Next base: position 38,578,083 of record CAMTDV010000116.1, read on the forward strand.
GCCATGATCTCTAGAAGAGTGAAGAGGTTCATGGATAGGATGGGCAGAAAGTTTGTTGGAAAGAATGTAGGTTTTGACAAATCTAAAGTGAGGTGTTACAATTGTCAAAATTACGGACACTTCGCTAGAGAATGTCAACGACCTAAGACTAAATCTCGTTCTAACTCATCTTTTCAAGATTTTCCTGGTCATGGTTCACGCAACAGGAACGCATCAACTAACACTTGCTTAAAGGCCTTGATCTCTACTGCTAGAGAAGGTTTGTATGATTGCAGTGTTCATCTAGAAGGTGATGATAATACCACACAGGCATTCATGGCTGAGATAGCCCTAGTTGATGATGAAGAAGTGAAGGCTGATGCTGAGGTAGAGCAAGAGACTGTAGCTAAAAAGGTTGATGATGATCAAACGACTACAAACATGAAATCTGATTTCGAACATAATGCTGCAGATAAGAAGATGGCTGCAGACTTTGCTGCTTTCATGTTCGATCTAAGCAAATGAACAAGAGAGGTACATTCTAACTCTGGTAATTTTGTTTGCTTAAAATGTCGTGAACTGCAAAGTGAAGTTGACATGTTAACAAAACAAAATCAAAGTCTGGTAAATGAGCTCTCGAACGTAAAAGAATCGAACTTTTTCGTTAAAAGAAACGAGTCATTATATTTGAAGAGAATTAAAGGTTACGAAGAAGAAATCAATATTTTAACCTATAAACTAAATCAAAAACTTCAAATTATTGACTTAGCTCATGATACGATGAGTGACAAAACAAAAGAGATTTCTGAAAAATGCAAAGAGTTGTCCGAAGCACAACTGAAAATTTGTGAACTTGAAAAGAAATTAAATCAATTCAGAGATTCATCTTTTGTTATGAAACACATGATGAATGGCTTGAAGAAAAGTATTGACAAGACAAGTGTAGGTTTCAATGAAGTTCCACCACCTCTTGGTCATGACTATTCTTTCTTGCCAGACGAAGAAGAGCTTACAGATTTTGTGTCAACTACACCTAGTAGTTCCACATCATGGAATGTTGATGTGTCTGAGAATGCTAAGAAGGATAATAACAGGGAACCGGTTTTGAAAACAAAGAACGCACACCCTAAGAATCCAAAGAAATTTTTTGTTAAAAAAATTGATTTTGTTAAAGGGAGTGATATGAAAGAAGAGACCATTGGTATTACAAGAGAGTCAAATGTTCAGTTTGCTAAAAATAAAAACAAAGAAAAATCAGAAATTGGGCAAGCTAAACAAGATCCCTCAAAGGCATCATCATCGTCATCATCGTCACCTGATGAAACTAGACCAAAGACTTCAATTAAGAAGTCTTCGGCTAGAAGATCGTGCTTCAAATGTCACAACAAGGGACATGTAGCTAGCTGTTGTCCTAATAAAAAGAATGAAGCACAAGTGTCTGAGAGAAAGAGAGAAAAATCACCAAAAAAATTGGTAGTGGTGAGCAGAAGGTTTCTAACTCATCAAAATTATCTGCTACCAAGCGACAAAGTGTTGTTGTTGGTGTAGATAGGGCTGAAAAAAGAACTCACCAAGTTCCTCGTTTTCAAAGAAATCAACAAAGATTTCAGCCTGAATCTACATCAGGCAGATATGATAGACCTCGAAGTAGTTCACCTAGAATGAATAACTTTAATGGTAAATCAAGTAATTTCAGAAGTCAAGGTCAATATCAAACTCGATATCAAAATGTTGGTAGTCGAAATTTTTATAGCAATGGCTTTAGAAATTATTACCATCAAAATTCAAGGTATCCTAACCAAAAATTCCAAAGGTCACAAAGTCCAAACATGTTTAGGAAACCTCAGGACCAAAGACCGAATGGAAATCAAAAACCATTTCCATCAATAGGTCTGAGATCCAAGACTCCTGTTAGGAGTGATGGATATTGGATGAATGTTCCCGTGGTTGATGAATCTGGAAGACTCAAGACCATTAAGGCTTGGGTCCCCAATCTAACTAATTTTTGTTGTGTTGTGCAGGAGCTGCTCAGGAGGATTATCAACTTGTGGTATGTTGATAGTGGCTGCTCCAGGCACATGACGGGGGATGTGAGATTGTTGACTGGGTTTGAAAAGATAGACGACAGTTATGTGAATTTTGTAGGTGCTAAAGGAGGGCACATTACAGGTCGAGGAAAGGTGACCAACGGGGAGATCACATTGGACAAAGTGAACTATGTCGAGCAGCTGAAGCACAATCTAATGAGTGTGTCTCAAGTCTGCGACAAGGGTCACTCGGTCTACTTTACTAAGTCTGAAGCTTTGGTGTTGAAACCTGGTTAGGTAATACTGGATGATTAGATAGTAATGAGAGCGCCAAGGAGAAATGACACTTATGTCATGGACATGGGTGCTAAGGATTCTTTGTCGGTGGTGGTGTATCTGAAAAATGAATTATATTATTAAAACGGTTTATTGGAAGGGGTGCCAGTGCAGAGGTTTCACGTGGAAGATAAATGTCTTCCATGTCAAAAGCGAAAACAACATAAGAAACCTCACAAGTCCAAAACAATAAATTCCGTAGATGCCCCTTATGAATTACTTCATATGGATCTGTTCAGTCCGGTGAACGTAAGGAGCATAGGTGGAAACCTCACAAGTCCAAAAAACCAAACTTGAAAGACTTTGAACCATTTGGATTACCCTGCACCATTGTGCGAAATAAAGATAAGCAAAAATTCGGTGAGGTAGCTGACGAGAGTTACTTTCTAGGCAATATGCCTTGAACACCGAATAAAAGGGTTTCTAATCTAAAAACTGGTAAAATTGAGGTTGTGTTTAACATGGAATTCACTAGCTATTCACCTCAACAATCAACTAGTGGTCCTGTTATATTATATGATTATGATAGTGTTTTTAAATCATTTAATATTCCTTATTTTTCCAACGCAGATGAATCTCAAGTGATTTAAAATGTGATCCGTGAAGATTATGGGGGTGACTTCATGCCTAGAATGAATATATCAATGACATATGCTCCTGAAACTTCCTCCGGTACAGCTCCACAGGATTCAAGTGATAGTGAGTCTGAACCTATTTAGGGGGAGGATTTTACTAATCCGTTTGCAAATAAGAACATTCAGGGGGAGATTGGATCTAATCTAGGAGATAATTTAGTTGTTGACACCATCGCTACTACACGCACAAACATAGATCATCCTGTTGAGAACATCATGGTGATGCTACTGTAGGTGTTCAAATAGGTAGAGGTGTAATCGAAGGTTCTAGTTTATTTACTTCGATTCAGAAGACAGGGATGGTGCATGAGTGTTTATATAGCTGCTTTATTGCCCAAGAGGAGCCGAAGAATGTTCATATGGCTCTAAAAGATAATTGTTTGGTTGAAGCTATGCAAGAGGAACTACCTCAGTATAAGAAGTTGAAGGTTTGGGAGCTAGTTGACTTGTCTTAAGGAGAGAAGGAAATAGGCACCAAGTGGGTGTTTAAGTACAAGAAAGACGACCGAGGGATCGTGACAAGGAATAAGGCTCGGTTAGTGGTGATAGGGTTCAATCAGCAAGAGGGGATTGATTACAATGAAGGGTTTACACCAGTAGCAAGCTTGGAAGCAATTCATTTGTTCCTAGCTTTTGCTTCATTCAAGGGCTTCAAAGTTTACGAACTTGACGTGAAGAGTGCATTTCTTTACAGGAAAGTCCAAGAAGTGGTGCATGTCTCACAACCAGATGGGTTTACTAATTCAGATTATCCAGATCGAGTCTATCGACTTGATAAGGCATTGAATGGATTGCGTCAGGCACCTAGTGCGTGATATGAGACACTGTCAGCACATTTGTTAAAGATTGGTTTTAAAAGAGGTAAGATTGACAGTACACTTTTCATTAAAAGAAAGAATGAAGACTTTCTGCTGGTACCGGTATACGTAGATGACATCATTTTTGGGTCATCTGATGAGAACATGTGTCATGAATTCAAGGAAGTAATGAAGAGCAAGTTCGAAATGAGTGTGATGGGTGAACTGTCTTACTTTCTAGGTTTACAAGTTGAATAGGAGAAGGATGGGATGTTTATACATCAGCCAAAGTATGTGTATGACATTTTGTCTCGTTTCAAAATGGAGGATTGTGCTACTTTCAACACACCTATTTGCAAGAATCACAATCTTGGTCCACACCATGAGAGTGTGGAGGATGTTGATCCAACTCAATATAGGGCAATGATTGGTTCTCTAATGTCTTTGACTGCTTCAAGACCAGACATCATGTTCGCAGTGTATCTGTGTGCCATATATCAAGCGAATCCAAAGGGGTTATACATGAAAGCGGTGAAGCGGATTCTTCGTTACTTGAAGGGGAAACCTAAACTTAGGTTATGGTATCCAGCTACTAGTAATTTGAAGTTTGTTGCTTTCACTGATTCGAACTTTGGAGGATGCAAATCAACCAGAAAGTCGACCACAGGTGGTTGTCAGTTCTTAGGAGAGAGGATCGTGTCATGGCAATTCAAGAAGCAGTCTTGCGTGTCTACCTCTATGTGTGAAGCTGAATATATTACTGCAGGTAGCTGTTGCTCTCAAGTTCTCTTGATCCAATAGCAGATGCGCGATTACGGTTTGAATTTCACTCGTACTCCTATTATGATAGACAATAATGCTACTATTTCAATTACAAACAATCCCGTAAAACATAGCCGCACAAAACATATTGACATTCGTCAGCATTTTATACGGGATTATGCTGAATAGAAATTGATTGAACTTCATCGGGTCGACACACTAGAGAACTTGGCAGATGTTTACACAAAAGCTTTTGACGGGGCTCATTTTGAACATTTAGTCAAACTCAACGGGATGAGGAATCCTGAATAACCAATTTTCAATAAAAAAATTTTGTAAATAATTTACTGTTTTTCAAAAATCCAAACATAAAAAATAGAAGATCAAAAATGAGCATTCATTGTGTGGAAAAGAAGAACTGATAGTACATCAGCAAGTTAGATTGTCACACTGAAGTTAACATTAAACTTGCTTAAGTGTGATAGCAGCTTCATCATATGATGCACAAGTAGGCAAAAGGTATGAGCTAATAAACTTAACTTGGTGATAGAAACATAACGAACTGTTTATGAGTGGTTAACATATCAGTGGCGTATGGTTTTATAACCTTAAATCTTGCATTGATATATTGCCAAAATCTGAGGTTTTAGGTCTTTATGTCGTTATTTCATCTTCTGCTGCATCCAGATATATGCTGACCTAGGCACAACCAGGATATCTTAAAAGGGCTAAAATCCCAAATTCCAGAAATTGAAGAAGCTCTCCTAGAGAGTCATTCAAACATGCAAATTGCATCAATCGTACCAAAATTGGGTATTTTCCCTAAACCTCGTTGGATATTGGTCTCTTTTTTGTACGGAAGTACTGACCTGATCACCACGTATCTAACGTTGTAGATGAATTTCAGTATACTCGCCTACTACGAGGAATCTTTGTGCATACCTTGATCATGGGGGTATGTCCTGAAGTGGGACACACTAGTATATCAGTATAAAATTACCTTAACATATCACCAGGTAATGGTACTTACAATGTTCATGTATTTTGTTTAAGTGGATAAACAATAATGGTAATCGTCTTGAACTGCTTTTCATGAAAATTACGTATAGAATTATCTAATAGTATGAAAATAGTTTGATGTTGCTGATATGATCTTCTTCCCGGTGATTCTCATAAAAACAGAGTGTTTATTATTTTGTTATTTATTTGCTTTCAGAAAATATAAAAATTCAAAAAGATTTTCGTTTTCTTGTAATCTTAGTGTAAGGAATATGGTTGTTCATGGAGGAGTTGTTACGGATAGGAGGAGACGATGTTAGAAGATGAGTTTAAAATTTTAAAATCTTGCAGGTTCAGTGTGCTTAAAATTTTAAGTGTGTGGTTTGAGTTAAGAAGTACTTAATATGTGATACAGTTTTATCATCTCTTGAATAATAATAATTGGTTAACTAGTGTTTTAAAAATTGTTATGGTTTCTCGAGATGTTTGTCTTATAGTATACATATTGTAGTAGTGTGTTGCTGTGAAGTTTAGTGAAGAGGAGTTTAATTGGATGCATGGTGGAACCTCCTTTCTACATTACAGACAAAGTTTTGAAGATTGCGATGCAAGTGCTAAACTAGAGTTTACTCAAACGCTAATGATTTAGAAGATTTGGTGATTGGATGCATCAGATTAGGGGTAGTCTGTTGCTGAGAAGCTATTAAGATGAAGCTATCCAAAGGCCAAAGACGTTGAAGATTGCAAGATTACTGATGACAAAGTTGTTTTATGAAGCTATTGCAAAGGGGGAGTTTGTTGATGCATATTTGTGACAACAACTTAGATTTGGTCTTGGGATATCTTGTAATTAGTAAAACGATAAACAGTTAGCAGGTTTAGTTTTGTATTAGTTAGATATAGTGATTGGGCTAAACCAGACCCATATTATAGGGAGTGGTAGGTGAATTGGGCCTAGACCAATTTGTAGCCCATGTAGTGAAACCCTAGCCCAGTTGCAAACTTTTCTCTATATAAAGAGAGTTTTGCATTAGGGTTAAGGTTACTTAGTTAATCATTTCAGAGATAGTTGAGAGAGCATTCTTGTGATCTAGATTGATTGTAATCATTATGATAGATAATCAATAAAGATCAGGTTTATTGTGATTGTTGTTCGTACTCGTTTTCTGTGATAATCTGATCTAGAGGATTCCACACTCTAAGTTGGATAGACGATTCTGTGATGATCCATACGAATTAGGGGACCTACAATTCTGATCTAGAGGATTTCGCACTCTAGGTTGGATAGACGATTCTGTGAAGATCCATATGGATTAGGGGACCTACACCTATCTTAACATTTTAAGATATGTTAATTGATTTATTATATTAATTTGCCTACGGGCCATATTATATTGTCAAATATAACCATGACAGTTGTGACTTTATGATCCACTGTCTAATAGGATATGGACCACGTCTGATAGTTGTGATTCTATGCACACTGGTTCAAATAGTCAATGGATTTATATATCCAAACTTTACAGCCTATATGGTTATTAATACCATGGCTAATGTAAGTTTAATTTAAAATTTAGTACCAAAACATCAAAGATTGCTAATCCAGATGAGGCACTAAGTAGTCGCCATGATAATAGTGCTGACAAAGCTGAAAATATAGCCATCCATAATGAGGACTTCCAAGCTCGCATTGATGCAGCTGTTGGAAATGCCATGGAAAAGGTCATGGAAAAATTTAAGGAGTCGAGCGCTACTCGCTCCAAACCTTTATCTATTCCACCATCATCAGCTCAAAAGGAGAGCTCTGTTCACTTATCGAATGCGAAGAGTGAACCGAAGAAACTAGAGTTTCATGATAGGTCCCGTTCTTCAAATGACGGATGTAGCTATAAATACTTTGTCTCCTGCAAGTCTTGAGACTTTAACGGAGTAAAGGGGCTAGAGAAGCCTTGAGACGGCTTGATGAAATGGAAACTATTGTAGATATCAGCGGTTATGTTGATAAGGATGTGGTGAAGTTTGTACCCCAATCCTTTAAGGGCGATGCCCTATATGGTGGAAGGCCATGGTCCAGTCAACAGGAAAGGTACACCTGTATAACTTGGGATGGACCAAGTTTGTGGACCTTGTTAAGGAAACATATTGCCCACCTCATAAGGTGGAGAAGATAGAGTCAGACTTTCTGACTCTTACAGTGAAAAATCCGGACAGTCGAAAGTATGTTACCGACTTTAATTCCCTATCTAGATTAGTATCTTATTTGATTTCACCTGAACCCAAACGCATAGCACGTTTTATAAATGGGTTAGCGCCCGAGATTAAAGGCATGGTGAAGGCTGCTCAGCCTACTACTTATATGTCTACTGTTGACCTATATCTCTCTCTCACCTTAGATTTGGTGAGACAAAAATCAGTCAAGACTGAGACTGACGGGAAGAGGAAGAGAGAGGATGATAACCCCCATAGATCAAATAAGAAGACTAAGGGGAGATTTGGGTTCAGAAGAAACCAAGATAAGTCGGACATGACGCCGACATGTAAAACATGCAACCGCAGGCCCTAGGGATCGTGCAATTCTGACCCACAAGTTAAACCTTGTGGAATCTTCAAGAAAAAGAGACATAAGACCCTAGAATGCAAGGATCTTGAGGATGTCGTCTGCTACGGCTATAATGAAAAAAGGCATATTAAGACTGACTGCCCTAATAATACCAAGAGTAACAATCCAAAGCCTGGAGAGGCCTAGAAAGGAAATGCACGTGCCTTTCTGATGAATGCTAGAGAGGCTGCTAATGACAACAACGTCATAACAGGTATATTCCTCATCAATGACGTATATGCTAGAGTTCTTTTTTATTCGGGTGTAGACAAGTCTTTTGTATACCATAAGTTTAGTAAACTTTTAAACTTACCCATAAGAACCCTAGACATAACTTATCAGGTAGAACTTGCTGATGGAACCTTAGAAATAGCATCGTCCATTCTTGATGGATGTTTTATATCCATTAAAAATCATTCAATTCCTATTTCTCTTCTGCCAATGAAATTGACGTGGTTCGATGTAGTCTTAGGCATGGATTGGTTATCCCATAACCAAGCCCGCATCGCCTGTGATAATAAACTCATTGAAGTTAAAACCCCACCTGGTGAAATACTCACCATTCTTGGAGATTCACACTATGGATTGCTAGACAAAGTGTCGTTATTCATGGCATCCAAGTGTCTAGGGAAAGGTTGTGTCATTTACACGGCACAACTAACTATTAACAAGCCAAAGATTGAAAACCTTTCAATCATCTCGGAATATCCCGATGTTTTCCCTGAAGAATTACCGAGTCTACCTCCAGATAGGCAAGTGGAGTTTAGGATTGACATCCTACCTAGAGTGGCACCTCTTGCAAGAGCTCCGTATCGGTTAGCACCGATAGAAATGAAGGAATTGAGGATATAATTAGACGAACTTTTAGAGAAAGGTTTCATTCAGCCTAGTTCCTCACCTTGGGGGAGCACCGATTCTTTTTGTTAAGAAAAAGGACGGTTCAATGCGGATGTGCATTGATTACCTCGAACTAAACAAAATAATGATCAAAATTCGTTATCCTCTGCCCAGGATCGATGACTTGTTCGATCAACTCCAAGGGGCTAGTTATTTCTCTAAGATCGATTTGAGATCACGATATCATCAACTGAAGGTTAGAAATGAGGATGTTCCCAAAACTACCTTTAGAACTCGTTATGGTCATTATGAATTTCTTGTAATGCCTTTTGGCTCACAAATGCACCTGCAACATTCATGGATCTCATGAATAGAGTCTGCAAAACGTATCTGGATAAGTTTGTCATTGTCTTTATAAACGACATACTTATCTATTCTCGTAATCAAGTTGATATCGAGAAGCATCTTCGGTGCACCTTAGAATTGCTAAGACAAGAGAAGCTTTATGCTAAATTCTCTAATTGCGAGTTTTGGCTTAGAGAAGTCCAGTTTATTGGACATGTTGTAAGTGAGCGTGGTATCCAAGTGGATCCCGCCAAGATTGAAGCTATAACAAATTGGGGGGTACCCAAAACTCCATCGGAGATTCGTAGTTTCTTAGGATTGACCGGTTATTATAGGAGGTTCATTGAGAACTTTTCGAGGATAGGCACTCCTTTAACTACTTTGACCCGTAAAATTGTCAAGTTTGACTGGGGTCCAAAACAACAAGAATCTTTTGAAATTCTAAAACACAAGTTGAGCAATGCTCCTGTGTTAACTCTACCTGAATGTATTGAGGACTTTGTTGTTTATTGTGATGCCTTGCACATTGGCTGTGAATGGGGGATCGACTCCTCCGATGAGCACCAGACCGATCTAACTCAACTAACAGAGGCGAAATTCATTGTTAGTGAGGTTGACAAACAAACAAGTGAGATCTACTGCTTAAATGCCTTGAATATATTGATAAACATGAACAAGTATAGTGCAAGTAAACAATTCAGCAAGGCTTTGCCACACCAACAGGATTACTAACTCTGACACAACACTCCACTATTTTTAGGTTGACATAACTTGCACAGGAAAGTGTGTAACAAAGTGTGTGACTCATGCGAGTGGATGCCTTGTACGAGTGACAAAATGTCACTCGTACGAGTCAGTTTCTAACAAATGAAATATACATAAACATAAACAAACTGACGTTCTGAGCCCTATATATACAATCAACATATCCTAGACGTAGGCAATAGACATTATGCACCAACAAACTCCTCCTTGGATGTTGCCGTAGTCTTGGATAGTCTTCATATTCAGCCATACGAATCCGTAAACGATCATTCTCAGATACTACACTTGCTAACATGGATTCAAGCTGCTGTTTGTCTTTGTTTAAAACATTGAGATGCTCTTGCAATTCTACAATCTTGACCGTGTTTAACATGACCTGCTTCTATAATTCTTCAACACATCGATCATTAAACAAGTCAGTAGTAAAATCTTCACCCCCTGGTATGTCACCAAAGTCAAAGTCAAAATCAAAATGGGATTGAGACTGAAAAGGTTGAGGCGGAGGCTGCGGCGTCGGTTGTAGTGCTTGCTGCTGTGGTGGAGATGGTGCTGGCTGAGGTGTTTGTTGACGAGCCGGTGATGGTGGTGTTGGTGGAGTCGGCTCAACATGTACCTCTTTTAAACTCTGCTTTTGCACTTTTTCCTTTGATTTTTCTTTAGGAGAATCAGTGCTTCTTTCTGCCGATCTTTTCAGACGTCGAGTTTTCTTCTTTGCTTGTTTGCGTACAGGAGTATCATAGTCAGAACCCCAAGGTATATATGTCGAATCATCTTCCCCTGTCGCTTTAAGTCTCTTTTCTTCAGCTTTTCTCTGCAATTCGGCTAAATGTTCTTTCTCTATTTCTTTAGCTCTTGCCTTTTCTCCAGCAATCATGTCTTCCGATCAGTACTGGAAGAGGACTCTTCTTCAACCACCTTCTCTTTCTCTCCAAATGCTTATCGTTCAATATCAGCAGCCATATGTTCAGTATTCTCCTCTGGCTCTAATTCGTCAATCAGTCTCGAACTTTCTGATGCGTTTTGTTTCTTCTGACGGGTAGAAGATGTTGGCGTTGCCTTTCTCTTGGTTCCCTTACCTCCTTCTTTCACAAACCAAGCGCTTCGCTTCGCAATAAAACCATCAAGGGCTGTAAGCTCTTCATTCTCACCACCACTACCTTTTTTTCTACACTTTCCTTATGTTGGAGCAATATAATCTTTGTCAACAATGGCTCAAAACATAGGCTTAACATTAGAAAATGTCTTGAGATGTAAATTCATTTTCTTCAGAGTCGACACATCCATATGTTCTATCTTCAGCACATCATCCTTCTTTTTCTTCAGATTGGGGTGCAAATGGTCTAGCAGCATTTTAATGTACCGTGGATACTACAAAAACTTTTCTTTCTGTGTGTTCTGGACCATCTGAGAAAATATCACCTTGGAAAAATTGTATGGTAGGTTCGGAATGAGTGCGGTAATCATGCACATCTGGTAGTCAACTAAGTTGCAAAACCTCCTTTTCGGTGACTAAGTCCATGTATGACACAATGAGCACTATATGTGAAAGGCGTACTTAGGTTAGCCTTCTTAAAAGGAGCAACATTCACGAACCCAGCATAACCCGTACGATAAAAACATCCCTTCACCATATATTCAGAAAATCATGTAGGATCATCTTTGTGGTCGTCAAATTCCAACACTTTTCTGACCAAATCTTCTGTGATTTTAACCTGAATATCTTCATCTTGAATTTTCACATACGAAACAATCGCATTCTCTTCTGTATCATACTCTGCTGCATTCCAAAAGTACTCAATATGTGATCTATATGCAGTATGGTAAACTGTGAGAGCTTTAGTAATCGGAATTTTGCCCAAAAAATCTAAGACTTCACTATAAGCGATAATTTCTGGAATAGAATCATCCAGAAGACAGCATATGTTATGGAACGGAGAAAAAGACGATTTCGTGACCTGTAAGAATAGACATTACAAACCGTTTGAAAATATTTCAAAATTTTCAACTTTCTGAGTCACTCGTACGACCCATTCATTCGTACGAGTCACATTTTATAACAAGACACTAAGATCTGAATCAGAACATCATTCGTACGAGCCACTAATTCGTACGGATGAACAATTTTACTTTGAAAATTCTCAAAAATTTTGACCAGATTTACTTCGTACAAATGATATCTCGTACGAGTCATCAAAATTTCAAAATGTTAACTTTAAAGAATCCTACTCATACGAATACTCACTCGTACCAAAGAATATAAGAACAAACATTTGATAATCTACTCGTACGAGTGACTCTTCGTACGAGTTCTAAATCTTATGAAATAACACCAAGTCAAACCCGAACTTAAAAACGTGTAGATTTTATCAAATTGAAGGTTGATTTATAGGTTAATAGGGCCGATTTTAATGTTTTTGAGTTCAATTTTAAATTTTAATGTTTTATGTCTGTTTCATCTAAATTCGGCATTATAACGACTTAAATCAAGCATAAGTACCTTTCCCGTTCTAAGAAGTGTGCGAATCATCCTCCCCAATGTATTAGTACGTATCATTGATCAAGAAATGTGAAGTGGTAGAACTGGTTCGCACAAAATTCTCTCTCAACCGAATAGAGACAATAGACTGACTCATGTGAATGAGTAAGCCTTTTATACTCATTCAGTAGTCGCTTGTACAAACCATGGTCCGTGCGAATGAATACTAATGTCACTCGTACGAGTCATTGTCACTCATACGAGTCAGTTCTGACCCTTGTTAAACTTTTTGATTTTTGATTTTTTTTATTTTTATCTGTTTGATAACCCACTCAGTTAACCAAGTCCAAGTTAATGACCTTGGTTGACCATTGTTTGACCAAAATGTAAAGTTTCAAATTAATGAACTTTGTTAACGTTCAGGTAACTCTTCTCATGATTAGCTCCCAACCCATGCTCTTTAGCTTTTCTCCAGTAATCGCCGCTTTGACTTGAACTAACAGTGTTTTCATCATCGGTAGACTTAAAATCTAAGATAAATTGCTAAAAGCTGAAAATCTTTTTAGATTTTTTTTCTGAAAAGAAATAACAAGTAAAGATGTATTTACATGCATACTTTTGTGAGTTTTGTGTTAAGAGAATCATATCAAGTATTTAAACAAATCACCAGTACCGTTGATCTTGGTGATAGTAAGTGTAAGTTCTTAAACAAATTTACTTAGATTGCTAATATACTTATCCACTTAAACTTCTTCTCGTTTTTCAAATGTTTCAAGATATGTTAGGTAATATTAAGGAACATGAAATAATTGTGTTTCCCATCTCAGAATATACTCCCGTATCGAGATTCCTAGAATATCATTTCACATGTGAATATATATCCAATTGATGTCTGTAAATGGGGTGAATGCGAGACCTTGAGAGTTTGGGTTAGTATTTCCATACACGCAAAGAGGTGAAGGCTCGTCTTTAGATGGTGATCCTTAAAGGAATCTTTTGAACTGCTGATGTCACAAAGTTTATGACATAATCATTTTTATGCATCTTTTGTAGGCGAAAAATGCATAAAGTATTATACAAGTTCTAGGCCATTGCTGACGCAAAATCAGAAGAACTCGGATAATACCCCAGATATCGATTAAATATAAAGACCTAGTATCGCAGAATCTGGCATTCTCTCAAATGAAATTTCAGAGTACTAAGTCCATATATCCGAGAGATGTTAACCCACAAGTTACTCAGATTTTCTTTTTAGGTTTATATCTTGAAAAACAATTTACTGAACGAGTGAAGCCTATTTGCACACCCTTAGTAAGACCTTTTGATTACTTGTATAAACATTCCATATCTTTAGCATACTATGATTGTCATATTGATGTAATATGATCTCTCTTTTTCACAAAAACTCTTTTTATCTTTTAAAATGTTTTTGTATTTTCATAAACTTTCTCCCCCTAAAATCAAAAACATATTTTTGGATTTCTAGAAATTTAAGAAACAATGTACATAAAACACGTCATACCGATGAGAATCACGTCAAGTCCTCATCATCCTCAAACCCAACCTCATGAAATCCCCTGATGCCAGATTTCTTAAACCATTTAATTTTAAAAGATTTTTAAATCATGAATGATCAAATGCTTTGGTATAAAAATCTACTTTGTGGTCATCAGTGTGGATTTTTTCAATTCAAAACAACTTTTTCTCTTAGCAGTCACGGATAAAGTTGTGTCGAATCTCAATATGTTTAGTACGTGAGTGTTAACATGAGTTTTTAGTAATATCAATTGTAGCCTGATTATCTACAGATATGGGCATGTCAAGAAATTGCAGTCCGAAGTCTCTCATCTGCTATTGAATCCAGAGAATCTGGGAACAACAACTGGATGCTGAAACGTATTCGGCTTCACAGGTAGGGAGAGCGACCGCAGTCTGTTTCTTGCATTGCCACGTTACCAAACGAATTCCGAAGAACTGGCAACCAATAGTTGTAGATTTGGCGTTAAGTTTGCAGCAACCGAAATCAGAATCCGAGTAAAGCACAAGATTGAAGTCGTCATGTTGAGGATACCACAAGCCGGTGCTTGGAAATCCTTTCAAATATCTCATGATACGCTTGACGGCTAGCAAGTGCGAATCTCTTGGACTGGACTGAAAACAGCACACAAGCATGTAGGAAACATGATATCAGCCGGGAAGCTGTTAGATACATCAAGGATCCGATCATGGAGCGATATAATATTTCATCAACTTTGACTCCATGAGCATCTGAACAAATGTCGTGATTTGGAGCTAATGGGGTAGATGCTGGTTTAGTTCCTGTCATACCAAATTTCTCTAATATGTCATGAACATACTTCGTCTGATGGATGAAGATACCATCAGGCAATTGGTCAACCTGAAGTCCTAAAAAGAACTTCATCTCCCCCATCGCACTCATTTTGAATTTTCGCTTCATGACTTCTTCGAAGTCTTTACACAGCTTATCATTTGTCGATCCGAGGATGAAATCATCCACATATAT
The DNA here is from genome assembly GCA_947069175.1 of Scalesia atractyloides. Lineage (NCBI taxonomy): Eukaryota > Viridiplantae > Streptophyta > Magnoliopsida > Asterales > Asteraceae > Scalesia > Scalesia atractyloides. The sequence goes on from CAMTDV010000116.1 coordinate 38,593,164, forward strand.
TTGCACGATAATCAAATGTCCATCCACTTCCTTGGTAAAGAGGGTAGAATCTACAGTTCCTCTGAGAAAGCCGTTGTCTAGAAGATGTCGTGTAAGCGTTTCATACCAAGCTCTCGGGCTTGGTATAGACCATATAAAGCTTGTTCAGAAGGTAGACTTTATCCTTGTGTAGAGGATCGACGAACCCCGGTGGTTGCCCAACATACACCTCTTCTTTAACTTTGTCGTACAGGAAAGCAGATTTGACATCCAACTGGCACACCTTGAACCCTTTCTAAGAGGCAAAGGCCAAGAATATGCGGATTGCTTCGAGACGAGAAACTGGGGCATAGACTTCGGTGTAATCTATCCCTTCTTCCTGATGAGAGCCTTGTACCATGAGTCAAGCTTTGTTTCGGACTACGATCCCTCTGTCATCACATTTGCACTTGAAGACCCATCTAGTGTTTATCTTTTTGTGATGATCTGGTAGGTCAACAAGCTTCCAGACTCCTAACTTCTGGAATTGAAACAATTCCTCCTGCATTGCCTCCACTCAACTTTCTTCTTTTAATGCATCTCTCCAGTTCTCAGGTTCAACCTTTGATATAAAACAACTATATGAAATTCGGGTTTGTAATGGTGAAATACAGGTATAAAAACAACTTAGATCCTTATTGATCTGATTGCGAGTTTGCACTCCTGTTTGTAAGTTGCCGATGATATTCTCCGATAGATGATATAAAAGTGTTCTCAGCATCATTTCACTGGGAACATCTACTTGAGTCTGCAAATTAGTGATCACTTCATCAACAACCGGAGCAGAAGATGTAGCTTCATTCCTAACATTTGATTGATCAGCTTGAGTATTCAAGAAGCTTTCAATATGTTCATATCCTTCCTGGGAACTAGATTCAAATCATCAAAAGTTGGTTCTCGATCGGAGTCGGCATTAGATGGTAGTTGGGCAGATGATTCAGCAGTGTTCATGAATGGTACAGAGATAGAGTCTTGAAGAGTAGTGCTCGGACCGACATCAGAAGTGTTAGACACAGGAAATGATGGGGAATCACTAATGGTCTGGTAACTTGCTCTTGATTAGAAATTTGATGATATTGAAAGAGCATAGCAAGTTCTTCTTCAGATGACACTGCAGGCAGGTCGAAAGAATTCCACAAACCTTCGTAGTTGAACAGCCATGGATCCCCAGGTTTCTATGTTAGGCGTAGTATAACGTTGACAATCTACATGCTGCACAAGAATAACTTGGTTCAGACTCGACAAGAACACATGTTTTGTGGAGTAGCATAACCGATGAAAAATCCTTCCAAGGATTTGGCTCCAAATTTACCATCCGGGTACGAAACTGTACATGGTGATCCAAAAGGCTCCAGAAAGGCAACGTTAGGCTTTCGTTGATTTAGCAACTCAAAACAAGTCTTGTTGTGAGGCTTGACTGTTAACACACGATTGAGGGTATAACACGCTGAGGCGATTACTTCACTCTAGAAACTAATTGGTAATTTCGAATAGGCGACCATGGTTCTGGCAGTCTCGATCAATGTGCGATTCTTTCGTTCAACTACTCCATTTTGTTGTGGAGTATAAGGAGCACTGAATTCATGAAGAATCCCCTTTCGTTGTAGAACTCAAGCATTCGTTTGTTCTTGAACTTTGTACCGTGGTCTCTACTGATTCTTTTGATAGGCAAATGATATAAGTTTTCAAGCTTCCAGAAGAGAATCATTAGACTTTCAAACGTTTCATCTTTGCTCTCCAGAAAGAAAACCCATGAGAATCTTGAGAAATCATCTGTAACGACCAGGCAATATAGATCTCCAGGAATGCTTTTGACGTTTACTGGCCCAAATAGATCCATATGCAGCCTCTCTAGTGGTAGCTTGATAGAATTCAGTAGCTTTCGAGGGTGCGATTTCTTCTGTTGTTTCCCCTTCTTACAGCTCAGACAATCATTAGATAACTGAAATTTCCCAGAGTAACACCCTCCACTAGGTCATTGTGCACAAGATAATTCATCTTTCACAGATGAATGTGCCCCATCTTCCTATGCCATAGAACAGACTCCTTCTCGGTTGCTTTAGAAACAAAGCACTGAACCTTCTTTGATGTTGTAGATGCGATACTCATATCAAGAACATAAAGATCATTCTCTCTCAGAGCACGCATAAGAATCTATTCCTCAGGAATCTTGAATCACTGCTTTAAGAGTAAGCATTCTTTGTCGTTGAAGTGTGTTGTGAACTTTTTATCACAAATTTGCGAAATACTCTGCAGATTGTTCTCTAGCTCCGCAATGTAGTTCACTTTGTCAAACGAAACGACTCCATTCGTGATAATAGCTTCTCCAATGATTCTACCACCTTGTGTTCCAGCGAAACCAACATAACCTCCTCGGATAGCTTTGACGTCGTACAACAACGCATGCATCCCAGTCATGTGTCGAGAAGCTCCACTATCCATAATCCATTTTGACATGATCGATCGCGGGAGCCCCTGCACACCTGACGATGAAACTATTTAAACAAAGAAACCTAAGCCTGCTTGGTCTTGGGTGGGTTTGGAATATCAAATTTCGGACCTACATTGTTTTTGACATTTTGTTTAGGCTCGGTTTTGGTTGAAACAAATGGTTTAGGTTCTACCTTAGATGGTTGACTTCTGCAACCCATGTTTGCGTTTTCAGATTACCACTTTTTGAATAAAACTTGAATCCATTTGACGATACTTAGTTGATGTTTCACCAATTTCAAATTTAGAATTAGATCGAGTCGTTGGTTTAACATTTTTGTGGAATTCAACGTTTCTTTTCAAAATTTGCTTTAGTACAACCATAGGTGTCTTTTGTTTCTCATCCTTGGTAGAGCTGTTAGAATTAGAAATAGATTTTGGATAATTTTTGTGTGCAATGTCGTGCAATATGCCCAACATTTTTACATTTATAGCACGTCCTACTGTCCTTTTGAACAGAGGAATCCAAAACTTGTTTCTTATTCTCTTTTTCTTTCTTGAATTGATCATTAGATTGTGTACCAATGATCTCTTTTTCTTTTTATGTCGTTGTCTCAAAAACAAAATTGAATTTCTTTGTAAAGTTTAGCTTTTGGGACTTGTTGTTCATTCTTCGCTTTTGAAAACCCAAACTAGCCATCCTATTCTTAGGATGATCTCTGTTTCTCTAATGGTAAGGTCTGTTAACACATTTTGATTTAGAGTAAAATGTAACATCATGTTTTTCTAAATCAAAATGGCTTACCTGGATAAGCTTGAACAACTTTTTGACTCGATCCAGATTGACATTTTGGATTAGGAAATCTTCATCAGAATATAGTTTATCAGATCCATGCATTTTATAAACAATGACATTTGGATCAGTGTTTAAACTATTTTTCGATGATTCAGCATCAGATTCAGATTTCTCAGACTCGCTTTTCAAAACACTTTCAACCACTGTTTTAACCACCTCAGAATCGCATTCATTTTCAGATTTTGTGTAAGTTACATCAATGTTTGTAGGTAGCTCGTTTGACTGTTCAATTTTTAATTTTAAGTTGAGCGCCTTTTCCAACCCCATTAGTTTTTTAGCATAACTATTCCACATGGGTGGTGGAATACGATCGTAACTTGCACTTTTGTTTTGATCATTTTTAGATTCTTCTTTGCTTTCAATTTTTGGTAAAATGTGGTCAATGACGTATGAACTTGTAGAATAACTGATTAACAATTTGTTAACCCGTTCCGTTTCAATTTTCATTTTCTCAAGTTCACTTTTTAGCTCAGCGATTGTGTTTAAATGAATGTTAATGGCCATTTGTTTATCCATCACAGTCGCCTTAAGCATTGAGAGTGTAGTGTCATTTTCTCTGAGTGTTTTTCATATTATTTAACAGAATTGCTTAATTTGTCATAAGCTTCTTTTGTGGCTTTATAGTCACATGACAAATTATCTGTTGAACTTTTGAGCTCATTATATCATGTGTCTTTTACAACACATTCACTGCATGGCTCTGCACATTTCCAACATGGTTTTTCTATCACAGACTCACTTTTAGACTCATTTGCCTCTATTACGTCTACCATACAAGCTTTGTTGGTCTCATCAGTCAACTTCTCCATATTTTCATCAACTTTCATTGCTTCAACTTCTGGCTTCTTTTTTTCTTTACAAAATGAGCAATGACTTGGCTCAAAGTAACCTGCAAAAGTTTTCAAAATATCATTAGGCAGGAGATGTTTAAAAGAACTGTTTAATAGTTCCTCCTCTTCTGACGATGTGTGATAATAATCTTCTTCAGGAGCCTCGTCAAAAGATGCCTCTGATTCCTCTTCAGGTTCTTCGATGATCTCTGCGACCAACGCCATCTTATTCTTGGAAATGTAATTGTTCCAGTTAAAGCCTTTGTCTTCTTGAGTTACCAAAGCGCTTTGTCTTTCATTTCTTGCTGTCTATCTTTGATTTGCACCATTCTAGTTCCTGGTTAAGGACCATGATAGATAACTTTCTTGTACTAGTCGTCGGCAAACGAGTTTTGGTTACCTTGAGCTTCTCTGTTTGGACATTCGCGTTTAAAATATCCCTTCTCCCGACACTTGAAAAATGTAACTTTCGACTTGAACCAAGTTTTCCATCCAATCCTCCCAAGTTTTCTTTCCTTGTAATTTCCATGAAGCGTTGTGCTCGTCTAATAATAGATGCCATACACCATTTGATGTCGATCAACTCCATCTCGACCGGATCAATCTGATCATAGTCCTCTCTGGTCATCTCTGAATTTCCATTTTTTCCCGCTACAAGATTGTCATAAGATTCAAGAACCAAAGCTAATAATGACATATGTTTCTTGGCGGTCTTCTCATCAAAGTTTTGTGCGTTTTGAAAATCAACAGTGATATTGCACTGTAAAACCCTTCGAGTAGGATGAGATTGACCGTTCTGGTTGATCTGGGGATTGCTCGATCCATGTGATGACTGTGGGCTTGAAGACGTGTTCGAGTTGACCGTAGTAAATGATTGAAAGCCACTGTGTTGATTTGCTAGGTGGGCTCGGTGTGTTGTAAGCGCTGAAGGCCGTTTGGATCTTTGGAGACTGTATCTGAGCGACATAACTTCCTTCGTAATACAGATTAACGTCTTGTTGCATTTGGGCGCCTTTGTTCTTCGCCATTTACTGCATCTCAAGTTCGTGTCCCTCCAATCTCTCAATGAATCGTGGTAATGAGAAATTACCATATTCAGTTCCATTCTTCAAAATGGTCAGATAGGTAGACCATTCACCTTGTGGTAAGGAATCTGCGAGTTTATCAACTAATTCTTCATTCGTCTTTATAATTCTTATTCGCTTCATTTGCACAACCAGATGATAGCATCTTTCAATCAGTTGTTTTAATGTCTCTCCTTTGATCAAAGTAAAGATGTCAAATTCTTTACTCAACAACGTCCGCTTCCCTTTACGCAACTGTGCGCTTCCCTGGAATTTCAATCGAAGAGCATTCCATAATGATTGGGCATCATCATCGTGTTGTAACAACACCAATATGTCCTCTTTGATGGATTGTTGTAAAATGTTCATTATTTTTTCTCATTTATCAACTTCTCTCTTTCAAAATCGAGAGTTGAGCCAATGTCTTTTCGAGACCGTTTTCTCCGACAGGAGACTGATACTTTTCTTCGATGGCAAACCAGCAGGTAAAATGATTCGCCTGAACCCAATTCATGAAAAGTTCACTCCAACTATCAAAGTCCTCAAGGTTCATCAACTTTGGCGGCTTCGTCATTGTACCCATCTCATTCTCGAGGTTCATGTTTTGAGCTGCGGTAGTTGTGACCGCTGATGTAGCAAATGCGTTATAAATCTCTTCTGCCATTTTTCTTCAAAGATTTTAGACACACACTTTCGAAAAAAAAGATTAGAAACAATTCGTGCGACCAAGATTAGTTCATACGACACAAAAATTCGTGTGAACGAGATGATTCGTACAAAGTAGAAGCTCGTGCTAACAAGATGTTCGTACGAGTGAAAGTTTGCTTCGTACGAGTGAGTTGCTCATACGAATGACTTCTTTGTGCAAATCATAGTTTTAACTTTCTAACTTGTAAATTTTAAGAACTTATGTTTACTCGTTCGTACGAATTACTTAAATTGTACAGACAGTCGTTCGTGCGAGTGGTCTCTCTACCCGTATGAAACAACTTTTGTCACCAAACGGATGAATTCTACCAGATTTGACATGATTAAGTTCGATTTTGGATCTGAAATTGTCAAGGATTGATTAAAATTGATTTTAACGTGATATCCTAGAATCCTAATCAATTTTGTCCATGAATTCAGTCCAATTCCAAGATCAATATGGGAAAGTGTAGAAGTAGAAAGCTCCAATGGTGAATCTGAATCTAAAACTGTTGGTAAGATGAAGAAACTTGATGTTTGTCAGCAGATCAGGCCTCAAGGCTCTGATACCACTTGTGAATGGGGGATCGACTATCCTCCGATGAGCACCGGACCGATCTTACTAAACTAACAGAGGCAGAATTCATTGTTAGTGAGGTTGACAAACAAACAAGAGAGATCTATTGCTTAAATGCCTTTAATGTATTGATATACGTGAACAACTATAGTGCACGTAAATAGTTCAGCAGGGATTCGCCACACCAACAGGATTCCCAACTCTGACACAACACTCCTCTATTTATAGGTCGACATGACTCGCCCAGGAGAGAGTGTAACAGAGTGTGTGACTCGTGCGAGAGGTTGCCTTGTACGAATGACAGAGTGTCACTCGTACGAGTCATGTGACTCACTCGTTCGATCAGCTATAAAACGAATAAAATATACATTATCATTTACAAACTGACAGTCTAAGCCTTATATACATAATCAACATATCCTAGATGTAGGCATAGACATTATGCACCAACAAAGAGGCAAAGTGATTGCTTATGCATCACGACAATTAAAGGTGCACGAAAGGAATTACACCACCCATGATTTGGAATTGGGTGCTGTTGTATTTGCACTTAGGTTGTGGAGACATTACTTATATGGCACAAAGTGTATTATATACACTGACCATAAGAGTCTCCAACATCTGTTCAATCAAAAGGATTTGAACATGCGACAGCACCGCTGGATGGATACGCTTTATGATTATGATTGTGAAATTTGCTATCATCCCAGCAACGCAAAGGAAATAGTTAAGCCTATTAGGATTAACGCCAAGAGCATTGAGCCCAGAAATAGCTTAAATGAGAAGCTATTAGATACACAAAAGCAAGATCTGTTAGAGGCTAATATTTCTAATGAAGGATTAGGCGGAATTATTGATCAGTTAGTGCCTGGTAAAGATGGAATCCTTAGATTTAATGGTAGAATCTGGGTTCCAATCTTTGGAGGACTTAGGGATCTAATCCTCCAGGAAGCACATAATTCTAGATACTTAGTTCACCGGGTGGTGATAAGATGTATCAAGATTTAAAGAAAAATTATTGGTGGATGGGTTTGAAGAAATCCATAGCCACTTATGTTAATGGGAAATGGTAAAAATTATTGGCCGAACATCAGAAACTGGCAGGACTTCTACAACAGCTTGAAATTCCCACATGGAAATAGGAAATGTTAACTATAGATTTATTACTAAGTTGCCTAAGACCAGACATGGTAATGACACGATTTGAGTCATTGTGGACATGCTGACTAAGTGAGCACATTTCTTGCCAATTAAAGAGATTTATAATTCTGATAAGTTGGCCAAGTTATATGTGGACAAGATTGTGTCCCTACATGGTGTGCCAGTATCTATTGTATCTGATAGAGATACTAGATATACATCGCACTTTTGGTAAAGTTTCCAACAATCATTAGGCATAAGATTAAACTTTAGTACGGCTTACCATCCACGGACTGATGGACAAAGTGAGCGTACTATCCAGACTTTGGAAGACATGCTTAGAGCATGTGTAATTGATTTAAGTGGAAGTTGGGATGACCACTTACCCCTAATAGAATTTTCCTATAATAATAGTTATCATACAAGCATCAAGGCTGCTCCTTTTGAAGCCTTGTATGGGAGAAAATGTAGAACGCCTGTCTGTTGGGCTGAAGTTGGGGAAGCCCAACTGTCTAGACCTGAAATTGTCTTAGAGACAAGGATAAGATAATACAAATCCGTGATCGTCTCAAAACTGCTCGTGATAGGCATAAAAGTTATGAAGATAAGAGGCGAAAACCTCTTAAAATCCAAATAGGGATAAAGTATTATTGAAGGTATCACCTTGGAAAGGTGTGATGTGCTTTAGAAAGAAGGGCAAGTTGAGCCCGAGATATATTAGGCCATTCAAGGTAATTGAATGTGTCGGTTCTGTAGCTTTTAAGCATAAGTTGCCTGAGGAGCTCAGTGGAATCCATGATGTGTTCCAATATCTATCTAAAGAAATGTCTAGCCGATGAGTCGCTATCAATGTCACATCAAGATGTGCAAATTGATAAAAACCTGAGGTTCATTAGGAAACCTTTGATCGAGGATCGACAGGCTAAAAAGATCCGAAGGAAGTTTATACCTATTGTAAAGGTTAAGTGGAATGCCATTCGAGCCCCGAATTTACATGGGAGGTTGAGCCCACTATGCAACAAAATTACCCTATCTTTTTGAATAAAATCTCGAGGTCGATATTTCTTTTAAGGGGGTGAGGATGTAACACCTCGTAAAATTCATGTTCGGTAATATACCGACACGTGTACGTAACCTCAGAAAATACTTCAAATGAGTTAGCCACTCAACTCACTTAAACATGTTCAAAATCATAAAATTATTCTATACCAGGCCGTAGCTACGGTCCCGAACCGTAAGTTACGGTTCAGGTTTGCTGACCTAAAAACTAAATCTAACCGTAACCTATGGCTGAGAACCATAGGTTACGGTCTAAACATGCTGGAACTATTTTAAACTAACCGTAAACTACGTTCTGGTGACCGTAGCCTACGGCGAGGCTTAGAAGCCTTTATTTTTCTTTATTTAAACTTTCAGCAAATGACCCGGAGGCCCCTAGACTTCATTATTTTCGTATTTCTTGTTTAATCGAGTCACGTCTCAACCCGAACGACACTCGGTTGAGGTGATATCTTTTGATTTACCAATTTTAAGTATTACACATTATTATTGAACCTCTAACTGTACTAATTCAGGTAATTTAAGGCCTATAAAACCATAAGAACTCGTATATATCGTGCTGTAAGCAAATGACCACTTATAAGTCATAAAAGCACCTAGTGTGACACTCGTTAACGTTTAGTTATTCATACTTTTCTTCAACACATCACATGTTGAACAAAAAGAACTAAATTGTGTCATTATGTCATTAAATATAAGTCAAGGGACAATTCATGACAATTCATTAAACTATTTTTGAGGGACTAAATGTGTCAAAACTCCAGAATTCTATCAAGATGCCACCTAGCCTGTAAATTACCACACTCTTGTAGCTCTTGACACCTTGCTAGACAGTTGTAATAATCCTACAACACCTCTAACACTTGGCTTCATCCACACACACCCTCTTGCACTATAAATAAACCATCAAGCTCATTCTATTCTTTGTTCATTCCATCTTTTTCCCTCTATTACACTCTATGAAGTTCCTGGTCATCTAGGAGTATCCCTTTGAGTTCTAAACTTCTCTTGGATCACTTGTAAGTGTTCCATCTCTGCTCTTTTCTTTTTATAGGCTTTCAATAGCCAAAAGTCAAGCATTTTCAACAAATGCCTTAACTTTCGGTTAAGACCATTATGGTCTACCCATTGTTCAAAATGAACATGGCTAAGTGATAGTAATTAGGTAGGTATTAATCCCTTAAAAGGGCACCTCCTAAGGATCACGTTTACTAGGTCAATTAACGGGTCAAAGTTTATGTTTTAAAAAGTCAAACGGGTCATATTTTATACATATTGTAATCTGAGTTTATTCATGTTATAAATATATTTTTGACACTTAAACAAGTTGGTAATAACTATTAGAACATGTGGGAACATGTTCGATCCATTAGTTTCAGTCCTAGGGTCGGTTCGCAACCGAAAGTGACGAAGTTTGACTTCTACTTTGACTTTTGATTCTGACCCGACTTAGATTAGTTTACTACTGACTTGTGGTCACATTATGATCATAATACAGTTTAGCATAACCCTCTGAGGTTATATTACATGATCATAATCATAATCTGAGTTTATGCACAAGTTCCGCTAAATGTCAAACTTTTACTAAAATGCCCTTTTTACATAAACAAGGTTTTAATCAATAACGAGCTTGCAAATTGAATACCTACTGATATGTTAATATAATTAACATATTATGATGTTATTATTCTGATCATAAACTAATATTTAATATAATATCGTAAATTATATTTTTAAAAGACCAAAATGCCCTTTTGGTGCATAGTTTGGTGCTAAACCGTAAATCATACTTAAGTATGATATCTTAGTGATCATATATCACAAATTAAGTAATTTTCCAAAACGTTTATAATCATAACATCAGAGTATAGGCAAGTTTCCTTTTTACGTCATATAAATAATCAAAACGCCTTATAAGGCGTAGTTTCGTTTTAAAACCTCAAAGGGCATATAAGTTGATATCCTACTAAGATTACAACTTATTTAAAGTAGAATGACATATAGAACTTGTTCATGACTCATCCGGTTACATGATATCCCTTATATGCGTACGGTTAAGTATATGTAACTAGTTTACGAAAATTAACCGAAACGGGTTTAACTTTATCATTTTAATCTCTAGTTCCAGAATGTTGATTGTTTACCCATGACATATAAGTCTTAAGTACTTGTTGGGTTTAGACTACATTCTATCCGGTCATCGCTTAATCTAGCGTATCGTACCGTTTTGATCCTTTGAGCTAGTTGGTCTAAGTCTTTGACTTAAATAGGACCGTTAGCATTCTAATTGGTTAGCTTATGCCTTTATTCAAGACTAGAAGCCTTACAGTAAATGCTATCTACACTTATCTAATTGATTAAACGACTGAGTTAATATAAACTTTCTTATTAAAAGTCAAGTGCAAGCTCAGGTAAATACTCTTGACTTATTTCCCTATACGGGCTTGGGTTACGGTTTACGGTAAATTATTACCACTTGGTCGGAAATGTGATCAATCGAATGCCGGATTATGGATAGTAAATCCTCATATTCCGTTTTGATCAGTTTTGTTTGATAACTTAAACATTAGGGGTTAACGACCGTGTCCTAGATATCCTAGGCTCATTTATGTTACTAATGGCCACGACCAAAGCATGGGGTGTAGGCATACACCCTATATATGCGAATGCTAAAGTACTTTTTTGTACCCACAAGTTGGGGAAAAATCCTTCGTGGGTTCATAAGTGGTGTGTCAGTTAATCATGTCTCGGTCTCTATACTGGACCCCATATGTATTGACAAACATGTGAATCTGTATACAAGGTTAAAAGCTTAATTTTCCCAAGTTATAAAAGATTTTATGTGCCATGTGCACTTAAATCAATTTTGAAATGTTTTCAAAACGAGTCAGTTAATTGTATTTACCAGCGAAAGCTGACGTATTTTCAAAAGACTAAGTTGCAGGGACAATAAGAAATAGGCTGGAAGCTGCTTGGTATTGATATAAAAGGATCTTGCAAATCCTTAGATCTGCCTAAAGTCTGTTGTACATCATTTGTATATTTTTACGATCCGCCTGTGGATCTTTGGTTACAAACCGTCTTTATATTATTTTCGATCTTTGGACATTTTGGTTTGTAATAGTATTTTAAAATCCAAGAATTCTAATATGCTATGTTAATTGACTATGATGATATCAACTTACATCACGATATTCCCCACTCGGGCCCATCGAGGTTTAGTTGGAAATACGGGGTGTGACAGTATGAAGTGTCACTTCATCCTAACACTGTTTTGAATACCAATTTTAAAACTTGATGCTTTTATCAAACTGAAGGGTCCATTATGTATTACTAGTGCCGATTCACTCAAATATATGTTCAATTTAATTTTGGGCGTCTAGATTTTCCTAAATCTAATTTTAAAGTCCGAAATACCGAAAACTATCATTTCACTGTTAAAACACGGTCTAATACCTTCACCGTTGTAAGAGGTGTGTAAATCTACCTCCACAATAGTAATTTTAGCAGCACTTCCCATTTTAATTCGCACAAAATCTCCAAATCACGCAAAGGTTTTCTCATTCTCACAAATAGATAATGTTCAATCCATACGAGCCGGGTTCTTTACATAGGACAGGTCCATTTCGTACGAAGTGAATTACTTCATACTAAGTGATCTCTTCGTGCAAGTTAGATCCCTCTTCATGCGAAGTGGTGTACATTTTTCAAAATTCTAACTTTTTCGAACATTTTATTAGTTTTAACGACCCACTCAGTTAACCAAATCTAAGTTAATGAACCTTGTTAACCGATTTCTCTACCAAGTCCAAGTTAATGACTTTGGTTGAACACTTTGTGAACAAACTGATGTTTTCAGGTAATGTCAAGTTTCAAATTAATGAACTTTGATCATTTCAAAACATTTTCTCATTTTAGATAAGCTCCCAACCCGTTGTCCTCTAGATTTTTCATAGCAAACAACATCTTTGGACTTTGAAGATCCACTATCCATCATCAGCAGTCGAAACTAAGATATAAATAAAATCTTTTTAATTTTTCTAAAGTTTATTCCAAAACAAACTGAAAATATTTTTGGGTTTTTTTCTAAAATGAAATGCATAACTATGTACAAACATATTCACAGACATATTTTTGTAAATTTGTGTTAGAGGATCAAATCAGTTTTTTAGACAAATCACCAGTACCGTTGACCTTGATTAGACTTTAAGTTCTAAACAAATTCACTTAGATCGTCAGTATACTGATCCACTTAAACCTCTAGACATTTCTCAATTGTTCCGAGATACGTTAATTAGATGTCTTAGAACTTTACTTAATAGTGTTTCCCACCTAAGAATATACTCTCATATGAAGATTACTTGGATTTCATCTTACAGGTGAATATATCTAATTGATATTTGTATCTGGGTTATGTGAGACCTTAAGAGCTCAGGTTAGTACCACCGTCCAGACAAAGAGATGAGGGCTCGACTAAAAAGTGATGTTCCAATTTGGAATCTTTTGACTATAATTGTTAGATCTTTCGATACTTTCAATATGCTACAGTTTTTCAGTTTTTAAAGCAAAAGTATTCTAAAAGTTCTAGGCCACTACTGATGCAAAATCAGAAGAACTTGTATAATACCCTATATATCAATTATCTATAAAGACCTAGTATCTCAGAATCCAACACTCTCAAACGAAATTTCGGTGTACTAAGACCATATATCCGATAGATGTTAAACCACTAATTAAGAAGTTTTTCTTTATGTTTATATCTCAAATCTACTTAATATGCGAAGCCTACTAGCACATCATTAGTGAGACACATTTAAACATTTTAACACTACATATTTTTTAATACTATGATAGTCCACTGATGTGCTATCATTTCCTCTTTTCACATGAAAACTCTTTTTTTCTTTTTCATGTTATTGTATATTTTTCAAATTTTTATATGTTCTTTTATTTTCCACAATATTTCTCCCCTTAAAATCAAAAATATATTTTTGGATTTTTGTTTTTAACAAAAGAAATTCTAAAAACATGATTAATTCGATGAAAATCACGTCAACTCGTCGTCCCCCTCGAATTCAACATCCTCTAAAATCCCCTTTGATGTCTGATTTTTCAACCCATAAGTTTCAAAATATATCTAAATGTAGCTTTATTAAAAGCCTTGGTGTAAAAATCTGCCTTTTGTTTATCAGTGTGGATCTTTTCAATTCTAACCAACTTTTTCTCGTGGCAATCACGAGTAAAGTGGTGTCGAATTTCAATATGTTTAGTTATAGAATGTTGAACCGGGTGTTTAGTTATATCAATGGCCGCCTTACATATATAGGCGTATCAAGAAACTGTCAGCCATAGTCTCTCATCTTTTGTTGTATCCAAAGGATTTGGGAACAACAACTGGAAGCTGAAACGAATTCTTCTTCGCAAGTAGAGAGAGCGATTGTGGTTTACTTCTTGTATCCAAAAATCCTCTTGATGATCTCCAAGTGTAATTTAGCATTTAATTTCCAGCATCCAAAATCGGAGTCAGAATATCCAGCGAGGTTGAAATCATCGTTTCATGGATACCACAATCCGGTGCTTGGGTAACCCTTCAAGTATCTGAAAATCCGCTTGATGCTTTCCAAGTGTGACACTCGTGGATTTGCTTGATGTCGGTGCAAAGGCATGTTGGATACAAGATATCTGGTCCTGATGCTATGAGATACATTAATGATCCAATCCTTGATCTGTTTAAGGTCTCATCAATCTTAACTCCTTGTATGTCTGGTTCTATGCCATGATTAAGCGCCAAGGGAGTAGATAATGTTGACGATCCCGACATGATGAATTTCTCTAAAATATCGTTAACGTACTTCGTCTAATGGATGAAGATACCATCAGGCAACTGATCAACCTGAAGTCCTAAGAAGAACTTCATTTCTCCCATTGAACTCATTTCTAATTTCTTTTTCATGACCTCTTCAAATTCTTTGCATAGTTCGTCATTCGTAGAACCAACGATGATGTCACCCACATCGATTTGTACTATCAGCAAGTATCTGTTCACTTCCCATGTGAAGAGAGTGCTATCAACTGTGCCTCTAATAAAACCGTTGCTCAACAGGTGTTGAGAGAGTGTCTTATACCAGGCTCTCAGGGCTGGTGTAGACCATTCAATGCCTTATCTAGTAAGTAAACATTTTCTTTATGCACTAGATCGACAAACCCCGGTGGTTGGCCAACATACACTTCCTCTTTCACCTTGCCATATTGGAAAGCGGACGGTAACATCAATTTGGTACACCTTAAAATCTTTCAATGACACAAAAGCCAGGAATATGCGAATGGCTTCTAGTCGAGCGATAGGAGCGTACACCTCGGTGTGATCAATACCCTCCTACTGATAAAACCTTGGACAACCAGTCGAGCTTTATTGCGTACTATAACACCTCTGGTCTCTCTTACATTTGAAGACCCACCTAGTACTGATTGACTTGTGATATCAGGTAGATCTACAAGCTTCTAGACTCCAAGTTTCTCAAATTGTTGCAGCTCTTCCTGCATTACGTTTACCCCAACTTTCTTCAGTAAGTGCTTCTTTGTACGTTTTAGGCTTAACCTATGAAATAAAACAACTATATAAGAATTTTTCTTGAATAGGAGCAATTTTAGTATAAAAACAACTTACTGATCTGATTTCTCGTTTTTACTTCAGCCTACAACTCTCCAATAATATTGTCTGAAGGCTGGTTTGACAACGTCATGGGAATCACCTCATTATAAACACACTTCATTCTCTAGATTTGTAATGTTTTGTTCAGCAACCTAATTACTCGTTGAAGCTTCAATCTGATTACTAGGACCCGCGGATTGATTAAGCAAACTTGTAATCTGCTCTGATTCTTTATCGGAAATAGATCCTCCGTTATCATACGTTGTCTCGCTCTCAGAATCAGAATCATCAGAATGATCAAAAGTGGGTGCTATAACATTCACATCCGGTTTGACTATGGGTTCTTGTTGGGTATTGCTCGAACCTTCTTAAGAATTGTTTGTGCCAACTTGTGATTGAGAAATCACTATTGGTCTTGGAACTTGCTCTTGATTAGACGCTTACTGCTATTGATATAGCAATACAAGTCCTCTTAAATAGGTTCTTCTGGCAGTTCAAAAGAATTCCACAAATTCTTATAGTTAAACAACCAAGGATCACTAGGCTTCTATGTTAGTGACGTGTATCTTTGGCAGTCAACATGTTGAGCAAGAATTACCCGGTTTATGCTAGGAAGATAGACTCTTCTTAAAGGACAAGCGTATCCCAAGAAAAGCCCCTCTAGAGGTTTAGCTCCGAATTTACCATCCGAGTCAATAACTATGTATAGAGATCCAAACGGTTCTAAAAACTCCAAATTTGGTTTTCGCTGATTAAGCAACTCAAAGCATGTCTTTTTATGAGCCTTGACTGTTAATACTTGATTAAGCGTGTAACAAGTAGAGGTAACCGCTTCACTCCAAAAAATGACAGGTAATTAGAATCTGCGAGCTTTGTGCTGTTGTTTCAATAAGAGTTCGGTTCTTTCGTTCAGCGACTCCATCCTGTTGTGGAGTATAGGGCGCGCTGAATTCATGAAGTATTCCTTTGGTGTTGCAAAATTCTTCCATTCTTTTTTTTAAGTTCAGTACCATTGTCGCTACGAATCCTTCTTATCGGTAGATGGTATAAATTCTCCAACTTTCTGAAAAGAATAATCAGATTTTTAAACGTCTAGTCTTCGCTTTCTAGAAATAGAACCCATGAAAATCTTGAGTAGTTTCCAGTTGCAACAAGACAATGTAGATCACCAGATATACTTTTAACATTTACTCGCCCAAATAGATCCATATGTAACCTCTCTAGTGGCAGCTTGATAGAGTTCAGGAGTTTTCTTGGGTGAGATTTCTTGTGTTGCTTACCCTTTTTACAGCTGATACAATCATCACTCAAGTGGAAAATCTTAAGATTCACACCCTCAACCAGATTATTGTGCACCAGATAATTCATCTTCCGTAAATGGATATGCCCCATCTTTCGATGCTATAAGATCGATTCCATTTCAGTAGCCTTTGATACAAAACATTGAGCTGATTTTATAGTAGTAGATGCTTGATTCATGTCAAGGACATAGAGATCATTTTCTCGTGATGCGCGCATGAGGATCCACTCTTCGGGAATTTTGAATCACTACTTCAAAATTAGGCATTCTTTATCCGTAAAGTGAGTTGTAAACTTTTTATCGTAAATCTGTCAAATGCTTAGCAAATTATTTTCTAATCCGGCGATGTAGTTGACTGTCAAAAGATACCACACCATTCGTGATTATTCCCTCTCCCACTATTTATCCTCCTTGAGTACCCCGCAAACCTTACATAGCCTCCACGTATTGATTTAACATCGTAAAGCAAGGCTAGCATTCCTGTCATGTGTCGAGAAGCTCCACTATCCATTATCCATTTAGAAATGATTGACCTGGGAAGCCCTTGCACATGTAATTAAGCCGTTATTTAAACAGTGAAACCCCAAGCCTTCTTTATCTTGGGTAGGTTTGGAATATCAAACTTTGGTACATTGGCTTTGACCTCAACATCCTATCCAACCTTTGACTTAGTTTCAACTTCTGATTTTTTTGGAATATGAAAGTTTGTGTTTTTTAAAATGCCTTTTTGTGGTAGAATTTTGAATTCTTTTGTTCGTTTTAGTTGACGATTCACCAACTTCAAATTTTGAACCATTTAAAATTGTTGGTTTCACAACTTTGTTGGATTCGTTTTCCTTTCTAAAATCTGTGTTGGTACAAAATTGGGAGTTTTTTTGTTTCACACCTTCTGTAGACTTCTTCACGCTATAAGCAGGTTTTGGGTTAATTTGAGGACAACGTCGTGCAATGTGCCTGACTTTGTGGCATTTGTAGCATGTCCAGCTATCATTCTCATCAGAGGAACTGAAAGCTTGTTCACGACGTTTCTTTTCTACATGAAATTCATCATTTGATTGTTCTTTAGTTAGACTTTATCTCTCATTAGCAGTGTTTGTTCCGAAAACAAATTCAATTTTCTTTTTGTAATTTGTTTTTTGAAACCATTTGTTATTTTTTTCTTGTCAAAACCCAAACTATTCCTTTTGTTCTTATAATAGTCAATTTCCTTTCGATGGTAATTATTATAAACTTTCTTTAGTTTTGAATAGTAAGCTGAATTTTGCTTTTCAAGATCAGAAAGACTAACTTCGACCAATTTGAACAATTTTTCAACTTTGTCAAGATTCACGTTCTGAATCAGAAATTCCTCATCAGAATACAGTTTGTCCGATCCATTCATTTTGTATACTACCACATTAGGATCATCATTCAGACTGTCTTCCGAAATTGTAATATAATTCTTGTGAAAACTTTCTTCATTTTCAAAACGATAACATGATTCAGATTTTTTCCAATTTTAACTCAGCACTATCAAAATCATTGCTATCAGATTCATTTGCTAAAACATTTTCAACAACATCTAAGTGGCATTCATAAGTCACATCAATGTTTTCTCGCAGCTCATCTTCTATTTGTTCAGTTTTTATCTTTTGATTGAGCGCCTTTTCCACCCCATCTGGATATTTTTAGCATAATTGTTCCCAATTGGGGTGGATATTGATTATAACCCAGACCTTTGTTTTGTTTTTTAGATTCATTGTCTTCTTGTTTGATTTTCTCAACTTATTGTGGAAGAATATGATCAATCACCTAAGAGGGCATTGAGTAACTAATCAACAATTTGTTGACTCATTCAGACTCAATCTTTATGGCTTCAAGTTCTGTTTTAAGCTTAGCAATGATGTCTTTGAGGATATTAATTGCCATTTTTTATCCATTACTGTATCTTTTAGCATTGATTTTATTGTCATGTGCTCTTTACTGACTTGTTGAAATTGTTTGATTGATTTACTAAGTTTATTATAAGCAACTTTGGTGTCTCTTAAGTCACTTGGCAAGTTATTAATCTGTTTTTTTAGTTCTTTGATTATAAGCACTCCTTACACAGCTCCAAGCATTTCGTGCATGGTTTCTCAATTCTTTGATTACAACCTTAATCTTTTCTTTAATCAACTCATTGACCGACTCTTTCACTTCTTGACTCTCCTTAGTAACTACCTCTTGTAACTGAGCATCATGGCTTTGTCAGGAATTTCCTGCAAATTTTCACCGTTCATCTCCGTTTGTGACATCAATAATTTCTTCAACTGGCTTCTTGGATTCTTTTGTTTTTGGCACGCATTGGTATTGGCTTGAACCTCCAAAGAAACCTATAAAAGAATTATAAACATCTGAAGGAATCACGGATTTAAAAGCACGATGAAATACATCTTCCTCAGCACAACGTTCATAATAAATTGCTTCAACAAACTCTTCAACGCTATTAAAAGGCGTTTCATCAAACACAACCTCACATTTTTTCATTTGAACTTTCCTCAACAACCTCATCAAACACTAGTTCTTCTATTATCTCAGCAAGCAATGCCAAACTCTCCTTTCTCGGAATATAATCATTCTAGTTAAATCCCTCATCCTCTTGAGTCACCACGAGTGCTTTGTTAGCTTTTCCAAACCATCCTTAATAGCAATAAGCTTTGATGAACTTTGAGGAGGATATGTATTGTGATATATGGCTTTCTTGTAGTAATCATCAGCAAACGGACTGGGATTACCCTGGACTTCTTTGTTTGGGTACTCTCGCTTAAAGTGACCCTTTTCCCGACATTTAAAGCATGTCACCTTTGCTTTGTCAAATCCCAGTTTACCATCCAGTCCTCCCAAACTGTTACGCCCTGTTATTTCCATAAAGCTCTGAGCTCTTCTAACTATACTGGCCATACACCATTTGATGTATATTAATTCCAGTTCTTCACAATCGATTTAATCGTAATCCTCTTTTGACATGTCAGGACTCCCGATCTTACCAGCTAGAAGGCTCTGATAAGATTAAAGTACGGATGAGTAGAGCCATATGTTACTTAGTTGTATTTTCAGTGAAGTCTTGTGCATTTGCCAAGTTCACAGCTATGTTCCACTAAAGAACCCTCTGATTTTGATTTGATTGGTTGTTCTGGCTACTGTTGTAGTTGTTAGAGCTCTGGGATAATTGTGGATACTAGGAGTATTCGGATCATAGCTCGGAAATGAGGTTAATCTGGTACTACTGCTTGAATTGTTTGACAAGTTATTAGAACTGAAAGTTGTTTGAATCTTTGGACTTTGGTTATTGGCAGTAGCCCTTCTTATAAAGTACAAATTAACATCTTCCTGTGCATGTGCACTTCTGGATTTTGCCATCTTTTGTAAATCTAATTCATAACCCTCAAGTTTCTCAAAAAACTTTGCAAGACTCAACATGGCATTGTAGTCAGGACTGTTCTTTAAAATCATGAGCAGGTTGAACATTCGCCCTCTAGCAGTGCATCAGCTAACTTATCCACTAGCTCTTCATTATCTATCTTCACTCCCAACTGTTTCATTTCAACTACGAGGTGACAATACCTCTCAATCATCTATTTCATCGACTCGCCCTTTAATGAATGAAAGATATCGAAATTTGACCTTGAGCGCATTCCAACAATCGAGATAATATTCATCATCTTCCTTGCTGTAAAGCGTGAAATATCTTCTTTAATCGCCTATTGTAAAATATCCATCATCTTCTTTTCAAAAAATAACGCTTTTTCTTATTTATTATACTACATTAGTCTCTTCTGTAAACCATTCTCTCCCGTCGGAATCTTATACCCTTCCTCTATCGCGTACCAACAGTCGAGATAATTTGCTTGAACCCAATTCATGAATCTTTCATGCCATCCCTTATAATCTTCAAGATACATCAATTTCAATGGCTTAGGCATCGTAACCATTTCATTACCTAAGTTTAAGGATTGGGCGGCTGCGTTCGAAATAGTGGATGAAGCAAATGCGTTAAAGAATTTGTTCTCCATTTCTACGAAAAATTTGAACAAAGATTAGTTTTATGCGAAATGGCGTATGTGCTGAGTGACACTTCGGACGAATCAGACTGAAATGTTTTTCAAAACATAGATTTAACTCACTTCATACGATCTGATGTTCACTTCGTATGAAGTGTACGTCCAGCTCGTGCGAAGTGTGCTTAAAATTTCAGATTTTTTTCAATTTTCGACGACATGATTTCAGTTGTTTTTAGCTCTAGTTTTTCAAGGGTTTGTCTAAACTAGTTTTTACATGTTATACTAAAACATTAGTTCATTTTGTCCATGAATTTGTTTCAAAAGTGAAAAATAAGAAGAATTAGTAGAATAATAAGTCTTCAAAGGTTAAATCTTGATCAATCGTCTTCAAATTAGGCCTCCATGGCTCTAATACCACTTGTAGGATCATCTCATCCAAATAAGCATAGGACCTAAGTTGAAATCTAGTCAATATTTGTGGAATTCATGATTAACTAGTGATAATATGATCATTACTGTTTAATTGCGCAGTTTCCTTAATATTGATCAACGTGTTACAAATCTTAGACAAACTAGATAGGGCTTCGCTTCACAATCAACAAAACAACTACACACTCAAGACATAACTCGCCTATTTATAGACAAGAGCACTTCGTGCAAGTTGGCCTTCACTTTGCACGAGGTGACTCACTTCGTACGAAGTGATACTCCACTTCGTGCGAAGTGTACAATACATACATTAAAAACATGTTTATCTAACATTGAAGCCCTATTACATCGACACGACATGACATGACCCTAAGACGTAGGCTATAGACATCTGCATCAACATCAGGAGATAAAATTGAATGAAAACCATTATTCATAACCTCTTATGTTAGAATCTCTATTGGTTCAACATCAATTATCGTTGACTTAGCTTCAACGAGTCCCTCTGGTGCTTCATCAAACTTTATTTCCTTATGCACTTCATCAACAACTTTAACTTCTTTAGCATCCTTTGCTTCAGCTTGATCTTTCTCCAACGCATTATCACAACCTTCAATGATCTCTGAATCATTAAGCTCTTGAATCTCGACCATTAGCGTTGGGCTTCAAGCTTTGGTAATCATATCATTCCAATTGAAACCTTCTTCGTTTTGATTAACAACAAGCGCTTTGTCTTTGGACTTTGAACTCGATCTGTCTTCTATCAGAATAGCTCTTGATGAAGATGGAGGATGTTGAGAGTTCTTGTGTTGAAATGTTCGTTGATAGTAGTCTCTTCTGAAAGGATTATAGCTATCATCTTTTGATTCACGATTAGTGCACTTTCTTGTGAACTGACCTTTCTCTTTGCATCTAAAGCATGTGACTTTGGACTTATCAAAACCTAATTTCATGTCAGGACCACCAATACCATTCCTCGTAGTCAACTCCATAAACCTTTGTGCCCGTCGAACCACTCTAGCCATGCACCATCTAATGTCGATTAACTCCATTTGCTTCGGATCGATTTGGTCATAGTCTGCTTTTGTCGAAGTATAGTTTCCAATCTTTCCAGCGACTAAACCTTCATACGATTCAAGAATCGATGCGAGAAACAACATATGTTCTTTTGTTGTGGCTTCAGTAAAACCCTGTGCATTCTGTGGATTCACATCACTGTTGCACTGTAACACGTCCGGGTTGTGACTATTTTGGCTTGAATAGTTGTTTGACCATTATGAAGATTGTGAAGTTGAACTCGGACTATCATTGCTGAAAGATGCTTGAAACTGTTGTAGAGACTTGTAACCGATGAGCTTCCAATGCTAGTTTTGGCATTAAATGCGGTTTGGATTTTAGGACTTGCTTGACTACTCAGCTCACTTCCTCAATAATACAAACTAGTATCTTGTTGTACATAAGCAACCATCATCTTTGCCTTTTTTTCTAAGATCCAACTCACGGGCTTCGAGTTTCTCGATAAATTTTGCAAGTGTACGTTTACTATATTCAATTGGAATTCCTTTAAAAATCAACAGATAAGTTTCCCAATCACCCTCTAGCAGCCAGTTTATCAACCCATTCCTCATCTTCTTTTTTAATCTCCACTCTCTTCATCTCAGCAACCAGAAAACAATACATG
The DNA here is from genome assembly GCA_947069175.1 of Scalesia atractyloides. Lineage (NCBI taxonomy): Eukaryota > Viridiplantae > Streptophyta > Magnoliopsida > Asterales > Asteraceae > Scalesia > Scalesia atractyloides. The sequence goes on from CAMTDV010000116.1 coordinate 38,615,906, forward strand.
TCCACAGTCTGCTGCATAGATTCACCTTTCATACTCGTGAATATATCAAACTCCTTTTTCAGTATGCCTTTTGCTTTTGTGCATTTCGTTGTTCCCAAGTTGTTCATTTTTCAAAGATTACCAAATAGATTGTGTTGAACTCGTATGCTGAAGAATATCGAAGATGTCTTCTTTTATAGCTTGATGTAACAGATTCATCAGTTTCTTTTCACGAATGAATTTTTCTTTGTCTCTTTCATTAAATTGACTAATACTAATCTTTACACCATTTTCACCAACCGGAATGTTATACTCTTCTACGATGGCCATCCAAGCTTCAAAGTGATTAGCCTGGACGTAATTCTCAAATCCATCATGCCAACTTTGATAATTATCTATTATTAATAACTTTGGAGGTTTCGTGGTTGTACCCATTTCGTTGTCTAAGTTCATATTCTAAGCAACTTTAGTTGGGGTGGTAGCAAATGCATTTAGATATTCAAAATCCATCATGAAAAGATCAAATAATACTTCAAACGGATCACACTTAGAGTTTAGGACGGATGACAACTTCATGTGAATGAGAAATGATCTTTGGAACAGATGGCTAGTTCACAAGTATAAACCTTGGAATGGATCATTCCTTCTGTGCGGATGAGAAAGAAATTTGAAATGGATGAACCCGACTCGTGCAGATGAAAAAACTGAGTCGTGCGAATTACTTCTCATTTTGTGCGGATAAAAGCTTGATCTGTGCGGATGAACTCCTGATTCACGCGGATAAACATTGAATTTCAAATGGATTAGGACTCGTTCATGCGAATGAAGGTCTCCTCCGTGCGAATGACTGACTTATCCGTTCGAAATTGCTCGTTCGCTCAAAAATACTCAGCCATATTTTTTTCAATTATGGCCATGAAAACTTGTGTATTATGGTCTAATATTCTGACATGTTTATGTATGTAAAATAGATGTCCTCCAAAAATTTCATCAAAATTGAACCATGAAATTTGTTAAAAACAGAAAATGCATAGAAAAAATGGTGTTGAAACTTGAAATTCTTGAGCATTTCTTGTGAACCATGAAAATTGTAAAAAAAAAAAAAATGCGTAGAAGAAATGGTCATGAAACTTGAAATTCTTGAGCTTTTCTTGTTGATATGGGCCTCCTTAGCTCTTATACCACTTGTAAGATCGGCTTTTGTTGACTTGACAATGCACGTGATATCTAGGCTTCAAATATATGTGCGGAATCCATAAAAGTGAAGTAGAACAAGCAAGAATTCCGTAATTTCTTAATTTTCATTAATTTGGACAGCATAACAGTACATAGTAAGGATTTGACAAAGTTTGAACTCTAGAGTGAAATCCTAAGTTATAAAATCATGTGCCCCAAACATCCTATTTATAGACATTTGGTTTGGGGCAGTTGACTCGTTCAGGTGGTTGACTCATCCCGATGTGTTCCTTCACTTTCCAAAACGTTCAACCTCTAATACACATTATGCTATCTTATAAATCAATTAGACATGATACAAAGACGTAGACGATAGACGTATGCACTAATAGCTGCTTCAATATCTGCATCACGTTTCTCGAGATATGGGGCTACCTTCGGCAACACTAGCCTTCTTCCACGAGATTACTCGATGAATCTTACGGATTAAGAAGTTGATGTGGTGGGTTGTTGATAAGAGGAAGGCGGACGATTTCGATCTTCGACCACTACCAGATCCTAGTCCAACAAGTCATGATCCACCGGCATGGACATGGTCCTTCTCTGTATTTTTGTATTTTATATTCAGTTGTTGTATATTTTCTTTGTTCTAGTTGTTTTATGGTTTCTTTTGTTCTGTGTGTACAAACTGTTGTTATATACATATATATACACACACACACTAGCTTTCTACCCGCGCTATGCGGCGGCGGAGGCGATTATAATAGGATACTCTTTTACCGTTAGTTTATCAGTCGTTTCGTGATATATTTAGGGGTGATCACGGTTTGGTTTCAAATCGTAAAACCGCCAAAACCAGTCTTCGGTTTGGTTTCGCAGTCACTTTCTTTCTTTAACTTTTGGCTTGTCAGTTTCAAAATCTTCAAAACGTAGCGACTGGTTTGATTTTCGGTTTTATACCAAAACCGGCCATATAAAATCAGACCAGGCCGTTGATGCTTTAACCATGATCAAAATCTTCAAAACGTAGTGACTGGTTTTATTTCGTGATATGTTGGCACTCGTTTTTCTATTAGTTTATCGATTATTTGGTGATATACTTTTATTAATTTTTTTAGCTATTAGTTTATCAATCTTTCCATCAAATAGTCATAAATACATAATGCCTTAACCATAATTTATTAATCGATACAAATACGAAATGCAATATGCTGAACATTATAAATTTGCTAACAAAATTACAACAATAAACATTAATCGATAGAAAATAAACATTATAAATTTGTAACAATAATTACAACGATTTGTTTCTGAGGATCTCTCATGATAATGTTTTTTTATAATTTTTCTTTGCTTTGTAGTAGGAAGATGGGTGCTTCTCTCCATAGGGCATACAAGACACAGGTTATTGGTGGGAGCTTGCTATATTTAACATATAAAGTTTTTTTATACGTTAAATATGGCAGGCTGTCGCCAATCTTGTATGACCTAGAAGAGAAGCACATATATTCCCCCTACAAAGATGAAACGTGTGCACTGTAGAGGGTTACTTGCGGGTTTCTTAAGTCATCTGCTATTATGCACTGCTCTATGGGCTTCCCCCTCAAGATGGTTTTGAAGTTGTTGAACTTTCTAAGGTACAACATAGAAGCGTATGCCTGAAAAGAATCGTTATATACTGTGGTTACACCAAATTAAAAACATGTTGAACATATGTAAGTTTTGAGAAAAAAATAATCACCCTTAACGAATGAAGAAGGTGGTACGAAGAAGGCCTTCATCATTGAGCCATAAGTTGTATATGATTATCTTTGTCCTGTGTGAACCGATGTCTTCAAACTGAAAATACAAGTTAAAAGTGTTGCATAGCAAGCTCATATAGTGTACGTCATCGAACAAATTCAGTATAGAATGGAAACAAACCTGTTGGATCAGGTCATCTATTGAAGCGAACGGTGACCATTCAAGAATTGTCTTTAAGTTAGACAACCAATCCTCTTGAGCGCCGTATGTTATAGGATATGGCCGGTTCTTCGAGATATCAAAATCAATATACAATAAAGATTCCACATAAGAACAAAAAAAAGATATAAATTAATGTATAAAAAAGAAAAAAAAACAAAAACATAAGGAAAAGATCAAGTATTTACCATTAGTCCGGTTCTGTGTCGAAGAATTAAACAGCATTAAAACAGCACCCCTTCCGAGATGAACGGTTGAAAACCACCGCTGCGGATGAAAACCATCGTTAAATATAATAAACCTGCCATTTACGTACATTCAAGCCATCCTCGTTCATAATGTTTTTTATAAATTTTCTTTGCCTTGTAAGGAAAAGATGGGTGCTTCTCTCCATAGGGCATACAAAACACAGGTTATGTGAAGGAGCCCGCCATATTTAACATATAAAGTAGCTTGCCATATTTAACATATAAAGTTTTTATATATGTTAAATAAGGCAGACTGCCATCAATAATCTGTATTTTGTATGCCCTAGGAGAGAACCACCTATCTTCCCCTAAAAAGCAAAGAAAACATATCACACAATTTAAACCTTCTTTCAATTACTCTTCATCATAATCAGACGTGCTAGACTCAGTTGTTGATCTAATATGTCAAACAATAACGATTAATATTATTGTTATTTCTTGATATATAGTTTACGAAATCATTTTAGTGGAAGTGCACCGAATGCTTACCGTATAAAATTGTTGTGGCTGCGCTGGCTGAGGCATTTCATCTACATGTAAACAAAGAGGGATCAAGATTTATGAATGGGTCAAGATTCAGGTTTTGTTTTATCGCAAGTCAAAAACTTACCAAAGTGTATCTGTTTAGCAAAAAAACATCTAAATGATTTTCAAAAAGCAAGATTATTATTATATATAATATTATTTGCTCTAACTACTTAGTTGGTGTGTTTGACTTTAAAAGTCCACACACTATTACTGTTTTTTTAAGTCAACTTACATTACTTCCAAAGTATTCTACAAATTTATACTTTTAGACCTAGTATTAATCACCTGATTACAACATGCACAGGATTCAACAATCCATATTAAAAAAAGATTGCGAGTATAAGGAACCGAGCCACGATCACCATCCGATAAGGATTGATCTTGCTAGATGCATTTGGTACTTTTCTTGAATGCGACTATCGTGCTTCATCTAACTTGCATGATTAGTAACATTATAACAATAAAGATTCATTTTATATATTAAACTTAAGCACACAAACGGGTCAAAATAGGCCGGTTCAAAATGAGTCGTTTAAGAAGTATCAACACTGTACTCGTTTTTCACTAGTTATTAAATCTCTTGTGATATATTGTATGGTACGGTTGTTAGTTTTCTTATCCGTATCATCAGTGTAGCATATCTATGCCATGAGTCGTACAAATCTCAATTAAATAATAACAAACTCATGTATAAGAAAACACTAGTGTGCCATTTGTGCCTTTTCAATCATTGTACAATTATAAACAGTTTTGTATTCATTGAAACCTTGTGTTTTATTTCCGAAATTTGTATAATTATCTAAGACATTTGGACAATTTCAATTTCTTGCACAATTTCAAACCTTCAAAAATTGTTGTGGAAGTAATTCATTAACTGACACTCAAACGCAATCAGTTTAACGTGACGTACACTCCTAAACAAGGACATAAGCTACACATACCCTAAATACCCTTTACATAACTTAGATATAAGTTTTGAAGGGTTAGATATGATAAAAACACGCTTATACAAGTCCATGGACTATTTTCTTCAAATTGCGAAAGTTTGTTGGTCCGTATTCAAGATACGAACCATGTGTATCAATACAAATATTTTTGTATTCAATAAAATCTTGTATTTTATTGATGAGAGTACAAAAATGTCAATCGTTGCACAATTTCGTTCATTTTTGTGTTCATTAAAGCGTTTTACGCATTTTTGCGAAAGGCGTAACTGTATAACCGAACGAACCGATATCCATGATATTTTCGAGCATAATCTAAGTTACACATGTCTTATAACCTTTATATAACCGAAATATTAGGTTAAAGGGGTTAGAATGGCAAACAAGTGAAAATACAAGTCCAAGGGCCAAAAATATCAAAAAAATAATAAAGATTTTGCTTCTTCACCAAGTTTGCCACCTATCTTCAATTTTTGACACCTAGCACTTATTTTGCCATAATTTGGTATTGACACATGTTAGGACACTAATCCACACTTGAGGACACTTGTCATCACCTCCTTGATCCTAAAATACTATAAATACCCTAGGATTCTTCCATTTTTTCAAACCACTTCAGAACACTTCAAAGCAAAGTGTGAAGTTCTTCTTTCTATCATTCTTGGAGCTTGTTTCCAGCCTTTGGAAGCCTCTTATCTTGAGTTCCGAAAGTGTTCTTCAACACGAGTAAGTAATCTTCCTAGTTCTTTCATTATTTTAGCTATTTTGAGCTAAAAGTCGAACAGTTTGGCTTCCTGATTGAGTTTTGATTCTGACCATATTTGGTCAAGTCAAAGTTTGATTGAACTTTGCAATGTGAGCGTAATAATGAAGGTTATAATCCTAGAGATTTCACATTTTGATTACCATGTTTACTAGTCGATGTGACGAGTCAAAGTTTCGGTCAAAAATGCACATAATGTGCATTTTACGACGAAACTATTTTCGGGCATCAAAACACCAAGTTTTGATACCAAATCAGTTTATTAACTTAGTTAGACATACTTTGACATTTCTAAGTTGTCACTTCTAGTTTAGTGCTTATTTAGGGTCGTACGTCGAGCGGTCTTGACCACCGCTTTGACTTTCGAATCCGACCCGTTTGGTCGATCTTAGGATCCGACCATACACATATTGTGACCATAGTTGTATAGGGAATAACCTAATGAGGTTACACCTTATGGTCACATCGTTTGGTTAGTGTTATGATAATGTTCTTAAAAAAATACCAAAATGCCCTTTTGCGCATGAATCCATTTTAAACACATGTAACCAAATTTTTGACATATAAACTGATGTTATAACATTTTCAAACATGTGTGGGCATTTAAGACTTATCATAAGACATGTTTAACCATTCAATCACGCGTTTACGCTAGTGACCCGTTAAAGTAGTATAAACTATCTTAACGAGTCATAATGGGTCAAAAGAACTTAGGATCCTTTCCAAATCAGAATGCTAAGTTTGTTAAACCATATCACATGAGTTCCAACACTCGTTTGGTTTATAAGACTTCATTCTATCCGATCTCCCGTCTGTAGCCCCGACACACTAACATATTTATCTGACACATTTGGACACGTTTGAGCTTTGTTTATTCCATTCATCAAGAAGACTTTCGCAATCCCAAGTGAGTACATAGTTCCCCCTCTTTTACGTTTTGCAAATGTTTTGGGTTGACTCATATGTGCTAAATAATTTTCAAATTTTCAAAAAAACAATGTCTATGGTTTGTATATAAAACAATACGATTTCAATATTGTGAACAACTTGTTGATGCATTATCCATAACACGAATGACATTCATTAGTTTTGGCCGAGCCGACCAGTAGTATGTTATGGTACCATAGGACTGACAATCCTATTATCGGACTGCTCACTGATTTGGTGGAAGTTTGGGTAATGACAGAAACTGTTTCTGATTAATAAATCATTTATTGATTTGTTAGTCTATTTAAAGAGACCCTTTGGTGGTCTATTAAAGATACCCTTTGGTGTATAGTCAACACAGGTTTGAATGTGTTCATCAAAGAATGATCAAAAGTTTTCACAATTAATAACATAGAAGATTTGTTTATAACATGGACAATTGGTTTATAACAGTGACGATTTATTTATAACACGGACAAATGGTTTTGAACAATGTCATGCAATGATTTTCAGTTAAAGATATAAACCATACGAAGTTTTCTTTTGAATCAATCTATTATAAGGTTTTTACAAAAGAAACTTTTTGGTCAAAATTCATGGCTATAAGGTTTTCACAACTCTAACCAACTTGTTTTAGTTGGTTAATTGTATTGCAATCAAACTTTTGATACGAGGTTTTCACTTAACGACTCTTGTAGTTGGACGAGGTGTTGCAATATGTATACAAAGCCACGAATTTGACACACTTACAAAACCTATGTACTCGCCGGCATTTTTATGCTGACTCTCTTTTCACTTATGTTTCAGGAGTTAATGCTTGATAATATGATGCATGCTTCATGTAGGAATGGAAGCGAGCCTTAGTGACTTAAAACATGAAAGACAATTTATTTATGTGTTGTTTTTGTTTATCCCAAGACAATGTAAACATTTAACTTAATAAAACAAAAATTTTAATTCCATGAGTTGTGAAATAATAGTTCTATTGACATGATTCCCCGACGTTTGCGCCGCGGTTCGTTTTTTTACGCGGTCGTGGTGTTACAATTAGTCTTAATCATAATAGTTTAAAAATAAAAATGCATGTGTTAACTATGCATTATGAGGATCAATATTTGTCAAGTATTACACATCTCAATTATCTTATCTACATATGGTTCAATCACCAATCTTCATTGAAATGGATACCAAGAGTCTCTTAGTTTTATATTATAATATAGTTTAGATAAACTTGATAACATAGCTCGTACAAAGGTATTTAAGATTGAGAACATAAATAAGAAATACATTAAGCTTGTCTTTAAATGTTTGTACAACATGCTTTAAAGATTTGTACATGTTGAAATTTGTGTAAATGACCATCTTGTCTTTTCTATTTGCTTTATGATATAGTGTAGGTATTACAAATGATATATTTTTGAACTTTGTAATAAGATATTTTGTTTATGTATAATATTATGCTCTACTACATTTTCATTTTTTCTACTCTGATATATGTTTACGAACGAATTTATGACATGATATGTTTTTTAACTCTCTTATATATTATTTCATTTTTTGAATGAATTCGTTGGGTGAGACGCAGGTTTTGGATCTTGTCTGGACATGACCATGTATTTTCTATTGTTGACCGACTACTCATCTTATGAAAGCTTGGGCCATGGACCCAGCGAACTGTCCACGTGTGTTTCACATATGCCCACTAATGCCCTATATTTCAATATATTTAAGAACTAATAATTAAGCTTTCGCACAACCAAACCCACTATAAATGCTCCTATATTTCAATGTATTTAAGAACTAAACAGAATTTAGTTTAAGTAAGAACATATCATAATACCAAATTACAAACAAGCCCACTTACATCAGCAACTTTATTCATGGATTAAGAACAGGTCCAAGAACAATGACCTATGCCGGAGGAAAGGAGTTGTAGACCGGGTTCTTGTTTTGGTTTGGCTTTTGTAGGCTCCTCTCGTAGTTGTTTTTTGGCCTGCTTGTTCTATATTTGTGTACCTTCTCTAGTTTCCCATTGGTGTTTGGTTTCAATCTATTGTTGTTAGAAAAAAGCATCAATTAAGTGCTAATAATGTAATGTGTTGCATAAGAGGATGAACATTGATGATAAGGTCCACCTTGTATTCAATTAAACATGCCTCAACCTCAATGTGACATCAGATATACCAAGTTTATGTATATTACTATCATGAAAAAAAACTAACTTATAAGAAGAAAATGAAAAGTAAAATAATAATAAAAAGTACAACAATGCACCAGCAAGTAGAAACATAATCAATAAAAGGAGGTGCAGATGACGATTCTCTAATGTTAAAAAAATTCAAACATATAATAATTTATTTTATTCAAACATAAATAACTTGATGGTATGAGCAAGATTTAATAATCTATATCAGGTTTTAGGTCCCGATAAATATATTCACTTTTAGACATATGTGCAAGTCCTTGCACAAGCTGACTTAGTAATTGATTTTAGACCGTTCGGTATGGAGTGGCATGAAAATGGGTGTTATGCAACATGTGCAGCCACGTCAACACGTGTCAGAAAAGTAGCGTAGTGCAAAAAAGGCAGGAGTAGAATGGGGCGTGGAAAGTTGAGTTTTTATAATAAAAAAAATTTAACATTAACCAATCAAAACCAACCCAAAATTCACCCACCAATGAAACGCCGCCACCGCACCCACACATTTGCCCCCATGCCGACAGAGATCCTTAAGCCCCAACCACACCGTTGTGCTCCACATCCGACATGGGGTGATTAGCTTGGTGTGGACTGGATTAAATGCCGGATTTCCACGACCACACCATGTGGTCTTACGGAAATGCTAAAAACATAATAGTATTATTTACCCATCTTTCCCACTGAATGATCTTATACATGATGGCAATGCCAAAGCAAGAGTTTTCCTTGTTCTCTTAATAGTACTATTTGCTGTCTTACGAATATTATAGCCCAAACAAAACAGATAATCCAAAACATAGATCTTATGCCGAATTCAATAACGAAATAGTCTCTAAACTCAATAATGAAATAAATAACATTTAAAGATCATCTTATTGAACCCAATGAAACACTTAAAACTTCTGGTTAGATGACACATGTGACCCTTTGGGTATAAGCTGACTTATTCTATTTAAGGATCACCTTATTTATCCTACAAATAAGAATAAATCAAAAGATATAAAATTGCTTTATCTACAAGGAAAAACAAATAACATGAAACTCTATTTTTGCAAGTAAGTTTCTTATGATAAATCAAACTAAATAAACTGTATTTTATAAGCAAAGCCCAAATTATTCATTTGTTTTGCTGGAAATAATTTGGGGAATTTTTGCGTTAGAATAACACTTTTGGACCGTTTGGTGACCCCCACGTACCGAATATTAAAAATGGACAAACCACATACCTGTTTTCATTCAGCGTACCGGAGCGTACCTCGATCCAGGTGGCTATGATCACAGAAGCTCTGCCTCTTAGATTCATATTTTTGACCCATTTGGGATATACCCTGCATTTATGTGAAATTTGAGCATGTTAATGGTTATTTTTGTTCAAATAAACGTATATTTTATAACTATACTTATTTAATTTACAAACATAATCTGGTTTGCTTACCTACTTTTGTTTCAACTATTCTCATTCCCATTTGGCTTCTAACATACTCGGGTAGAGAAGATACAACAGAAGAAGTTGCTGATAAACTACAATCTTGGCATTTAAAATGAAATATTATTAGTTTTTGATAATTAATAGTCAAACACTTGGTTTTAAAAAGCGTAAGGCGCAAGGCATTACTACCAAAACTGACTGGGATCGGCTTGGGGTCAATACATAATAACATCGGATATGCACTGCCAATATCAAACCAATCAGTTCAATATCCCAAAACAGACATGTTTCTAAACAACACCGGTGAATGAACAATCAACCTTACAAATACATTTCTGAATCATATCAAATGATTTGTCACCTATTTTGATTAAAATGTTCAATCAGGACAATAAACATAACAACTATATAAACTCAAAATTTACCTATGAAGATAAGGGGGCATAATTAAATCCTTTAAGGTGTTATCATTATTGGTATGATACACACATTCAAATCGAAAGCAAATATTTAATTGCTGAACAAGACAACACCGGCAGAAATCTAAATGGTAAGGGGTTTGCTTTAGCAGCCATGTCATCAAATTCTTCTGCATTTACAAAATTAGTTTATCTTCAGAAAATTGTACTCGAATTTGAAGTTCGTCTTGATTCTTTGAAACCTGATAGATATTGGCAACATAATGTTAAGCAATAGGTTTTTTAACCTTTTCTTTTTGTTTTGCTCCTACATTCATCTTGATGATGAAAAAATGGTATTGCCTTTCAATCATGTCATGTCTAAATTGACTTCTCTTTTGTGACAAAATGCATAACTATTATTTAGTGATTAGATGCTTACCGCTATGGGACATCCCCAACAAGCATCCTGTCTCCTTCATTGTCCTCATACATTAATGTATAGTAACAAATGAATAACTGAAGGGTTGCCTCCAAGCCTTCTAGAAGAATCTGTCACCTATGCCTTGTCTGAGAACCGCCATCTTGTGGCTAAGTTGATTGTAGGAGATGGTCAATATCATCTACATCAAGTAGCACACAAAGGCCGTCTTTAATCATGATTCTAGCTGGGCACCGGTTCTCGTTTCTTGTTTTAAAACACCTCGATCTTCTAGAAGGCAAACCTGCAAGGTTAATGATCTTATAGTTCGTTCTCCTAATTCATTCAGTTAAGAACATACAATTTTCACATACATACAAAGCAGCTTTAGATTACTTACCAGTGGAAGTTTCATACTATTCCAAACTAGGAGCATGCGGCGGCGACAACAACTACTTCAATCACACCAATTATAGCACCGTTGAATCCTAATCGCCGCCATCACCATCAATTTTCAAAGTACAAAGGTTCCACCACGTTGATATTGTAGTTTCTTAAGCTTTTGTCTCTTCTAATCAGTCTACATATAGTTACATTGCAATTTTAATTAAAAAAAAACATAATGTAGACCATGGAGCTGGAAAAAGAGAGGCAAAAATGTCCAATATTAAAACCTCTGCCATGCATAAATACATCTCCATTTCACTAACAAGGACATTGAATATACTTGATGTTTCATATCATTATCAAGTGAATGAACATATAGACTTGACTGATTACCAGAAACATACCAGTAATTCAAGAGTTATGATATCATTCATCAAGAGCTTTGCAAGTGCATCTAAACTTGCACCCTGAAATCAACAATTAATCCATTCAAAACGAAACTAACGACAAATAAAGATGGGCATATGAAGTTAACAGACCTACTAAAACGGAGATCTGGATCATCATAGCCTTCAACATAGAAGAAATCACATCTCAGGTGAACCTAATGCCACAATCATCCACTGTGTGAGGGGGGATCGGCTCTCCTCCGATGAGCACTGGACCGATCTGACTCAACTAACAGAGGCGGAATTCATTATTAGTGAGCTTGACAAACAAACAACTGAGATCTACTGCTTAAATGCCTTCAATTGTATTGATATACGTGAACAAGTACAAAGCAAGTAAACAGTTCAGCAGGGCGTCGCCACACCAACAGCTAACCAGTTCTGACACAACACTCCTCTATTTATAGGTCGACATGACTTGCACAGGAGTGTGTGAAACTGAGTATGACTCGTGCGAGTGGTTGCCTCGTACGAGTGACAGAGTGTCACTCGTACGAGTTATAAGACTCACTCGTACGAGTCAACATCTAAACAAATAAAACATATATTAACATATACAAACTGACGTTCTAAGCCCTATTACATAATCGACATATCCTAGACGTAGGCAATAGACATTATACACTAACAAACTCCCCCTTGGATGTTGCCGAAGTCTTGGATAGTCTTCAAAAAATCTGACAACTAACGCCCAAAGAAATGTTTTGGTGGCTTGCGACACTCCTCAGAAGTGATTGGCGTCTGATCTGTAGGAGGAGGTCGGTTAACTGTATTGCCAAACCGAAAACTTCTTAGCTATGCAATTCATGCTCGCTCTGCAATTCTTTCTTCCTTCTTATCTTTCTTCCTTTGCTCAATCTCCTCCATTTTCCTCCACGAAGTGTTCCATGTCGTACCTAAATGTACATCATTGGCAAAACAGACATTAACTATCTTCTGAAACTGGAGTGCTTGTTCTTTATCTATCTCTTCAAAGCTGATTTTGCTGTAAAACAAGCATTCAATATCTTTCTTTGAACAGTTGACTAGCCACATCGGGTCTAGTACTCGAATGCCACGCCACAGCCCGTATATATGTTTGTGTGCTATGATGGCTTCGGTTAGCACCTCTGTGATCTTCCAAGAATATCTGGGTGCACACATATAGCAGCTTCTCCTGTATTCGAATCGTAGTGCCACCATTTGAAGATCTTATAGAAGTCTTGTTCCATCTTTATAAGAGGCATATTCTTCAACACTTTCTGTCTCTTTACGATTAGAGTCACGTCTTTCTCGTGTGTTACTGGATCGACTTTAGTAATTCGCTTAGGGAAATGCGTCTTCTAGTGTGTAGATCCATGCACAGCCTCAAGCTTTATCAATTTCCACAGCCGCTGGTCGTGAATTCTCATCTTCAGATTTATCATCTTTGTTTGCACAAGCTCTTTAATATCCCAATAAGGCAGGGTCTTGATTTGCTCAAGTATCTGAAATACTGAATCCCATGCTCCCTTTTAACAGCATAGACGTTAAGCTCCTCGATCCAGCCCTAGCTAATAATATCCCCTAGAGAAATATTCGCATTACGCGTAAAGAATTCTAGAGGACGTTTAAATTTGTGCTCCACTGGTGTTTCTTTAAACCATTTCTTCCTCATTTCTGTAATTTCAGCCGTAGACATCTGTTGATAAATTGTACCTTGTTTGGCAGCTTCTTCTACTTTACGTTTCGAAAGATCATCACTTTGAGCTGCAAACAGTTCGCTAAAAGTTGGAGAGTCATATGTACCCTAATTGGCAATATCTGTATCATCTTCATCAGAATAATCCTCTACGACAACTTGATCATAATCATGTGCACCAGACACATACGTAATCAGCTGGCTCAAAAGCACTAATATCATTGAGCTTTTCTTCGAAGTCAAACACAAAATCCTTGTTGTTCACACCTAACATTTGAGCAATTTCTTCTTTAGAATAACGGTGAACAAATTCCCCTTCTTCTACGTCATGCTCTAAGTATAATATCTTTGGTTTTGGCACGACAGGAACGGTAGATATTTCGGTTACCGAGAAAATTCCTGCCTGCAGAGCATCATTAGGACCTTCAGATCTTCCCTGATCACCTTTGTTCACTTGGTTTGCTAAGTCATCCAAGTATACAGAATAATCAATATCTTCGTTCACACCAAAATCTGTTACATGGATACCCGAACCACCTAGATTATCATCACCACCATCATTATAATAACCATCAGACTTGTTAGAAAATAAGTCAACAAAATCATCCAAGTCTTCAGCTTCTTTCTCAGGTTCTTCAACAAACTCATCAACCTCAGCTTCGATCTCTCTCTCTAACTTCCTCTTGTTTAGCCATTCACGATGCCTTGCTGAAAGATTTGACATGTCAATATCAACATCTTTTGGCTTACCCACTAATACAAACTTCTTTGTCATCGAATACACCACAATTGCAATAGATACTGGCGCAGATTCAGCTTCAGACTTAGTTGTAGCAGTTACAGGATCCTCACCGACTTTCGCTTTGCCTTTTTCTTGAGCATCAGATTTTTCTTTCGCAAGACGTTTACGCTCTGCAACCCTTTCTCTTGCTTCAGCTTGCTCAATTTCATCAATTTCTGCAGCAATGTTAATACCAAGCTTCTTAGTAAGTATCTTTTCAAATAGATTCATCCTTTGTTGGCTCCTGAGACGTTCTTCTTCATATTCAGCCATCCGAATCCTCAAACGCTCATTTTCAGACACAATACTAGCCAACATAGCTTCAAGTTGTTGTTTGTCTGCATTTAAACTATTGAGATGTTCCTGAAGTTCAGCAATCTTGATAGTGTTTAACATAACCTGCTTCTGCAATTCTTCAACATGTGGGTCGTTAAACATGTCAGCAGTAAAATCCTCCCCCAGGAATATCACCGAAATCAAAATCAAAGTCAAACTGGGGTAGGGATTGTGAGGGTTGTGGCGTCAGCTACGGTGGTGGTTGTGAAAGTGGTGGAGATGGTGGTTGCTGTGATGTTTGTTGAGGAGCCGGTGATGGTGGTTGTTGTGGAGTTGGCTGAATATTCTCTTCTTCCATGGTCTTCTTTTGTATCTTTCTCGTTGATTTGTCTATCGGCGAATCCGAGCTTCTGACCGCTGGCCTTTTAAGTCTCTGTGAAGATTTCTTTGGAGTCTTTCATAAAGGAGTATCACTATCTGATTGTGAAGGTATATATGTTGTGTCATCTTCTCCTGAAGCTTTTTGCTTTCTCTTCTCGGCTTTACACTTTATCTCAGCCTGACGTTCACGTTCACGTTCTTTCTCTCTTTCTTTTTCACCTGCTCGTCTATCTTCAGAGTCAGTACTAGAAGACGATGCGTCTTCAACTACTCCTTCACGAACACCAAAAGCTTGTCTCTCAATTTTTGTGGCCATAGTTTCAACGTTCTCTTCAGGCTCAGATTCATCAATCAATCTAGAGCTTTCAACTGTTTTCTGCTTTTTTTGAGGGTAGTTGAGAAAGATATGGACTTTGGGTTCTCTTTGTCCTTTTAACCCCCTTTTTCTCGTCTTTTACAAACCAAGCGCTTCTTCTCGCGATGAAACCATCTAGTGTTGCAAGTTCTTCATCCTCCTCACCGCTATCATCTTTCATCCATTTCCCATGTGGCGGAGACACATACTCTTTGTCAACAATCGCGCCAAAAACTGGTTTTGCGTTGGGGAAAGCTTTAAGATGCAAGTTCATCTTTTTTAATGTCGAAACATCCATATGCTCTAACTTCAGAATATTATCTTTCTTTTTCTTCAGGTTTGGATGCAAATGGTCTAGCAGCATTTGGATAAAATGGGGATACTGCAAGAACTTCTCTCCATGTGTGTTCTGGACCATTTGAGAAAATATCACCTTCGAGAAGTTATACGGCAGATTCAAAACGAGTGCAGTGATCATACACATCTGGTATAAATCGTCAAATCCTCCTTTGCGATGACTGAGTGCGTGTATGACGATGTGTGCGATATATCTGAATGGCGCACTCAGGTTAGCCTTCTTAAATGGAGCAGCATTTACGAATCTGACTTAACCCATTTGATGAAAACATCCTTTCACCATGTATTCGGGAAATCCTATAGGGCCATCTTCAGAATCATTGAACTCCAGCATAGTTCTAATCAATTCTTCAGTGATTTTAACCTAAATATCCTCATCGTTAATCTTCACAGTAGACATAATCGCATTCTCCTCCTCATCATACTCTACCGCATTCCAAAAATACTCAATATGTGAGCGATAAGCTAGAAGACAGTCCGTGAGAGCTTTCGTGATCGGAATCCTGCTCAAAAAATCTAGAACTTCCCGATAAGCAGCGATTTCTGGAATAGAATCATCTAGAAGATAACAGACATTATGGAACAGTGAGAATGAAGATTTCGTGACCTGCAAGAATAAACATTCCAACACTTAGAAATTTTCCAAAAAACTCAACATCTGAGCTACTCATACGACTCACTCATTCGTACGAGGCAAACACTTAGTCAAATTTCAAGTCTGAGTGAAAACATCACTCGTACGAGTCACTACGTCATACAAATGACCAAATATTTAGCAACTTTTCAAAGATTTTGACTAGAACTTCTTCATACGAATGATTTTTCATACGAATCATCAAGAATTAAACATTAAGGACCTACTCATACGAATACTCACTCGTACGAGTGAATGTGATAAACATACTTTTGAAAACCTTGCTCGTACAAATAAATACTCGTAGAATTGCCAACCGTACCAAATAATACCTAGTTCAACCGAACTTAAAACGTGTA
This sequence comes from Scalesia atractyloides, assembly GCA_947069175.1. NCBI lineage: Eukaryota > Viridiplantae > Streptophyta > Magnoliopsida > Asterales > Asteraceae > Scalesia > Scalesia atractyloides. The sequence continues at coordinate 38,632,520 of CAMTDV010000116.1, forward strand.
GATTTTAAAAAATTGAAGGTTGATTTATAGGTTAACAAGGCCGATTTTAACGTTTTTAAGTTCAATTTTATGTTTTACCAGTCCAATTTCCCTAAATCTATGTTTTATGTCCGTTTGGTTCAAATCCGTCATTATAACGGCTTAAAACGAGCATTAGTACCTTCCCATTGCAAGAGGTGTGCGAATCAACCTCCCCAACGTATCGGTGCGTATCGTAGATCAAGAAAATGAAGTTAAAGAATTGGTTCGCACAAAAGTTTCTCTCAACCGCACATAGTCAATAGTCTGACTAGTACGAATGAGTGACCCTTTTATACTCATTCAATAGTCGTTCGTACGAGCAATAGCTCGTGCGAATGAATACTTATGTCACTCGTATGAGTCAGTTCTGACACTTTGTTATCTTTTTTTATTTTTTATTATTTTTTATCTGTTTAATAACCCACTCAGTTAACCAAGTCCAAGTTAATGACCCTGGTTATCTGATTTGCCTACCAAGTCCAAGATAATGACCTTGGTTGACCACTGTTTGACCAAAACAGATTTATTTAAAAATGTAAAGTTTCAAATTAATGAACTTTGTTGACGTTTAGGAAAACCCTTCTTTTCATGATTAGCTCCCAACCCGTGGACTTCAGCTATCCTCCAGCAATCATCGCTTTGACTTGAAGTAACGGTGTTTTCATCATCTGTAGACTTAAAATCTAAGATAAATTGCTAAAAGGTAAAAATCTTTTTGGGATTTTTCTGAAAAGAAATAACAAGTAAAGATGTATACACAAACATATTTTTGTTAGTTTTGTGTTAAGAGGATCATATCAAGTATTTAGATAAATCACAAGTACCGTTGATCTTGATAGTATCATTAAGTTCTTAAACAGATTTACCTAGATTGCCAATATATTTATCCTCTTAAACCTCTTCTCATTTCTCAATTGTTTCAAGACATGTTAGGTAATATTAAGGAACATGAAGTAACTGTGTTTCCCATCTCAGTATATACTCCCGTATCGAGATTTCAAAATATCATTTCACAGGTGAATATATCCAATTGGATATCTGTAAATGGGGTGAATTGTGAGACCTTGAGAGCTCAGGTTAGTACTTCCATACAGACAAAGAGATGAAGGCTCGTCTTTAGGTGGTGTTCCATTAAGGAATCTTTTGAACTGCAGATGTCACAAATTTTATGACATAATCATTTTTTGTGCAGCTAGGCGAAAAATGCGTAAAGTATTATACAAGTTCTAAGCCATTGCTGACGCAAAATCAGAAGAACTCAGATAATATCCCAGATATCGATTAAATATAAAGACCTAGTATCGCAGAATCTGGCATTCTCTCATACGAAATTTCGGAGTACTAAGTCCATATATCCGAGAGATGTTAACCCACTGGTTACTTAGTTTTTCATTTAAGTTTATATCTTGAAAGACAATTTACTGAACGAGTGAAGCCTTTTGGCACATCCTCAGTAAGACCTGTTTAATTACTTGTTTAAACATTCCATATCTTTAGCATACTGTGATTGTCATATTGATGTAATATGATCTCTCTTTTTCACAAAAACTCTTTTTGACTTTTATAATGTTTTTGTATTTTCCCATACTTTCTCCCCCTAAAATCAAAAACATATTTTGAATTTTTGAAGAAAAATATATACAGAAATCATGTCACACCGATGAGAATCACGTCAAGTCCTCGTCATCCTCAAATTCAACCTCATGAATATCCCCTGATGCAAGATATCTTAAACCATTTAATTTTAAATGATTTTTAAATCTTGAACGATCAAATGCTTTGGTATAAAAATCTGCTTTTTGGTCATCAGTGTGGATTTTTTTAATTCTAACCAACTTTTTCTCGTAGCAGTCACGGATAAAGTGGTGTCGAATCTTAATATGTTTAGTACGTGAGTGTTTACATGAGTTTTTAGTGATATCAATAGCAGCCTGATTATCTACATATATGGGTGTGTCAAGAAGTTTCAGTCCGAAGTCTCTCATCTGCTGTTGAATCCAGAGAATCTAGGAACAACAGCTGGATGTTGAAACATATTCAGCTTCACAGGTAGAGAGAGCGACCATGGTCTGTTTCTTGCATTGCCACGTTACCAAACGGGTTCCAAAGAACTGGCAACCAGCCATCATAGATTTGGCATTGAGTTTGCAGCAACCAAAATCAGAATCCGAGTAACCTACAAGATTGAAGTCGTTGTGATGAGGATACCACAAGGTGGTGCTTAGACATCCTTTCAAATATCTCATGATACGTATAACTGCTAGCAAGTGCGAATCTCTTGGACTGGACTGAAAACGGGCGTATAGGCATGTAGGATACATGATATAAGGACACGAAGCTGATAGATACATCAAGGATCCGATCATGGGGTTGTATAATGTTTCATCAACTTTGACTCCATGAACGTCTGGACAAATGCAATGATTTAGAGCTAATGGGGTAGATGTTGGTTTAGTTCCTGTCATATCAAATTTCTCTAATATGTCATTAACATACTTTGTCTGATGGATGAAGATACCATCAGTCAATTGATCAACTTGAAGTCCTAAAAAGAACTTCAGCTCCCCCATCGCACTCATTTCTAATTTTCGCTTCATGACTTCTTCGAAGTCTTTACACAGCTTATCATTTGTCGATCCAAAGATAATATCATCCACTTATATTTGGACGATAATCAGATGACCATCCACTTCCTTGGTAAAGAGGGTAGAATATACAGTTCCTCTGAGAAAGCCTGTCTAGAAGATGACGTGAAAGCATTTCATACCAAGCTCTCGGGGCTTGGTGAAGACCATATAAAGCTTTGTTCAGAAGGTAAACTTTATCTTTGTGTATAGGGTCGACAAACCCCGGTGGTTGTCCGACACACACCTCATCTTTAACTTTTCCGTATAGGAAAGAATATTTGACATCCAACTGGTACACCTTGAACCCTTTCCATGAAGCAAAGGCCAAGAATATGCGGATAGCTTCGAGACGAGCGACTGGGGCGTCGACTTCAGTGTAGTCTATCCCTTCTTGCTTATGAAAGCCTTGTACCACGAGTCGAGCTTTGTTTCGTACCACTATTCCTCTGTCATCATGCTTGTACTTGAAGACCCATCTAGTGTTTATCTTTTGTGATGATCTGGTAGGTCAACAAGCTTCCAGACTCCTAGCTTCTTGGATTGAAGCAATTCCTCCTACATTGCCTCCACCCAGCTTTATTATTTTAATGCGTCTTTCCAGATCCCAGGTTCAACCTATGAAACAAAACAACTATAAGAAAGTCAAGTTTGTAATGGAGCAATATGGGTATTAAAACATCTTAGATCCTTGTTGATCTGATTGCGAGTTTGCACTCTGGTTTTGTAAGCTGCCGATGATATTCTTTGATGGATGGTAAGATAATGTCCTAGGCATTACTTCACTTGGAACATCCACTTGAGTCTGCAAATTCGTGATCACTTCATCAACAACCGGTGCAGAAGACGCTGTTTCATTCCTGACGTTTGATTGATCAGCTTGAACATTCAGGAAGCTTTCAATATGCTCAGATCCTTCATCGGAAATAGATCCTCCGTCATCAAAAGTCGGTTCACAATCAGAGTCGGCATTGGGTGGTTGCTAGGCAGATGATTCAGCAGTGTCTATTGGTATAGAGACCGATTCTTGAAGAGTAGTGCTCGGACCTACATCAGAAGTGTTGACATGAAGTGACGGGGAAATCACCAATGGTCTAGTAAATTGCTCTTGATTAAAGATTTGGTGCTGTTAAAAAAGCATAACAAGTTCTTCTTCAGATGGCACGTCTAGTAGGTCAAATGAATTCCACAAACCTTCGTAGTTGAACAACCATGGATCCCCATGTTTCTGCGTAGGCGTATTATACCGTTGACAATCAACATGCTGTGCAAGAATAACCTGGTTCAGACTCAGCAAGAAAACACGTTTTTGTGGAGTAGCATAACCGACGAAAAATCCTTCCAAGGATTTGGCTCCAAATTTACCATCTGGGTCCAATACAGTACACGGTGATCCAAAAGGCTCCAAAAACGCTAGGTTAGGCTTCTGTTGGTTTAGCAGCTCAAAATAAGTCTTGTTGTGAGGCTTGACTATTAACACATGATTGAGGGTGTAACACGCTGATGCGATTCTTACGTTCAGCTACTCTATTTTGTTGAGGAGTATAGGGAGCACTGAATTCGTGAAGAATCCCTTTTCGGTGCAGAATTCGAGCATCCTTTTGTTCTTGAACTCGGTTCCATTGTCACTGGGATTCTCTTGATAGGTGGATGATAAAAGTTTTCAAGCTTTCTGGAGAGAATCATTAGACTTTCAAACGTTTCATCTTTGCTCTCCAGAAAGAAAACCCACGAGAATCTTGAAAAAGCATATGTAGTTACCAGGCAATATATATCACCAGAAATGCTTTTGACGTTTACTGGCCCGAATAGATCCATATGAAGCCTCTCTAGTGGTAGCTTGATAGAATTTAGATGCTTTCTTGGGTGTGATTTCTTGTGCTGTTTCCCCTTCTTACAGCTCAGATAATCATGAGATAATTGAAAGTTCTTTAGATTAACACCCTCCACTAAGTCGTTGTGCACTAGATAATTCATCTTTCTCATATGAATGTTCCCCATCTTCCTATGCCATAGAATAGACTCTTTCTCGGTTGCTTTAGAAACAAAGCACTGAACCTTCTTTGATGTTGTAGAAGCGACACTCATATCAAGGACATAAAGATCATTCTTTCTTGGAGCACGCATAAGAATCCATTCCTTAGGAATCTTGAATCCCGGCTTTAAGATCAAGCATTCTTTGTCGTTGAAGTGAGTTGTAATGTTTTTGTCACAAATTTGCGAAATACTCAGTAGATTGTACTCTAGCTCTGCAATGTAGTTCACTTTTTCAAATGAAACCACTCCATTTGTAAGAATACCTTCTCCAACGATTCTACCACCTTGTGTTCCAGCGAAACCTACATAACCTCCTCGGTAGCTTTGACGTCATGCAACAACGCAAGCATCCCAGTCATATGTCGGGAAGCTCCACTATCCATAATCCATTTAGACATGATCGATCTGGGGAGTCCCTGCACACACTTGAGGAAGAAACTATTTAAACAAAGAAACCCAAGCCTGCTTGGTCTTGGGTGGGTTCGGAATATCAAATTTCGGACCAACTTTGTTTTTGACATTCTGTTTAGGCTCGATTTTGGTTGGAACAGATGGTTTCAGATTTACTTTGGATGGTTTGACTTTTACAACCCATGTTTGTGTTTTCAAATTGGCCCTTTTTGAATAGAACTTTGAATCTTTTTGAGTTTAATGATTTTTGGTGGAAGATTCACCAATTTCAAATTTAGAATTAAGTCGAATCATTGATTTAACATATTTGTTGGATTCAATATTTCTTTTCAAGATTTGTTTTGGTAAAACCATAGGTGCCTTCTGTTTTACATCTTTTGTAGATCTGTTAGAGTTTGGAACAGGTTTTAGATGTCTTTGTGAGCAATATCGTACAATATGCCCAACATTTTTATACTTATAGCACGTCCTGCTGTCTTTTCGGACAGAGGAATCCAAAACTTGTTTTCTACTCTCTTTTTCTCTCTCAAACTCATCATTGGATTGTGTACCAATGATCTCTTTTTCCTTTTCTATCGTTGTCCCAAAAACAAAATTGATTTTCTTTGTAAAGTTTAGTTTTTGGGACTTGTTTCGTTCTTCGCTTTTGGAAACCCAAACCATCCCTCCTATTCTCAGGATCTCTGTTTCTTTGATGGTAGGGTTTGTTAACACATTTTGATTTAGAGTAAAATGATGCATCGTGTTTATCTAAATCAGAATGGCTTACCTCAATAAGCTTGAACAACTTTTCGACACGATCCAGATTGACATTTTGGATCCGAAAATCTTCATCAGAATATAGTTTATCAGATCCATGCATTTTATAAACTATGACGTTTGGATCAGTGTTTAAACTATTTTCTGATGATTCAGCATCAGATTTAGATTTCTCATATTCACTTTTTAAAACACTTTCAACCACTTTGTTAACTACATCAGAAACACATTCATTTTCAGATTTTGTGTAAGTTATATCAATGTTCGAAGGTAGCTCGTTTGACTTTTCAGTTTTCAATGTTAAGTTGAGCACCTTTTCCACCCCCGTTGGTTTTTTAGCATAATCATCATTTTTAGATTCTTCTTTGTTTTCAATCTTGGGTAGAATGTGATCAATGACGTATGAACTTGTATAATAACTGATTAACAATTTGTTAACCCGTTCGGTTTCTATTTTCATTTTCTCAAGTTCACTTTTTAGCTCAGCGATTGTGTTTTAATGAATGTTAATGACCATTTTTTTGTCCATCACAGTCGCTTTAAGCATAGAAAGTTTTCCGTCATTTTCTATGAGCACTTTTTCATATTGTTTAACAGATTTGCTTAATTTGTCGTAAGCTTCTTTTGTTGCTTTATAGTCACATGACAAATTATCTGTTAGACATTTGAGCTCATTGTATCGTGTGTCTTTTACAACACATTCACTGCATGGCTCTGCACATTTCAAGCACGGTTTTTCTATTACAGACTCATTCTTCGACACATTTACCTCATTCAGATTTGCCATGCAAGCTTTCTTGGTCTCATCAGTCTATTTTTTCAACACCGCATCAACTCTCTTCTCTTCAACTTCCGGCTTCTTCTTTTCATCACAAGATGATCTATGGCTTTGCTCAAAGTAACCTGCAAAAGTTTTAAGAATATCATTAGGCAGGAGATGTTTAAAGCACTGTTTAACAATTCCTCTTCTTCTGACTATGTGTGATAATAATCTTTGAGAGATTCGTCAAAAGATGCCTTAGTATATTCTTAAGGTTCTTTGATAATTTCTACAACCAACGCCAAACTCTCATTTCTTGGAGATGTACTTGTTCCAGTTAAAGCCTTCATCTTCTTGAGTTACGACAAGCGCTTTGTCTTTTTTAGGTCCACCTGCGGATGGTGTTAAACCACTTCCTTGTTCATATAACACACACAAGTGCGGAACCCAAGTGTGCATGCAACAAAGGAAAAGTAAAGAATACAGGTTAACCAAAGATTCACTATCTTGATTAATGATTGAGAACAAGTACATACATATACACACAATGCTCGTATGACTCAAACAAACCTGTTGTGTTCTTGTGTCTTCGTCTTCAGAGAGAATACTGAGAGGCTCACTTAGACCAACTAGCTAACCCTCACTGAGAGGTGCATGTCTGCTTATATAGTGTCCAAGCTGCTTACTCGTACGAAAACAAGTTGCCAGACATACGGAACACACTATTACACACGAGACACAACTCCAGGATTTGGTACGAGTCACCGTTTCGTACGAAATGCTTGTGTTTCATACGAAATCTCCTTGATTCGTACGAAACATGTGTTTCGTACGAAATCTCTTGATTCGCATAGAATCCTTCTTCTTGGAGAACGTGTGTAGACTTGAGGTTTACAAGACTTATCAGTATGCACATATGCAACTGATTAACACAGACAAGCTAAGATGTCATACTAGATCAAGATAGAAGGATATCTCGATCTATTCGACACGACCAAACCTATACAGACACTTGAGCAAAGACCGTACAATTACAACTGTAATTAAGAACAAGCGACAGACACAAAACTGTATCAACAAACTCCCCCTTGGATGTTGCTTGGTCTTCGGTCTTTGGTCTTCATATGTTGGTCTTCACGTTGAATGGTTTGGAGTATCAACAAACTCCCCCCGAAGATCTGCAATTCATTGATAGATCTGCTATCCAATGATTAGAGCATCAGGTCTTCGAACTTCTAAGAAACTTCAAATCTTTCTTGTTTCCTCTTCTGACTTGTCAGAGTTCTTCGTTGTTGGTCTTTGTTTATGTTCTTTTGTATCAGTCTGTACTTAATAGACATATATATAATTAGAACACAAGTTTCTCAGGGAATACACACGAAAAACTTATCATAAATTCTTCGTATGATTCTATTCCCTGAACGAGATACACACACTCGTATGAATTCGAGCAGCAGATTTGAGAAAAACAAGTGACCAAGTCAAATCAAATGACTAGGTTCATTCGTATGATATACACACACTCAAACGAACTTCAGATTTTGGATTTCTTTGATGAAATACTTGTTGCAAGATATTACTTTTATGAAGTTGCAATATCAAACCAATGGTTTTCTGGCGTATCTTGGTAGAAACTCTCGTGTATCAACTTTGGCTAACTTTCAAATAGTAATTACATAAGCAACTAAAAGCTGGACATAAAATCAAAATACACAGATAAACTACAATCTTTTTCGAGTTTCAAGGTAAAGGAATCATACCAGCATATTAATCTTTGTCAAAAACGATATTTGGTTTAAACTTCAAAATTAAATAGATAAGTATTCAATTATGATTATCGGTATTGTTGTCCACGTAAGCTTAGACTTATCAGATGTAATCATGATTAGGAGATATGATTAAGGTATGGATTTATACTTACTAGCCGGTGTTCAACCACATCACGACACATTCCCGTATCAAGATATGCACGAGAGAAAATCTCACCGGTGAGTATGCTGCTTTATCATCTGTTTTGACGTATATGAATGATGTGAGATACTCACTTATTGAGTCCAAAACACCTGTATGTTTTAAAAGATCAATAAATTGACCCCATTTTGGTGGTAAAGCATCAGTAAATCGCATCACAATTTCTTGTGGTGCTGCTAACACTTTATACGAGTACATTTCGCTGAGAAGATGATAAAACCGAGTGGTCATATCATTCAAGGTTTCGTTCTCCATGAACATGAAACCTTCAAACTCTTTCTTGAGCAGATCATGTTGAATCTTCCTGGTAGCAGCGTTACCTTCACCTCTTGCTTCCAAAGTGTCCCACAAATTTTTCATTGTAGTACAATACACAAACTGATGATAAATGTCTTTATGCAGAGCTTGTGTGAGGATAGCAAATGACTTTTCTCTAGATCGTAATCTTTCTTGTCACTTTCGACTAAATTGGCCAATGTGGTTGGATTTGATCCAACTTCTTCGAGTGCTTCATTATAGGGGGTAGTGAAACACGTCCACAATTCTGTGTTCTGTCCAATAACGTATGTATGAAAATGACTTTTCTAGGAAGGATAATCGTTCATATGATTTAGCTTGGGCAGACGGTTATTACTCCCTGTTTCACTTTCGCTTATTAACAGAGTTTGGATGCTTTGATTCTGATTCGCAACACACGCCCACTGATTTGCAAAGATCATAGTTGTATGTTGAGGCATCAAAGAATTTTACCCATGATGTTGTGGAGCTTTGCGAAGACTCCTGATTTGAGCTTGAACAACTCCAATCCCACAGGTTAGAACTCATTATATTTTCTTGTTTTATAAAAATTTAAAGGTTTAAAGTTTCACAATTATAATTACCTTTTAAAAGTTCACATATCTGAAAATATGACAAATTCTTAAAATCACAAAGCTTTGAAAAAAACATGAAAAACAAACAGTAACAAAGGTAATTCGTACGAAACTGATTTCGTGCGGATAAAACAACTTTTTTGAGTGAAACAGGATGTTTCGTGCGAAATAGTTATTTCGTGCGGATCAAGTGTTTCGTGCGATGAAGATGAATGTACGAAACTTTTCAGTCGCACAAACTGTTTTGTCAGCGTTTTTCAGAGGAATCTTTTCAGAAATGGTTTGGTGAGAAATTTCCTTTCTTGTGTAGACCTGCTTTTTCGAAAATACCTGTTGTCTCACCCACTTTTAGTTAAAAACACAGATTTTAACAGTCCACAGTCAAAGTCCAGATCCAAGTCAGAAAATGTCAACCCTACCAAACTAATCAGATTCAAATTTTTGCAGATTTCTTCTTCAAGGGTGTTCTTCAGAAAAATTAAACCATAAAATTTTCTGCATGCAGCAGATTTTAATCAAGTTTTAAGTTGGTTAACTATCCAAAACTTATGTTTTCTACTGGAGGCTCAAGAACACTTCAAAAATCTTCAAACTAGCTCATACACAACTAAGCCCGGTTTTGAACAAGGAAAGAGCCAAAGCTCTGATACCACTTGTAGGTCCACCTGCGGATGGTGTAACCCAGTTCCTTGTTCATATAACACACACAAGTGTGGAATCCAAGTGTGTATGCAACCAAGTCAAAGTAAAGAACACGGGTTAACCAAGATTCACTATCTTGATTAATGATTGAGAATGAGTACAAACATATACACACAATGCTCGTATGACTCAAACAAACTTGATGTGTTCTTGTGTCTTCGTCTTTAGAGAGAATACTGAGAGGCTCACTTAGACCAACTAGCTAACCCTCACTAAGAGGTGCATGTCTGCTTATATAGTGTCCAAGCTGGTCACTCGTACCAAAACAAGTTGCCAGACATACGGAACACACTATTACACACGAGACACAACTCCAGGATTTGGTACGAGTCACTATTTCGTACGAAATGCTGTGTTTCATATGAAATCTCCTTGATTCGTACAAAACCTGTGTTTCGTACGAAATCTCTTGATTCGCACAGAATCCTTCTTCTTGGAGAACGTGTGTTGACTTGACGTTTACAAGAGTTATCAGTATGCACATATGCAACTGATTAACACAGACAAGCTAAGATGTCATACTAGATCAAATAGAAGGATATCTCGATCTATTCGACACGACCAAACCTATACAGACACTTGAGCAAAGACCGTACAATTACAACTGTTATTAAGAACAAGCGACAAATAAAAAACTGTATCAACATCTTTGGATTTTGGCTGTTTATCTTCGATTTAAACCATTCTTGTTCTTGGCTGAGGACGATGATAGATGGCTTTCTTGTAGTAGTCATCGGCAAACGGGTTTTGATTACTCTGAGCTTCTTTGTTTGGACATTCGCGTTTAAAATGCCCCTTTTTACGACACTTGAAACATGTAACTTTTGACTTGTCGAAGCCAAGTTTTCCATCCAATCCTCCCAAATTCTCTTCCCGGTGATTTCCATGAAACGTTGTGCTCGTCTAACAATAGACGCCATACACCATTTGATGTCGATCAACTCCATCTCGACCGGATCAATCTGATCATAGTCTCCTCTAGTCATCTCTGAGTTTCCAATTTTACCTGCTACAAGACTATCATACGATTCGAGAACCGAAGCTAATAGTGACATATGTTGCTTGGCAGTGTTCTCGTTGAGTTTTGTGCATTCTGGAAATCAACAGTGATATTGCACTTAGCACCCTTTGAGTAGATTTTGATTGATTGTTCTGGTTGATCTGGGGATTGCTCGAACCATGTGATGACTGTGGGCTTTGAGGCGTGTTCGGATTGACCGTAGCAAAGGATTGAAAACCATTGTGTTGATTTGACGATGGGCTTGGTGTGTTGTAAGCGCTGAAGGCAGTTTAGATCTTTGGAGACTGTATCTGAGCAGCAGAACTTCCTTTGTAATACAGATTAATGTCTTGTTACATTTGGGCGCCTTTATTCATCGCCATTTTCTGCATCTCAAGTTCGTGTTCCTCCAATCAACCAATGAATTGTGGTAATGAGAAATTACCATATTCAGTTCCATTCTTCAAAATGGTCAGGTAGGTAGACCATTTGCCTTGTGGTAAGGAATCTACGAGTTTATTAACTAATTCTTCATTCATCTTTATAATTCCCATTTGCTTCATTTGCATAACCAGATGACAGTATATTTCAATCAGTTGTTTCACTGTCTCTCCTTTGATCAAAGTAAAGATGTCAAATTCTTTACTCAACAATACCCTCTTTCCTTTTCGTAGCTGTGCGCTTCCTTGGAATTTCAATCGAAGAGCATTCCATAACGATTGTATGTCATCATCATGTTGTAATAGCGCCAATATGTCTTCCTTGATGGCTTGTTGTAAGATGTTCATTATTTTCTTCTCGTTTATGAACCTATCCCTTTCAAAATCCAAGAGTTGAGCCAATGTCTTTTCAAGACCGTTTTCTCCAACAGGAGATTGATACTTTTCTTCGATGGCAAACCAACAGGTAAAATGATTTTCCTGAACCCAATTCATAAAACGTTCGCTCCAACTATCAAAGTCTTCAAGGTTCATCAACTTTGGCGGCTTCATCATAGTACCCATCTCATTTTCGAGGTTCATGTTTTGGGTTGTAGTAGTTGTGACCGCTGTGTAGCAAATGCGTTATAAAACTCTTCTACCATTTTTCTTTAAAAATTTTAGAAACACACTTTCGAAAAACTGATTAGAATGATTCGTGCGGATGACAAAACAGTTCATGTGTCCAAGATTAGTTCGTACGACACAGAGATTCGTGCGAACGAGATTATTCGTACAAATAAGATACTCTTGCGAACAGAATGTTCGTACGACTGAAAATGTTTGCTCGTACGAGTGAGTTACCCGTACGAATGAATGCTTCATGCGAATCACAGGTTTTAACTTTTTAACTTGTAGATTTTAAGAACTTCTGTTTACTCGTTCATACGAATGACTTAAAATGTACGGATAGTCGTTCGTGCGAGTGGTCTCTCTACCCGTACGAAACAACTTAGGTCACCAAACAGATGAATTTTACCAATTTTGACATGATTAAGTTCGATTTTAGATATGAAATTTTCAAAGATTGATTAGGATTGATTTTAACGGTATATCCTAAAATTCTAGTCTAAATTGTCCATAAATTCGTCCAATTTTGAGATCTGTGTGAGAAAGTGTAGAAATAGAATGAATCTGAATCTGAAACTGTTGGTAGTATGCAGAAACTTGATCTTTGTCAGCATATCAGGCCTCAAGGCTCTGATACCACTTGTGAGGGGGGATCGGCTCTCCTCCGATGAGCACCGGACCGATCTGACTCAACTAACAGAGGCGGAATTCATTGTTAGTGAGCTTGACAAACAAACAACTGAGACTTACTGCTTAAATGGCTTCAATTGTATTGATATACATGAACAAGTACAAAGAAAGTAAACAGTTCAGCAGGGCTTCGCCACACCAACAGCTAACCAGTTCTGACACAACACTCCTCTATTTATTGGTCGACATGACTCGCACCGAAGTGTGTGAAACTTAGTTGACTCGTGCGAGTGGCTGCCTCGTACGAGTGACAGTTATAAGACTCACTCGTATGAGTCAATATCTAAACAAATAAAACATATATTAACATATACAAATTTACGTTCTACTCACTTTATACATAATCATCATATCCTAGACGTAGGCAATAGACATTATGCACCAAGACACTGAATAACTGAAACAATCAAAAAATTCGTACATAAATCAGAAGATTCATAAAATATATAGGGTTTACAACCATGAGTTCAGAATTACGGTAGGCATCAACATAATCCAGATCCAAAATCAAGTAAAACACAGAAACCATACCTGAATAGGCTTAGAGCCGCACTTGAATATAACCCCATCAGAGGTCCTGCAAACCTTCTAAACAAATATTAAAAATCCCTAACTAAAATCAGATTTTGTACCTGTAGCGAACGTCGGCCTCGAATTAGAGCTTCATTCGAGCCAATAAGCAAAATAACACTCAAAAACTTAACCTTGAAATTCCTATCATCACTGTCCTTCATCCTTCTTTCAATTATGAGAAAACCAATGCCTCTTAGCCTCTTGTTCGTTTGATTGTAGCCCCCTAACAGTGATTTTAGGTCAAAAAATCCTTCAAGATCTGACTAATTTTGAGTTTTAGGGTTTCTCTAGGAGAAGATGAAAGAATAGTGAAAGAAACATAAAAGCTTATAATGAGGGAATAGGATAATGGGTGCCTTGGGAGGAGTAAAGGAATTCAAAAATTGAAAGCATAGATCTGGCCACCCAAAAAATCGTTGGCCGCCCAAAATTAGGGATTCAACATACTTATTATGTGGTGCGCTTTATATAGTTGTACAAAATGCTTTCATGGCTTGTAACTTTGAAGTAAGTGGCAAATGACCTATGTTGCCCCTCGAATATGCATATATATAGTAGAGAAATTACAAATATATATATATATATAGAGAGAGAGAGGTTCATTTGGAAGAATATTCTTATAAGAAGAAAAATAAATTAATCTAGACCTTATATTTTTTTATCAATTGTTGTGATCAAGATATGATTTTTGTCCACTTTTAGTTAATGATATAATTAACAAGGGTATAATAGAAAATTTGATATACAATACTAATAAATATAATAAGAGTTACTCAAATCTCATTAATGTCATCATAATTTTCTCCTTTATCACCATTAAGGTGTTGTGTCCTACACCAATTTTATTAGGAGACAAAATTATTTAAAAGTGTTGTTTTCTACACATATTTTATTATGAGTCGCAAAATTATTTAACATTGTTGGGGTCCTACATATTTTGTACCCTACACCAAAACATTATTTTTATGGTGTAGGAAACTTTGTTTTTATGGTATAGTAACTATTGAATATGTAGGATCATGTGTGATTGTTTTTATTGTGTAAGGTGCACAACTATTTAATAGGATAAACTCATTAAATGATTAGGGTTCATTAATTAATCTAAATATTAAAAATAAATGATAGAGTTATTAAATGATTTGTTCAAATTACCTTTGTATCATTTATTCTTTTTATTCTTAATTTGTGATTTCTTCTTATTTAAACTCTCCACTATATATTTACATATACATATATATATATATATATATATATATATATATATATATATATATATATACACATAGGGCGAGGTTAAGAAAGAATCTAAATCATTAGATCTTTAATCTAATGGTTGAGATCTTGATGGCAATCTTGTAAATAGTGTTTACCATTAAAATAATTAATTTTCCAGGTTAAGGGTATAAAGGTAAATTTAACATTTTTAAGTTTAGAAAGTCACATGAAATGCACATGAAAATCTCCCCTTCTTTTGTAAACGTCAATACCTTTTTATACATAACTATTTTTTTTAAATAAATTACACCATAATAAGGAGTGTTTTTTATCTTTAATATAAGTACCATATTGTTATATTTATGTACAGATGTTTTAGTCCATGGTGTTTTTACAGTAAAACACCATGAACGTAAAAATAAGACTCCGTAACATTGCAAATAATGACCTGCTACCAGAAATAACGGTATACATCCATCATAGACCTGCTACCATAAATATATAACACTATAACACTATACATCCATCATAGACCTGTTATAGAGCACATAACACTATAACTCCTATATAACACTATACATCCATCATACACCTGCTACAAGAAATATATAACACTATACATCCATCATAGACCTGTTACAGAATAGGTAACACTATAACACTATATAACACTATACATCCATCGTTTACCTGTTATAGAGAAAATAACACTATACATCCATCACAGACCTGTTACATGAAATACAACACTGTACAAATTTGTATTCTTATAATAGTGGGTGGCGGTTATGGAAGGTTATCAATTAATTGAATCAATGAAAATATTACTTGTTTACCCTTTTAAATATATATATATATATGTATGTATATATATATAGGGTAGGGTTCATGTGAGAACCAATTTTAGGGCGAGAACAATGAGAACCAATGTGAACACGATAAAAATTAACCCAAAACAAAAAATAAACCCCCCACGCCACCAACAACCAAAAACCTAAACACCCCCTCCCCCAAAATAAAATAAACTATACCCCACCAACCTCCCACCCACAAAACCTAAACCCCCTACCCCACCTAAGCTAAATGCTAAAACTAAACCCAAAACTAAATGCTAAAAATGTTTTTTACAGTTAAATTGCGGCTTTTCCTAAAAAAAATTTAAAAAAATATTAACAAAAAGTTGTGATTCAAATGGAAAGTTCTAAATTTTTTTGTGTTTTTTAAGTAGTTTTGGATGTGTTCGCACTGGTTCTCGCGGATCTCGCAATAAATAGTGGTTCCTAAATGATCTTTATATATATGGGGAGAGGTTCTAGAGTGTATACTAGCGCATTTGTGAACTAATTGAACTAATCCTGGCAATTGATTTAAACTTGTGTATTGATAATCAAGCGCTAAGATTAGTTCATTAGTGTTAACAATTGAGGGGGTTGCTCACAAATGAACCTATATATAAATGAGAAAACTAAAAAACTAACTAAAATACCCAAAAACATACCAAATTTTTTTACAGTTTTTTTTTATAAAAAATCGCTACTTTTTATGTAAATAAAAACCTTTTTTCAAAAAAAATGTGTATTGTACATGTGCATAATGTCTATTGCCTACGTCTAGAATATGTTCTTGAGGGGTGCGGGTGGGAGGTTTAGGTTTTTTGGGGGGTTTACGTTTAGGGTTTAGTCTTAGATTGTTTTTTTGGAGTGGGGGTGGGGGTTTAGGTTTTTTGGCGGTGGGGGTTTAGGCTTTTGGTGGGAGGGTGGATTTAGGTTTTTGGGCGGTGGGGGTGGAGAGGTTAGGTTTTTAGGGGTATCGTTTGTCACACCCCAACCGATTGCGGAAACATAAAAGTGAGACGAACGAGATTGCTCGAGACATCTAACACTATATGCGACAATATTAAATTAAACAATCTATTTCATTTCATTTATCAAAATGTCAAGTACAATATAGATTCAAATACAATGTGAATTTAAATAGGACAAGATCAACAAAACATAACAAGTAACTCAACCCTCTAGGTGTATTTCTATGCCTTTCCTATTAAGTTTTTGTCATTCCAACATCCTCAACCTGCAACATCGTTAAAGTATAGTTCAATACAGAAGTATTGGCAAGTACACAAGTTTAAATAGCATAACTAATAAAATCCGTTTGAACAAATTTACATGTTAAGCTAGCATACGAGATTAATGTAAACAGACTACAAGTCAATCCTCAAGTGTCACCGCAAAATAGCTTAAACTTAACATGACCACAAGAATACGGGCGGTGCGTTACTCCTATAGCGCTATACATGTAAAGGGGAGGTTCGTACAAAGTTATTGACAACTATTATCACATAAGAAAGTTCCAAGTATACGAATCGGGTATCACGCAACTATAGCATGTATGATGGATTGTTTGTGTGATTTCATAAAGTATAAGTGTGATTTAGTGAGTTTTTGATAGACTAACATATTGCACCCAAAAGTGTAAAGCATAAAAGGGCATCGAGTGTACTCATGGTTTTGCAAAGCTTAAATCCGTGAAGTGTTTGGTTGATTTGGGAACGGAACACCGAGTTATCCTACACAAGGAAACATAGGTGTGTGAATATCGGAATGAAAATGGGGGTCATAAATTAGGAGTTTAAAGTATGCAAAAGTATGTATTGTTGAAAGTATTTATCTAGACGTTAAGGTTCGTTTTTGACACTATAAACCCCGTAGGGTGTTTGTGGTTTCATGGGTCATGCCCGTTATAAACGTAACGAGAGGTTAAGTCTTAGATAAAATAACCTAATGTTAGGACAAGTAACCATACTGTCATTGTCAAAAGTTCGGTTATATTTATATATATATATATATATATATATATTATCATCAAGTTTATCATATAAATCATAGATTTAATGGAAGTCATAGAAGTTATGCATGGAGGTAGGAGGATAACCGTCCTTAACCTCTTTCGTAAGATTCACCAATGCACAAATTGTCACAAGGACAATTCAGATGGTCATGAATGAAATAAAAGGAAAATACTTCACTAAACTATGTATCAACCAAGTAAGCAAGCTAGGTGTGTGCATCCCGAACATGGCAACATTTGGGAAGGTGTCGTAGCCTTGTTACTCAATTGAAGGTTGAACATAGCTTAGTGGTTATACTTATATATCATCAAATGAGGTGGTGGATTGAAAGTAGGATAGCCAAGGCCTTCATGTAATCACACCTTTACCAAAACACAAGCTTTGTTAAGCTTGGATGGTTCCAACATTTGTGGGTTAAAACCCTTTTTAAAACAGGAAGTATAGAGGTATTTTACACCTCTTAATTTGTATGAAACAACTCTAGCTAGCTCACTAATCATGGGCTTGATTAGAGGCACAAGTAGCATAAAGTTGTTTAGAGAAAACATGTGTAAGAAAGTTTACAAGTTTATCTTCCAAAACAGAATGTTTGACCATAAATGGTATTGTTCCACCTTGGTATTCTATGGAAAACCTATGGTATCATCCTTAGAGGCTTATCAAACATTGTAGAGGAAGAAAACATAAAGAAAACATGAATTTTTTGAAGTTATGAAAAGATGAAAACAAGCAGAAAGTTTTTAACACTTTTGGACCTCAAAATGGTGAGGTTTCACCTTAGTTTGCCCAAGCAAACTTGTGAAAACCTTACTAGAGGTTATCCAAGTGTTTTAGAAGAAAAAACAAGGAATGATTTGCAAAGGAAGTGAGTTAGAACTCACTTGCAAACTGAAGTAGGATAGCAATGAATTCTGGAAGTTTAGTGAGGATTTTTGAAGTGTTGGAGGCTTGTAAAAATGAGAAATGGATGGGGGAATGCTTCTTTATATAGGGAAGGGTTTAGGGTTTGAGTTGGTTAGCATTTAAGGTGGTTAGGTGGTTGTTAAACTTGAAACAAGAGATGATTTAATGGTATGGCAGCTTGCGGCCGCAAGCTGCCCTATTTCTTTTTTTTTTTTGTTAAATAAACGTTATTACTTGATTAATTGTTGTTACATGATATATATATATATACATATATATATATATAACATGTTTGGTTGTTTGGTAAGTTAGTTTTAAGCACAAGAGTGTTATATTACCATAAAATAAGAAATTTGTTAAGTGACAAGTGTTATAACATAAACGTGAAAGATTTACGAGATGCCAAAAGCTTATGTATTTTGTTTTTAGATCACCAATCATCTTGCTTGATTTGAAATGTTTAAGATTTACGAATGTACAATAAGAATTCACAAGTTAACTTGAATCATGTAACGTAATAAGTGTACGAACATATGTATAAACGTGTATAAAGGTTGCGGATTTCGTATAAACGATCAATTCGATTACAATCAAAGCCTTGGATTACAACGATTCGGAATGTGATACGATTACAAGGTACAGACTTTCCAAAAATGGAATTACGAGACAGACTAACTAAAAATGGAAAGCTACAAAAAGTTAGGCGTTACAGTCTCCCCTCCTTTAGGAAATTTCGTCCCAAAATTTAGGAAGATGTAATGAACAGATACGGTGTCACACCCCGGCTTTCCACAGCCAATCCAAACACCGGTGGGCCTGGGTTGGGAATATCGTGACGTAAGTTGATATCATCATAGACAATTAAACACAGGAAAGCGGAAGTTATGGATTTAAATTACTATTACAAACCAAATGTTCAAAATACCAAAGTAATATATAGATGGCTCGTAATAGAAGATCCACAGGCGGATCATAAATTGTACAAAAGAAAGAATGTAAAACAGACTTTGGGCAGATCTAGGATTTGCAAGTTCCTCTTATCACTACCGTGCACTTACAACCTATTTTCGTACTGTACCTGCAAGCTTAGTCTTTTGAAAATACGTCAGCTTTCGCTGGTAAATACACACAACTGACTCATTTTAAAAACATTTAAAAGTATGTTTTAAGTGCGTATCAGCACAAAATCTTTCATAACTTGGCAAACTTGACCGTCCAACGTTGTTAATAGATTCACATGTTTGTCCACACATATAGGGCCCGATACGGAGACCAAGACATGATTAACGTACACACCACTTTGAACTCACGAAGGAGTTATTTCTCCCAACCTTGTAGGTAATGCATTTTGAGCGTCTATCGGGTGTATGCCTACACCCGCGCTAAGGTCGTGACCATTATCTATTGTAGTGAGCCGAGGATATCCAAGACATGGTAGTTAACCCCCGATGTTTAAGTTATCAAACAAACTGATTAAAGCGGAATATGCGGATTTACTAGCCACAATCTGGCATTTGATTGATCCGATTTTCGACCAAGTGATAATAGTTTACCGTAACCCAAGCCTGTATAGGGGAAATAAGTCGAGAGTATTTACCTGAGCTAGTCTTCGTTTAAACGGAAGATTTATTAACTCAGCCGTACACAACATCACTAAGTGCCATTAGCATTTACCGAAAGTCACTAGTCGGGATTATAGCATAAGCTAACCAATTAAATACTAACGGTCTTTCTTAAGTCAAAGACTATGACCGACTAGCGTACATGATCAAAAGGTATAATGCTAGATTAAACGATGATCGGATAGAATGTAGTTTATCCCAACAAGTACTTTGACTTGTGTAATATGGATAAATTATAAACATTCTAGATTTTGAGACTTAAATGACAAGGTTAGACCCGTTTCAATTAATTTTCGTAAACTAGTTACATATGCTTAACCGTACGTATATTAGCGATGTTGGGTAACCAGATAAGTCATGGAGAAGTTCTATATGCCATTATATTTTAAATAAGTTGTAATATCAGTAGGATATCAACTTATATGCCCGTTATGGTTTGAAAACGAAACTATACCTCATAAGGCATTTTGGCAATTTCATACCTTATAAAAGGGACTTGGATATAATTTAATGTTATAACCATATGTATTCTGTAAAATAACTTATTTATTATATAATATCAATAGGATATTAATTATATGTGTAATTTATATTTTATGACCAAACTATGCACCGAAGGGGCATTTTGGTCATTTTACACATAGTTTATAAATTATTTGGGATTCTGAGTTTACATCATGTACCTACTAAGTTTTGAAATCAGTACGTAACAAGTCTTGGTTGATGAATATGGTTTGAAACCATACTATGCGCCGAAATGGCGGTTATGTCGTAAAATGACGATTTATGTGATGTTTAACGAAAACTGATGTTAAGGTTATGTTAGCATGTCTTAGATATGTTATTTAATATAACATATCAGTAGGTAAAAGATTTACTTTGAAAAGATATGATTAAAACCATTTTATAAGCCACAAGGCCTTTATCGTCATTTATCGACATAATACAAAGACTTATTCATAAACTCAGTTTATAGTTTGGTTTGACATCCCAAATAATCCAACTTATCATATTACATAGTAGGTAATTCATTTTCAAGTTCATTATCATTTAAACCTCATTTTATGCAAAAAGGACATTTTAGTCAAAATGGCATAATTACAGAACTTGTGCATAAACTAAGATTCTGATTATGATTGTGTAATATAACCTCGGGGGTTATGCTACATTATATTATGATCATAATGTAACCTTAGATCAGTAGCTAACTAATCTAAATCGGGTCATAATCGAAAGTCAAAGCAGAAGTCAATCTTTGCGACTTTCGGTTGCGAACCAACTCTAGAACTGAAATTGACGAGCCGAACATGTTCTTACATGTTCTAATAATTATTACTAACTTGTTTAAGTGTCAAAACATGTTTCGTAACATTTATAAGATCAAATTATAACATTTCCAAAAAATGGCCCGTTTGACTTTTTATTATAATAACTTTGACCCGTCAATTGGTCTAGCAAACGTGATCTTCAGGAGGTGCCCTTTATAGGGATTAACACCCACCTTATTACGATCACTTAGCCATGTTCATTACGAACAATGGCTGGACCATAATGGTCTTAACCGAAAGTCAAGGCGTTTTCCGTAAAACGCTTGACTTTTGGCTATAAAAGCCTATAAACGAAAATGCAAGAGGAAGGAACACTTACAAGTGGTTCCTAGAATGCAATAGAACTAAGTTGGATGCTCCTTTCAGTTAGGAACTTCCAGAGGAGAAAGATAGAGTTGTGAATGAGAAAGATGGAAGTTCAAATGCTGAACCTTGGCACCTATTTATAGTTGGAGAGCTTGAAGGAGGTGATGCCAGGTGTTAAAGGGTGTAAGAGGAAGCTAACAAGTGTCCTAAAACGTGGCATAGCTGTTTGGGAATCCATAGTTTCGAATTCATTGGTTTTGGCAACTTGTGTGGAGGCCAAGGCAATTTTTTGCAGACATAGCCCTATGGCGGGCTGCGAGAGGCACAGACCTTCCCTCTCGCGCCCCGAGAGCGCCCCTAGGCCACTTTCAAACTTTGAAACTTTTAGCCCCTTAACTTATAAAACCGTCTAAAACACTTTTTTAGCATATTTAGCCCTCCGTAACCAATATTTGGCGTACCCGGGAGTATGCCCGGACATTGTCAAGCTCTCAGTTCGTTAAAAGGTCACTCAGAGGTATAAATTAACATGTTGACCCTTTTAACCCCTCCATCATCCAACTTTCATATATTTATAGAATTAACCTCTCTCGTCCGACAAGTGGCACGTATAAGAGTTAGGACTTCGTAAAGGATCATTCAGAGGCTCATTATATGCTTGTTGATATATCAGTCACTCAGAGGCTAGGCATATTTGACATATCAGTCACTCAGAGGCTAGGCATGTTGACGTATCAGTCACTCAGAGGCTAGGCATCATAACATTTCAGTCACTCAGAGGCCAAGTTTAAGCAACTTGACATATCAGTCACTCAGAGGCTAGGCATGTTGACATATCAGTCACTCAGAGGCCAAGTTTAAGCATGTTGACATATTAGTCACTCATAGGCTATGTTTGAGCATGTTAACACCTTTAGTCCCTATTAGTCTTTAATAGACTAAAAATATAAAAATACAACACGTGTCACTGTATTATTGGACACGATTTTACGAGGTGTTACATCCTCACCCCCTTAAAAGAAATCTCGTCGTCGAGATTTTATTAAAAAGGATGGGGGTACTTTTGTCGCATAGTGGACTCAACCTCCCATGTATATTTGGGACCTCTAGAGGCGTCCCACTTAACCTTTACTATAGGTATTAATTTCCTTCGGAGCTTCTTAACCTGTCGATCCTCAATCGAAATTGGTTTCTCAACAAACCTCAGGTTTTCATCTATTTGCACATATTTGTGCGACATTGCTAGCGACTCATCGGCTAGACATTCTTAAGGTTAGATATGTGGAATACATTGTGAGATCCACTAAGCTCCTCTGGTAGCTTAAGCTTATAAGCTACAGTGCCGACACATTCAATTATCTGGAATGGTCCT
This sequence comes from Scalesia atractyloides, assembly GCA_947069175.1. NCBI lineage: Eukaryota > Viridiplantae > Streptophyta > Magnoliopsida > Asterales > Asteraceae > Scalesia > Scalesia atractyloides. The sequence goes on from CAMTDV010000116.1 coordinate 38,655,583, forward strand.
ATATATCTTGGGCTTAGCTTGTCCTTCTTTCCAAACCTCATTACACCTTTCTAAGGTGATACTTTTTACATGACTTTGAGAACGTAAGAGGTTTGCTTCTACACATCTAATAGCTTCTCATTCAAGAAATTTCCAAGCTCAATGCTCTTGGCGTTAATCCTAATGGGCTTAACCCTTTCCTTGCGACTTAAGGCATCAGCAACGACATTTTCCTTGCCGGGATGATAGATAATTTTGCAATCATAGTCATTAAGTGTTTCCATCCACCGATGTTGTCGCATGTTTAATTCCTTCTGATTGAACAGATGCTGGAGACTCTTATGGTCAGTGTATATAATACACTTTGTTCCATATAAGTAATGTCTCCACAACTTTAGTGCTAATACAACGACACCCAATTCCAAATCATGAGTGGTGTAATTCCTTTCGTGCACCTTTAATTATCATGATGCATAAGCAATCACCTTGCCTTTTTGCATTAGCACACAGCCCATGCCAGTGTGCGAAGCATCACAATAAACTACAAAATCCTCAATACCCTCAGGTAGAGATAACACATGAGCATTGCTCAACTTGTGTTTTAGAATCTCAAAGGATTCTTGTTGTTTAAGACCCCAAACAAACTTGACATTCTTACCGGTTAAGGTAGTTAAAGGAGTGGCTATCTTGAAAAGTTCTCAATGAACCTCCTATAATAACTAGCCAATCCTAGGAAACTACGAATCTCCGATGGAGTTTTGGGCACTTCCCAATTCATTATGGCTTCTATTTTGGCCGGATCCACTGGGATACCACGCTCATTTACATGTCCAAGAAATTGGACTTCTTTAAGCCAAAAATTCACATTTAGAGAATTTAGCATAAAGCTTCTCATGCGTTAGTAGTTCTAGGATGCACCAAAGGGGTTCTCGTGATCAACTTGATTACGAGAATAGATAAGTATGTCATCTATGAAGACAATGACAAACTTATCCAAATATGGTTTGCAGACTCTATTCATGAGATCCATGAATGCTGCAGGTGCATTTGTGAGCCTAAAAGGCATCACTAGAAATTCAAAATGACCATATCAGGTCCTGAAGGAAGTCTTACGAACATCCTCGTTTCTAACTTTTAGCTGATGATATCCTCATCTTAAATCAATCTTAGAAAAATAACTATCCCCTTGAAGTTGGTCAAATAAATCATCGATCCTGGGTAGAGGATATCGGTTCTTAATTGTTATCTTGTTTAATTCTCGGTAATCAATGCACATTCGCGTTGAATCGTCTTTCTTTTTAACAAAAAGAATAGGAGCTCCCCAAAGTGATGAACTAGGCTGGATAAGCCTTTCTCTAAAAGTTCATCTAATTGAACTCTTAACTCCTTCATTTTCGTCGGTGCTAACCGATATGGAGCTCTGGCTACAGGTGCTGATCCAGGTAGGATATCAATTCTAAACTCCACTTGCCTATCTAGAGGCAATCCTGGTAATTCTTTGGGGAAAACATCGTAATACTCTGAGATAATCGGAAGGTCTTCTATATTTGGTTTAGGCTCGTTGATAGTTACTTGTGGCAGGTAAATGACACAACCTTTCCCCAAACACTTGGATGCCTTAAATAATGACAACTTGTCTGGCAATCCGTAGTGTGAATCTCCAGGGATGGTGATTGTTTCACCAGATGGGGTTTTAATTTCGATGAGTTTCTTATCGCAGGCAATGCGGGCTTGATAATGGGATAACCAATCCATGCCTAAAACTACATCAAACCCTGCCAATTTTATTGGCAATAGAGAGATGGGGATAGAATGATTCTTAATGGATATAGAACATCCATTAAGAATGGAAGATGCTATTTCTAAGGTTCCATCAGCGAATTCTACCTCATAAGTTATGTCTAGAGTTCTTATGGGCAAGTTTAATAGTTTACTAAACTTATGATCAACAAAAGATTTATCTACACCCGAATCAAAAAGAACTCTAGCATATACATCATTGATGAGGAATGTACCTGTTATGATGTTGTTGTCATTAACGGCCTCCCTAGCATTCATTTGGAAGGCACGAGCATTCCCTTTCTTAGCTTCTCCAGGCTTTGCATCATTACTTTTGGGGTTCTTGGGGCAATTGAACGTAATATGCCGTTTTTCATTACAGTTGTAGCAAACGGCATTCTTAAGATCTTTACATTCTAAGGTCTTATGCCCCTTTCTCTTACAGATACCACAGGGTTTAGTCTATGGATTAACACTACACTGTCCTTAATGTCAGTAGTTATAGTTCTTGCACAGAGGTTTGTCATTAGACGTGTGCTAGTTCTTCTTGAACCCGAAATTTCCTTTCTTTTTAAACCATTGGGAGTTATAATCCTCCCGTTTTCTTTTTCCGTCAGTTTCAGTCCTAACTGACTTTTTCCTCACTAAATCTAAGGTGAGGGAGAGAGATAGGTCTACAACAGACCTATAGGTACTAGGCCAAGCAGCCTTTACCATGCCTTTTATCTCAGGCGTTAACCCATTAATAAAACGCGCGATGCATTTGGTTTCAAGGGTGATTAAATATGAAACTAACCTTGACAGGGAATTGAAGTCAGATATATACTTCCGACAATCTAGGTTCTTCATTGAAAGAGTCAGAAAGTCTGTCTCTAATTTATCCACCTCATGAGGTGGACAGTAAGTCTCCTTGAATAAATCGACAAACTTAGACCATCCTAAATTGTACAGGTGTACCTTACCTGTAGATTGGACATTGCTTTCCACCATATCAGGGCATCGCCCTTGAAGGACTATGATACATACTTAACCACATCCTTATCAGCACAACCGCTGATATCCACTATCGTCTCCATCTCGTCTAGCCACTTCAAGGATTCTACAGCTCCTTTCTCCCCATTAAAGTCTCAAGGCTTGCAGGAGACGAAATATTTATAGGTGCATCCGTCTTTAGAAGAACGGGAGCTATCAGCAAGTTCTAATTTCTTTGGTTCACTCTTTGCATTTGAAGAGTGAACTGAACTCTCCTTATGAGCTGAGGATGGTGTGATTGATAATGGTCTGGAGCGAGTAGCACTCGACTCCCTAAGTTTCTCTATGGACTTTTCCATGGCTTTTCCAACACCTGCATCTATGCGAGCTTGGAAGTCATCGTTATTGACTCCTATATTTTCAGCCTTGTTAGAGCTAATCTATTGGTGGATACTTTGCGTCTCGTCCGAGTTAGCCATTCTTTGGAGCTTTGGTTCTAATTACCAAATAAAATTTCTTTTAACCATGGTATAATAACCATATTAGCTTTAAACATTGGATATAACAATCCATCGCCTATTTAAGCTAGTGTGAATAACATCACAACTTTTAAGCTTATTATATCTATATTTGGCCTAGGTCTTAATAGGACCATCAAAGGCAAATTACAATCTGGACATAGTCCATATATTATTAGACAGTGGATCGTAAAGTAACAACTGTCATTGTCATTCAGACAATTATGTACAGCTCTCAGGTTTGTTACTAATGGACATTAAAACATGGCTCATTGGCCTATCCTAATTTGGACATATAATTATAGCACATTGGCCGGTCACTAATGGACAACAATTATGGCACATTGGCCTGTCACCTTGGACATAAAATTGGGCACATTGGCCTGTCACCTTGGACATAAAATTGGGCACATTAGCCTGTCACGTTGGACATAAAATTGGGCACATTGGACATAAAATTGGGCACATTGGACATAAAGTTGGGCACATTGGCCTGTCACATTGGACATAAAATTGGGCACATTGGTATGTCACCTTGAACATAAAATTGGGCACATTGGCCTGTCAGTTGTCATCGCATTGATGACATTAGCCGGAATCACATAGGCTATATAATAGGTCTTAGGACGTAGTCCTTTTTACCTAGACGGCTAGTGTGGTTCCTCAAGTTACACTACCAAGAGTATGAACATTCCTTAATGTTAACATAAGAGTACCTTAATGATTGATTAATGGTCTCGGTCACCTTGGACCTTAACGACCTTGGAGGCTTGAACCTAGTCCATCACCTCTTGATAGAAGGATAACTTCCCTTAACTATCCTGATAGAAGGCCCCTTGTCCTTAACTATCATTTCTTGGCCAATGTGTGGTCTACGCCACTTGGCATAATCAAATCCATTATGGTCTGGAATTATATAGCAGAGCATAAATTTCGAATAAAATCGAGACACTCGCTTGAAGAGGATGAATATATATATATATAATATATATATATATAATACTTCATTAAATTCCAATAGAAATTACAATACTAGAAACAAATGCAATAAACTGTCCATGCAAGGACTAAAAAAATGTCCACACATGGACTAAAGAAATAACAATGTCCTCGCAGGGACTAACATATATTAGAAGAGACTTCACTCGTCCTTCTTTCCCTTAACCAACTTAGAGAGTTTCTTGAAGAACTTGTTTATCTTCTTCTTTGTTTTCTCCGCTTGTTGTTGCATTTATTTCATTCGTTCTAAGGCCTCGTTAATGGCCTCAAGTGGTGGCGGAGGTTGTGGTTGTGGCATAACAGGATACTTGTACCCATAACTTGGATATCCAGTAGGTGGATAAGCAGGTGGGAAAGAAGACGGGTAAAGTGTGTTATGCATGACCGTTTGCATGTAAGAGTCATGCGATAATGTTTGATAATCAACAGGTGTAGATGGGTTAAAAGAATCATATCCAGATGTATACGGATATTTTGGGATAAGGTAATTATAACCCGATGGTGGTGGTTGAACCACTAGTGGTAGTGTTGGTTCCACCACAGGTGAAACATTGGAGGCCTTGTCGGTCCTTGTGAATAGTAGAGTAGGGTTTGGGCAAAGGTGGCGTGATCCCGACCGTTGGCCCGCACGTACCGACATACGTGCTCCTTTTTTCCTCCTTGTCGGTTCAGGTGGTGATTGGGGTTGTTCCACAGTTCCATGTGCACATCTTCTTGCACGGGAGGTGGTTGGGAATGATTGGAATGAGTGTTAGCGAAAGTAAATTGGCTCCAATATTGGTCCCATTCATTAGGACCTTGATAAGGTGATCCGACATAAGAGTTCAAATTGCTTGAGATTTCTATGGGATGCGTGTGTGATCCTGACGGCGGCATCTCCGGGTCGGAGTCCTCGTCCATGGAATTTGGTTGATTTAACTAGTTTTGGTTGGCTGGGGTGTATCAAAGTATTGGTTGGGGTTAAACTCATCATGATAAGAATGATGAGAGTGGTGACAGTGGTGTGAATGATACGAGTGGTAAGAGTTTTGGGTATGTGAAGGTAAATGTTGCGATAATGGCCATGAATCCCCCGAATCTTCATAAGGGTTCGGGTGATGGAGATGTGAAGGAATATGTCCTGAAGGTCCTCCCCTCATTGGTCCTTTTCCTCTTCCTCGTACTCTTCGCGGTATTTTCCTGTAAAAATCAATTCGAAAACAATACTAATAACTTAATAATGAAATGAGTAATCCTAGGTCAATGCCTAGACTCGGAAGTCTAAGGAATGAGCTTGTGTAAGTTTGAGATTAAACACAATAAGGCTAGTATTTAATTCTCTCAAACGTTGGCTCTGATACCAACCTGTCACACCCCGGCTTTCCACAGCCAATCCAAACGACGGTGGGCCCGGGTTGGGAATATCGTGACGTAAGTTGATATCATCATAGACAATTAAACACAGCACAACGGAAGTCATGGATTTAAATTACTATTACAAATCAAATGTTCAAAATACCAAAGAATATACAGATGGCTCGTAATAGAAGATCCACAGGCGGATCATAAACTGTACAAAAGAAAGAATGTAAAACAGACTTTGGACAGATCTAGGATTTGCAAGATCCTTTTATCACTACCGATCACTTACAGCCTATTTTCGTACTGTACCTGCAAGATTGGTCTTTTGAAATACGTCAGCTTTCGCTGGTAAATACACCCAACTGACTCATTTTGAAAACATTTAAAAGTATGTTTTAAGTGCGTATCAGCACAAAATCTTTTATAACTTGGGAAAGTTGACCGTCCAACCTTGTTAATAGATTCACATGTTTGTCGACACATACAGGCCCGGTACAGAGACCAAGACATGATTAACGTATACACCACTTTGAACTCACGAAGGAGTTATTTCTCCCAACCTTGTAGGTAATGCATTTTGAGCGTCTATCGGGTGTATGCCTACACCCGCGCTAAGGTCGTGGCCATTATCTATTGTAGGGAGCCGAGGATATCCAGGACACGATAGTTAACCCCTGATGTTTAAGTTATCAAACAAAACTGATTAAAATGGAATATGCGGATTTACTAGCCACAATCCGGCATTCGATTGATCCAATTTCCTACCAAGCGGTAATAGTTTACCATAACCCAAGCCCGTATAGGGGAAATCAGTCGAGAGTATTTACCTGAGCTAGTCTTCGTTTAAACGCAAGATTTATTAACTCAGCCGTACACAAAAGCATTAAGTGCAGATAGGTAACAAGTCTTTTTTGATGAATATGGTTTGAAACCATACTATGCGCCGAAATGGCGCTTATGTCGTAAAATGACGATTTATGAGATGTTTAATGAAAACTGATGTTAAGGTTAAGTTAGCATGTCTTAGATATGTTATGTAATATAACATGTCAGTAGGTAAAAGATTTACTTTGAAAAGATATGATTAAAACCATTTTATAAGCCACGCGGGCTTTATCGTCAATTATCGACATAATACAAAGACTTGTTCATAAACTCAGTTTATAATTTAGTTTGACATCCCAAATAATCCTACTTATCATATTACATAGTAGGTAATTCATTTTCAAGTTCATTAAAATTTAAACCTCATTTTATGCAAAAAGGACATTTTAGTTAAAATGACATAATTACAGAACTTGTGCATAAACTAAGATTCTGATTATATTGTGTAATATAACCTCAGGGGGTTATGCTACATTATATTATGATCATAATGTAACCTTAGATCAGTAGCTAACTAATCTAAATCGGGTCATAATCGAAAGTCAAAGCAAAAGTCAATCTTTGTGACTTTCGGTTGCCAAACGACCTTATAACTGAAATTGACGAGCCGAACATGTTCTTACATGTTCTAATAATTATTACCAACTTGTTTAAGTGTTAAAACATGTTTTGTCAACATTTATAAGATCAAATTATAACATTTCAAAAAAAATGGCCCGTTTGACTTTTTATTATAATAACTTTGACCCGTCAATTGGTCTAGCAAACGTGATCTTCAGGAGGTGCCCTTTATAAGGATTAACACCCACCTTATTATGATCACTTAGCCATGTTCATTACGAACAACGGCTGGACCATAATGGTCTTAGCAGGGTAATCACGAACAATGGCTGGACCATCAGAGGCTCATTATATGCTTGTTGACATATCAGTCACCCCGAGGCTAGGCATTTTGACATATCAGTGACTCAGAGGCTAGGCATGTTGACGTATCAGTCACTCAGAGGCTAGGCATGGTAACATTTCAGTCACTCAGAGGCCAAGTTTAAGCACGTTGACATATCAGTCACTCAGAGGCTAGGCATGTTGACATATCAGTCACTCAGAGGCCAAGTTTAAGCATGTTGACATATCAGTCGCTCAGAGACTAAGTTTGAGCATGTTGACACCTTTAGTCCCTATTAGTCTTTAATAGACTAAAAATATAAAAAATACAACATGTGTCACTATATTATTGGACACGATCTTACGAGGTGTTACATGCGGATACTTAGTCTTCATGTCACTTTCAACTTCCCAAGTAAACTCAGCGCCATGTTTTCCTTCCCACCGAACCTTCACGATGAATTCGAGTGCGCCTTAATTGCTTGGTGCCTCGATCCATTATCTCGACTGGTTTCTCCACGAAGTGTAGGGTCTCGTTGATTTGAAGATCTTCGAGTGGGACTTGGAGGCCTTCTTCAGCGAGACACATTTCGTCAACTTTGAGACATAAAATGTAAGATGGGCGTTGTTGAGCTCTTGTGGTAGGTCCAGTCGATACCCTACCTTGCCAATCCTTTTGAGAATCTTGAAAGGACCCATATAACGAGGAGCGAGCTTTCCCTTCTTTCTGAAACGAACCACACACTTCCAAGAGGATACCTTGAGCAGCTCAAAGTCACCAACGTTGAATTCCAAGGGCTTACGTCTCTTATCCGCGTAACTCTTTTGTCGACTTCTGGCTTTGAGCAAGTTGTCTCGAATCTGTAAGACCTTGTCCGTCCTCTCTTGTATAAGCTCAGGACCAGTGATTTGAGCTTCCCCGATCTCATGCCAACAAATAGGCGATCGGCACTTATGACCATATAATGCCTCGAAAGGTGCCATTTGAATACTCACATGATAACTGTTATCGTACGATAATTCGATCAAAGGCAAGTGCATATCCCAGTTGCCACCAAAATCGATTACGCAACAACGAAGCATATCCACTAGAGTTTGGATAGTACGCTTGGTTTGACCATCAGACTGCGGATGGAAAGCAGTACTAAGATTGAGGTGAGTACCAAGAGCTTTTTGAAATGTCTGCCAAAGACGGGAAGTGAAACGACCATCACGATCCGAGATAATGTCAATGGGGATACCATGACGACAAATGACTTCATCCATGTAGATACGAGCCAATGTCTCGACCTTGTAGTCTTCACGTATAGGAAGGAAATGAGCAGATTTGGTCAAAACGGTCGATGATTACCCAAATATTGTCATGCCAAGACGAAGTACGAGGTAGCTTAGTGATGAAATCCATGGCTATGCTCTCCCATTTCCAGACAGGGATTTCTGGTTGTTCGAGTAAGCCAGAGGGACGCTGATGTTCGGCCTTCACCTTGGAACAAGTAAGGCATTTCGAATCGTATGAGGTGATATCTTTCTTCATCCCAGGCCACCAGTAGGACGTACGAAGGTCTTGGTACGTCTTATTGGTGCCTGGATGAATGAAATATTGAGATTTGTGAGCTTCTTGCATAAGGAAGTCACAAAGGTTGTCACGGTTCGGAATCCAGGCACGATCGAGATTGTAAAGGATACCATCGGGCTTGGATACGAGTTGATTCTCAGCTCCGCACTTCATCTCGTTGTACAAGTATTCTCGTTAACGGACGAGTACTAAGTGTCACGAAGGTGTTCACGGAGGTTACTCAAAATTTGAAAGCAACGAACACTCTTCACATGAGTCTTCCGGCTAAGAGCATCGGCCACGACGTTCGCCTTACCAGGATGGTAGCGAATCTCGCAGTCATAGTCGTTTAGCAATTCCACCCAATGACGCTGACGCATGTTGAGTTCTTTTTTATTGAAGATGTGTTGAAGCCTCTTATGGTCGGTGAAGACCGTACACTTAGTACCATAAAGGTAGTGTCGCCAAATCTTCAATGCAAATACAACTACTCCAAGTTCGAGGTCATGTGTAGTATAGTTTTTCTCATGGATTTTAAGTTGCCTTGACGCGTAAGCGATAAACTTGGCCCGTTTTATAAGAACGCAACCGAGACCTTGATTATAGGCGTCGCAATACACGACAAAGTCATCAGTTCCATCGGGAAGTGTGAGGATAGGAGCGTTGCAGAGCATGTCCTTGAGAGTTCGGAAGGATTCCTCTTGTTCAGAATTCCAAACAAAAGGTTTATCTTTTTGGGTCAAAAAGGTGAGAGGGACGACGATCTTGGAAAATTTGAGATGAAACGACGATAGTAACCAGCTAAACTGAGGAATGAACGAATTTCAAATGGAGTCCTTGGTGCAATCCAGTTCTTAACAGCTTAGATTTTGACAGGATCCACGTGTATGCCTTCTCGTTCACAACAGGCCCGAGAAATTGGACTTCCTTTAACCAAAACTCACACTTTGAGAACTTGGCATAAACACGCTCTGTACGCAGGAGTTGGAGTATAAGGTGCAAGTGTCACTCGTGCTCTTCTCGTGTTTTGGAGTAGATGAGGATATCGTCGATGAAAATGATTACGTAACGATCAAGATAGGGCTTGCATACGCAGTTCATTAAGTCCATGAAAACCACAGGTGTGTTGGTCAAACCAAAAGGCATGACCACGAACTCGTAGTGTCTATAACGTGTATGAAACACGGTTTTGGGTATGTCTTCTTTGAGCACTCGAAGTTGGTGATAACCCGAGTGAAGATCGATTTTTGAAAAGCACCTCGCGCCTTGTCGTTGGTCGAAAAGATTGTCGATACGTGGAAGAGGATATCGGTTTTTGACCGTAAGCTTGTTCAGGTCACGATAGTCAATGCACATTAGAAAGGATCCATCTTTCTTTTTGACGAACATAACGGGAGCGCCTCAAGGAGATGTGCTAGGGCGTATGAAGCCTTTATCAAGAAGTTCCTGAAGTTGGCTAGATAGCTCTTGCATCTCCGAGGATGCTAGACGATAGGGGGACTTTACGACAGGAGTTACGCCAGGAATGAGATCGATGCAAAAGTCAATCGAACAAGGAGGAGGAGGACCAGGAAGATCCTTTGGAAAGACGTCAGGGTAATCACGAACAACGGAACCTCACTCACGCTCGAACCCTTGTCCTTATTTTCCATAATGTGGGCAAGAAAGGCGAAGTATTTCTTACGTAAGTATTTCTTATGTAAGTATTTGTTTTCTTGGATACACGACATAAGCTTGAGACCTTTGGAAGGTTTCTCGCCATAGACGTGTAAGGAGTCACCATTGGGAAGGGGAAGACGAATGAACTTTTCGAAACTGACAACTTCAGCACGGACCCGCCTAAGCCAATCCATACCTACTATGATATAGAAGCTAACCATTTGCATGGGTATGAGGTCAATAGAAAACGTATGATCGTTAAGAATAAATGAACATTTAGAAAGGACAGAATCGACAGTGATGGACTTTCCATCAGCGATTTCAACTTCGAATGGTTTAGGCAACTTAGAACGTCTACACTTAAGGAATGGTTTGAATTCAACGAATACAAAACTTTTATCCGCACCAGTATCAAATAGATGCGAAGCATAAACATTTTTAACGAGAAACGTACATGTGATGACATAGTTGGCATTCTGAGCCTATGCGGCAGTGATGACGAAGGTTTGACCACGAGCTGGCAACTTGTTGCTGGTTGTTGTTGTTGATGCGTTGCGGGCAAGTGTTTATGAAGTGGTTGGGATCTCCGCATTTGAAACAGGCACGGACCATGGTTGATGGTGGTCGGGTTTGGTTCGTAGCAGGGTTTTGGGATGTTGTGATGGCCGGGGCTTGGTCGGCAGAGGTTTGCGGGAAACTTCAACATTGTGGGGCAAAGTGTCCAAACCTATTGCAACTAGTGCGTAGGTGGCAAGGGGAGTTAACGAGATGGTGGTAAGGGCAGGTGTTACACTTGGATGTGGCCTAGTGTATGCCCTTTTGATAGGCTCGAGGTTGGCTGAAGCTAGCTGTTGGGAGGGTTGAGGGTTTGGCGAAGTGATTTGCGCAGTTTTGGCTTGAAGCCTTCCGTTTCTTGCCTTTGTTGTTGTTTCTTGGTGGCTTGGATGGGGTAGGTTCGACGAGGGTTTTGGTGGTGGCTTGGTAGGCATTCCGCGATTAAGCCTTGGTGGAGGCTTCATGGAGAACGTGGTTGTTATTAAGTTTGGCGGATAGGCGGTAGGTATCTCGAGGGTTTTGGGCGAGGCGGCGTCAACAAGGTTCGTAAGGTGTGGAGGGAGGCAGCGTATGTATTTGGCAATGGCCTTCTCGGTTGTGTCGACTTGACTAGGGCAAATCGCACTAAGCTGCCTGAAACAGACCGTGAGGCTGGCGTTGTTGTTCCCAGCCTGTTTTAGGTTCCAAAACTCATTTTCGAGTCTTTGGTGTTCATGAGGGGGCAGAATTCTTCCTCCATCAACTTCTTGAGCTCGATCCAAGTGAGGGCGTGTGCGGCATCATTCCCACAAGCATCACGCTCGGAGGTCCACCAATCAAGAGCCCTTGATCGGAAGACACCCGTTGCATTGATGGTACACAGGTGGACGACACAACCACTTTGTAGAAATGTTACTTCAATGGCGTCAAACCATTGCAGCAATTTGGTGGCGTCCTCTTCGCTGGTGAAAGGCAGGAGGTTGCAGGAACAAAACTGTTTGAAGGTGAACGTCGACTTAGGTACTTCAATCTTGGAGTCGACAGAGGCATGGGGTGAGTCGGCGTTTGGTGAGGGTTGGATTTGCTGACAGTATCCAAGATGACCTTGGCCATTTGCTCGGCCATGAACTTCATACAGTCCTTTTTGGACATCGAGTTGGAGCGAGACTTTGATTTATTCTTCCCAATGAAGTTTTGTGAGAAAGACATCTAAAGGATTGACAATAGAGGAAAGGCTAAGGCTTTGATCATAATGTGTTTACAAAAGTCATTTTCGAGCATGTAAGTATCACGTAACACATATGAATTCACATAGATGGCATAGGCATATCACGTATTCAAAAGTAATAAACATGTATGATTGAGTAAAGAGTATAAATTTAGTTGGTTTACAAGGATTATTATTATTCTTGATTACGAAAGGCGTGCAAGTTGTGCTTTGGGCTCGAAATGAACGAGGTAACAAGTATTAAAACACATAATAATTGAGATAACATAAAGATATGCTTAATAAAACATTGGAGTGTTTCGGGTTGAGAAACGTCGACTATTCTAAAGTGAATCGAGATCCTTTCAAATTAGAGAAACGTGCTTTGGCCTATAGGTAAAATGCTCTCATCGAGAAGCGATTAATGGCACTTTACCCTTTCAGTTATACACGTCCCTAAGTGATCGAAAAATCAAAACATTGACAAGATTGAAAATCAAGGAGTGGGACTAGTTGGCAAGGTGCGGGTTTCACTCCTAACCTGACAACACCGTACCCTAAGTGTGGTTGGTACTTACCAATAGAGGAGCAAATTCTGACTCGTTGGTAAGAGTCCAGTAGAGCTTGAAATGGAAATTTCCCATCAAGATGTGGATTTCACTCCTAACTTGATGGTGTAATTTCGTGTAAAATCAAATACGCGGATCGAGAGTGATCACCAAAGTGCGGGTTTTACCCCTATTTTGGTGAGGTCGTCTCAATTGCATTATGAGTGCCTTCAAGTCTTCAAGTGTGTAAGTTGTGTAAGTGACTTAGGGAAGACATATTGCATATATATTAAGACAAAAGAAATGGGAAGAAGCAAATAGGAAGAATTAACATTTTAAGCATGAATCAAGAATGGTCAAGTTGGTCACTTAAACTATAGACTAGGTCGAACATGGCAATTCTACCTAATTCCCTATAGTTACGACGCTGATACCAATCTGTCACACCCCAACCGATGGCGGAAACATCAGAGTGAGACGAACAAGATTGCTCGAGACATCATAACACTATATGCGGCAATATTAAATTAAACAATCCATTTCATTTCATTTATCAAAATGTCAAGTACAACACAAATTCATATACAACATGAATTCAAATAGGACAAGTTCAACAAAACATAACAAGTAACTCAACCCTCTAGGTGTGTTTTTATGCTGTTCCTACTAAGTTTTCGTCATTTCAACATCCTCAACCTGCAACATGTTAAAAGTGTAGTTCAATACAAAGTATTGGCGAGTACACAAGTTTAAATATAGCATAAGTAATAAAATTCGTTTGAACAAATCCACATGTTAAGCTAGCATACGAGATTGATGTAAACATGGCATGCGATCTACAAGTCAATCCTCAAGTGTCACCGCAAAATAGATTAAACTTAACATAACCACAAGAATACGGGCGGTGCGTTACTCCTATAGCGCTATACACGTAAAGGGGACGCTCGTACAAAGTTAATGACAACTAGTATCACATAAGAATGTTCCAAGTATACAAATCGGGTATCACGTAACTATAGCATGTATGATGGATTGTTTGTGTGATTTCATAAAGTTTAAGTGTGATTTAGTGAGTTTTTTTAGACCAACATATTGCACCCAAAAGTGTAAAGCATAAAAGGGCATCGAGTGTACTCTCGGTTTTGCAAAGCTTAAATCTGTGAAGTGTTTGGTTGATTTGGGAACAGACCACCGAGTTATCCTACACAAAGAAACATAGGTGTGTGAGTATTGGAATAAAAATGGAGGTTTTAAATTAGGAGTTTAAAGTATGCAAAAGTATGTATTGCTGAAAGTATTTATCTGAACATTAACGTTCGTTTTTGACACTATAAACCTCGTAGGGTGTTTGTGGTTTCATGGGTCATGCCCATTAGAATCGTAATGAGAGTTTATGTCTTAGATAAAATAACCTAATGTTACGACAAGTATCCATATGATCATTGCCAAAAGTTCGGTTATATATATTACTTACATATATATATATATATATATCATCAAGTTTATCATATAAATCATAGATTTCATGGAAGTCATAGAAGTCATGCATGAAGGTAGGAGGATAACCGTCCTTTAACCTCTTTCGTAAGATTTACCAATACACAAATTGTCACAAGGCCAATTCGGATGGTCATGAATGAAATAAAAGGAAAATACTTCACTAAACTATGTATCGACCAAGTAAGCAAGCTAGGTTGCGCATCCCGAACATGGAAACGTTTGGGAACGTTTCGTAGCCTTGTTACTCAATTGAAGGTTGAACATAACTTAGTGGTTATAGCTAGAAATCATCAAGTGAGGTGGTGGATTGAAAGTAGGATAGCCAAGGCCTCCATATAATCACACCTTTACCAAAACACAAGCTTTGTTAAGCTTGGATGGTTCCAACACTTGTGGGTTAAAACCCTTTTTGAAATAGCAAGTTTAGGGGTATTTTACACCTCTTAATTTATATAAAACAACTCTAGCTAGCTCACTAATCATGGGCTTGATTAGAGGCACAAGTAGCACAAAGTTGTTTAGAGAAAACATGTGTAAGAAAGTTTACAAGTTTATCTTCCAAAACAGAATGTTTGGCCATAAAAATGGTATTGTTCCACCTTTGTTTTCCATGTAAAACCTATGATAACATCCCTAGAGGCTTATCAAACATTGTAGAGGAATAAAATATAAAGAAAACATGAAATTTTTGAAGTTATGAAAAGATGAAAACAAGCAGAAAGTTTTTAACACTTTTGGACCACAAAATGATAAGGTTCACCTTATTTTGCCCAAGCAAACTTGTGAAAACCTTCCTAGAGGTTATCGAAGTGATTTAGAAGAAGAAACAAGGAATAATTTGCAAAGAAAGTGAGTTAGAACTCACTTGCAAACTAAAGTATGACAGTAGTGAATTCTGGAATTTTAGTGAGGAAGGGATTAGGCTTCTTTATATAGGGAAGGGATTAGGGTAGTTGGTTAGCATTTAAGGTGGTTAGGTGGTTTTTAAACTTGAAACAAGAAATGTTTTAATGGTATGGCTGCTTGCGGCCGCAAGCTGCCCTATTTCTTTTTTTTATTTGTTAAATAATTTGTTATTACTTAATTAATTGTTGTTTCATGATATATATATATATATAACATGTTTGGTTATTTGGTAAGTTAGTTTTAAGTGCAAGAGTGTTGTATAACCATAAAATAAGAACTTTGTTAAGTGACAAGTGTTATAACATAAACGTGAACGATTTACGAGATGTCAAAAGCTTATGTATTTTATGTTTAGATCACCAATCATCTTGCTTGATTTGAAATGTTTAAGATTTACGAATGTACAATAAGAATACACGAGTTAAGTTGAATCATGTAACGAAATAAGTGTACGAACATATGAAAAACGAGTATAAAGGTTACGGATTTTGTATAAATAATAAATTCAATTACAATCATAGCCTTGGATGTACAACGATTCGGAATGTGATACGATTAAAAGGTACAGACTTTCCAAAAATGGAATTACGAAACAAACTAACTAAAAATGGAAAGCTACAAAAAGTGAGGCGTTACATCGTTGGATTTAGGTTTTTGGGGTGGAGGGGTTTATGTGCATCGATATGGATTTAAGTTTTTGGGGTGCAGTACAACTTTTTTTTATTTTTTTATTTTTTTTTATATATTATATATAGCGAATTTTATTAAAGAATTCAAAAAAAATTTTGATATGTTTTTAGGCTTTTTTAGTTAGTTTTTGGTTTCTTATTTAAACTAGTTTTCTCATGATCCATCCCCTATATATATATATATATATATATATATATATATATATATATATATATATAGGATAAGTATCTGTTAGGAACCACTCTTTATTGCGAGAACCACGAAAACCAACGTGAACACAACAAAAAATACATAAAAATCTAAAAAACACATGAATTGTTATTTTTATTTTTTTTAAATCGCTATATTTCGTGACTAAAAAAATCTGAGTAACAATTATCAATGCACTTATGCATATGTGTAATGTTTTTGACAAATTTGGTAATACATTACAAGTATTAGACAATTGCGCTTACTTTACACTATCACCCGTAATGCAATATTAAAAATGCACATGTGCATCTATATGTATGAACATTATATAGCGTTTTTGGTACACTACTTTGAATACAGTTTCTCTTTCATCTATCATACATCTATAATACACTACCGTTACCTCCTACCATTCGTAATACACTACCATTACCAATATGTATAATATCTTCACTTTATGTACATGTACATCAACACCCTTCATACCATACCAAACAACATATTACATCGTAAAGTGACAAATATAACCAAACCATCAACCATTAGATATAACTAACCACATGATATGGGGCTACTTCACCATTCAAAATCACAAACCTTTTTATATCAAACCACATTATAATGGTCACACATAATGATGCACATGTGCATTTTTAATAATGGTAATATAAAAAGTAGGGTATTACGTATGATAGTGTAAACGAAAGTAGAATTGTATAATACTGGTAATATATTATGGAATTTGTCAAAGAAATGATACATATGAACATGTGCATCGATAATTGTTACTTGAATTTTCTAGTGACAAAATATAGCGATTATTTAAAAAAATATTGTGTGTTTTTTTAGGTATTTTTTGTCTTCACAATGCGTCTTGCGATTCTCGCAATAAAGGTGGTTCAGCATGAACCATGCCGTGTGTGTGTGTGTGTGTGTGTGTGTGTGTGTGTGTGTGTGTGTGTGTATATATATATATATAGGATGTGGTTGTACAGTAAAACTAGTGTATTTGTGAACTTATTGAACAAATCTTGGCTATTGATCTACATACTCAAATCGTAAAATACACTAGCGTATTTTCATCATCAAATCCTAGCCATAGATTTATACTTGTGTATTAATAATCAAAGTTTAGGATTAGTTAACACAGTTCACTATCAAGAGAGTTATTCACAAATGAACTAACCTTGTATATAATATATGTATATATGTGTTGTTTGTTAAAGTGCTTAGTCGGTTACATATCATATATATCATTTTTACTGTGTACCTACACGCTTTTTGAAAAATATTATCACATTTTCCACATGGCTAAAATGAAGGCAATGAATGGTCTCTCTATATATGCCATATCTCATGTTTCATAGTACTACATAATCACGTTCAACTAAAAACAAATAAAGGAATGGCTTGACAAGTTTATATTACTTCACTATTTTCACATAAAGTTCTCTATCCACGACAGTCGATGATTATACCACCATTCAAAGGCTATAAATGCACATATGAAGCACATAATGCACATGTTCAGCAAATAATGCATGTGTAACATATACTAAACATTCAAAAAAAATCTAACCCTAAAAGTTAAACTAAACTTAAAAGTTAACTTTAAAATGCACATGTGCAGTACACATATAATGCATATGTGAAGTAAAAGTTTTTTTTTTAAAATAGTTTTTTTACATATCACTATTTCCATTATTTATGTTAATACACCAAATTGAGATGGTAGGATATTTTCATATACATTAGAAATATAATATAAATATAATAAAAATTAGGTCATAAGGGACTTTTCTTTCATGCATGTTACTCTCTATTCTATCTTGGCATCGAATTTAAGCATAGGACAAATATTTTATTAAAAGCGGTGTTGTATAAAAGACCTACCAAAAGTGAAGCATGTGCAAGAATGAATAATTGTGGTGTGTTGGCTAGCCAGGTGTCCAAACAAAAGAGGGTCATGGCAAGTAGCGAAAATTTATAAAAAATGTAAAAAAAGTGGGACGTTTTTAGGCTTTTTTAGTTAGTTTTTTAGTTTTCTCATTTATATGTAGTTTTCTCATGATCCTCATATATATATATATATATATATATATATGTATGTATATATGTATACATGTATATAGGGGAAAGATCATTTGAGAAGAAAAATAACAAAGAATAAAATTGTAAAATATTAAATAGTTTATCTCGTACCTAATTTATTATTATATTTAATTAATTAATTAGTCATAAAAACTATGATCTTACATACTAAATTTTTTTTCCTAAACACATCAAAAGTTATCCTGCACATTTCGAAATTTATCCTACACTTATCAAAATTTATGCTACACCACTAGTAATTTATCCTGCAATTTAAAATAATTTATTTTAAATATAAATTTTAAAATTAACATACAAATTTAATATAATTTGCATTCTTCTTGTTAATTTTTTTTCTTTTTTCTTCTTACAAATAATTTATTCTGATTTGAACTCTTTAATATAAATATATATCAGTTTTGCTTGTTTATATATATGTGTTGTTTATTAAAGTACTTTTGTATGTTTGGTTGGTTACATTTCATATATATCATTTTTACTATGTACCTACACGCTTTCTGAAAAATATTACCACATTTTCCACATGGCTAAAATGAAGGCAAGGAATGTCCTCACTATATATATGTCATATCTCATGTTTCATAGTACTACGTCAACCACGTTCAACTAAAAAGAAATAAAGGAATGGCTTCACAAGTTTATATTACTTCACTATTTTCACATAATGTTCTCTATCCACGACAGTCGATGATTATACCACCATTCAAAGGCTCTAAAAATTGCACGTCTATCTTTTCGTCGGTTCAGCCTTGTCCAATCACCATCACTGACATGGAGGAATCAATAGGTACGTTTTTCTGCTCTAACTATAGCCTTTTTGGAAGTATTAGTCCGACCACCAATTTGGGTTTGCCCAAGCATCTTACTGGCCACAAGCTTTCTTAATCATGAGATCCTAGTAGATACCTAAACAGATAACTCGTGTGGTAGATAAAAAACACTCAAAAAACGTCATAGCAACATCTATAAATTTTTCCTAACTTTCTTACCATTTTTAATTACTACGGTCTACACTCTATTCACGCTAATGAAGCATCGAATGTTCCTTAGCGAAAATGTTTCTTGATTGTTAGATCTGTTGTCTCCCTTATCGATGACCGACACTATGTCATATTCTAGAGACAAAAATTCTCTCAACCTGGATCATTCTGGAATGATGGTACGTTTTTTATTTGCATGCTTGTTTTTATGATTGGAATAACCTAAAGATAATAGAAAAGGAGTTGTTTTAAGAGGTCTTCATGAGAACAAGAATTGCAATCATGTGACTTGTGGCTTTCTGTTTTTCTAAATAATTGATAGGTAATTCCACCGCATGTTGATGTTAAAAATAGAATAGAAGAGCTCAAAGAGTATACTAGAAGAGCTTTAATGAATACTTCAGATTCCACAGTGACTTTAAAGCTAATTGACACTATCCAAAGACTGGGAGTCGGGTACTATTATGAAGAAGAAATTAGAAAGATACTAAAAAAACATACACATGTGTTGCCTAAAGACGATTTATATACAGTGGCTCTACATTTTCGCCTTCAACGACACTATGGCCTCCATACCATTCCTGCGGGTAATCTTCATTAGAAGGTTGTTAATATATAACATAAGTGATATGATTGCCAACTATAAGACGGATAATATATATGCTGAAAGCAGAAGTTTTACATAAAAGTTGGAAAAACATATGCTTATATCCAAAGTTAACAAAGGCATTACTACAAGTTTTCTTAAAGTTATCTTTGGTGATTAATTAAAGCAGAAGTTTTCCATATTTTCATGGATGAAAATGGTGAATTAAACAACTCATCAAGTGAAGACATTGAAGGGGTATTAAGTTTATATGAAGCTTCATACTTAGGTTCAAGTGGGGAAGATTTTCTATCACATGCGAAAGAAATTACAAGAAGACATCTACTCAGATCAGTTTCACAATTAAGCCCAAAACTTCATAAAAAAGTTGTTGAAGGTTTGAAGCTTCCGAGGCACATGAGAATGGAAAGATTAGAAGCAAGAAGGTATATTGAAGAATATGGTAATGAAGATGATCACAACCCATTTGTATTAGAGTTTGCAAAGTATGATTACAATAAGGTCCAATCAGTCTTCCAAAGTGAGCTGGTGGAGGTAAACAGGTAAAAGACTGTTTATTTCTTCTTCTTTTATGTTTCATTAGATAAGTAAGTTATTTAATTAATGATTTTGATTGTAGGTGGTGGGAACATTTGGGTCTATCTAGTAAGTTGGGTTTTGTCCGAGATCGACATGTTGAATGTTTTCTGTGGACAGTGGGGCTTTTACCAGAACCAAGTTTCTCAGGTAGTAGGATTGAGTTAGCCAAAACCATCGCCATCATGTTGGTTATCGATGATATATATGACACTTATGGCTCCTATGATGATCTTCTACTCTTTACTGAAGCAATTAAAAGGTTCGATTATCTTTATTTCCATTACTTAAGCGTTATACTGAATTAAAACTTACATTTATTTCCACAGATGGGACTTGAATGCGAGGGAACAACTTCCAGAGTACATGAAAATATGCTACCAAGCATTGTATGACACAAACAATGAGATTTGTAACAAAGTTAAAAAAGAACGATGTTTGAGCGTCCAACCATTTCTAAGCAAGACGGTAATAATTTATTTTATTTTCATTTTTTTGTTGATATAACAAAGATGTTATGATTGTGTACTTTTTTTTAGTTGGCGCTAATTTGGTCGAAAAGCTTAAGCTTAACTTAAATGTAGGATGCCTATACAAAAATTTGTATCCAAATTTAACAAAGCAGTATTCCAAAATTTAATGGATGCGAATGGTTAAAATGTTTGATTGTGTGTTCTTTAAATTCTAGTGGATTGACATGGCGGAAGCTTACATGGTGGAAGCCGAATGGGTGAAAAGAGGAAGAATACCAACGCTCAAAGACTACATAGAGAATGGGGTTACAACTTCTGGGGCATATATGGCATTGGTACATCTTTTCTTTCTCATATCCAATGGGGTTACAACAGAAAATATGCAACATCTTCTTGATCCATACCCTAAATTTTTCACTATGGCTGGAACCATTCTTCGTCTATGGGATGACTTAGGGACTATTAAGGTATTATTGATTAATGAGAACAATATGTGATTTAAAAGCATATTAAAATTTTCAAGGTTTAATTTGAATTAATGATTTCAATGTGTTAATATGTAGGAGGAACAGGAACGAGGAGATATGTTATCAAGCATATATTTACTCATGAAAGAGGAAAACATAACTTGTGAGGAAGAGGGGAGGGAAGGAATATTACAAATGATATATGTGTTATGGAATGATTTGAATGCCGAGCTACTAACACCAGATGCAGTGCTCTTTCCGATGATAAAAGTAGCGCTAAATGTGTCAAGAACTTCTCAAGTTGCTTATCAACATAATGATGATAGCTATTTATTAAGCGTAAAAGATCATGTACAATCTTTGTTCTACGAACCTGTTGATATCTAGTTTGGGTTTTCTAATTGAGTTGGAGATTTGAGTTTAAGTTAGGGATAGATTTGGTTTGAGTTGCTTTCTCTATTTGTTAGGAATTAGAGTTTGATTAGGTTTAGGTTTAATTAATTTATATAAAGGGTCGATGTTTATGTAATAGTGTAGATCAATATTATGATTTTTATAAATCAATAAATGAGTCTATCACATTTTGTCAAAATCATGTTTCTTTTGTGTTCTTATTCATTGGTATGATCCAATTACCATCAATTGGTATTAGAGCAAGACTTGGGGCGTAAGGTGTGAGGAGTGACTTTTTTATATCGCCTACAAACTATCATGTGTGGGCGATAAGGTTAAGACGATCATGGATGCAAAAGGGTTTTGAGAGTCTATTGATCCCTTAACTAGGGATGTTATCGATCCAAAGAACTCAAAGAGAAAATTACTTTCTTGTATTAAGCAATACATGAATATCTCATGTCGCAATTGGCGAGTTACAATAAGGCCAACAAAGGTATGAAGTGTGTGAGAACGACTAGATTTCAAACTTTGAGGAGGAACTTTTAAAGCCTTTAGATGAAGGAGAATTATTATGTTGACACAATTGCAAGAAAACTAAGGGTTTGGTGTCAAAGGTGCAATATCTTGGAACCACCATCAAAGTGGGACGACTAGTAAGAAAATTGTTGGATTTAATGCCTAGATAATACCCTCAAGTCGTAGCATCAGTTGAGTAGTGTTTTTGTTGGGTTATATAAGATCTGATGTTGATGAAAGCCAAAACCCAAGAGAACCATCTTCCTTTCCTGATAGAATAAGGTTAAAGATCAAATCAAAATACCATAAATTCCCCCTTAAAAGCTTTTCAAACAACCAACCAAACTGCTGCAACAAGAACTACTAAACTAAAGTGTCAGAAGACATAGCACAAGTGCTAGATTGATAAAGTGTTGGCCAATAAGTCAATAGATGAGTCAAAAACTCAAAGCGAAGACTAGAGACCAGTCAACTTTAAAGACCAGAAGAGTACTGAATTCCCAAAGTGCTCCTTTCAATAGTTTGGAATCCCAATTGTTTCCTTGTATTAGTTAGTAATTTCAATGTAACAGTTCTTTTCCAACAATTGTATTAGTTAGTATTTTGAATGTAACAGTTGTATTACCAGTCAATAGATGAGTCAACAAGTTAAAGCTGAAGATAGAGACCAAACTGGGATAACGTGTATGAAGGTTATAGTGGTGGTGGTTATGAGTCGGGTGCCCACAACCCGTTTGAGCCTTCAGCGGTTGAATTATGGAGGTGGATGGATGACTTCGCACTGGACTAGTAGGGTGTATGTCGAGACGTGGACTTGATAAGGGCAGAACAGCACAGGTAGGGGAACTTTATAGAGACATGTATGAGTAGAACAGGAGGAGCTTTGACTGGATCTTCAGTTCATAGCAGCACATTGCGAACTCGCTCAACGGTCCATATACGCAGCCACCTCCGCAATATGCACGTCGGTCCAGGTTTGATTGTAGGGACAATACCGGTCTTCCAGGTCTGGTGACAGGTTTTAGCCTCGTTGTTCCGATTTCTTGTCTCATATTATTTTGTGTTTAAGGGGTTTGCCATTTTCCGTCGTACGTACACCCCTCCGTCGTAGGAATATATATTTAATTAATTTTAGTGGGTTTAAATAAATAAATTAAAGCAAGGGTTAAATCGGGTTGGGTAAATGCTTTAGAGTTTTGATTATGTTTGCTAGTTTACAGCGTTGGGTTGATGAAGTGCTCAGGCACTAGATGATTTGGCAGCTCGTTTTCGGATTCTATGTTTAGCTTCGTTTCGCTCCTTCTAGCCTTCGCTTTTCAGGGGAGTTTTTGTGTTTCCGCTTCCTCCATTTATATATTAAATTCACAATTTTTACTTATTTAATATATTTTGTTGTACATCGAGGGCGATGTACAATGTTAGTGTGAGGAGGTGGTTTAATGCTTTAGCTTGTTTGTTCAATAATAATAATAATAACAATAATAATAATTAACTAAATTTTGGAAATACTCTCTTCAATAACATTTTTTGTGGCATACAAAATAATCAACATAAGTTTTCATAAAAGCATCATTTTTTTATAAATAGGGTCAAGCAAAAAGGTATCTCGCTTTAAGATAGTCATTAAGATCATTGTTTTTTTTTGCATAATAGTAGCATGAGAAATCAAAAGATCGACCTACTTGTTAACCTTACATATTTACCCAATTTACTTATTTTCGTGAGTTATTTTTTAGCCTTGTATCTTTTGTTATTTTTGCCCATGTTTTTGTAGGCAAAGATTGAATGAGTCGTGTGATTAATGCAATTTAGAACTTGTATTAGGTATAAATTTCAAGACTACAAAACGATCTCATAGCAAAAAAATGATTGAGGCATTAGGATGACCTTTTTATTTTTACATCAATTATCTTTATTTCCCTACCCGATATTATTCCCCTAGTCAAGCAACTATGAGCCTTTCCACGTTCATTTCTTTTAAAACCAACATATTAGCCACTTAGCCTAATTTAGTCTTTTTATTTTCTGATCCATTTTTGTTGAAAATCCGGTTCGGTTAGTGTCTAATCTCTAGTTTGTATAGTTATCTTAGTCCGTTCATCAAAAAGCTCACGATTCGGAGTTTTTATCTAAGTAGGCGTACTTAGTTCCATTTTTTCTGAGTAGGCGTACTTATTTTCTGATCCATTTTTTGTTGAAAATCCGGTTCGGTTAGTGTCTAATCTCTAGTTTGTATAGTTATCTTAGTCTGTTCATCAAAAAGCTCACGATTCGGAGTTTTTATCTAAGTAGGCGTACTTAGTTCCCTCCAAGGCATGTTAAAAAAATAGTACATCTTCTATAGTTGAAAAGCCTTATCAGATGGCTTACTTAGAGCAATTTTGTGGAAATGGAAAGCCAAGTGTTATTGGAGCTCTCGGTTAGTTAGTGATTATAGATTGTATAGTTAGTTTTTTTATCGATTTAGCCTAACCACATGATCCCAACCATTTTAGCCACTTTTTAAATTCCAATTCTACACCCTTAGCCGTAGCCAAGTTACAACTTATACAAGACCTCATGATTTATGTTATATTCTTGTCGAGTGATTAGATTAGATCCTTTCACATGCTTATGATATTGCACGATCATCATCGGCATCGAGTGTTCTATGCATACTCCACATACTATATATACATATATTTAGCCGAGTGTGTGTGTGAACATTCTGATGATGTATGGTTAGCTTAAAGGGATTTCTTAGGTGAACCATTGCTTATCACAATATTTTACATACTTCTTGTCTAATCTTCTTGTCGAGTATTCCTTGATCGACCCTACCCGTATATCTATTCGTGCTTATGAAGTGCTAGTTGAAATAATTGCCATTAAGAGAGTCTTTGTTAATTTTAATTCGCTTGAGGACAAGCAAAGTTCAAGTGTGGGGATGTTTAATTTGTAAGAATGTATACATCCTTCAGACATCAAATTTATCCCCTTTTATGTGAAAACTCATTGTATTTTCTTTGATTTGGTACTCATTGGACTTATTTGTGAAAATACAAGCCAGGGCTTCGGCCCGGTTTAAAACGAAGGCTTTGGAGCATAACGTAGCAAAAACGGACAAATCCAGCAAACTGCCAGATATGGCACGATTGTGCAAACACCTGGCACTACCATGCCAGGTAAGCTAGGAACATCACTATCATAAGCATTGTTACCTAGTCACGCATGCACGAGCAAATTCCAGAGAATTACCAACACACAAGGTTATGCCATCTCCAAGCACGATCGTGCCCAAGCCAAACCGTTTCGAGATCAGTCAATTCACAACAACGCAGTGACGGTGAAACATCGACAAGCACATTCGTGCCATCACTTGACACTGTCGTGCCACCTCGGGAACTTTTGATCGAGATTTTTCTAGAAATGGCAGCAAACAAGATAACAGTCGGAAAGCCACACTAACACATAACACACACGACCATGCCTAAAGGGGGCATGGTCGTGCTAAATGGACAGTAGCATAATTATGTGTTTTCAGCTCATTTACTAGAGAGTTGAACCATTTGTTGAAGTTTTCTCTCAAAAATCTGGACTTGGAAGCTTGTTTGAGCCATGGATGAACAAGTTAATTAAAACTTGGTTAGCTTGTTTCTTGCATTATGAACACGTTAATCTTTCTTGTACTTAAGTTAGTTGTCATGAGTCTTATGGGCTAAACATCTGTGTTGCTTAAACTTAGTTGAAGCTTATGAATACGTGAAAACATGGAAGGAGATGTGATGATTGTTCTTGTTAATCTTCATAATCATATTTAGACTTGTTCTTGGAGTTCATGTGCATGTTTGAAGTTATTTTTCATGAGTATTTAATCATAAGTATATGCATGATGTGTTGGAAAGTCCATGTGTAAATTATGGTTATTGAATCTTGTTAACTTGTTAGTTTGATTCATAGCATAAAACTAGGAATGGTAATTGCCAACATGAATTGAATAATGATTTGAACGTGTGTATGAATTCTTGCATTTAGATTTAGAAAGATCATAAGAATGTTTATATAAATTCTATGGTATGTGCTTGTGTTAGCATGATGATTTAGGCCAATATTATTATCTAGCATCATAATGCTTGTGGTTCATATCAAGAACCAGATGAAGATATAATTTCCTTAAAAGCAAATTAGGGTGATTATTATGTCGTTCATAGTAGTTTTCCCTAATTTGTAGAGTTAGAAGTTTTGACAAACAAGTAACTTATGATTGAAGATTACATTAACTTAATAATGGACTTAAAAAGAATAATTCTTTGGAGATTAGAGTGTTATTTCATTTTAATTTTCCTAAGGATTATACAACTAGGAGACTTTGATTGGGACGTGGTTAAATTAAGAGTTTGAATCATCACTAATTCTTCCCTTTAGTTGTCATATGTTCATTAGTGGATACTTAGTTTAGGCAACCATTCTTAGATATTGTTATTTTTAGAATATATAATAATTTATTATTTGTATGATAAATTAGGAAAACCAAACCTGTTAACTGAAAAATCTTTAAAGTAACAAAAGTTTAGTATCGAGTCACCACCTCCATGGATTGATATCCAGTTCTTACCGATAAACTATATTACCATCTGATAGGTACACTTGCCCTTTGTGTGTGTCTATTTTAGTCCTTGGGTGAAAACCATTTTAAAACTAAAATTATGTGAAGAAAAATTCATTTATAAAAATATCTACAATTCATGCACATTAATATAACAAATCCTTCAATTTGTTTCTACAACTTCGTGCATACAATTATCGGAACAACAATCAACGATTCCTCTGATATTAGCTTCTTCTGATTTAGATATCTTCTTCAACAATCAGAAAACACCTAACGATTTCTGTTTCGGAACTTCGATTGGAACAAACGAACTCAAGGATTTCAAGTCCTCTTCTTCCCTATGAAACTTCAATATTCAAATCTTCAAACAACAAGAACCTTTGGCTCTGATGCTAATTGATAGAAATATAAGTTGAATGTTTTTCATGATAGAGAGAATTGTTATAATACAGAATTTGCTATACGTACAAATGAATAAGTTTGACCAATATTTATACCCAATGTTACTTTGGGGAACAGGCCATTGATTTACGAACATGTACATATACGACCCTTATATTTTACATACGTAAAATAAGAGACTCTAAAACTGTTGGTCCCAGATGGAAAAGTGCTCTTTTAACTTAATATGGCAATTGATTTCAACAGATATGAAAATAGTGTGCGGAAATAGAAGTCGAACTTTCAAGAAACAACAACTACTATATTTTCAAGTTTATATCACTTTGAAACAAAATGGTTTACTAGGTGATTGTGAGATTATTGACTAGTACAAACGAATACTCGTATAATTCTATGGTGAAATGGTAACGGAGTTTTTGTAGTATGTATTAAGTGCTTGGCTTGACTCATTTCCTTTCGGTGGTTTTAACTCTCAATTTATAGAGAGTTCTTAGCATGAATAAACAAATTGTTTATTCATGCACTTGCTCTACATAAAGTGGCTTCTTGGCATATTCATTGAATCCATTAAGGTCAACTTGCTACTTCAGGAGAGGCAAAGCCTTATTTTTTGACAAGTTGGTGTCCCAAAAGTCTTGAGATCCATCTCATTAGAAATTCTGATGACCAGACATTATTAGAAATTGATGATATTCATCTGAAATATCATCAGATCCATCAGAATGGTCTCTTCTGATTGTCTTTACTTGTGCTTGATCTATATCTGATAAATGTAGAAGATGTGTTGTCCTTTTTTTCTATCCAGCCTCCTCTCTTCATTCTGTTTGACCTTCATGACTTTATTTTCATCAGTTGATCAGATAGATCACGGTTTTCTTCAATACTTACATAAAGTTTTCTAACAATTTCCCTAAGTATTGTAAGAAAAACAACAAGTCATATCAAGGAACTTTTCAAAAAGAACTTTCAAACATCAAAATTCTAATAACAGACAAAGACATTATTCAGAACAAAACAAAGTAATAGAAATG